>JAWNGG020000041.1:0-1430988 GCA_036937485.2 Tetragonisca angustula
AAAATTAGTAAAAGTATCATTTTCTACCAATGATGCACATTTGTAGAACTTAACCTTCTTGTATCGTGCGCTGTTTCAAATAAATTTTCGTAATATCCAAAAAATTGGTGAAGAAGAGTTTAAATCTTATCGAGATTAGCATGCAAGGTAATTAGATAAATTTTTGTAATATCCGAGAGACTGACAAAGGAGCTGGAATTTAAATTTTGTCGAGATTAACATGCAGAATAATGCAATTAGACGATAATTTAAATTGAACGATGTACCGATTCCTTTTAGACTTTAATTGACTCCCTTGTCGCGAGGGACATAAATTAAAACTTGACGCGTTGCGGAGAACTTGACCAATTCATCCATCGTTTTGCAATTCAAAAGATCTACTACGCGTATAATCTAACGCGACTCCCTCATTCTAACATTTTCTGATAATGTCACTTTACGCACTTGTTATTATTCATAGAAACGTGTTACGCATAATTTATAGTTAATAAAAATACACGTTGGTACAGTTTATAATAAAAACACACATATAGTACAGTTGATAAAAGTATACGTAACATGATAGCTTTTTTGCTTTTAAGTTTGCTTAAATATTTACAATTGCTTTTAATAGTTTCTTTTTTTCACTTTTAGCATGCAATACAATTTAGCACTTGATACGATTAAATAGTCAATTAATAATCTTTCGAAATTTTCCAGAATCAACAAATTTTTAAATATTCAGAATTTCAGGATTAATGTTTTAATTTTCCAATTTTCCAATCCAAATGTCGAGGGAATCGTGTTGGATCATACGTAAGTGGATCTTTTGAATTTCGAAACAACGGATGAATCGATCAGGCTCGAGTTCCAAGTTGTCAAATTTCCATACTTTAAATAACAAAATTAAAATACCGACGTTCATCAAAGAAACATTTTTCAACCTATTTCGTGCATTCGTTCAAACTAAAGATCTTTAAAAGGAAAAGTGCAGAAATTGAAAAGTGGAGAATATGTCAATTCGTTTTTAACACGTTCGTTTTCTGCCAAAGACATTTCTACCAGCATTTAGTTTCAGATTTAGGCACGAAGGGAGCTTTAACGATCCTCGGTGTTCTCGAACGTTTTAGCACGAAGAGAAAACTTTCAACGTGACATTCGATCGAGTCAAATTGAAATTCAACGAGTCGTTCTTCACCGCCTTTTTTCTTTCGTTTTTGCATTTCCTTGAAACTTCTCTGGAAATTTCGAACAGAATTTGAATCTTGCCGCGCGTCCTGGATACGCTGATCGGAGAATAATGACGTTTTCGACGCCGAAAACGACAAAGTTGTACAAAATTCACCACGTGATGTAAGGTTCGTCGAACAGAAACTAAAGTAATGAGCAAAATACGCAGAATTATATTACATTCAAGTGTAAATTTGTATCAAAGCACTTGCCAATCACTTGTTGTAAATGAAAAAGTAATATAACGATCTTTCGAGTTGAAATATAGCCCAATTATGGTAAATTTCTTAGTTTAGCGGGTTTCTTCAATTTTGGCTATTTTTCTTTTTTTTTTTTTTTTTTTATCAATTTTTGGCAACACGGAACTTAGCAGATCGTCTGCATAGAAACTATAACAGTAAAAATGGAAAAATCTCCAACTTTGCTCTGAACAAACTGTTAAACTAGAAATTTACTAAAGTTATAATATAAGCGTTTATAATTCTCAAATGTTAATTAATTCTCTAAAAATAATGTAATTCTTTATTTCTAATCTGTGTGTATGTTTTTTTTTTTTTCTTTGTATAGAATAAGCACCTCAATATACAAATCCTCTTATCAACATAAAGAGAGTGAATATTTCTTTCATACTGTAAAAATTAAATTACAAGAAGAGGACACAGTTCAACAATTTCAAAAATTTTCATACACGTTGTAAAAGATAACGTTCTGAGTAACTTTACGTCGCTGAATTTTTCGAGAAATAATACTTGGGAAATACGTTGTTTGGCAATTTTTTCCAATTTTGATTATTTTGCTGCAATTTCCTTTTTCTTTGAAGCCTTATATTTGTACTAAAGGATGAAATAAAAGAAGAGCCATACGAAACTTTCAGACGTCAATTATAGTAAATATTTATGGAACACTGAAGTTAAAATATCTCCTAAACTAATAACTTTTTGACAAAGGATAATATTTTTTTTTTATAAAGACTATCGAGAAGCGTCGATAATTCATTAAAAATTAAATAATTTCATTTAACGATCCCCTCGAAATTATTTACTCTTTATCTCAATCATCTTTTTAACACAACAGTGATTCATACTTATAGATTAAGTGTCATGATTTTTTTTATTTCTATCGATGCATCTTTATTGTTACTTTATCGAAAAACAAGAAACAAGTAAAAGAGTCCTTGCAAATGAAAAAAATATAAATACAAATTCGATTCTGCTCAATGTTATACCAGTTACACAAATTATTATATTCATAAATAAATTATGTAAGAATAATTTACAAATAATTAAATTAATCATAAATAATTTACATTATTATATTCATAAATAATCTATCACAGTACAAAGAGGAGAGGAAGAAATTAATTGTAATTAAAATAAAACTTTTCTCATTGAAATTTGATCTTTAGATAGAACGTGTTTTAACCGAAATGAAACGAAAAATTTTGCAAATTCTGCGGTTGGTGCAAAAGAAAAAAATATCAGTTGCGGTTCGTAATAAAGTTTTCAATTCGTGTTACATTATATTGGTGTTGCAACACCAATAGTTAAACATTACTAATAAAATTAATAAAAAGAAGAAATATTGGAGGAAACTATCCACAACTTATTTCAGGTAGTAACACTAGTGACAGTGGCATTATTAAAACTGTCTGTTTCCAATAGTTTCAAAAAAATCCTAGCTTGTTTTTCAAGTTAAATAAATTCTTCAGCTAATTTCTATTTCGTTACTTTTATTAAAAGTGATTAAAAATGACTTTTAGAAAAGAACTTTCTGTCCCAAGCAATTCGAACACATACAATTTCATCTGAAACAGACTTGAAAAATGCTTTAATCAACGAATGGAATAACAGCACTAATTTGGTTAATTCAATACCTAGAAGGCTAATTGCAATAATAAAGTCAAAGGAAAACCCTACTAAATACTAATTATAAATATTAATTTTACAATTACTTGTTGTTTCTATTGTAAATGTTTAAAGTGTACTTGTACACTTTATTATGACAATAGAACTGTACGAATACTTATTACGCGTTCATTTCTGTCGTTTTGTTCATTTTTCTTGACATTTATGTAAACAATATGAATATTTTTTTTTGTTTATTTGATGTTGTTGTTCTACAAACTTTGGAGAATAGATGTGACATGTTTGTTTAAAAAATATTAAATATCATTATTCAGCATTTCAGTCGTGACTAGTCACTGTACGAATAGTTTTCACGTAATCACGCAACTATCTCCTAAACTATTATAGAAAAAAAGAGTCAAAGAAAAAAAATGTTTCAAGCGAAACTCGCAAGAAATACAAAAATTCGCGAGTCAAAAGGAAATATCGACGCACTTGTGTGCTTCCAGATTTAGTGGCCGAGTGTTGTTAGAAAAATTGCAAAATATAATTTCGTAAATATTGGAATGTCGTCGAACGATCATCGCGTCGAAATTAGAAAAGAACTGTTAAAATAAGCGACAGAGCTGCAAAAAGTATTCCCACGTGTCAATACCTTTTTGGTTCTCCAATTTGTATCATTGTTAAATGAAATTACTACTGTTCACGTTATTTTTTATACTATTTATGGAAACAGATTTTGTATTTGTTTCTGCAAAAATATTGCAAGGAAATTAGGCGTGTCGATACATTTTTGATCCACTGTGTGCAAAGATGATTTCACGAATAAAGTCCCCAAGATTTTCCAAGACGATAGAAATACTCATCCACGTTATCGTTCGACGACAATTAATCGAAAAAGTTGGACAAATATTTACATGCCATTCTACCGAGGAGTATTTATAGTCTTTAGCGAATCACCAGTCACATGTGACGGGAGCTGATGCAACCGTGTCCCGTGATTCTTTTTATCGTTTCATCGATAAATATCGCATAAAGCCTCGATTGCCGTTTCGCGATATTTTATAAAATCCTTCGCTATAATTTCTTCTGACGGATGACAATTGATCCGGTAGATCAACACAGGCAGTGATCGATCATCGGTAAATAATGGATCGCATGATGCAATAAATACCCTATGATTTATTATCGACGAACTCTTCAGAGTCATTGTCTGAAAATGCAAATATTATCTATACTCTATGAATTCAATCATACGGAGTAATTTCTAGTATAATATATGATATAATAGACAGACTCGTAATATAGATTGATATAACAATTCTACTGAATAATACCAGATGATGTCAAAAATCAACAAAACTGTAATTAAAATAAATTTCATAATTGTTCTCAAGAAAATTTGTCGCAATTATTCGACACATTATTCGATAATGAAATGGAAAAATGCTTAATTTTGAATCATTACAAATAACAATCGAAAGAATTAATGTGTTTTAATAATATTCACGGAACGCGCAATTTTGTATGAAAATGCAAATTTATGTTGCGATTGAAACATTTAAAAATCATTTATATCTTTCATCCTGTATTTCTTGTGTAATATTCTTGCATATCTTGTGCAATGTATGCATGCATGAATGTAAAAACATACAACATGTTATACAGGGTAAATTTAAACTTATTTAATATCAAATAAATTGGGGGAAAAAATTCAGAGATTTGCTTCGTTTTCGAGAAAATTGTAGAAAAGGAATATGAAATTCTCACGAATTATATTCGATATTATATTAAAGTGATTTACCACCTGGCTCTAAAATATACTACACGTAATCTAAAATATATTATACGTAACATGAGACAAACAAAAATCTTGACTCGTTCTGACTTACACCGACGCATAAATGATAAAACGATGACGACAACTTTGCGTCAATGTAACACTTTGAACATTTTCTCGAAAATTCTTTCAAGTTCTTTATGTAATTGACCTTGAAATGACCTAGATCGTACGTCATTGGGCTCGTCTCGAAGCATAGCGATAAAAAATTGCAACATTCGATGCAAAAAAAATGCAGATAATTTTGAAATTATTCTTTTCTCACACAAAAAGTATTTGCGTTACTTTTATACTATATTTATAATTTTTCAATAAATATTAGTAAATATATAGTTTCTTAATAAATATAGTAGTGTTAAATATATATTATAGTATAATTTCTTAATAAACATAGTAAATATTCGATATTTACTATCGTGTTCTCATACCATACAAAATACATTTGTGAAATTTTTTTCATATTTGTTAGGCTCGGACGATTATAATTGATTATCCCGTAATTTGTTCAATAAAAAGAATTATAATCGCAAATTTGTCATAATTGAATTAATAAAATGCAATGACAAAGAAATTGTTCATTTTGTCGAAAATTATATTTATACAATTATATATTGCATGAACTATAATATACAATAATAATTATATATTGCAGTTCATTCAACGATTGGACACAAGATTCTTTCTGCGAGAACATCAGAAATTACTGTAAACGACAGTAATTTCTTTCGTCAGGAAGTCAAGATCTCCTCCGCAAATAAAATTCAAGAAACAAAGTTCAAGGTTGAAATTTATGGACCAACTACAAAAACGTAGTGGAAAATGAAGTTGTATGGGTTTGGCGAGTGTGAGTAAAATAGTGAAATGCACTACGAGCATTTGTAGCCAGAATTTGTGGCCATTCGCATCTTCCATTCGAACAAACGATGTTTCGGGAATTTCATCTTTTTTCCTTCGCACACGTCATTAAACAGTTTTCAACGATTAAAATTTGATGCTTTCGCAATTCATTCAATTTCAGGATCCTCTGAACGTAATTTGAGAATTTTTTACAGCTTTATCGTTGAAATACTTTCAGGAATAAAATTAAAATTAAGCGTTTCACATTTGAATTTATTTGACAATGCTGCAGAAAAAGTTGGCATTCTGGAAAAATGTGTGACAGATAAAATGGAAGATTGTTTGAAGAATTTATATCGTACATATATTTATGTAATTATTATTCTTTCAGTACGTGGATGCGTCAGCAATACCGATCAAGCAACATTATTTATTGTTGAATTATAGTGTCGAATTGTACGTTTAAAAATTATAAAATTATAAAATTTTAAATTATTTATTTAAATTATGAATTTTAATTTATTCAATATTACCATTAATATTAAGATTTATATTGCAATGAAATTTTTTATATGAAATAATTAAATTTAATAAGTTTATTTTATATTTATATTTATTATATTTATTATCTAGATTATTATTAATATGAAAATATTTAACTATTTTTAAAATATACATATATATAAATAGTAATTATATTTATTTAAAAAAAGTAAAAAATTAAATTTATTTCTTTTTTCTACTGTGAAATTTCTACTTGTGCGAACTATCTTTTCATCATGGAAAATGGTTGATCGTTTTATTTTTAAATTATTTGACAGTAACAACCACTTTCTTTGCCTCTCGGGTATATCAGAATTATGCATAAAAATTATTTAAAATGCGACAAAATTTAAATCCCAATTAAATTATAATTTTTTATTGTGTTCAATTCTTACTTTTGCTAAATATTAATAATTTAATTACAAATATCTACGTGTATAACATATAAATTATTATTATTAAAATATAAGAAACGTCTTTCAATTTTAATGCATAAAAATTTAATTCTTTGATTGATTATTTTTCCAAGATATTTAAACTTGACAATACGTTCAAATGAATATTCACCGATGAATAAAATTCCACGAGGTAGCAATGAAACTTTCATAGAAACGAAAAAGTTAATTAATAATTAATTTTCATAGAATATTCCACAAAAGTTGTAAATCTGAAAATTCTTTGCAGAAACAATAAAAGCTACCCACTGAATCAAGTTCAAAGCAGATCACAAATATGACAAAAATTGTAGGACTGAACCAACCGTGAGTGAATTAAGGATCAAAGTAATAAACTTCTAAACTTTCTGAATTTTTCTAAATTTAAGTGTTGAAATACCTAACCGATGAATTATTTAATGTAAATTTCCTTTGCGTTATAGCGAGAGCAAGATGAGCCAGATTCCAAGAACATGGAGGAGCAGAATAAGAAAAGAAGTGATACACGTTGTGTGGAGAGAAGAATGGTTCAATGGTACGTTTGTTTAATTAATAATTACAGAAAGATGGCCCAAGAAAATATTGTAACGACAAAAGCATCGGACGTCTCGAATGACATGGATAAAATAAACCGGTTGATAAACGATGAACTGATTATGACAAAGCGAAGAGGAACAAAGCAAACAAAAGTTAGGTTGAAAGAAAGTCAGTAGCTAATCAACGATAAATTTAAAAAAATGTAAACTTAACACACGTTAGTAATTAATAGTAATATGTCTCTGAATAAATATATATTTTCTTACAGTGAAACTAATGTGGAACCAAGTCCAATTTCGAGGCCTGCCGACCGAAATGTAAAATAAATAAATATTGATTTCCTTTGCAATAAGATTTCCTCACCTTTTCACAATTTCCTATTTTTGCAAAGATAGAATTTTCCTCGTCCGTGGAATGACGAGTGATTTGTTTCAAAAACCAATACGGTTACTTCAAAAATATACTATTTTATGAATTTTGCAAAGCTAAGCAAATAATACGTTCCACAACGTTTATACAAATATTTCTACATTTTTAGGAATTTAAGGAATTTTAAAGGGGTATTCTTGTAATCCGGCTTGAAAAAATGAACGTATTTGGGATCTTTTTTCTAAGGAAACCACGATACATTTTGGTATGCAGTTTCTGCACACAGATTTATTCATACTTGAACAGTATTTACAATTTTTTTTTAATGAAATTGGTGAAAGTTGTGAAAATTATATAGGTACAGCATGTTTTCAAAAACATGGGTTCGAATGGCTGACGAGATTCCGGTCCACCTGGTTATTTGAAACTAAAAAACCGAAATGCATCTTAATTGGTATAAAGGTGGCTATACTAAATATGAACCACTAAAACAGCGAAATTTCGAAAATTAAAAAAATGGTAGCACTTTGAAGTTAAAATATAAAATCTTTTGGGTGGTAAAAAAAAAAAAAAAAAAGAAAAAAACATCAAATTTTGAAATCCGTGGTTCATGCGAAAAAGGTACATCCGGTGAAGATCTCTTCCAAATTTCAATCGGTCAACTAACACGTGAGATATCCCGTCAGTCAGTTTAAAAAATATGGATTCGAAAGAAACACATTTGAAGTTCTTGTTGCCTTTTGTACAAAAATATTCATGCTTACGATCAATCGAGCAGTATAAAAAATAAAATATTATAAAATAATAATAACATAAAAATAAATAATAATATAAATAATAATATTATAAAATAAAATAAAAAATTTTTGAGAAAGACACACTTGAAGTTTTTGTTATCCGTATGTACAAGAATTTTACGTTGAATTTTACGAATTCAAACAAATTCTTTTACATAGACATTTTCGAACGCATATACTTTGAGAAAATGTGAAAGAAAAATTTGATAGTTTTCTTAAGCCGGATTACCGGAATATCTCCTCGAAGAAGAATGTACACTATTTCACCTCTCGTTTCGCGTCGAGTCGATCGATTTGGTACACTGAGCAACTGAGCCACAGGGACGCGATTTAATTATTCCTCGCAAACTTGCATTCGTGATTGCATCAGGTCGACGGATTGTTAAAAATCTTCGCTTTTCACAAGGGGGAGGAAAATTGGTATCAATGGAGGGACGGTGCAATGATAAACGTCCCGAGGGACGGAGCCCATCCTCGAGCGTGGACACGCGTAAATGCAGAATGCATATCGAGTCGCTGGTGCATCGGCGAAAATAAATTATTTAAAAACCGTCCAGCTGGAAAATGTCCATCCCCGACTCTCAGCCACGCGATTACTTGAATATTTCAAATTTCGCCTCTCCCCCGGGCTGAGCGTTCTTCTTTTCAAGAACCGCCCTTCGACGACTCGGACACGTGCGGACCGAAGAAATATTAGCAGAATTTGCAATTCCATTCTTCTTCCCGTACACGTGCACGACAGAACTAGGATGCAACCGGACGACCTTGTCTCATCTCTGCAACTTGCGTTTCTTTTCTTCGTTCTTTATCGTAAATTTATGAAGCAAACGTTATTTGTTCCCATTAGGTACACCAATAAGTTTCAAAGCTTAAATTCGGAAATTCACTCGCCAACGAGCAAAACTGCATTTGATCATTAAAGTATTCTCCGTTACTGTCCACCGTCGTTCGCCATCAGTCGTTAGTTTACGAGTTCCAACAGTGAAGACGCGATGAAATCACGAATCCGCTTCTCTGCTTCTCCCGAATGTTTCGGAGTGTGTGTTCGGACGAAGCGTTTTACACTGATCGGAACAATGGACAGTCGGAAGGAGCCGTGTCTGGACTGCACGTCGTGTGTTCCCGAAACTTTCCAATCAAGCGTACGTAACGCATCCTCGATCGACGCAGCAACGCGAGGCCCAGCGTTGTCACGAAGCAATTTCTCAGGACGCGATCCTTTGCCAGCGAATGGACCTTTTTGATCGATCTCTCGATCCGATCGTAGCAATTGTTCTTTCCGACTCGTCAGTTTAAATCTTAAAACAGGCGCACCGCTACGTTTACGATCGCCAGCAACGAGATCACCCTCTTTAAACCGAACCAAAACTCACGCGTGCTTTCAGACACGATATTATCTTCAAGAATGAAACGAGTCGACTCGTACGCTTTCGTAGCGCTTTTTTCGCTGTGAAACTCACACCGAGTGCAGCGACGAATAAATTCCATCTCGTTTGCCATTTTACAATGAAGACAAATTAATTGTCGTTTACTACCCAACTGTCCAACAATCACCATAAAATTATAAATGAACGAATTTTAGAATTATAGGTTCCTACAAATATAAAGGATATCAACCAAAGTGAAGCTCAGTATGACTCAGCCGTGTCTACTATGACAATTCGATAAAATTCACGAGAAGCTATGGATTTATACAAGATGTATTCTTACACAAAGTCACAAGTGCCAAAGTACCAAAATAATATTCGACGTCGTTGCCAAATTATTGCCTGTCACAGTTTCTCCAAACTATCGTAAAAAGTAAAATATGGAGGTCGAAAAATGTCGAAAAACGTCTTGTGGTTTGACGAAAGATAGCAAAGTCTAATTTTTCGAAACCCTTACGAAGATGTATGCTCGAAATAAAAATACATCACGACATTGTTTCACGATTTGATATAACGCGCTTTGTTCTCGAATTCGAAAAAAAATTCTAAACATTTCACGAATCGATGCAACGCGATTCGTCGCAGCATGATAATTTTTCTAATTTATTTATTCTTGATCGCATGTCTTTTTTATCGAGCTAAAGAGATGATTTTATTCAATTTTTAAGAACACATCTTGAAGAAGATGTTACAACTCCTCGTTTCGACATTAATCGCAATTTGATTTGACGATGAAAACTAGGTAATGGATCAAACGAAACGTGTACTCTCCTTTTATTGGGTGGACGTTCTATTTCCATTTCCGGTATTATTCATATTCTTTATTTCGCTTCATTTGTTCAAAAGTGTGCTCGTAACTGTAATTGAAAATATAGACGGGACGTCAGTTGCCTAATGCACGATCGGAATCGATGCAGAATTTTAAATTTAATGTCACTCCGGATTAAAGTGGATTTGACAATTGGAACGAAATAAAACTCACTGAGATTAACATTTCAATGTCAACTGACGATATAAAGTATGAAATAAATTGCACGAAGGGAAGTTTGAAAGTTTTAAAGAATTTAAGGCAGAATTTAAGTCAAAATTATTATCGTGCAAGTAGATTCATAGCAAATGTAAGTTTATGATGAGTTTCTGAAATACTGAAACAAATTAAGAAACTGGTCTACTTATATATGTAACAACATTGTGTTATACAAATTTATGAGTAAACACTGCATGATACATATTTATATCAATATATGATATTATAATTTGAGTTATATATTTTTATTAATATATAATAATCATAATTAATATATCATGGCAGATATATGCCATATATATTAATATACATAGATTCTTTGACCAGATATTTTCGATAATAATAATTATAACAATACAATAAATGGAATTCTAAACTGGTTTTTATTCGTTAATACAAATAGAAGAAACTATGGAAAACTTTATATATTGTTGTAACGTGTTGCAAAATCATGTACCACCATTTATTCAATTGTTATTTCAACGATCCTAAATATTTTTACAAAGTTGAAACACTTTTCATGACGCAAAATATTAATTTGCCTGAATTAAATTAAATTACTGTGAATATAATTTCATTGGTAAAGTAGAATTAATGGAAAAATCTTACAAAAATAAAAATTTTTTGCTACATGTAATGATTTCGACTGATGTGTTGCTTTGATATCAATTGTGATCTTTGCAAAAGTACAAGTCCAAGAAATGTATGATATATCATGTGTTCAATTTAATTTCTCAAGTTAAAGAATAAAAGTAAAAGTCAACAATTATTCAGGAATATATCGTTTCTTAATTCCTGTTGACAAATGATTAATTATTTTAAATCTGACGTATCATCGACTACTTTACAGAATATCAATATTGTTATTAATTATAAGAACGATTTGCTCAAAGAGAAATTATCATTGAATGAATTTCAGCGAAACAACTGCTGAAAAGTTAGCTTCCAAATTGGAAACGAGCAAGATAAAGTTTTAAAACACAGACTCCAAATATTTGAAAAAAAAAAAAAAATAGAGATTTCTAACATTCTGTATGCACTGATTTATTTACTGAGTTAAACATACGTTGTATTCGTGCGCAGGAAACATAAATAACCATGGAATCTACTGCAATGTAGAATTAAAGTTTTAACGAAAATTATTAACCATTAATTGTAATTAATGTTATTCGCATTTGACAAATTTAATTTTAATACCATCTCGTTCGAAAAACACTTTTTATACGTAAACTCTTTAATATATATCTTGTCGAATGTATTTACTAATTTCTGAAATTGATAATAAACTTCAAATTATACAAATTATAACGTAAAATTACATAAATATTCAATTTATTGTAGAAATTCTTAGTAAAGTTAAACTCGAGTGACCTGAAATTAAATTTAAAATGGAATTATTAATCTAATAATTGATTCAATAATTTACTACGAAACGTGTAAAAAGATTTTGGAGGATCTAAAACTATAATTTTGCAAAACAGAACTAGATGTTTCAACAATTTTAAAGGAGAATAAATAAATAAATGACAGATATTAATTAGAATGATATATTATTTAATTTCTTGAATGGATTATATAAAAACTTTTGCAAAAAGATTGAGTAATGAATCGAAAAAAAAACCTTATTACATGTGAAGCAAAAATTTTTGAGAAAAGTGTAAATATACGCTTTGTTTTTATATTTTTGATTAGCACGTGCAAAAATTGATTGAAAATTAAGATTGGCTAAACAGGAGACTAATGAAAATCTGTCCCATTTGTCTATCTCTCTCTATCTCCGCAGAAAAAAAAGGATAACTGCAGTAGAAAGCAAAAAAGAAAAAAAGAGTTTTCATTGCAAAAGGACGAAACGAGGCTCCGCAGGAATTATCATCATTCGTTGGCCAGTTGGTTGCTTCCTCGGTCGAAATGTGTCGCGGGAAGAACACTTGACCTACATTTACCGCCGGGTCACCGGGGTAGCCAGTGAAATGTGCTCTAATCTGAATTAATGGTTCGCTGTAATGTGCAGAAAACAACAACACCAGCTAAACTTTATACGCCAGTATAAACTCCAATCGTTCGACCTTCGATTCCAGTTGGCCCCGACCTCGTTTCCCTCCTCGAATCACGCACAAAAATACAAAACTTTTCTCCATTTCACCGAGCATTTCCCTTTCTACTCTGCCTAATATGTTACACATATTCGGTTGGCCAGAAAATAATTGCGTTTTCCCCTAATGAACGAACGTACAGTCCACGACAAAAAAATGGCACACCCAGCGATTTTGTTAATTATCATTTAACAAATTACAAAAATATAATTTTACAAATACATAGGTACTGCATGTCAATCATTTTATCTGTAAAAACGAAAGAATCCTGAAAAATCGGTGCAACAAATTAAAAATCAGTTTCTGTTCATATTTGCCAAGAAAAATCAATATTTAACATTTTGTAGAACCTTCAGACTTTTTTTTTATAATTGCAGCAATCATTCGCCTTGGAAGAGATTTATAAAGCTTTTCAATTCGTTTTTTATTTATTTTTTACCATTCCACTAAAAGACGCTCTTTTAATTCATTTATGTTACTCAACTGTCTTCCCTTGGCATAAACGGCTCTTGCAAGATCTCCTCATAGGTTTTCCATCATGTTCATGTCTGGAGAAGGGGCTGGCCATTCAAAAAGTGGAATATTATTAGCTTCAAAATACGACTACCACTCTTGCAGTACGAACCGCATTATCTTGTTGAGATACCAACCCATTTCCGGATATCCTCGTAGCACATCTTTCAATTTGTTCACTAATTAGTTTTAAATAGTTTTTGGCTCTTCATTCATTTTACCTCAAATAAACTTTGTGTCTCTTCTCCCATGGTAGCCAATATGGGCTCATATCGTTATACCCATCTGACGACGGCTCAAAAATTTTGTATTTTTTCGCAAGTCACGGTAGCAGTGATTCCACCCGTCAGGACGGTTAAATTTCTTCTCACCACTAAATAATACTCTTTACAATGCACATATTCTTCAGCAAATTCCAATCTTGCCTTTTCGAGTTCCTCTGTTAAACGGAGGTTTCCTTTGCAATTTCCTCTCTTTCGCTGCGAGTGGTTACATTGTTGCAGGACACGTTGCACGTTTCTAATATTCGTTTTTATCCCACAAGCTTGCAGTCAGCGATGCTGCTGACTTGATGCTGCTCTTATAATGGCACGTTTCGCGCGTGTTGCGAGAGCTGCATGTCGTCCAGAGCGTTTCCTTTTCTCGTAACTTTTTGGATTTCTTAAGTAAATCAATGATAACTTTTCGACTTTTATTAATAGCCCTTGCTATCTCCGATACAGAGGAGTTTTCTCTTGATAATGACAAAACTGTTTGTATTTCACTATCCGTCAACTTTTTACCACGACCCATTTTTTACAAAAACTTTACGATATAATATCGTAAACGATGAATGACAGTCACTTGCCCGTATTCAACCGAGAAGTGAAAATATTCGACGTGTGTGCTGTTATTTTGTCGGATTGATTTTTCGCGACAATTCCAAGAATTAAGAGACAACGTTTACATACCGTCATCACGTTATTCGACGTATAAACAATAACGAGAAGAAGTGTACAAGCAGGAATATACGTATCTCTATGTTCGTTCATGAATTTTACAAAATTTACAGGGTGTGCTACTGTTTTTTTTTTTTTTTTTTTTTAATCGCAGACTGTACACGTATGTATGTACGTCTTAAAACGCGATCAACTATGTCTTAAATCGCAAATTCATTCTGCAATCTGGCTGCTGGTTGTTCCAACTTGTTTCATAAAAACAAAGTGTGGTTAATATTCAATACAATGAGCAAAGGATATTGCTTACAACGATGCTTACTCTTCGAGATTATACTAAATGGTAACAAAAGATGCAAGCGAGATCCTCCATTTTGTATTTCTTCTCTCAGAGAAAATGTCGATCCGTGATATGATAACCTTTCAAATGCACGATCTCTGTTTGTTTGGCATCGATTTCAACGTGGAAAAGAAACATTTTCGTCAAATCATGTTGCACTATCTCCGATAAGAAGAGAAAAAAAACTTTGCGAAAGCTAATAAAAAACCAATGTGTATGATAAAGAAACCATGAAAACCTACGGCAGTGTTAGATTTATATGGTTTGCTAAATTTTACTATGGACGAGGATATCAAATCGTTCTTGGAACTGTCCTTTATCAAAAAAGATAAGAACTTTGAACAGATAAAGTTTTTGTTTCACGTGAAGAATTCGTCTTTTATTGGCACGTAAATAACGTTAGGTATCGAAGCTGTTATAATTTGGTGAAAAGAAATCGCGTAATAACAAATCTGGAGTCATTACGAAGCTTAAAGCCTCTACATTCGAAATAAATTTCAAAACAGATTATTTTATCGCTATAAAATATTTTTATATTTTTACATTACGTAACCAGTACCAAAAGTGGATACTTTTCTTTCCGAAAGTGCTATAAATTGTTATGGCAACGATGAAAAATTTTTCTCGTGACAGAGTTTACGATGGATTCAAAGATTGAAAACTCCTCAAAACTTGTTGTACGATATTTTCTTGTTAACTTATTAAATTTTAAATATTGGAAGGTGGAAACGGATATAACGGATCTTGAAACTTTGTCGTTTAAACCTAACATTCAAAGTTCAATAAAATCATACGTCATTTCAATCTTCAAATTCATTCTAGATTCAGTTGTGAAGAAGAGAAATTCTTCCATGCTTTTGCGTGTTATAATAATTTATGGCATTTTCGAGAATAAGTTATCCATCAGCTACGTGATACAGAAATATTTTAAAACAAAATGAACAATGTATTTTAAAGTGACTTCAAGCTCTTAAGTGAGTTTATTTTCTTCTCTTTATAAAATTACTACACTTTAAAAATTTAGTTTTTGAATAATAATGGGAGTCACTGGAAATCCTCACTTGGAAATCTCACGTTACACGCTCTTTCTCTTTTGTAGTAAAATTGTTATAGTAAAATTTACATTTCTTAAAAACCACGTGATTCACAGAAACATTTTCTCCTTCCTTCCAATTTTACAAAGTTCAACAAGTTACATTTGCATTGTGCATTAACATATTTTTCACGAGAATATTAATATAGTTTTACTTTCTAATTATTCTCAAATAGCATCGTTTGATTATAAGTAAACTGCACGTGTTTATTTATGGAATATTTACAGAATGTTTAAAATTATTTAAAATATCTGACAATAAACTACACATTAAAATATTTAGTAAACAAAACAAATTTTTATTTAGCTTCCATTCGTAATAATAATTTCTGTCAAATTTTGTATTTTGAATTTAATACAAAATTTTGTATTTTATGTTCTCCATGACAGAAGTTAGTAATAGAAATTCAATTAAATTAAACGTTTCAAAGTCAAGTAGTTTAATCTAAAATTATTGTTAACCCAATCTTCAAAAGATTATCATTCAAAAATCAACTACCAGTGCAGTTTAAAATCTTCTAAAAAAATACTATGATTCTCTGTGTCTAGAGACTACAGAAAACAGCGTGAGCCAAGAGTTTCAGATTATATACATAATTATTCAAGGTTTGTTGAACGGAAGAATAGAAATAAAAATAAAAGAATAAAGAAAGAAAAAATCCGAGCGTACAAAGCTAAATGATTATGATGGATACATGCGAGGAAAATTGAATTTTATTCAGTTCATCGATCGTACAAATTTATTCAAAAGCTTAACAACGATGAAAAGTGGAAAGTTGGAAGTTTCAAATTCAAACTTGTGAATTCGAATTTCAAAATTTGAAAGTTAAAGAATTCAGACAATTCAGAAATTTCAAAACGTTTGGAAAGTTCAAAGTCGCAGGATCGAAAAGTGAAGTGGAAGCTCAAAAATTTAATTTCAAAAAGCACGGAAGCCAGAACCCTTCTTTTGCAAGAAAGGAAAAGAAAAGAGGAATAATCATTAAGCCGCGGATTTCTAAATTTTCACAAACATAATCGAGGAAATAGGAAATCGTTGCTTCTTCAAATTTTCCACAAACGCAGAAAAATCCACAGTTAAAACACATAGCAGAAATTTGTGAAACAAACTGCAAATCCAGAGCTGAGTAAAATACTGTTTGAGGTGGTAGATGATAAATAACACTGTTTATTTTTGAAATGCACGCACAACTTTCAAAGGTAAAATATTTTGTTCGATACGAGGAGGAGGCTTTGAAACAGTATTTGAAAGTGATACTTTATTTGAATAGTATCGAAAATATTTTGTCTCGAAACGTTTCACTTTATTTTAAATATTATTGCTGAAAATAGTGATTCACGTTCGAGACATTTACGATTGTAAATAGTTTCCCGATCTCTCTAGCGAAAATCGTGCTACAATTGGTTTTCCCATGTGCAAAAGTTGAAATATAATGCAGCTGGCAAGGTAAGGAATATCGCGCTTTTCTTAATTTTAAAACAACGCGAAAAAAAAGAAGACTTTCACCTCAATTTCTTTCAACACCTCGACGATAGAAATTCCAAGGATTACGCGAAGGGATGAATCGAAAAAATCGCATTACCTATAGGATGACCCAGTGCTTCAAGCGAGATTAAAGTACTTTATTTCGTGCCAGATTATTAAGGTATTTCATTCTACGCTGCAGATTAAAGTGAAAATATTTTACTTTGGACTATTAAAATGAAAATATGTTTCGTTTGCCGAAATCTCAAGTCGTATTTAAAACACAAACGTTTGAAAGTGTTAGTTGAAAGTAACGTTTAACTTCAAGAGTACTGAATATTGCAGACCAAGAAAAACCAATTGTGCCACGATTTTCAACGAGAGATCAAGAAACTATTTGCACTCTATTGAAATTAGTATTGAACACGAATCACCATTTAAGGTGAAGAAAATAAATTGAAACATTTCAAGACGAGATACATTCACAGCTGGGTAAAGTACTATTTTAAATGTCAAATAGTAAATAGACATTTTATTTTATATCGTGCATGTATGTTTGAAAATAAAATATTTTATTTGCTCGAAAGAATGTACTTTTAAAAATAAAATATTTTATTTGTTGTAAACAATTTCTAGGATATGTATATTATTTGAAATACACTGAAAATATTTGTGCCATAGTTTGGAATATTTTATTTATTTAATTTATTGTCAACAGACGAAATATTTTTATTTTACTAAATCATAGTGTAAAATATATTTATTTTGGTAATCTAAAACGAAAAAAGTACTTTTCCTCTGCGTTATAAACATACGTTCAATATAGTGCTTCAATGATTGCTTCTATTGAGAATCTTCAGTGAACTCAAGTTCATAATGAAGTATTTAGGCGATAAGGATTTGCAAATTCAAAGTATTGCGAAATATAAATAGGTGAAACAATTATTTTTAATATATAATACGCCAATTGCGTCTTCAGTTGAAAGACTGTTTAGTTTCGCTGGCTTAATTCTTCGTCCACGAAGAAGTAGTTTAAATGATGAAAATGCACTTTGTTACATGCGAATTTCGTTTGCAAATATTGTGATTTCTTACGTTATCTCGTTTCACGTTACGTTAATCATTTTTACAATTTATTTTCAGGTTAAGAACTATGGGAAGCATTCCATTTGACACTTTATCATATTATGTTATTAAAATAAAAAATGTTTTACTTTACGTTTTAGATTATCAAAATAAAATATTTTATTTACTGAAATTTTATGTCCTATTTGAAATACTATTTTGTTTGAATTGCGAAGAATTCATTATTTCAAATAGTATTTAAAATATTTTCCCTATAAATATTAACCAGCTCTGAATACTTTCAAATAAACTCTTGAAACAAAATGGTACTTTGTTCAAGTCTAAGAACCTAAGAAGAATCCAAGACATCATTTATTTCGCTGGTTCGAAAGCTGTCGCCTGTGAAGAAAAAAGGAAAAAACTTCAGCGCAGAAATCACGTGAAAACAAAAATCAAGCGTTCGAACGGTCGTGCGCTCAAACAGCTCTATCCCCTCTAGCTTGTCCCTCGAGCCCGGAGGAACGCTCGAACGGGTAATCGATAATCGAATAATCGAAGCCACGATGGCCACCGCGATGGACTCTAAATTCGTTTTGAATAAGGTCTACGGAGAGCGTGGCGGCCGTTATCGATCGAACGAGAACGAGAGGGTGCACACCCTCCCACCCTCTGCTGCGTGCATTCGTACGAATTGGCCTTAACGCCTCTAACCCAGAAATGCCACCCCACTCCGCGACGCTGACATTCCTGGCGTGCCACCGCGTCTCTCGATAATCTCGATCCTCTCTCTCTCTCTCTGCACAGACTTACCCCTCGCCACTTAACCCTTTCGATGCGGCTTCATCTTTGGCCACTGTGCCCCCGTCTAATCGCGAATACACGCGAACGCCACTTCACCGAAACGATGGAGCGTAACTAAAGCTAAATTTTGCCGCGCAACGTGACGAATGTGGCGTACGACACGTCGACACGTTTGTATAGACACTTTAGAAAATTGTTTAATTATGTAATTAATAAACGAAAGATTTCGAAACGCAAGAATGGGTGTATAGGGTGGGCCAGAATTCATGGTACAGGGGATGCAAATAAGAAAAAAAATTGGTACAACATTTTGTTTTATCTGAAGCTCGGTTTTCGAGAAAATCGACTTTAAAGTTTGTTCATCTTTGAGTTTCTACGCAATGAATTGCCTTCGTTGTTAGAGGATGTTAGCTAATACAAAGAGTATGATTTTCCAACATGACGGTGCATCGCCACATTACACGAGGAAGGTTAAAAATTTTTTAAATCAAACCTCGCGCCTCTAATTTTTTTTTTTTTTTTTGTGGGGGCATATCAAAGAACGAAAGATAATATAAAGACAATATTTCAAAATATTTGAAGCAAAAGATTATGGAGGAATTCGAGAAATACATGCAGCAACGAGGAAGACATTTTCAACAATACTTGTAACAGTGTACTGCATTGTAGTATTGCAATAGAAAGTAGTAATAAGGAATTAATTATTAATTATTAAGGAACACTTTGTACTGCTTTAACCACACAATAAATAATGTTTACAAACACTATCTCGGACAACCTATCGGAGACAACCACGGTAGAAGAATAGACAACTAAATCGTTCACAAAGACGAACAAACTTTAAAGTCGATTTTCTCGAAAACTGAGCCCCAGATAAAAGAATGTTACACCAAATTTTTTTCTTACTTTTTGAGATAGAATCACCCCCTGCTCGGTTATGCTACGAATTCCGGCCCACCCTGTATAAACCTATGTATGTCGCAAATTTTACAACTGAGTGAACTTCAGTCGTCAGTCATTTTCGAAAGGACCAATTGCATTTCCTCTCGATTATTATTTGTGCAGGGTGGACGCTGAAAGACTGAATGATATAAAATAAAAATAACTTTTTGGAAACACACGGTTTCTTAAATTTTGTATTATTTTATTTGCAAATATAATTATAAATATAATTATGACTTTTCAAACCTTCCAGTTTTCAGTGGCCACCCTGTAGTATCGTCGGTCATTGTCATGGGTCGTTGTCAAGTCGTAACTTGGTAGTTGTAGTTACTATATCTTTAGTTGTGTTTAATTGTACTGCAATAGATGGCCTGCAATGTTTGCTGATCGTAGAAATGTGTGAGAAGAAAGTATAAATGTGATGTGAAAAGCGCGACGTTAGGCATGTTTTTTTTTCTTTTTTTGAAAAAGAGAAGAATCGAACGAGTGGATTTGAGTTGTTAAAAAAAAGTCGATTGAGTTGTAGAACGCAGTTTATTTGAGAATTGTGATGACATATATTAGTTGTCAATCTGTATTCTTTACCTTGTTTAATTATCCACTGTTTAGTCGCCAGCATTGTCATTAAATAAATGTTATGTATATTTAATCTCTAACATAATTTTGTACGAGAGATTTCGAAACAGGACGTTTTCAATTACTATTGCTGTTACAGTACTACTCTCAGCCTGAGAGGATTTTTATCCCAAGACTTGATAACAATTTTAACAAAATTGTCTTCTGCGATACTTTTGTAAAATTTTGTAAAATTTGTCTCATCAAACGTTAGGTGAAAAAGTCGGCAATCGAAATGTCTTTCTTTGCTTCGAATTTACATAAACGACATAAATTCCAAACTGACACGTGTCTAACGTGTGAAATTTTATACCATTTGATGGTTTTCTTACCATTTACGATCATGTCACCTTTATCGACTCTCTAGCTCCCATCGAATAATTATAATCAACTACATACTGCTGGTTGGCATATTATTTTCTGAGTTTCGAAAAATTCTTATCGTTGGTGTCAACAAATTCTAGCGTGACAGCATAAAAACATCTCCCTTGTCATACCATTTAAACGCTGGTAAATCGTCTCATGTTCAAAATTCAACGTCACCTTTTTTTAATCTGCTGTTCATTACGGATAAATTCGATCACAGTACCACACGTATTTGTTAGCTTCTGATGCAGTAGATTAAAAAGAACAGAGCCATCGTAATAACGGACGATAATTATAGACGACTATAGTCGCCGTTAGTACACAGCGAACGTTCAACGATTGACAACTATAGGCGTCGTTAGTATCGAAAGGATTAATCGAACGTACCACGCACCGATGGATCGTGATTCGTTTCGTTGCACGTTGCAGTGTCTGTTAATTTTCCAAAGAGAACGGGTCCATGTATAGTGTGTTTAATAAAAACGTGGACGTCATTTCTCTGAGAAGAATGTTCTTTTTGTACAAAATTTTGCACAGATCGAAAGCACACCTAAAATACTATTGCGCTGTCAATTAATAGCGTGTCCAATCGGTATTTGTTCTTTTAATCAATCTCTTTCTTTCTTCGTCTTTCTCATTTATTCCTTGGTTGGCTGCTGTATCATTTCATCTCACTTTCTATACCAATCTTGAGGTCCACTTGTACATCTTTCTGTACTTTTAACATTGTTTCTTGGTCTCAACGCGTATCGTTCTTCTACTCTTTCTTTCTTCTTTCTTCTTGCTTGAAAGGACTCTTCCAATTCATTTGAATAAATTAAATTAAGTTGAATGATAACCAAGCTAGGTACATACAACTTCCAGAAAGAACTCGAAAGAATAGATTTCTGACATTTGCGTCACACGCTCTCGAAAACTCGCCACAATGAGATCGCGACTGTGAGATACAGTGTGTTTAATAAAAACGTGGACGCCATTTCCGTATAAAAAATATAACTTTTGTAAAAAATTTTGCACAAATCGAAAGTACACCTAAAATATTATTACGCACTCGATTAATCTGTGTCTAATCTCCACCGCTGGCGATTGTTGCTTGGACGCGACGAGACGTGCTTTCCACCAACTTTTCAACATACGAGACAGGTAAAGATCTCCATCATGTCCGTTGTTAAGACACGTGTCTCACGCAATCTATGGTTCTTGATTGACCAAACATTTTCAATTGGATTGACATCGAGGAACTGAGATCGTTACCTTCTAGCATCCAAGACTGTTGTTTTCTTCATTAAACCAACGTTTCACTTTAAAATTCCTCTTTCGTGCAATTTGATTATCATCCGAGCATCTAGATTGTTTGTAAAGACAAATTCGCGAGCGTTGAAGCAGCCTTTATTGAATGTTGATAATTTTTTCGAACAGTTAATTACGACCGACATTTCTTCCAACACTAGACTGTTGGTGGTCAACGATTGCTGACCTTAACGAGCTCAGTGATATCGCCACTTTGTATTTTACTGTTGTTCCGCTGTGGCGGTACTATCGAGGTGTCTTCCCTGTTGCTATGCCACTCCACGTGGTCACTCGCATTTCTTGTCTGGACCGAACAGCTTCCAAAGAGCTTCCTAATTCCATCGTGGACGATTTTCGACGTGCCATCTTGAAAGCAACGATTTTTTTGCAAATTAAACCGAATATTATACGAGTAATTCAAACGAACCTAAATTTTCCGACCGACAGAAGTTTCGAATTTTCTTAACGTTGCGCGAGCATGCATTATGTAGCACGTGCAGTGATAGTATGGAGGTACTTAAATATATGCACGTCACCAGATGAAGCCGTCGCAAAGTCGAACACAATTTATTATGTAACGTTGCTGCTTGTACAATGGCTTCCGACACCCTTCATCTCCCATCAGTAAACTATAACGTTCCGCGTTCACGAATTTTGATTAATCGACGACAGACGAGATTGCGTTACTCGACAGTCATTTGATACGTAAAAGAAAGAAAATGATCGTGGAAGTTGAATACAAAAAAAAAAAAAAAAAAATTGGAGAACGTGAATGTAAATTGTGCTGCTACCAAATGAAATTGATAGAATATTTCGATTCTATGTATAATAAACATAAATTTCCGAGTTTTCAAATTTCAAAAGTTTGTCTGCTTGTAAATAAATTTTCCATAAAGCTATAAATTTGTGAGAAGATTTAAAGATTGAGGCCTCTCTTTTGCAAAAACTCTTGAAAACCTGCCCCGTGCGATTATGTTAATTGTATCAATTGTGATTACAATTTTAAGAATAACGTGCATGTTTATAAAATTGATTTATCGACTTTTTATATACGATACTGCAAAGGAAGAAGAAAATTTAAATCAAAATTGAAAATAATTAAAAACTCGTTCCGACTTTTGACATGGTAACTTTTCAAAAATTTTATCACGTTTTTTCGATTGCGACATGGTAAATAAAAGTTGGGAATTAATTTCATTGGATGCGCACTCTTTTGTAAATATTTGTAACAGTTTTATTATAGATATATATATATATATATAAATATAAATAAATATAAATATAAAAATATAAAAATATAGAAAGTATATATATATATATAAATAAATATGAATAGATGGTATAAATCATTATTTATAGATACTATACTATAGATTCTAATTGTTGTATAAATGCATTAAACCGAATCTTTACATATTCGAGAAGAACAGCAAATCAATTGCAATAAAATTCCGTTCATTTGAAATTTCAATAACGTTATGTCGTTATTGCGACTTGTTTTCTAACGTGCTGTTACATTTTCGCGATAAAATGAGGAAGCAATAACGTGTTTGCTTTCTCTTCTTTAGCAAATTAAGAGACGTCGAACAGTTGATAATCCAGCGGATTGTCTTGTCAAGGCGATAATAGGAGAAAGTCTCGACGATTGTTGCACATCGTGTATTATCTGTAACATAGTCTGTCTCGATCTGATAACGGACAACATATTTACGTTATTACGTTCATGTGCTTCTGATTCACATAAAGAGGCAAGTAAATAGACATTTTTCCGAGTTCAGCCGCGCAAATCGTTATTTACAGCTGAAATTGAAATATGAAATATGAAATATGAAATGAAACGTGAAGTTATACTAGCTATTCCATTTAAATCGATCTATTCGAATGTTTACGAAACTCTTATCGAAGTCGTTATAATTTCATTGAAAAAGAAAAAAAAAAATCGTACGACTTGGCTTCACTTTAAATCTCGAAGCTTCTACTTTGAAAAAACATTATTTATTTTATTCCAAAATGTTTTTACACCGCAAATAGACTCCTCTTGAAAATGCTGTAAATTAAGTCATAGCGTGCAGAAATTTTTATCACGACTAAATCTACTATGGTTTCGAAGATTAAAGTTTTCTCTTTACAATTGTAAAAAACTTTCTGTACGAGTTTTTCTTCGTCAATTTATTAACTTTTAACCTCTTGCGCAGGAATGCCGTGCCACGCACGTCGAGAACTTTTTGTCCCAAAATTGGAATATTTTCTCAGTTTTAAGTAGATTTAAGTGTAACCCAGGCAAAAACAAATGATAAATTCACTACTTTGCAATAATTTCTATCCACTGATATCATATCGACGAGTTCAAAAAGAAAGCGACGAATTATTGTATACGGTTTGGTCACTCGTTATGGTCCGCAATCAGTTGCCGAAAATGTTGCAATTTCTTAAATTTCCGTCGTCCGAAAGCCAAATATTCAAAGGTCAATAAAATTGCAAAGAAAAAAATTATGCAGTTTTCGAAATTTTCAATCTTCAAATCCATTATGGATTCAAATAGGAAAAAAGTTTGAGTGTTTCTACGTATTCTGAGCATTTTTTGACAAAAATAGAGTCTTCGCTTATCTACTCACTACGCGATGTAAAAATATTTTAAAATA
This sequence comes from Tetragonisca angustula, assembly GCA_036937485.2. Lineage (NCBI taxonomy): Eukaryota > Metazoa > Arthropoda > Insecta > Hymenoptera > Apidae > Tetragonisca > Tetragonisca angustula. The sequence continues at coordinate 25,025 of JAWNGG020000041.1, forward strand.
AAACGATCGATACATTTTGAAAATAGAGTCTTTAAAATTCAAAATTTACCGAAAAATAAATTTATTATTGTGCGATTTCTTTTCCTTTTCTTCGAAAATTATAACAGTTTCAATATTTAATATCTGGCGATTCTATACAGGCTGTCCTATACGAAGCAATTTTTTTTAAACACTTTTGCGACGAAACGTTTAGCCAACTATAATTTCCAAAAGTCTGTAGCCGAGTACGAAAGAAATATTACATCTCGGAATGATACTTGTAGTTATTTATTGTTCAAAGTTTTACAAAATTAAACATTACAAATGCGTAAGGCCATATTTATTTTACACAAAAATTTGCGTGGTATTTAAAATATATTAAAACTTTCTAAATATATAAACATATGATTTATTAAATATATTAAAATATATTATTATTACAATTTGACAATGTCATTTAACATTTGATAACATTTCTCTTTAATGTGATATTTGACAAATAAATAATCTGGTGTGATATGTAAGTAATTATGGCGTTGATTTTGAAAATATTAAACTATTCGCTGTAGAGAAAAATATTTCAAACAGAGCTTGTGTCGTTTCGAGGGAAACAACTTACAATGGCCACGGATCTTGTATAGATAGTCACACTTGCGAGATTTCAAGGTGACCTTTGTTTTCCTAAATAGAACTGTATATTTTTAGAATTCAGTGACCTGGATAGTGTTGCTGTTTCGAGGTCATTCAAGGTCATTCAGCGTCGTTCAAAGTTTATCTTCGTTGAACGTGCAGAGACGTGGGTGTTGGAAGTGAACGTCAATACACTGATTTGTTCTTAATTATTTATTAACTTGTTCTTGTCTCAAATTTTTTTACAATAGCCCATTGACAGACATTCAAATAACGACAATAACAATGACAGATTGTTAAAATAAAATATTTCATTTTCTTCCTTTATACAAAGTATTTTATTTCATGCTCTGAATTATTGAAAAATGTGAAAATATGTTTTTCTCTTTTTGTCGAAATCTTAGCTCCTACTTTGAACTAATATTTATAATTCAAGCCGAATCCAAATATCCAAAATATTAAATAGCATTTGTTGCGTTTATTTGTTAATTTATTCATTATCTTGCTATCAGAATGAAAGCACGTTGCAAAATCCTAGCTTCGATCTATCGAACACTGGTTTCTCGCAATACAAATGAAGTTTTCAATCCCTAAAGTCGAACGTCAACTTTTTGGGTCACTCGGTTTCCAAATCGAGCGTCCTCTTTCGATCACTGATCGATCGCAAAGAGGCAAACATTCGACGTGACATCGATAGCCGCTGATTTACGATCCCTTCAAGACTCCGTGGACAAACCATGGAGAGATCGTCGATTTAACGAGTGACCTTCGATGCGTCGACAGGTCTCCAAGGATCAAAAGAATCTACCGAGGACGTGTTCTAGGATTTCGTAATTCACGTTCTCGGAGCCTGCTCCCATTTCAGTTGCCTCCTCCGCGAACGACACTAGGAATTCCTCTGTTCTCACTGAGAAACGCGAGACACTTGTTTGCAAAAGGTTGGAATAATCTTTTAAACAATAATTTATTACGATATTGCGCATATCTTAAAATGTTCCGTTCAAATAAAGTTGAAAATTGATATTACTATTAAAATCAATCAAATACAATTGTCATTTATTATATATAATTTAATTTAAATTATAATTACAGTTAAAATTTAATTAAAATTATGATATAATTTATTATACTATAAAATTGTATTTATACTTGACAATTTGACATAAATTCTAAGTTTAAAACACTAATAGGTTAAAATAATTAAATATTTATCGGTTAATTTAAAGTAAACAGTCTATAAATTATAGTCCTTTCGTACGAATAATTTAAATATTTTTCTAGACAGAAATCAATCTGACTTAGGTCGATTTTTGAACTCAAAGCATGTAAGATTTTAAAAGTCGAACAGACTTAATTAATAATTAAACTTCCACATTTAAAATTTATCTTAATTCAACATCGAGATCACAATCACTTTTTTCTACAAGATCTATAAAAAAATATAACGCTGTTATCTAAGGTAATTTATCAATTTTAAATTAAAAATCAAAATTATTCCTCTAATTAAAGATTCTTTTATATTAAAATTCATTAAATTTAATAATTCTCCCAATTAAATACTAATTTATATTTCATGTGAAAAATACAAAAATTAATCAATATAAAATTCTATAGGGTCTTATCGTCCCATAAAAAAATTTTAACACTTTTATTAAAATTCTAAATTCGTGAAATATATATGAGACAGGATACATTTCATTGAATCCTTTCATGAAATTTTGTTGATCAAGTTCTCTCCTTTACCGGCCTCTCTTTTACCGGCATTTTAAAAAATTAAAAATTCGAAAAGTGCGAAGCATGTCTTTATTTCGTCCATTTCGTTGAAAATGTACAATGTACGTATTTTAACCTATAAATGCAATTGTCTTCAAAACTATTCGTCTCAAGCGCACTTTTTTTTCCTGTTTTGAGAGGGCAGTAATTGTCGAATTCTTGTGGCCTTATTTATGTATTAGTCTGTATTATACAGTAGTGGAAACAAAAAGTGAGTTGTTCTCAGTGATAAAAACTATCGAGAAATGAGAAAGTGAAAAACGAACAAACAAAAATAAAAAAGTAAAATAGAAACGAGAAAAGCAGGGTCGATACTCGTTCTTTAGTTATTTTTTTCATTGAAAGAAAAAAAAAAAAAAAGGCAAAACACAGTGATCTGCAGTTTGTGATACACGCAGAAAGTATTTTAAAAAAGATTCAATTGAGAATATTGTCGTTTGCCAAAAAATAGGGATTTCCAAGTGAGAAAACGTTTTTATAAAAGTTAGTATTCTCTAAAGATTTTTATTAATGTAAAGGCTAAACTCACGTCTACAAAATTAATAATTAACAGACATTAGAAAGTTTAATAGAAAAATAAATCAAACGCTTGAGCTATTCGAATAATTTATATTAAAAGCGAATTTCAAGTAATTGTTGATTAAAAAAAGTTTCGAAAACCTTCTGTAACACCACTGTAAATACGTAAATGTGCGTACAATGCAAATAATATCTTCCTTTCACATCTATAATTAATTGAAAATATCAACTGTAACGCTATCATAGAAATTATTTTGTTCGCGAGGAGGAGACTGCGCGATGTAACGTTTCACAAATAGAACGAAGAAAATTTCAATGGGTATTCGAGGTTAACATTGGATTAACATTGTTGAAACGATAAAATTCACAAACATGTGAAATCGTTCAAAATATTCATTGAACGCGTCGAACTGCACTTGTAACGCAACCAAATACAATTTGATCGATGTGTTGCCAGTTTCGTTTTATCGCAAAAAGATAGATTGCGTATCAAACGAGCCATGTATTACAATTGAAAAAAGAGCGTATTTCTCATGAGATTCTAATCTTTTCGAGAACAAAGTAGATTCAAACTTTTGGGCAAGAGTTTTTATTAAACAATGTCCTAGACTCGGCGTACCCAGAATTGGCACCAAAAATCAAATGGTCTAATAGAGAAAATATACTGAATATTTGAACTAAAATCTGAAAAATTCTCATTAAAAACAGGTGCATTTCGAATAATTGTAAAATGAAGATTTTCTTCATATTACTACATTGAATTAACATCTTGTACATTATTTTGTTAGAAATATAAACATTTTGAAATTGTATATTCTCCTTTGATCGTACTAAAAATGATGAAATAAATCAAATGTTGAGAATGAACGTTGAGGTGTACATGTATATATAATAGTATTTATATATAATAATTTAATTATGTAGGTGTTAAGTTATTTATTTAATTATATATAATGTATAATTATTAATATTATATATATATATATACAATCAACAAACAATGATTGAAAATAAATATATTATTATATTATAAAATTAAATATTTATTTTAAATTATTTACTTGGATGATATTTTTATTTAAAAAGAAAGATAAACATACTGCTCACGAATTATCGTTTAATTTAATAGAATTGTCTTTCATTCAAGTATTCATTTTCAAGTATAGTTTATTTTTGGTTAATTTAAGCTAGCTCATTTTAATCATTTCAAAAGAAAAAATAAAAGACACAGAAATTGCCAAAAAATGATTTTTCCTATATTAGAAAAATTTTTTTTCCAGCCACTGGATGACAGAAAACGATAGAAAAAATGAATTCTTTTCTCGCTTCAGTTTTTAATTGAATCCGATGAAAAATTGAAAATTTGATATGTACAGGTGCAAGCTGTATTTTCTCAACGGTTTAGGTTAAAAAAGAAATAAAATAAAAATGGTACTTGATAACAATTGGAAATAATTTTACGCTTCCAACTGCGTCTTTTTCTTAAAATGGACGGCTATAATACAGAAAACTTTTAGCAACAGTGTAACGCTGTTTTCTGCAAGACGTTTTCCCGCCACATTACATAAATTTCATACGATACATATCCGGTGTAGGTTCATTTGTTCGCTGCAAACGCGTCTTCTCCTTTTGTTTGTGAAACACAGTCGGAATAACGAATGACCACATTATGTATCGCGTAACATTGTTGAGATAAAAATAATATGCCGTGAAATATGATCGAGGTCCAAGCTGTTCCAACCGTGACAAGAACGACCATTATTAAAACCTTCTCGTTCCATTTACCATAATGACAACGATAACGATGATAATGATCCAACGATCGCTCGTGTGAGAAATGTATAATAACACAGTACCGTGTAACGAGAGAACATGGACAATATACATTGTTAAAAACAATGAAATAGTTCTGTTTCAGAGCAGATGGATCAAGGGAGAGTTCATAAACGTTCGGCCAAGCTACTCGTAAACGCTTTCTACAGTTTCTTGGCGGAACGAGAAGCAATCAGAGCTGACTAACTGTATAGAAATGAACGTGATGAAAAAAAGAGAAAACGAAAATTGGGACAGAAACGAAGCGATTGATAAGTACGCCACGGGACAAAGAAATGGTACGCTTTAAAAGTTATTAAATTCCTTTTCGTCAAATAAATGGCAAATAAAGTCTGTCTCGCGTGCATTCTTCTTTCCTCCTTTCGTCAACGTGTACGAGTAATATAAATTGAACAATACATTTTGTGTTGTTAGAGACAAAAATAGAAATATGGTAATATTCAAAATAATGGTCAGAATAATGGCACGTTTCGTGAAGAATAATGGATGAAAAGGAAAGAAGCGAGTTTGATGATTGTTTAATACATTTAATAAAGGCAGCCATTCTTTGAGACAAAGGTTTTTATAGTTTTTTAATGATTTTTTTTCTTCTCATTCCTCCGGAATACATTTTTTAAAATTCGTTAATATTTGCCAAATTTCGCCAACAATTTTCTGTCACAATATGACTGTCTATTTTGAAACACAAATTTTTTTGTTTTTTAGAATTGTTTTATTGCTTTTACGTTGAAAAACGTACTTATTTTTGGCACTTGTGTCGCGTACGTGTTAATTTGTTCGTCAATCATCTCAATATACTTTCTACTATTCAATTTTTCTACGATAAATTTATAGTTTACCGTAGCAAAAACCAAAAGTTACGGCTCCTTTCGTAAATCATTATATATAGCATAGATAATCGTAGTGGAGTAATTGATGTGAAAATCCTCTTTTCATCAGTAAATACGACTCTTTGCCATTTTTTATTCATACAAACTGTTTCGTGTTTCTCTGCATATTGCAAGCGACACAGCTTATGTTCTTACTTTAATCAAGATTTTTGTTGCAATTTTCGGATGTTTACAATTCTTTAAAAGACGTCGAACATTCTTGACGTTTGTCGCAATTCCAGCTTCATTTGCCAGTTGTCTCGCCGTAAGTCAACCTCGAGTCAACTTTTTCCCCTTTTCATAATTATCGGGACCTTTGTAATTTTAGCAAATTTATCATCATTTCACATTTTTTCGACATTTCAATTGTTTCGACTATTTATGTTCTTCGTTCAATTTCAATATCGCGTGCATTTCAGCTGGATTTAATTTTTTCCCACAATCCATTTCTACAGATTTATTTATTTTTTTGCGTTGATACGCACTTGACTGACTGTGTTTCACACGAACGTTATTCGATAGCTTCTGTACCATCGAGGAGCAGTCAAATATTATGCTATTTCTCTGCCTCGCGATTGAACAATATCTACGTTTCTTTGGGAAATTGCGTCTCGGTAATAACATTCAACATCCACGCCCAAGGACACCGATGTAACAGTCCAATCGAATAATTCTCTCTGTAATTTACGGTGCATAATATGAGAAAATATAGAGTATGCCATTTTTTTTCTGTCCCGGGTGTAATCGCATCTTCCGCGGAACCCAACGAGATTTGGTGCGTTGGAAAAGTGGAACGGAATTAAATTCAGTTTCGTTATGACATAGTGATCTGAATCATTTGTCGTATTGTTCTTGACTGTACAACGATTGTAAAATACTAATTTACGATCTCACGTAATCATCGAGGTTGTTTAAAAATTAAAAATAATAATCTATTTATTGAAATTATAGATGCTAATGACGATATAAAATTTCAACAATAATAAGAATCAGGATAATCTGAATATCGTCGTGGTATTCCTATTAATCCTAAAAAATGTTGAGGAAAAGATGTAAGATCAACTCCAATAAATATAAAAAAAAATTGTAATTTTACTCATTTATAATTCATTAATAATCCTGAAAATAAAGGATATCAATGAATAAATCTTGCAATAATTGAAAAAACAGCGTCAATTGATGAATTTGAAAGTATAATTCCAGTTAATCCTCCAATAGTAAATATTAAAATAAATCCGATTGATCATAAAAATGAAATATTAAAGATCAATTTAGATATGTAGCTTAGATGATATGTAGCTAATCAACTAAAAACTTTAATTCCTGTAGGAATAGCAATAATTATTGTTGCTGATGTAAAATATGCACGTGTATCAATATCTAATCCAACAGTAAATATATGATGAGCTCAAGCAATAAATCCTAATATTGCATAAATTATACTTAAATTACCAAAAATTTCTTTTCTTCCTCTTTCATTTATAATAATTTGTGAAATTAATCCAAATCCAGGTAAAATTAAAATATAAACTTCTGGATGACCAAAAAATCAAAATAAATGTTGATATAAAATTGGATAGTATTCCTTGAGATTTCTTATAAAAAAGTATCTACTTGTTTATACCAAAAGATTAATAATTTTAATTTCGTAAAATCTCGAAAGATAAGAACAATATGAATACATTCTTTTTAGTCTATGATACGTTATCTTTTTGTCCCGGGTATGTGTACAGGGTGTTTGCGAACATTAGGGCTGAAAGGATTCCTGACACGATGCCCTCGATGCTGAGAACGTACAGGTTGTTTCATTCGTTTCGCAAAGACGAAATATCTCGCGATAATAATTTACAGAAATTTATCGTCCTCTGATTTTGATGATTTTCAAGGTCGCCACCTTGAAGAGAGTTTGGAAAATTTTTTCCTTATTTAGACAAATACTCTAGTCTCTTTTTTTCTTATCAAAAAGTTATCAATACGAGAGGCTCTTTTTCGAAATGAAACTAACCCAAACTAACAGCAGAATTTTTTATTCGGTTGTAATTGAGTTCAGAGTAGATTAATCAACAGTCGGAAATTACTTTTGTAACTGTTAATTTATTCGGCCTCAAGGTGTACTTATAAATTCCAAATGTATCATTCTTATATCTATTTGAGAAGAAAACGAGCTGAAGACAAAAATTCTTCAAGCAACAGAATGCACGTTACTCTTTGAACGTCAGTTTTTCTTCACGCACATCAATGTGATAATAATATAAAATGAAATGATTTAATAATTTTTTGTAATTTATATCTAGGGATCGAATATCGAAACTCTTACAATTTAGGAAAAGAAAAGAAAAAAAAATCGTACGACAATGAACCTGGGCTCACTTCAAAGCTTGAAGCGTCTACTTTCGAAAATGTGTCACTCGTTTTATTACAAAATGTTTTCACATCGCGAATGGGAATGTAAAGATACTTTTCTTCTCTAGTATATACTGCAAGTTGTACGTAGAAACGTTGAAAAAATTTTTCTCACGACTGAATCTGCAATGGAATTCTCTTCAGGCGGATCCCTCGAAACTTGATGTTCGATTTTTTAATCAAACTTTGAACATCAGAATCAAGTGACAAAAATTTGTAACATTTTCCACGTTATATTTAAAATTCAATAAATTGCTATTATTTATTATAGATTCAATCAGTGTTTGCTAATTTATAGAATTTTGAAAAAGAAAATGTAAAAATGCTTTAGAATAAAACAAAACTATTTCGAAATTCATTTTCAAAGTGGAAAATGAACCTAGTTTTATTTCTACAAAATTCCAACGTTTGCGATACCTCGTGTTCGAATATTAATGGGTACAAATACGTTTAGATAGTGATTCATGTGTGAAAAGTCGAGTTTCGAAATTTTTCAGGAAAATTTATTCTTTAATGCACAACGTGGCAACTTTGTTTTTTCTTTTTTTTAACGTAACGTGTATCAAAATGAAAGCAGCCAGTGATAAGTGACAAGCGTACGAAAAAACCGCTCGACTCGAAATTGTTGTCAAAATTGACATTCCCCGTGGGGAATCTGAATCCTTCGTGCACGTTAAGTCACTCGGCTTTCACGGTTTGACAGTCTGTCGATTCAACTCTCAATTTGACAAGATGTTCAACAATCTCTCAGTTAACAAAAAAAAAAAAAAAAAAGAAAAACAGGGACAGTAATTGGAATCGCGTCAACTGCCCTCTGACCTCTGGGGTGCAAACATTCCAGGACAGCGAGAAACCCTTTGAAAACGTCCATCCCAGGGAAAAGGGAGCTCTCGCTCCCCATGAATCAACGTTTCCGACAACGGAAACTTCGTACACGATGTTTTATTCCACCGTTTCAATTTATTTCTCCCGCCCACCCACCGCCACTTTTGCCACGCGACGTGTTGCACCACGTGTTTCAAAGTGCCCTTTATTAATATCCCCCGCGAGACTGTTTCAAAACATTGTTCCATCGAACGCGTGAAATATCCTTCCTCTTCTTTTTTTTTTTTTTTTTTTCTTTTCACGAGCGATCAGTGAACCAATCTCGACGAAGTGTTTATTAATCGATCGAGACTGTTAATTACTTCCCGCGGCGCGACTCTACAGTCCGACACAAAAAATAGCACACACTGTAAATTTTGTAAAATTCATGAACGAACATAGAGATACGTATATTCCTACTTGTACATTTCTTCTCGTTATTGTTTATACGTCGAATAACGTGATGACGGCATGTAAACGTTGTCTCTTAATTCTTGGAATTGTCGCGAAAAATCAGTCCGACAAAATAACAGCACACACGTCGAATATTTTCACTTCTCGGTTGAATACGGGCAAGTGACTGTCATTCATCGTTTACGATATTATATCGTAAAGTTTTTGTAAAAAATGGGTCGTGGTAAAAAGTTGACGGATAGTGAAATACAAACAGTTTTGTCATTATCAAGAGAAAACTCCTCTGTATCGGAGATAGCAAGGGCTATTAATAAAAGTCGAAAAGTTATCATTGATTTACTTAAGAAATCCAAAAAGTTACGAGAAAAGGAAACGCTCTGGACGACATGCAGCTCTCGCAACACGCGCGAAACGTGCCATTATAAGAGCAGCATCAAGTCAGCAGCATCGCTGACTGCAAGCTTGTGGGATAAAAACGAATATTAGAAACGTGCAACGTGTCCTGCAACAATGTAACCACTCGCAGCGAAAGAGAGGAAATTGCAAAGGAAACCTCCGTTTAACAGAGGAACTCGAAAAGGCAAGATTGGAATTTGCTGAAGAATATGTGCATTGTAAAGAGTATTATTTAGTGGTGAGAAGAAATTTAACCGTCCTGACGGGTGGAATCACTGCTACCGTGACTTGCGAAAAAATACAAAATTTTTGAGCCGTCGTCAGATGGGTATAACGATATGAGCCCATATTGGCTACCATGGGAGAAGAGACACAAAGTTTATTTGAGGTAAAATGAATGAAGAGCCAAAAACTATTTAAAACTAATTAGTGAACAAATTGAAAGATGTGCTACGAGGATATCCGGAAATGGGTTGGTATCTCAACAAGATAATGCGGTTCGTACTGCAAGAGTGGTAGTCGTATTTTGAAGCTAATAATATTCCACTTTTTGAATGGCCAGCCCCTTCTCCAGACATGAACATGATGGAAAACCTATGAGGAGATCTTGCAAGAGCCGTTTATGCCAAGGGAAGACAGTTGAGTAACATAAATGAATTAAAAGAGCGTCTTTTAGTGGAATGGTAAAAAATAAATAAAAAACGAATTGAAAAGCTTTATAAATCTCTTCCAAGGCGAATGATTGCAATTATAAAAAAAAAGTCTGGAGGTTCTACAAAATGTTAAATATTGATTTTTCTTGACAAATATGAACAGAAACTGATTTTTAATTTGTTGCACCGATTTTTCAGGTAAAATGATTGACATGCAGTACCTATGTATTTGTAAAATTATATTTTTGTAATTTGTTAAATGATAATTAACAAAATCGCTGGGTGTGCCATTTTTTGTCACGGACTGTAGAGCGATGCATTGAAACTGATTTCAGTTTCGTTTTATTCGAGACGAGAAAGGAGAGAAGGTTTTAAGCTAGAGATAGTGATTCAATTGTTAAAATTATTTTGTATTCAAAGTACAATTAAAAGAAATGAATTTAGGGAAAACGAATGTTGATTTTGGTAAAAATCTGAGGGCCATCAAATCGACGGTGTTTGTACATTAACTGCTACGATGATCAATGATATTTTAGAAGAAACGAATATCACGAATAATGCCAACAAATAATTTCAAATAATGAATAACTGAATAATCTCGCAAAACGATACGCTTGTGTCATATTGTAACACGATGTCTTGTAGAAATTAAATATTTGGTTCCATTGAAAAACGCGTGTGTTTCGCATTGTCGAAAATTTTTATTCCCTGTGAAATTTACAGTTCAAAATTTAAAATTTAAATTTCATTTTTTTTTAAATATAAAGTTACCAGGACTTTATAAAACGAGGAAAATTCGACCAAGTTTCAAATTTTCTTAAATTTTCTGTCGTTTGATCCCAACGTTCAAAATTTAATAACTTTGTGCACACGATGTTCGCTGTGTTCAAAAAATAATATACGAAAAGAATCTAGACACTGATACAATGACAAAGTGCCATTATACGTCGTACCTTGCTTCAAAGAGCAATCATCATTCTGAAAGAATAAATTAAACTTTTAATTTCTTTTCATTTTTTGCCGAATACATTTGACTTTTTGTTCAATAAGAAAATTACAAACGTTCAAGTTTTGTAAATAATATTAGCCAAATTGAACGATATAATTATAAAAAAGAATTTTACAGCAGCTGCATATACTCGTCATCGCGTTGTTTCAACGACACACACTTTTAAAAGCAACACAGATAAAAGTTCGATCCAAGTCCGACAACCAACTGTCAATCAAAGTAGAGATTTAATCGTTATTTATGATTAACGACCAAAGCTGGAATTTAATCGTTAACTGCGATTAATGATTATTGGAAGAGTTGAATCGTTAATCACTGATTAATCTTTGATTCAATTGCGGATGCTTGCTTTATTTGTACGTGTAATTATCGGTCGTTGAACAAAATAGAACAGATTCGAGTGGGGCAAATGCGTTGGCGTGTTTACGTAATTGCAAGGATACGATTGGTTGGATATGCAGACCGATTGTGGCTAAACAAACTTGTGATGCAATATTTTAGTGCGTTTATCTTTCTGTTTAGTAGCGAGTGACCTTGTGCCATAAAACTTTGTGGACCTGTCGTCGCGATGTCGTGAGAAATAAAAATCACATGCCAAGTTTAGATCGGAAGAAGGAAAAATGGACATTTCCGTTTATTTCTTTGTCATTTCATTTTGAAGAAATAAACGTTTGTCCTTTATTAATTTATTAAAGGAAAAATTTCAAGAAATGAGTTTACCTAAAGAAACGGCAAGACTTTTAATTATTTAATCCAATTAATCAAATTCCAAGAAGAAGATCACAGTTTAAGATTTTTGTAGAACTTGAAACATTTTTCAAAATGAAAAGAGTAATCGAGAAGCAACGTAACGAGAGTAGTTTGTTGATCTTTATGTTGTTGCATTTGATTTTGTCAAACCAATAATTTGAACCATTTTGTAGAAATATATTTATTATACCGAGTGTTTCAATTTTACTATGCATAATAATAGTGTCACTAAAAATATTATTATAATATTACAATATGATATGATAAAATTATAATATTATAAACGTAGGGTCCTAAATATTTTATTAAAAGTATCATAATTGTAGAAAATATTAAAGTCACAAATTTTTATCAACTTGTTGATATCTATCGTACGTAGTTATAATGATCGCTAACATGGTTAGATATTGTCAATATTTCTATGGAAAATCAAATTTACAATATAATTTTTTAATACTGCAGCTCTACACTTATATAATATTTGTTTCTCATTTTTAATTATACGTGCTTTTTCCTGAATTTTCCCTGCAGTTTTGTATTTTACTGTATCTTTCTTTATTTCACGATGCATATTGATGAACTTGCACTTTTTAAAAAAATATAAACTTACGTAGAATAGTCAGCAATTGAACAATAATTAATCCCACACAATTCAGAGAAGTATTATCAAAAAACAGAGCATCAAAACTACCAAATATCCACCAATAATTTTTCGTTTCGGCAATTATGCAAGTTAGTGTCAATTTTCGTTCAAAATGATACAGATATACTCATTTTTATCACGTTAGCTTAACCAGTTAACCATAAATTCAATCAATCCTTCATAACTCACATGAGAGAGAGGAAGATACGAATGATAAAAAAAAAAAAACAGACAATTAAAACTAATCCACCAAAAACTTTTCATTTTTGCAGTTTCAACAAAATTCAAATATACACAGATGGACAATTGTTCACTTACTTTCTTTGTTTACCTATTTATTATCCATTTGTTTTTTTAGGTTTCATTTTACTTCTGTTATTTACTTGTTTATTTTTTTATTTTTCACGTTATTTCTGCTTCAAATATACATAGGTAGACAATTGTTCATTTACTTTCTTCATTTACCTATTTACTATTTATTTGTTTTTTAATTTTTCATTTTATTTCTGTTATTTACTTGTTTATTTTTTCATTCGTCTATATTTTTATTATACGCCTATTTGTTCACTATTGTAATCGTGACATCGTAAAGCAGTCTTACTTTTAAATTTTCTTACTTCCTTACTTTTAAATTTTCTGTTTTAGGAAAGCAGTTTTATATATACTGAATATGTATATATATATGTGTGTGTGTGTGTGTGTGTGTGTGTATGTGTGTGTAGATAGAAAAAATTCCTTTTGTTTTCGAAAGTGAGAAAAAGTTCTAGTTGAACAGAAACAGTCGTTCTGCTTTGAAAAGATTAAATTTCTTTCAAACAAATTTTTAAGTTAAGTGTTGCGTAGGTTTGAGGTTGAAACCTTGAATCATATAATTGCATAAAATTACTTACTCATCTATACTTATCCTGTTTTCAGTTCGTCGAATAATGCGAATTGTAAGTGAAAAGAGAGTGTAAACTTTTGTATTCTACTTTAAAATACCTGTTGGGGAACAAATGTTCCTTTAGAACCTTTATTAATCAAATACGAAATAACTGTCAAAGTTGAACTTTTATAACGGAATTTTTCATGTAAAAGTTAATTTAAAATAGAAAGTAGAGGAATAATTTACCAAAAGTTTACCAAACAACTTATATCAATGAAAGTATTTAGTACAGTTAAATTCAAGTTCCGTGGAAAAGGAAGGAAAGAGGTGCGGCTTTCTCGGAGAATGGGGAAATTCGGGGTTGAAACGAGGGAGCAACTAATGAACCAGCAGTATCGGTTAGGCCGTTTACGATTTCGAGGTCGGCCATACCCCCGACAGATTTGCGCCACGGGAACATTTGCGTGGAGGTAATGGATCGAGCCGAACGGGGAACCCGGATGCAATATCGAAAGCATCGAGCGATCCGATCGTTCACGTACTCCATCACTCGCACTCCATCACTTTGCGTTGCGTCGAGTGTCTTTCCGATTCTCCTGGGACTTGGTCCCCGGTCAAACCTCGTGATATGCGAGTTTCAGCCTTGATAGTTTTGGTAATACGAACATAATTCCCTGGATTATACAAGATGGCCCAGTGGGAATCAACAGTCGAACACCTCCGTCGTGTTGTTTACTTTTTTTGTTTTCATTTTCTTTTTGGAAATGTGAAAGAACTTTAACGAAAGTTATTCGTTACAATTTGGAAGTAAGAATTTTCTTTCATGTAACTTTCGAAAATTCCGAGATCATTTCCACGATGGGATTCTATTGATTTTTTATTTATTGTTAATACTATTATCATAATATTTATTACTATTATTTTATTTATCGTTAGTACCATTATCATAACATTTATTATTATTATTTTATTTATCGTTAATACTATTATCATAATATTTATCATTATTATTTTATTTATCGTTAATACTATTATCATAATATTTATTATTATCATTTTATTTATCGTTGGTACCATTATCATAATATTCATTATTATTACTTTATTTATCGTCAATACTATTATTATAATATTTATTATTTTATTTATTATTAATATTATTGTCTTATTTATCGTTAATACTATTATCATAATATTTTTTTTTTATTTATTTATTTTTACTTTTTACCTTCTGAAAACATCTTTTCCGGAAAAGTAGAAAATATCAATTGTTATGAATGAAAATGATATAGGCGACGGGATAATGTAAGGAAAAATAACGTGAGTCGGTCATGACCCTTCAAGGGATTTTATGTGATTGCTAAATTGTCTTGTCGACACTTTGAGAAGAAGATAAGTGTCACATGGAGAATTTTCGTAATTTGAGTTAATAGCGTTTTTCAAGTGACTGTTTCATAGTGTAAGCCGTCATTGTAACTTGATTTATTGACTGAGAAGTGGCAATATTTAACGGAGAAAGCAAATAAACTAAACAGGTAAACACAAAACATAATTTTACGAAAAAAATAAAAATGGCTTGCACTATGATTCTCAGTCAGCCCACTAGTCAATGCAAATTGACACATCTCTATAAAATAGGTATTAACTCATGTCGAAAAGTATTAACACGCGTCGAGAAACGTATTTTTAATTCTGTGGAAAAATAAAGAAATACTTGAACAGTATTCTTGCTTTTGTATCGTTCTTATTCCTTTTAATGCTGTTTTATTTGTTTATAAAATCGAACCAAACTAATAACTAGTGCTAATTGAATAGATCTTCAAACCAATGAAAATCTAGCAAACTAGTACAATAATTTTTCGACATACATTTTTATAGCACTGCATTGATTAACACAGCCCTGTCGAATTTCTTCCCCTCCCACGAGTTTTCCTTCTTTGCTGCTTACACAAATTTGACTCAATCTCTATTCAATTATTAACATTGTCTTTTATTTTGTCAATTTATGAATAGGAAACTGTATAGAAGAAGACTTTTCTACAACCACTTTCTATGTATTTCTAACGCAAAGTATTTTTATGATCCATAATGCAAATTTCCAGAATTCACGACCAGATCGTGATCTCAACGACATTTATTGTACATATAATCTCACGTTGCTATCATGCTTCATTCAAAAAAAAAAAAAAAAGTCGAGAACGAAATATTTTTAATTTTTGTTACAGAAAGTGAGTGACGGTGGTCGCGCAACGTCCAGAATAAAGTAAGTGTGGAGGGGATTCTTCCCCCACCGCTTTAAAAAAGAGAAACGAGCCGTCAGTTCGACAGTTCTGAAGTAATAGATTGAAAATTATAAAATAATGGACACTACAATAAATATATATTTTAATATAATTAAACATAATATTTAAACATAAATTTATAAGATATAATGAAATAATGTAATACTTAATGATTAAATATTTAAAATTAAAATTTAATATGAAATAAAAATTTAATATATAATATAAAATGTATAACATATTTAACATAATATATTTTACATTTAATACAATTCTAATATAAAATTTTTTAAAGTATAATATTTAAACATAAATTTAGAAAATATAATAAAATAATATAACATTTAATGTTTAAATATTTAAAATTAAAATTTAATATAAAGTATATAACATATTTAATATAAAATTTTATAAAATATAATATTTACATGTAAATATAATTGTAACATAAAATTCTAATATGAAATATTAATATAATTCTAATAATAAAGTTTTATAAAATATAAATTTAATATAATTTTAATACAATAATAATTATAATATAATATAATTTAATTATAACACAACATAATATAATTCCCTTCAACAAAAAAATACAAGATTGATTTCCGAAACTCCTACGAACGCTACAAAGAAATTATTACACCACATTACAGCCTCTTTTATATGGAACGACTTTCGTTGATAAAATTTTTTCACACACAAACAACCGAGACGTTCAAATGTCAGTTCTCAGTAAACCACTCTGTATAATGAGTATGTCAAAGTTGATCACGCGCTGTACTTTGCTTTAGATAAAATAACGTACACGTAGGCTGTAAATTAGTTACGTGCAGGAAAGCGTGACTGGAAATTAAACTTCGCTGTATCATGCGTTTAACTAATATTTAGTTTGTTAATTAATGTTGTACAGTATAGTGGAACAACTGTTTAGCAGACAGTTTCTCAGTTAGAAATTTTGGTACGGAATTTTAATTTAATTTGAATTTTCTCATTCTCTCCTTGCAACTATTCACTTAAAAAAATATTTGAAAGAAAGCTTGTTCTATCTCGAGGGGAATATCTTACGATGAACAACAGTTTAATTATTAACAATTTAGTATTACCAACTGTACAATAAACATTAACTGATACTGCTCGACATTCTCCGTAAAAGAAAGAGAGTGTACTTAGGTATACTTATGTTCATCAATCATACTTTAATTTATATCCTTGCCTTTTACAAAATTGACGTTCAAGTATAAATAGATAGCTTTTAAAAATTAAAATGTAGAATATGTCGAGTTGCAACGCATCAAAAAGTATAGAATTCTTTTCACAAATTTTCTGAATAATTTTGATTTCTTTTACGCAAATTAGAATATCTCCCATACTAAAAATTTTTAGGTTAACTTTATTATATTAAATGTCGAACTGCATCGACTAGTCCATAGTGATTCCACATTTTAAATGAGCGATCTCGAAATCTCGAAATCTAGGGATAAAACGCACAAGTTTTGTTTTATACATTTCTGGACAAATTTAAATGAAATAATCTGCATATATAATATGTATTGATTAATATATAAATAAATATATATTAATTAATACAAATATAATATATATTAATAAACCTTAGTATTTGCACATGCAAATATAATACAATGCACAATAAAACTAATTAATTTAAAGTAAGTTTGTTTAAAAAGCTCGATGAACAAACTGTAAATGCACTTAATCATCATAACGGGACAAGTACCTTTGAAAATTCGTCTTTAACGTAAAGGCAACTTCTTAAGCACGTAATGCTCGACTCGACTCAATCCATAATTATCACTGCAGCTACAATAAGACCTCAAAGCGAGGGTAAACTGACATTATGTCATAATCGCATCGAGGAAGTTTCTGGCAATCAATCGATTCCAATTAATTCCACGGAGTGTACGATAATTAATTATATCTTTCCATCAGTGAAAGAGTTTCCATGTCGTCCGATTTTTGTTCATTCGGTTGTCACTCTTCGATTGGAGTTTGTTTCGCATCTCTGGTAAGATTCTGTATTTTTTAAGGAACTTTTAACTTTACTTTCTTTCACGTGTTTATTCGAATCCTGTAAATTCCTTTCTCTACAAGAAATTTGTAGAAACTCTCCCTGTTTCTCAGATACATTGTTCTCTCCAGTAAATTTTCACCTTTTCGGAAGTTTAGAATCATTCTTGCAACAGACACGGACAGTTCACTGCTTTTCAAAAACCGAGAATTGTCCGAAAGAGGATGTTTTTTTTGTTAGAGTCCTCATTGAATGCAAATGGTGTCTTTTGATTAAAAAGGAGAATAGTTTTCATATTAAAAAATATCCGACACACACTCTTTATATGTTTGTGTAATATCTTTATATACTTTCGTGTAATGTTATGAAACGTTGGATTTTTATATAAAAAGCTTATAAAATTAGACATTTTTTATTCATATTATATTATATGTATTATGTAATATATATATTTTTTATTTATATTATATTATATTATATATTATAAGATATATTTATATTATTTACATATATTATATTTATATTAAATTCAAATTATACTGACGACTTTGATCAAAGTAGCTAATTCTAATGAGAAATAGGTTCTACTTTTCGAAAAAGTCTTGATTTTCACAAATAGATAAATTTTTCGGGGACCTAAGGGGAACTTAATGTCTCTGCACATTTTCTGAGAATCATTCCGAACTTCTGAAAAACTTGTTGCAGAGATATACGAGGAATAGGGTGGCTGAAGTACGAAAAGAATACGAATTTACGGCGTATTGAATATATTTATAAGAGAAAAGCTCGTTATAAAAGAAAATAATAAAATTCGAAATTCACTAAAAAGAAAAAAAACCCTTTTCTGAATGCAGAATGTAATAAGTAACAATTGTGGATTTTTGTGCATTTATAGGAAATTTAAAAGTACAAAATTACACAAAATTGCACGTAACGCGAAAAAAATATAATATAATGTTTAGTATATAGAACAATTTTTTTTTAGCAAAGTTCTATTCTTTTTTAATTACACTCTTGAAAGTAAAAATAAAAATCCAAAGTCTAATAACAAGCTTCGCGACGCTCGAATGTTGAACGAACATAAATCCGACCATTTTATGTGGCACGATCCAATATATAACATATATAATAATAATGTAATAATACATACAATAATAATATATAATAACTCTACCATTAACCTAACTATTAATCTTATCTTTAGCAACCAACATTCCAAAAACGCTTCTTTACGTAAATAATGATTTCAATTCATTAATCATCCATGAACCATAATAAAACCAGAGGTATTACAAAACAAGAGATCTAGAAAAAAGAGGAATATTTTTACTTTTTCATTTATTTTAGTCCTTTGTCATTTATTTTCGCGGATGCTATCGATACAAAGTTTTCAAACACAAATGCTTGATTGTTGATTTAAAAATATTGAAACCTTCGGTATAACAAAGTCCAATTGAAGTCACTAATTTTAGTTTTCTACATGTTTTAAATGCAACGATATTCCATACCTAAAAATTTACAATATTTTTGAATATTTTATGCCAGGGGCAGTAGAATGAGTTTAGTCTACAATTAGCCAAATGTACATAAGATTGACACGAAATCTCTTCCTTTTCGAAAACGAAAGCCATAAATGAAAACATTTTTATTTATTTTTTCACTCTCTGCTCGCATCCTGTCGCACTCTGTGTACATAATTGTCAGAAATCCAATAGAAAATATTGCTTCGTTAATTGTATTTGCTCGAAATATCGCTCTGTTAGTTATATTTACCAACATTTCTCGGTAAATTGTTTGATTTGTCAATTATATTTTTAACGTGAAAAATGCGATCAATCGCAATTTTGGCCACGATCGCAAACGGATTTGAAATCGAGAATAATCAACAATAAAGAGTAATTTATTTTGTTATTGTGTAGGTGATTGGAGAGTTGGAAAGAATTTAAAGAATTGGGAATACGAAAACGTTTGAGACTTAAATCCTTGCTGAATAGAGCCAACGCTATTTTTGAAAGCTCGCATAAATATCGAATTTACATGTGGAATTGTAATTACAATTTTAAAAATAGTGTATACATTCGTAAAATTAGTTTACCGACTTACTTCAGGAAAATTTAATTAAAATTGGTTATAATAAATTTAATTGAATGTAATTAAAGTTGAATATGACAAAATTATATTTTGTTTGAGATGAGACACCTTAGAACTTAAAAACATAATACTGATTAATAGAATTACCAGTAGCTTTTACGTATATTTATGCACTCCTGAATGTTTCAAAATTTACCACGCAGTACAAAATTTTGAATTACTATTTTTATATCACGCAATAATATTTTTCTTTCTTTGTAAAAACAAACATCACTTGAAATTTACCAATTTCATAACGAGGTTTGCAAGAATAATTTGTCTTTGATTAGATGATTTACTTTCAACGAGACGCACAAACCAATGTCTCAAAATATTTCTAATTATCGTAAAAATTTCTATATTCAACATATTCAACAAATAACAAACAAATTCTTATTCGATGAAGAGAAATCCTTTCAAAACTCAAAGGTTTAATAATCATAAAATACTTCTAATCACAATTCATTCAGTCAGTCACGATGAAATCTCGGATGCTCGCGGATGCAACTCGGATTTAGCAAGCTCGTCAAAGTGTTCATCATCCAAGTCGACCTTCCCCAAGCAAGGGAAAATCGTCGTTTAGTTTCCACACGATCGGCTGTTTTCGATGAAATTCAACGCTCGGTCGATTGCACAGCACGTTGGATACACTTTAGACTTTGACCTGTCTTACGATGCTTCGACGTGACACGCCATGTTACTCAGAAAAGCGGTCTCGCTGAAGCGAACTCGAGACGTGGCCACGTCTCGCGTGTAAACTGCTGAAAATCCCATGGCGCCCATTGTTTCGCACATTTCTCTGTCAAGTAGCAACTGCTGCTCTTATCTTCTTCTAAATATAATTAATTATAAAGTGTCTTTTGATTTGATGAAATGATTAGTAGTTTGAAACAAAACATGTTCCATTTCGAAATCACTAAATTTGTCTACTATCATTATTATTATATCAAATTGTCTAAGACAATCTTCGTCTTACGAAAGATTAAAAGTGCAATAACTTTTAAGTATCTCTTAAACTAGTAATTTTTCGACATACACGTTGTTTGACACTTTTTTCACAGAGAATGTCAAACTGCATCGATAAACCGTGCATAAAAGAATATATGAAAAATGATGTTGAGAGTGCGTTCACCAGGGACTGTCACTTATAAAACCTAGCAAATCTAGGACAAGGAACATTAAAACTTTGGACTTTTCTGTCTAAAGTTCAGACAGACTTTTGAACGTTTTTGAATATCAGAGTCTCAATAGTACGCGTTACTATGAGTTCATAATGTAAGACCATGCTCTGGAGATCTAATCTGAAAGACATCTATAGATCTAATCGCTAAATCACGTCTAATCGCTTAAAAGTCGCTCTTAGAAAATCAAATGCATTGCTGTTTATCGTGACAGCACAGATGCATTTGATATACACTGGATTACAGGTAGCTAACTGGCGACTTTCTCACCACATTCCTGACCCGCTAGGGCGATCCCCTCCACTACGTTGCTCGCTATTACTATCCCCTCCACTACGTCAATCGCTAGCGCTATCCCCTCCACTGCGTTGCTCGCTAGTACTATCCCCTCCACTACGTTGCTCGCTAGTACTATCCCCTCCACTACGTCAATCGCTAGCGCTATCGTCTCCATTACGTCGATCGCTAGCGCTATTCCCTTTTCTGCCGCGCATGAGTCCCTCTGTTGTGTCTGTTGATTTCTTTATCAAGCAAAATTAGATTCTACTTATCCTCTTTCATGCATCTTTAACCCTCTGAGTGCTATGGACAGATACAGTCGTTGACAAATGGATAAATGGACAGTTATTAAAAGTGAGTTTTAATGATATTTAACAAAGACAATCGTGTAGTTACACAATTGAAGTTTAGACTATTTTCACAATGTGTACATTATTTACTCGACAGTTGAAATTGAACTGTTCTCTGAATAAATTATTTTGAATGTATAGAATTCTGTTGAATGCAGAAGGACGAAAGTAAGTGGGCACGTTGTAACTATGTATTCAGCATCGAGGAACGTTGACATGCGGTGCGTGCTTGGGACTATTGCACAGAGTAGTTGTGAACAAACAAATTTAGCCTTTGTGACAACAGGATTGCATCTTAGATACCATTAGAATGCCAAAAACCAAAATTTCATTGCAAATTCGTAATTCGATCATTTTCAAGTTGTCAAAGTATAATTAAAAAATTCAATGTATCAAACAATGCAGTTCAAAAAAATGTATAAGAAGTTTCTATTGGATGATACTATAGATAATTTAAGGCGTTGTGGATCACTGCACAAGACGATCGCCGAGTGTCGCCGAGATCCGACGAGATTGCATTCATTAAAGTCATTAAATCCTGGATTCGTTAGAATCATTAAGTGTGTCAACAAAGACTGTAAAACGCAAATTAAAGGAAGCTGGTTCGTCGTGTCGTAAGGTTAAGCGCAAACCTCACATTGATGAAAGAAACAGCTGAAAAAAATAATTTGGACTGAAGCGAGTTACAAAATCTCAAATGAAATTGTAAAATGTTAAATTGCAAAATCCAATCGACGTACAATTATTATTTGACAAAATCTTGTGGCCACAACATTCGCATTAGATATGTAAAGAAAATTATATAATTATACTTGAAAAAATAGTAGTCACTTCCGTATTTTCTGCACGCGTTACAGAAAAAGATGACATTTGAGACATTATTTAAATGACAAATAGTTTCGGGCATAATTGCATCTATAGATTAAAATGGGACACCCTGTATATGTATAATAGTGTGTAACAGTTATAATAGCTTTCTGCGTGTGTTTTCTATTTCGAGCGACGTAGCTGAAAAGTTGTTAATAAAGGTGAAGTTGCAGAAGATGAATAACGAGGCGTTATGTAGCATAGCGAAGCATGATCAAGAAAAAACTTGCGAATACAGGATAAATGAAAAGAGGAGAAACGAAAAGAGGAGAGAATTATCGATACATCGATCTTCATGTTTAATTATGGTGGTTCTTTCTCAAAAGGTTCTGCTTATGGTAGACGACCTCACAAGGAGAGAGAAAGAGAAATATTTCTTCATGTTCCAAACACTGTTAATAATTCCGAAGAATGGAAATTATCACACTGAGAATTTTGTAAACGTTTATAAAATATTTTTAAAATTTGCTTCCTATGGTACTTGGTACGTGATGCAACTTCCTCAATATTTTTAGACATACGAATTTGCATAAAAGTCCACAGTCCTTGTCACCTTTTAAGGATATCTTCATCAAGGATCGAAATCGACAGGCTCCTTTCGCTCTTAAAAATATTCAACTCGAACTTGTATATCTTTGAGAAAATGTTTATTTCTATGGAAATTTTTCTCGTTGAACAGATATTTTAGAAAAAAGTTTATGCAATAAAAGTTTCAAGATAAAGTTTTATTTAAGTATATAACATCGTCTCAGTCATGTGCTTATTTAACAAAAAATATGAAAGTTAATAATACGGACAATGTGTGACAACAACACGCCTTTATAACTTAAATAAACTGAAATTTATAGAAATTAATTGGTCAGATATAATATGTATATTTATATAATGGAACGTACACCTACTCTTGTATTATAATACTATTATATCTAGTTTCTGCTATTATCGTATTTAATTCAATTTTTCAAACAAAGTATTTTCTAGATTTACAGGACTTGTATTTATTACAGTTCAATGTAAATTTTAATTACAGAAAAAGACGCTTCAACGCTAGTCTGTAGAGCAGAGACATTAACATTTGCAAAAATGCAACAGTTTGTCTTTTTAATAATCTAAATCTAATGTTTTTAAATATTTCAAACAAGGAAGATATTCAGGATATTAACTAAATTGTAATAATTATTTGATATTGATCTGCTGTTCATTCAATACTTGTTACAATTTTTCAAAATTTCTTTTTAATATTAATGAATAAATTGATCTGTTCCAGTTGCAGAAAAATCTTCATTTCTTCATATTTTATAAATTTTAATTTAATTGAAGCTATTTTTTTAAAGCTGATCGAGACATTATTCAAAAAGATTGCACCATTTAAGTAGTGTTTTAAAGAAAAGCCGTTTGAAAATTTGAAAAGTATTCGCACTCTTTCTGCAAACAATAACCTAATTTCCAACACTTTAGTCCGCTGTTATAGTTTTTATTTGAAAACAAATTCTAGTTTCAGGAAACTCTAGAAATTCTATAGAATAGAAATTCTAGCATGGAATTATTATATATAAACCAGAGCAAAAATGAGAATAAAATATCAGTGTGTTTCAAGTAACGATATTTCCATTAATATCTATTTTAAATAATAGCGCGGAAATTAAGCAGTTCCGAAATTTTATATTGCAGTAAATTTTTATCGAAACGCGAGACTTTTGTTTCGTTCATAAAGAACTGAAGGTTTTCATAGGAAATAATTTTTACGTATTATTAACTCGATTTATTTGCTTCAAATAGATCGCGTTTATCGTTCGGGAAATATTTACCTTGCATATAAAAACGAGATATTTTTACGAAAACGTTGAATAACAGTTGGATAAGATCTGTTTCGTTTCGATCTCTCGTGTTTTCCCATGTTTGCATCCGAATTTAAATCGTTACTTAAATATCAACACGAAATTTCATATTTTCAAACGGTAGTACATTTTAAACATTTATAATAGAAACAACAAATAATTGTAAAATTAATATTTATAATTAGTATTTAGTAGGGTTTCCCTTTGACTTTATTATAGCAGCTGGCCTTCTAGGTATTGAATTAACTAAATTAGATGCGATTTTATCAGTAATGTTATTCCATTCGTTGATTAAAGCACTTTTTAAATCTGTTTTAGATGAAATTGTATGTGTTCGACTTGCTCAATCAATTCAATACCCAGAAGGCTAGCTGCAGTAATAAAGTCAAAGGAAAACCCTACTAAATATACTAATTATAAATATTAATTTTACAATTATTTGTTGTATCTATTGTAAACGTTGAAATCACTTGTACACTTGATAATGACAATAGAATTAAATACGAACACTTATTACGCGTTCGTTTCTGTCATTTCGTTCATTTTTCTCGATATTTATGTAAACAATGTGAATATTTCTTTTGTTTATTTGATATTGTTGTTCTACCGACTTTGGAGAATAGATGCACCATGTTTGTTTAAAAAATATTGTTCAATCGATATTATTATTCAGCATTTTAGTCGCGATCAGTCACTGTACTTATAATACTTTTTACACCCACTGTACGTTTTGTCCCGCGCTAATTCGAACTTTCCCCGGTGACGAAAACGAAGGGGTTAATTTCAAACGGGTCTAGTCACAACACATCCACAATGACGTCGATTAACGCGCTCAACGTTCTCCCTTAAACTCGCTGTTAAACCGTACGTGCACTCGTGCCTGCCTCGATTGTCAGAAACGCGGCTCGAAGCTTTCGAAAAAAAAAAAAAAAAAAAGAAAAAAAAGGAAAAAAGAGGAAAAAGTGGGGGAGATTTCGAGGAGCGCGGGAAGAGAAGAGATAAAGAGGCCCTCGAGTGTTGATGCATCGAGCGAGCGTGCATACACATTACACAGCACGTACGGAGACTGAGTAGTGGAATTTTAAAATGGGATTAATACACGCCGGTTAAATGGGGACAAGTGTCTCGCGGCACGTTGAACTAACTAATACATGCGACGCATCCGTCCCGGTTCGGTGGATGGACCAACTTTTGATACGAAAATTGCGACGACAATGTTCTAGTGGGTGCTCGACCCTGTTACTTATATCAACCAGACTTGACAACCAGATTCCCGTCGGGAAATATTCGAAAATATAAGATCAGAACCCCGCGGTAATTGGGTAATTTCACCTGGCCCTAACGCGGCGATCTTTGAGCGAAATTTTGGCGATCTTAGATACGCAAAGTCGTTTCCGCGAGAATTTTTTTAGTTGCAGTTATCGATAAAATTTACAAGCAGAAATTTCCATCCATCTTTTTCTTTTTCAGTAGTGAGACTCTTTTTCTTCAATAATGAGCGCGGTAATTAGGTAATAATAGTTGCAGTTTTCAAACAGTGGGTATTAATCGATGAAATTTAACAGCAGAAATTTCAAAATCTATCCATTTCTTTTTCAAATAGAAATTTTAATTTTAATTTAATTAACAACAGTGAGATTTTTTTTCTTAAATAGTGAGTACAGTAATTAGGTTACAGAAATTTCAAAATATATCTATTTCTTTCTCAAATAAAAAATTTAATTTTAATTTAATTAATAATAATAGTAGTGAGATTTTTTTCTCATAAATAATGAGGGAGGTAATTAGGTTATAGAAATTTCAAAATATATCTATTTCTTTCTCAAATAGAAATTTTAATTTTAATTTAATTAACAACAGTAAGATTTTTTTTCTTAAATAGTGAGTACAGTAATTTGGTTACAGAAATTTCAAAATCTATCTATTTCTTTTTCAAATAGAAATTTTAATTTTAATTTAATTAATAATAGTGAGATTTTTTTCTTATATAGTGAGTACAGTAATTAGGTTACAGAAATTTCAAAATATATCTATTTCTTCTTCAATTAGAAATTTTAATTTTAATTTAATTAACAACAGTGAGATTTTTTTTCTTAAATAGTGAGTACAGTAATTTGGTTAGAGAAATTTCAAAATCTATATCTATTTCTTTCTCAAATAGAAATTTTAATTTTAATTTAATTAACAATAGATATCTTTTTCTCTTAAATAGTGAGGGCGGTAATTAGGTAATTACATGCCCCTATCGCGGCGACCTTTGAACGAAATTTTGGCGATCCTAGATACATAAAGTCGTTTGCGCGAGAATTTTTTTAGTTGCAGTTTTCAAATAGTGGATACTGATCGATAAAATTTAAAATATATCTCGAGATTGTTCTATTTTTTTTTCTTTTTAAATAGCGAATAATCTAAAAACGTGGATGATATCTTTTATTGAAGGTGATTTTGCAGACAGTAATTAATTTCGATACTTTCAGTACGAAACTCTTCAAATGATATTCTAATAAATGACAACTGACAGAATAATAAACAAAATATACAGAGCACGTGAAATTACTTTGAACATACACTTTTTTGCTCATTAAAAAGACATTGTGTATAATCCTAGTAGAACGTTTAACAGCTAACAATGTTGCAAAAAGATTGTCTGATAATAAACGGTAGAAAATAAAGGATAATAAAACAAAAACTCAGATGACTGCATTAGACAATTTCACTTTGATAAAATAACACCTATTATATATAAATTATATTTATTGACGATGAATAATCTAAAATGTAATATTCTAAAATATAAAATTTACACACGTAGCAGATAATAAGATATTCCTTTCTCCTGAAAAATGTTATAAACACTGAAAAATTTTTTTCGTGGCTGAATCTACAACAGATTTGAAGACTCAAGCCTCCTCTTGACGACCCTGGGAAACTTGACGCGCAATTTTTTTTCGCTGTTTTATTATATCAACATTTCAGACGTTAGACTTAGATGACGAAAATTCATGAAATAGTGACATTTAAAGTTCAATAAACTGACGATAAATCGTATAGCAAGATTTGAGATACGTTTGTAAAGAAGAAGCTTCAATCTTTAAATTCATCACGGATTCAGTCATAAAGAAAATTTTTTCAACGTTTGCAACATTTTCGAAAAGAAAAGTATCTTCACTTGTCCATCCGCTGCTGTGATGGAAAGATCACGACTTTGGAACAAAATGAACGATGCATTTCTCCAAGCTTTGAAATAATTATCGTTGCGCAATTCTTTTGTACAAAATAATAATAGGTCAAGTATTAACGAGAGTCACTGTGCGCAAATTTCTCACCATACTGTGACAATTTATAGCATCTTGCAGGACAAAAATATCTTCTTCACTTGTTGAAGATGTAAAACACCCATCTGTGCGAGATATTTCACAACGAAATGAACCATTTTGAAAGTGAAATGACTCAAAAGTTTATTATTATTGCAAGATTTCTTTTTGCAAAATTCCAACAGGTGGCGAATATTAATGGACACCGCTATGTACGGATAAATAAAGTTTTGGTTTTATGCGAGTGTGTTGCGACTGTGTGTAAGATGAAACATAACTCGGAGCAGTTTCCTGCTTATTAAAAAAAAAAAAAAGTGTATTAATTAGAAACGTCACTCTCTCAGATAGAAACGATCAACGATCTTTATTTCGGTTTATGTTATGGTCCGATAAATCGCATAAATTTAAAAATAAACCAACGCTGTATTTACACCACCGTGATTACGGCGAGTTATTGCAGTGTCGCTACTCTGCAAAATACGTTGTTATGTCAATATGCGTTAATATTTGACGTTGACGGATCGGTTTATTTTGTTAAATTCGATCGATAGAACTATGTTATTTCGCCGGCGAACGCGATATCAATAAAATTTTCGTACGACGAAATAAACAAACAACGTTTATTAATTTCGATTCCTTTATTGCCGCCCGTGCATATTTATTGTTAAATAATCTTCATTCAATTGGATTATATATTGCATATTTTATTATTAAATATCTTCATCGATATTCGAATGTTCATCATCAACGAGGTTTCGTTAATACAGGGTGTCCATAAAGTCTCTTTACAATTTCAAAAATTTATTACAAAGGCAATTGATGGGATATCTTTGTCAGATTTGTTCCGTGTACTCGGTGGTTATCATAGTTTTTATCACATTGCATTTCAAATACCTTGTTGACGAATAAGATACTGTACACGATCCATTTTTCGTCGTACGTTACGACTTCGGTGTGAAAATGGATCCCTTTCATTGCGTTCGGTAAGAGAAATGAAAATTTCAAGTGAACGTGCCATATTCTCGTGCGATTTCCACTTATCCTGCTTGTCTATCTTTCCAATTAATTTTAGGTGTCTCGAAACTGTAGAATAGTGCGCTCCTAGCTTTTGTGCAACAGCACTTACAGTCTGACTCGATAAGATTCCTGAATTCACTTGTTTCTGGCAACCACGCGGTTCATTTTGCAGCTTGTAATCTCCTGTTTGAAATTTTTGAAGCCATCGCTGTGTTCATTAGCTGTATCTGTACCGAAAGCTTTGTTAATAATTTCGCACTGCTTTCATAGCACCATGTCCCAATTTAAATTCCTACAAGTAAATTCATCGAATTTGTTTGGAATCCATTCCTCGCTTCTTGTGCTTATGACTTGAATAGAACGTAAAGTTGTCAATACCGTGTGCTACGAATACATTAGACCATAGACAATAACAGATAACATTCGACATTTAACACTGTGACTTTCATTCATGAAAATTAGATGAAATCTATCAATTTGGAACAACTGTTTCTTTTTTCCTTTTTCTCAATTCGAGCATCGAATTTAAACGTTTTAGAGTTTGCTTTGAGTCTGACGTAAATCTCGACGAAATAAGTATTCCTCGTCGATGGTCATTATCTAATGATAAGTAACTGAAAAAAAGAGTTTCTCTCATCGAGAAATGTAATGCAAGTAATCGAGATAAATTTCTCTTGCAATCGCGAGTTTTAGTCAGAAAAATAATTATTATCTCATGACCTTCGTTCATTCTGGTTGAAACAACGATGATCTCTAATACGCGTCGTTAGTCTCGATAACGAAGATATTCATAAATATGTTAGTTCAGCCAGCATGCGAAGCTCGCGATATTATCGATGACGGATAATTGCTTGAATACGCGCAAATGAATATTATTGTTTCAAAGAGCAGCGTTCATAACGCGCTATTGTTATTTAATTTCGATGAAATTAACGTGGCCCCATTCATCGACGTTATTGAATAAATTATGCGTTCGTGCGTTAGGTGAAATATTTGAAATATATATTCAGCTTCTCGTTAAAGTAGGAAATAATCATTTCTGATTTGAACGACTGCCTCGCTAAAGCTAAAGAAACATGCGTGAAAGAAACGAAAGTTAAAAGATATGCCATGTTCTAAATCAATTCATTTCAATACAATCAAGTCCGTCAAAACCCAAGATCCTACATAACTAAAATATCAAGTTACAATCAGTTTCGATGTATAAAAGTGACAAGTTTGCTTCAAATTTCTAATCTTAATTTTAAATTGCGATAGATGAGAATTTGAAATTAAAACTGCATACACGTAATATATATATATATATATATAAATTAATTATATTATATAATATACAATTAAATTATTTGATTTATATAATATATAATTACTTTTCAATGTTTTGGGAACCATTTTTATTTCTTTCTTATCATTTAAATCACTACACTGGGTAAAAGAATATTTTTAGTAAAATATAGCTATATTCATAGTATTTCATTTGTTTATATCGAATAATTATTCGTCCCTCTATTGATTGAAATATAATGCATTAGATTTTACAAGTATATGAAATATATATTTCAGTTGCGTATTTTCCATGATGAACCTAGTTACAATTATTAATTAGTATTGCTAATTAATATTTGTTTTTTCTCCATACTTTTCTCAGTCAATTTCCCTCTGAAATAATATTTGAAATAATCAATGAAAGTTTCGAAACGTGAGACAATAATTTCTAATATACCTCAAATAATTATTACTAACAATTCCCATTCGTTTGAAATAAATAATTTCAATATAGTTGTTTATATTACTGTCAAATGAAATATAATTCTCAAATAATATTTTATTTCAACAAGAGTGTTTCAATTACTATTTCAGATACTTTTAATTTCAAATACACTTATGTTAACTTAATAAAAAAAGAAATGATATATACATAATTAAAGTTAAACAATAGGACACGTTACAATCGGAGCACAAGTAATATATTATTTCAAATAATGAATAGTAAATAATTTATTTTATTTCAAGTTTTAATACAGGTATTTTTGAAACTAATGTATTTCACTTGTTGGAAAGAGTTTCTAAAATAGTATATTTGAAATTATACTTGATCTGAGGGACACTCAAAACAGCAAATTTTCATTTGAAAGATTTTATTTGTTTTAATTTATTTTTTTCTCATTCACGACAATCAAATTATTTCTGCAACACATTAACATATGTATATTCGATATCCTTAATGGTATAAATAATTTCTTAATCTGTCGGTTTTGTTTCTACAATCTGCAATTTAGTGAAAGATGGGCGTAATTATATCAAACGAATAATATTAGAAGCTACAAAAGTAGATGCAGAATTTCTTTTCACTCGTGGGAAAATTACAGTGATACTGCTGACAATGACAGTGACATTTCAGAATTAAAACTGTCACAATACTTGGACGATAATTCTGAAATTCTGAAATTCAATGTATCATAAATTACAGGTACGCTAAAAATATAACACTATTTTAACGTCATTTAACTTCTAGCCTAAGTGACAAATACTTTAAACAAATAATTGTGCAAATAATGTGTTGCGTGCAAACAATCATGCTTGAAAGATATTATTATTTCTTCCACTTTAGTGTCATCTCTTTCCTAATCTTAGTATACTCTTGTCGTCGACAAATACTTCAAATATTATTTAATGCAAATAATTGAAATATTCCATTTCACATTTTACATCATCGAAATAAAAATATTCCATTCGCCAAAAAAATCTTATTTAAAAATATATTTAAAAATATTAATTCAAACGAAATTTAATTTTTGTTGGAATTTTGTTTGAAAGAAAGAACAGTATTTTTTTTTTAAATTTTCGGAACAATAATTATTCAAAATAGTATTTGAAACATCTTTCAACAAAATTTCACCACTCAGTTTTGATTACAACTCTTTGGGATAAGGTGGTATGAAAAATGTCCCGTTTCTGTCGAGTGACTGCGCGTGAATCGCATTGTTTTCTCAAATGGAGGTCAAACTAGAAACTAGTTGACTCTAAATAGACCCCTTTCAAACTTCCAAACTAATTGACTCTAGATTAGTCACTCAGGGTACACGGATCGCGATGGCACTCGCTCGCACCATTTCACCCTTACAATTAGCTAAGGGGTTACCTTACATCTCATACAATACTAACATCGATTTTTCAAAAATTGTGTATACTTCGTTATTACGATTCTTCTGGAATACTCTGGAATCAGAGTTGGGCATTATTCGAATAAAATTTTATTCGTACAATATTTCGAATAAATTCTTCGAATAAAATTTCATTCGAAATATTTACTGAAATAATGTAAAGAAAAAGAGTCGCGAGTCCTTTTTTCACAATTTTGATTTAATAAATTTGCTTTTAGTACAATTGTTTGTTCGTAACATTTGGTCGATCAATTTGTTTGCTTCAGGCGAGTTTGTTATCATTGCAAATAAAAACAAACGCTCTAGTGGAGCAAAAGATGGCAAAGAAGTGTTACATTTAGTGTTATATTAAAAAAATATTTTTTGAATTGTGGGATACGCGTTCAGAGATGTTTAATCATTTCTATTATCTGCAAAATATTGTAGTACAAGAAGTACTACGTAATCATTCGTTTGTAAATGTTGATCGGTTGAAGTGGATTCCACTTTATTAAATATTAAAAGCAAAGTAAATTTATTAAATAAACCAAAATTGTGAAAAAAGGACTCCCGAATTTTATTCAAAGAATTTATTCTAAATGTTATTCGAATAAAAATTTTTTTCGAATAATGCCCAACTGTTTGTTCGAATGAAATCGTTATTCGTAAATAACGAATAATTTTTCCTCGTTATTCGTAATTTACGAATAGATTTGACAGATTTATTCGTT
Organism: Tetragonisca angustula; assembly: GCA_036937485.2. NCBI lineage: Eukaryota > Metazoa > Arthropoda > Insecta > Hymenoptera > Apidae > Tetragonisca > Tetragonisca angustula. The sequence continues at coordinate 57,786 of JAWNGG020000041.1, forward strand.
ATTCATTATTCGAACAAAATATGCCAAACTCTGTCTGGAATATTCTAGAAAAATAATCAACTCGGTATTTAATTTTAGCAGATAACTTTAAAAATTTTTAAAGCGGAATGAAATTGTCAAAAACCAGAAACATTTGGAAGACTACGATTTTCAATAAAAATTTGTGGCAATATTCTCAAGGCTAGTTACCCACTTGACGAAGCGAAACTTTCATTTCTTTTTTTCTCATTTTTCATTAACAAAAGAGTTGAAAGTTGCACCTGAAAGTTCAGACGGTTGTCAGTTTTTTAAAAAATTAATATTTTAAAAATCGGCTTTGATAAGTACTAGCTTCTTTTTGTAAAATTTAAAAGATTTACTTCGGATGGTGAAAATACGGCAGGTGATGTTTCGATGAAACAATTATGGCTAAATGATTGCTATATCCTCCCATGTATGTTTAATTCAAATTTTTAATAAATATATAATAAAACGCACATGTTATTCTTTCAATGAAATGTAATTTTACATCCAAAAAAATTCTTTAATTTTCCTTATTTTGCGATCACAGAAAGTATGTACTTTCTTGAGCTGACTTTAAATAAATGTCTCAAAATTGAAAAGTTACAAACTGTATCAACACATTTCTATAAATATTTTAGAATGAGCAAAGATCTTTAATAATTAAAGAGTGAAAGTTATAATCGTATCGATGACGTTGAGAAGTTTCCAATAATTTGAAAACCGACACAACTTTGTAAAAAAAATCCGAAAATGATTTTACATTTATTGTAAAAATTCAAATGCGTGTAAAAACATCAAAAAATTTTTTTTACGAACGAAACTTGTTCTACTTTTTTTTTCAATTTGTTAAATTTTAAATGTTACGATTTTTCGAATTTTTTTTTTATCCAAGCCTAACATTCAACGTTCGATAAAATGGTGAAGAAAGAAATCGTGTAATAGGTTCTAAAGGGTCATTGTAAATTTTGTAATGTTTTTATGCACGTTTGAATTCTTACAATTTTCCAAGGAAAAGTATTTTCACTTTCCCATCCGCTATGTGATGTAAAATTATTTCTGAAAAGAAAACACTCACGATTGTCCAATTGGAGACTTTCATTGTCATTAATACAATTTTTTCACTGTATTACAATATTACAACTTACGTCAGTCAAAGATTGTATTTATTCAATTTATTTATTAATAATAAAATCAATTTAATTTATTAATAATATAAAATATTTTATATTGTAATATCAATACTATAAAATAGCGTATAAAGCTACTAAAAAATATTAAATAAAAATTTGCTTCTATTGTAACTTTTCAATCATTTCCAAAAAATTAAATATGTCGATCCGCGATAGTTAAAACGTATAAATTTCGAATGAACCGTATAAAATCGAAATAAACGCTCGACAATTATGTTTTTGCGTGGAACCCAATATTTTTTTAGTGTTTGAACCTGCACGGTATTCACATGATTTGAATCGTGAAATTCTGTACTCTGAACTAACAAGAAGTACAGTCGATATCACGTGCAAAATATTTGAACAAGCAGCTGTTAACAAGCAGCATTAAAATAATCGAATTTTCGTGAATTATATCCGAATTATATTTGTTGGTACTTCAACATACTCCAACTACTAATTATAAATACATCATTATCGGTACTGATAAATATATCTCAATACATTGATCGCAAGTGAGAGACAGGAAATTATTAAATTAAACTTGTGACATTTTAATCTCCGGTTTGGAAAATTATTCATTCGATCGAGTCTGTAACGTTTGTCAGCTTTCTTCTAATTTACAATTTTAATAAGCTTATGATAACGCACACGAGCGAATTTTCGTTGTTCGATTACTATGATACTTTTAAAAGATTCGATTCACACGAATGTCAAAGTACTTCCAAGTGCAAATTCCAAGATTGAAAACCAGCAGTTATAACTGTCCGAATAACTGTACACGTACTACGATTGAACGTCGTCCTTGATTTGAGTAGCTACTTTAAATAATTGAAATAAAGATCCTGTTTCTTGTCCTGAAATCCAGTGTCAAGTCAAATGATTTTATGTCAATTATTTTCGAAAATAATCGGGTTTGATTTCTCGAGAAGTATCAGTAAACATTTTTGAATGAGAGTACGATATAATAACATTATACTATAATAATTACGCGTTGCTATCGAGGTAAGTACACGTTATGCATAAAATCTCCGAGTTTGCTTCGTAAAATTATAAACTCGACAACACAACGTTTCATCAAGAGAAAATAAAAATAAATTACGTGACAATTGCAGAAAACTAAAAAGGATTACAAAACAGATTACGTTCGACCAAATGATTGGTCCTACTTGAAAATAATGAAATAAAAATAAAAATAAAATAAAATAAAGTAAACTAAATAAAAATAAAAATAAAATAAAGCAAAAACTAAAAAAAATAAAAATAAAATAAAATAAAACAAGAAAATAATAAATAAACAATAAAATAATAAGAAAATAAAATGAACGATTAAATGATTATTCAACTGAATAAAACTGTAATCAACATGCACAAAGGTGCCATCAGCGAACAATTCCAGCGTTAACTCCCGGTTATTGCTTTCACGTCTGAGCCTCGATTCAACCAAAAACACGAAGCACATTTCGCCGTACTGTGCATTCGGCGTTTTCACGCTCAGGTAACCGCCAACGGTAAAAGTAACTTGCCAACAAACACACGCCCCAGAGCCGTACGAGTAAGCGAATAACTAATTAGAACTAACTTTGCAACCACCCTCGCGATTACACAAATGAAATATCAGAACTAATAACAGAGCAACCGCAACAAATCTCAATGACGTTACGAGCGCTAACAGAACTCATTATACGGAGTACGGCCACTTGAGCGAGGCCACCTATGCAAATGTCTTTGTTGAATTGTGCGATGATGTAAAAAATATTTCTTGCCTATTGCGAATGGCAGAGACCAATAACTGAGGAAAGAATATTTTTTTCCATTTTTTTACATGTTCTTTTTTCCTCAAGGTTTACATTTATGTTTCTCGTGCAACTGCATTTATGCATTTATGTACTTTTTTTTTTCCTTTATTGCATCGTGTATATTTTCTGAGTAAAAAATAATAAATTGACCAACTTATAATTTTCGGGGGAAATTTCGTACGTGCGAAACCAACGACTAATTTACAATTTTCGTCAAAAATTTGGCACGTGTAAATTTAATTGAAGAGATCTATGCGACAAAATAGAAATAAAACGCACAAATAAAGCAAAGTAAAAGTAAAGTAAAGTGCGAATAAAGTAAAGTAAAATACAAGTAAATTAAAATACGGATGAAATGTACAAGTAATGTAAAATGAAATTAAAAAAGTCCCCTGTTTCTTTCGCAAAAAGAGCAATTTTTTAATAAAACTCTTGACAATTTGCAGTTGGTCGAGATATCTCAACCGTTTCAGAAGGAGGTTCGACTTTTTCAGATCCGGCGAATCGCGGTCTCCGAAACGAGTCGGTTTCACGAAGAGTTGCCGGCAAAGAGCGTTTGAGCTTCCTCTTTAAGCATAATACACCCTCTAACGGGATGTTTACGCCGGATGGAGGACAGGGAACGCGGTCGAAGCTAGCCAAACAGGATCGACACCGCGCGCCCCTAAGCGATTCACCAGCACGCTCGCTTAGACAGACCAAGCCGCGCTCTATGCAAACATCCATCGGCGGATCTAGCCAAGCTAGGTCGAACCGTCGTCGAACGCTTGTTGACTCGAACGTACGACTTTCGTGTGCCCGTGATTATCGAGATCCGCATCGGACAGATTCGATTCTTTGACGAGAGAATACTCGTCGCGTTGCGCGATCTCCGCGACTTGACACTACAACTTAACACTAACTACAAAACGGTCAAAACGACCAATTTATAATTTTTTAGAGCAATCTTGCGGGACAGTGTTACTTTTTTTTAGAAATTTGAGCGGTTCTTGTAAAATATATGAATAAAAGTTTGTGTTACAAATCTGTTCACATTTCTTGCACTCTAATTTTTTTTTACTCAATTTTTATACTTTAGCTCTCGTTAGTTTCAGTGTTAATGTCGCAAACGTTTTTCTACGCTCGAACGATACGTGTTTTGCTGCATTTCGGTGTGAACATTATCGTACATATGTACATGTTCTATATAATAGGTAATCGAGGTTCTATAGTACTCACTTCACTTCACCGTTCAACGTTTATTTGACAACATTCTTCTCCATTTTTTTCAAGCTCAAGATTCATAAGCGAAAAAGTGGAAATACGTTTTATTATATTAATAATGATTGGTAATTTTATAATAAAATGAATTATTTATGATTTTTCAATACTTTACTTTTACTAAATAGAATTTTAAATATTATAAAAAATTCGACAAAAATAATTAGTATTTTATATTATTCAATCTCATCTATTTCATGAATTGTATTTATATTTTTTATTATTATTAATAATAATCTAAAACTTTTAATAAACTTTTTCCTATTATTTTTAGAAATAAGAATATTTCCATTTCATAATTGAATAATTTATCGTTATGAAAAATTATCGTGATAACAAAATTTCTTTTTATCAAGAATTGTAATATTTATTTCAATTACATTTTTGTGTCATTTTATAAATTCTTGATGTAATATAATAATTCTACTAATTTTAAATAGAATTCTTATATATTTATTTATATTAAATATAAAACACTACTTTTTTACTATTTTCTATTTTATATTCATCTTTTATTTTATAATTATTAATAAATTTATTAATAAAATTAAATTTTAGAAAATTATATATCACCTTTGATTAAAAATTTTTTAATCATATTTTTAAATATTACGAATATTAATTTATTTAATATTACCAAATTTATTATTCAGATTTATATTAAAATGAAATATTTTATATGAAGTAATTAAATTTAATAAATTTGTATCATATTTATATTTATTATCAAGACTATTAATCTCGTGAAAATATTTAATTATTTTAAAAAAATTTATACATACGAATAACATTTACATTTATTTAAAAACTAATAAAAAAATAAATTCATTTATTTTTATTTTTATAATTATCACTTTATAATAATTATTTTCATTTTTATTTATTATATTTATTAATTTTATTAATAATTTTAGTTATGGCTTATAGTAAAACATTAAATTGCGTTTGACGCCGAGGGCAGTTTCCACACTCTTAAACGGCGATCGAACACGAACGAAACGCACCTGTTACTCATGTTTTCGATCAATCTAAAAGCGTATAAAGTTTTGATAAAGACTCGAGTCGATAAGTTTGGACTCGAGGCGTTCCCTCGTCAGTTTCGGTCTCCATTTTTCATTCGTTCGCGCGTTTATAGAGTGGAAATTTTTATTGCGCGATTTTAGACCGATCCCACGACACTTTGGGCGTTTGCTGAGTTATTATAGCTCAGTGGTTCCCACACGTTCGATCGGTGTTTGCATGCTGTTTGTACGATGAAAAATCAAAGTTTCAACTTTGTACAACGATTCGCTTGGTCTCATCTTAAAACGCAAAGACTCTATTTTGACGGTCCTAAGTGATTTTGTAACACATCATGCAGCAGATACCAGGAACGTAAGGATGCTTTTGTTCCCAGAATTTTCTTTTTCTTTCTTTCATAACCAGATCTTGAAAATCGAAATTTTTAATGACTCTTGAAACTTGCCATTTCATCGAACTTTGAACGTTCGACTTTCTTGAGGTTAGGATTTCGTTGAACTTTTGTCGTTCAACCGCGGTATGCAAAGTCTGAAATAAAATTGTACCGCAACCTCTCTGCAAGGGAGAGATTTCAATCTTCGATATTAATTTTTCGACGATTTCAAAAACGTTTGAATTTTTACCATTTCTGGGGACGAACTTGGGATCGTCGATCTCTTCCTGTTACACTGTCGGACAAAAAGGTAGTACACTAGTAATATTATTACCAAAGTTTGAACTTGCATAGTTCTAGTTTTCCAACGAGAAAGAATTTAATTTGGATGGCCTTTGGTGGTGACCTTAATTAATACTTTCACGACATTGGAGAAGAACAGTTGTCAGAAATTCGTCGATAAATGTTGAGGCAGTATTATATTACGGGCTGCAATTGGTTATAATAAACGAACAGATGTACAGTTCATTGATTACCGGATGAGTGCTATGATGTGCAAAGATTTAAAGTGCAAATTAAAGATGGTGCAACTCGTATTGGAGGTCGAAACTTCATGTCTCAACAGGACGATGCGTCCGTCTATAAAGTAATAATTGCGAGAGATTTCTTTAAATCTCTCAAAATAAAACTATTCTTCCCTGATCTTCACCCCGATTTAGATATCGTAGAAAATTACTAGGGAGAACTGTTTACACACAGTCTAGGATTTGAGGGAATGCATCGTTTCGAAAACTTTCACAAGTAAAAGTAAAAAAGTTATATAAATCATTGTCGAATCGTATGGTGACAGTTGTACATTAAAATGCAGGTTCAACTCATTATACAGACAAAAATTATACCGACAGCAAAGAAAAAGAAATTAATATAATAAAAAGATGAGTAGTTCCTTCGTCAACGAGAAATTGACGAAATTTCTATTCAATCACGTTTGAGATTCACACATAAAGATTCATTTTAATTATTTACTTTGACTTTCGATTCTTACACATTACGTACATATATTCAAACACGAAAATGTCGAAAACATACATTTTCGAAATGATGGTGCATTGATTGCAATAATTACAAAGCAACTGAATATTATTTTCAAGTCTGGCGACATATTTTATTATCAAACAATGTCAGAAATGTACGTTGTCAGAATATTAGAAAAATAGATGTCACGCAACAAATAATATATTTCATGAGAAAAGTGTGTCGAATTGAATAATCATCATCAATTCTCTTTCACAAACTTTCATACGGAATTTATAAAAATTTGTTGAAATTAAATTCCAACGTTTCGTGAAAATAAAAATTAGTACTTGATTCAAGTGGATTGTGTGATGAGAAATTGGTGCTTTTTCCTGGTTAGGCAACTGTATAAACATCCGATTTGATTCCATCGAAATCAAATTTAACATCGTTGTCGATCCGGGATTGAACACTTGTTGATTTAGATGTTTGCCACTGGTCCAACGTTAAATGCATTGAAATGTTTGCAAAACATGCACCAAACGAAGAGAGAAACGGATCATATCAAAATAATTTGTTTGTTTCATCATTTCTCATTAGCAAATACGCATCTACATTCTTCAAATTCGTTCGAACGTTTCCAATTCTTTAAATTTCCCTTTATTACATACTATTATATCTTATTATATTAACGTGTTTAATGTAATTTTGATATTTTCCATTTTGCAGAGTAAAATATTTCATTTTACACAGTCAAATAAATTGTAAATATGTTTCTACAAATAAACTGCAAATTCGAATAAGAATAGCCATCATTAGAATTACATCTTATATCTGAATTGTGTATTTCTAAGACATTCGATTAGACTATGAATATTTATGCAGATCCATATTTTTATAAAAATATTATATTAGTGTATTATACTATTAAACATTTTCTACATTCTTCTCTGTCATGAGAGTGATATGCAAATTTTTATAATGAATAAAAATTCACCGTCTTATATTTTAACAATACAAAAACGTACATGATTCAAAGTATACGTTATTACCACATTTACAATTGAGTCCTTCGATTAAGTTCAAACGTAGGAGAAATAAATTTATTAACAGATTATTTTAGAATGAAATGTATTTTACATTATATATATATATGTTCTATTTTGTCTATTACAGAAATTTCAGTTACCAATTTAACCTGTGTATATTTTGTCTTGTGTTAATAATTATTTGTTCACTGTGGAAAGAAACATAGTTATGTTCGCTTACAATAAAGCTACAATTTTGCTTTTAAGTTGTTACAAAGTCATCACACGAATTTTCTCAAAAATTCGCTTAATTAAGCATTAGATTTCATTCGTTGACTTGTATTCGTAAAAAATACGAATCTGCACAAAACACTAAAGCCCAACTATATCTGAAACACAAATTATTCCTAATTCAAACTGGAACACGATTTATTTGACGAAAATTTCAAAAGATCACACGTGTCAATGAATTTGAATTAAAATTAGAAATAGAACGAAGAGATGAGAGAAGAGCAGAAGAGACAATGGAAAGAGGTATTACGAACACCGTGTTAAATGTTTCAATAGCACACGCAGCTGCTGGCTGTGGTAAAGGAGAGTAAAGTCGCGGGAAGCCAGACCGGAAGTCGGCAGGTTGACGGCTCTGTGTCTTCGTCGTCCGCGACACCTTGTCGCCGCAGACCTCGTCGTTCCCGTAAAAATGGTCCGCGAGATAGAACGGAGCGGACGGGCGTCTCCCGGGTGCGCTCCTGAAGGAATTTTACAGACTGCTCCCGGATGTCGCGTTCTATCCGTTCTGTTACCTTGCTGCGCGCTCTGGCGATATTTACAATGGATGAGCAGAAGGCACGGGAAATTGGCGCAGCCAGTTTCCTCGCGAACGACACGCTCGCGAAATCCGTTTCCGTAAATAATTGACGAAAGTGTAAAAGTAACGACAGCAATTTCCAATAGCGACGTAAAAACCCACGAGGCATCGACACACATCGTACAACGAGGAGCATAACTCTACCCACGGCTGAGTAAAATATCATTCTAAATGTCAAATAGTAAACAGATATTTTAGTTTAATAAAATATTTTATTTGTTGTAAAAAATTTCTAGGACAAGTATATTATTTGAAATACGCTGAAAATATTTTATTTATTTAATCTATCATCGGCAAATAAAATATTTTTATTTTACTAAATCATAGTGTAAAGTATATTTATTTTGGTATTTGGTAAAATATTTTGGTACATTCAATATGGTTCTTCGATGATTACTTTTATTGAGAATCTTCAATGAGCTCAGGTTCATAATGAAGTTGGAACTACTGCAATATTTAGGCGATAAGGATTTGCAAATTCAAAGTATTACGAAACATAAATACGTGAAACATCATTTTTGAAATATAATACGCCAATTGCGTCTTCCGCTCCAGTTGAAAGACTGTTTAGTTTCGCTGGCTTAATCCTTCGTCCACGAAGGAGTAGTTTAAATGATGAAAATTTTGAGCGAATAGCTGTATTTAAAGAGAGAATAAATTTGCAAATATTGTGATTTCTTACGTTATCTCGTTTCACGTTACGTTAATCATTTTCACAATTTATTTTCAGGTCAAGAACTATGGAGTGTATTCTATTTTATGCTTTATGTTATTAAAGTAAAAAATATTTTATCTCATGTTTATTAGACTGTCAAAGTAAAATGTTTTATTTACTGAAATTTTATGTCTTATTTGAAACACTATTTTATTTGAATTGTGAAGAATCCATTATTTAAAATAGTATTTAAAATATTTTCTCTTATATGCTTTCACCAATATCGTATGATAATAACAAATAACTGCGATTCAAATTCGTAAAAAAAAGGTACAACTTTGTAAAAAGGAAGATGATATGACGATCCATTTGGTCTTATTTTAACTTATACTGCTCACAAAAATTAGGGGATATTTCGAATATGAAGCGATAAAGAAAAGAAGCGTTTGATTTTTTTTTATTAAACGAGGTTCTTTTCTTTTTGTTATCGCTTCATATTCACTTTGAAATATTCCCTAATTTCTGCGACGAGTGTAGTATAATGTTTGAACAGAAGCCTAGAGCGAAAGATATAGTAACGACGTAAGGAAGACAAAAGTATTTCTAATGGTTTTATTAGACGAGCGTTCTTTCTCAATTTTGAGGTGACATCGTTCCAGTATTTACGAATGCATATTTAGTGATTTTTCCAACAACATGCAAATCAAGCATTGAAACTGCAAATGAAATAGTGAAATATTTATTGAATCAGATTTTGCTAGTATATCATTTGTACTAAGAACCAGGTGTGTTTTTTTTTTTTTTTTTTGGATTCATTGTACGTCACTTTTTGCGTGAAAGAAATAAATTAAGAGGCAATTAATTTCTTTTGCCAGAAAAATGAATTTAAAGAATTTCTTTTAAAAACTTTCTTCTCAAAGGAATTTAATTCAAGTAACAATTTATCGACGAGTCGAATATTTTAGCAAACACTTTCTAATCGTTAAACTTGTTTAAAGTTCTTTTCTTCTTGTGATTCTCAACTGATAATACTTTGTAATCAATTAATCTCTACTAAATATTCCCTTGTAAATATTTTATAAAAGTGTCCCTGTTCAAAGTAAAATATTTACGACCACGGATTTTTGTGCAATTGTATACTTTTACAAATACAAATAACGAAATGGAATCTAAATAGAAATTTCTTTTCTTTTACTTTTTGTCGAAAATTACAAGAAACAATTTACTTTATATATTTTACATATTTATGCACATTTACGTACCTTTTTGGTATAAATGCATAAATTTAAGTTTCGTATATAAATGCGTAAAAATTCAGTAAATGCAGAACGAAATATATCTACGTCTCGTTAAAGTGTCAAGGAAACATCGTTGTTGCAAGATGCGCATCTAGACTACAACATTGAACAAGTGAATAACGAGAAAGTATAGTATAGTACTTTTCCTCGAAGAATGTGAAAATTTACACATTTATGTCTATACTTGCAACCATACTTGCTGCACATATATTTTATTTGCATACCGCAAGTACTTACATTCACCGAATCTACGTCAAATTTTCACATCAAGTTATTCGCATACAATTGTCAAATGCAGGGCTAAAATAACTCGTAACCTATTGTATCAAAAGACGTTTCAAATGAGTTACGCTGCGTTTCGTGAGACTTGTTAAATTCCTTCGTATCTTGTAATACATTTTCAAGGTCAATAAGTTTTTTCCAACGTTACACTGTAGAAGAATTCAAGTGACTTTGACTTTGTCTTGAAATATTACAAAATATTACAAAATAATCTGTATAAATCAGCGGCAGTTTGAAATTTAACGTGACCTTGATATCTCAAGAGGAAAAAAAATGAAAGAAATCAAATAGTTGCACGCAGAGTCGAGTAATAAATATTTATTTAATACCATAGATTCCATTCGACTTAAACAAAACAATATTTTAAGGAAATTTCGACAAAAAAAAATATATATATATATTTTCATTTCAACAATCTGAACGACAAAGTAAAATATTCAACTTTAATAACTTGAAACATGAAATAAAATACTTGGTTAATCTTGCTTAAAATATTTTAAACATTATCCCACGAGTAATGTGGTTTTCTCAACTTATTCTTCGACCCAAAATCTAAATCATGTTTATCATCGAGGTATTGGAAGAAATTTAAGACCGTTTGCGAAAGAAGATTCAAAGATTATTATATTTATACTTGTAAATGTATTGAACGTGAATCATTATTTTCAGCAATTTATACATTTAAGATGAAACTTCAATTTCCATGAAATAAAACAGTTACGTTTCATTTCAAAAGCTCGTTGTGTCAAATGAAATATATTTCATTTCCAAAGTTGTACGTATATTTTAAAATAAATATAATTATACTATTAATTACAATATCGAGTCGACAGGAATTACGATTTTCATTTGAAAAGAAAGGAAACAAATTGTAATTCTACGGAATATGAATCTGAATTTTCCACCACAAATCCCTCCGTGGACAATAGAAACACTCTCAGCAAACACCAGTCTTGAAATCCTCCAAAAAATCCTAAATCCAACTGACCACAGGGCCCGAATCCTAGAATTAAACAACAGCTACGCCCACCACACAGCAAGATTTAAAATCTCGCCTCTTCATCATCCACCTTTACAGCCGAAACTTACGCCATTAAATATGCACACTCAAATAACGAAGCTCAGATCGTCATATACACCGACTCTATGAGCGTTACAAAATCCTTAACGAAATCATATCACCATCCTACAATCAGCCTAACATAAAAGGTACAGTCATCTGGATTCCAGCTCATCAAGAAACAGAAGGAAATGAGAAAGCCGACGCAGCAGCGAAAGAATCTACAGTTTCCTCACTTGCTAACAACAGCAACCATCTTCCGATCCCCTGTGAAGACCAAATAATCCACTGCAAAAGAGTAATAAAAAATGAATGGAACGATACATGAATCACAACTAAAAGCACTCGACTGCACAAAAGTATCCGAGGCTTTCACCAACAAACACCAAACAATAATTAGCAATAATTATCACACGCCTAAGAACTGGTCATATCAAACTGACACAAAATTAAAACAACCTTTCCCACGTGCAGCCATTGCAATAACCACCCACTTGACGTACAAAGAGTTTTAAAATATCTCAAAAACACAAACTACTACACACACGTCTAATACCACCGTCGTCGCTAATGACCTCGCTGTCGATGCGACGCAAAAGAAAACGAAATGAAGAAGAAGAAGAAGAAGAATTTGAATTTTCAATTTTAATGAAGATTGACAGATGCAAATTGTTTGTAACGTTCAAAGTGATATTTCATCCATGAATTTAAAATTTCAGCGAATAACCAGTGAAATAAGGGACATCAATCTTCCATTGGAGGCAGCAGTTTCCAAAAATTGCGCGGAAGCCTGTCCACTTAAAGGATGAGTCAGAGTGTATTATTTGCTCGCAAGCTGCGCACGAAAAGGCGATATTACTCGAAAAGGAGCGACGTTCTGCCATCTGAAAGCAATCTGACGACGATATTTTAAATTCACGTCCCATTCTTCCGGAGCGTTATATAAGGAAATTCCCCGGTGGGTCCCCGAGCGACCTGACAGTTTCCCGGAGAATGTGCGCGACACGGCTTCCCTTTCGATGCAGCCCGTGTATCCCCGTGTATCGCGCGAAAATACATCGGAACTCTCAGCCTTCGGAAAATAGAGAGACACCGGCCGTATTATTTTGCCAAAGTTTCCAACGAACGGAAACGTACTTTGTCTCAGATCGCGGACATCAAATCGATCGGAAATTTTATTGTTCTTCAATCCCGAGAGCTGTTACATTACTCGTGTCTTTTCTTCTGTACTTTCTAAACAGTCGTGCACAAATTGCTTCTTCACTCTTTGGAATTTCTTCAATTGCGACGAAAGCGAACAAGTTTGTTGACTCCAGCAATATTTATTTGACAATTTTGCAAAAATTGCACTAATTAAATTAAGAATAGAATGATAGTTTCGTAATTATGGCAGTGCAACTTGTGTAAACTAATCGTAAAGCCGTCATTCAACCACGATGAAATACGTGCAACGTTAAATTTGACAAACCAAAACCAGTGTAATTTATATTTACTTTTATAACAAACTCATTTCCCCCACTTTTTAGACTTGCTCCGCTCATCTGAACTCGAGCAATGCTGGGTAAAATAATATTTCAAATAAAATGTAAATATATTTATAAAGATTATCTCCTACACGGTGTATTTCATTTGTCTGAAATAATTTTCTCTGCTTTTTCCCCCTATTGATTCTATACTAGTACATAGAGAATTACGTATTTTCCGCGATGAACTTGACGAACGTGTCATTTCCTTTCGTGCCATGAAACATCTCAATATTACTTTTGTGAAATCGTTCGTAACTGTTCATTTTTGTACATAAATGAAATTCTGTTTAGAAAATAGTTATGTACGCGACACGTTCACGTTTCCACGTCGCAGGTTGAGTAAATACTACTTGATATCATACCTTCTTCAGTTTATTTCCCTCTGAAATTACATTTGAAATAATCAGTGCAAGTTTCAAAGAGTAAAACAATATTTTAAATACTAATTTTTCTAACATCTAACATCGTTTCAATTAATAGATAATTTCAATGTACTTGTGTATGTATCATTGTCAGACAAGATAAATTTTCAAACAGTATTTCGATTCAATAAGAATATTTCAATTGCTTTCAATATTTCAATTACACTTTCAAATATTTTTTTTGTTTCGCTGCAATTGACATACGACGATTGTCTAATATAAAAGAAAGAGACACGATGTTGATCGTCATTGTGTTTAGAACAAAATTACGGAAATTCCTTGCAAAAGAAAATTGTGTAAATTTATAATATTATTTACAATGAAGAGTACGAACAAATAACGATGAGAAACTGTCGATAATTTAAACGTTGCAGGAGAAGAATTTGACCTCATTTCGAAGCACAGAATCCCTACTTTTGCATTGCCGAGTTGTTTCACAAAGATGATCTTACACCATGCAATGAGAATACCTTTCTTTTTTTTTCTAAATTATAAAAATTCAAGCATCCCTAAGAAATTTATTTCTGAAAAATTTCTTTCGTAACTTGATCCACCATCGTTTCAAAAAATGAAATCTGTTTCGATTTCTTCTCAGCATTTCACTGACATTTGAATATTAAGATTAAAACGACAAAAGTTCAAGGAATCGTAGCATTTAAAAAAATATGTAATAAAAGGGCGAAAAAAAAAATATCGTACAACTGGTATTGAGAGTCTTTATTTTATTCGTCGTAAAGAGGACTGGTTTCACGAATCAAATACTATAGGAAGCGATATTTTGAACATATAATATAATATATATTGCATTTCTTTTTCATATAACGTGTACGCTGTGTAATTTCGCGCTTCTGTATAAATGCACGAAAATCCGCAGTTTGATCAGAATTTGCGGTGATGGACGAAAATTAGAAAAGGAGAATTATTGTTGCATGAGCGATACATTTTTTAACTTATACTTTATTTGCTTCTCCACGATTTTGGCAGTTTAGAGTTTGGAATATGGTTTCCGTTTCAGCTTTTTTTTTTTTTTTTCCAATAGAAGATTGTCGACAAATAGTAAAACTAGATTAGGGGAATATTATTTCGATGTTTGTTAATAATAATTTATGAACACTTTTTTAGACAAACAATTTAATTACAATTGAATATTTTTCGTATTGCAAATTTAATTTGATTGGACAATCAATGTTCCATGTCACTCTTCATTAAACGCGATTCGGAGTAACAATCATGAATTATTTTTTTAGCTGAAAAAATGATTAATGTCTGTTATATACATATATAGAAAAGATACTAATTTTCATTACAGAAGAAACTAACAAGTTTTAACGCTTACTTATAATTTTCAGCATACTTTGTTCTTGCACTTTTGAAATTGCATGCCTACTTCTTGTTTGTGTCTTTGTTTTTTCATCTGACCTGTTCATAAATTTCCAAAAAAGCTTGCAAAAAATATGGAAGGAGAATTGTCGCTGTGGCAATGAAAACGCAAAACTAATGTTAATGAAAAAGGGATTTGTAAACGTTGCTATAATCATGAACGTAAATTCATCTTTTCATCTACGCTTCTATTCAACATTTTTTCATTTCATAAAACTTGCTCGTTCAATTAACATTTATCCAAGATAAATTTATCGAGACCGGAGAAGCATTCATCAATTCTGTTTGTAGAGAAGAAGAATCGATCCGCAAATCTTATATAGTTGCAAATTTTATATAGCGACAAGGACGAGAAAGAACAAGTAATTTTGAAAACGGTGTGGATCCATTTTCTGTCAGAATTGAAAGATGAAAAATATGCTTTAACGTGTGTTTAAATACGTGAAATTCCTATTTGTAATTTAAATCCTAATTCGTTTCAGTTGACTGAAATTTCGTTGCACGATCAATATGAAAGAAAATAGATGTTCATCGCTTTCAAAGTACATGATCCATGTTGTTCTTGGAAACTAATCTGAATTTTATACAAAAAAAATACTTTATTACGTTCTGAGAATAATTTGAATTTTATATTAAAAAGAAACATATGTTTGTAGATTTTTTTATCGAGTAAAATAATATTCGCATCATCAACAGCATTAAAAATGAAATTAACGCAAAGAAGATATTTAATTTCTGGCGGTAAAATTTCCAGTTTAGCGGCTTTTCGCAATTTCGACTTTTGACGTTTTGTATCTCATAATCACACGAATATGAATAAAAGGAAATACTAGATTTCGTGTTCCTCGAGACATAAACGGTCGGAGGAACAAAAAAAAGAGAGAGAGAGAGAGAGAGAATGTGGCGAGATAGCTAAAATTTGGAAAAAGCGTCGGCAGACTATAGAGTTTGAAAAATTCATAAAAAAAAATTTTAATTTATAAAAATTCACTATAAATATAATATATATATATTCATTATAAATAATCTACAAACACATATTTTTCTGACATAAAATTCAAATTCAGAAACTTTCTAAGAACGCAAGGAATACTAATTACTTTGAAATCGATGAAAGTTCACGCACAATACTGAAAAAAAATCCACTAATTGTATTTCAAATAAGATAATAAAAAATTAAAAGAACATGCGTTTGTAAAAGTTATTTTTGCTTTATATCAGTCTTTCGTCCTGTAGAAATGTACCAACAACTCCTGTTACCGATGATTCGTGCAACTACTCTCGATTCCGTAAAATCCAAGCAGAGTGTATAATTAATAATAATTAATATTAACAATACAAATAAAATATAATTCTAGTTAAATTTTTAATTAAATTAACATTTTATATATAATTTATTTTTATTAAATATGTATATATAATAAAATTAATAGAAAAATCTATATAATTTAATAAAAATTAAAATTAATAATGATAAATTAATGTGCAATAGCGGTTAGACTTACAAGTCAATAATTTATGAATTTTATTGTAGTAAAAATAATTATTATTTTAAATTTATTAATCATAGGTGAAATTTAAATTAATATTAATAGTATAAATTTTTATATTAAAATTGGATAATGAGGGTCAGATACTCCATTATATTAATTTAAGAATAAAATCTTTGTAATTAAATGTTGAGTTCTTCATTAAAATAAAGTAACATGGCGGCCTTTTAACCCTTTTAGGAAAATTTGTCATTTAATTTGATAATCCACGACAATGATGCACTTGAATTATATTTATGCGTTGTTATTAAAGTTTATAAATAATAATTAATTACGAGTAAAAATTTTATAAAATAATATTTCAAATATGTAAACTGCAGGATCTGACTGAAATCCAATTTCAATTCAGAGCGAATTTCCAAGAGCGCGAGGCTCCAACGTCCGGTCCAATCCCCGTGGAAACGAGAAAAAGGGGGGCCGTCGACGCATTATCCTTTTAATTTACCACCGAACGAAACGAATGGAACGACATTATTAAACGGGGAATAGTTCCTCCATGCAAGAGCGCGCAAGAACCTACGCGGGAGAACAATTTCTTTCAACCGGTAACCGGCGAAAGACGCGAAATACGCCGCGGAATCTGAAATATCACGTTAAATTGCCGGATGCTTCGAGTGTGTGTGTGTGTGTGTGTGCGCGCGATATCTCGAACGAGTTCCACGTTCCTACTCTGAATTTTTCTCCATCCGAGAAGTCGTCGCGCGAATATCGCAGCGAGGAGCTGCGCGAAACCTCTTTGAATCGCTCTCGAACGTTCGTCGTTGTCAATATCGCGAATAATCGGAAACGTAGCCGTACCCGTTCCTTTTCACTTTGCTGTAACAGACGCGTTTCGTTCTTTTCTTTTTTTTTTTTTTTTTTTCCTTTATTGCAATGTGATATGTGCCAATGGAAGGTGTTCACAGATTTCCCTCGTAAATGTTGGTGACTATGTTTGAAGGAAACAGTTGTGATTTCATTTTTTTTTTTTTTTTTTTTTTTGGAAGCAACTTTTTCTTAATTGCCTCAAAAATAATGATTAAATTGTTTTTGAAAAATAATCGTAAACGTCGGTGACTATGTTTGGAGAGGAAAGTTGTAAATATTTTTCTTTCTGTTTGGAAGCAACAGCAGTTTCTTTAATAGCTTTAAAAATAATGATTAAATTCTTTTAAAGAATAATGTTTAGCTTTCTAAACGGAAAACGATCGTAACATGTGATCACATGATTTCGAGTGTCATACAGACATTTTAAAGATTTTATTTAATACATGGAATTTTTCCAATATACAATAACATAATAAAATAGTACTGTAAATATTAGTCAGTTTATTGTTATAAATTTTAAATACAAATTTATATGAATAAAATAAAGTATAAATATAGTAATATAACAGTAAAGTATCGTTTTAAATTATTTATAAAATATTCGAAATTCTTTTCCTGATTTTGTCCTTGCGACGACCACGAAGATCATTTTATGGCAGATGAACTCATTTTGATTTACGCTTTTATATAATGTAAAGAAACATGGAATGTTCAAAAGATTGAAGTCACCTTTATTTCATTCTTAAAAAAAAAAAGGAAAAAAAAATAGTGGAGACACAAAAAAAAAATTTTCACAAACTATTACTTATAAAAGAAATTGTTTGTTCTTCTTCCATTTTTTCTCATTTTCACGAGAAAAACGCTGATAAATCTGTAAACTGACAATTGAATCGCGATTGCTTTTTACTGCTATACTAACCGAAAGAAGCAAGTTCGATGAAGAAAAATTTGGAATTTTACACAAATGTAGTTCATGGTTTTGTAGTTAACAATTTCGTTTCTGTTGAAAAATAATTGTAGGGATGAAAACACTCTTCCAAAGAAATCTAAATTTTTCGTATTACCTTGAATATTTAAGAAATTGTATAAAATACAGACAAAGTTAGATTAAAATTAAAATGCACTGCATAGAATAATTCAAAGAAATTTTGACAATTTTTCACGATCACAATACAAACCATAAAAGGGAATGCAACGTTCAACTTATCTTAACTACAGTTTCGTAAATATTCACGATAATATAAATGTAATATTGTTTCACACCAATTCGAGTGCCATGATACTAAAGCTGTCTCCACATCAACTATTTGTTAATGCATTTGCCTCTAATGCAAAAAGTTGCTAGGAAAGAATTGAAAGGGTTGAAAGAGAATTCGATATATTCGATCAAAATATAACCAAAAATAACAATCACCTCAAGAACTTTTTATAAAAAAATCAACTTAAATAACTTGTTTGTTGTTTAAGTTGAGAATATTAATCTCTCAAAATTTATAATATAAAATATTATAAAGGAAATAAAGAAAATTTTTCAAAAAAATTACATGTTTAAAAACTTAGACAAATAATAGCTGCAAATGACCGAAAATACTTTTTGTTGCCGACGAAGAAAATTTATCGAGCAATATAATTATAAATATAAATGTGAAGCAATATATATAAATTAAGAAAATTCCATATGTATAACGTATAATAAATTGCGTAGTGCTGTTTTGCATTCGGCTGAAACATTCCTCCGCAAATATATTGCAACATTTTGAAAACCACAGAGTTACTCTCTGACGTAAATCTCGCGTAAAATTAACATCTCTCGTCAATAATGGTTCTCGGCAACGAAACAATTTTTCTGGCACTTGTAATCGTTATTTGTAACCAAAAATATTTCAGTCAGATATGCAACCATTACTCTATGACTTTTTTTTCATTTTTGTTACAACAGTTGTGATCTCTGTTTACAAGTGGTGGCCGAAAGAAAATTGTCGATACTTTGTTATGGTTATAACTTTATAAAAAAAAAGTCACGTAACATTACATGTCAGTTTTTTCAAAGATGTTTTCACATCGTGTAACAGGCGAGAGAAAGCAAGGATGTCTTTGTTGTCGAAAATTGCAAAAATTTAAATATTTTCTCTTAAAATTTGCTGTACCATATTTCTCGCCATTTTATTGAACTCTGAACATTGGGATTAAATGGCTAAAAATGTTAGGATTTCTTAAATTTTTGTAGTTTGACTCCAATGTTTAAGATTCAATAAAAGAATGAAAAAAGAATCGTACAACAAGGGGAGATCGTCAAGATTATGATAGATCTAGCCACGAAAAATTTTTTTCAACAACTTTGAAGGCGTTTAAATGTTCACAGTCTTCGACAGCAAAAGCATCCTCTTTTCCATCTGCTACGTGATGTGAAAATATTTTTGGAAAGGAAGAATTCAAGATTGGCAACTGATTGCGGACCATAACGAATGACCAAACCGTACACAACAATTCGTCGCTTTCCTTTTGAATTTATCGGTGATATGATTATGATATCACTGGATAGAAATGATTGAAAAGTAATAAATTTATCATTTGTTTCGCCTAGGTTGTACTTAAATATACTTAAACCTGAGAAAATATTGCAATTTTGGAACAAAAAATTCTCGACGTGCGTGGCGCAAGTGGTTAAAGTTCAAAGTTGAATTTAAAATTTAAATTTTAAAGATTTTGAAACAGGCCAACTAGATTGTGTTTCACACTTCAGCTTCAGGTTCGAACAGTGTTAAATCGATCATTTTTTCATCGGATGTGCGAATACTTTTGTCCGTATTTGCTCGAGTATATTTCGCGACTCGTAATTTGAAATATTTTAACTACATTTCCGTAATATTGCTTGCACACGAAATGTGTAAAAGACGAAAAGTAAAACGACGTGTAGAAAACTTGTTGTTTCGTGTCGAACGAGAACATGTTTTTACGAGCTGAATGTAATTATTGTTCGAATATTTTTGCACAACGTTTTTGTACAGCAGAGAAATACGTTCGAAATTCGAAAAGTGTTAAAATTTAGAATGTTTATTATATTTCAAAAGGTAGCGCTGTTAACTTGTGAGTCTTCAAGTTTAAAATATGTAATGCAAATTTAAAGTCTAAACAAAATATATATTCCTCAAGAAATATAGAGCTTAAATTACAAATTATTTGTAATTGCTACGTTTAAATATTATTTTATTTTCGTATTAGATCGAAACTATTACTTTAGCAAACTATTTTGACATATTCCTATTCGTTCACGATATACATAATTGCACTCTGTTTAGAGTTTTCATTCTTCAGAGATATAAAGTTTCTGATAACAAGTTCCTGTAGTTTAAAATTTGCGTCATTTCCTTCACAAGCACGTTATTTACTCAAATTCTCATTGATCACTCCCGTTCTGGCAACGCTACTCGATAACGAGGACTGTTTCGATTCTTCCACTTTGGTGGACCACGCCCAGCCACTATTATCAGCGCTCGGGGATTCTTGTTGCGCTCTGAAACGGTCGTAAGTTTCGGGAAAGGGGACTCTAGAATCGCGGCTCGAATATCGATGCGAGCATTATCGCGATGGAAGCGTGTAGAGGTTGTACAGGGTGGTCCATTTTTAATTGAGGACAGTTAAATATCTTTTCGAATTGCGACTTTCGCATAAAAAAAAAATATAGTGTATAATATATAGTGTGGTATATACTACACTATAGTGCAGCTACTATACTATAGTATATGACACAGTAATACAGTATATTATATAGTATAGTATAGTTTATAATATGGTAATATAGTATAGTATAGTATAGTACATAACACAGTAATGTACTATAGTGTATAATATAGTAATGCAGTATAGCTACTATATTATAGTACAGTGTATAACATAGTATAGGATAGTATATAGTATAATAATATATTAGTATACTATAGAATAATATATCATATAATATAGTAATATGGTATATTACATAGTATAGTGTAGTGTGTTATACAGTATACTATATAGTATAATATAAATATATAATATATAATTGTATGAAAGAAAAACATCAATGATCTAGAAAATTCTTCAAAAGAAAGGAGAATACCTTCCGATACCTTTTGTATCGAGTGAAAAATATTTTTCGCATCGTCGCAATTCGAAAAGATATTTAGGTGTCCTCATATAAATGGACCACCCTGTTGCTACGTCGCGGCGCGTACTGCAACGAACGCGTTTCCGTGCATGATATCCGCAGTACGGTGATACAGCGATGGGAAGTGATATACGAATACCGTGACTCGAACGCGTAAATTTCTCGTTGACAGTTAATATCTCGCGAATCGCCCAGCCTAAAAACCGTCTTCATCGCGTTCGTAATTGAGCATGGATATTTCGTTCCTTCTCGCACACGGTGAATCCCGTTATAATTTCGTAGTATCGGTTATTATAATCTGCAGTCATATTTTTAGTTACGTTTAATTGTAACGGATCAGCCTTAATTTAATTTTAATCTCATTACTTTTAACTATAATTTTTATTATTTTAATTAGATTTATCTCAAAACTACATCATTTCACGGTTTCCCCAGAATATATATGAAATATATATTCTTCATTGTATTATAATTCTCTTACAAACTCCTACGTCTGTCACCATGAAAAGAATTCTAATTTACTTGATCGAAGTCTATGTTTAAATATCTTTTGCGAAACAAAAGATTCTAAAAGATCTTTTTATTGTTCCTTATCAGAATGTTCACACTGATTTTATTGCAGATGCAAGAAATTAACTTTACCACTATACAGTTGGTTTTTGATTTGACTATAAACGTTTATTCGAATCAAGATGTGCAAGGGGAATTTGCCCGATAATTTTCTGCTATTGAATTTATCAATAACGCCCTCGATTATGTCGTGGTCTCTGCATGGAATTAGACAGGTCGCAGCTGTACATGCATGCCCGTAACGCATAATTCAATATCTAAAAGCACGTAAACGATAATTTACGGTTGCGAAATCACGAGAAGGAACCTGTAAAATCCTTTTGTAACGTGCTCTGTATTTTAAGAAATATAGTCGATCAAATTTATGTTCAATGTCAAGATAATATATATATATATATAATACAGGATATACGGTACATTAGTAATATATAGTACATTAGCATTATAGTATTATAATTATAGTATTATAGTATATTAGTACAAAGTATTATAATTACAGTATTATAGTATATTAGTATAAAGTATTATAATTACAGTATTATAGTATGTTAGTATATAGTATTATAGTACATTAGTATATATCATTATAGTATCATAGTATATTAGTATGTATAGTATTATATATATATAGAAATTAATTATTTTAATGCTAATCTCAGTATTGAATTCTGCAATGTATTATTCGTGATTTGTTTATACTTTAACGGTAACAATTTCCGTACAAAATGGAAAATCGATGTATTTTTTTTATTCCTCGATGAGCAACAATTCGTTGTATAAATGTAAAAATATAAATCAACACAACATCGTGGTCGATTGTGCTTGTTGGTGTTGCGTTGATGATTATACTCGTGAATAAATCATTGTATTCAGAAGAAAAAGAAAAATTGATTGCAGTTAAAGTAAAATTTTTTAAACTAATGCGATACTAGATGGGATACTTTTAAATCGAAATTTTGCGAATGATGCACAAAAAATGACCGTTTAATTTTCCCAATTTAATCCGATCGTGTCAAATTGACACAAAAATTGTACGAATTAATTAATATCCACATCGAATAGTTGAATCCACAAATTTTTTTCTCTCCATCTCCTTTTATGTATTTTCGCAAGTACTTTTAATGTCCATTCATTCAACAAAGTGTTAAATCAACGACAACGAATGTCACAGTTTTCCGACATTTACGACAGAGTGTCACAGTTTTCTTATTTACAACACGTGCCAGAGGATGATCTACCGAACTTATTTCATCGAGTTTAAAATCACTGTCTCTCTGTCGCTTACATAAACGCTACGTTTCGCGTGAGGAGCTCTGCCAAGAATCAGAAATATCTTGACTTGGTTTTCAAGTGATTTTTCCAGGTTAATTTAATTTTACGATTAAAAAATAAATACTCACGAAATAAATACTCAAATTAATAACTTTTGTGGGGAAAAATAAAAATTCGCAAGTTCTTTTTTGTACAAATGGATATAAACAGATTCAATTGCAATATAAAATTCAAAGATCAAAATCCTCACGCTTTCGTTTAAGTCACTCATCATCCCCTTTCATATCGTGATTTTATTTTATTTAAGATCACATGAATTAAAAAGTGTACCTCGAATTATTTTCGTTTGCAGAAATGTTTCAATTTATAGAAAAATTATATTTATTCTTCTTAGTAACATATTGCAATTACATAAAGAAAAGGAAAGCATGTAATAATATGTACAAAATGATTTATTTAGTAAAAAAAAAAATCATCTATTATTAGTAATTTATTATTATTATTACTATTTATTAATATTTATTTATTGTTATTATTATTTATTACTATTATTACCACTCATTATTATTATATTGTTAGTGTTATTAGTAACATTTTGTTCAGCTAGTAAAATTTCGAATATGAAACTATTCGATAGAAGAAAAAAAATGAATCTTAGATGAAAGAATTTGTTTAAGACGATACTCTTTCGCTTCAATCTGATTAGTATTAACCAGTGAACCTATCGCCATATTTTCTGCTAGAAACTAAACGCTCCGCGACTTTCGAATTTTATCCCGAAATTTCGAAACGAAATTCGCCCCTTATCTCGAACTTGATACAAGATTGGAGAGAATATTGAATACACGAGAGGACACGAGCGTGGAAAATTTCAAAAAATCCGGCGACGTCGTCGTGCATATTACAAGCGGAACCACTCTCCTCGCGCGAAATTACATTGCGGCAAATAAAGCCGGATCCAAAATGCGGAATACACGAAACAAAGGTTCCCTCAGACGCGAAAAGATATTACATTGTGTCTCTCTGGGCAATGCGTCGCGACGTCCGTGCCTGCACACCTACGCACACACACACACACACACACACACACACACACACACACACACACACACACGTGGTCCAAGATTCAATAAAGCTCCAAATGAAACAATTTTTACTCCTTTTCAACTTGGTTTTGCACGCATGGTAATCATCTCTTAATTATCAACAAGGCTCGATTTTCTCTAGAACAAAGTCCCGAGACAAAATTAATTCGCAATTGAAAAATAGCGTCGTAGTAATCTCACTGTCATCTTTCGAAAGTTTCTTCCATCCATGGATTATAATTGTTAAATTACAGTCAATATCGTGTATTTTATTTGCTTCAAATAACTACTAAACTCTAAATTAAATTCGATTAAATTATAATAGATTAGAGAAATTGGAAAAATGAAATCTAATCAAATTAGACATAAAATAATATAATAATATATTATTTAATATTATAATTGAATGAATTAAATTAAATATAACATTAGTTCAGATTAAATTGTTACATTACATTATAAATTATGTTATAATTATGATATTACGTTATTATAAAATAGTATTCTGTTGTATTCTACAAAGAATATTATAACTAAAATAATGCACACAGGATGTTTTCTACGAGTCGAAAGAAAAGAATAAAAGTTTCTCAAAAATTTGTCAATTTTGAAAACTCAGGTCTGATTCAATTTCTAAATAATTTCGCTAATTTGAAATTGTATAATCCACAAATAAATGACAGACCAATATACCAAGCCAATTCTTAACTGAACTGATGTTTGAATATTTCCTTGAAGACGAAGCTTTAAACAGGAATATTTTATTTTACAATTTTGACTCGTTCTTCTGCACTTGAAATAACTTTAATTACGTTTTCTCAGTTTGGAGTTTCCTCGAAAACAGAGTCTTAAACGAAGAAATTCTATTTGACATATTTTTACACGTGGAATCATGTTGAAGTATTTTTCCATTATCTATGATTCGTAAACTGCAACCAGTACTCAGTAAAATACAAATATATTTAAACATTATTTTCATTGATTTATCTGAAATGATTACTTGTTTTCATATCGATTGAAATATTACTTGAAATTTACTTGATTTTACAAGCATATATAATGTATTGAACATGAATTTGAATATTTATTATATTATGTATTATATACTATTTCTATTTATATATATTATTGATATGTATTATATTATATTTATTATATATTATATATTTGAACGTTTATTACATGAATATTTCTCTCATCATTCGTGCAACGAAACAGTTGAATATCATTTTCGTGAAAATCGTTCCTGGTACATTGTTTATTTTTGTACATGAATGGAATTCTGTGTTCGAGGTAGTTATGCATGTGTTTATATTTCTGCATACATGGCGGATTGAGTAAACGTTTGAAACCAACAGCGGCAGGATAGTCATTCCTTAAAAATAATATTTAACGTTATCAATTAATATTTGCCTTCCCTCCATACCATTTTTTCATCAATTGCCCTTGGGATAATACGTTCAAAGCATGAAGTATTACTCTAAAAAATAGTTTTCAACATATTCCTTAAATAATTATTATTTCAATTAACAATTTCCACTCGCATGATTGAAATAAATAATTTGCAACTTATCATTGTGTCAAATAAAATAAATTTTCAAACGGTATTTTATTATTATTATTTCATATATTGTTTTTCTGTTTTTTTTTTTGCTTTAAACGTGGCCAGCATTGATTATAACATATCGAGATAATTTCGAATTTTATTTATAACAAAATTTCCTCCTTTTTGCACCAAAATTTGATAAATTTCACAAATGTAATAAATTTTCCATCAAAAATAACGTTCAGCTTTACTTTTCACAAACGAGATTATTATTTTATGAATAATAATAAATATAATATTGCGAAAATGTTTGTTGAAAGCTTTATTAAATTACGTTCCCGTGCAGTGCAGACGCTTTAGACATGTATACGATCCACTGCTCACGAACGAATCTAATTAATCTAGATGCAGCGTTACGATATCTTACAATTAATTATAGTAGCTGCTCCAAGTGATGCTCGTTGATTTCCATTCCCGTACATTTGCGCAATCTGCTAATTAACGGTGACTGTAAATTTTATTACTTTCTAAGTAAATGTTACACAGCGTTCAATAGTTTCCTTTCTCCTATTTGTCACTCACAATTTGAATTAAGGGGCCATTCTGGTAATCCGGCTTGAAAAAATAACGATCGACTTTCTTGGAATTTTTTTTCTAAAGAAACCATGATACATTTTGGTACGCAGTTTTCGCACACAGATTTATTCATACTTAAATTTGCAATTTTTTTCTTAACGAAATTAATGAAAGTTGCGGAAATTACATAGCCTTGGGTAAAGCGTGTTTTTGGAAACGGGTTCGAATGGCTGTGATTGGTTATTTGAACACTAAAAAACCGAAATTAATTAGTATAAATATGGCATGAACCACGGAAACAACGAAATTTCGAAAATTGAAAGAGATGGCAGTATTTTGAAGTTGAAACGTCGATTTTCCTTGTGCTTTTCGTCTTTTGAATGTAAAAATAAATAGAAAAAAAAAAACATCAGATTCTGAAATCCGTAGTTTATGCGATAAAGATATATCCGGTGAAGATCTCCTCCAAATTTCAAGTTAATCGGTCAACTAAAACGTGAGATATCCCGTCAGCCAGTTTAAAAAATACGGATTTGAGAAAAACACGTTCTACAAATATTCATACTTACGATCAATCGAACAGTACAAAAAATAAAATATTATAAAATAATAACATTATAAAATAAAATATTTCTTGAGAAAAACACATTTCAAGTTTTTGTTGCTCGTTGTACAAAGATATTCATACTTATGTTGCGAGCAGCATATCGTTCCCTTTAAACATCTATAACTATGCTAATTTTACGAATTCAAACAAATTCTTTTACATAGACATTCTCGAAAGCGTATACTTTGAGAAAATGTAAAGAAAAAAAAAATTGATTTTTACCAAAATACCTCCCTAAGTTTGTTGACTTGTGATTCCGATTTATGCGATTTATGTTATACCAACGTGTTGATTTGTTTCTAATGTTGGTAAAATAATTTTATCATTGACAGTTGGCAATATACACTTTTGTTTCGTAGCTGGAAGTTATCTGCATTTGAATTTAATTGAATTCTAAAATTGGTAGAGAAATATTCATTCTCATTTTGAAAGTGTGTATCTTGCTGTGACGAAAGACAGAATAGATATGCTTATCGCAGTTGTCAAATATTATTGATTAAATTATAGTTTGTGGTATAGTAACGTTGCTTTCGTATATAACGTATATTTATATAAATTTTCGCAAAAAATGACGACCTCGTTTTAATTTTAATTTTAATTCATTTAATATTGTCGTAAAAATTTAAGAAGTTTATTCTTTTTATTTTAATAAAAAAAAAAAAAAAAAAAATACGTACATTTTTCACTTTGTCGAAAATTTTAATTTTTATAGTAAGAGGCAATTAATTTTTTTATATGACTCGCTAATCATCATTGGTGAAACAACATTTTATCCACAATTAGTCATTAGTAATTAGTTACTAATAACTGCTAAATTACTTTAATTACCAAATTATTTTAATTAATCATTAGATGAATTTTTATGCATTTATGGGAAATTTCAGGATGTAAAAATGCAGAAAATATACATGACATTCAGAAATTGTTATGACGTTTAATATTGTAAACATATCCAGTTATGTTGATGGCAATTAACACTCGCGTGATATATATTGTTGGTAAAATTCCTGTTTGACAATTTTAGTTTGCAAATAAATTGTTGAAATGTGATACTAATCACGACATCTAGTAATT
This sequence comes from Tetragonisca angustula, assembly GCA_036937485.2. Lineage (NCBI taxonomy): Eukaryota > Metazoa > Arthropoda > Insecta > Hymenoptera > Apidae > Tetragonisca > Tetragonisca angustula. The sequence goes on from JAWNGG020000041.1 coordinate 86,177, forward strand.
GTAGTGACAAATTCGTCGCTAATAAGATATTGTTTATATATATGTGTCCTTAATGATCGCCTGCCTGCCCTTTTTCCGTTCGTACTTTCTTCGCGTGCCATTATCGTACGAGTGTGAATTTATTAAAGTGCCTTGTTAAAGTCTCTATATTTATTTTAAATATTCCAAGATGAATGATTCATACTTGATATATTTTTTCAAACTCTTATTGTTTCTTTTCGCAAAAAATATTTTGGTAATTACATAGAAATTGAAAGACTGATTTTTATTAACAATTTTATTGATTCATTGATATTTCACTTATATAAATAATGTAATATTTTATGTACTACTATGTAGTAGTATGAGTACATGAATGGAAAATATCTCTGTTTTTAGAGGCCCCGTTATTTCTAAATAACATTCTATAAAAGACGAAGAAAGATAAGGAGAGTATTCTGGTGCTGACACTGTCCTTGTCTATCATGCACAGATTTTATATAGTTAAAGTTAACCCTCTGCACTTGAAATACTTCTCTCAGACGCCAGTAAAGTTTAAGCTTTAGTCGAGAAAAAGTTCGATTGCAAAGAGTTTTCTGACATACATGCGCGTTGCATTCGTTAACGAATGAATAAAATATACTGCTCACAAAAATTAGAGGATATTTCAAAATGAGTATGAAGCGATAAAAAAACAGCATTTGATTTTTTATTTTTTTTTTTTTTATTAAACAAGAACGTCAGAAAAAAAACGACAAGTCAATGAAAATTGTTTTTGTTTAATAAAAAAAATCAAACGCTTTTTTTTCTTATCGCGTCATATTCATTTTGAAATATCCCCTAATTTTTGTGAACAGCGTATATCATTCCACTTAAAAAAGGGAACGTGAAAGCTTCGAGATTTCTCCATAAAAAAAACTTTTACTGCTATATCATGATCCTCCCCAAGTACTAAATTACTTTTATCAACAAAGTTTATCCATATTTCTAAAAACAACAGAGATATTTACTACGTTGTCCATCCTGTATATAGCATCATGGTTGAAAATTGATTGAAAATCAAGACAAAATACACAAGCGCCGAACTGACTGAATTATCTTACAGATCTCACTATAAATTACTACTGTCACTGTGTTTATATTCGATACCATGTACATGGATATAGTTTAGCTTTAATTTCAAAGATACATATATTCAAAAATACGTTCCACGTGTTTACGCTGTGTTTAGGTAGATATAAAATATATTAAATTTTTAGACAGTAAATGAGGAATGAACACAATTACAATTATGCAATATTAATTAGAAAATCTTCATCGTAATATTGACAAATAAAACGTTGAGGATGAAATAAAAACTTTTTACTATACACTCTTGGCAACGTAGTTGTCATAATAAAAACGATAAGGCATGGATTTTCTTAGATGACAGCCAACATTTTTTTGTAATTATATTATTTCTTTGTAAAGTTGAATGTAATTGCTGTCTTATTTTCTCGTCTGCTTTCCTCGTTGCTTATAATATGTAATTTTGTAAATTATATCTGGTGATGTGTATTTTGTGCGGGTACAAAGAACGATCGAGCGACGAGATGAGTGAGTGTGTGTTTCGAGCGTTCCACTTTTTTTGTTGTAATTTCTTTCTATTTCTCTGTTTGCTTTTTGTTTTTATTCGATCTGGTTGTTTCCTTTACAATCTTTGTCAATCGATTTGTTTTTCTATACAATCTGTTTGTTCCTTTTATTTTTTGTTCACTTTACTCGTCCCAACCTACACGCACGCGCGTGCATGTCTTCGAAATTCTTATAGTAAGTATTGCAAGTTATTAAAAATTATGAGATCGAACTGTTTCGCGATAACGAAGGACTTTCTCCTACTTTTGTTCGCGCCTAAATTTTTTTATCGTTCCACGCTTTTAAAAAATGTGAAAATATTTCGAATACTTGACAATCAGTTTTCAAATTAAATCTTTAAAAGATTTTTCGGGAAGAATAGAAATTTGCTTCGAAAAATTTCCAAATGAAATTATTCAAGCGAACGATCCGGGTTACGTAGGATTAAATTGCACGTGTATCCTATAATACAATCGTCAATGAAAAATTAACATTTCACAGATTATCGTACAAAGTGTTTATTCATTTTTCCAGCTTCGAAGCAAATATAGTGTTTCGAACATTGAAAATTCAGTGTACTTTGCAGCTCAAAAGTCTCGAGATACCTTTTATTTTTAATAGTCGATGTTGGTCGTGGATAATAAAATGTTTCATCGTGGACAATTATTATTATCGCACTGTCCATGAGAAAACTGAGTCGTTCACGTTCACACCGTTTCTACCTTTTGAAAAATATAAAAATATATTTTGGAATACTCGACGTAGCCTCAACTACGTTAGATAATCAGTTTTCAAGTCAGATCTTTGAAAGATTTTCCGGGAAGAATAGGAATTTGCTTCGAAAAATTTACGAGTGAAATTATTCAAGGAGTGAACGATCCAGACTGCCTATTGGAACATTAAATTTCACGTGTATTTTATAATATAATCGTTAATGTAAAATCAACATTTTACAGATTTTACAGATTGTCGTACAAAGTATTTCATTTTTCCAGTTGTGAAGCAAATGTGGTGCTTGTCCCGACACTTTTAAATAGGAAATGTACGTAACCCATGTCGCTCATATTAAAAAAGTCAATAATTATTAATTATGTATTGACGTTCTTTTCGCGGAAAATTTTTGATGAATACGTTAGCAAAGGTAGCAACGTGTTATTGGAACTGTAGCTGAACAGAATTTAATACTTATATCCCAATGGAGAATACTTTACGCTCTCTGTGGGACTGAAAGAGTTTGCTTGAATTAAGCGCACATGGTTGGAGACGTTTGAGTGTCTGTGAGAGGGAAAACGTTGAATATAATTTATAAAAATCAAAAGATCCGGTCTGGTTTTTAAGAAATATTTCAATGTGAAAATGTACTGGTACGATATTAAAACAATACCACGTGTAATTGATTTCACTTTGTGTTAACATGTTGTCAATTTCATTTTCACGTGCGTGGCACAATTAATCATACAATAGAGAACAAAAGAGAACCGAATCAACAAAAAAGAACGTGAGGCAACCTTTACGACAAAGCAAACTTCTACATTATAGCTTCGAGTAGCGGCATTGATTGATAGCGTTGGACGCATCATCTCACGTTCTTCGACACATGTAATAGTCGAGGTGTTAACTTTAGCCGTGTTAACTGTCAATTTTTTTGAACGAGACAATTTCAAATTGTCTAATTTCACGTACCCTTATTTCAGCTATAATTATAAGATTAACGAGCGAATGTCAAAATTGTTGTAAAAATTAAAAGAAATTAAGAACGGAAGCTTTACTACAAGGAAATAAAATCAAAAGGACAGTAATTACTACAAATTTTTATGAAATTTAAAAATTTTACAAACGTAACTAAAGAAACAGAAATCTCTTTTTAGTAAATGTTGCATTAAATTTTAAATACTCTACGTTAAGTGTTTCTCGTACTTTAGCAAATTATATGCTTAATAATTTCAAATGCATAAGAATCCACCTGCATTTCTTTCAATAACAAACCAACGAATCAAAATTCAATGAATATTAAAGTGCCATTATTTATTGTCTTGCGAAAAATTTACTCTTACTTTTATGTTAACATAAAGCAAAATATACGCAAATTGAAATGACTCAAGTATTGTTGGTGTTACTCGTCAATTAAAAAGCTCATTGAAAATGTAGTTTATTTATTAATGAGTTAATATATTTTGTTTTAGATGTACAATTTGTTAGAATAGTCGAGCAACTTTGAAACTGACTTTCAAAAATCTGCATCGTCGCAAAGTTCTTGTTTCCTTTTTTCATTATTTTGTTTACGACATTTTAGAACGTTTCCTTCTCTTTCTTCAGACTCGTCCGTTTCAACGATGCTAGTATGTTAATTTAGTTTTTTCCACGATACGACCGCTCATTCTCAGTTTCGAACTCATCACGTCATTCTGAAATTTTAATTTCATACTGTTTTACCATTAGACTGTTATAATCTCCAATTAAAGAGACTAATTGCATCGCGGATTGCATACAATTACACGCAGGCATCAAAACATGTTCACCGCGTACATTTTAAATCCGAGTCATCCTTTGCGCTCCTGCGATTGGTGACATGAATTTCAACACATTATAATTCACAATTATTTCAACAACAGCGAACGTTCTTTAGAAAGTTGGAAATTACTTTTGTATAATACGAAAGTAGAGGATAAAAGGTAAAAGTCATTGATAGATAGGTAAAGATACGAGAAAGACGCATGTGAAAATATTTAGAACGTCCAGAGTATAGTATTCGTTGCAATATTTTAAAAATGAATTTAGCGAAACACAAAGAAACTTAAACTTTAGTGATTTCAGGGAACCTGAAGAAATTCCTGACCACGATAAGTTTAACACCAGAGTTACCAAAATGGTCGAAACGGTTCGATATTTTACTTTTTCCTTTTTTTGCAAGATTTTACTATTATATTACTATTACACTATTATCTTATTTCACTATTATATTACTATTACACCATTATTATATTTTACTATTACATTACTATTATACCATTATTATATTTTACTATTATATTACTATTATACCATTATTATATTTTACTATTATATTACTATTATACCATTATTATATTACTATTCTATTATTATTTTATTTTAGCATTGTACTACTATTATACTATTATTTTATTTTACTATTATATTACTATTCTATTATTATTTTATTTTACTATTATATTACTATTATACTATTATTTTATTTTACCACTGTATTACTATTATACTATTATTTTATTTTACTATTATATTACTATTATACTATTATTTTATTTCACTGTTATATTACTATTCTATTATTATTTTATTTTACTATTATATTACTATTATACTATTATTTTATTTTACTACTGTATTATTATTATACTATTATTGTATTTTACTATTACATTACTATTCTATTATTATTTTATTTTACTATTATATTACTATTGTACTATTATTTTATTTTACTATTATATTACTATTACGCTATTATTTCATTTTACTATTACATTTCTTTTACAAAATTTTACTATTGTACTACATTTTATTATTTTTCTTCGAGAGTCGAATGATCTCTCGTGAAATGCATTAAAAAAAGCTTGCACACTTTGCACTATGGAAACTCTAATAGTCGTCGATAATTCCAACGTTAACCTGTTGGAACGACGTGCCACGCACTTCGCGAACTTTTTGCCCCAAAATTGCAACATTTTCTCAGTTTTAAGTATATTTAAGTAAAAATAATAAATTTATTACTTTCCAATAATTTCTGTCCAGTGGTAACATGCCGACGAGTTCAGAAAGAAAGCGACGAATTGTTGTACACGGTTCGGTCACTCGTTACGGTCCGCAATCAGTTGCCAGCGCAAGAGGTTAAAACTCAGATTGTTACATTATTATAACGTTAAATATAAAAAAAAATTGTAAAAAAAAAAATAGCGAATCTTTCTACTTTTTTATTCACGCATTCGCCAGTTGTGAGAGAAGGGATCTGTTATGTTTCTTTCTTTGTTAAACGAGTGCGCGGCATTCGCATCGCGTAAATTTCACGACGTTCGTTTCACGTGATATTGTGTTTCTGTTGGATCAGGTATGTACTCCGCGTTATTAAATGAGCCTTTAATGACGCCACACGGTTACACGATCACGCGCTGTTGCTACATCTGACACGCGAGTTGAAGCGAATTGCCAGACAGAACGACATGACAGTTTGGCCAGTGATGTGTGTTGCTCAGAAACTGAAACGGAGGATGATCCAGCAATTGTATTTCTCGAAATGGGCTGCAATTTTTTCTTAGCAACCTTCACAAAAATGAATTTTGCAATGTATACATAAAGATGAGAAAAAAATTTTTGGAAACCAAAATAGATTTCCATTATTAGTTGACGATATTTCTGAATTTGGGTGAAGTTTCCAGCTAGTGGCTTCGATTTGATTAATTAGTATGTTCATTTGCGAAAGGAAATCGCGATACTTGCTGTCACAAATGATTTAGCACTTTGTAAGAAACATGAATATTGAAATTGATGTTCACTCGTGGCAATCAACGAGAAAAATTTGCTCATTTTCAAGGAAAGAGGTAACGTAAGTATAAATCAAAAAGTGATTGTTTCATAGTATAATACTCAAACAACTTCAAAAAAAAAAAAAAAAGAAAAAAGACAGAACTGTAGAAACTAATAGAAAACGAGAGAACAGGAAAAACTGGTTTCCATTTGCATTTTCCCTCGTTTGCGCAGGTACTTAAAATATCTATTCGTTTAACAAAGTGCTAAATCATTTTACGACGGCGACTGTCACAGTCCTTTTGTTTGCAGTCTGCATGAACATATTTCTTCGAGTGTGCAATCGCATAAACGTCGGGAGTTGGGAGTACTTTGATTGATTTTTAAACGTCACCATCAACCCTCATCCCCCTCTCATTCTTTCCAGCTTAATTCGTCGTTTAATTCTGGTGTCTGTTAAACAATTAATATCCACGACATTTAAAGAAAATGATCTTACAAATAAACAATTAATATAAATTCACAAATTCTAAAATCTTCACGTTCTTTGCGTTTAAAATTCACAAAACTGCTACCTTCACGTATGAATCGCTAAGTAAATTTCATATCGCGATTTTATTCTCTCCAGTTTTGTCTAACCTTGTGATCATTTGTTTTAATTATAAATGCCTCTTGGAAAAGATGTGTGCGATGTGACTTGAAACCGAATGTTATTTGCAACTTTGACAGCGTATTTCGTTGCCAAAAATTTATGTTACAGAAACATGTTAAAAGCATAATATGAAATTGTTTTTAAAAGTGATATAAATCCATTTGTACATATATTGAGATACTTGAGATTTTTGCGTTTGAATCAGTTTAAAAATATTGGCAAACGTTAATCAATTTGGGCGATGGTTTGGAAATGATTAACTCGTTAAATTTTATTGTGCAACGATAATTAATAAAATTGTTGAAGGAAATAAACGATTTTTTTAACTTCAAATGGACTTGTGCCACTTTCAATAATAACAAACTATGAAAAATAAATGTAACAGCAAATTCAAATCTATATTTTTGTAAAAGTTGGCTTCTTTGAAAAAAAATGTATTTCTTAATGTTAAAAATAATAATTAAAATGAAGGCAAGTACAAGAATAATCATCAGTTATGTTACAAACGAAAATACAAATAAACAAGTGTGAAAAGTAAATTACTTTGTTAAGACAACTAATAACAACAAACTTATTTCTTCTTTACTGCAAGGTACAAAGTATTCATGGTAAATGGGAGTATGCAAGAAAGTAAACTCATCATATCACTATGTTTCTCTCTTGTCTTGTCTACAGGTCTTGAAGTTTTATATAATGGAAACATAGTAATTTTGCTAAAATTTCTAGGCCTTCCTTCTTTTTCAAATAAATAAAAAACTTTAAATAGTGCATTTTCTTTCATAGAGGTTTTGTAGAAAATTTTGTTCGATTCATCCCTTTTGAACCTCAACATATCTTCAGCCAATTTATAATTTATAAATAATCTATAATTATATTTACATTTATAATTTATAATTACAAGTGATACATTTTTCTTAAATTCAATTCAAGTATTTCCTTTCTGGATTATGAGAACGCGTGTAATAACTTTCATAGTGTGGAAAACTTTGAAAAAAAAAAACTTTGGAAACTTTTACACTAAAGTCGTAATAATTAATAATTATGGCGATTGGAAAGTTGTTTTAATTATGATTATTACGAATGGACTTGTTTCACTTTCAAAAAGAAAACATTCCTGCCATAATATTTTACAGCTAAACTTCTTTTGATTAATTTATGAAGAAATCATGTACCATTGCATGTGTGATTATAAATATAAAAAGAAGGTATCTATTTATTCCACTAAATCTATTATTAACTCATTTTTTTCCAAAAGTGGGCTCATAAACATGTGTATTCAATTTTCAACATTCTTCATATTCGATTTATCCTCTTTTAAAAGAAATGATCTTTTCAAATTTCTCATTATCTTTGTCTGCACATTCTCTATATATTTTTAAATATCTGTTTGCTATCGAATTGAAATAAAAGTTTGTTTGATTTTTACAGCTAAGACTAAACCGTAGAAACTCTACATTACTGATCGTATCGTAATTTAAAATCAATTTATTACATTAAAGTATAATTGTAAAATCATTATGTTCCAAGGACTTTTTTCATTCAGTGAAAAAAGAAAATTATTTACATGTAATAATATGTACAATATCGAACGTGTGTGTCAAAAATGGTTTGTAAATTTCTTTTTTGAAAATGCCATAGTTATTTTCTTGTAGATCGTAAATAACTATGACATTACCACAATCTCACAAACATTTATATGATAAAGTTCCAATGTTTACATATCTGTTTAAAATTCAAATGAATTTTTGATGCACAGTAGAAAAAAGCACGCAAAACATTTTATATCAACATATCGCGATGTAAGTATTAAAAGTCGAAAAAATATATTTTCTGTAAAAAATGAAGAACAGTTTTCAATGAGAATTAGACGTTACTTTGTTAATCAAAGAAACGAATTTATAATCTAATAGATATTTCCCACCTTATGAACAATTTATTTATTCACAGTAATAGTTGAAACAAAACTCGCGAGACGCATTTGTAAAGTAAATAGGCCAGATTGTAAAAATAAAACAATAATAAATAAAATAAAAAAATAAATCCAATATTCTTGTAATAACAATTAGGCTGCGGATTTTTATTCAAATTCAAATTTTTATAAATTTAGAAAAGAGAAACTAAAAACGGAAAAAGTTTTCTATATTAATTATTATACGGAGCATTACATTTTGGCCATTTTATATTATCCTGCATATTACGTGAGTTTTTGTGCACTCTTGCACTTTCAAGTTTCTTACAAATGCATTCTAGTAATAATAATTTTACAAATTTTTGTGTCAAGCCGAAACTTACATTTGCACATTACGTCACAATTAACTCGTTCATTCATTTTAATATTATTTTAACTTTGTTCGAAACAAAGCTTCCAGTTTCGAGAGTACGATATTTAAAAGATAAAATCAGGGATCGAAATTAACAGATTCTTTTCGTTTTTTGCAAAAATTCTATTCAAACGTGTATATTTCGTTCTTGTGGAATTTTTATAGAAAGAAGTAATACGCCTGGATATTTCAGAATTTGTATGATAAAAATTCATTTTTATATTCATTGAATATTATTCAATACTGTGTCAATATTTGCTAGAAATATTGAAAACTTTCTTTTCACATTGATCAACAAATTATCTGTTTCTCTCACAGGGAAATGTTCATTTCTATATTTCGCAAGTTCTATTTCGCCTGATACCTTTATTCATCTATGTAACGTAAAAACATTATTCGAAATAGTTACACGATCCACGTTTCAAGTGGAATCTATTCGTGCCTTTTCGACTCTTGGATAAAATATCAATTAAGTTCTACAGGATGGCCACTGGAAAACTGAAGAGTCTGTGAAAATGATCATTAATTACATTTCCAAATAAAATAATAAAAAATTAAAAAAAACATGTGTTTGTAAAAGTTATTTCTGTTTTATGTCGTTCAGTGACCACTCCAGTATGTTAATTTTAACCAAACTACAAGAAACGAACATCAGCGAGATTAACGATAAGGAAATTTCAAATTTACAGAAACGGATATGTTTGCTGCGTATCTTGGATGAATGTAGAATGGTTTCGATAGAGATATGGTATTCTCAAGGGAGATAATTCGGTTGGGAAATAAAGAGAGAAATATTATACCTATAATATGCTCGGTGCATATAACCGAGCTCGGGAAATACTACGAAATTTGAGGTCGGTTTTAGGATGATCTAAAAATTCTCATGCTCCGATAAAGCATGAAATATTTTTATAGTTTGTCATTCTTGCACATTGAAATTATGTAACAATTCCTATATATAATTCCAAAGTTTATTATTCAGTTATATCCAATTCTTTAAATTAATTACAAGTCAATCCTATTAATTTAATTTAATTCAATTTAATTCTACAATTCTGTGGTTTCCGTTCCAATTAATTATTTCACAATTTGCATAAACAGTACGAAACGTTTTCACAGTTTGTCATTCTTGCATATCGAAATACAGTTCCTGAAATTAATCCTACAATTTAACTTTATGATCAATTTCAATTGATTATCCGATCAATTATCTATAATTTTATTCTATAATTCTGTGATTCTAAAATTCCAAAAAATTCTTCGTTAATTATCTTTTCATACATTGTTGAAGATTCCTTGCTAAACAATTTCCCGCAGATGAAGGAAGAATTAACATTAATGAGTCATGCAATTTCTATGTCCGTAATATTTGTCAAAAAGAAAAAAATTTAAATCGTACTATCACGATTATAAGATATTAATATTTCAATATTGTGAATAAAATATAACGTTATATTTATTTATAAAATATTTAAAAAAATATTTTTATATATTATTTAAAAATATTTATATATTAAAATATCGTGAAGCATTTCTTCTTCCATTTTATTGATGTATTTGTCATTTGAAAAAAGCTGTGAAATATATATATAAAATATACACATACGTGTAAACAAACGGTTCCTTCATAGCAGTTTTATTCGATTTTATCATTCAATATGGTACAAAATATATAAATCATCTTTACGTCGTACGTTCACTTAAATTTCCGGAAATAATATTTCCTCCGTTTCACGCCATGCGTAAATCTAGCAGTACGATGATGTTGGATTTATATCGACAGTTGTGACTAACAATTTCAAACACAAAAATACGTAATAATATCGGGTGGATGATAGAATTTGTAAATTGCTTTGTTCAATAAATCAGATGCTGATTCGCGAGAGAAATTTTTGTACGTTGTTGCAACGTAGCGCCAGATAAATCAATAGCCATTTTCCTCGTATTTGTTATTTTCATTGTGATTTTTTATTAAAATATTCAATGCATGTATATCTATGTCGCATTTCTACTTTGCACATCTATAAATTGACTGAAACGCATTACCTGATGATGCGTTTCACATGCGTTTAATTTAAACAAGAATCTAATTGTAAATATCGTCAAGTCAAAAATTAAGATAATTTTGTTACTTTACAATTTACGAATATAATATTTGTTGCAACATTTGTTACGTATAATAAGCCAAGATTCTTACTAAATATTAGAAAATATTTAAATCTCTCTCGTTTTAAGATTTAGATATTTTACAATGATTAATTGGTAGAAATTATCATTCATCTATTACGATTAGTTTCTCTATCATAATCAGAATTAATGCCAATTTTATTATTATGAATAATTGTATCGCTACGTCACTGATACTTCTTTCACTGAAATCGGCAAAAGTCGTGCACTTGTTGTTAAAATTCGATCGTGCAACATTCTCGCAATGGATCTTGAATTTCAAAGCTTACTTTTCAAAGCAACGAAATATCGTACACCAAGTTTCGAGGGGAAGGTTCAATCTTCAAATGCGCAGTGGATTTCATTTGACGTTACATTTGTCGTACTAAACCTGACTTAAATCCGAGTAATTCTGTTGAATCTTTTATAAAAATTTAAAATCTAATAATAATTAATACAATTATTGAAAATTCATAAATAATTCATTTTATTATAAAATTATCAATCATTAATATAATTAAACATAAATATATTTTAAAAAATTAAATTTTATTATTTTATTTATTAAATAATAAATAATATATATATATATACCTAATTTTAAAAATTAATATTAATTTGATAATTATATATAAGTTCTATAAGTAATTATATAAATTATGCAAGTCAGTTTAAAAAATATTTTTAACGCACAACTCGTAAATTAAATAATATAGGAAAAAATTTTTTAGAATCATGCTCCCGACAACAAAACGTATCTCGTAAAAATCAGCAAAGATGAAAAAGCAAAATAAACGAAATCGGAGATTATGTAGCAAACAGAACGGTATGGTAAAATGATAAATAAGATAAATACGGTAATGGATAGAGTAATACTTTCATACTCAAGTGTAAAATGTTCTTTCAGGACATAAATGATTCAATTGCGAATAGTGCGTGTGGCAATTTAAAAAAAAAAAAATGATTTTCATGTTAATATCAACGATATGTCGGTAAATTATTTTCATTTGTTATTTTCTTATCTTATTATTTCCTCAACCTTCTTTGTTAATATATTTATTACTTTATTAAATTTTACATTCACTGTTTAATTCCAAATTTTTCATTTGTTTCGTTAATTTTAATACTTTTCATAATCATTTTGTACTTTTTATTTGTTAAATTTTATACTTTTTTATTTTATTAAGTTTCGTTGTATTCTTTTCTCCGAATCAAACAAATTTTAAGGGCTTCGGATTTTAGAATTTATGACAATACCGAGAACTGTTTGGGAAAATTCGTGACTGGAAATCTCGAGTCGTGTCGTAAAAAACGATGGTTCCTGATGGCAAAGAAGAAGACAATTAGAAGCGATCGTCGATTGAGGATGCACCTTGAATTCTTCGAGAATTGTTGCAAAGACCTTGCGATTACTATGCCGCGCGTGATACGGTCGCGCATGATCGCAAACCATTGTACGGCCTCGACGTTAAAAAGGGGGCCACCTTATGGTCGCGATGAGTCGATCGTTGCCTCGAAAAGTCTTCTTCTGTTTTCTACGTGCTTTCTATGCGACACACGCGCCAATGGAAGTAACCATCGTCACGCAGTCGTCGAAGGCAAGTGTCATAATCTGACAATGAGCACTTTCACCGAGAACGTTCATTAAGTAAAGTCGACAGTATGTATTATTAATCCAAGAGTACCAACGACTAGCACAACTGAGTTTAAAGGAAACGATAAATTTTTTTCATTAAAGACCTCATTTCCGAGAAAATCGAGTTTAAATATTAAATTTAAATATATATTGTTCATATAAATTTATATATATATATATATAAATAAAGTTAACTATACATTATTTATATAAGTTTATAATAAATTATAAACTTATATAAATATAATATAATAATAGTTATATAATGAATTTAAACTTAAATATATATTAAATGTATATTATCGAGTTCAAATATACATTAATAAAAAAAATATAGAAAAATATTAAATATATTTAAATATTTATAAAAAAGTATATTTTAAATATATAATTGATACATGTACATTAATTTCGAGTTTAAATGTGTGTTAAATATTTTCAAAGGTAAATTTAAATTGAATTAATCTGACTTCTGACTGAATGTTATTCCATGCGAGAAAAGAAAGAAATATAGAGTACAATTTTTTTCACGCGACGCTTCGTTCTTGAGAAAATTCAATTTGGAAATTTATCAACATACACGTCAATTTAGCGAGACGCATTTCTTTTTTAAATTTTATCCCACGCTATTCATTTCTTTTTGCGCATAGAATGTGTCGCGAAAATGTCGATTGTTTGCGCTTGTCTGGCCAAACTTCAAATACAGTTGACAAATTTTTTTCATAAGCGAAGATTTAATGACACTCCCATGTATTTTTGAAAATCTTACGGGTAGAAAGTTGGAGAGAAAATTATCTCTAAAAAATATTTGTGCCCTGCTCTGTTTATTAAATTTTGCTAATTTAATAAAATCTGCAAATTCAAACGTAAAGAAGAACAAGGATTTTAAATATTTTATAAACAGTAGTTTATTTATTATCTTGTCAGATTCTGAAAAATGAACGCTCTTTGTGTTTGTCTGCCAAAGAACATAAATAAATTGAGACAGAAAATCATATACAGTTAAGGTAAGAATTAATGATACAAAGAAATTTATCAAGTAAATGAAAATAGTAAAACTTGATGTAAATTCGTTAAATTTTCATTAAATCTTTTTTATTTACTTTGTCATTGCTTACTGCAATTGTACATAGATATTCGTAAGATTGTATTTGCAATTCATTTGTACGCTTTTAGCATTTTGTAAGAAAAGAGACGCCGAGATGCAGATTTTTATTCCAATTGCGCGACGAAATGGTCGTTTCGGAAAAGAACGTTTGACACTTGCTATTTATAATTTTTGAACACGTGAAATAAAGTGCATGAATCTTGTCAATTTTGCAAACGTTACAATTTTAGCACGTTACGTGCAGAAAATAGAGAAACGTATTTATCTTTGAGATAAATTTAGAAAAAACGAAATTAAGAAACGAAAAGTGTTAAAAATTAAGACTATTTTTATAAACTGCATCTCTATGAAACAGATTTGTCGAATAAGTTCAAGTAGTGACTGAGAAAAATAGTGATACTTTGCAAGTAGTCTTCGTCACAACTAATTTATGTAAAAAATTTTTATTTTATCAAAAATAACGCTCAGACTGTTACAATTGTTTTGCCAATATAAAATTCTCAGAGAATATTCCAAAATTATTAAAAATGTACGAACCAAACTCTCAAAAGCGATACAAAAGTAAACGAAACGAATGTCCAAACTGCAGACGAATAACGTTGGTACTAAAACAATATCTATTCGAGAAAAAAAATGAGAAAATTGTGTGCAAGATACTACGAAAGAAATGCCGTGATTCACAAAATGGTTCAAACGGCGTAAATGTGTTTTAAAAACCGATGAAAAATAATTTTCCAAATTTCCATTCTGTTTGGCAAGTGTTAAAAGGAAAGGAAGGAAAAACAATTTTGCCAAACAAACGTACTGATTTGAAAGTATTAAGGAAAAAGTCGTTGATATCTCACATTCGAGCGAGAACGTGGGAGGAAATATTTTAACACTCTCCCGATGGAGAAGAAAATTTTGCTTCCTTTCTCTGACCGAACGTTTCTACCTCGAAGTCCACATTTCACTGTTTGTCGAACAAACGAGAAAACGCGAGAAAAGCACTCTGAATTATATCCGTGTTTCGTCGAGCGAAAAAAAAAAGGAGACTAAGAAAGAAAAATAAAAAGAAGGAAAACAAACCCGAACGATTTTTGCTCGTCGAATGGAGACGAGATGGCGCGGGGGCAAAGCTGTGATTTAAAACTTTGATATCATTCGCGGGTAATCTATCAATCCCACGCGCGAAATAGCTGACAAAACGGGAAATCTCTCTATTACATCTTATCGCGAAATACCGCGCGCTGGCCAGAATTTCATCCAGTTTCCCTTTCCAATTTTTCCCTTTTTCCCTTTGCTCCTCCACCGACTGTCAATTCGTTCGATCATACAATCGCATCAAAGTCCGCTACGAAATTCCCCATTGTCCCTCGTAAAATGCACCTGTTAACATTTTGCCACGCACGTCGAGAACTTTTTGTCCCAATATTCCAACATTTCCTCAGTTTTAAGTATATTTAAATGTAACCCAGACAAAACAAACGACAAGTTTACTACTTTTTAATCATTTCTATCCCAGTGACATCGTACCGACGAGTTCAAAGGGAAAAGAAAGCGACGAATTGTCGTCGGTCACTCGTTATGGTCCGCAATCGGTTGCAAGTGGCTTGGTTAATCTCTTGCCAAGCACGTCGAGAACTTTTTGTCCCAATATTCCAACATTTCCTCAGTTTTAAGTATATTTAAATGTAACCCAGGCAAAACAAACGACAAGTTTACTACTTTTTAATCATTTCTATCCCAGTGACATCGTACCGACGAGTTCAAAGGGAAAAGAAAGCGACGAATTGTCGTCGGTCACTCGTTATGGTCCGCAATCGGTTGCAAGTGGCTTGGTTAATCTCTTGCCAAGCACGTCGACAACTTTTTGTCCCAAAATTCCAACATTTCCTCAGTTTTAAGTATATTTAAATGTAACCCAGACAAAACAAACGACAAGTTTACTACTTTTTAATCATTTCTTTCCCAGTGACATCGACGAGTTCAAAGGGAAAAGAAAGCGACGAATTGTCGTCGGTCACTCGTTATGGTCCGCAATCGGTTGCAAGTGGCTTGGTTAATCTCTTGCCAAGCACGTCGACAACTTTTTGTCCCAAAATTCCAACATTTCCTCAGTTTTAAGTATATTTAAATGTAACCCAGACAAAACAAACGACAAGTTTACTACTTTTTAATCATTTCTTTCCCAGTGACATCGACGAGTTCAAAGGGAAAAGAAAGCGACGAATTGTCGTCGGTCACTCGTTATGGTCCGCAATCGGTTGCAAGTGGCTTGGTTAATCTGTTGCGCTGGAACGACGTGCCACGCACGTCGACAACTTTTTGTCCCAAAATTGCAACATTTTCTCATTTTTAAGTAATTTTAAGTATATTTAAGCATAACCCAGGCAAAAGGAATAGTAAATTTATTACTTCTCGGTAATTTCTATCCAGCGACGAATCGTTGTACACGGTTTCGGTCACTCGTTATGGTCCGCGAATCAGTTGCCAGCGCAATGGGTTAACTCGATCGGTACAAACTCCTCCTGTTCTCAACGCAGTGTAAATAGCAATCGGAAATCGATGGAGGAAAAGTTCCAGGGGAAGTTCCAGGCAATATCGCCCGAGACTTTATTGCGTCGAGCGTCGTAACGTTCGAAACGTCGTAAACCGAATAAATTTTACAAGGAAATCATCAACTACCGTGTTTGAATCGAATTGAATCGTGTGAAATGAAACTCAGAAATTGGACTTGACTCGTTTTTACGAGGACGAATTACTCGAAATTGGACTAGTTGCACTCTTCACTTTGAAACTGAATTTTTGAAAAGGAAATTTTCTTTTTCCAAGAAACTGTTCAACTGTCCATCGTCTCGTGTGAATGGACAAATTGCAGTGGAGCATGTAAAAATAATGCGAGCGTAAAATATGTAATATTATTCAATTTCAGATTCTGATATATTTACTGAAAAATACATTTTTAGATTTATCCGAAACGTTTTGTGCAGAGTGTTTTGCCCGGAACTGCAGACTATAAATACTTGCAGTATTTCCTGCTTTGAAACTCGATATAATTCAGTGTTGATAGATTCTCCGGTGCGTGTTTTGGATCCGAGAGAACAGTGAACTTTTGCAACCATTCGCATCTATGAAATTTTAAAGCGCGCGGTAAATTTTGCACGAAAACTATGCGTTGTAGGAAATGAGTTACATTTTTCTGTAACATTTAACTGTTTTTTGACATTAAATTTGAAAGAGTCGAAACTTTTAACCCTTAGGGTCACGCAATTTTAAAGAAAAGAAAAAACTCTACCTGCGCGGAATAATATAATATATAATTTTAATATAATAATATAGTAACTTTTTAATATAAAGAAGGGGAAAAAAACGTTCATTTCAATTATTAAACATAAAAAATTCTTTCTTACAGAGTGGGGTACAAACAATCCCACCGTGCAACTAACGTTTTAAATGAAATTCATTCGAAACGCATCTTGTAGGTGGGTTAAAAAATATCCCGCCACGCATTAACTGTCGAAAAAATGTGGGACAATATTAAACCTACCTAACCCCCCAGAGAATTGAAAAAGTGAAAAATAATTTCTACGCGAGGAGCGTTAATTTCTTTTCCGGTTCTTCAAGTCTCTCAATCATGGATCTCCCGGTGTAAAACCGGCCGCGTGTGTTTGCACGTAGAGACACACATGTATATGTATATATATATATATATTCGACGATAAAGCTTTCAACCCAATATGATATACTTCCGACACGGTGATCATGCTAATCGATTCCGGCGAAACGCACACAGAGGCACACACGCCAGCAGAAGGAACAAACATTATCACATGACGCGGCGGAATAAATTTCAATTACGAAATGATGAAGTTCCATTTACAAATTCAGCCGAAGAAGTAATGTGTGCGTAAGAGCACATGATTTTAATCACGTGGCCAGTTAAGTTTAACTGTAGTCACGCGCAGCGGCGTAATAATTAACCCCTCGGCTCGGCTGGGTCAACGCGATGTCGTTCAACCAAGTACAAACATTCCGTCTCTCGCTGGCTCACGCTTGTAAATCGCGCACATTTCTCTTATCGAACCTTTTGTCCCGCATTTCCAACTAATGGAAATCTCCTCGGACAATTTTATTCCCACTTTAATTTTTTTTTCTTTTCTTTTTTTTTTTTTTTTTTTTATTGGAGCTGCCGAATTTCTGACTGTCAAAGCGTCACACTCTGCCGCGCATTAATCACTCGGCTTCGTCGTTTCATTCAATTGTCACAACGACTCGTAATTGACAGTAGGGGGGCCAACTTTGTGGAATCGCAAATTTGGTTCTAGAAATATAGGGTGTCTATAAAGTCTCTATACAATTTCAAAAATTTGTTACAAAGACAAGTGAAAAGACAAATGAGTGAAAATTATTACAGAATGAGAAGTATGTATTCTAGTTTTTTTTTTCTGCCTTATTTAATGCACCTCTATACTGGTAATGCCATCAGTGATCCTCTGCTTTGGATTAGTGATGTCTCGTACCTTTGTTCGACACGCGATATCTTTAACATTACCTCATGTGCGTGTCCATAAAGTCTCTATACAATTTTAAAAATTTATTACAAAGACAATTGATGAGATATCTTTGTCAGATTTGTTCCATGTACTCGGTGGTTATCAAGATTTTTATCACACTGCATTTCAGGTACCCTGTTGGTGAATAAGATAGTGTTAAACGACCCCTTACAAAATGGCTACTCCTCAAGAGCAATAATTTCCACTCATCTGTCTCTTCATTTGCCTTTGTAATAAATTTTTGAAATTGCAAAGAGACTTTATGGACACCCTGTAGTTTCACTCGTCAAAGACGTTCTGATCGTGGTAATCTGCGACAATGTCGTGTTTCGTGGGCAACCCGACGCAAAACGTTCGGTCCTCTGAGATTCGCGAGGAATCCAGTCGCGGGAACGTCAATTGCAATTCCATCGAAAAGGTAAACAGTCTCTCTTTGCTTTTAAAATTAAGACGCTCTAGGTCTACGAATCTTGAGTGAGCGCGAAAAAAGTAAACGAATAATTTAGACACTTGCCTGTATTACCTGATTTAAATTACTTGTCTCGACTAAAGTTCCAACTTTATACATTATGCTCAAATTTCCCAATTTCTTTTTGACAAATATATTAAATAATCAAGTAATTTATGAATCTTTCACCATTGATCCACTTCATTAAAAAAATACAGAAATAATCGTTTCGTTATTTAAAATTTTGTTACTTGCAGCGAGAATAATATTCAATCGATTATTAGATTAAAGGACAGTTACAAGAGAACTTTGAATTGATTGTTTGTATTAAATTTTGTTCATCTGTAAATTTTAATCAAGAAGATACGAAAAGTTGTAGACACGAGAACAAAGTACAAAATTTTTAATTTCATTAATATTTTCAATATTATGCTCCATATGTACAAGCTATTTAAATATTATATATATATATATATATATTAGTATAATATAAAAATTAATATTAAATATAAATATATCAAAATAATTAAATATAATGAAATTTTATTAAACATTCAATATTGAAAATAATAAAACTATAATATTAGAAAATGTAATTTCATAAATAATTTCATATTTATATTTAAAAATTTCATCAAATAAAAATAAATAACTTCATGTATATTAATTATAAAAATAAACTTTCTAAAAAAACTAAAATTATTTTCAAATTTATATTTAATATAATTGAATTAAAAATAAAAACACAACAGGTCGTTCCACCACCATGTAGGAAAAGGAGGAAAACCTTTTGTCGCTGTACCGTTCGCCGGATGTTGATGCAAATTCGTATTTCCATCAATGTAAACGTAAACGGAACCCAAGAGATTCGTTTCGTCCTCTGAACGTTGCTACGAACTCTCGCTTTGGAGGTTCTCGCGTATTACGCGCTACTCTGCACTTGAATTTCCGTAAATGCATAAACATCCGTGCAAACAGTCTAATTATCGTCGTCATCTCCGTCCATTTAACTTTCCCGGGGAACAACGGAAACTAGAAAAACTGAAAAAAAAAGAAAAAAAAAAACAGAAGAAAAATAGAAAGCAGAGACTCACCGCAGATTGGAGACGACGACGGTGTAGTTGCCCTCGCTGGTGACTAGGCCGATGTTCTGCAGTATGATCCCGGTGATTAACATACCGATTAGGGCAGGAAGGGTGGTCAAGGAGAACAGCCATCCCCCGAAATGCGCGGCTATGGTGAGGGCTGCCAGGCCGAAAAGCTGGCCGCCGGGGGCGGCCTCGTCTCCTAGTATCGTGTACACGATGCCCCAGAGCAACAGACCCAACAGGAACAAGCACAATATCCGGGCGAATTTTCTGTAGCTCGGGCAAAATGGCTGGGGGCAGGCTCGCCTCCAACCGGGCGGCTCCCACGACGGCGTGTCGTCGCGGCCGTGGCATCGCGCGCAAAACAGGTACAACCACGAACTGAAACAGAAGAATTTTCGTATATTCGAATTTTCCAGAAAAAAAGATTCAAGTCAAATCGCGTTCGTCTTTTACTGCGTATGGCCGTGTCAAGTTTGATTACACAGGTGAACGCCTGAGGGGTTTTTTTTTTTCTTTTTTTTGCAGGTTAAAGAGCATCCCACTGGAAATTAAAATGGCTATGTATGATTTCCAGCAACTTGAGTAAATAAAACGATGAGAAATTTAAAAGACACGCGTTTGTAAGAGTTGTTTTTGTTTTATATCTAGTTTATAGTTATATAAGTACTATAATACTATATATTATACAGTTTTACTATTTGCACACCTATCAATACTTGATACGATTAAAATAATTTACTATTAATTTACTATTAAATCCTCTTTCAACATTAAAACTGATTATCTAAAAATTAAATTTCTTATAATTCATTTACTCTTAAATACACCACATTTCGATTTAAAATATTATTTCTTAAAATTTTAGTCTATGATTAATTTTTATTTATAAATTTTAATAACAGTACATAAATATAATTTAAGTATTTCTTATCGTGGATTATTAAATAATAAATTTCCCTAAAAAGATTAAAAGGCCGCCATGTTACTTTATTTTAATGATTCAACATTCAGTGTTTCAGTGACCACTTTGTATCATCACTTTTATTTTCTTCGTTTTCTCACTTTTCAATCATTTAGGATACAGAAAGTGTACTATTTAGAACACATAGAAGAGTATAGAAAGTGTAGAGTTCGCTTGAAAATTTCCAAAAGTCAAAATATCTCGAAAACAATTGCTCTTTCACACAAAACCTTCTCGAGTTTTCGAGGGGAAAGAACAACTGTCATACTTTTCATTTGCTAGGTGTCTTCAAAAGTAGCCAATTTCCCTCAAATAAAAAATAAATTTTTAAATTTAATAAGTATATAATATTTTTATAAAAAGTATATATTTCTTTACAGATTCTTATTCTATGGTAAAACAAAAGAAGAAACATTATTACAATTATAATTAAATGTTTAGGGTCACGTTCACCTTCTCGAGTTACTGACCTCGGACGGGGTTTATGATAGGACAGGTATGACTATAACAAATGATATAATCTCATAGCTTTCGAAAATTCGATGGAAACTAAATATACAAGATGCGTATCAACAATTGAAATTTGGTGATTCTACGAAACTACGATCGACGAAATCTACGATCTACGACTGAAAATGAGTGTCAACGTTACAGTTAACGCTATAGTTGTTATCGATACATATCGCCGTGATTTGATCGATAATTTGACTGCACGCGTTTATTGTTATCAAAATCGAAGAGATGTGCTCTAGACGAGCATTTGTTTTGTATTGCGTAAACACTTGATTTTTGATATTTCGCAAACATAAGGGAAATGAATTTTAATCTACAAATGCAAATTATAATATCCGTTGTGCAGGAGAAAGAAGGAGAGTTCAGATTAGAAAGTAATTGTTTCCATCATTTCTTACAATCTGCTAAAAGTAGATCTGTTATAGAACGTGCAGAGGTTACTTGAGGGTCATCCTCATTTTTTAAAATCGAAAGACACATTCAGTCACTTGTTTGGAAGATATTTTGTAAAATCTACGCGTGAAATGCAAGACATAAATACGAAAATAGTGCCTCTGTCTTTTCTCGTCATTTGGAGACTTGAGATTAATTTTTTAGAGTTAAAGTTAAGTAGAATATCTTTTAAATTAGTAACTATCCGACCTAAATAGTCAAATATTTAACATAAATAGTTCAATATTTAATATTATTTAATAATAACAATAATTTAACATAGACAGTCTAATATTTAATAACAGTTTAACATAAATAGTCTAACATTTAATGTTATTTGATAATAGTTTAACATAAATAGTCTGATTAGTTTAATATTATTTAATAACAGTTTAACATTCTGCGGGAAATAATCAACTGCATCGAAAACAGAAAATGTGTCAAGCGAAGACACATATATAATCTCTATAGAAATATTACTTACGCGAGATTGTAACTTCTTTGAGACTCATTTCCCATCTGAACTATTCTTTTCTACAGTTGTTTCATGGTTTTCATTTATAGATTTGACATTTTCATTAATTTTCATTTCTAGATTAAATTGAATGGAATAATTGTACCTATGTGTGTGAAATGAATATATACCTGTTAAACTGAACAGTTGTACTCTACTGGATAAAAATTTGGATGTATGATCTGTTTATGATCTTTGAATATTAATACACACTTTTAGTGATTGGTAGACTGCAGGTATTTATATACACTTGTAGAGAACTCGAAGAACAATGATTTTTACTATACTTGATAGTATAGTAAAAATATAGTTGATAAAAATTAGTACGTTACTGTAGATGGTATAATAAAAATATACTTGATTCTACTTTTTTTTAAACATTTGTAGATTGTAGATCGTTTAACACGAGTAGACACTTTCGCTGACTTTAGTAATTTCTTTAGTGCCGAGTAATTTAAAACGTACAAGAGTAATTTACGTTTCTTTATAAGAAACGTAACAAAAAATACATAACAAAAAATGAAAAATGTAAATAAAATGTGACAATAAAGTATGCAACACTTTCAAGTATAAAAGGACGAAAAACAACTGGAGTTGTACAATTTTGTATCTTTACAGTTAAAATGATATGCGTGTAAAGTGACACTCAGTATCGATGTTACTTGCTCATCAGCCAAGATGGTATATTAATTGCTGCACCGATGCAAGCCCTAATTAACGCCGATACGTCAATATTGGTACAGACAACTTTGCAACCTGCACCGTGAAACTTCAGAGTCGATACCATGCTTCACAGTATATATGTTACTATATGAAAATCCATCAAGGAGTTTAGCAAGCCTAGTAAGGGAGTTGAAAACTATCTCGAGCATGTTATTCTTCATTTTAAATTTTTCAGTTCAGTGGAAACTGAAACATAAGATCCGCAACATAAACACAATGCAGATTTTCATGCGGATTCATACATTTACGAATATATAAATACATTAATATATAATATATAATAATATTACAATTGTTATTGAATTTAAACAATGAATATTGCAACTTTTGCTCATTGTGTGCATGCATTCAGTGTATTTTCGTAAACAGTTGAAAGTTTTCATAAATGCGCAAAAATTTACAGTGTGTTAAGGGGGTATACTGATAATCCAGCTTAAAGAAATCAATTTTTTTTTTTACATTTTCTCAAATTATATGCTTCCGAAAATGTCCATGTAAAAGGATTTGTTTGAATTCGTAAAATTAACAAAGTTACAGATGTTTAAAGGAAACGGTGTGCTACTCGCAACGTAAGTATGAATATTCTTGTGTTTTTCTCAAAAAATATTTTATTATTTATATTATTACTGTTTTATAATATTTTACTTTTTATACTGCTCGATTGATTGTAAGCATGAATATTTTTGTACAACGTGTAACAAGAACTTCAAATGTGTTTTTCTCAAATCCATATTTTTTAAACTGGCTAGCGAAACATCTCACCTTTTAGTTGACCGATTGACTTGAAATTTGGAGGAGATCTTCACTGGAGGAGTCTGATGTTTTTTTCTATTTTTTTTCTTTTTTTTTTTTTTTTTTTTTTTGACCACCCAAAAGAAACGAAAAAGCACAAGGAGAATCGATATTTTAACTTCAAAATGCTGTCATTTTTTTAATTTTCGAAATTTCGCTGTTTTAGTGGTTCGTGCGATAGCCATATTTATGACAATTAAGATGCATTTTGGTTTTCTAGTTTCAAATAACCAGGTGGACCGGAATCACGTCAGCCATTGGAACCCGTTTTTAAAAACACGCTTTGCCCAAAGCTATATAATTTCCACAACTTTCATTAATTTCGTCAAAAAAAAAAAAAAAAAAAAATTGTAAATACTCTTTAAATGAACAAATCTGTGTGCGATAACTGCATACCAAAATGTATCATGGTTTCCTTAGAAAAGCCAAATTACCAGAATAATTTTGATCAATTTTTCTTATTTTTTTTTTTATATCCTATAATGCTGTTAGATACATACATGTGTGCGTGGAATGACTATAGTCATAATTTCGTAAATTATTGTTGACTGATTTATCGTCTCGTACATTATATTAATCTCATTCATCTCAGAGTACGAAAATGTTTTTGATTAGACGACAGATGTTGAAAAATTTCAAAATAATATTTATTCAAACGCTTGATGCATAAAATATCACCGTTCGATTTAATTCGCCGAGTAAGAATAGAAATAAAAATTGAATTATTGCAATCAAAGTCACAGATAAGTAATATAGAGGATAATTTTATTTTGAAAGCAGTGTAATTTCATTTTTGTGGAAAAAAACGTACGTTATAATGTTTCCATTTATAAATTATAAAACATTTGTTTCAATCGAGTGAAATTTCGCTGCTAAATGAGACTGCATAATCGACGCAGACATTTGAATATCTCAAAACAAAAGAGAATGAACTCACTACGCCATTTTCAAAATAAATGGCCCGTATTATACTACGAGACGAACAATACGAAAAGTTTTAAAGTTACCTGTCTCACTTTGTCTCAATTGTCAATATCAATGTTGATATTTAGTTGAAAATGTTCTTTTAAAGAGTTACATATGTGGATTTAAGATTTTAACTCATTCTAAACCCATTATACATGTGTATATTGATATGCGATTGGTATTTTACTGCAAGTTATTTAAATATTGGTTATTTAAACATTATTTTCTATTTCTAACTTTTTAAACTGATTTTGATTAATTAATTTTGTTTGAAAATTCACACTGTGCGCCTTTCACTAACGTGGAACATGAAATGGTAAATTGTGAATTGCTCTGCTAATTGTGAACAAGTTAAAGAGAAATTTTTACTATTTGCAATATGCAACAATATTGTTCAATTGAAACAAGAGGAAAGCAACTAACTTTCAAAGTAAACTTTAGTTTTCGCAGAATTTGACTTTAACATTTTAAAACTATCGACGACCAAAGTCTAAAATTTACATCAAGGATGTTAAAGTAACAAAATTATGAATCGTTTGTGATAAGATAGTAATAAAGAACAAAAACTTTTATTTAAAGTAATTACAAATTTAAAAATTTGAACTATCATAAAATTAAAAATTGATCACTTTGGTCATTCTAGCGTTAAAAGCATCAAAAGAATAGTAGACTTGTGAAATTACAAACGACGAGTTCAATCACCAAGTCGACACAACTTTTGCATTTTCAAATAATTATTTCTTATGTGACGAGGATTTTTATTTCCATTTCTCTGATTTATATCGACGAGATCAGTCGTTCGTGTTAGTATTGGACAAAGTTTTATTCAAATGATAAGGAACAGAGTCTCGTTCACCATTATTGAATAAACATTCCATCGAACGAGTATTTATTTCAAAAAATCTCAAGTAATTCTCAAGTTGTAATTTATTTAATTATATCATGTTATACTTGCATGAAAAGAGACGTTTAAGTTTTACTAATAAAACTAATTTTTTCAACTCTACTCTGCAATTTTCTTCTTTGCTATTAACTTTGCTTAAAAAATTAATCACAACAACAAAGGAACAATTATTTGTGAAATTTTGTAATTTTGCAATTATTGAGCAATTACTACGAATAATAAATTATTATATTTATTACATTTATTATAATTATTATATTTGTTATATTTATTGTAATTATTATAAATAATAAATAATTATTGTCCACTAAAATAAATACATTCAAACAACTATTTCAGATCGAATAGTTGTTCGAAAAACGACCAACTCTGATTCTGTGTCAACTCTTCTGAAACGTGGCGAGCAAAAAGCTCATCGTGAATTCAGAAAGCATCAACGAAGATGCATACCTTGCAAAGTGCACGCGAACAGACGATATAGGAAACTTGCAATTAGTATAGAGCTTGATTCAATCTCATTAGACTTTATGATCTTATCAAGGCGATTGGAAATAACAGGCTCTGTGACCGACTGTTACATCACGATCTACGCTTCCTAGATCCGTTACAATTCCCTCGATTAGAATCGCCTGCTTCGAATAGTTTTCATTCATTGTCTCTGCGTCGATCGCAGAAGGATGTCACTTTGAGAGAACTATGAATTGTCTAAATAATTAAATGCAAGTACGCGCGTCAATTTGATCGATGATGTGCATTTACTTCTTCACTTTTCCATTTGTCAATTGATGATCACTTATTATTATTATCGCTTCCTGCAACATCTCGTCGATGTTTCACGATTAAAAGATTTATCGATCTATCCAGGATGTTGAGTTGTTAATCATAAATTAATATTATTGTAATATATTAATTATTAAATTAATTATATTTAATTTTCAAACCTCCAAATCTTTCAGCAGTCAAAATTGGCAAAAATATTAGAAGAGAATGAATCAACGTCGAGCAACGCGAAAATTGGATATTTGGATTCGAGATTTTACTACTTAATTCGAAGAACTAGCTGATTCAAAATTAACAGAGAAAAAGATCGAAACTGACAAGTTCGTTTCGTTTCGTTAAAAAAAAAAATATTCTGCTCAAACTTGTATATTTTCGAAGAAGTGTCATTAAACAGATATTTTAGAATCTGCGTGATGAAAGTTCCATAGAGGCGAGCATTTGTTGAAGATGAAGTTTCATTTAAGAACATAGTATCTATACATTGCATCAGTCATATGTTCATTTAACGAAAAATATAAAAATTAGTAATACAGACAATGCACGAAGAATAATATCTAAATAACACTGGTCTCTGGAACTTGAATCAATTAAAATACATAGAAATTAATTGATATTAATATATAATATATAAATAAAATTAATATTAATATAAAATAAATTAATTAGATAAATATATATATATCTTTTTACAACAAAACGTACAAACGTACATCTACTGTTACATTATTGTACTATTCAATTTCTGCTGCTATCGTGTTTAATTCCAATTTTTCGAGCATTAAATTTTCTAAATTTATAGGACTTGTATCTGTCATCGTTCGATATAAACTCTAGCGTCAAAAAGACGGTCTTTTGTCTTTTTCTAACAATCTAACAAATTACTTTCCGGAAGAATCATTTTATTTTGTAGCGGTCAACGATTCCGAAATATTTCAAACAAATATTTCAAAGTGTTTAATGATTTTAATCAAACTGTAACAATTATTCAACGTTTTGAAAATACTTTCGATACATTGACGAACAAAATCTCTCTCTCTTCTTCCCATCCGTCGGATTCGACTGAAACAAAATTTCTCAAAAATGTCGCACGATCCTGTTCAAAAGTTCTTCGATTACACCCGAGTAGAAGAGACACTGAGGATTCTCACCGTTCCAACTCCTCCGAGTACTCGATCTTGTCCCTGATGGAGCTGGTCAAGCTGTACGCGGACTTCTTCCGCCCGTTGATCCTGCCGTTCTCGAGATCGAACTTGTGCTGCGTTATATTCTCCGCGCTGCCGCTGTAGTTGCTGCCCCCGTGCTGCAGTATCGATTTGCCACGGCCATGATCGGAATTATGCTCCGAGCTGGCGCTTATGCGCCGATGATGATCAAAGTTGGGATTATCCATGCCGAGGATTTGATCGCTAATGGAAACACGCCTCTTGGCCAATTCCTCGGTCGACCTGTTCGCTTTCCCGCTCATGTCGATTTCCATATCCTCGAAGGAAGCCTCGACTCGAGATCACGTCCGCTCGGAGTCGGAAATTCGAAAAAAGAACAAGAAAAAGAAAAGTTCCTTTCAATCACGACGATTCGACGATTCGAGTCCAGAGCGATCGATCGGAGACGGACTTTTCCTCGTCGACTACGCGAGCCTCTCGATGTTTCGTAGGTTCGTCGCGACAAAAGCAACGCGAATCCATGTACGTCGAACTCGAATCTCGTGTCAGAAACTTGCGTTCGGCGATGAAGCGCGCGAGTCCCGATCGGCTTTCCTCGATTGACTGCTAATGGACGCGGCGACGGTTCGCGATTACAGCTCGACGTGCGCGTCTCTCTCCCTGTCGATCGTTGACAGTACGTGGAGTCGCGTGACGATGACTCCGAGAAAGTCCAAACACGACGATCGCCGATCGTTGATTAACGATCACGCCGGCTGATAGGGAAGCCGGCTGATCGTTGACAGAGTCGCGTGACTCTTTGTTTTCTCAGATGGGGGGGAGGGGGGAGGGAGAGAAAGAGGTGGATTCCTCGCCGACGATATTTTCGACTTAGACACACCTTGACCCGCTTCACCACGCTCCGACGCGCCAGAGCTTTGTTCACCTCGTTAGACCTCGAGATTCAACGTTCCAATGATCGTCTTCGAAGTAAACTCCACCAACTGTCCTCTGTACTACCATCGTTCCGACGACACACTTTTATTTTTCTCGTTTTTTTTTTTTTTTTTTCTTTTTCGAAAAACACTCGAAACCTCTTGCCCTATCCAATGGAAAATCCTGGGAGAAAATTCCGCCGCGCTGCGTGGGACGGCGGAGCGAATGCTGCGAAACGAGCGCGACTAACTAGCGACTAAACGTAAAGTTACGTACGCACCGCTACACGGTTATGTTTATGCGAATGGTGGGGCTGGTAAAAAGTACTGGAACACGGGCAAGGAGGGACAACGTTACGGTCCGGCGGAATAATTGTTGCCGCGTTGCACAGGATGGGCACAGCTGGACACCTCATTGACAGTCTATTCGGGCCTAACCCAACTGACCTGCCTCTGATCGTGTCCCCCCTGTGCGATCGTAACCGATCGTCAGCGCGCCACACACGCGCGTTCCTCCGATTTAGCAAGATCCGCGAGAATCGCGGAGGAACGGCCTCGGCATACGTGAACAGGCCGGCAATTACGCGTTTCTACCGAGCTTTTCAAACCGTTTCGTTCTGTTGGACGTTTCGTAAAAACTGCTCGTTCTCTTCCGCGTTTCAGCGCGACAGTCATCTCAAACAGTGGCAGCGTATCTTCTTGTCCACCAAGGGATTTCGGGACAGTTTGAAATTTTCAAAAAGTCGATTTTTTTTTCTTTCTTTGGGTTTTTTTTTTTTTTCTCAATTTGGTTCAATGATCGCCGAAGCAAAGAAATGAATCGGGAAAGATCGAGAAAGTTGTACAGACCTTTTTTAAAAGAAATTAGCAAAACGGGCAAAAGCAGCTAAAGCAGAATGACGCTAGAACTTTTCGTCCCAAAATTGCAATATTTTCTCAGTTTTAAATATAATACACAGGCAAAACAAATGATTTAGATCTATTACTTCTCGGTAATTTCTATCCAGTGATGTCGTATCGACGAATTATTGTGTACGGTTTGGTCACTCGTTATGGTCCGCAATCAGCGGAAACGGTTCAGAGGTCGGGGCAGCCTGAAATTTTCAAAAAATCGATTTTCTTCTTTCTGTTTCGAGCCTTTGAAACGATAATAAGTCCGCGGATGCAGAATAATTAAATTTGTATCACTGTTTACAAATTTAAGCAAAGTGCAAAATCGTGTGATTCAAATTTCATTTTACTTTTGGTGAATCGAATACTAGGAGACTTGGATTATTCAATTTAGTTGTTGTAAATTGTAAGAACTGCGAGCCGCGATATATAAGTAAAAAAAGTAAGTAAAAAGAGGATACGTATGAAAAATGACGTGATTCTGAAACTTTAAACGCGATTTTCTCGAAACTAGGTTTTTAGAAACGGTGTGCGAGATATCTCGAGATAACCAACCGATTACCGTGAAACTTGGTACGTGTCTTTAGCATAACACTTACTAGGGATTGACGATCAAACATTCTTCAATTTTTAACAATTTCGAAAAATATAATCAAAAAACTTGGAAATTTTTGGCACAAATTCGATACATCGAAAACAAATTGCCGTTGCTATTTTCATAATTTTCACAGAAGTGGAAACGTTGGATCGTCAATCCCTAGAGAATAATGTTTACTTTTGAGCTTTTCTTGCCTTTTTGTTGCAACTAATCCCGTTTGGCTGGAATCATGCACACTTAGGATAGGCAATGTAAAAGACAGTTATGCCGCTAAAAAGTTAAAGAAGAGTCTGCTTTTTTTTCTCTTTCAATGTTGCTTCTTATAGTTGGTAATGTGTTGAAATAAAAAAACTCATTTCAATTAAATATTTATTTATGTTTTACCGGCTATCCAAAGTATCCGTAATTTTTAGGCCCGTCAAACTGTCTTGCCCCCTTAACCACTTACGCTAGAATGACGTTTGACCGAAAATTGCAATATTTTCACAGTTTTAAGTATATTGAAATATAACAAATAATAGATTTATTACTTCCCAGTAATAAAGTTTCTATCCAGTGATACACCGATGAATTCAAAAGGAAGACGAATTACTCTGTACGGTTTTGTCCGTGAGCCAGTTACAACGCGCGTTATGAATTTTAACACACTGGATTTCGTTAGATTTATTTACAATGGGAGGAATTATAATATCAAATTCATCAATTGATATCACTTTACATGATACACGTTAAGTTGTTGGTCATTTTCATTACGTTTTATCAATAGGAGCAGTATTTTCTATTTTCATTGATTTCCCCTAATCTCAGGACTACTAATAAATAAAAAATGATCAAAATTTCAATTTTTTAAAAATGCTTATCGGCGCAAATCTTACATTTTTTTTTTTGGGGGGGGGGATTAATAGGAATACCACGATTATGCAGATTCTTACTACTGTTGAAATTTTTTATCATCATTCTGATCGATAATTTCAATAAATAGATTATTATTTTTGAAAGATTAATATCTAAACGATTTATTTAATTAATTAATTTATTATTACATGTCTTCCATTTAATCATGTGTGTAATGAAACATTGTTAATTTTTAATACTATAAAAAATGTTTCTAACAAATAAATTTTAATATAGCGGAATAGTGCTTTCAATTTAAACTTCAAATATAAAATTTTTATTTTCATTGAAAATTACAACATATTACGAGCGTATTAACATTTCGAGATTAAAATTGATACATTCAGATAATTTAATTTCACTCTATAATTTTATGTGTTACTTACAATTGTAGTTATTTCGTTAACATTATGTTTTACTTTAGATTTAATGTTGAATAAATTTTTAAATTTATCTTTATTAAAAGGTCGTACAATTGAAATTATTTGACCTTTCATACCAATATTTATCTTATTAATAATTTGTTATCCATCATTAAAAATTTTACACTTTATTGATGAAATATTCATAACCCTCATTTTTCTATGAAAACAATTGGTCATCAATGACATTGATCCTACGAATATCCAGAGTTTAATAATCATGAAATTAATTGTTGTATAAATAATTATTTAAATTTCGATTTATTTTGACCGGCAATTTTACGCAGAAACAATCTCGTGTCATCGACTGTCATTTCGTAATTGAGTATAAAAGTGAAACAACCTGAATATTGAATAATATTCAATACGTAATGTTTATTTACACAGAATGAATTTAAACAAAACTTATATATGTTATACTTTATACATGTAATGTATTTTCGTAATCTTTTCTCGTGTGATAGCAATTACCTGTAACACGTGTAATGGTACACGATAAGTTTAATGTCCGATTCAATAAACTATCAATTTTCCACGTCATCACAATATATTTCAAAATCACTCGTACGAATAGATAAAGCCTCTGTATATAATTCATCGCCATCACGATCGTGTTTGAAATTTTTGTAACACTGCGATAAAAACCCGACTATCAATTAAAGTAATTTCTTTTATAATACAAAGTGAACGAAGAAAGATTTCACAGTATCTTGTATCATCCTGAGTGTCAAAAATTAAAATAACGCGAGTGCAAACAAGAGTTGACAAGAGACACTTTATTGAAAGAAAAGCGAGAAAGTTTTATCGCACAAAGAGCGTCTCGAATTTAAATCCAGTGTCAAAATGTCGGAGGCGTCATTTTGGAGAATTTGATCGATTCAAGAGAGCAACTGAGAGACTGTTCAAAGAATGTTCAGCTGCAATCAGAGTGGTCAATGTTTTGAATTTTGAACGGTATCTTTATGAAACGAATGATGGTCGTGATAGTACGATAACACGAATGAGTGCAGAAAAACGAGAAACTTTTGTTTCAATTTATCCAAGATGGAACAAATCTCCAAGAGACTTTTCTTTTTTGGCTCATTAGTTTCCTGCACGCCTCCATAGTTTAGCTATTTAAATTTAGGATATCTTGTCTATTTCATAATATCTTAATAGTATCATATATATTATACTATTTATATTATATTATAGTATATTATACTATACTATTATATTATTTATTATTTCATAATATCTTTATTTACTATACTATAATAATTGGCAGAAAAAGAAATTTACGATCGTGTTACTACCACTGTTCTGGTAGATGTAAAGTTAGTTTCATACAACAACTAATTTTGATTTGACGAAAATTTGTCGATACTTTAAATTGTTATGAAAAATTACGTAATAATTTAAAGCGAAAGCTTCTACTTTGGCCGTACAAAAGTTTCTTTTCCTTCAAGAAGATTGTAAAGATCTAAACATTTGTAGAAACAAATTCGTTTTCTTCGACTAGATACGATCTTGAGGATTAAAGTTTCTCAAACTTTGAAGATTAGAATTAGGGTTCGGTCGACAAAAATTCTAGAAATCCCAACATTTTGTCAATCCTAATATTCCAAAGTCCAATGTTCAGCGAAGAAAGGAGCATTGTGCAACAAGTTTCAAGGGATTACTGGAAAGAAAAAGCTTCAATTTTTAAGACGATGATGAAAAAATTTTTAACGCTTTTAGAGGTGTTATTGTTTTTGAGAATACAAGAAATTTTATTTCACCATATATTTTACCACTGCACGATGTAAAAACACGTTTGGAAAACGTAAACAAGATCCAGACAAATAGAATTTGAAAAAGTAGATTTTTTTGTAAAATTACAACAACAGTTTAAAGCGTCGATCATTTTTCTATCGTCATCTGTTTAGTCATGAACTCTAATTTTATGCTCCCAAAAGATATTTCCACAAAGCCACTCGTATCTACTTTGATATATTTTTCGAAAAATATTGCGAAATTAAGCAATGTTGCCAATTAATTTTTATAAAAAAAATAACTTCATTTCGTACTGACACGATTGAAGCAAAGGAGAAAGTACGACAACGAGTCATCACTCATTGGCAATTCATTAATAACGTTTTAAATTCGTGATGAAACATGTGCAAGAGAATATACATGTGGAATTTTAAGCCTTGAATGCATACTGTGATAGATTAAGTGATCTAAATCTAATTGTGCATTTTTTTTTTTTTCGTAATACACGAGAGAAAAACAAATGGTTACGTGAGAAAAATATCATGGTTTCGGCAAGGCCAGCTTGTTTCTCGATTTGAATCCTGAACATCTTGAAAATCTCTGGGGAATAATTGCAAAGAAAGTTTACGACAGCTGCAGGTAATTTTATATCCCTCAAAGTTTGGATTTTTAACGTTATTCGAAAAAGTGATAATTATTAGAATTCTCAGGTATTTGTGAGAAATTGGAAATTGGAAAAATACATGAAAGCGTACAAAATATCTAAAATCGAGTATTTATTATGATATACAGCAAGTAAAACCAATTTTCATTTAGCTTTTGGCTTTTTGACTGCAAAAATATTATGAAAATACACAAAAGTCCACAATCTAGTAATTATGTTACTTATCGATAGTTGAAATACACAGCAGACTTGTTGTTAATTTCAACTTTATTTAAAAAATTTTTTATGGAAATTTCGCATTTCGTCTCTTGTTAAATTAAATTTTCACAGTTTTTTGAAATAAATAAAGAAGCGTATTTGTCAAAGACAATTTTACTTGTAAAATTTTGCAAGATAATAGAAAAAAGATACTCCAACTTTCGTTGCAATGTTACATGCTTTTCGAACAATTGTTGGAACAATTATTATTGAAAGATTCAAAGCATTTACAGTTGCGTATAGTTGTAGATTACCTGCTTATCTAACCAATATTGTACAGCAATTTCTTTCCCTATCATTCCTTCTTTCATCCCATTGTGAAACTGTTAAAATATTTATATTTTTACTAGATGTTAATCATAATGTAATCTGATGCTACTAGATAACGTTAGAAAATGTAGTATCTTCTTGAGTATTAAGCGTACCGATAAGTTATCACCTCCTCCGATAGGAAATTTCTACCAAAAGAATTTTCTTTTTTCGAAAAACAGACATTCACGTTCGCGCAATTTAAATCTGGAACCACGTTCAAATCTTGATGAAATTGTTTAAAAAAAAGGAATTTGTTCCTTCTCCATAAATCGATTTATAAAACGTTCTTCACTCAAATAAGTAAATCTCGTATCGTTTATAAACAGGCAACGTTATTCTAATCTTCAAGATGCGCTTGTCTGTGTTTCAATAAAAGTGCGGTTGAACTATCGCGATTAATTGAATAGCGATTGAAACAATCGACAATAATTACTTGTCGGACAATGTGATGTTCGGAATCAGTGTATGATGGAAGAGAAAGAGAAAATTTTATAATAGTTTAGATATCGATTAATATATTTGATAAATAAATACATTGATGGTGTGTTAATAAAATAAAATAGTGTATGGCAAATAATAAATAGATGAGACAGAATTTTAATTTTAAATCGTCTCATTGCAACTTACTTTTGATTTATTTTATTGTTTAGCTAGCAAATCTTTGACAATAGTTTCTCAAATTATTTCTGATTTTGCCACATTGATTTCAGATTTCACAATTTTTTCAGTGTAAATGCTGTTAATCTAATCTAATAGAATAATCCACGTACATTTTTCGTGATACGAGCTCTACTAGTTATATCTTATATGAAGATTAATTGAAACAAGCGGCAGTTACTTACTTGCCTAAACTCGACGTTTCATTTTTCGACAAAATAATTGTGTCAATCGTGTCAAATGCGCTGCACAGTTCAACGTTGATTATTGATCATTTGACTATTATTTGATTATTTGACTTTTACAAATCGTACGGTTCATTAGCCGAAGATTGCTTCTTGTAGTATGTTTTCAACGATGAGAAGAGAAATACCTTTTAATCCTTGGAGACACGCAATTTTAAAGGAAAAAAAAAACTTTACTTGCACGAAATTTTTTTTTAATACAAACAAAAAAAGGAAAAGAAACGTTTATTTCAATTATTAAATACAAGACACGTTTCGTAAAATAAAAAAAAAGTAATATTTGAATAATTTCTTACAGAGCGGGGGATAAATAACCCTACCATACAACTAACGTAATCTAATTGTTAGTAATTTTGTTAGGTGGGTTAAAAAATATCCCACCATGCGTCAAAAAAATTTGGGACAATTTTAAACTCGCCTAACTCCAAAGAGTTAGCGAGAGAATAATAAGTAAGAAGAATAAGAAGTAAGATGCGCATGACATGGTCTGATGCGAGGGCAAACGAATGAGCAAAGAAGATGGTCATCGAGTTGTATGTATTTTTGAACCGAAGACAACCGAGTGTACCGTGCGTAATTTGCCTCATCTCTCTGTTAATTTACATTTTCTTTTATCGTTATTAAGTGTTCCATACGTCGCAAATGGCAAAATCCATTTTGCCGCCATTTGTTCCCGCGTCCATTGTTCAAACAAACTTCTATATACGGATTAAAAAAAAAATTACAAGTATGGTAAGTATATTATATATTATAAATATAGTAAGTGAAGTAAACATATTGTATTCTAAGTAACTATGGTAAGTATTGTAAATATAATATGTTATAAGTAAGTATAGTAAGTATATTATATTCTAATTAAACATAGTAAGTATGGTAAATATATTATATTGTAAATAAGTACAGTAGGTATAATAAGTATATTATATTTTATTATATCATGTTACATTATAACTAAGTATAGTGAGTATATTATATTATAAGTAGAGTAAGTAGAGTAAATATATTATATTTTATGTAAGTATAATAAGTATGGTAAATATATTATATTATAAGTAAGTATAGTAGGTATAGTAAGTATATTACATTTTATTATATCACGTTACATTGTAACTAAGTATAGTGAGTATATTATATTATAAGTAGAGCAAATAGAGTAAATATATTATATTTTATGTAAGCATAATAAGTATGGTAAATATGCCTTATATCTATAAGTAAGTATAGTAGGTACAGTAAGTATATTACATTTTATCGTATATTAAGTGTTACATTATAACTAAGTATAGTGAGTATATTCCATATTGCCGCCATAAGTTCCCGAGTAAGTAGAGTAAATATACTTCTATATACGGATTTATGCAAGTATGATAAGTATGGTAAATATATTATATTATAAGTAAGTATAGTATGTATAGTAAGTATATTACATTTTATTATATCACGTTACATTATAACTAAGTATAGTGAGTATATTATATTATAAGTAGAGTAAGTAGAGTAAATATATTATATTTTATGTAAGTATAATAAGTATGGTAAATATGTTATATTATAAGTAAGTATAGTAGGTATAGTAAGTATATTACATTTTATTATATTATGTTACATTATAACTAAGTATAGTGAGTATATTATATTATAAGTAGAGTAAGTAGAGTAAATATATTATATTTTATGCAAGTATGATAAGTATGGTAAATATATTATATTATAAGTAAGTATAGTAGGTATAGTAAGTATATTATATTTTATTATATTATGTTACATTACAACTAAGTATAGTGAGTATATTATATCATAAGTAGAGTAAGTAGGGTAAATATATTATATTTTATGTAAGTACGATAAGTATGGTAAATATTATAAGTAAGTATAGTAGGTATAGTAAGTATATTATATTTTATTATATTATGTTATAGTATAACTAAGTATAGTGAGTATATTATATTATAAGTATAGTAATGAAAGTAAATATATTATATTTTAAGTAAGTATAGTAGGTATAGTAAGTATATTATATTATACTATATTACAAGTAAGTACAGTATGTATATTATATTATATTATAAGTAAGTATAGTAAGTATAACGTCTCACTTTCCGAAACGAGATATCCCTGGATTTGAAGCATTTCGGTCCAGAAACGAACGTTGAAGTAGCAAATTAGCCGAGCAAAGGACTGAAAATATATCCTCTTCATCGACGAAGGTGACGCTCGAAACGCAACAATCGGAAGGGAAAATTGCGCAATCAACCCTTGGCCCCTCCTCTTGATACAATTGCAAAGCACGATTTGCATGCAAGCGTGGATAATTCCAGGCTGAATGAATTAATTGGAATTTCACGGTTCGCCGGCAAGTGGTAGGTAGTTGCCTTTCGAAAGATTTCAGCCCAAACGCAAAACACGAACACCGCTCGTTTCGACGCTCGCGACATAATTGTTGCGGAACACGTCGTTTCGACAATGTTTCGATCTACTCCGCGGCACTGTTCTTCCGCAAATAAACACCGCCGTCGACGAGAATCGTTCAGATTCATTGTCGATGTTGTGTCGTAGCTTCGACGTGTTTGTTTACATGTGCCACGGTTCTGATTCAGGAACACGTAGCAGAACTTGTTTACAAGTTCCAATAATTTCCCGCCTTTGTGGCCGTTGATAATATCGATACGCGCGTTCGCTGACAAAAGTAATTGTTATTTGTTCTTTAATCTCGGAGGTACGTAAACTGGAAATAAAAATAGCGCGAGTATTTTCTGTGTGCGAGTATTTTTTTTTTTGGAATCTATTTTTATTAAGGTGACGTATGGAAACGAAAAATCTCAGTCGATGCTACTGACATTTTCCGTTTCAGTATCAATTGATACTTACTATACTTACTTGTAATAGTATACATACTATACTTAGTATACATACTATACTAACATAGTGTACTTACTATACTTACTTGTACCACACTTATAATAAAATATACTTACTATACTTACTTGTACGATACTTATAATATAATATACTTACTACACTTACTATACTTACCTGTAATGTAGTATAATATAATATAACATACTCACTATACGACGAAAAGATCATCTTCAATAAAAACAATGGCATTAGAAAGTTAATTAACAAATTAATCTTCGTAACTCTTTCCAGTTGATAAAAATCTTAATATTGCAGATAACGACTATATTTCTTTTTCCAATCCTTGGACGAATTATATTCGATTGATAATAAAAAGCACATACGTTTAAAATTTATCTTAATTCGAAAATCGAGGTCGCAATCATTTTTTTCTATAAAAAATATTATTTTTATTACGCTGTTATCTTTAAGGTAATTTATTCTATGAATTTTAAATTGAAAATCAAATTATTTTCTTGAATTAAAGTTTTTTTTAGATTAAAATTTATTACATTTAATAATTCTCCCGATCAAATATTAATTTAAATTTTATATTAAATACAAAAACAAATTAATATAAAATTCTATAAGTCTATAGTCATCCATACACAGATAATTTCCATAATCACAAGACTCATTTGTCTTTAGCTCGTTTAATAACGCGGAATTGGAAAATCTATTTCTCTCTTGCTCATTTCTATTTACTGTTTAATTTCTTTCTATTTTTTTGTAATTGCCAACAGTAATATTGGAGCTGGAGGACGATCCGACATTTTAAAACATGCGTCGGTGTCACACGAAAAACTGAAGAAGCTGACTCTGACGCATGTTTCACGAAACTTAGGAATCGATGCGTGCATCGTCGCATGTTTCAATATGTGTTGTGGAACCTTTTAGATTTACATAAGCGAGGAATTAATTCGACAAAACTCGGTCGGTACATCGTGCCATATTTTTGCAACTTTGTCCATTAATTTTAATTTATGAAAGAATCAACTCTGAATTGACGTTCGACGTAATTTCATGAATTACATTAATTTGAATTTTGAAACTGACTTGGCACCTACGTTAATGTTTTGCCTCCAGAACTGTTTACATATATCTTTCATTTCATTTCGTTTTATTTGTTTTATAAATATTTTGAAAAGTGTTTCAACTACTTTCAAAGAATAACCATTCCGTTAATATTTCTTCTTGAATAAATGATGATTTATTGCACGATGTGCCACAATATACAAAGTTCCTTTCATTTGTTCTATTGTACTGTATATTCCATTTATTTATCGCATTGTTATAATATCATTGGAAATATTGAGAAATTCACACTATATAACATGGAACACATGTTTGTTGTGTACAAGTGTACTTTTTTTCTACGGTAGTTACATGTACGTAGCTAAACTGTTTCTTAACTTTTAATAATAAGTGTACACTTTGGAAATGATATATTTGAATCGATGAGTTCAAGAATAAAAAATACAAATTCTAGTGTTAAAATCGAAATGCAAATGTAAGAAAATACATGAAAAATTGCACAAAAATGTATTCTATGTGTAATAAATGTAGTACATTATATAGGAGTATATTATCTGTATAATAGAACGTAGATTTACTGATTGTTTAAAATTCAAACATGTTGCTGAATTATTTTCATTTTAATTATATTTGGACACGAGAATAATTAGTATTCTTTTATTATTTTATTGTAATAGTTTTCTTGTAATAATTGGTATGTTACTCTATTATTTTTAATTCAATTTAGTAAAAAGCGAGTGAGATTCGAAAACAGTGCAAGTTTGATAATTTTATTTTAATTACAAAAGGCTTGTCAACGAATTTATGCGAAAATTCACTTTGAATGGATAACATTTGGTCGTAA
Source organism: Tetragonisca angustula (assembly GCA_036937485.2). Taxonomy (NCBI): domain Eukaryota; kingdom Metazoa; phylum Arthropoda; class Insecta; order Hymenoptera; family Apidae; genus Tetragonisca; species Tetragonisca angustula. The sequence goes on from JAWNGG020000041.1 coordinate 126,344, forward strand.
TGTTTAAACCATTAACGAAGCAAACACATTTTGCTATAAATATTAATTGAAAAAGGTTCTCGCAAAAAGTCGATTATTTAATGTAATCATGCAGATCAATTTTTGTCACGAATAATTTATTACTAGCACTTGATAAGATACTCGATATCCACGATATCGATAGTCAATAAATCGATAATGATTTATTGCGCAGTAATCTGCTCAATTTTAATATTCATTCACGCGAGGAGTAACGTTGGCAGCTTTCATCACAGAGTACAGAAAATATTTCAACTAAAGCAAAAAGGAGATTGAAAAGTAAGAAAATCTCCAAATTCGTAGAATTACAATAAACGATAAACTACCATCGCTAAATGATTCAAGTCGATGAACTTGGCCTGACACTTAAGGGGGGAGGAGTTTGACAGGCATAAAAATTACGAATACTCTTTGGAGGGCTAGTAAAAAAAAAAGAAAAGAAACATGTTTGATTGACATGAGCTTCTGTGGTACACTAAACGTAATCTTAATACACATACATACATATATCTTAATACATGTCATACAAAGTCGTAATGGAGCGAATATTACGATTATTAGCGTATTATTATTGTATTATAATATTAGTATATTATTATTATTATTATTATTATTATTATTATTATTAGAATTATTAGTAAGAACTGAACTGATTTAGAGAGTATTGCGAAATTTGCTGAATTTTCAAATAGTCACATGAAAGAAAATCTATTGTACACGCAACATCGATTGAACATGCTGAAATACTACGAAATAGAATAGAGCAAGGCTTCCGACAAATTCGAGAAACACCAGGCATGATAGAGAGAGTAACCAGATGAATGACAAGGCTTGTCTTCAAATACAAGGCGGTCACATTTCGAGCATCTCTCGTAAAAGTAATTGAAACAGACACTTTGTTATATTTTATAAACAAAGACAGATAGGACATATATTTATCTGACTTTTTTTCAGTACTTTTAGGCGTACAATCAGCTCCCAAAGTGGGTCCCACGAGTTACGAAACACCCTGTATATAGCGACTCGCAGTTTTCACAATTCACAGCCAAATTGAATCCAAGTCCCCTAATATTCGATTCATCAAAAGTAATCGCACGACTCACACTTTGTAATATTGCTTAAAGTTGTAAACAGTGATACAAACTCAATTATTCTGTATCCGCGGATTTATCGTTATAAAATGAGTCGTTTTAAAGGCTAGGACCTTTTGTACCTTATTTCTAAGACTTGAAACTACTATTTGAAACAAAACGAAAAAAACCGATTTTTTGAAAATTCCACACTGTCCTGAGCCCTTAGGCCTTTCTTCTGCCAGTGATGAAAAGCGAGCTCTGCTGGAAAAAAAAAAAACGCGCGTTGCTTTAATCTTCGGTTCGATCGGCGGTGGGATGGATCAGCAACGCGATTTCCACCGGTATCGTAATAAATCGGCGATAACCTATCTCTCCAGAGGGAGGCATCTCCCGTGTCGCCTCGCGGAGATTAATTGCGTTGATTACGGAGGATAATTATTGAGCAACGGAATGTTACGCGTGCTGTCGCGTGTGAATTAGTCACGGCGCTCAACTCGCCTGTCATGTGCTTCCGACTCAGCGATCGGTCGATCCAATCGGCAAAATCAATACGCCTGCCTTTATCAGCGAGATATCTGCTTTCGCGATAAGAGGAAATGCGATGCGATCTACATTTATGGCAGTACCATCGGCCATAACTATTACAACCAAAATGAAAAAAGGTTACTACGAAATGATACTTTTAAATGACAAGTAACAATTAATTACTTATAATTATAATTAAACACTGTAAATAAATGAAAAATATTTATTATGATTAAATAACAATTTCATGTTTAAAATGTATCAGAGATCATTGTTCATGCATCGAAACTTGCATTGATTATTTCAAACGTTATTTCAGAGGGAAATGAGTTGAAGAAGGTATGGGGAACGATAAGTGAAGTATTATTTACTCAAATACGAACGTGATATTAGGACACGGTGATAACTATTTTGCGAATAGAATTTCATTCGTATGCAAAAGTGAACAATTAGGACCGATTTCACGAAAATAATATTCAAATATTATAAACGACGAGAGATAATCACTTGAAATAACTATTTCAATTCCATCGTGAGAAACACGTAATTTCTCATACACTTGTCACAATCAAATTTCAAATAGTATTAAAATAAAATTTAATTAGTTAGAAAAACAAATATATGTTTAAAATGAAAATAATATCTGCAAATATATCATATATTTATATTTTATTTAAAATACTGTTGTAATACCCAATCGAATAGAATTCCTCTTTAATTAATAATGGTTGTCGACTACGAAAAAAATTTTCAATTGCTCGTAATTGTCATATGGATCGTGTGATTTTGAAAAATGTCCTTCCCATTTCGAAATTAACATTCTTGAATTTGAATCATAAACAAGTTTCAGTTTGACTTCTTTCATGATAAATGTTTGTAGCCTAACTGTTATTTTCGATGAATCCTTCGTATTTAATACCGAAATTAAAATATCGAAAACAACTAAAATAGCGAAACTGAGCCAGAGAATATTTTATAATTTTCATGCGAATAAAAATATTTATTATTTCATCAAGTTTCAATTCGATCGATTATTCGTTAGCTTGTTTTCTTCAATATTTTATTCGAATATTTGTTAGTTACTTTTTACACGGATTCTACGAGAAAAATGAGACAAAAAATATGAAATAAAGTTTCTTCGACTTTTGCGAAAATCGATTTCAACATTTTATCAAGTATACTTGAATTTGGTCGATTCCGAAAATAATTGAAACTACAGAATAAACATTTTTGTTTTCGAGAAAATGGAACGTATTTAATTCAAAATTGGCGTACTTGATAAATTTTCAAATTTAATTTTCTCTCGAAGAATTGTACTCTATTCGTTCTCACGCATTCTCTGAAATGACCTCCTATCCATTATTCGTTCCACTGGCTAAAGTATAGTTAATAAACTTTCAAACTTGATTTTCTCGGAGACGAAGCCTAATATGAACAAAATTTTATTTTGCATTTTCGTTCCATTTTTTTCTCGGAAAATAGACCTACGACCATTAATTACGGTTACTCCTACTAATGTTCGGACACTAAATTTCAAAACTGTTATAATTTTGTAAAAGGAACATAACCACGGAAATGTTACGATTCCCTGAATTTTTGTCATTTGAAGCTAATATGCAATAAAATTTTGGAACAAAATTGTACATCAAACTTTTTGTTTCTCGTTTTTAAGTGAAAGACTTTGACCACCTTCATGGCCACTGTAAATTCATGAAGAAAATCTTTCAATCTTTTCGAGAAGAAAAGTGTTTTTCACTTTATCATCTGTTACATAGTGTACAAAATTTTAGAATAAAATAAACGAAGCCTGCTCGGAATGTAGAGGCTTGAAGCTTGAAAATAAGCTCAGATTTATTGTCCTACGATCCATCTTTTCAAAATTATAATAGTTTAAATATTGCATTGAAATACTAATGGAAATCGCTGTACATATTAACATTAATATTATTATTACATTATTATTATATTATTACATAATTATATTATAATATTATAGTTTCTTAAACAGTATGATAAAAGATACCGAGTTCTCAATTTACGCGACACGGTTTAAAGTAATTTTAATACGTAGTTAAGGAATCTTCTCATTCATGCGATATTAATTTTGGTGATTATTATTATTATGATAGATATTATTACGATTATTATTATGCAGTGCATGCAGAAAAGACTTCACACCAGAATGTTTCCCCAACAGATCGATTTTCTTTCTTATTGACAGGCAAAAAAAAAATGTACTTAATTTGAATTGTAATATATGGAATAACGTTATAGAAATTATTATTACAGCATTATACAAATCAATGGAAATATGACATATCAAGCGAGAAACTGTATTCGGTCGTTTTATTTGGAATTTAATACTAACGATACTAATAATTAGTGAATATAATAATAATAATAATAATAATATTTTATATTATATTATTATAATAATTATATAATATATTATAATTTCTCAATTCCACAATTCTTGTGGTGTACTTGTGCTGAAAATCATACAACATACGAAAAGTTATGATAAAAACTAATTGATCTTATCGTTAGAAAGCTTTCGTGACAAAGATTATATTATAACTGTAAAATTATATAGACAAGATTACTACGTGTGGAAATTTAATTACAATTTGCAATTTTTTATGCAGAAGATTACGTTTATGTGAGAACTCATGTGGAATATTTTGGAGGAATCTCACGTTATCAAAAAAATGTTTTTACAAGAGTTTGGCATGGATATATCTGATAAAGTAGCGGCAAAGATCAAAGTAATTTGTTTCATTCATAATATGATAACGTTTGTAAATATTACTTGTTTTATTTGACGATTCTGTGACTTTCAGTATCTATATTTTAAATGCAGAAATTAAAAGATAAGCTGGATGTCACTGTAAATTGAATTGGTCACCATATAAAAACGAAATTGATAAAATACTACAACTTCTTTTTTAAAATTCTTTAAGAAATTAAGATTTAGGGAAATATATTGTAGAATTTTATATATTTATTTAAAATATATTTATTATAATATTATATTATTATCATTCATTTATTTATTTATTTTTACAGACGTAAAATAGTAATCACTGGACTCTGAAAACACTTTTGTTTTATAACCGCATCGGCTTCTGAAATCAATTATTTAATATTCTATGGGCAAAAGAAATTTTGTCATTTAGTTTAGCGTCAAGTCTAACTATCAATGAAATTTATTTTAGGTGCGAAAAGTCGAGCGTTAGTCAATTATTTTGGCACTGTGAAAATTTTTTTAAATGGAATTAACAACAATAATTTTCTGAATTTGATAGTTGAACTATCTCACATGCAACGATATGTAAGTACGATGTTTCATTTCTTCGTTGTAAAAGATTTGCTCTTCTTCAATTGCAGATAGAAACTGAAACTGAAACTGAATTCAAATTTAGCTCTGGATAATTCGATAATTTTTAATAACACAGATATTTATTACTCATTTTCGTTGTTTTTATCGTTATCGTTACTAATATCATTGCTTTCGACAGTCATTGCTTTCAACCGTGTCAAATTGCCAAGGAACGTCACGATATTTTTGCTCCTCGAAATCGGACTCCACGCGTTAGAACACCATCTGTCGCAAACGACGAGACGAGAAGACGAAATGCGAGAAGAAATTTGTCGGAAGTATTGCGGGAAATTTCTAGGACAAATTACGTGCTACGTGGGTAATTGCTCGTTTCCTCAGCTTCGTTTCCGCCGAAATGATGCGGCGCAAAAGTGTTTGCCGGAAGGAATTCGAGAGACGCAGAGCCAATCGTCGTTCTTTCGCGCAATTAATCGCCCCTTTTTCTGTTTGTCCGCAGAAGAACGATAAATCTAATTCGCTTTCTCCTCGATTATGCGACGCAATAAAGCAGAACTACTGTCGTCCTCTTCTGTCGAGTTCAAACCGAAGATCGCAATAAGGCTAGTGGCTCGGCTCGGAACAGTAGAAACAGAATACAGTTTGAAAGTTGCAGTTTGATTTTTTGAAATTAACTTTGACCAAACTTTGACTTGAAACAAATTGCAAGTGACGGCCACGACAGCATGTTGCTGCTGTAAAAGTAAAAAAGTCGTGAGAAACTTTTGAAAAAATAAAAAATCTCACAATTTTTTTTACAACTTTACAATCTCTTTATATTTATTACTGTAAATTTATAACATATAATGATTATGTATTTATTATTTATTAATATACTATCTTTATATATTTATTATTTATTAAACAATATCGGATTATTAGTGACCACGGTAGGTTTTATGATAAAAAAAATAATGCAACTGCAATATTGCACTTGCGAGAAAAGTGTCAAATGTCAAATGTCAAATCATTCAATTTTTAAAAATATGGCTCGTTACAGTTGCTATATATCGAATCATCCTGTGCAAAAAATGTACATCACGTTGATCTGAAAATTTCCAAAAGTCGAAATATCTCGCAAACAATGCTTATTCACGCAAAACTTTTCCCGGTCTCGAGAAGAAAATACAACTGTTATATTTCTTTTGTTATTTCAGACTAGTTTCCTTTTTCCAAATAAAAAATATATCTTTTTTTTACAAATTCTTATTCTGTAGTAGAAGAAAAAAAGAAAGAAGAAATGAAACACTGTTATAATTATAATCAAGTGTTTAGGATCACATTCACCTTTTCGAGTAATAAGTGACCACCATAAACGATATAATCCTACATCTTTCAAAAATTCCAAGGCTTTTTCCTCGGGATCTCCTTTTTCAAACGTTTCGACTGAGTTAGTAAGATTGCGTTATTTCCTTTTATCTTTGTGTTTGGGCAACAAGCAATTAATATGTTCAATGAAATCAGGTAAATTGCATGTGTCACAGATATTTCGTTCTGTGATTATATGAAAATGTGTCCAATTTGTGTGGTTTATTGTTATTGTGTAGAATTGAATTCGTGTACACTGTTACGAATCTTGTACAACTTGCATTGTCCCATAACTTTATTGTCGCGTTGATGAAATATTTTTGGAGATATCCGTGGAATTAGATACCGATATTTGTGAATGTGGGTTCACGATTTGCGGAAAATGCGGCTGAGCTAGCTGTTTAATGCCATGCGCTGACAACTGATTGCGGACCATAACGAGTGACCAATACCGTATACAATAATTCGTCGCTTCCCTTTCGAACTGGTCGGTGTGATATCGCTGGATAGAAATTATTGAGAAGTAATAAATTTATTATTTGTTTTGCCTTGGTTATAATTAAGTACACTCAAAACTGAAAAAATATTGTAATTTTGAGACAAAAAATTCTCGACGTGGCACGTCGTTCCAGCGCAAGAGGTTAATTGGCATCTTCATTTCCTTCGAATCCAGACTTCTACGTTTGTACGTGCAAGTTTGGAATTTATTTCGGTAATACTTTGGATTATTGTGTTATTCGATTCTAATTTTTGGAGTCGAAGAATGTTACATATTTGATGTGTGTTGATCTTTCTACATATGGAACGGCTCGTAAGATGGCAAAAGCTTCTCTGTTGAAAATTGTGAATGTGTCAGAGAGACGAAATAGCAGTTTGTTTTTGGTTTTCATTTCTTTTCTTGTGTCTGCAACGAAAAAATATTGTAACGTCTCAAAGTTTTAAATTTATCCTGCAATTACTCTCAAGTCAAGAAAAAGAGTTGAAAATTGTGCGACATTCTTTTCAGGTAAATTCATCGAATAAAATCGGTTTAACAACACTTGCGATCCCATTATGCTTTAAAGTGTCATATAACACACACACAAAGTGTATAATTTTCATGTATGTCACTCGTGTTAATTTGGTAATGGAGTATGTACTTGAAATGAAAACGTATATGTTAAATTTTTTGTCGTTCACGAATCGTTATCGACAATCTGAATATTCAATCCCCAAATTTCTCTGCACTAAATTTTCACATTCACTGTGGAAAGATACTCCAAACTTTTGATAATATAGCAAAAATACTCGCAAATGCTTGGATTTTTAACACTAGAACTACCGAAAATCTTTAATATTTATAGCAAAGAAATTCAAGCACATGGAAGAACAAGAAAAAGTTAATGATTCAATACAAAGGATAGAAGCTTCTATTAATATGTTTTATTAAGAGTCACACGAGTATAAAATACACTGCTATAAATATGTGAAGTTTCCATAGAAAATTATAAACTAGTCGTTCTGACCACTTGGTAGCTTCAGTGTTAAAAACCTTGAACAATACAAAGATTTCTCAATATTGAATATGGAGATTGTCTACGAAGTATGAAGGAATAAAAACTAATTGAAACATAATTTTTACATAATTTACAGAATATTTATATAATCAAAAAAGAAAGATCTAAGTAAACATTAATTATATATAATGAAATAAACTACAATTTTGGATATTCTGTTTCTTCCTGCTTAATGATGAAGATATTATGTTTAAATCTTACTTTTGTTACACAGAATTTGCAACAATCGACAAACACGTTACGCGTGTTACAAATATGAAAGCAGATAAGGTGTAATTTTAGAAATTGACAAATGAAACATAGTTCTGACAATTGAAACAAAATTGACAAAATATACTTGGAATGTAAATACACCCAATACTGTTGACAGTTGGGATATAAATCAGAATTGGGCATAATTCGAATGATTACGATATCTATTTGCGCGAATATAATTTCTTAGTCGAGTGTATTATCTGGATAATAATTATTCATTATTCATAATGACTTACTCGCTCTGTTTATTCGAACAGATTGAAAAATTTTTCGAAACAATAATAACAGCAAATAATTATCGCTTTTGATAAAAATATTGTAAAAACTATCACTTTTAGTAAAGATATTGGCAGTGTTTGAAAAAGAAAAATATTAATTGTAAAGGCCAATGTCAAAAAAATTGCGAGTGTGGAAAGCGTGAAAATTTCAAATTCGCGACATAATAAATATAATAGTAATACAAACATAATTTTTATGTACGAAATTCCACAGAATTCATTATGAAAAAAATACACAAAATATCCAAAATGCTTTGTATAACATTTAGTACGCAAAGCAATTTTCTCCCACTTTTCTAATTACTAATTTCTAATTCTTAAAAATATAAATTTTTAGTATAAAAATCCGAATGTAAAGTCGAGTGTATATTCGAGTGAATCTTTCTCTGAACACGATGTATTTATTCAACAATGAGTATTAACTCAATTGGATATTCATTCAACAGTGGCGTGTAAAACTTCATTTTCTATCCGAATGAAACACGTTCACTCAACAGTGTTGAAAGAGTTAAAACTATTTAAAGACAATTTTCACACGTTGCCCTTCCAACATTTCCCGAATCGAGGTTAAAGATGAGGTTCAAGTCTTCTCCAATCTAATTTCATTTTCGATGTCGAATCGACGCGCTAGTAAAAAAATCCATACCTACGACGAGAAGATAAACAGTGTTCTTCTTTTGTCAACAGTAAAGAGGCTAAATTTCTACTCTCAGGTGAATGTCTCGTGTTTGTAAGAGAAACGTGTCAAATTGACGGACAAATCGATCGAGAGTCGAGAAATCGACGAGTGCAAGTGGAATTGATCTTTGACTCTGATCGATTTGTCGAGCATAGAGCAACACCCGGTGCCAATCGGTATAGTTATCCGACGCGCCAGCGAGCGGTTCATAAACGTTAATTCGGTTGATTCGAACAACTCAAATCGTATACAGGGTGGTCCATTCAAGTGAGGCCAAATATCTAATATAAATCTAATATGATGTGATATATATAATATAATATGAGGCCAAATAATAATATAAACAAATAAAAATAAATATCTAATAATAAGCGAGGCCGCCTAAATATCTTTTCGAGTTTTGACGATGTAAAAAAATATATTTCGCCTAACATGAATGGTATCGAAAGACCAACACAACTGACAAGAATATTTTCTTACCATTTACACGATGCAATAAAAAAATTCTCTTACCAGCTGCACGATTCAGTAAGAAAAAACATGAATTACTCGAGAATATTTTCTTATTAGCTACACGATTCAATAAAAAAGAAAAAAAAAATATGAAAAAAACCTTCTTTTAGTTCTAAAGTTTCGCCGAATCTGCAGATCCGATTTGGTTTCAATAAACCATGATATGCACTACGCCTTCGAGTAAGGATTTTGTAAGGGGTTCATTTAACACTATCTTATTCATCAACGAGAAACCTTGACAACCACCGAGTACATGGAACAAATCTGACAAAGATATCTCATCAGTTGCCTTTGTAATAAATTTTTCAAGCTGTAAAGAGACTTTACAAACACTCACACGGGGTTGTGTTAAAGATATCGCGTATCGAACAAAAATATAAGGGACGTTGCTAATCTAAACGAGGATATGCTGCAGCGAACATGGCAAGAAATCGAGTATCGTCTTGACGTGCTTCGTGCAACTAACAGAGTGCCCATATAGAGGCAATTTTGTATGTAAACGAGGCAGAAAAGACTTGAATATATACGTCTCATTTTGCAATAATTTTCAGTTATCTGTCTCTTCACTTGCCTTTGTAACAAATTTTTGAAGCTGTAAAGAGACTTTACAAACACTCACACGGGGTTATGTTAAAGATATCGCGTATCGAACAAAAATATAAGGGACGTCGCTAATCTAAACGAGGAGATGCTGCAGCGAACATGGCAAGAAATCGAGTATCGTCTTGACGTGCTTCGTGCAACTAACAGAGTGCCCATATAGAGGCAATTTTGTATGTAAATGAGGCAAAAAGGACTTGAATATATACGTCTCATTTTGCAATAATTTCCAGTTATCTGTCTCTTCACTTGCCTTTGTAACAAATTTTTGAAGCTGTAAAGAGACTTTACAAACACTCACACGGGGTTATGTTAAAGATATCGCGTATCGAACAAAAATATAAGGGACGTCGCTAATCTAAACGAGGAGATGCTGCAGCGAACATGGCAAGAAATCGAGTATCGTCTTGACGTGCTTCGTGCAACTAACAGAGTGCCCATATAGAGGCAATTTTGTATGTAAACGAGGCAAAAAGGACTTGAATATATACGTCTCATTTTGCAATAATTTCCAGTTATCTGTCTCTTCACTTGTCTTTGTAACAAATTTTTGAAGCTGTAAAGAGACTTTACAAACACTCACACGGGGTTATGTTAAAGATATCGCGTATCGAACAAAAATATAAGGGACGTCGCTAATCTAAACGAGGAGATGCTGCAGCGAACATGGCAAGAAATCGAGTATCGTCTTGACGTGCTTCGTGCAACTAACAGAGTGCCCATATAGAGGCAATTTTGTATGTAAATGAGGCAAAAAGGACTTGAATATATACGTCTCATTTTGCAATAATTTCCAGTTATCTGTCTCTTCACTTTGTAACAAATTTTTGAAATTGTAAAGAGACTTTACGGACACTGTGTATCGGGACGGGTGTATCACGTGTTTACCCGTGGTCGATCATCTTGCTAAAACGCGCCGGTCGGAGAGCTGTCTATAACTGATACGTTACAAATTGGCCATCGTTGCGTTGGATCCCGTGTCTAATTGCCGTCGGCAACCGACAGCAGGTGACACGAGACGAAACGAGACGAGACAGGGCAGCAGGCCGTCTGAACGGAAGAGGGTTAACGTCGAGAGCGTTCGTTGTACAACGAACGCTCGCGACGCGACGCGGTGATGCGATTCATCTTCCTGCCTGGCTGGAACGCGATGCATGTTCGCGGCTCGATTGCACCGGTATTACGGCCACTGTTCGGAATTAATTACTCGTCTTCCGTGCGCGTTGCACATCCACTATGAGTCACCAAAGTATCCACGCGCTCGCGCTCGCAATTAAAACTTTGCCTCCGTTCCCGTTGTTTCATTCTCCCGGGCGCAAGGTCGCATTCAGGCCAACGAGTGCTCTCTCTCTCTCTCTCTTGCAATTCTTCTTTCTTTCTTTTTTACAATTACACATTTCTGATTTACCGACTTTCAATCCGTTGACCGACGAAAGTTGTTCAATTACGAGGCACTAGGCTTTTTCCAGAAGAGAAAATTTAGGTGGTTATTGATAAGAGACACGATACGCGACTCTTATCTCACAACAATCGCGTTGTGCGATAGAACGGGTTTAAACATGTTGGAATTTTATCGATCAAGGAAAGAGAGTTTAGATCGAACCGAACGATCAGAGACAAGTGAGAGAGGATCTCTGAAACATACTTACAATTATGCAATGACCCCATTGCGTATATGAAAATAAGAAAAACAAGTGTCGTTTTAAAACGTCTAATTTTCTTGCTGTTAATTTGACACGTTAACCGCAAATAGTTTATCGCGTACAGAAATAAACGTGCACGGTAACAATTTCCAATGATGCAAAGTAACATAAAGATTTGCACGAAGGTTTCTTTCTCTATCTATACCTGAGAATAGAATGTAAAATATCTTTAATGGTTCCTAATTTTGTTGTTCCAGTACGTACAATATTTTGAGAAAGGGCATTTTGTGATTTATCTGGCAGCATGTGAATCGAGCATTGTAATTTCAAGTTCCATCCATGGAGTGCTTTTTCAGCCTTGAATTTTTATACTTCCTACGTTATTACCGTGTAACTCATCATTGAAAATTGTTATAAATAAATAATAGATTTCGCCAACGTGTCATTTGTTTTCATAAAACTACGTATGCAATATTTTCTTGACCCACGATAAATTTTGGACAAACTGGTTTAGTTAACCTCTTGCGTTGGACGTCTAAAATATTTTGTCCCAAACATTTTCTCAGTTTTAAGTATATTTATTTATAACCCAGGCAGAACGAATGATAAATTTATTATTTTTCAATAATTTCTATCCAGTGATACCGATAAATTCAAAAGGAAAGCGACGAATTATTGTATACGGTTTGGTCACTCGTTATGGTCCGCAATCAGTTGTCAGCGCAACTGATTGAGAATTGCGTTTGACAAATTTTGAAATTCAATCTTCTCTGAAACGAGGCATCTCCTGTATCGTAGACGAATCTTACAGATAGATAAATAGTGTATCTAAATTTCTAAGTATCAAAATTTCCATCCAAAACGGTACAATAATGTTGTATAATGTTGACCGAATATTCTTAATTTTTCTTTGAAATTTTAATCTCGTTTGATTCGTCTGAATCGTGTATCATCACTTGATCGAAGAAATAATGATAGAAAAGTAAAAATCACGTCGATGATTTATTGAATACGATTTAAGGAATAAATCTTTTTCACGTGATGCAAGCACAAGTCAGATATAAATCGCTCGATGAGATTATTCTACGTGTCAACGAGAATTGTCCTGTTACAACGAGATTTATCGTCGTTTATTGTCGTTACATTGCACGTCGTTACAATTAATGTAACGAGATATCATTAATCTGATGCGTGCGGGGATTTCTAACAAAATGTTACGTGCGATAATTTAACGACATAAAAATTCATTTTCACGTGTTTCACCAAATTAATACGAATGTTGTAACTAATCGTCTTATTTTCGAGGAATTTTCAGTCTCGAAATTATTACATCGAAATTGTTTCAATTAGAATAAGTTTTAATGATAACATATTTGTAGCACTATTTATTTATTCTCGTTAACTCGATTCGAAAACGTACTATCGGACACTTTACAATGGTTTGATATGATAACTCAAATCATACGATCGTAATAATCATTTCTTTATCAGTCGGAAAAGTTTTTCCACGTATTGTTACACTTGCCATCTGAACTACGCATTTTTGAATCCATCGTTATGAAACATAGTGAAACATAGTGAAGTGCTGCCGATGTCGAGGAAATTTAACAGAGTGCTCGAAAAAAGAAAAATTCTATAAATTTACAAATCATTGATAGTATTAATTAATATTGATTAATTTAGTGTTTGAACAAGTCGAACAAGTTATCTTCTTACTCTTTCATTTGTTATAATATTTTTTCAAGTGAATCTTGAACGATCGAAAAATTGCTGAGTTATATTTATATTTTACTGAAATTCTATAAGTTTGTCTTCAAATTTACCAGTTTCAAAATAAAAGATACCTATTTTAGCATACTGTGAATGTAATATCATTAATTTCGAACTTTAGAAACCATAATTTTTGTTACAAGTAACAAAATTATTCATTGTTACGTTCTTGTCGCGAGCAATAATTATTTATTATTACTTTTTCGTTGGTAATAATTAGACAAAATCCTTCTCAAAACAGTTATCGATGATGGATTCATTCATACGAAAAAGTAACTCTACAGTTCATAAATTTTGAAATATTTTGTACTTGTTTCAGTTCTGAACGTTTTGTTTAATTTTCGATTGCGAGCAGGCGAAATAGAGTTCTTCTCTATGAACAACTGAAATTTTTCTTCAACCAAGCACAATTCCAAATAGCTAAAAAGATTTTGTTCATTCGTAATAATTTTGTGACAAAAAGCTGCAAGAAATTTTTTAATATTTCAAGGACGATGCCCGATTTTGACGATTTTTTGATAATTTTCGTAAAAATGTATCAATAATAATAATTTTTGTAGCTTCGTTGTAATTACGTTGACAGCAAGCACGTAATTATAAAATTCGTCGAAATTATTGAAAAATCTGTCAAAAGTTAGACACGAGGTTGTCTGCTCAGTTCTCTGAAAAATTTTACATTTCGTGATTAAACAATAGACAAGTTTCTGCTGTTGATTTTCACCATGAACATTTCTCAGATAACCGTGATCTTTTTGACCAAACAAAATTTCCCTCATCGTTACGAGCAATCGAAATTAATTTCCTTCGTCGACAATGAGAAACATTTTATCGGTCATTTATAATTATTACTCGTAACAAAAAAGTAACATATTTAGGATAATTATCACTTGTGACAATTACGTTTCTAAAGATTAGAATTTAAGAGTTGTTTTTTAATATTACATTCGCATTACGTCAAGATAAAGTGTTTTTTTAGCTTGAAAATGGTAAATTTGAAGACGACAATTTTCATAAGATTCTAGTAAAATATAGCAATTTTTCTGTCATTCACGATTCATTCAGAAAGTACTACTAATACTATACGATGCTAAATAATGCTAATACTATAATAAACTATATACTATACTAAATAATACCAATACCATACTAAAATATATACTATACCAAGTTGTACTATATTAATTCTAATATATTAATACTAAACGAAAGAGTGTAATTCAAATAATAAATTAAACTTTTACTATTATTAACGATTTGAAAATCTACTATTATTATTCCATAATTAGTTATAATTAGTTATTTATTCTATAATTCTATAACTTTCTATACTTTTATCCTATAATTCTATAAATATAATTCTGCAATTCTATAATGCCATAAATATTATTCTATAATTGTTAATGATTTCTAAATTTATAAATCTTTGATAATGGTAAAAGTTTATTTTGTTATTTGAATTGAACTCTTTCGTTTAGTATAGTTTAATATAGTTCAGTACAGTTTAGTATAGTCTAGCATAGTTTAGTACAGTTTAGTACAGTTTAATACAGTTTATTACAGTTTATTACTGTTTAGTACAGTTTAGTATAGTCTTTCGTTTAATATGGCATAGTATTTTCTGTTAAATTCAGCACTCTACACTGCTTCACACGCATGCATTCGCAATTACACGAATATATATTCGAAAATGTGTAGTCAAGTGTAACCAGCTTCTTCTTTCTCTCTTTCCTTCTCGTTTTTCAAACTCTCTCTACGATCTACACTTGCCCATACGCTGAAACGATACGCGTCCCACTCTCGAACGCGTATTTCCCCATCGCAGTGTCAGACGGAACGAGCATATTTCAACGGGCAACGAGCGCACGCGTCGCGAACCGTCGTCCTCCTAATCACAATTTCGCATGCCCGCGCGGAAGTCGCGAATTTTCATTCTTCATTAGCCGTGAACGCATGCGATCGCATGCCGCCTGTCGTCTGCCGATCCAACATTTTGCATGCTTTTTTCCTGCATGCGCCGTCATTCGCGCGAGACAATTCGAACTATCCAAAATCGATCCCCATTTTGACTGTTGCGTCTCAATTTGGCACTCGACTTGACAAACAAAAGTGATTTACGTTATTTCATAGATACCACGAGACTTTGTATTTTCTTTCTTCGCGATTGTTTAATATTTTTTAATTTCTAATTAATTTTATTCAATTTTTTTTAACTTTGTTTCACTTTGTTTTATTTTATTAAATTTAATTTGATTTAAACAGAATTACGCAATTGCATAAATCTATTTGCAATTAGTTGAATTACCATCGTTGAAATTGTTAACATTTGTTCGTGTTAAAGTATTTTCTAACGTTGGAAGAATGTACACTGTTCGTAAAAATTAGGAAATATTTCAAACTGAATATGAAGCGGTAAAGAGAAAGACGCATTTGATTTTTTTTTTTTTTTTTTTATTTAACAAGAACAACCTTCTCTGACTTGTCGTTTGCTTCTCTAGTCTTCTTGTTTAATAAAAAAAAAATCTTTGTTTATCATTTCATATTCATTTTGAAATATCCCCTAATTTTTGTGAGCAGTATATTTAAATGTAAAGTAGCAATTTCGTTTCGAAAATAATTTTTCTTTCGCCTGATTCCCAAGTGACAAGGACAGACACTATCTCTTGCTGATTATATTTCTCGAAAGCAGAAAGAAAGAACATGCATGTACAATATTTCGAAAGGTGATACAAGAAATAACTAGAACGATTTACAAATAACTCTGTAAAAGCATGTAACGACAAACCAATTTATCGCGACAAATTTTTGTAACGACGATAATCCTTGTACAATTGCATACGTAATTTCAAGAAGCTACAGACTGCAATTTAGATTGAATTTTGCAATTATTTTGTGCACCAGGCATAGTGCAAAGCCACGTTAATATTGCTAATACCTGCAGGCATGCCTGGTTAAAAATTCCACTTTGAAGCAGTTTGTGAAACTCATCAACTCGAGCATTCCCTGTTTTAGAACAATTTATAAATAAAATTTAAATCTTTAAGAAGAACGACTAATGTAGGATGAGCATGATGCGTATTATACACGAACGATTATTTTATTATTGCGTGCATTTTTTTTTATATTAAATAATAAAATTTAATAATACTTACTTACCTCTGTATGTTTCGAACACTATCAATGTAACTTTTTTTAAAGGAATAGTGAAATTGCGACACATTTTGAAAATGAACTTGTAACTCTTTTCAAAATTTTCAAAGTGTACAGTTTGCATTACTAAAGCATTTTATTCATTGTTAACTGTATGACAGTGAAGAGAGAATAAGCTTCTTCTATAATTTAATTAGTTTCACATTAATGTAGTTGCGAGTAATTAATTGGAAAGAACGTAATACAGTAAACGTTTTTAATTTCAAAATATACGTTTTTAAATATATCATACTTTGATCATACAATCATGTTTTATGATATATTTAAACGTATACATTAAAAATATCTTCGAGTAGCACTGTAGCAAGAAATTATAATAATAATTCAAAATTGATCTTGAGTCCTTTTACTTTTTTATGAATATACAATATGGTATATTTAATTATATATTTCTATATATTATTATTATTGCATTTATTATATATTCATTTAATATTTAATATACATATATAAAAGTACAAATGAGCATAATATTTTTTCGTCACATTGTTAAATTTCCATGAAAATTGTTTCTTAAGCATTTGCAAAATCTCCCATAAAAATATGTAATTTCCGACTTATCATTAACCTATCCATACTTGATCAACATTTTTAAAAAGATTACTATCTGCTATATATATAGTTGATGTTATACTATTGGAATTGATGTTAGCGAAACACAAAAATGTAAACATTCTCTCTAATAATTTCCATGTAAATGAAAAATAGGAAATTATTTTTCATGAAGCAATCTTTCAAGAAATCTATAGCAATTTAGCGTGAAATTTTGAGATGCTTCCGACTCACGAGTACTAGACATTTTGATAATGAATGTTATCAACGAGATAATTTGTTTACACTTTTTAACAAAACTTTCTTTTCCAGTTACATTACATTCCAAATACGTGGCAATGTTCCTTGAAAGTTGAAAACACAGCGAGAAGAAAATATTCTCAATAATATTCATAATTCAATAATTCCAAATCCAGAAGATTCCTGAGACAGCAACTTGCTCGATTTTGTTGGACGTTCCTCAGAACGAAAGGAAACTTTGAACTCGACTCAAAACACGCGGAGACAGTCCTTCGTCAGTTATGAAAATCTTATTCTTTGTTGATCTTTGTAGTTTTAGACGGTGAGAAGGAATTGTTTTTCTTGATTCATTTCAGGTGCTACATTCTGTAAACACCTCTCATTATGAATTTTATCTCGACGAAACGCGTATTAATAAGGTGTGTCACTTTGAACTTAATGTTATTCCTTCAATCGACGAGATAATAACCAACTCTGTTGAAACCAATCTGTTTTTCCAATTTCTTCGCAAAGTATAGCAGCTGACATTATTTCTTGTCCTGAAGTTGTACATTCGTTTATTGAATAACGTAAAAACGTTTAAACGTGAAAATAATATAAAATAAAATAAAAAACAAAAAATAATATAAAATAAAATAAAGTGGGAAACAAAAAAATAACATAAAATAAAAGAAAGTAAAAAACAAAAAATAATATGAAACAAAATAAAAAACAATTTGAATTCAGGAAAAATTTAACAACTTGATAAAGCCACGAGGTTTCTTCGTTTCTCACAACATTCAGCGTACTTGGAACTGACTTTTCTTTAAATTTCTCGTTTCCTCTAAATTTCGTGGTCTCTTAAGAAAATTCAGTCTGCCATCTCGTGCACAAAACAAACAAAAGAAATTCGATCTAAATCACAACTCGCTGCTCCCGAGCTGGCAAATAAATTGGCAATTCAAATTTCTTGCGTTCGAGTGACACGTGCTCTCGATAATACAATCGAGAGCTATGTTTCCATCAGATTTCCGTTTCCATCAATTTTCCATCAAATCTCGCAATTTTCATTGATACTAACCGAGAGGTGGCTGGTAAGGGGTTGGTTCTTCCGACGAAGGAACGTGATCGACAAACTTCCGTCGACGACCCGACCAGAGAGAGAGAGAGAGAGAGAGTCGGGGGGCTCGCGATCTTCCGCGTCACGGTCGGGCACGCGAATTTCCGTCCTTCATCGGGCATTCCGTAGCGAGGAACGGCGGCGGCAGTCACGCGAGAGTCGCCCGTGTTGGCGGCGCAAACGGCCGAACGCGAACGGATGAACGTGCACGAAACGGGGAGGGGGGGGGGGAGAAAAAGCGAGGGACGAGGTCGAAGACGGCATTGGAATTGCAAATATCCCTCCCCCCGCGTTTCTCCGATCTCTGCGATCCATCTTTCTACTCCTCGTCCGGTCGCTACGCGCTGACCCTTGCACACGCGCACGTAGTTCGCGTTGAGAGAAGTTTGACGAAGTTGCGCCGCACCGCTCGGGCTCGTCGGTCGTGACATTAACCCTCGTCATCGGTGTTTCACGGTCCTCTTCGTTGCACGCTCCTTCATTTTTCCGAAACGTGCATCTCGCGTGATGTTTGGAAGAGTTGACTCGAATTTGACGACGTCGAGGAAGGTTTGGTAATTGTTTAGAAATGGGTGGGTCTCGACGATTTTTGAATATGTTGTCAGAAATCAACATTCCGAGCTACTTTTTCCTACACACATAACCTTGCTTTCCGAGATTTTTGCAAAAAACTATAGCTACCAGTGCAATGAATATTGCCTACGTATCCTGTGGCTGCGTGTGTGCGTAAGCGTTGAGTCGCCGATTGTTTGTGGTTTTTACAAATACATCGAGGCGTACTTGAAAACTCGATTTGAGTAACTGGCCGCCTCGCAAAGAACCTGAACCTTACTTGAACCTAATTATTCCACCTAGTAACTAATTTAATGGATTAGGTTCGGGTTGGGTTTTCTATTCAGGCCGGCTATCCGAATTTTTAAAATTCGAAATCGGTGAGACCCTTTTCTAAATAATTATCAAAGGTTCTCTTACTATGCAAAGAAACAACCGGCCTTGGAGAAATTCCAAACGTGATGATTTAAATAGTCTGATTTTGACAAAAGTAGCATCATTTAAATGATGGAAAAAGAAAGTTTGAAATTCGTCATGTTATCGAGGAAATGCTCGAACAAAAATTTGTTCGAATACCAAGTTTTACATATTTTTGCGTTTTCCATGAATGCATAAAAATTCGCAGTCCAATTATAATAAAGAGGAGAAAAGTTTCATGAATTTCAACATATCCCATTATTGTAATAGGCAGAAATTTTTGTTTACAATAGCCTTGATCATCATTTGATCGATGCTTGAAATAATTTCATGTTACTTTATTTGACCGAGCGAATGTCCCAAATTATAAAATTGATTATAAAATTATTTATTTCATTTTCTATCTTACTAATTGTAAGATTATTTCTCATTTCGTTTCAATGATTTTACTCGAATATTATTTGGAAATATTTTATTTAATTCGAGGACCCAACGTAAAGATATTTAATTAAGGATGATGAACCAGTTGAAACGATTCGTTATTTCAAATTCAGTTTCATCTTTGTCAATTCAAATTTGTCTTTTCATCTTTATCTCGAACAAATAAAGTTTCCTCATTTCTGGTTTAGAATTAGAGAAACGAGCAAACAGCTACGCACAATTTTAATTTCGCAATGTACAGTGATTCGAGAAAGAAGGACAGAAAGATTTTTTACAAAAGTCTAATTTAGTCATTTATAAATATTAATAATTTTATAAAAATCTTTTCTCTGTACGAAAACAACGTGCTTGAAATGAAGATTGAATGTGCGCAAGATTAATTTGTGCTTTTATCGTAATTGTTATTCTTTTTTGGAGGGACTTTTGATCATTGATTTATGCATTTATGGGAAATTTAAAAATTGCACGTAACATGAAAAACTGTATGAAATATTCAAAGCGTAGTGCTTTTTACAATATTTGGTATGCAAAACAACCTTTTGCCTAGATTCGGTTCTTTTAATCGTCATTATTCTCAAAAACATAATTTTACATGAAAATCCACGTACTGATCAATACGAATTTGATTTTTTTCCTGCACACTTGGATTTTATTTTAAACTTATTTTCTCCTCTGAAGAAATACTATGAAATAATCTCTCTCAATCGAAAACGACCGATTAATACGTTCTTATACTTTCTTATTCCAATTAGAATGAAAATGCGATTAAAATGGACTACGTGTCCTCGTAACGAGAGAACTTGTTTTATAAATGTATAAATTGCTTGTCTCAAACTTGGAATGCTAATTACCTGTTTTTATATTAAGAAGCTGGTTCTCTTAATTTTCACCTTCAGGCGCGGTGCTTTAAAGATAAAATGAAAGAAAGAAAGCAGCAAAAGAATGTTTGAAGACGTTGGATAAAATTCGAAATTTTAAGTGTCCGATTGTTGCAAAAGATTGAAATTAAAGTGTCGAAATCATTTTATTTTACGTTTATCTCACAATCAGTATATTATGGCAGCATCGTCTTACTGAAATAATTTGATCAGCGATAGATACGGGCGAGTAATTGTCCATGAATATTCATGCACATCTCGTACAATCTTATAGAGGACATAATGTACAGGGTGTCTCATTTAAGCGTGACTCTCAAATATCTCTTTTTTCATTGTTTATTTTTTATATTTTATTTTCATTTTTTATTGTTTTATTTTTTATTTTTTTATTCAAGACATAACAAATATTTTGTTCTTAAACGATACCTTAAACATTCTGCATTGTTTTTCTTTTTTCGCAAAGTGTGAAGTTTTCAAAGTCATCGACATTTTTTGTTCAAACAATTACATTTCCTTGTTACCAATGCATCGCGTAGCTTGCAAGAAAATATACATTCAGAGATTTTTAGATAGTAAAACAATCTTCTCTTCTCATAATTATTATATTGTATATTTCAAGAAAGAATGAAGGTGAAATATTTTTTAATCATCTCACAGATCTCATAAATCTTTTAATCTACTGAGTTTCACTGAATTATACTCTACTTGATTTTCGAATTATCGAAAAATTGCCGAATTTTCAGAGCCCCATTTCACACTCATGTCAGAGGAAATTTCGACAGGGGAAGAAAATTGCGCAATTGCCCTACTTATTTCCAAAGTTTTACAATTTTTTGAATTTCCGGGTTGGGGATTCTCCCCTTCTCTAATGCCACAAATTCTTCACAGTATGAAAGCATATCTCCATTATTACTTTCCTCGCAGTCTTCTTTTCCTTCTCTGGTCAATTTAATCAAAATACCGCAAGTTTCATCGCTAATGATATTGTTAGTGTACTATTTTAAATTCTCGCGACAAGAGAATCGCGAAGAAACTATATTTTTATAATATAGTGTAATATTAATATAATACTATATATATATATACATATTATATTATATTGTTTATATGTTATACTGTATACTATTTTAAAAATTTTGGTTAAATTGTTATTGTGTGATAGTAGACAAAAAAAAAATATAATTTTCGGATAACAAAACGTTTAAATATTGAGAAATGCAGATGTTACAATGTTCGAATGGAAAGAAAAGAAAAATACAACTTTTAATTCACACTTCAGAACCAGTTGAATAATTGAAATACACTCTGGCGTGTTTTAGAAAATAATAATGTGTCGTGAAATTATTTTGTTATTCACTTACTCGTTCGAGTGAATTGAATCTGATTTAAAAAAAAAGAAAAGCTTTGCAGTACTCTTTATTTTTGCAGGTATTCAAGTTTCTTTCAAATCAACTAAATTCCAAAAAAAAAAAAAAAAAAAAGAAATCTTCGACAATAACAAAATAACCTCAAATAACGTGATGGTCAATCTTGACAAGTTGCCATCTTCAACTTCAATCGGAGGAAGCGAACAGGGCGCGGCGATTTAAGAAAGAGGAAGAAATTTCGTACGGCGAGCAGCGGACAATGCGATTAGGCAGAAAATACTGTGCAATTATTGCTCTTATAACAGGTTCGGCAACAGAGTTGGAAAAGTGACGACTATGCTGCGGAGGTCGGTAACTTCGTTAAGGGGGTGAGCACCTCGGCATCGCAGTTGTTGCTAACAAGTTTTAACACCGGGCAACTCATCTGTGAGATTGAAATTGCAGCGGGACTGCAGCCGAAGGGGAGCTGGTCAATCGAAGATTTTTTTTCCCCCAACGTCAACTAGCTGTCGTTCCCTCTTCGATAATCGATACCTGCAGCGGGCTAGATGGCTGCTAGAAAACGTCCAATTTAAATGCTCGATCTGAACGTGAAACACTATTCACCTTAACGCGTGTTCTTTCCTCCATTTTCCTTCGCTTCTCGCAGCAAAGGACCATAAAGAAAATTGAAGTGAAGTTTGGTGTCTGTTTTTGAATATTCTGTCGAGCCTTTCAGCTTTGGTCAACCCCTAGTGTCACGAATTGAAATCTTTCTGTTCAGGATAAAAATGTTCTATTTAGAGATTGATTTCCAATAACAAAAAAAAAAAAAAAAAAAAAGACCTGCAACCGAGGACTTTGCAACAACTTTAAGCAAATTGGAGGAAACTGTCTGCAAAATTATTGCGCTGATTTGACATTTAAAAGAAAATACAACTGAAAAATGTACATTTTCACGTAAAAGTTATCGGCTATGATAAGCTTTCAGTTTTAATTTTCACGATTTTTTAAAATCTGCAGCCCCCTCTGATTTGCCCCAATGTACAAGAAACAATGGTCATTCTCTTCTCGAATTTTTTAACAAAGAACGCAGTCTGCTAGTTTATTAATCAAATACATTCGCGTGTTTCGTAGATATAAAAAAAAATTATATTATTCTTGAGCCTGTGTTCATTTTGCTTAATCCCTTGGCGCTGGCAACTGATTGCGGACCATAACGAGTGACCGAACCGAATACAGTAATTCGTCGCTTTCTTTTTCTTCTGAACTCGTCGGTATGATGTCACCGCGGTAGAAATTATTGACAAGTAATAAATTTATTATTTCGTGTACCTGGGTCATACTTAAATATACTTAAAACTGAGAAAATATTGCAATTTTGGGACAAAAAATTCTCGACGTGCGTGGCGCAAGAGGCGAACCAAGCGACTTGCGCTGGCAACTGATTGCGGACCATAACGAGTGACCGAACCGTGCACAATAAATTCGTCGCTTTTTTTCGCTTTCGAGCTCGCCAGTATGGATAGAAATTATTAAAAAATAATAACTCGTCATTTGTGTTGCCTGGGTTTTACATTTAAATATATTCAAAACTGAGAAAATGTTGCAATTTGGGACAAAAAACTTATTCCAGTACAAGAAATTAATTGTCTATTGTTTAATCACCATTAATCAGCATTGTCATTAAATAAATATTATTTGCATTTAATACCTACACGTATGACATTCAAAAATTGTCGTATCGCGTGTCGGTAGAAATTTTGGTGGGTAAAATATGAAAAAAGAATGGTGATCGCCGAGGATTAAAGTTTAAATCTTAACGTCACATTTGTCTCGTAGAAATTAAGAACAATTTCGGTGAAACACAAATATCCAGACGTCAATGTTTTTACACGTTACCGCGCTCGTTATTAGTGGATACCAGCAGATCGATAAAAAATTGAGTACATAACAGCATTAGCATGGTGCTCGTCCGTGTACGTAATGCAACGAAACACGTTCTCGCAGTGTTAATAAGAAATCATTGCAGTCTCTCTCAAATACGAGTTTCGTGAGAAAACGGTGCTTTGCATTTTGTAATCATCTTCGCGTAAACATAATAATTCGAAATTTACACCAACGAATTCCACTAGGTTGTTAGATATGAAACGGCGGATTTCACGAGTAAAATTATTCAGAATTCAAACGAGATTTATTTCACGGCGATTTGAAGCTCGAAGCTTGCCAAGTTCTGTCAACTGTTTGATTATAAAGTGTTGGACTATCAAAAATAATCATGGACGAACGTTCAGTTAGCATGCATTTTTACAAAATTTGAAACTTTAACGTAACAACAGTGAGAATTGCTCGTAACGCTTACACAAGTGTGCAAAAATTACACTGGAAAGAAAAACAATTCTTCTACTAAAAGATTGTGAAAATGTTAGATTGAAAAGTACAATGAACAAAATTTTTAAAATCGAAGATTTTAATTGTAACAATTGTAAAGTTATTCAGAATGAACAAAATGTATCGAGTTTGATTAATATTATTTTTAAGAAACTGAACACGGACATTATGAATTTGGCCATTTTATTTGCAACAATCTAATATCTATGAGCATGTCAGCCAGTTTCAACATTGTACGTTTTATAATTATATTATATTTAATATTATAATAATATTATTATTAAAGAAAGCTATAGACATTGAATTTGGCCATTTCATCTGCAAAAATTTAATATCTGTGAGTATGAGAGCCAGTTTCAACATTATAATTATGTTATATTTAATACCGTTTT
Source organism: Tetragonisca angustula (assembly GCA_036937485.2). NCBI lineage: Eukaryota > Metazoa > Arthropoda > Insecta > Hymenoptera > Apidae > Tetragonisca > Tetragonisca angustula. The sequence goes on from JAWNGG020000041.1 coordinate 151,453, forward strand.
ATACAATATTTTTTACAACAATTTATATAACATAATGATAATATTATTACATTTAACAACATAATATTCATTGGAAACGACTTGTGCCATGCAAATACCCTTTCATTATTCAAATCCTCAGTCGATAGAAGAATTTCATTATTATATTGCAATGATTACGTTACAATACTACTAAAAATGAATTGTTGGGCTGATGATACAACCGAGCAGAATAAAATATAAAAGTTGGAAATATTTTTTACTTAATCAAGCGTTACTGAAGACACTGAAAGCAGGTGTGTAGTCGTGGTTCTAGTACATTAATAGTTTATGAATTTTAAAAAAAGGAAACTTTAACTTCAAACAAATAAAATTTTCGAACAATTCACGTTTCGTCTTCAAATCATAATATTTTCCTGGAAATCTGCTTGCCACGACGTTTAGTTTCTTACGACAGAAGAAATATTCTCGTTTAATTGGAAGTTTCTTCCACTTTCGAGAAAACATATTTGCCCAGAAAGATACAGTTTCAGTTCCAGTGAGTACATTGTATTTTACGACAGTTTTCTCGAAACAAAAAGGATAATTACAGTTATTTCATAATTTGCTGAAAATTTTAACAGTTTGAGATCCCTGCATTATCCTACATTTTCGAGAGAGAGAGAATTTTCACTGTCCCGAGAGCGAGAACATCTTCGAGAAAAATCACTATATTACAAAGTTGGAACAATCGCTCGAAAGTCAACAAATCAAACTGAAAATTTCCTGACGCGTTCATTCTCTTACTGGTGGAAAATTGCGTTTAATTATATGTTTATGAATTTATGTAATTTATGTTCATAAAAGTACGTTTATTATTATATGATAATGCAAAAAAGAAATAAAATTAAATTCTGTTAAAAACAAAATAAATTTAAATTATGCAAAAAGTAAAATAAAACTACGTTTATTATTATATAATAATGCGAAAAGAGAAAAATAAAATTAAATTATGTTAAAAATAAAATAAATTCTTTAAAAATTATATAATAATGCAAAAGGAAATATAAGTTGTAACTGGTGATAGAACATTAGGTGAAAAAAAATAGACAACAAAATTTTTTCACTTTTTATAACGAAATTTTTCAATCTGACCAACTATGGGTTACACTGGAGTTGATAAATAAATTAGTTTGGTCGAAAAATTGACTTGGTGTAATAGTTGTGCACTTAATAAATTTTTTCGAAAAGAAATCGTCTTGTATTCTACATTTTTGACTCATTTCAGACAGAATAACCTACTAATAAAATACATTTTCCCATTGAAGAACATCGTGCCAGTTTTTGCAATTATTGCCAGTTCACTGTCTTTGGAGAAATGAATTTTATCCCCTCAGGTGCAATTAGCATTAAGACAGTTTCTCAAAAACTCTTTGCCCGTCTGTCTTTTCTCATAAATACATCCATCGATCTGGCATCCACTCAACTATAATTCTGGATTCATTCGTCTCTGTAACTGTCTCTTGAATTATACAATCCCTGGCGAAAAATTTTCAATCATACTCGTTGGTACAAAATTGATTGAAAACATTTGGATTTTAAATTGAGTTATAAAGTATTGCTTTATATCGTTGAATCTAATTGCGAAGCAAGGAGTGACAACAATTGATGAAAACTTATCATTCGTTACTGAAAAGAAAAAGAAACATTTGCGAACGATCGATGCATATACGCATTGTTTTGACAAAAATAACTGACAGAACCGAAGCACACATTTACGCGTTAAGATATTTGTTCAGTCTGCGTTCAGTTTGCTAATCGAGAAGATCTTTGTTTGAAAATTTTTACAATCCTCGAAATATGGAGGAAAAAAGTTGATTATAAGTGAAGCAGATACCGTGTCGAAGAAGAAATTATGTGAATGAAATACAGTGTAAATGTCAGGTTCCAAGAATGAAATCGATTATAATAAAAATTTATAAATAATAAACATAAATTTATAATATAAATGTAACAAATTTATTATATGTGTATATATACATTAAATAAATCGATTATAATAAAAATTATTAATAACAATTAGACAATGAAAAGCGCGGAATAATATGTTTGGAAGATTCTGATAACGAGAATGTTGACAAGGGATGAATTTACAAATTTCTAGTGTATGCAAGATCATGGCAAGGTATACAGTCACAGTAAAAATGATCATTAATGATATTTAATCTTATGTAATTATTACATTCTTATGTAACTAAATTTTATTGAGTATTTATTCTTGTGACGTATAGATTATTTTGTCAATAGTTGAAATTAATATTTATGCTTGTGTACTTGAATGGTAAATCAGCTAGTTACAAAACAAAATAAATGGAAACACTGCAAAATATTTAGCAACTGTTATTATTATTATTTTATTAACAACTGTAAAATATTTAGCAACTCTTATTATTATTGTTATAATTTTATTAACAGTTACAAAATGTTTAGCAAATGTTATATTACTATAATTGGTATTACCAACTCTAAACGTCGTAATACACTATTTATTAATTTTTTCACATATTTCTTCATCAACTTTTGTGAACTCTGTACTGAAAACATTAAAAAAGTTTGTTTTCGTATTCCGTCTATTCAGAAAGATATTCTAGAATCCAGTAAACTCCATAAATTCTCAATTGGATTCAAGTCCGGGCTTTGAGCTCGTGAAAAAATTTCTTTGTCCTCTTTCTGATCGTCTTGTTGCAAGAATCTTCATCAAGATTCAATTTCAGCACGGTTTCTTCCAAATTTTCATTAACAATGTCAATGTACTTTTCATTCGTTATTTTATCATTACTAGCGCTTCATCTTCGTTAATCTCTTGCGCTGGAATGGCCTGCCACGCACGTCGAGAATTTTTTGTTCTAAAATTGCGATTATTTCTCAGTTTCGAGTATATTTAAGTATAACACAGACAAAACAAATAATGGTTTTATTACTTTTCAATAATTTCTATTCAGTGACATTATACCGACGAATTCAAAATGAAAGTTATTGTATACAATTTGGTCACTCGTTATGGTACGCAATTAGTTGCCAGCGCAAGTGGTTAAACGAAAAAAAACACCCCCGTTACCATTAACAGGCCACCTCCAAATTTTATTGTTGGCGTAACAAATTGTTTCTCGAATGTTTCACTGGGTTTCCTCCAAACATGATTTCTCTTTTTCAATCATTTTCGTAATTCAAACCTGCTTTAAATTACTTCTTCCAAAAGAACGTTAGCACGTTGACGTTTCAGCAAAGGCTTTATTCGGACAAGAATATAAATTAATTTAAACTGTTGAGTAAATAATGTATGCATTACGAAGATACATAAAGTTTATACATACAGTAAAATTTGAGCATGCAACTACACGATCGTTTTCGTTAAATGTCGTTAAATAACTGTCCACTTATTTTACATTTCAATGTGATATTAATTTAATAGACCAAAATGACCGGTTAAATAAAATTACGGCCTTTAGTTGATAAAAATTTTTAATTAATAAATAAAACAAAATAATTTAATTAGCTTCTATGATAAATTGTGGCTTTCGTAATAAATGGAACAATAGATGGATATGGTAGTATGCATCAGTAAATAATCAAGCAGTGGCTGTGAATTACCACGCGTCCAGAACAATAAAACTTTAACCTTAGCTTAGAGTAGCTTAGGCCACTCTGCAGCAGATTCTCTTACTATTTTTCAAGAGGACGTTTAGGTTAGAATATGGCCCTTTGGATCTTCAACTTTGATCTTAGCGATGAGTGGAATACGATGCGAATGAAAAATATTTTCATCTTGAAATTCCCGAGGTGGACATTTAGGGGTCGATATACGTTGAAAAAATATCAAACGAACTCTTTGCGATGATCGTTCAGCCTCTTCCGGTTTCTTCGATTCTTGCTACAATCTCGTCGAAACGATCCTCCTCAAAGTGGCGAGAGAAGAAAAGGAAGAAAACACGAGTAAAGAGAGAGAGAGAGAGAGAGCCGCAGTTGTAGCTAGTGCGCCTCGAATTAGCTTAAAAGCCCGGGGGCCAACGTGGACACGAAAGGGTTAACGTGGAAAAACGCGGCTCGATCTCGTATATCACCGGGAGATAAAGGGCTGGCAGACGGCGACGGAAAGTATGGCGGTTTCGGCGACAGCCTTCGGATAGCCCGCGTGGTGCAGCTGTCGCGCGCCATGATCGTCGATCTGCTTGCGAGACGAACAGCGGAGATATACAGGGGGGTCCATAAAGTCTCTTTACAATTTGAAAAATTTATTACAAAGGCAATTGATGAGATATCTTTGTCAGATTTGTTCCATGTACTCGGTGGTTATCAAGATTTTTATCACATTGCGTTTCAGGTACCCTGTTGATGAATAAGATACTGTTAAATGAACCTCTTACAAAGTGGTTACTCCTCGAGAGAAGGCACAGTGCGTTTCATGGTTTATTGAAACCAAATCTGCAGACTCGGCCATACCTGAGAACTAAGTGTGGAAGAGTTTAAAATAAACAAGAAAAAAGAAAATGAAAAATAAAATTTTTGAAAATGTAAGAGAATGCTGAGTTTGAAAATTTATCAAGTACCGAGGCAATTTTTAACAAAACATTCAAAACTTTTTTGAAAATTTGAAGCGTTGAACAAACAAATTTTATTCCATATTTTTTTTACGTTAAAATAACAAAGCTTCAAGTCTAAAAATTTTATTCCCATTTCTTTGCGAGGAATTTGTATGAATTTGTGTAAATTTCGAATCTTTAGTCTTTTTTTCTTTTTTGTAACGAAAGTTACATTTTTAGTAACCAAATTCATTTCGTGAAATGAAAATCATAATTCAAATTAACCAACACATTCACACTTGATCAATTCGCAATTGCAAATTTTCATTCTTTATTCTTTGTCTCTGTAATTGAACTTTTGCCAAGTTGATACAATTAATTTTTTGTTATAACAAGACACGTAAGATCGTAAATGAAATAAGAAGAGCAGAAAATATGAAAAATATATTTTTTACTTAAAACACCTTTAACGTGTCCAAGTAACGAGTAATTAATTATTTGAACGTCGAGTCTGTGTTAGATAATTTCTGTCCCTTTCGTACAATCAGACAGACAGAACGTGAAAATGCTCGAAACATTCCAGTGATGGCTAAATTAAAGCCACACTATCTCTGGCAGCGTTAGCTTCCTTTTCACAAAAACCCCGAGTAGATCAAGAAAATATGGACAAACTTTGTACAACGAGCACGGCGAAACTTCTTTTATCCACGTCGTAACTTCAACCAAAGTGGACATAAAACCCATACACGGACGACAATTTCCACGCACACGGCGCACGTGTTAAGGTGTTAAAGTGCGAGAACGATTGGAAATTTTACACGCGAATTTTTTAGGTGAGACACGTTTCGAGAAAACGCGAGAAGGGGATGTTCATGGAAGATTCATTTCGTCGAACGCACTGGCAACGGTCGTTTGCAAGAATTTAAAGAGACAAAAGGCCCGACCCGTCAAGCGCTGCTGCAGGGGGGCCGCGTTAATGAAATTCGCCCTTAAAATTTCATATTTTTCCACGCGAGCGCGACCGTTTCCCAGAGAAGCTCCCACAGAGAACGTTGAAGCGTGCTTCTTATTTCTGGAATTCGTCTCTGGGGGCAGGGCAACAAGTTAGCGACCAAATCGTTTTGCACGATCCGTTGGTCACTGGCGTTAATTAGTTCCGCATTCGACACAGTGGCGCTCGGATCGAGAATTCTCGCGATCATCTTTCTCACTTTGATTTCTTACCAGTATACTTATATTAATTTCCAAATGTCCGCCACTCACGTAAAGGAAAAATTAATGAAATATAATAATAATAATAACAATAATTCTATTACTACAATCATATAACAATTAGTATTATATTAGTATAACATTATTATATAATATTAGTATAGTAATTTATTATTATAACTATTATATAATAATAATACAATAGTAATTCTTTTATTACTATTATATAATAGCTAGTAGTGTTTAATATTATATATAATAATATACGTTACATATATACATAATTATATACAATACAATGCTAATTAATATTTATATAATTAGTATAATATTAGTACAGTATCATGTAATAATAGTAATTTGTTATTATTACTGTTTTACATAATAATAATTCTAGTTGAGACAAAATACGCAAAGATAACCATTTTAAAAATATCGATTTTTCACCACGTATAAGTTTTCTCCTGAATTTTTTTCTACATTAAAAGATATACTTTTCCTTAATGAGAAATACTTTCCCATTGACAATTATAGCACACGGTATATTTAAAAAATAATAATTCACGGGATGAAGAAAATTGGAAAAATCTTTTAAATTTGACAAGCCCACAAAGTCTTACTTTCTGACTGTAGAAATCTTTTCAGTGAACCTTTCTTTATGTAATAATACAAGAATCATTTTCGTCTTCGTTCGACTTTTCAAGTTGTTATATTTTCAAATTATCTACGTTTTTCATTCCCGTTTATTCGAAACAGAGTGTTATATAATATTATAAAAATATACCGCATTATATAATAAATATTAAATTGAATCGTTAATATATATATATACACATATATATACATAAATGTATATTAACTTATTTATTTTTATTATTATCTTAATTTTAAAAGCTTTTTACAATTTTAATTATAAAATAAATTTTCATATTTAAGTGTAATCACTTTACTGTATGTATGCATACACACACACACACACACACACACACACACACAGAGTAAAGTGATTACATTTAAATATGAAAATTTATTTATATATATATAATATAAATATAATGAGTGTTTTAATTTTTAATTTATATTATATTTCATTTCTAATGAAAAAGTATTTTAAATAAAATTTTATAATTTAGTTCTTATAATAGCAACGATGTAATATACTACTGAGTATTACCATAGCATTTAATTCAATTATTTAAATTCATTTTATTTTATGACATATTTATAAACTTAAGCTTGAAAGTTTGAAAAACTCGAGCCACGATTTTAATTTTTAGTGCTTGAACCTCAAAAAAGTTGAAGCCTTCATTTCGAAATTGTACACAATGACGATTATAAACAGTATCGTAGACTGTGTAGAATTACAATGTAGTTGCTTCGTGAATTATAAGTAATTAAATTACATCGTATTTCGTATTAAGGCCTCTTGTTCAATCAAATTACTGTACTCGAATGAAAATTGATATTTGAAACATAAAAAGAGATGAAATTCACCAAGGTAAAAATTTCAAGAATTAATATTGTTCGGTGGTAAATATGCTATTCATTATGTGAACGGAAATAAACTTTTTTATTACATTCGTTTTAAAAAAGAGTTTTAAAAAAATAGATATCCTACATGTTATTTGAAAGAAATTAATACAGAAAGTTAAATGAAATATTATTCAAAAAAAAAAAAAAAAAAAAAAAAAACAGAAACATACAAAAAGAAAAGTTAATACAAAAAATGGAACATTATTATATGTAAACATAAATTTAAAAAAAGAAATAGATATCTTACAATGTTTGAAAGAAAATTAAATGAAACATTACTTGGAAAATATAGATATACATACATATACAATTTAAAAAAATCAATAGAAGAGTAAAATGGAAATGGAATCCAACAGAAAAAGAAATCCTGGAAAAGACAATGTTCTTAGCTTTTTACCAATTACTTGTAGGATCGCACTGACAAAGTTATCAATTTTCAACATATTCTTCTTTCAAATATATTGTCACTAGGAATGCTTTGTCAACATTGCGTAAGGAAACATGCTTTTTAGAAGTGTAGATAAAGATAATGGTATTGTATCTAAAACAAACTCTTTTAACATCGAGTATTCTAAATATCTTAATATTAACATAAAAATTAGTATTAATTCCATATCTAATACTAATAGTTTAAATATTAATTTAGTCTAATATTAATAATCAAAATTAATTCTACATCTTAATATTAATCTTAATTAATAGATGCATCTATATTCTAAGTATAATAATCCACTTCAATGTTGTAGTTGTATAATAATATATTTCAATTACATTGTAACGCTGTAATTCAATTACAGTAATTTGCTTTTAATTAAATTAGTTAAAAAGTACGAATTGAACGTGCAATTCAATGACAAAGTAACGCTCGTTATAAAACAATGTAAATAAATTACGATGCAATTCAATTAGCGTCTATGTTGGTAACAGCATCATATTATTCACGGAATAAACCCTAAGAGCTTCGAGAGCTAGCTAGCTGTTGAAGCTGCAGTCTTTAAGCTTCGAGAATTCGAGCCCTGACATTAGCCTTAAAAGCATGATCTTCAAGAATGAGTCTGCCTCGTGTCGTCTTCAAAATTCGAAACTCTCGTATATTCCCGCGAATTCGCAGATCGTGTCCTCTTCCCTCGAAAGCGCGGCTTTCATAACCTCTTTCCATCTCGAGAACTTTTTTTTTTTTCCCAAGATTGCAACATTTTCTCAGTTTTCAAATAGTAGGTTGAAGTCTTGGAAATGAGATACAAAAAGTCCTAGCCTTTAAAATGGCTTATTTTATAGGGATATAACAATAAATCCGCGAATACAGAATAATTGAATTTGTATCACTGTTTACAACTTTGAGCAGAATCGTGTGATACAACTATTACTTTTGGCGAATCGAATATTAGGTGACTTGGATTCGATTTAATTCTGAATTGTAAAAACTGCGAGCCACGATGTATAAGTAAAAAATGTAAAATGACGTGATTCTGAAACTTTGAACGCATTTTTCTCGTAACTCGGTTTTTAGAAACGGTGTGCAGGATATCTTGAAATTTAACCAACTACCGTGAAACTTGGTACTTGTTTTTAGTGTAACACTTGCTAGAGATTAACCATCCAACGTTTTTCAATTTTTAACAATTTCGAAAAATATAGGAACTTTTGGCAGAAATTCGATACATCAAAAACAAACAGCTGCTATTTTCATAATTTTCACAGAAATGAAAATGTTGGATCGTCAATCCATAGGGAATATTGTTTACCTTTGAACTTTTTTTGCCTCTTTGTTGCAACTAATCCTGTTTTGCTAGAATCACGCACACCGATAGGCGATATAAAAAAAAGTTATGTAAAAAAAGATGCTGTTAAAAAGTTAAATAAGAGCCCTCTTTTTTCTCTTTTAATGTTGCTTTTTATAGTTTATGTGTTGAAGTTAACGATAAATGTTCGTGTCAATCAAATATGTACTATCTGTTTTATTAGCCATGCAAAATATTCCTAATTTTTAGGCCCGTCAAACTTTCCCGCCTCCTTAAGTATATTTAAATGTAACTCAGGCAAAAAAAAAAAAAAAAAAAAAAAATGGTAAGTCTATTACTTCTTAATAATTTCTATCCAGTGATATTATACCTATGTTCCAAAAAAAAGGAACGCAACGAATTATTGTATACGGTTCGGTCACTCGTTATGGTCCGCGAACCAGTTGCCAGCGCAAATGGTTGAATAAAATATCGAATTCTGTCTGAAAAAGAAGGAAAGTGTTGCGATCTGACATTTTGCGTTCCCATTGTGCTACTTTAACGAAATCCCTCGAACACGTGACAGCTACGCCATTGTATTTCACGATTTCCCGAATTTAACGACTCTGCGCAACACCACTTGTATTTGAGGTACTCGACTCCCCTGGTCGTAAACTTTGCTCGTTATTGAGTCAGTTGCTAGCTTCTGTGAAAAAAAAAGAGGAACTTTTGCCACGAAAATACGAGGACAGTACGAAATGGATTTCCAATTCGTAGATGTATCTGTTATATGATTTCATTATGTAGCAAATAAATTGCGTCACTAATTGCTTCTCACAAATGGGATGAGTTCATTACGTGCACGTACAAGATGTGATTCCTTTTATTTCTTTTGAGAAGGAAAAAAAAAGTAGGACTGTCGATAATTGTATTAAAATCTCCAAGATTTCACTACTATCACTGTTAATCTATACTCAAATTGTTACACCTGCTAGAAAAATATAATTATTTTGCACGTACAAAATAGACACATCAACAAAGAAAAATAGAAAGAAACAAATAAATTCTTTCACTTGAGATTTCGTCTTCGAGAAAATCGAGTTTGAACGTTTGTCAAATATATTTTAATTTAATAATAATTAATTAGGAGAGTGTAGAATAAAATTATTTCATTTGGAGTTTCATTTTCAAACCGTGTCTCTTACTCGACAAATTCTCAAACTCGATTCTCTGGAAAACGAAACATCTTACGAAAAAATTTTTTTACTCTTTTTTATATATAGAATAATCTTTTGTTAATGATTATTCTTTATTATTAATCGATAAATTAGTAAAATTTGAAAAGTATATTTGATTTTCTCGAAAGCAAAAGTCCTAAATAAAATATTATATCCTACATTTCCGACTTGTTTCATTCATGAAAACACTTATTATAGTTTCAGCCATGAAAGAAAATTTTCAATGCTTTCACATACCATGACAATTTATAGCTTCACTCTGTCATCTGTTACACAGTGTAAAAACATTTTTAAAATAAAATGAGACGATTTTTTTCAAAATAAAATTGTGAAAGTTTATATCCCTTTGGTTGCAAGCTTTCTGATTTCCATTTGTTGTGTTTGATGACCCACAAAATTTAAAAAAAGAAGATATGAAATTTAATGTTTTCTTATTCCAAGCATAGCTGCGCCGTGAAAAGTTTATACATGCTGTTATTTACAAAGTATATTCTTTTCTTTTTGTTTGTTTAAATAAATTTTTTACGATGTTCCGCACAACATGTTAATTTACTAAATGGAAACACATGGCGTGATTGCAAGTTTAAATACTGATAGGAGAAACCGAGTTGAGAAAAGGAAAAATATATAAATTTATAATTAACATAAATTAATATATATGATATATATATAAATAATATATAAAAATTAATATAAATTTACAAACGCAATTAAAGAAATACGACAAGATATTCTCAATAATTTATGCATGTTGTCACAAATGTCACAAATGCACGAAAATCTACAGAATGCTTATATAAGGATATCTCAACGCTTCTCTCATCAGCGATTGCTCAATCACGAATTATATAAAAATGTGACAATTTGTTGAAAACAATCGAGTCCTTTCCCTGTTCTCACTTGTTTATCAATGATTTTCAATCGAGCAGCATTCGATATCGACAATTCGTAAACTTTGCCACGACGAAATTTACGTGGCAAACTTATGGCAAACAACCGCGTAATTTATACCGCGTTATTTACAGACAAAGCGGCCGAACGATAAATTCCCCGCGAAACTTGTAAAATGAGAGGCAACAAATAAGATGGAAATTTATGAGTTCATCGACTGTTCGATCAGGCGAATAACAGGGATGCTGGTTTTCGCAAAGAAAACGGTGGATAGTAACAAGTTGGCTCTGTTGTATCAAACTCGCGCGTCTGGCGAGAACTATGCGCTTCCAAAGTTTAGCATCAATTTCTTTCATTTCAAACGTCATAGCATGCTCTTTGTCTGCTACGACGTTAGTTAGCTCCTTTGGAAATCTGACGAGCAAGCTTAACCTCTTTAATTTCAATTATAACAAAGAAATTTAATTTAACTTTACTTTATTTTTGATAAATAAAGCGACAAACGAAATTAAAAGGATTAAGTTCCCCTTTCAGAATTCCTAGAAAAATAATTATTTTCGTAATGGTTTCGCTTTTCTATAGGACGTAAATTAAGGAAATTTTCAAACAATTCAAACAAAAACTCATGTCAATCGAATGTGTACTTTGCTAGCCCTCCAAAGTATTCGTGGAAATTTCTAGGCCCGTAATTTCCTGCCCCCTTAACTGTCCACACATGTGGCCAAGGGTGTGAAAAGCGAGATGACACGATTAAAGACGTAAATTTTGCGAATTTGCATTTTGATAAAGAAGTGATAAAAATTGAATGTTTCCTGCCAAGGCAAGAGTGGCGAGAAATTGCACGGAGGATGATAGTTTCAACAATAAACCCCTGTGTGCCTCGCGTCTCTGTGGCTTTCGCGTTATGTTTTAATAATCCTGAAACGCGTTTACGAGAGAGATACGAAAGTGCAAAAATGCACAAAACCGCGGGTAATATGGTGAAAGCATGATATTTAGTTGGTGAAACAAATCTCCGCGCGAGTTTAATTTTGATACGAATTGAAGATATAAATTTGCAGAGAGGGATCCGCAATCTGCCTGGAGCGTGCCGTTACAGTACAAATATTAAACCGCGGTTTATATTAAACCGTTGCATAAACAAAAATTTACAAAGTGCTGCCAGCACATCCGCGATGTTCAAAAATACCAAAATTTTGCAGGAGAAAAACTTCACTCGTGCCGAGGGTGCTCAATCAGGGGAGGATTTCACGGTTTCGAGAAACGCCAAATTATATATAATCACACGTTGTCGGGCAAAAAGATGGCACAACTGTAATTATTAAGAAATTTTACATTTATACTCAAAGCTTCACGAACGTTTAACGGTACAGGTACCATTGTTTCCTTCAAATAACACAACGAACGATGAAACATGTAAGTAATTAATGTCACTCGTATGTTTTACAATAATTACATCGAATGAGATGGCACGTTTAAAGCAGTCGAAAGAAATGAAATTTTTCTGTATAACAGTCACCATACGATTCGGTAATGATTTATACAACTTTTCTACTTTTACTTGTGAAAGTTTTCGCCATTGTGCGAAATTGTCGATTGTTGGCGCAAACAGTTCTCCCTAGTAATTTTCTACGATATTTAAATCGGGGTGGATCTTGCAGGTCAGGGAAGGATAGTTTTATTTAAAGAAATCTCTCGCAATTATTACTTTATAGACGGACGCATCGTCCTGTTGAGACATAAAGTTTCGACCTCCAATACGAGTTGCACCATCTTTAATTTGCACTTTAAATCTTTGCACATCATGGCATTCATCCGGTAATCAATGAACTGTACATCTGTTCGTTTATTATAACCAATTGCAGCCCGTAATATAATACTGCCTCAACATTTATCGACGAATTTCTGACAACTGTTCTTCTCCAATGTCGTGAAAGTATTAATTAGGGTCACCACCAAAGGCCATCCAAATTAAATTCTTTCTCGTTGGAAAACTAGAACCATGCAAGTTCAAACTTTGGTGAAAATATTACTAGTGTACTACCTTTTTGTCCGACAGTGTAACAGGAAGAGATCGACGATCCCAAGTTCGTCCCCAGAAATGGTAAAAATTCAAACGTTTTTGAAATCGTCGAAAAATTAATATCGAAGATTGAAATCTCTCCCTTGCAGAGAGGTTGCGGTACAATTTTATTTCAGACTTTGCATACCGCGGTTGAACGACAAAAGTTCAACGAAATCCTAACCTCAAGAAAGTCGAACGTTCAAAGTTCGATGAAATGGCAAGTTTCAAGAGTCATTAAAAATTTCGATTTTCAAGATCTGGTTATGAAAGAAAGAAAAAGAAAATTCTGGGAACAAAAGCATCCTTACGTTCCTGGTATCTGCTGCATGATGTGTTACAAAATCACTTAGGACCGTCAAAATGGAGTCTTTGCGTTTTAAGATGAGACCAAGCGAATCGTTGTACAAAGTTGAAACTTTGATTTTTCATCGTACAAACAGCATGCAAACACCGTGTGGGAGCACCACTGAGCTATAATAACTCAGCAAACGCCCAAAGTGTCGTTGGATCGGTCTAAAAACGCGCAATAAAAGTTTCCACTCTATAAACGCGCGAACGAATGAAAAATGGAGACCGAAACTGACGAGGGAACGCCTCGAATCCAAACTTATCGACTCGAGTCTTTATCAAAACTTTATACGCTTTTAGACTGATCGAAAACATGAGTAACAGGTGCGTTTCGTTCGTGTTCGATCGCCGTTTAAGAGTGTGGAAACTGCCCTCGACGCCAAACGCAATTTAACGTTTTATTACAAGCTGTAATTAAAATTATTAATAAAATTACATATAACAAATGAAAATAAAAATAAACTTATTTTTTTACTACTTTTTAAAAGTATTTTCATAATAATAATAGTCTTGACAATAAATATGATACAAATTTATTAAGTTTAATTATTCCACATAAAAAATTTCGTTTTGATATAAATCTAAGTAAGTAATAGTTGAATAAATTAATATTCATAATTTTAAAAAATAATTAAAAATTTTTTAATTAAATGTAACATACAATTTTCTAAAATTTAATTTTATTAATAAACGAATCATAAAATAAAAGATAATTGAACATGACACAGAGAATAGTAAAAATTGTTTTATATTTAATAAATATATAAAAATTATCAAAACATTATTAAATGACGTAGAACATGCAAATAATTCTTTTAATGAAAAATTAATATTAATATAGATTGATGTAAAAATTCTATTTAAAATTAATAGAATCATTGTATTGAATCAAATATTTATAAGATGACAAAGAAATGTAATTGTGTAAATAAATTTTATAACTGTTGATAAAAAAAAAAATTGGTTGTCATGATGATTTTTCGTAACGATAAATTATTCAATTATGAAATGACAAGAAATAAGAAAGAATTTATTAAAAATTTCGAATCTATGTGTGAAGATATCAATAATAATTAGATTATTATTAATAATAATAAAAAATATAAATATAACTGATGAAAGAGATGAGATTGAATAACGTGAAATACTAATTATTTTTGTCGAATTTTTTATAATATTTTAAATCCTAATTAATGAAATTATTGAAAATTCATAAATAATTCATTTTATCATAAAATTATAAATCATTATCAATATAACAAAACATATTTACACTTTTTCGCCCATGAGCTTGAAAAAATAGAGAAAAATGTTTCAAATAAAACACTGAACGGCGAAATAAGTACCATACTCGATTACTATTGTAGAATATGTATGATGGATGAAAGTTTGAATCGTGTGTAGCTAACATCTGGATCGTAGTTGATTATTACAGTGTATCTTTAAAACGTATATCATTCAGGGATGTGCGAGAATCCGAAAACGTCGGAAATCTGATGAGAAAAGGGAAAGTTAGCAATGTACGTAGAAGATGTGGCAAGTGATGCAAGCGTGTGGTGTAATGCCTATAAAATGATTTAGTACAAGAAAAGACATTTATTAGTTTACACAGTAAATGAATGAATTGTATAATATTTCAAAAATATAAGCTTTTATTATAAATACAGCACGAATTTTTATACGTTTATAGAAGACTCGAGGTTCAAAAATATATACATGCATGTAATAATACATAAAAATATATAAAATTGTAATATCGATATTTTACAATATTTAGTGGGTACAGTAGATTGTTCAAATTTCGATTATCAGAATGCAGAATGAATCAACACAATTAAACTGTTTATATTTTGGGATATGTATCCTTGCATTTTAATGTCAATGCATCGTCAAAGTGAACTGTTTACGTGCAAATTTCGTTTATGCGACGGGACGTTTAAAGAAATAGCCCACTCTTTATTTTCTTGTATTACGTCTCGTAAAGCAAAGAGATAGAGTAGATTGTTACATCGGTACTTTTGGGCGCGAATGTGCGTTGAATGTCATTACCGAGACGCAATTTCCGAATGAGGTACAAACGAAAATGTAAATATTGCCCGCAGTGGCGAAACGAACAAAAATATAGCACGAGTTGAATATTTGCGCTCCTCAGTCGTACGGAAGCTGTCGGAAGTGCAACGTTCGTGTGAAATACACTCGATTAAGTGCGTATTAACATTTGTGAAAATGGATCGCGGGGAAAAGGTTGAATCCAACTGAGATACACACGACACTGAAATTAAACGAAGAACGTTATTCCGTGAAAGAACAAAAAAATAGCCAAAATAGATGACAAGAGTCGTAAAATGACAATAAATTTGCTAAAATTACCAAGATCCCGATAATTGTGGAGAAAGAAAAAGTTGTGGACGATCCGAGGTGTGTCCAACGGCTCGGGATAAACGTGCTCTAATACATGTAGCGTCAAATTCACGCTTCACTGGCAGACTGATTGAAGAAGAAGCTGGGGTTATGACAAATATCTGAATATCGAAATGTTCAACGTCGTTTAAAGAATTATGAATTATTCGAAACGACGAAAACTGCAACAGAAATCTTCAAGCAAGAGCAAGAATCATGAATCAGTTTATATGAATGAGAAATAGAAAGAATTATATTTAGACGTGATGGCTTCCAATATTATTGTCACGATCTACGAGAGCAGCAACAACTTCCGAGTCGTCGACTCATGGCAGCGATGATGATGATTCGAGGAGGTGTTGGTCGCTAAGATGGAAATAAAGTTTGTTACCAGAAAATTAAATAGTAGAAAAGTATATTGAAACGATTGACGAACAAATTGACACGAATCGCTGGGAATAAGTACATTTTTCAACGCGACCGCAAATGCAGCAAAACAATACTTTGCGAAGAAAGAAAACTCACATTTTGAATATTGTAGGAAATTGTTGCTTGGCAAAAACCCTATACCAGAATGGAAGTCAATTATTAATGAATTTGAAGAAATGTATTCTGAAAGAAGAACTAATCTGAAGGAATCATTAAAAAAAAAAACTATATAAATCTTTGCCTCAAAGAATGGCTGCTGTTAATAAATGCAAAGATACTTGGTCACACCTTTCTTTCATTTTCATTCGTTGTTTTTTACGAAATGTGCCGTCATTGTCACCCTCTGAATATTACCATATTTTTATTCTGTTATTTCTTTTTAACAACACAAAATGTATCACAAAAGTTTAATTGGTGTCGATAAAAACAGTACAAAGAAGAATGCATTTGAGAAAGACTGTGTTTAACAAAAAGAAATTTAATAATTTTTAGAGCGTGCTATCCTTTGTGCCCAAACCTTGATGTTTAAAAAATCGAAAGGAAAGCTAGTAAGAGAGAAAGAGAATCAACGATCAAGTGGAAAATGAAAAGGAAAATCTGGTTTGATGAATAGAAACGTAAATACAATTTGTTACATCATTAGAAGATGTAGGAATGAGAAAAACGTTACAAGTAACTCTGATTTCAGGACGATCAAAAAAATTGTCGGGGACGGAAGAAGGAACAATGAAAAGTGCGAGTCTCAAGAAAGAAGCAGTTCATTAACAAGAATGAATAAAATTGTTACGTTTAAAGTGTGTCGATGAATTTAATTATTAATCATTAATCCTTCTGCAATATCATATTGTTGGAATACGTCGAAGGTAAATTTAATACGGAGGCGATGGCTGTAAGTCTGTGTGTGAAGAATTTGCGTTGGTAATTTTTTTTCCTTTTTGTCGACTGGATTTTAGATAAGACGAAATATTTGAAAATTGTGGAAGAGAGTGCAGAGAAATTAAATTTGCTTGAAAATTACAGCAGGCAGAGATTGTCGTGGGTTCAACCCAACACAGCAACTGAGCGTTCGTGGCACTAAGAACAACTATCAAAATAACATCAAAAGAAGAACTGAAGCAAAAGATTCGAGAAACATTGTGATGTCTTTTGACGTCAATGCTTTATCAAATTTGGCTTTCTCAACGGAGAACCGTTTGTAAGAAGTATTAAACTTTCCATTTTCATTTTGCAAAGTGTGATTTCGTTTAATTCCAATAATACTGTTTCATCTCAGATGTGTGTTATTCGACATTATTTATTCAAATTTATATTATTAGTTGTTATTATTATTATTATTATGTTATTAGTTATTCGAATTTGTACACGTTCGCATGTTCACTCCAAGCATTATACATACATACGGAAATTTCAAAATATCTACTACTCGATAAGTACAGTGTCCATTTCTATTACAAATACAGGGTGTTCATAAAGTCTATTTACAATTTCAAAAATTTATTACAGTGGCAAATGAAAAGACAGATGAGTGGAAATTATTACAGAATGAGGTGTCAATACACGTCTGTATGGACACCATTAGTTACACGAAGCACATCAGAGGTATACTAAATGAGGCCAAGAGAAAACCTAAATATACACGTTTCATTTTGTAACAATTTCCACTCATCTGTCTTTTCATTTGTCTCTTTAATAAATTTTTTAAATTGCAAAGAGACTTTATGGACACCCTGTACACAATTTTGCGACGCACAACAAAATTTTCATTGTCTCTCGGAGAAACTGACTCGACTCAGCTTTGGGGGCTCAGTTCTCTCGAATAAAATCAAAACCGTCGTTCACGTTTTCGCGATCGCTGTTACAAGCAGACAGAAATTTTCATTCGAATCGGGTTCGAGGTGTCGGAGGCTTCGCTCGCGAGGAGAGGTATTATCGCTGTTAATCTCCGTTCGACGGTGCTGGCGACCAGGCGAGCAGTTTAACGAGCCAAATCGTTACAAACATCGCCGGAGCCCGCGCACGCGTCCCACCGATAATCCCAGCCCCGGGGATTATTCCTGCTCCCGCGATCCTTCTGTCGCGGATTTCCGCTAACGACTACTGCCAATTATTAGCTCTCATTATCGCGCCACCGCGAGAATTCCGCCGGCCGAAGGAGAGCTTGTCTTCTTATTCCTCTTCACTTTTCCCTCGCCCGACTCGCGTCTCCCTTACGTTTCTTTAACAATGCGTGTTTCAACTGCGGCGATAACGCACACGCGGGGGAAATGTGCAATTTGTTCGTGGGCAAACATAAGAGCGCGAGGAAAAATGGACGACTTGGTCCGAATGAAAAGACTGCGTTCTCTTTACTGTCAAATAAAGTGCACGTCTCGAATGGCAGAAATTTACTTTGCTTGTTGTAAACGACATGGCGCCCGATGAACTGCAATTTTAGATCGCCGCAGAAATTATGTTTCAAGATTCAAGATCGTTTCAAAAATAAAAGTGACTTTGAGCTTTTGTGGAAACGAAACTTTTCTTCCTCTTGAAATTTGTGAAAGACCGAATATTGATTTTCATTCGAAACATTTTTTTCTTCTTTTTTTTCCTTTTCGGCAGATTATCGAAAATAACTGAAAAATTGCAATCTGGAGATAAACTTTCGTGGCCGGCATCTTTCAACTTGATATTAATGCTACTATAACTGCAATATACAATATAAATTGAAACGTGTAATAATTCTGATTCTAATTCCAAATTATGCAAATATCCAAGCATCCTCGTCAAAACATCACGGGTTTCAATTTCTTAAAATCCGCTTTGAATCTATTCAAAGATCAATCGCTCTTGATCATTTCTCAATATTCTGCTTGTATTGAAGTACGCCTAAAATACAATTGAATAGTCGAAACACGCATATCGACGTACGTAAAACGATAATTCAAACACTTCGTTCTATAATTGTTAATTTAAAAAATTGGCTTTACTCTGGTTTTCAGAATTTTACAACCGTAGGATGTGGAATATTTTGGATCCTGGAATTTCATTCCCCGGAAAGGGGAATTCCTTACTTCGTAGAAGAGAAATTTCATCGAAATATCAAATTTGAAAGAATGACTATTGACCGTGGAAACGTGGAAACGGTCTTCAGACCACTGTGAACTGTTCAAACGAGTGTTACATTCTTTGGGAAATTCGCAATATCGTTTTCAAAGTCGATGTGAAGTTTCTACAGAAACAAACCGAGAAAGAGGATATTTTGCGTGTGAAAATAAGTAGGAGATTTACAAATTTGTAATCTTCAATTTAATTTTAAAAGGTGCACTATTTTTTCTCCAACGACGAATTAAACAGGAAAGTTTTACTATTTTTCTCCATTTTTTAATTACAGCAAGTATATACTCGAAAACAATCCTCCTTTTTCTCCAGCATATTTTTACTTTTTGTTAAATAAATGCGTAAACAATTTAAAATGCAATTTTTTCTGTGATACGCTAAAATTCAACTTGGGAAGAACTTGTTTTATTTTTCTACAGACGTAACGTTAAACGGAAAAGTTTCACTCCTTTTATATTCTTCAATTATAATTATATTAATAACAAAAGAAATATACTTCGTAAATTTTAGCACTCGACTTTCTTGGAAGATCTGTTTTCATATTTTTACACGTAGAATCGCATTCTAAACGGTTTTTGTACCACAATTTTGAAGACACTCTGTATATTAATTAAATAACGAGAAGATGTTTGAAACAGTGTTGCTTGAAAGTTAAAGATACTTGAGTCTTTTTATGAGAAAATTTCTGATTTCTCTTCAAATTTCTCAAGTTTTGTACGATTGTGTAAGTAGACTGCGGATTTTAATGCGTTCGTGAGAAATTTAGAAAAATTTGAAAAAGTCTGCAGAATTTATGTAAATTTGGAGAATATGGAATTTAAGAATCGTGCTCGTAAAAATTTGAAATCGCATAAAGGTCTGCAACCTAGTTACAAGGGACATGAAGAAAAAAGAAAGTTGTTGATAAAAGTGACGGACAAAAATTTTTATTTGTACGAAAGTAAAATTAACAAGGCATAAGAAAACTATAGCTATGGAAATGAATAAATTTCGTGTTCAAAAATAAAATTGATATTTGGCTGTACAAATATTTATTAAATTTTTACAATTCAATCTTTTCTTTATGATCACTATAGACGACACAAATCTTCAGATGAATATTTTTCTTGAAATTTTGTTTTCTAATCATTTTCAGAAATTATTTTCTCAATTCCAAACAATTCTTCTGCATAGACTCGTGGTTAGCTTGAAATTTGATGCGACATTGTAAGCGTGGCTGTTCATTGCGACAATCTTTTTATCTATATTTCAGTCGAAAGTATACTTTATGAAATTTAAACACATTACTGGATCGAAAGCAATTTAACAAGTGATTTCGAAATTGAACATGTTGTACCATACTCTGTAATTAAAGCGAGAGATTCGTAAATTTTAACTGTTTTCATTCCTTCATTTCTATAGAAAATCTAACTTTATCTCTGAGAAATTATAAAATTATACTATAAACTTGTAAAATTATATATTATAATTTTAAACTTACAATTATATTAGTAAAATTTTAAAATAAAATTTATGAAATTTTACTCTATACTAATTATATACTTTTTAACTGATTTAATTTCGTACAAAGAAATCGTAAGTTTGATCGTAAGTTGAATCCAGTTTGTCAGCAGTTTTGAAAAAAGTTATTTTTATTCTCGAAAATTGTAGAAATTCAGACATTCTCCAAATCTTTGAAAAATTTCTTCACAATCAGATCGATCATGGTCACTTAAGGATTGAAATTTTCTCTTTGCAATCTCTCTCAAAATTTCATCGAATTTTAAACATTAGACGAAATAATTTCTTGAATTTTTATCGTAATATTCAATAAAATCAGCAAGTGCAGCAAATTTCGATGGCTGATTGTAACAGGGAGACTTCAATCTTCAAAACGGGAATTTTTATTTTTTAAATTTGACTTTCCATCATTTTTGAAATGAAAAATATTTCAACTTTACTACTTACTGTGAGAGTAAAAGTATCTTTGCTTTCTCACTTGTTGCACGTTGTGAAAACATTTTTGAAAAGAACTTGGGATTGTCGAAACAGAGACTTTTCGTTTTAGAATGAGATTAGTGGATTAGTATTTTTTCATGTAGTCGTAACAGCTTGAAATATTAACAATTTTTTCACCAAGTATTTGAACAATTTGTTTTACACTTCAATCTTAAGAGACTTGAGATAATTTTTTCAATATTTGAACCGCAAAGGAAAGTAGGAACATAATATAGTTTGTAACACTTTTTGTAACACAATATACTTTATAAAACTACTTTCATTCCATTTCGAAGGAAGCAAATAATGATTCTTCTTCTCTCGAAAATTATGCCCACTGAAAAATTTTCTCCACAACTGAATCACAGTCTTGAAGATTAAAGATCTCTTAAAATTTATCGTACGATTTCTTTTCACAATGTTACAAAATGTTACTTCATCTCGCAATTGTTCAAAGACTATTTAGAATTTAAATATAAAGAAACGTATCTGCACACAGTACCGTACATGATACTACACGAGAAGTAATTATACTTGGTACAAATACTCATCATTTTACAGCTAAAGATATAAAATTTTCTGTTTGAAATATTAGTAAAACTACTAGATTTCAATTCGATTGACTTCAACGTTTTTTCGTACCTTTGAATACTTGCGGACCATAACGAGTGACCGAACCGTATACAATAATTCGTTCCATTTCTTTGAAACTCGGTATGATATCATTTTAAATACATTGAATCTAAAATTTATAAAAAAATTATAAAATTAATGATTTAAATAAAAAAAAAATATTAAAATCAAATTAATTACATTAAATTTGTTTGAAAGATTCGATCCATCAATTCTTTTTATTTATAAAATTCAATTTAATTGAGTTTCTATTATTATACCATTAATTATTTTTACAAATAATCATTGATTAATTCCTTCTCGATTAAATATAATATTTAATAAATTTATTTCTATTTTATTTAAAGAATTTTCTATATCAATAGATAAAAAGTTAATTTCTAATTTATTAATTTTTTCAAGTTTAATATTTTTTATTATATTTATAAATTTTTTTAGATCATTTCCTTATATTTTTTCTTCAACTAGACATTTATTATTTAATTTGTCAATATCATTATCTTTATGATTAAGATTTTTTATTTTTCAATTATTTAATTATCCAATTAATTTTTTAGGTCATTCAGTTCCATTAAATTCTCCTAAATTTTTAATACATTTTATAGTAATTATTGAATTAATTGGATTAATTATTCGACCTTGAACTTTATCTATTCGTTTATCATCGAACTTAATTTCTGGGCATTTAATTTCAATTTTATTAAGAAATTTTATAATAAATTGAATTTCTATCTTACCTTTTTCTATACTTATTCGAAATATATTATTAGTTTTAGAAATTTCTATATCAATTATTCAAGCATATGTATTTTCAATTTTATTAATATTATATTTTAATGAATCAAATTAATTATAATTAATTTTATAATGAAAAAAAATTTTCCATTTTTTTTAGTTAAAATTATGACCAATTATTATGTCAATAAATTTAATAAATTTACTAATTAGTATTATTTTATGAATTAATTTTAAATTAATGTTTTTAATATTAATTATATTTATAAATTTAATTATTATTAAAATTTTATGATTTCGAGATATTATTCGAAGAAAAAGAACATTTACAAGATATCATACATTTTGTATTAAAATTATATTAAAATTTAGAATAGTAATATTTATTATTTCTGAATTTTTTTTTTTTTTTCTTTTTTTTGAACTTTTTTTCATAGTTCAATTTCTCCATCAATTGAAATTAATATGATATGACCTCCTAAAATAATTAAAGTTTTTAATTATATAGAAATACCATTACTTCAGGATTTTATATTACTTTGAGTCGTTTATATTTTTCAAATAATTTATTCTCTACAATTTTAATAGGTTTATATTTTTCTGTTATTCAAATTTTTGAACATAAAAATGCTTATTTTGGATAGAAATTATTAATAAGTAATAAACTTATCATTTGTCTTCCCTGGGTTACGTTTAAATATACTTGAAACTAAGAAAATGTTGCAATTTGGTAAGAGGTTAATAATAATTGATGGAATTAAATTCTACATTTTTGAACGAGCGAAAAATCTATATAAGAAAAGAGACTGTACAATTGTCTTTAACCTCCAAATATCAATCGTAGTCGAATGTTGTATTTTGTCCGTCATTAGAATTTATCGTAGGAAATTTTCTCTCGAAGAATTTTTTCCACACGCGAAACTCCACCTAATTCGAAAATTACTTGACCCATGAAAAAATGTTTGAAATAAAAATCAAGGGGCATGGCAAAAGGACATGATTAATCGTTTTCCCGCAGACGCATTCACAGTGTTTTTTTTTTTTCTTTTTTTCGGTTACATAGGCCATTATGTCTTGTTGTTCCATACAAAAATGTATAGAACTATTCACACCTGAAAGCCACTAGTTCGAGAGATATTTTAATTAATAACATCCGTTGCCACGACACGATTATTTTTCTCGTGAAAAAGCGATAGGAATATGAGAAGGATTAAATTGTACAATTTCGCGCACGGTTTTTACTGAAAGTTTTGCGTGAAACAAAACTGGATGGATGATTTTATGAAAATGGAAGGAGTTAACGTTATTGATTGCTCGATAAATCAACGCGTAAAAACCCGGGGCCAAAAGTAACAGTCACCCCCCAAAAATTTTTATGAAAAAAAAATCCGCAATTGCAAGCTTGTTTGTCATTAATCAACGTGCAGAGGGAAATTTTTCAATAAACTTTTGAAAGACGATTGAAAAATTGAACGTTGTAGCAAATAGCAACTTTTATGAAAAAGATCCGCAGCTGAAACTTTTGTTTGTCGTTATCAAAAATGTGGAGAAAGTTTTTTTCAAAAATTAGAAAATTCGACATTCCGATTACGAATAACAATTACAAGTGACCGAACTTACAAGTTGTTTCGTTAGAGATAATTTTCCATTATTTCGGTTAGATTTAGTTTAGGTTAGGTTTAATAGCGTAGAAACTGTAAAATATTACTTTCTGATGTAAGTTTCGCGGAAATTAACGAAGAAACAAAGAAATTTATTATCAGCAAACAAAAGAGAGTTTCCCTTATCGAGAACTGTAACAAGCAATCGAAATAAACTTCTCTCATCCATAATACAACGAAAGGATTTTCTCTTCGTTGTTATTCGCGATCGAAAGCATTTTAGTTAAAAAAAGGAATTGCTGTTGCACGACTTTTTCCCACTCTGGTCCGTGAAACGAGAATCACTCGAAAAGCTCGAAACGCTTCAGAAGAGGGAAACAGCTGAACGTCACAAAGTTGGAAACGTAACGCAGAAAACGGTCAGGGTGACGTTGCAAAAGAAATTAGCAGGCGATCGAGGGATCGCGCAAATGCGAAAACTATCACGAGGACTAACTGATTCAGCGGAGATCACGAGATCATCTGCAACGATAGTTTCAACCTGCAATTCCGAGTAAAATGACGTATTTCAGTCACGAGTGGTCACGCGTTAGTGTGACATTAATTAGAATAACGAGGCACGAGGATGTGATTTGAGACGTGAGGATTTCTTGACGGGGAAGGTGTTGTTTCAAACAGCCGGAAAGAACTGGTTGCCGAGTCATGCACGACAGTTTAAGCTGCCAATTAGGAATTTCTAATTATGCTAATTAGCTGACGCTGGTCATGCGGAACGGTGTTGATATTGTTTCGAAGAAGGCTGTTTGCAACGTCGACTGCACGTGAGATTTCGAGAGGGAGAAACGCATCTCAAACTAATTACGAAATCTGACTTGGCACTCTTGGAGGCGAAAGGACAGCGTTCTCGTACATGTTGTGTCACGCAGATCGACGAAAAATTCTATTTTCGTCGACAATTCAATTTCGTCGTATCAACTGATTGCGGACCATAACGAGTGACTAAACCGTACACGATAACTCGTCGCTTTCCTTTTGAACTCGTCGGTACCATGTCACTGGATAGAAATTATTACTCGTTTTGCCCGGGTTACACTTAAATATAATACTGAGTAAATATTGCAATTTTTGGATAGAAAGTTCTCCACGTGCGTCATTCCAAAGCAAAAGGTTAAGGGGGCTAAAAATTGCGAATACTTTGGGGAGCTAGTGAAACAAAAGTGCATATTTGATTGACACGAGCTTTTGTGGTTTATTTTAACACACTTTTATGAACTATAAAACAGCAACATTAAAAGAGAAAAGAAGAGAGCTCTTATTTAACTCTTTTTTTTACATTGCCTATCGGTGTGCATGATTCCAGCCAACAAAAAAGGCAAGAAAAGTTCAAAGGTAAACAATATTTTCAAGGGATTGACGATCCAGCATTTTCATTTCGGTGAAAATTATGAAAATAGCAGCAATTTGTTTTTCATGTATCGAATTTATGCCAAAAATTTCTACGTTTTTTGTTTATATTTTTCGAAATTGTTAAAAATTAGAAAATGTTTTCCTAGTAAATGTCACAGTAAAGTTACGTACCAAGTTTCATAGTAATCGGTTGGTTAGATTCCGAGATATCTTGCACATCGTTTCTAAAAACCGAGTTTCGAGAGAAACGATTTTAAAGTTTCGGTATCACGTCATTTTTCATATCTATCCTTTACCTTACCTCTTTCTACTTGTATATCGCGGCTCGCAGTTTTTACAATTCACAACTAAATTGAATCCAAATCCCCTAATATTCGATTCGGCAAAAGTAATATTTGAATCACATGATTTATATTTTATAATACTGCTCAAAGTTGTAAACAGTGATACAAATTCAATTATTCTGTATCCGCTGATTTATTATTATACCCCAAAATAAGTCGTTTTAAAGGCTAGGACCTTTCGTATCCTATTTCTGAGACTTCAGTTTAAGACCAAAAAAAAAGAAACATCGATTTTTTGAAAATTTCAAACTGTCCTCACCCCTTAAACCAAGCAACGAAAAATGATTGTTAATAGTATAATTTTAATTTACAAATGTAAACCATCAATATCAGGTCAATTAAAGGTCAAGTATTACTGATAATCCTCATTTCGAATAAATTCTGCATATCTATACTATCTCCAAATTATTGAACGTAATATTTAAAATTGACAGTAATAAATAAATTGTCCAAAACTAACTGAAAATGTGCCCGTGTGGAACTGAAGAGATTAGAATTGAAATTTTAACAAAAATTGAAACAAATCTCTGAAGATTGAGACAAAAGTAATAATTACGAATTTACTGGAGAATCTAGAAAATTGTGAAAAGGAGAAAAGCTCCGGCTATTCGCGAGAGATTATTGCTCGTTAAGATGACTACGAGGTAAATTGGTGCAACGTGCATAAAACGTGCATTTTTACGAAAATGCAGACACCTAGTACGAAGGAAATTACCAAAGAGATCTTGATGAAACGGGTAACGTAAAGCTTGAACGTTTACAATTTGCAAGTAAGTTGAAAAGGTACCTTTCAGTGGATTTTATTTCATAGGTTCACGTTACTCAAATTCCGTTGAGGACAGATTAAAGAATAACTTACGAAAATATAAATTCCAAGTTCCATAACTTGCACAATACGAAAATAGAGAAACTGTCTATAACAGAAACAAATAAACATTATTTTAACAAATACACAGTTCTAACGATAATATTAAATAGTTGTGACTAGATTACGGATTTTTCTCGCAATTTTATAATTTTATAAATAATTAAAGAAATTAAAGTGGAAATTCTTCTCGTCTACTAAGCATCGTAACAAGTGCTCTGCCAAGAATATTTTACATGATTTTTAATGTTACGAGCATTCTGTGGATTTTTGAATTTCCCAAAAATGTAGTCTAGTTGTTACAATTAAATTCGTATTTGTTATTTATTTTTAATATTCGCATTTAATGTACAGTGGGTGTGAAAAATATTCGTACAGTGACTAATCACGACTAAAATGCTGAATAATAACATCTATTCTCCAAAGTCTGTAGAACAACAACATCAAATAGGCAACGAAAAAAAGTTTACATTGTTTATATAAATGTCAAGAAAAATGACAGAAATGACCGCTTAATAAGTATTTGTACAGTTCTATTGTCACTATCAAGTGTGCAAGTACACTTTAAACATTTATAATAGAAACAACAAATAATTGTAAAATTAATATTTATAATTAGTATTTAGCAGGGTTTCCCTTTGATTTTATTATTGCAGCTAGCCTTCTAGGTATTGAATTAAATTAAATTAGACGTGACGTTATTCCATTCGTTGATTAAAGTATTTTTTACGTCTGCTTCAGATGAAACTGTACATTTTCAAGTTGCTCGTTCCAGATAATCCCACAAATGTTCAATAGGTGTTTTTTAAACGTGCTGGCGTATTATATACAATCCACAAATATTATGTGAATGAAAGGAATGGAAAGAAGAGACTCGAGTTCGCACAAAGTTACGAACATTCCAATTACTTAAGCTTTCTGTGTAACATGATGCTACATGATTAAATGAAAATAGTACCTGATAATTTGGTATTTTTGCTTATCTTGTGAAGTTGTTTTTTAATGAACGAAATCTCTTTCAAAATAACCTACTTTTATCGAAATGGAAAGTGTCTGTTTCACGAGAGCATTTCTCAAGAGTTGTTTTCCAGTTCACAAGGACAATAAAACTTCCTCGAGACGAAACGTATGCGCAAGTTTGAACAGAATTTCTTTAAACGCAAAAAATAACTAACGATAAAAGGTCTCTTTTGATCTCTGTAGAAAAGAATGTGCACAGGATGGACCATTTAAACTGGCAAGTTTATCTTTTTTAATTACAAAAATGCAAGAAGTAAAGCTTGAAATTAAACTCGAAATTCAGTCACCTGAGAAGAATGCAGGTTTTAAACACGAGAGGAAAATATTTTTTATAGCGAGTTTACCTCAAATTTTATGATAAATTTTGCATTAAATTTTGTTGTAAATTTTATGGTCGAGTTATTTGGGTATTGTTCGCATTGTGAGAGAAAATATTTCTCTCAGATTTGCAAATGCAACTCTCGCAAGTATAAATTTCAAGATCGTTTGAAGGTCACCTTTTCATAAACTACGCAAGGCAATAGAAAAAATGTATAGTTATTTGCCAAACAAATAGGCGATCTTGAAAATTTTCTAGAAAAACTAAAATAATATTATAAACAATGATATAAACAATGTGTATTCAAATTACATACGAAATATTTTTTGCCTTCTCGCAATTAAAATAAAATATAAATTAAATAAATTACATAAAGTAAAATATAAATATAAAGTTGTTAAAAATATAAAATTTAGAGACGAAATTAGATGAACCTCACGATTTCAATTACTCTGGTCATTATTCAAGGAACAAAAAACACTTTCTGAGTAATTGTAAAATGGGAGGTGACTTGATACGACAATAGTTATCAGGGGGAATGAAAAAGAAATTTATCAGCGGCAAAATGAACAGCAAAAAGTACGTAGAAATGATTTATCAGTATAAGAATTATTGAAGATACACTGTGAAAATAGTGAAAGAATATTTTTTCAAAGAAAAGAATTCGCATTTCCAATTTGAATATTATCTAATATTGTTGGACAATCTTGTGCAAATGGCAAAGAATGTGAAAAAATTATTCATTCGAAATGAAGGGGAGAGATTGAAACAAAAAGAAATATTAAAAATTGTATAATACTTTGTCTCAAATATTCAATTTTATGTTCATTATTATATTAACTAATGATAATTGAATGCTGCAAAGGAGATAAAATGTCAAATATTATTAGACATTAAAACAAATATTTGAAAAGTATATTTACGTTTCGTACTTGATATAAAATTTAATAGAAATATATTCAATATTAAATATAAAAGAAATATCAAACATTAAATATCATCGATCAATTTGTTTTTACGATTTGTTACATTTTCAATTTCTTACTTAATGCGCCATCTCTTCGTTTCACTACGTTTCAATTTTGTTCAAAATTCTATTCTCTTCCTTTCGTGAAACTAAAGTTCAATGTTTTTTACGTACTGACAAATACGCTCTGAAAAATTTACAAATGAAAGCAGTTGTGACTGCTACGACGTATGAACAAAAATTACGTTCTGAAATTTAAAAATGTGTTATCTTTCTGTCCCAGAGTGTGCACGTTGGTCATGAGTGACCACGTGAAATGGAAACATTGTTTCCACTGATGCAAGTAGTTGGTGAAAACATTTTCGAATGTTCAAAAATAGCGTAACAGCGACATGGCTGCGAGTGAAATTGTTTAAATGTTGAAAAAAATTGGTTGTTATGTTACACATGAAATGGCAACATAAATGGAACATTCTATTAAACTTTTATATTTATTACTTCAGTTTACCAGGAATAAACAGACGATAATACGCAATAATTATACGCTATACTGATAACGTAATTAGGTAAATAATAATAATACCTTCTGATCACTGTTTTGACAAATATAAAAAGAATTTTGGAGTTACAGCACGTTCTTCTCATTCACTCTGTTTGCTTGCAAGAAAAAAGAATGGTAATTACAATTTCTCAGCTCGATTTGAAAGATGACGGATAATTTTTATAAATAACTGTAATACGTTATTACACAAAATGTTTTCTTTCATCCAGTTTTGTAAATCTACCTAGTGTCTTGTTTCTCTTATGGAGAACTCTCCACATTTTTTTTCATTTCTTTCGTAACGTAAAAAATGCGCTGTTTATTTCTAACAACGTTTTTCATTCTAAACAATTATATTTTCAGTACTGTATCTACGATTGTCTTTAGACTGACGAAATGTCTGGGCAAATTTCATTTAATTACAATCTTGAAGCAATATCTACTAATTGAAACTTTTTTTAATTTAATTAAACTAGAAACAATAATTTTTAACAAATGTAAAAAGGTATTATTCGGAATTATCTAATTACAATTGAAATATTATCTAGAGCAGTATCTTTAATTGCTAAAGAAATTAAAATTTCAAATAAATGGAAGAAGAGTTAGAATTATAATTAAACTATCATCTAGAATAATACCTATGTACATACATATTAATGGTTCCTCAATAACTTCCTAAAGAGATGGAAATTTTAAATAAATGAAAAATACCAGAATTATGATCAGATTATAATTGAACTACCATCTAGACTAATATCTATATTAATATTTCTTGAATAACTAAAAATACGAATTTTAAGTAAACAAAAATAGGCCAGAATTATCGTCCAATTACAATTGAACTGTCATCTAGAATAATACCTATGCATATATGAACATTTCCCCAATAACCAAAGAAATAAAAATTTTCCTCAATAACAATTGAATAAATAGAAATAACTGGAAAAAAGGCAGAATTCTGATTCGATTGTAATACCCAAGTATTAATATCTCTCGAATAACTAAAAATAAAAATTTTAAATAAATGAAGAGAGTCCAGAATTATAGTCTATCCAGTTGGAATTGAACTATCACCTAGAGCAATGTTTTCAATTATTAAAGAAATAAACATTTTAAATCGATGAAGAAAGAATCGCAATCTAATTACAATTCAACAGCCATCATCTAGAGCAATATCTTTAATTGTTATAAAAATGAAAATTTTAAACAAATGGAAAAAGAGTTAGTTTTACAATTAAACTGTTATTTGGAATAATACCTATGCATATATGAACATTTCCCCAATAACCAAAGAAATAAAAATTTTCCTCAATAACAATTGAATAAATAGAAATAACTGGAAAAAAGCTAGAATTCTGATTCGATTGTATGAACATTTCCCCAATAACCAAAGAAATAAAAATTTTCCTCAATAACAATTGAATAAATAGAAATAACTGGAAAAAAGTCAGAGTTGTGATTAGACTGTAATATCCAAGTATTAATATTTCTTGAATAACTAAAAATAAAAATTTTAAATAAATGAAGAGAGGCCAGAATTATAGTCCATCCAGTTCAAATTGAACTATCACTTGGAGCAATGTTTTCAATTATTAAAGAAATAAACATTTTAAATGGATGAAGAAAGACTCGCAATCCAATTACAATTCAACAGCCATCATCTAGAGCAATATCTTTGATTGTTATAAAAATGAAAATTTTAAACAAATGGAAAAAGAGTTAGTTTTACAATTAAACTGTTATTTGGAATAATACCTATGCATATATGAACATTTCCCCAATAACCAAAGAAATAAAAATTTTCCTCAATAACAATTGAAGAAATAGAAATAACTGGAAAAAAGCTAGAATTCTGATTCGATTGTAATACCCAAGTATTAATATCTCTTGAATAACAAAATAAAAATTTTAAATAAATGAAGAGAATCCAGAATTATAGTCTATCCAGTTGGAATTGAACTATCACTTAGAGCAACGTTTTCAATTATTAAAGAAATAAACATTTTAAATGGATGAAGAAAGAATCGCAATCTAATTACAATTCAACAGCCATCATCTAGAGCACTATCTTTAATTGTTATAAAAATGAAAATTTTAAACAAATGGAAAAAGAGTTAGTTTTACAATTAAACTGTCATTTGGAATAATACCTATGTATATATGAACATTTCCCCAATAACCAAAGAAATAAAAATTTTCCTCAATAACAATTGAAGAAATAGAAATAACTGGAAAAAAGTCAGAATTCTGATTCGATTGTAATACCCAAGTATTAATATCTCTTGAATAACAAAATAAAAATTTTAAATAAATGAAGAGAATCCAGAATTATAGTCTATCCAGTTGGAATTGAACTATCACTTAGAGCAACGTTTTCAATTATTAAAGAAATAAACATTTTAAATGGATGAAAAAAGAATCGCAATCTAATTACAATTCAACAGCCATCATCTAGAGCAATATCTTTGATTGTTATAAAAATCAAAATTTTAAACAAATGGAAGAAGAGTTAGTTTTAGAATTAAAACGTCATTTAGAATAATACCTATGTATATATGAACATTTCCCCATTAACCAAAGAAATAAAAATAACTGAGAAAGCCAGAATTGTGATCAAATTATAATATTTATATATTAATGTTTCTTGAGTAACTAAAAATAAAAGTTTTAAGTAGACCAAGGGAGGCCAGAATTATCGTCTAATTGGAATTGAACTATCACCTACATGTTTTTAATTATCAAAGAAAAAGATTATAAAAGAATTATAAAAGTCCAGAATTGTAAAATTCAGCGAATGGTTTCTTCGAAAACAATTTTGCACTGCCAATCGTAACAAACGAAGTTTGTCCCACCATTTTTCAAACACCATTGGCACGGATTCTGCCGCGCCGGGGATATTAGGTGTCGATCGAGGCATCGGGAAGCAATTTCAAGTTAATATCGCGGGGTCCGCCAATTAGATACGTGACAATAACTTCAATTAACACGGTAAATTCAATCACCGGGGCAATTCGAGAAGTCTCGCGTGTATCGACGTGGATTCTTTTTTTTTCTTTTTTTCTCTTTTTCTACTCTACTGTAACCAATTGAAACGTATGCCGGACGAGGGGGTCAAGGATTTTCGACGAGGACGCGCAATTTTACTGTCTCGCCGGGAAATTTCGCCGCACGTTTCGAGCTTTCTTCGCAACGGTTGCTTTGTAAACGTTACACGTAACTCGCGGCGGAAAATTGTTTCCTGCGAGATTAAACCCGGCTGATAGAAAAATGAGAGAAACTATCGTCCTTTAGCAGGGAGCCCGCAGCAACGAGTGAAACTCTGCCTAGGAACTAAGGAAAAATTATAAAGCTCCCATCTATAGATTTAATCGTATAGCTTACTGAAAGTATTTCTTTCTTTCTTTTATTATTATTATTACAGTTATATTTTTATTTTTTTATTATCGTTGTAATTATATTTTTTTATTATTATTATTATAATTATATTCGTAAAAGGTTTTTATTACTTAAGATTTTTAATCATGATGGAGTTTCTACATATAATTTTTATTCCGTTTATAGTTATATATAGATATAGATTGTGATTATTTTTTACATTTTTAATATTTATAGCATGTGAAGGTATTTTAAGATTATTGTTATCATAATTGGGACAAATTATGAATTTGGTCCACGAAAAAGTTTAAATGGTCGAATTAATTTGTATAATTTATTTAATAACAGTTTATTTATTTATTTGATTTTATTATTTTATGAAATTTAACACATTTTCCTTTTGTTTCACTCGTTTAATTGGAAAATAAAAGTTGCGGATAATTATACAGAGAAAAGGAATCATCTACGATTTCAATCTGACTTCGAAGTGTGTATATCATTTTGAACAACTTTTAGGTGAGAATATCGACTTCGATCCTTTGCAATCGACTAAATTTAGCTGACAGTTAAAATTTTTCATAACTGTTGATAATTGTAACGAAAGTAGGTATAGTGTTGTCTGATATACTGTAACGTAAATAAAATTTCAAAGGGAGAAAATTTCTCGAGTCAGCTGGCACTCGTTGTGATCGAGATTGTTACTCGAATAATTCGGGATACAATTCGCATAAATTATCAAAAATTTTAGAAAATGGCGAAGGAAATTTTTCGAGAATTACGTATTATTAACTTCTATATATTGTACTATACTTGACTGCTTTAAATACATATCTGAGAAATACAATTAATAAAATTTCGTGCTAAACATCATTTAAACAGAATGATCATTTCCAATAATATTTATGTCATTTTATTTGAAGTGACACTTTACTCAATATTTTGTAAATAAATTGCCAATACCAAAAATGTTTTCGAGTTAAATATTTCTTAAAATAATAGTGTTCATTAATAATTTTTAATAGTATTTATTAGTTTTGAGGAAACTTTTAAGGAAGAATGCTCGCGTTTAAAGTTCGCTAAGTTGGCATCATTCTTGACAAAATTTTCATACAATATCTAAATGTAAATCTACGTTAAGCGTTGAGTCAACATTTCAATTAAATTCATTCCTTAACAGAAGTGAAAATCCTTGCTTCTGAGAAAATCCAGTTTGAAGAATCGCTACGCGATTCATGGCAATCTTTTGCGAAACATATTTTTTTTCTTTTTTTGAAATGTCATCGTCACGCGAAATTTATGTTTTACCCGCGAGGCGAAATTTTATTGTGACGTAATATTTTCAAAAAATTAGAATTTTCACTTGTAGTATCGTGTAATATTATTAGTAGCAATTTTATAGAATAATAACGAGTATAATGTCATATAATTACAGTACAGCATATAGGTATTACACAGCTATAAATTACCATTATTATATATTGTTATTATAACATTTTTATTATAAATTACTATTCTATACTGTAAAGAAGTTGACAATGAAAAATTCTCGATAATTTTGTCTGATGTAACTTCATCACCTTGATTCCAAAGTTGATTCTAATTTAATAGTCACAAGTTTGTTTTCTTCTCTTTTTTCAAAAAGTGAATGCTACTTTTTCCTGGAAGATTGTAAAATCATCAAAATGTGTAGAAAACATCTGCTCGACGATTATTAAACAAAATTTTCTAGAATGTCCAATCGGATCGATTGTTTATGCGCTCATTGCATCTAGAATTAGTCCAAATTCAAATATACTTGACGAGTACACTATTAGATGTACTACAGACAAAATGTTACAAGATACACTATGCAAATTGAATTTTCTCGAAAAGCAGGGAATATTTTTGGCTTCAATGAAAATATTTAATTCCTCCTATTTTTCATTTTTTCTTTTTCTTTTTCCTTTTTAGAATCACTTTCTAGCCGGTTGACCATTAGGGTTGATCACGGATATTCTGCGTTTCCGGTGAGAATATTTCCATTCCTCGCGAGGGCGAGGAGAGGCAGGAATTTTCTTTAAATATGCGTTTACTCTGGGGCGTACCGTAAAGTTTCAAAACGGGCGAAGCAATTAATGAATTCTTCATTAAACGGGCAACGCGTTTCTTAAACGAGAAATTATGCGAGGCGGCAAGCCCATGCATAGCGAGGCTCACACGCCTGTTCTACTTTTTTCTACTTTCGTATTTTGCCCGCAAAGTAGTTACCTTGAACGTTCTGTGAATTAACGAGTATTTCATCCACGTAGCCGCAATGCTTCTCCACTCGTTGCCCTCGCCCTTTTGTTACGAAGAAAGGGAAGAAAAGGAAAATCATAGGAAAGCGTTCAGAAACTGGAAAGCTGGTGCTTTTGTAAAAATGTTTGTTTAGAAACCGAAATTAAATCAATTCGTTTGCATTCACGCGGGATTCCCTGCAAGCCTATAAAATGAAGTGAAAAATTGAAATTGAAA
Organism: Tetragonisca angustula; assembly: GCA_036937485.2. Lineage (NCBI taxonomy): Eukaryota > Metazoa > Arthropoda > Insecta > Hymenoptera > Apidae > Tetragonisca > Tetragonisca angustula. Next base: position 187,201 of record JAWNGG020000041.1, read on the forward strand.
ACAAAACGCGAGATGTGAAATTGTCAATAAGCAATTGAGCAATTTGGTTTTAAAAAAAAAAAGAAAGAAATGAGGAACTTGATAGACAAACGACTAATTGTAGCCAATGAGGTAATGTAAGATATCTCTTCAGCTGCGTCTAAACATATTAAGAATTACAGAATTGAAACACGTCTGTTGTTAATATCTTCTTCTTCATTTCTTTTTCTCTTGCGTCGCATCGACAGCGAGGTCATTAGCGACGACTGTGATGTTAAATAGCTTGTGCTTTCGAGATATTTTAAAACTCTTTGTACGTCATTTTGAAAAGTCTTTGGGCGTCTGTGGTGTGGCACTCGTGCAGAGTGTGGGTGACTGTTGAATGGCTGCACGCGGGAAGTGTAGTTGTTTTAATTTTGTGTTTGTGTGTCAGCCTGGTATGACCACTTCTCTTCCGTTGCTAATGTTGTTTGGTGAAAGTCTCGGATACTTTTGTGCAGTTGAGTGCTTTTAGTTGTGATCCATGTTTTTTATTACTCTTTTGCAGTGGATTATTTGTTCTTCAAGAGGATTGGAAGGTGGTTGCTGTTGTTGGCAGGTGAGGAAACTGTAGCTTCTTTTGCTGCTGCGTCAGCTTTCTCATTTCCTTCTATACACCTCGATGAGCTGGAATCCAGATGACTGTACCTTTTGTGTTAGGCTGATTGTAGTTTAATTGTTGGATGGTGATTATTATCAATTGGCTATCTTGATCATATGATTTTTTTAAGGATTTTGTAACGTAGAATCGGTGTATACGACGACCTGGGCTTCGTTGTTTGAGTGTGCATATTCCAGAATGGCACAAGTTTCGAACTATGAAAATGGTTACATCTATCTATTATCATTGTCGCAAATGTCAGAGATTTCGCGAGATGTTCGCATACAGAGTGTCCCGTAATTGATGGTACAATCGAGTGGTATTGATTTCATGTTGAAAATGAGATTGAAAACGTAAAATAAAATTTGTTGATTCGAGGCCCTGTTCTCGAGAAAATCGAGTTTAAAAATTCATCAACTTGTGACTATTTAAATCTAGCTAATTAGTTCAGATAAAATTAAAGCTATTCTAATAACGAGCAGTAAACTATTCTAGCTGTAAAGTCAAAAGTGTAGACGACTCGTTTTCGAGAAATTTGAAAATCTCTCAAGTACACGACTACCAAGCCAATTTTTTATTAAACGCGTGACAAGATTTGTTTTCTCGAAAAATTTTATTCTACGCTTACTTATTAACTCTACTGAAAAATTACTATTCAAGTAAAAGAGTTTTATCTTGCCAACAGGGCATATATACACTCCTTTTTGCATAATTTTCCACCAGCGATAAAATTAAAGCGACAGAAGATTTTCAGCGAGATTTTGTTGACTTTTGAGCGATTGTAACTTTGCAAGATAAACTCGCGCCTCGAAGTATTTTGACGGGCAAAGTTTTTTCTTCCATCTCGCCCGAGTTGATTTTTCTCGAAGATGTTTTCGAGGGACAGTGAAAATTAGTCTCGTTCTCTCTCTCTCGAATGTAGAATAAAACGCAGGGATCTAGTACGAAGTTGTTGAAATTTTCAGCAAATTATGAAATAATTCTTTGGCTATTATGCTTTCTTATTTCAAGAACACTGTCGTAAAATGTAGTGTATTTTCTCTCAAACTAAAACTGTATTCTTTTGCTGGAAACTTCCAGCCAAACGACAATATTTATTCTGCCCTAAGAAACTAAATTATAATCTGAAACGTGAATTGTTTGAAAATTTTGTTTGTTCAAATTTGAAGCTCTTTTCCTTGCAATTGACAAAAAAAGTCAATGAAGTAGATTCATGATTTTATATACTTGTCCTGCTTTCAATGTATTGAGTAATACTAATTGAAAAAATATTCCCAATATTTTTATATTACTAAATTCACATTATTATACAAGTATATAAATGTAATAACATATAATATTATATATGTATTATATTATTTTATATATAAGCTCAATTATTAATACCACTTGTTCTAAATATTTCTGTTAGACTCTTAATGATCAAGTAAAAAGTAATTATTAAAACCAGGTCGTTGCAATAGAGGCGAATTGCTAATGTAGAAAGTCAACTTGAAAATGAAACAATTGAAACCTTAAGAATTCAATAAATATAATAAAAAGTCTTGAGACACGTTTCATTTTTAATATTTTTAATTATCGCCAGTAACAAAATTGCACATTACATATACGTTAATATTTCACAGATTATTTCTTATTGTGCAAAGTATTATTTAATTTTCTCAGTTTTGAAAGAAATGTGATACATGTCTTGAGGTCTTTGAGCTCATTTTAGTCTAAATCCTTGATTTAAACGATCCTACGATTTTTACAACGCAAGTCTGTACAAAGACTCCTTAAGAGGGTATTCTGATAATTCGGCTTAAACGAATCAATTTTTTTTCCACATTTTGTCAAAGTATATGCTTTTGAAAATGTCCATGTTTGAATTCGTAAAATTATCAAAGTTGTAGATGTTTAAAGGAAACGCCGTACTGCTCGCAACGCAAGTATGAATATTTTTGTACAACGGGTAACAAAAACTTCAAATGTGTTTTTCTCAAAAAATATTTTATAATATTTTATTTTCTGTACTGCTCGATTGATCGTAAGTGTGAATATTTTTGTACAGAAGCTTCAAACGTGTTTTTCTCCATATTTCTTAAACTAGCTGACGGGATATCTCACTATTTTGTTGACCGATTGACTTGAAATTTCGAAGAGACCTTCATCGCATGAACCACGAATTTCAAAATTTCATGTTTTTTTCTGTTTTTCTTTTTGACGATTCAAAAGAAACGAGAAGCACAAGGAAAATCAATGTTTCAACTTCAAAATGCTGTCATTTCTTTAATTTTCGAAATTTCGCTGTTTTAGTGGTTCACGGTATAGCCACATTTATACCAATCAAGATGGTTTTTGGTTTTTCCGTTTCAAATAACCAGGTGTCGGAATCACGTCAGCCATTCGAACCCGTTTTTAAAAACATGCTTTACCCAAGGCTGTACAATTTCCACGACTTTCATTAATTTCGTTAAGAAACAATTGTAAAGACTCTTCAAGTATGAATAAATCCGTGTGCGAAAACTGCGTAGCAAAATGTCATCATGGTCTCCTTAGAAAGAAATCGCAAACTAGTCGATTTTTTCAAGCCGGATTATCAGAATATCCCCTTGAAAATCCTATAGATGTAAAGTCATTGAATTTAGATGTTAAATTTTATTAAAAATAAAACAGTATGCCGTGTCTATACTTCAAATTACACGTAACATTTGTGTTGGAACAGCTCTCGCCTGCATCTTGACATAATTTTCTTGCACTTTTAGATTGACTAATCTAGAGAAAGAGAGTTGTGTGACGATATTTCTACAGATATTCTACGCACACATACGCGCGCTCTTTTTATATCGAGGAGAGAAAGCCATCTTTATTTTCATGTCACGCTCGCCGGAGAGCATCTTCAAAGAAAGTCAATTTAACCGGACGAAGGAAGAGGCGTTGCCCGTCAGGATAACTCCAAGCGGATTATTATACGAGTTTTCTTCAAAACTCGTTGCGCCAGTTAAAAGATTTACAATTTTCCAGAGGAAAGCTCGTGATCCTTTAACTTTGCTGCCGTGTGCGCTTCAATTCACGTAGAATGTTTAATACAATGTAAGGCAGGTAATGAGGAAAAACTTTTCGCTACACTTGGACGATTTTACGTTCAACATGTCATGTTCAATAATATACGTACGTAAACAGTTGTATTCGCAGCTATATTTGTCCACAAGTATCACTACACTTTCATTAAATAGCACGCAAATACTGTGTCTTTTGTGAGCGGACTAATTTTTTAAAAGTGTGTGCACTTTCGCTCAAAAGTCTCAAAATTGGAGCATCGCGTTCGCTTCGAAACTGAAAAGATGAAATGTTAATTTTGCATTAATGACTGTATTACAAAATACAATCATTATAAATGATGAAATTTAACGTATGATTAATTCAGACATTTATCAGACATGAAAGTGAAATTGACACGATATTAATGCAAAGTGAATTGATTACACGTGGTGTTGTTTTAATATTGTACCATTGTATCTGAAAAAAAAAAAAAAACAGTGCATCTTCACATTGCAATATTCCTTAAAAACTAGACCATATTTAAATTTTTCTAAATTATATTCAACGTTTTCCCTTTCACAGACACATACACTCAAATCTTCAACCATGCGTACTTAATTCAAGCAAACTCTTTCAGTCCCACAGAGAGCGTAAAGTATTCTCCATTGGGTACAAGTATTAAATTCTGTTCAGCTACAGTTCCAATAACACGTTGCTACCTTTGTTAACGTATTCATCAAAATGTTTCCGCGAAAAGAACGTCAATACATAATTAATAGTTATCGACTCTTCTAATACGAGCAACATGGGTTACAAACATACGTACATTTCCTATTTAAAAGTCTCGGGACAAGCAGCACATTTGCTTCACAACTGGAAATATGAAATACTTTGTGAGACAATCTGTAAAACGTTAATTTTACGTTAACGATTACATTATAAAATACACGTGAAATTTAACGTAGGCAGTCTGGATCGTTCACTCCTTGAATAATTTCACTCGTAAATTTTTCGAAGCAAATTCCTATTCTTCCCGGAAAATCTTTCAAAGATCTGATTTGAAAACTGATTATCTAACGTAGTTGAGGCTACGTCGAGTATTCCAAAATATATTTTTATATTTTTCAAAAGGTAGAAACGTGAAAGGTGAACGACTCAGTTTTCTCATGGACAGTGCGATAATAATAATTGTCCACGATGAAACATTTTATTATCCACGACCAACATCGACTATTAAAAATAAAAGGTATCTCGAGACTTTTGAGCCGCAAAGTACACTGAATTTTCAATGCTCGAAACACTATATTTGCTTCGAAGCTGGAAAAATGAATAAACACTTTGTACGATAATCTGTGAAATGTTAATTTTTCATTGACGATTCTATCACAAGATACACGTGCAATTTAATCCTAACTCGGATCGTTCCTTTGAATAATTTCATTCGAAAATTTTTCGAAGCAAATTCCTTACCAAAAAATCTTTTAATTTGAAAATTGACTGTTTGACAGAGTAAAGATTACATCAAGTATTCGAAAATACTTTTACAATTTTTAAAAGCCTGGAACAGTAAAAAATTTAGAGCGACTCATATTTCCTATGAACAATGCTACGATACGTTAAAAATTTTATTGTCTGTGACAAGTGTCGACTATCAAGAAATAAAAGGTGTACCAAGTATACCTTTGAACGTAATGGATCTACTGTCAAAAATGCAACTGAAACCATTTGGAGATTATTCAGAAGAGTGATTTTGAAAACGTGCGTGAAGGTCATCGGAGCCAATATTTACCAGATAGTATGCATGCAGCGTGAAAGATTTACAAATCAATGACGTGATGGTGTTCCAACTGACTTTGTCAAAAATATTCATTGAAAAAAGTATTCTGTTAATATTGAAACACTGAATGTTGAAATAATTTCGTAAAATAATAAACGTTTGAATCGTTTCAAAGCTTGAAGCTTCCATTTCCAAAATGCCTCGTTCATTTTATTATAACATGTTTTCACACTTGGCAAGATGTAGCCAAAGACACTTTTCTCGAAAATGCTGCAAGTTGTCCTAGTGTGTGAAGATATGGAAAAAATTTTCTTACGGTAGAGTCCATTATGATAAATTCGAAGACTGAAATCTTTTCTTCAAAACGACACCACGAAATTTTCTGTACGATTTCTTTTTTTTTTTTTTTCGCCACTTTTTTTGCAACTTTGAATGTAACGACGAAAACATTACGATCTCTTCAATTTTTGTCACCAAAGTAATAAAATGGCAAAAAGAAAAAAAAGTTATATATCAAGTTTTCGTGGGTTATTATAAAAATATGACTGAATTTTCAAAGTCGTTGTAGATTCAGAAAAAGAAAATCTTTCAAGATTATCTTCACCTACTTGTTCGCTATATGTTGTAAAAGCATTTGAAAATATTAAAATGAACGATACAAGATTTCAAAGTTTAAGATGAGTCCATTGTTATGCGATTCTTCTTTACAAAATTGTAAGATAATTTATATTTATAATTATGATACAAGATGATAAATCTTTTTATATTTAATAATATAAGATAATTTGTATTTAGTACAAATATGAATGAAAACACTTGATTTCTATTTTCGATGAAAGAAATTCTCTTTCTTAGATGTGTGCCTGCATGAAAGATAAATATGAATTCTGTTGCGCAAAATATGTTGTTTCCATTGTTCGACTTTAAACACGATTCATGTTGATTATTCGTACAATAGCTGTCGAAAGTTTCTAAAACATACTGGAATTAAAATTCCATTCCAATCTGAATTATACCTGCAATTAATCGTTCTATACGTATTTACACTGAATTCTGTCTCAATGTAAATTGAAATTATCGTGCAACTTGACAAAATGTTGCAAAAGTTTCGCGATGTGTCAACTTGCAGGCTTCTACATATTTCTCGGAGCGTTACGTTTTCAACTCATCGATCTAAAACACGTAGGAGAGAAGAAATTCATATCATCCAACAAAATTTTTAATTAAAATTTCTATCCTCGATACGTCCACGATTTTAAATATCACACGGCCACCGTAGTTTTATTATATTTCTCCTCTTCGCGAAACGAGGAAAATGGAAAACGTTTCCTAGGAAAATCTAATTATTAGAAATGAGAAACTTTATCGCGGAACGTCCAAAATCGTGAACATAAACCAACGCGTTCAACCTAACGCGTCTGCTCTAATTAAAGAAAACCTTAATTAAAAAAAATTTAACCGCGCTTGTCGACCGAACGAAACTCGTCAGTTATTATGTTTCTGGAGAAGCTCAACTAATTAATCTTCAAAGCACACATTACGTACACGCTTAAATTAAAATATTTATATTTTCGAATAGTGGCGTTTCGCATTAGCGAGTTCGAAGGGCAATTATCGTTGGTTGATTTCGTACGCGGCACGACAGTGAAGAGTATCTCGGTTACGTTTGCCACAACGTTTTCATAGCAAACGCGTATCTCGAGTTCTCTCGTCTTCCTGCGAGTTACATTGAAACTATGATAATGACAGCTAATTGACAGTGACGACGGCCACTTGCCAGCCAACTCGAGAAAAATCTCTGCGATGCCAGCATTCTCCGTTGCACTTGTTCCGTTGGAAAAAAACAAATCCACGCATGCGTATTCATTCTGTGTTGTTGTTTAATGTACGTTTATTTGCACGTGTGTACATTTATATACAGTGGGTGTAAAAAGTACAGTGATCAATCACGATTGTAATGCTGAATAATAATTTTCATTAAACAAGGCACGTCTATTCTTCAAAGTCTGTAGAACAACAATATCAAACAAAGAAAAAAAAATTCGTACAGTTCCATTGTCATCATCAAGTGTACAAGTAATTTATAGTAATCAACATTAACACAATAGAAACAACAAATAATTGTAAAATTAAAATTTATAATTAGCGTTTGGTAGGGTTTCCCTTTTTATTTTTATTGCAGCTAGCCTTCTAGGTATTGAATTAACCAAACTAGACGTGATTTTATTAGTGATGTTATTCCATTCGTTGATTGAAGTCTGTTTTAGATGAAATTCTATTTTTTCAATCCCACAAATGTTCAACAGGGTTAATATCTGGTAACAGCGAGGGTGCTTTTAAATGTGCTGGCGTATTATGTGCAATCCACAAATATTATATGAATGAAAGAAATGGAAAGAAGAGATTGGAGTTTGCACAAAGTCACGTAAAATGGAGCTTTGGAACAGAGTCATCTTCACGGATGAGAGCAACTTCAAAAAAAAAATGAAGAGTATAAACCTCAGAATTTGCAGCTGACAATAAAACATGGTGGTGGTTCAATATGTGTTTTTGGGGCTGCACGAGTGCCGCAGGTGTGAATTGCACTCGATTGACGGAGCAATGGATCACAAGATGTATATTAATATTTTAAAAAACTCATCTGCGTTCAAGTGCTGAGAAAATGGGTATTGAAAATAATTTTGTGTTTATGCAAGATAATGATCCTAAGCATAGCGCTTGCAATACAAGAATGTGGATTGCATATAATACGTCAGCACATTTAAAAACACACCAGCAATCACCAGATATTATAACCGATATGAACATTTGTGGGATTATCTGGGACGATCGAAAACGTAGAATTTCATCTAAAACAGACTTGAAACATGCTTTAATCAACGAATGGAATAACATCACTGATAAAATCGCATTTAATTTGGTTAATTCAATACCTAGAAGGCTAGCTGCAATAATTAAATCAAAATTATTAATTTATAGATATTAGTTTTACAATTATTTGTTGTTTTTATTATAAATGTTTAAATTACTTGTACACTTGTTAATGACAATAGAATTAAATACGAATACTTATTACGCGTTTATTTCTGTCGTTTTGTTCATTTCTCTTGACATTTATGTAAACAATATGATTCTTTTTTGTTTACTTGATATTGTTGTTCTACAAACTTTGGAGGAGCAGATGTACCATGTTTGTTTGAAAAGTATTGTTTAATAAATGTTGTTGTTCAGCATTTTAGCCGTAATCAGTTTGAATACTTTTTACACCCGCTGTATGAATTTCGTCATTCGGTGGATGTTTCAGCATTTGAAACAAATTCAATTTTTCAGTCTGGTATAATTACTAGAATTTGTGGGAAATCGAAATTTGCAAAAATATATAATTTAGTTGTAAAAATAATATACACGATGCGTACAGTGTACGAAAATATCCAAAGTGGAGTATAGTGTAATATATAATAGATAAATTTCTTTAAATATCTACATAAAATATCCAAAACAGAGCATATTATAATAGAGTAGATGAAACACAATCTTTTAGATATCTGTATAATATATCCAAAGTAGAGTATTATAATTATTTATATATTTATAAATAAAGTATTATAATACATAGTAGATGGAACAAATTTTTTTAGGTTTCGTTTCTTTAATGATGTTGGGAAAAATTTTATTAAATATTATAATATTATTAATTTGATTAAATGTTAATCAGCTGTTGCATTATATTATATCATATCACTATTAATATGGTGCTTGTAATAGGTATAAAGTTCACTGTTTTATGATCCAAGTACAGTAAGATGATTGTCTCGTTGAAAGTGACGAGCCTAATTTTTCACTTTGCACTCTGTTTCAGATTTTCCTTCGATACATGCAAATATTTGTCTAAAATATCATTTCCGGTATCATTCGCTACCATGTAATATCACATCGCAGCGGAACCACTTTCGTGTTTCACGATCGGACGTTCTCGCATTTCCATTTCATCCATTGGATTTCCTTCCAGCATAATCACGCCCGTCAAAATGAAAAACATTAAATTTGCTTTCGTCGGGGAATGCGACAGTGTTTCACGAGGTATTGCCTTTATTAATCCATTTGCATCACACCGCGGAATATTCAACGCAAATGACATCCACTCTGTGTTATCAATCCGCAATTGATTCAAAATTTCACACTTGTTATCATTCACATATCCATTTGATATTTGTACATTTACTACTAATGATATTTAATTTTTTCAACGACATTTATCAACTGATACAATTATGCATAGTGTATGAAATTTAAATTACGAGGCGAAAAGAAGAAAAAAATATAGCTTTACTATTTATTGACAAATTTAGAGTACCTACAAAGATTGCTAATTTATAACAGTGGGTATGATTAACATTTCAATTTAATTTTAACATTTCAACTCAGTCTACGAACAATCAAGTCAGTTTGCAAATGTCAGCAAGAATTCGATCATTGTTAAAGTTGTGGTTGAAACATGTCCAAACTTTAGAGTGAAATTCTACGTTTAATTAACTCGTTTACGTGTTAGTTCCATGATTTCGCGTCAATTTTCCGATTATTTCGAGAATATAACACGTGACACGAAATTTTAGACTGCAATGTCTCGTTGCTAATTTGGAATAATTTGTTTCGATGGTTAACGTCGCTTACCAAGAAAATTTACTATCTTCGACTAGAACTGAAAGTCCCTCTAATTAGTCCTTTTAACATTCCTCTTGTTTCAAATTTTGTTGCAAATTTGTTGCAAAACAAGAAAATTTTCAATAAATGTCGAAAATCTGCGACAGCTTCCAGTTTCTCGTATAGAAATAGCTATTTATTTCATGATATTTACTTGTAACTAATATTTACTAAGGAAAGAGGAAATAAATTTTATTGCTTGTTTTTTTCTAATTTTATAAAGTGAAGGTCTATTGTAACACTATTATTCCACCTCTGCACTGCAACAAAATTGTTATTTTATGTTCATTAGAACAAATTTTCAAATCCTTTTTCCATTTTTTGTTATCGCCAAAAGTTTGAGACATAAAAGTTTATTAGTTTCTCTACAATGTTTTGCAGTTTATTTTTCTGTTTCCATTCATTACTGTTTTTGCCAAATACGTTACATTTTCTCTATAAAATTCGACACTAATGCACAAAATATAGGTAAGTAATAACGCATTTTCCATTATAGCACAGAAAAATTGACTATGTTATTGCATTGTTAAATATATATTTTTTATCACGTGCCAACAATTATAATAATACAACATGATTACCCAATATTTTTAATTTTCAAGTGTTGTTCTTACGCTGAAATACTTGAAGCTTGATATCGATCGAATAATAATAATAATACTATTAAGTTCCTGAGAGTTTTAATAAAACTACGCTTCTTCAATTCTCCCCGCTAAATTTTCACGCGAAATTATTTTTGTTGAACAAACCTTTTGCTTCAAAGTTTCCCATAAGGAAAAATGAAATGCTAAGAAAACAAAAATGCTTCGTTACTTGTTCCACAGGTACAGTGTTTGTTTACAACTTTTTATACATTCTTTTCTTCTGCTTGCTGATTATTAGGGTACTAAATTCTTGGTTAAACACTTTGTTTTTTGATACTTCACATTTGATGTTTGACACTTTATTAGAATTACACTGCAATTTTTATGCAAATCTGTAGTATTCAGAATACAACCGTTTACGTGATTTCTATCTGCTCGAATCAAATTTTGGTCGATACTCGATCAAGTGAACCCTTGCTGATCGAATCCACTTATTTGAACCTAAACTCTTATTGTGTGAACGAAAAATCACTAGTAGCAGCAGAATTGTAAAACTTTTATTAAATAAACTATTTGTTCCGCGACAAATTCACATAAAGTGTAGTTCTACTGTCTAGTCGAGAAATTAGAAATGTATGTGTAATTCGAGTGCTTTGAAAATTCTACATCTTTGCACATTGTGTGCAATTTTTCACTCTGAAATTTTTCACGAGTACGTAAAAATTCAAAGTAATAGAAGATGGTAAACATTTCAATCAATTTTTACGGGTTGTAAATGATCCTGCAATCATTTGGTGATACGAGTTCATCGTAAAGTTCAAGACGTGATGCAAATGAGTTGATATACATTTTGAGAAATTTTTTTTACTCTTTACTTTGACACGGTTTTCCTCTCACTCTACTGTAAAATTTCCATTGAAATCTTCGATATAGTTTTGCGTAAATGTCTGTCTCACGTGTATATTTTAATCGCAAGTTTCGATGGCAACCGATTTTTTTTTTTTTTTTTTTGATTTCACAAGCAACTATTTCCTCTTCCCTACGCATCAAATTTTTCAGACGATCTTTACGAGTTTGCAAGATTTCCTGTATTGTCCCACTTTTTTAAAAACACAACGAACGTTTCAGATTTCTTTTCGAATTTACAACGCTTACACTCCAAGAAACGCACAAAACAATGTCACAGCATTGATTTTAACATTTATTACATTAGTTTGATGGAAACACCGCTTATATAAGCGTTTCAAAACAGAGAAATTATAAATAGTTTGACAACCGACAGGAATAGTTTCAAAGTAATATCAAAGTTTATATCAGAGTTTGTGAACTGCGAGGAGTTAACTATCGATTTAAAGGAGAACTTTAACCCAATCTCGCTAGATCGACTCTTAACCCGTTCACTGCCACATGGTAAACGTACTCACCAGTTGCTTTCCACAGTCTAGCGTCACACACAAACTTGCATACGTATACAGGGTGTTCCACGGTAACAATTTTCACGATTTTTCAAGTATTTGCGACAATCTGACAGAAAAATATTTTGCACAAAAGTTGATCAGTTTTCGATTGGCTATACACTGCAACAAAAAGAACATTCCAAAAAGTTTTTTTTTTTTTTTTTTCTTTCGGTAATTCTCAAGGTCACCTACGCTGCTGAATATCATTTGGAAGCCCTTGCATCAACGTTTCAAGTTGCGTGGAAAGAAAATTTAAACAAGTTTGGCATGTTAAATTTAAAAAAATAAATAAACAATAATAAACACAAGTTATCGTCATCCATTCATGTTGATTGTCATTTTCTGTTGAAACTTTCATTTCTTTGCCTTCAGGATCATCCGGAGATCATGATATAGTAGGTCAAACAATCAAGTCAAAAATATAAAGTTTAAAAAAATAAAGGTGACCTTGACAATTATTGATAAAAATTTTTTCTTTTTTGAAATATTGTTTATCGCTTGAAAACATTTTTTTGCCAAAGTATCGCAAATACTTGAAAAATCGTGAAAATTATGGGACACTCTGTATGTATAAGATGAACGTAACTCGATCACTTTCAACATCTCCGTTGTTTTCGACGATACGAGAAGGACTTCATTAACGAAAATTACTCAATATAGATATATTATTTCGACTGATATTCAAAGTACAACAAACTGACCAAAGAGAAATTATACAGAAAATTTCAAATCCATTAGTTAGGCAGATTAGTCACGAAAAAAAGTTTTCAGTGTTTTTATATATTGTTTACAGTTTAAGAGGAAAAGTTTCTTCATTTCGCCACTTGTTACATGGTATAAAAATATCTGAGAATAAAATGCTTCAATCTATACAACGAGCCCAAGGTTATCATTGCGCGATTTGTTTTCACAAAATTGTAGCAATTATCGAATATCGTCATGGAACAGTTTTTTAATATTTCTACATATTCATTTCTACTATAGCATTTTATAGCATTTAATTTAAAAATACTCTCGCTTTACCATTCGATACACATTGCATATGCGAAGTATACTTGGCATAATGAGAAAATTTCTTCGTTTAGTAATTTTCTGTCGAAAAAATGAAAGCAAAATACCATGATCTTACAAAATGTGTTATCATTGAAAATGTCCACAGTTCACGATGTATAAAAAAGATTTCTCAAAAATGATTCAATTGAGAAAAAAGTGTGTTCTAGTTGTCCCAAGGAAACAGATAAAGAAAAGTTTTTATTAACGGAAAATCCTAGACTCACATTTACAAAATTAGCGCCGAAATGAAAGATTTTAGTGTAGAAAAGACGCTCGAACTATTCTCGAAAAATTCTCATTAAGAACGAGTGCGTTTCAAGTATATAATTGTTGCACGAAGAAAACTTTCGAAAGACTTTTCACACCACTGTGAATACATAAATGTGTGCTTTAAACAATGTCTCTCTTTCACAGCTACAATTTATCTAGTAATTAATTAAAAGTATCAAAGTAACATTGCCGTGGAAATTGATTCTGGTCACAAAGGGGAGATTGTACGACACATGGGTATATTCTTTTACAAATTAAGACAGTGAAAATTTCGACGAGTATTCGAAATTAATAATTGAGTTGTTGAACGTGAAACGATAGATTTCACAAACGTTCAACGTTTAATCAAGAAAAGTGTGGTTGGCTAATATTCACTAAACTGCTGTACCGTAAAAATACAAATTGTAAATCAAACGAATCATGCATTACAATTGTACGAGGAGTAAATTTTTTATGAAATTTGTTTTATATGTATATATATATATAGTTCGTGATATATGCAGAAGATATCTTAAAAATAATTCGATTCAGGATAAGTCATGGATTCGACTAACAAAATGTTCTTATCAACCAAAGTAAGAAAATCCTAGATTCACGTCTACAGAGATTAGCGTCAGAAATTTAAGAGTTTGATACAGTAGAAGAAAAAATAGACGCTTGAACTATTCGAAAAATACTTATTACACATCAGGGACCATAATTGTTGTAACCAAAATGAAAAAAGTCGTGGGACGCAATTAAAATGTTTTCGAGCGCAAATAATAATTATGTATTGCCGAAAATTCGGTTGCTCGTAACAGTTACAAGTTACAAGTGGAGGGAAATTCATTCTGGTCGTTCATAACAGTTAAATCAATGGAGAAATTGGTATTTTAATCGTTGCAGATAATCGTTACAAATGGCGAAAATATTGTTTCGATTACGTTCGATTAATATTACACGCGAGTTTAGCAATTACCTTTTTACTTGTGTAATTAATTAAGATTATTAAACTGAAGTTGAAATTCGGGGAATTTTATCGAATTGGTCAAATTCAAAACGATATACATTATTACGAGCAATTGAAATATATACAATTTTTTTCATCGATGGTGGTATCGTATGCGATTGAAATAGGATTTTCCTCGCCAATAATGACCATCAGCGACGAAGAATGAAATTTCCGGTCGCTTGTAATTGTTAGCTTGCAGCTGAAACGTTTAATCTTTTAATCGCGTGATTTTTTGAAAAATTCTTCCTCAAAAATATACTTGAAAGCAAGCAAGTATCAGTCATTGATTTCTTTTCGTAAAAATGTTTCTCTGTTACACATTTCATCGTAACTATCGTTGCGTGAAGAATTCTAGAAAGAGGTGGACAATCGAAACATATTTCACGCAATTATCGTAATCTACCTTATCGACAAAATTTTAGAGCTTAATCTACAAACGAAAGCAGGAAAAAAAATGTCGTATAAAATTTGTTCGTCATTTCGTTACAGAGTCGTATAGGTAGGGTCGATTCGTCCTTGCTTTGTACGGATCGTTGAAAAGTTTTGAAATTCTCACTTCACAAGCTGGCCATCTTTAAATTCTCATCGATGCAAGCTTGACATCGAATTCGTTGTTCAATATTTCAATATTAACTTTGCAACAAACTCTACGCCTTTGAATAAAAAAAATTACACTCTCGAGTAAGAAGGAGGTTCTCATTTTCGCTCGTAGATCACGTTCGTAATGCCTCCGCGTTGGAAATGCACCGAAAGCTATGCAACGTGCTCGACGAGCGCGAAACAGGATCCAATTACATTAAAGCCGTTATACATGGTGTCCATAAAGTCTCTTTACAATTTCAGAAATTTATTAAAAAGGCAAATGAAAAGACAGATGAGTGGAAATTGTTAGAAAGTGAAACGTGTATATTTGTGTTTTCTTCTTCCGCCTCTATATGGATACCATTAGCAAATCTGACAAAGGTATCTCGTCAGTTGCCCATGTAATAAATTTTTGCAATTGTAAACAGGCTTTACTTCTTTCTGTCGACAATCGCGGCCAACCTAACCCAACCCCGATATCACGGAATGAACGGTAGATACGTTGAGGAACATCGAATTTGTACGAAATCAGTTGGCGTCGCTGACGTTGCAGCCGATAACGCGTTCGGAATTAAAGCGTCGTTTGCAAACTTTGGCCGGCACGATTATAAAGTTCAAACAGATCGCGGATAAATCATTGATTTGGCTGGCAGTGTAAGCGAACGTACATGCGTGTATTTGCGAACGATAATGGCCGGACGCGTTATTTCGTTGATACTCGTTCCCGTATATTTTCGTTCGTGCGACGATTACACGACGAACGCGTCACTGATTTCTCACGCATTCGAAAAATTCGTTTTTATCTGCCTGTACGCTCAACCGGCCGCCAATTCGATAAACGTTGCAACGTTACGTTGTACTTCAATTGCACATTTGCTTTATTAAATTGACGAATTTGCACCAACCAAGATTTCTTTTCACGCTTCTTAAACTTGAAGCGAGCTTGAAGTTTCATTTTTAAAATAGACTATTAGGGGTCTTATTAAGGATTTATGGCACACGTCTGTTTGAAAATACTCGTAAATGCGATGTCAATTATTCCTAACGATGTGTAAGTGATATTAAATATTCAATATTATGAACGACGCTTATTATAATAATAACATTTAATATAATATAATTTAAAGATTTCATATGACTCTCAACGACGCTTTACTACAAACGATGCAAGTAATTAAATATTTATTAAATATGTGTTAAATCACTCAAGACTCTGAATCCCATTTGCAAAGGATGAGAAATAACGATGAAAATTAATTACTTGGAAACATAATTGTAAAATGTGAGTTAACAGATTTGATTTAAATTTATTTTTACAACATAATTCGTTGCTTTTTATTGTTACAGGTCAGTTGTTTAAGTATTCGGTTAATTTTGAAAATGGTCGAACATGAGTTATGTCAAGCTTCAAAAATCATATTTTTTTACAAGCTACACGCAAAATTTCACAGTCGTAATAAATTCTCATCGTACAAAATCAAATATTTCCTGAAATATTTTGTTTGATGGTATAAAAGTGTTTTTTCAATTTAAACACAAACCTTCAATCTCTGGAAATGAGAAATACATGACTTGAGCCATTTTCATAATCACATGTAACAGAGCGATTCGCGCAACAGTAGCAAGCTATATTTCTTTTATGATTGAAGAAAAAATTGAATGGTTTGGTGTGGCTATTCATTCAGGGATCATAGTCTTTCCGCAAGCATAATATTTCGTGTGCAGTTCACCTTGTACATAAGTTTAACAAAGAGAGTTAATAATGAAATTTGAAAACAAAGATACTAATTTTTAAAGAAGTGAAGAATCGAGTACTCGATATTCAATTTTCTTCAGGATTTCCTTTAGGCTCTCGAAACATGAAATTAGGCTTACGACATGAAAATGATTTCATAAATCGTTCCGTTTTGGAACAAACTGTCAAATCGCGAACAGAGATTGTTTGATCATCGAGTCGTTTTTAAATTTCATATCGCACCTTTGCAACAAAAATGAGATTATTGGAAATGGCGTAGTTTTCAGAAAACCGATTTTGAAACCGATTTTAAGGACAAGGATTTTACAACGTGTGCGCGACTTTCACTGTTTTTGAATTTCGAATTTATTTTGACAAATGAACTGCAATTTTAATGTAAAAAGACATTTAATAAAAAGTAATTGACTCTCAAGGAAAGATTGACTTTCTTAATAAAGTAATTGAAATTATTAATCATTCATCATTGAAATAATTCCCATAATCAGAATTAATTTAGTTGAAATGTTTTTGAATGTTAAATAATTTATTGAATACAAACCTAACCTGCGTCATATCCTTGCGAAGAAAACGATACGATTCGGAAAATCTATGTTTCTCAGGAGAAGGGAAAAACTGGTTTTGAACAAAATTATTTCGTTACTTAAGAAAGTTACGCAAATTTCAACATGTCAATATGCATTTAGCCGAGATAAAATTCATAATAAGAGGCACTTGTAGAACAACATATTATAATTACTTTTTGCTTTAAGATTACATTGTAATATATTATAATTATATTATATTGTATTGTATTATATTATTATAACATAGCGACAACTCGATGATTGATTTTTTGGGCCATTTTCCTCGAAGGGGAATGCAGACAACTTTATATTTTCCGTGTTCACAGATACAATTAAACGCGAAATCAATAAATTGTCAGTGTATGTATACGATTCGAGATCACGCCCCTATTTGTTTCTGGAATTTGTTTAAAAAATGTGTCGACTGGAATTCGACTGGAATTTACACTTCCGTCCACAAGTCACCGGACACTTGCTTATTTTGATCTAAACAGTTCCAAACTGGAACACAGACATATACTTTTCGGGATTAATTTTATTACACAATCTTGTGTATATGTACTCTATATATTTAAGCTATTTTATGACAATACTTGAAAACATGTAGAATACATATGACAAACTGTTTATATTTGTCAAAAATCTTACCAAGTTGTATATAATGTATCTTATATCTTTGTGCAAATATGAAGGCCAGAAATAACCGTGGCATACTTTCGTTTAATTTTTCAGAATGAATTTCTTCCCACGCATTTCTGTCCAAAATCAATTGGACAAGCTTCTATCTAATTCATCCCATAATACATCGATTGCATTTTTTAAATATACGTACATATTTTTGATATACTTTGAAATATTTATTCAGATCATGTACGTTATCGTATCAGTTTTTTTTTTCCAAGTATTAGTATAAAATAGAGTAAATAGAGTATAACAAGATTGTATGATAAAATTAATCCGGGAAGGTCGGTGTTCTAGTAACTATTTAGATCGGAATAAGCAAGTGACTCATGGACGGGAGTGTACGTATGTAAAACAAGCATTGCACGCTGACCGAATTTTCATCCTCGGATTCTTCTTTTGACAAACGAAGGGAATGACGAATGGGGAAACAAACGAATTTGCTGCGCGCAATAATTTATAGCGAACTGGACTTTGATTACAAATTTGACAATTTGACCGCGTAGTTTGTTATTGTCAAACCTAATTACTGAATTCGAAGCAGTCTCGATGAACGTTGCTTGAAATGGAGAGGCTGTTGGTCAGATTCGGGTAATGTTTGATTCCATAAATACTACTGTTTCGTTTAAATAAAATAACGTAAAATAAATAATATTGTCATCTCAATGATCCGAACCGCAAAATAAAATATTTTATCAATAATCTGAAACAATGAAATAAATAAAATGCTCGAAATATCTAGTCATCCTATAAGTCTTTCTTCCAATTCATTCTTTGCAGGACTGGAGAGAAATGTGTATGTGATTTTTAAAATGGATAAATAGAAATAAATATTTTCACTTTCTCGAAAATAGTGCAGAATTTAGTAAATAATATACCTGTTTCAAATATATTTCAATACAAACTCCAAATATTTCAAACGTGTGTATTTTAACCCAAACCTATGCAAATAAATACTGTTGTGAACTATTTCATTGAAATATATAAGACGATGATGATATTTCTCATTAATTTTTATTTCAAACAATAGTACTGCAAGTAAACAGTTATAATGCAGATTGTTATACCGTAGATTTTCATCGAAGCACAAGATTTTCACTTTATTTGTAAATACTGAAAACTTTTAAAGAAACGTTTAATTTTTACGTATTATTAATAAACAAACTCGGTTTATTTGTGAAAAAATGGAACATACTTTTTACACATATTACTTTCCAGACAATCTTTCACTCGGAAATACAACGTACAAGAAATGTTTATCTGCGTAATGGATGAAATATGATTTTTAAAAAGATTGAAAAAACATTTGGAAGATCTGTGTTGTTTGGAAACTCGTGTTTTCGATCCTCTATTTTTCTACACTTGCATCCGAAAGTAAATTGTACTTGTTCGAGAATTCAAGCATCAAGTGAAATATTATTTTCAAATTTGTGAAATGTTTGATTCAAATGTTACATGAAGTAACAATTTCAAATAGTATTTCATCTCGTTTGACATTTAAAGTGGATTAAATACTATTTAAATTAATGCTATTTGATACTACTCAAGTTAAATATGCTATTTGGGAACATTATTTAAATTATAATCCCAATAAATTATTGTTTAAATTATATTTAAATTTTACAATTTACAAATTTTCCCCTCAGTTTCACACTAATTGAAATTTTTCCCAGTCGTGATTCTTTGGCCTAAAATCTAAGAAAGCTATTAGATTCTGCGATAAATTCATTCACATTATCAACGATGAAATTTCATAGCTGTATTTTACAGTTGATTGTTTTTTACTAATAAATCAAATTTTGAAAATCTCGTCTTTTGTAAAATTGCATCTATACAATACGCGTATTTCTACATTCTTCGAATTATATAATTATTACCTGTAGAAAACATATTTCTTCCGTAAACTTTAATCGTTCATCAATCACGAGCCCAATATTTTCTGTAATAATCTAAATATTACATTTATCAATTTTATATTATGTTTGAGAAACTTATAGCGTTCGTTTCCTTTCCGTTTACAGTTATAAGCAATATTTAGCTATACCATGTGAATAAATTGTGCACATTGTCCATTGAATTTCTTACAACACGTGTACTTTTCAATTCACTATTCTCATAAGCGCAACAAGAGACGAACGAATTTATTTGCATATATATTGAACGTGAATCGTTGTTTTCCGCAATAATAAAAATGAATTGAAATAAACAGGATATTTCAAGACAAAATCCAACACTGGACAAAATATTTCGTTTTCAAACGTTACTATAAAATAAACGAGACTATTCGAAACAATGTAACATGTAGCACATACCTAAATTTCTACAGTTTCTTCATCGTTATGAATTATACGGTGTCGTGCATCAAACTTCGGTATAATGTATTGTTTTGGTTATACGCCGAAAAGAAAGTAATAGAGGTGAAACAGTTATTCGATTTCCATTTCATTTTCCACATGCGCATTGTCGATCGAAAGCTGATCGTCGTGAAACGATCAATCACGCGAAATCGCGAGATTTTTTTTTTTTTTTTTGTTCCAGCTCGCGAAAATTATTGATAGCGTATGCGAACGGTGCAGCTGCAGATCCGAAAACATTTTATCAGACGCCAGGAAAGAGCCAATACCGCAATCGTGGATTAAAACTTGCCCACCGGCCAACTCTATTTAACTCGTTTGCGAATTTTCACTTGGAAGAGTGATTGCGTTTTAAAGCCGCGCCATTTGCATTCTCTCCTTATCGAATGATTCCTCAACAGCTGTTTACTAGACAATAATAGATCGCTGCACCGTGTCACTTTTCAAATATTGATACATTTCGATTGTGTTTAGCTTTCTCTATAGCGTATATTTATTCTCTGGATACTCCGAATGTTCCATCTAGTGATAGTGAAGACCATTCCTATACCTAACCTAAATATTACTATGCCAAATATAGCGTAGTAATATTTACCAATGAAGCCATAATACTAAAGCTATTATATATTATATATATTATACAATTAAATTATATTTTTTATAACTGAAGCTATAATAATTAAATTATATATTTTACAATTGAGGCTATAATAATTATATAATTAAATTAAAGCTATAATATTTACTAACCGCCATTTTAGTGTATCATTACACGTTAATGGTTGAAATACCTTTTTCCTCTTTTACACAGACTACGTATAATTAAACTGTGAAGAATGATAAATAATTTGAACTTGTAAAAAAAAGGAAGAAATCATTTCGACTCATTTTCAACTTGAGATATCTATATTCATGGTCTTTCGAATCTGTTTCTTCCAAAAATGATCTCACATTTTTGATTTTACAGCTGGTAGGAGAGTGAAAATACTTTTTTCGAACATTGTGAAGATTCAAACGTCTGTAAAAGGAATGAAAAACTTTGTTTTTCATGACTACGTCTAGTGTACTATGTAATCTTCGAGATTGAAATTTCATCTTTACAGTAACCTTTTAGAAAATGCTGTACGATGTCCTTTTTTTTCCTTTTTTTGGTCATTTTCTTGAATTTCAAACGACAAAATGTTAAGATTTCTTGAATCTGTGTCGTTTATGATGTTTATTTCACAGAATACTGAAAAAGAAATCATACAGCAAATTTCCAGGATTTGTTGCAAAGAGAAGACTTTATTCCTTATTCTTCAAAATGGCGGTGGATCTAGTTGGGAAAAAATTTTTTCAATGTTTTTGGAGATATTTGAATTTTTACAATTTTCAACAAAAAAAATATACTCACTTTCACACTTGCTGCTTTCTGTAAAGTTATCCAAAATTCGTTACAAAGCTTGGACTGGATAATGCAGGGACGTTAAGGTTGGACAAGAAAGAAATTACAACAACAATTTATTTTTATAGTGACGAAAGAGTAAAAAGGTAATGAAAAATATTGTGACAACAACAATAATACATGTATGTAACATAAATTAAATGAAAAAGTAAAAAAAATATTTAATAAAGAATTAAAATTAAATGAAGAAGAAATGAAATTAAATAAATGTCAAATATAGATAAATGAAATAAAGAAAAATAAATATGTATAAGTTTGGAAGCGTTTTGTGAAAGTTACATTTATTACTTTTTTCCTAAAATGTGTTGTTATTATTGAAACAGTATATATACGTATGGGATGAATTTTATCATCTAATTTTATCGTTTCAAATACCTCTGTTATTTTTAAAGATGTAAAAAAGTTCTGTCAAGGAAAGTTATTCAATGAAGAAGAAGCTGTAACATGTCAGTAACGATGCATTCTTTTGTAAGTGGAGGATTCCTGAGATTCTTAAATCAAACGACAAGTATATTTCTCGATTCGTTAATGGGTCACAATAATATGTAAAATTTTGAAACTACGAAAACAAATATATAAGATTTTTGGGAACTCAATTAAAATTAAATTAAAGTAAATAAGCAAATGAATGAATAATTGAAAAGGAAAGAATAAACGAACGAATAAACGTCTCTGTAAGATTCTCGTAGCGAGAATATGAAAATTATGATTTTTCATAAAAGTTGTGTCACTTTCGTTCTAAGTGTACAATGTTCGAAACAGGTGTGTAGGTTGAGAGTTATTTCGCAAGGAAGAAATGACCGAAAGGGCCAAAGGAACTGAGCAAAATGCATTCAAAGTTTGAATATTTCCCCACCTAGACCTCTTTCACGAACACAAAACAGACATTCCCAGACAGAGAGTTGAAAATCCTGTCAAGTTTCAATTCAACTAGATGGCAATTTTTATCGTTACACTGTTCCTCTTTGGCTCAAAATGCAAAATGCAGTTATGGCAAAAATACAAGCCACTGCGTGAAATAACACTTCAATACGTGCCTGGTGAAATACTTTTGCTCGAGGCGCAAATACCGCGAATTTAACGCAATGAAAATCGAAATATTTCGCCCTGGTTGATTTTCGACGCCGCGCGAATGTACAAATTTTTGAAATTCTAATCGTCGTCCATCAGCGACGTTCGAATGTAAAACGTCCCCACTCGAGTCACGTAACATTGTTATTTTTATTATTTATCAGTTTAACACCAACTCTTGAATTGAGAGATTTTTTTTCCAAGGAGTGAGGACAGTATGAAATTTTCGAAAAATCGATTTCTTTTTTTTCTCTTAAATGGTAGTTTAAAGTCTTGGAAGTAAGATACGAAAAAGGCCCTAGCCTTTAAAACGACTTATTCTGGGGTATAATGATAAATCCGCGGATACAGGATAATTGAATTTGTATCACTGTTTACAACTTTGAGCAGTACTATAAAGTGTAAATCGCGTAATTCAAATATTATTTTTGGCGAATCGAATATTAGGGGACTTGGATTCAATTTAATTCTGAATTGTAAAAACTGTGAGCCACGATATATAAGTAAAAAAAGCAAGTAAAGTATACGTATGAAAACTGACGTGATTCTGAAACTTTAAACGCGTTTTTCTCGTAACTAGGTTTTTAGAAACGATGTGCAAAATATCTCGGAATCTAACCAACTACCGTGAAACGTTGGTACGTGTCTTTAGTGTAACACTTGCTAGAGATTAACGATTCAACATTTTTCAATTTTCAACAATTTCGAAAAATATAGGAACTTTTGGCATAAATTCGATACATCAGAAACAAACAGCTGCCATTTTCATAATTTTCACAGAAGTGAAGCTAAAAATCATGCACACCGATAGACGATGTAAAAAAATGATGCTGTTAAAAAGTTAAATAAGAGCCCTCCTTTTTTCTCTTTTAATGTTGCTGTTTATAGTTTATAAAAGTGTGTCAAAATAAACCACAATAGCTCGTGTCAATCAAATGTGTACTTTTGTTTTACTAGCCCTCCAAAATGTTCGTAATTTTTAGACACGTCAAACTGTTCTGCCCCCTTAAGATCTTGCGAATGCTGTTGCAATAACTTTCAAATTGGTTTAAAAATTTGTTTCGTCCCAGCGAAACATTCTGAGATTCAACGTGTTCTCTTCTTTCTATAAAATAACAGGTATTTACAGTCACTGGGGATATTTGTGCGGAATTTTATATTTTTGCAAAGGTAACTGAAAAATTGGAAGGTAGACAATTAATTTACAGTGGAACAATGATTATTTGAACTGACTGGGAGACAAGTTCGTTAGGACAAGCGGTTTTTCGGATGATCGGCCTGAAAGAAGCGAATTTTGCAACGAATCAACTGGTGATTGAACAATTTTCAAACATGGATGTTTGTTACACGAAAGAGTAATCGGTAGATGTTTTGAAACTTTTATCATCTCCTCATCTGATACGCAATTTAGAAGCTTTCTCTTGAATTAATGAAGGATCCACTCGTTGTGTACACAGCTCGATCAAGTTTACCATCGTCTGCTATTTTCAAGCTTCTAGAGAGAAGAAAATTCCTCTAATTTCCCAAGTTATTTTGAGATTTTAATAAAATATTTTCAGTATTTTCAATTATAAATATTCTACGGCTAACCTGGACATACTTGGCCTGTTTTTGAATAGTATTTAATTTATCTTTCAACTCTGCGTGGAATTGTCTTCCATTCTGGTCCCTTGCCAAATTTCACCAACAATTTTCTATAATATTCAAATTCGGCTGGCCGTTCCAAAACGCGAATCTTTTTTTCTACTCCATTCCCGGCAATTCGTGTCAATTTGTTCGTCAATCATTTCAATATACTTTTTTACTATTTAATTTTCTGGTAACAAACTTTATTTCCATCTTAGCGACCAACACCTCCTCGAATCATCATCATCGCTGCCATGGGTCGACGACTCGAAAGTTGTTGCTGCTCTCGTAGATCGTGACAATAATATTGGAAGCCATCACATCTAAATATAATTCTTTCTATTTCTCATTCATATAAACTGATTCATGATTCTTGCTCTTGCTTGAAGATTTCTGTTGCAGTTTTCGTCGTTTCAAATAATTCATAATTCTTTAAACGACGTTGAACATTTCGATATTCAGATATTTGTCATAACCCCAGCTTCTTCTTCAATCAGTCTGCCAGTGAAGCGTGAATTTGACGCTACATGTATTAGAGCACGTTTATCCCGAGCCGTTGGACACATCTCGGATCGTCCACAACTTTTTCTTTCTCCACAATTATCGGGATCTTGGTAATTTTAGCAAATTTATTGTCATTTTACGACTCTTGTCATCTATTTTGGCTATTTTTTGTTCTTTCACGGAATAACGTTCTTCGTTTAATTTCAGTGTCGTGTGTATCTCAGTTGGATTCAACCTTTTTCCCGCGATCCATTTTCACAAATGTTAATACGCACTTCATCGAGTGTATTTCACACGAACGTTGCACTTCCGACAGCTTCCGTACGACTGAGGAGCGCAAATATTCAACTCGTGCTATATTTTTGTTCGTTTCGCCACTGCGGGCAATATTTACATTTTCGTTTGTACCTCATTCGGAAATTGCGTCTCGGTAATGACATTCAACGCACATTCGCGCCCAAAAGTACCGATGTAACAATCTCTTTGCTCTACGAGACGTAATACAAGAAAATAAAGAGTTATTGTTTTTGTCCCGTGGAGCAGTTTACTTTGACGATGCATTGACGTTAAAATGCAAGGATACGTATCCCAAAATATAATCGAAATATAATCGAATAATCTACAGTATTTATTGAATATTATAAAGAATATTACACTTTGATATTACAATTTTATATATTTTTATGTAAAATTGTTACATGCATGTGTATATTTTTGAACCACAAATCTTCTATAAACGTATAAAAATTCGTGCTACATTTATGATAAAAACTTATATTTTTGAAACATCATACAGTAGAATAATCCGTTCGTGTTTTACTATGCAAACATTCTGTTATCCTGTTGATACTGATAAATGTCTTTTCTTGTACCAAATTATTCTACGTGCATTACGCCACATGCTCAGTTGTTTCCCTATAATTGCGAAAAAAGTAAAAGTATAAGATGCAAAATTTTACTAAAAATGAAATGTACAAGAGATTATGTTTATTACGTTTAGCGCTTCGTTTATGAGTGACAAAAATGTAAACATAATTTTCCCTCAAACGGCAAACAAAAATAAGAATGTGTCTTTACGTTGAAACGTAAAATGATTCAAGAAAAATATGAATATTGAAAAAAAAAGTACATTCTTAATTTCTTGAAAAGAAATATTTTTAAATATTCAAAAGAGAAAAAGATATTAAAATAAATAATATATGCAACTTAATGTGAGAAAAGGTATATACCATTGAATCAATTACTTTTGACTAATTTGATTAATCATATTTATGAGAAAGAAAATTTTGTTTTTCTCCAACTAATATATTTATACCTATTTAGTGAATATTTATTACCATTATTAAATTATATTATTAATTTTCAGAAATGCCACCGATTATTCTTTAGATATAATAATATCTAAAGTTGCATATTTAAAACACAATTCTTTCATTTTACTTTCAATTGGAAGCCGAGTCGTTTTCAGATACCGTGTACTCTGTTTCTCCTCTAGATGACTAGATTATGTACAGTACGTTATAAATTTTCCTTTAGTTCCACACCATTTTCATTTCTGCCTTGCAGTTTTATTCTGGAATTTTCTTTATATATTGAAGCTGTTTGTGCGTTGTAGCTATAATATATTGATTGAATAGGCATCGACGCCCAAAATTAACAGACTACTAAATTTTCATCGAAAAATTGTCCGTATTAAACTGTCGTAGTTTCGTGATAAAATATCACGTTTTGAAGCGTGAAGCCTCTACTGTCCGAATCTGTCGTTTATCTTCTTCTCTCTATGAGTGGCAGCCAATGGAAAGGTAAACATACACTATCTTCTCGAAAATTTTACAAATTCAAAGGTCTCTACGAACCTTTTTCAGCATTAAATCCACTGTAGTGTCTCGAGTTTTTGGGACACGTGGGTTATTTCGAGAATTTCGCCTCAACTGTTTTCAGACATTTAATACGTTAATTTATACCATTAGTATCAGTTTTCCCCTTTTTGTTAGTTAGACATAAACTATTTTTGAAACTCTGCTGTTGACTTTGGCAGTGGCATCCTCTCAACATCTTCTAGAAACTGTGCAAATTTATTTCAAACACATTATAAACTATAAATAGCAACATTAAGAAAGAAAAAAAGAGAGAACTCTTGTTTAACTTTCTAACGGCATCCTTTGACATAACTTTTTTTTATATTTTTTTATATCTATAGCTGCAACAGAAAGGTTCACAAAAAAAGTTCAAAGCTAAAGAAATATTCTCTAGAGATTGACGATCCAACATTTTCATTTCGGTGAATTATGAAAATAGCAGCTATTTGTTTTTGACGTATCGAATTTATGCCAAAAGTTTCTACAGTTTTTTCTATTTTTCGAAATTGTTGAAAATTAAAAAATGTTCGATCGACAATTCCTAAAGTTACGTACCAAGTTTCACAGTGATCGGTTGGTTAGATTCCGAGATATCTTGCACACCGTTTTTAAACACCGAGTTTCGAGAAAAACGCGTTTAAACGTCATTTTCCATATGTATCCTTTACATTATTCACTTACCTATCGCGACTCATAGTTCCCACAATTCACAACTAAATTGAATCCAAGTCCCCTAATATTCGACTCACACGATTTACACTTTGCAATACTGCTCAAAGTTGTAAACGGTGATACAGATTCAATTATTCTGTATCCGCGGATTTATTACCATAATACCAAATATATCAAAATAAGTCGTTTCAAAGGGTAGGACCTTTTGTATCTTATTTCTAAGACTTTAAACAATTTAAGACAAAGAGGAGAAAAGAATCGATTTTCTGAAAATTTCAAACTGTCCTCACCCCCCTTAATCTTCGTCCAAGACCATCGTCATGATCTTCATCAGCGTTTCATTGTTGTTGTCGCGACGTTCTACATCACACGCTATATCGCTACTTGAAGCGTGATACTCTCATGAAACAAGAATTCCCTTAATTAAACACCAGCTATATCGAGCGTTCCAACATTCGCCTCGGGACAACAGTGTCGTTCTTTTGTCAACAATTTGTTCACACGCTAGTCGATTTCTCCTGGTGGATCAAAAGTGCAACAGGGAGCGTTCGGTTTTGTTTGTTCTGCAATGGTTTCGATTGCAATTTTATTTCATCAATTCCTTTCATTTGACTTTCTGAGCGATTTTAATTGCGACTTTATTCATTTAATTTCTAGTTTTAATTACAGTTCAATCGCAATTTCAAATTTATGTTTAAACTAACGTACTGTATCCCGTTTGTCATTTTCTCTGCACGTTTTAAATTGTTGACGAGTAAAACTTTTCTTTACTAAAGTTGTAAAATGTACACAAATGAAAAAACACTGAGACACGCAGTGGTGTAATTTTAGCAATTGTCATATTTCACCATTCTTTGAACATTCCAAGAGAAATTAATAACAAAGCGTGAGAAAAATTTCAGAAATGATTTTTTGACGCAAGCAAGCAAACATCCTGCAAATTTCAAGGTCCTTAAAGCCTGGGTTTTTAAAACTAACATCACACGAAGCTTCAGCTTTCGAAGCTTAAAGATTAAAGAGCTCAGTCTCGAAGCTTTTAAGGTCCATTCCGTTCGAATTAATATTTGAACGCTAAATGCTGAAACTTATAATTTTGTAAAAAAAGTAATCAATAACATAACAATAGGCTCGGACTCCTTTTTAAAGTTTAAAATCTCTATTTTGAAAGTACGTTCGTTTTATTTTAAGACGTCACACTTTGTAGATACTTTCCTTTTCCGTGCATAAATTTATAACACGTTAAAATAGTTGTTTAAAGTGAATATTTCTCTTAAACGAAATATTTGAATATTATTTTTGTCAAGTCGTTCCTAATTGTTCATTTTTGTGCGTATAGTTGTTTATTTTAAATGATATTCTGTAGTTGTGTATGTTTCTCCGTCACAGGTTGAACAAATGACAATAGAGTGATCTTCTCTCAGGATTAATACTTAATATTATTGTTATTTTCAATTAAATTTTAAATTTATAATATTAATTTATTTCTTTTCATATTTCTTTTTAGTTAATTTCCCTCTGAAATAACATTTGAAATAACCAATGCAAGCTTCGAGGAGTGAAACATCACTTTAAACGACAATTTCTAATACAATTATATCTTAAACAATGATTATTTCAATTAATAATTCCCAGCCGTATTTGAAATAAACAATTTTCGTACAATTGTGTACATCACTGTCAAATAAAGTGAAAATTTTCAAATCACACTTTGTTTCAACAAACAAATTCAGTATTTCAATTACTATGTCGATTATTTTTTATTTCAAACGTGCTTGGTATTGAAATCAACGTGATAGAAATGTCGTACTTTTGCTGCTATGGAAAATAAAAATCATCTGGAAAGATCATATAAAGATTTCATTTATCATATTCATAATTCAAAGTAGTACTATTTATCTTGCTTGCAGATTTTTATACAGATTTATACTGTTTACAATACACTCGAAGAGACGAAACCTCGATTGAAAATTGTTTCCTACGTTAAATCTTGTGAAACACACTATGCTTTGGATATCACATAATTATTCGTTTCAATAGAAATTTGTTTCTTCTGCCAAATATTTTATAATAAACACACTGGTCTGAATGTTTTATAGTAAAGGGCGCAATTGTATCAATGACGATGAAAAATTGTCGAAAAATTTAAACTTTAAAATTTAAATAAAAAGATCGCGTAACAACTTGGTCTCGTTTCAAAGCGCAGAGTTTCTACTTTGACAGTCGTGAGTTGGTTTCTTTTTCGGAAACTGATTTTGCATCGTATGAGTAAATGAGCTTTTCATAGAATTAAGCAAATGGTCAGAAATCGCGATTATTTTTAGATTCTGCAATTGCAAAAATTCCAATACATTCCAATCAAGTGAACGTAAAATATTAAGAATTATATCGCAAATTGTACTTGTTACCTGAAATAGTTTAATTACTGTTCTACTTTATATATTAATATATGTTGCATTAATTACTGTAATACTTTGAAGCAACATTTCTTAAACAATTTGGAACATGCTCGTTTTGATCGAAAAATGATTATTATTCAAATTTTAAAATTTAAATTTGAAAATAAATCAAATTGTACAACAATTTTCAATTACAAAACAGTTTTTTCTTTTTTTCATTTCTAATTTATTTCCTTTCAAGTCTCAAAACAACTTTTGATTAATTTCCAATTGTTTAAATTCTTTCACTTGTATAAGTAAGAAGAAACAGGGAAGAGCTTGTAAATAACGCGAATTGTATCTCGTAGCGAATCAAACGACACAATTTTTAATTTACAGAGCAATTTTGTCCAATTTTTTGAAGAACGTAGACCTGTCCAAGACACTCGTTGAACGATGTTGAAGGATATTTTGCGTTTCTCGGTGGTAACCAAAGTTACCAATGGTGGTTGATTTAATGCAATTGGATAAATAATTCAATGCAAAGTGACTACCCTCAAGCTAACGGCCGCACTCGGGTACGATGACGAGAACCCTCGAGTGACGTGCACAGGAAATTTCGGCCGCCATAGCACGCAATAAACTTTATGAAGCATCCTGACTGGAACAATGCACGTTCGGAACGAAGAAGCAAAAAAAAGGTACAAACTGTTGGAAATTTGAACAGAAATTGCTCCGTAGGAACAACACGAAGGCAAGTCGTGAAGTGAGGCGAAATTTTTATAATTTGTTTTTTCGGTTTCTCAAGTTTTTCAAGTTAAAAGCAGGGATCGCGAAAGTTTTGAAGCTTTCAAATAGATTCT
The DNA here is from genome assembly GCA_036937485.2 of Tetragonisca angustula. Taxonomy (NCBI): domain Eukaryota; kingdom Metazoa; phylum Arthropoda; class Insecta; order Hymenoptera; family Apidae; genus Tetragonisca; species Tetragonisca angustula. The sequence goes on from JAWNGG020000041.1 coordinate 218,024, forward strand.
ATTTGAAATGGAAATTTTTCGGAAAAATGTTCCTGCGTCTCAAGGTGAACAAGGTAAACAAACGTTCCTGTAAAAATAAAAGAACCTGTGAAACGTAGAAATGAAAATTTTTCCGACAACAGATAATTCGTTACGAAAATTTACTCGAAACATAAAAATGGACTTTTAATTAAACTAAAATATTTCTGAAATAACTATGGAACTTTTTATTATATAGATTCTAAAACATCCACTATTAAAAAATGTTTCCATCATACGAAATATATAAGTTTAAACAAAATTTTTTCACAAATGAAAAGTACCTGGTTGAAAACTCTGTATTTTTAGAAAGTAACAATAGTAAACGCGAAACATAATTTTACAAGAGACACCATAAGAGTGTCCCTGAACATAAGGGTTAAATAATAAAATGTTAAGGTTGAATTTTTGTTGTCTAACCACAATGTTCAAGATTCAATAAAATGGCGAACAAAAATCGCACAGCAAGTTTTAAGGAGTTGATGTAAAGGAAATCTGTTTGAATCTTCAAATTTATGGTAGATCTCTAGCAACGAAAAAGATTCTCCAGTGAGAATACAATTTTCGACGACAAAAGTATCCGTTAATTTTTTACTGCACAACGTAAAAGCATCTTTGGGGGAAGAAACGAACTTGAAGTCGGAAAAGTAGAGATCTCGCGCTTGAAAATGAAGCCAACTGGATTTTTATTGTTAAATTTTAAACAGATTAAAATCTCGATAATTTTTCACAGAGTATGCAAATACTTTGTACACGTTACATCCAAATAAATCACTAGCGAGTAATTGTTTCGAATAAATATGCAAAAATGAGACTTTTCAAGATACTGTCTCCTTAAGACGCCATTTTTAAGATACACTCTAGTCGGTAATTCAAAATACTGCCTGTTCAACTCCGTGTGAGATGGAACGTCTAGAAATTCTGAGATTCGAGAGATTGTCCACGAATGCGGCAACGTTTGCATCGGTTTGTCTAATCGACCATCGATCTGACCTAATTATTTTATTTTTTATTGAAGCGAGCCAATTTTGATCGTTTGACAAAGTACCTTCACCTCTGTGTTTAACCACTTGCGGACCGTAACGAGTGACCAGAACCGTATACAATAATTCGTCGCCTTCTTCTTCATCCCGTCATCACGACATCACTGGATAGAAATGACTGACGAGTAAATAAATTTATTATTCGTTTTGCTTAATTGGGTTATACTTGAACATACTTGAGAAACTGGAGAAAATGTTGCAATTTTGGGGAGAAAATGTTCTCGGCGGCAGCTCGAATGGAATGACGCGTGAATGGAATGCAGTTTGGCAATTCATACGACGCGAACGTGTATATAAACGTATATATGTCGGATATACTCGAATGAAACGATCCTGTGACAGAGTGTTACCTTGACAGACTACCCTACCCTCTGCCAGAATTCACTGTACCCTCTGCACCGGTTGTCAGCCCCCCTTTTCGAGTTTCGACGCTCTCGTCTTCAATCTGAGCAGCGTTAGAATCGAAATTCTCGAGAATTTCAGCTTGAAGTTGTTCGACTTAAGTACGGTACCTTACTTTGGTCTTTAGTATCACTTTAGTGCGAATCTAAATGAATTCAGTATCACGCGAATTGAATTCATTTGGGCACTCTTTTCACAATTGGACGATATTTAACGAAACATAGTATTTTAAATAGAGCATAAAATAGTATTTTAAACAAGAAGCGAGGAAAACAATACATCTCTTTTATTTTAACCTAAACTATTTTATTTGGCCTAAAACCCAAGAGTTCCTTGAAAGAAATTAAGATGGGAACAGGTTGTAATTAATGGTGGTGAAAAATATTTTTGATAAAGTTGAATGTATTTTTTTTTTTTTTTAGAATTGTTTCGAAACCAAATTACTTGCTTCTTTCATTTTATTTTTGCACGATTTTTGATACACGGTATATAAACTATTGTAGACTATATTATAATATTTAAAATAAAGAAAATGAATGAAACATTTCGAGACAATATCCAAATATTTCCAATGTTCTTCGAATGAAACACTATTTTGAAAACTTATTGTATCAAATAAAATATTTGATACGCATATTTTAAACTGAATAGGATTATTTTGATTCTTTTCGAGGAATTGCAACTGACATTTTCTTTTCACCAAGTTTCACTAAGAGCAACATTTACAAAAGAGATTGATTTCCAATAAAAAAAAACAAGTTTTATCTCGTTAATTTTTTCTCTCTCCCTTACATTGCAAACTTGGAAATTTATTTATGAATACAATAGTTTGTATAACACTGGTACAACAAGTTCAGCGCGATCAAGCATTAATGTTACATTTATACTTTTTTATTCATATTATAGAAAACTGTCACACTTATTTCCTCGATAAAGTAAAAACAAAAATGCATCGATAGAAATTTTTCTGGTGAAAATAAAAAAATCATGACATTAAGAACAAATATGAGAAGAACTATACCTTAATAATAACGTAAAATTGATCAGTTTAACTACCAAAGTGATGAATTCATAATTTTCCATAGGAATTTCGTATATCTATACGAACAACTATATTTTTGTGTTCTTCTTTGCATTGTAAACTTTTTCTTGTCACAAAATTTTAATTTTTCTGCCAAAAATTTTACAACTTTAGTCGTCGATCGTTCTAATGTCAACGAATAGGATTTATTTTTAAAATAAGACAGACCATTTATTATCTACTATTTGAAATAATATTTTATCTGGTGCTTTCATAAATGATTTCAACGAATTGAATAGCAAAGATGGAGCGTGATAATGATTCCTTTCACATTACGCACATAATATTTTTGTCACCTTTTAACAAATAATACTTGCTGACGTATTGTGTGTCTTTCTTTGTAAATAATTGATCATTATTTATTTCTCTTGTCACTTACTTTATAAGCTCAAAGTGTGAATTCGCATAATTTCGCGAGTAACGAGATTGTTTCATACAAGGGAAGCTGCCCAGTTGTCGCAAGTTTCTGTAACTTAGGGGCGAAAACGCGGAACAACGGAAATGGTAAAAACATGTCTCTGAGAAGAGTGAAGTTGAGATCTTTGACCTACATAAAGTTTAATAGGATTTCTTACTGTTCCTCGTAGACTTGGCACCTCGTTCTCATAATTTTTACGAGATTATTGTATTAAGTATTTCTCTTATTAATAAGTTATATCGTTTATAAGAAATAATATCATAATTGATTGAAACAATGTGTTCGTATCTATGACAAGTAAAATTTCCGACTGAAATCAGTATTTATGGAAAATTTGCAGGTGCAATTACAACTTGAATGTGTAAAATATTCAAAATACAATTCTCTTTATAACGTTTAATAGATGAGATAATTCTCTGTTTAGATTTCATTTCTTTTTTTTTTTTTTTTCTTAATCATCTTTCCAGAAATATGAAACTGCATGAACGTTTGCAATCTACCAATCAGTAAGCAAAATTTGTGACAATTGTTTAAAATGGGAGAAAGTCTATTGAATTTAACAAACTTGAGACGTGTTATCTTGTTCTTAAACATAATATTCCAAACAAGTTAATTATCATTAAATATACATACATACATGTATATATAGATAGCATAATAAGATAACATGTCTCAAGTTAAATTCAATAAACTTCTTCCCATTTTAAATATATATATATATAATCCACTAAATATAAATTTCTATAGAAATATAATTCGTAAAGTTCCACAATTTCTTAATTTTAATATAACTGAAGCTAAAATTATTAAACTACAAAAGAAGCTTTTAATAATCGGTTCAATTTGAACTTTAATTTCAGAGAACATGTAAACACTTCGTTTTATGATATCGAATCACATTTGTGACACGAATGATGATTTCTATTCGAAAGAAGAAAATTATAGCCCCGTGGAATTTCAATTCGAATTTTTAAATTCAAATTCACAAGAATATCGAATCAAATTTGTAGTACGAATTACTTGAAAAAGGAAAAAATTACACGCAATTCGAATTGGAATTTGAAATTTAAATTCGCTAATTGAAAAATTAGGAAGTACAAATCGTATAATGTTTCGATAATTTACGTCTGCAACAATAAATTATCTAAAAAGTTTGGAAAGAAAATCACTAGGGAAAGGGTTAATAAATACGGGTTCAATTACTTTATACGTGATATTAACAAATTTCGACAACTGATTTCTGTTTCAATCTCAAACAAATTATAAGGCAGATAGACTTGTCTACACGTTCTGTGTGTCTGAAATATTCATAGACTTTCTAACATCAGTATCACATTTCTGATGTCAATAGTGACTTGTTTGACGTGTTAGTATACTGTATGTACATGGTGACGTCAAGCAAGCTTCTTTTACCTTTTCGTATTAGGTAGATAACTTCCTACAGTTATCAATCCATGGTTCAGTGCAAAAATTCGATACTCAGTATCTTTCAAACTGATAAGCACTCGTAACGTAGAAAATTAGACCTCGCATTAACATTTGTCTCAGGACTTCATAATCTTTTCAATATCGATAATTCAATTTCATTGTCTCGGAATTTTGCGTAATCAAAAACGTGAAATTTGCATTTGTTTTTATCTTTTTAATATTCAACATCATCCCAAAATCCATACAGACATATTTGAATGCATCTGAACATCTATCACGTGGTGCAGTAAAAAGTATGTGTATATGCTACCTGACAAAAAAAATTTGCAACATGGAATTCGAAAAAAAAAAGAGTTCTCTGTACAATACACTTTTGAAATTATTTTCCATAGTATCAAAAATGAAAAAGATATTTAAATGTTTGGTTCTGGATGAGACATCCTTTTCATTTATTCATTAGGAAATTTGTATTTATTTTGTATTTATTCGCAAAGAAATGTATTATTTATGTCCATCTGCGTATAGTATACTAATACACTATGTACTATGCAAGAGTTAAGTTTGGCAAATGCAAAAATTGAAGAACGTTTGACAAAAATGTACAATATTTTTTTACGTATAATAAAACAATACTTTTCCTATCTACTGAGAAATAAATCTCGGCTTCTTGGTAAAATACAGGAATATAAGTTCATACACAACGACCAACCTATAATTTCAATTCAATTAACTCGTCATTTAATCTCCTGTCAGGTTTCAACGATATTTCTTTCAAATTTTATCTGACAAGGAATTATTGAAATTCCTCGTCGAATTATTATGGAAATTATTCCAATTTCAACACTTCCTCATTTGCAAATCCTCGTTTATATGATAACGGTGCTACATAATCGACAAGTCTCGATAATTCCTTGAAATAACACGATTAAAATAATCTAATTAAAATAAACGTTCCTCCTTTCAGCCTCAATCTTTCATTTGTCCGATTGTGTACAGAGGGAATCCAATAACACGTAAATTCCACGGGATCGAATTCTAAAACACTGCGGTTTACAGCCAGACAATTATCGATTTTAACAGGTCAATGGATTGCATCGCATTGAAATTCCACATCTTTTCGATTCACGGTCCGATATTAATATTTAATGAGCGACAATCGACTCTGGTGAATATGGCGTTATTTCGACTTATTTATTCCATAGATGTGTTCCACAGCTGAACAACCGTGTCAAATTAAAGCCGCGAGATTCTTTATTCTCCGTCGAAACCGATATTTATTTGCTAAAATGAATACGAATACCGCCTTGTTTATTTTGTTCTGCTATTTCGTGAGAAAGATATTAATTTGATGCTATAATATATAATACCGTTGTTTTCATTTTATTACGTTCTGCTATTTTCCGAAAAAGAAATACATACAGGGTGTCCCAGTTTAATCTGTCTCCTATTCGTCATTCGGAAAGTGTTTCAAATGTATCTTCTTTCTTTCTGTTTTGAGAGAGAGAGAGAGCAGTAATTTGGTACACTTGGTTTTTCTCTGAATAGAGGCGTGCAGGAGATATCAAGGTCGCTACTATTTTTCCAAATATATAACATTTTTTTATTATTTTATATTATAATATTTGTGCAATTTATATAACATTTTTAAATTACTTCATATTACAATATCTATATTAAAATGTTTAAATCATTTTATATCTATTTAGATATTTATATTACCTTTATAATGATACAAATACCTTTATAATTAATATTTAAATGTGTATAATATTTTTTGCGTTAATCGATGCAACAGGTGATTCTCTGTATTAAAATATTAGCCCATCTACGTCTGGAACCTATTAGTTCTGGAAATTTTATTAATTCTATGCACAAAAGATGAGAACAGTATGAATACAGGAATACTGCGCTTGTGTCCTTTCTCGTCTTTCATATGGTAGACTTTATAAAATTGAAGTTGATTAGGTTAATAGTTTTTTTTTTTTTTTTTTACAGGAAATGATTGCTATATCGATTGGTACAGAAAGAATTAGACAAGCTGACTAATAGTAAGTGTACCAAATTATTGCCCCGTAAACTCTGTATGTATTCTAAATTTTAAGAAAATTTTAGTTTGATAAAAACCATTTATGACACACGGGATTTTTCATGATTTTTGGTAATTTAAAAAGTATTTCGAATAGTATATTTGAAGAATGTTTCGTTGATCTTGTTATTATTTGTAACAATCACAACTATTACACATTATTATACAAGATTCGTTCGTTTCAAAAAAATTGGCTACTTAAGGAACCGGTGAAACTTGAGTGAAACGTTTGACCAGTAAACTACGGATTTTTATATAAATTTAGATTTTTGAGGATAGAACGACAGTTTAAGAAATAGTACGACGATAGATTGTTTTACCCACGTGATATTATAAAGAGCAATGTACTTTCGATGTTTCATTTACGTTTTTATATCATAATCATTACGTGCAGTTTCGCACATTAAAAAATTGGCAGTCTAGTGATGAGAAAATGGACAGAATTAGGAATTATTAAAGATATTACAATCGCACAGAAATAAGACAGAAAAGATTAATTCTTAAAACTATATTAATCTGCAACATCAATTCTAGACAGTGTGTACACCTGTTAAAATGTAAATATTGAAATATAAATATATACATATTTATATCGAAATATAAGTATATCTAGCATGTGATGTGACTTTGAATATAATGGAAAGGTAACAAAATTTTAAAATAACGTTAACGCAGCATTAAGCAGCAATTGGTTTCACTGGATATTATGTAAATTGTTCTTTATCTGAACTGTTATTTTGTGAATATTTTAATACCCAATCGTTATATCAATGATAAAATATGTTGTATTCTACTAGTAAGCGATGTTTGTCTAATTACTAGTAAACAATATTATTGGACAATACAACGTTCGAATATTGAGATATTAATAATACAAGTACAAAAATAATAGCGTAAGCAGCACACTCTCTCGCTCTTGATTTTACAAAAAACATCAACTTTGTTCGAACGTCATTCTCAAATTCAGCAAAATATAGAGAATAAACTAATGCCGTCGGATCTGAACCACAATTTCCAATCAGTGTGTTTAAAAAATTCAAAACTCTAACCTAAATAATCCTCACAGAGTAAGGATCTGTGGCAATTTGAGAAGAAGCGACTTTTAATTGAATTGTCAGATTATCAAGTTAAATTTAATCTCGTGGAACGTGAACAGCGCAGCGCTCATAACATTTTAAACCTTTTGCTAAAATCCACGCAAGTCTAAGCTGTGCTTTAAGACTTGTTCCTTCACGAGCTTCAAACTCTCGACGTGCTTCTTGTGTTCAATATTACATCGCCTCCTGACGGAATATCGACAGCTTATGTGTAGTAAAACGATCGACAGGGATTATAGAACGATACTATACCGTTAATTCAATTTTCATTAAACTGTGCTATAGACCGTCATTCAAGATTTACGTTCAGTCAACGACGAAACGTCCAAAGCGGTAAAAATTGAAAATGAGAGTCTTCGAATGCAAGTCGAAACACTTGCAGCACATTTAATTTCTTGACGATATCAAAAGGAGTGATACATCAGCGAAATCTCTGTGTCCATAAATGGCTCACTATGTGCCAAAGTGACGTACGCGGTAGTAATTTTCGATAATGAGCTGCAGACAACAATGGTACAAATAATGTAAAAGTTCCAGAATCAAAAAGCTGTTGACAAATGAGGGACATTTTGCAGCTCTGCCAAGTACTTTGAAAGAATATTTATAAAATATTTTTAATGATTCAAGAACAAGCGTTCTTTCCTAACGATGTCGTTCGATATTTCGATACTTGCAAAAAGATCTTTCCAACAACACTTTTCCATTGGATGCAGATTAACCACTGGAATTACAAATGTGTAAATATTCTTTTGACTCTTTGGAAAAAATTGATTGAAATGTGATATTTTTATTTTAACAGCGTAATATACGTAAATTCACAGTCTGAATGAATTACCTTCATCCCGCAAACTCGATTTCATGAAAGATTGGTCTTGTCAAAGAAATATTCCTACAAATATTATTTGGCACACTGTGCGTTGTAAATTGTTTCTTGCAAATCATCCGTTTCGAAATTTCCAAGTCAAATTTATTTTCTTAAACGATATCATACGCACATTTTCTTTTTCATAGTACGACGTTACTCGTTGAGATGAATTCACCGAGTTGCATTCTCAGCGATCGAACAACCATTTATTGTTATAAATTGTTAATAAAAATGATGTAAAGTGTGAGTGACGATAATGATACATATGTTGGTGTCAAGATTTTATGAAATCGAAACGTTCGTATTTTTCTTCTGCAGTACATCTAGTTTCATGGTAAAGATATCTTCATCGAGACAAGTGAGTTAGTGAAATTTATTTCCATAAATGGTTCACTATGTGTCAAAGTAACGTGCACGGTGGTAATTTTCGATAATGAGTTATATTACAATGATGATACAAATAGTATAAAAGTTCGAGAATCAGAAAAGTATCAACGCACTTGTGATTCCAGTACTGAATCTGCATTGGCGATATGTTATTGGAATATTTGTTCGAACAAGACAACAATTTTGACAATCAGATCGCATTTGCTACATTTTTATGCATTTGTGCGAAATGTAGAGCCGCAAAACACGGCTTAAAATATATTTAACGTGCATTAACATATAAAATTTATAAAATAACATGTCGTAATTTCTGGTAGGTGAAACAAATATTCAGATTCTATAAAAATGTAACAATTAACAAAACAAATTTTCGTAGAGATTATAATTATAGTATAATTATTGTTATATTAATATAATATATTAATATAAAAATTCGAGAGTCGAAGTATCGACGCACTTGTAATTCCAGTGCTCGATTTTCATACTATTAGAAAAATTAGAAAATATCCTTTTGTTATCGGACGTTGTGTTAAAGGACGCTCGTTTTTAAATCATTAAAAATATTTTATATTCTGTTTTAGGTAAAAGAAGAAAGAAACACTCAATTTGCCAATAGCTTTTTGATTCTCGAATTTTCATATTATCTGCATCACTATTGCACGACTCATTATTGGAAGTTACTACTGTGCGCTATTTATGAAAACAGATTTTGTTAATGTATCATCCACTTTCACAAAAATGTTGGAAGAAAATCCAGATCCACCAGAAACCTCAAAACAAATAACTATAGATATCGAGACAAATTAAAACATCAATATCGTTAGTCACTAGAAACGTGACTTGATATTTTCGCGCAAAGTATAAACTCACTGTGAACTAACAATAAGAATCCATTTCTCAACAATGAAATCATTTGTCTCTCCACATTTGAAGGTCACGTTCATTGAACAAGACAATTGAGAAAGAAATTACTTTGCAATGACAAGCTGACGGAATAATAATAACAGCGTTGCAGAATCGAAGGTTAAAAATTATAATTGCTTGTCCGTAACTATAAACAAACGTATGTATTTCAATGACGCGTAAACAGAAAGATGAAATGATGCTAAGATATAGGGAGAATTTAAATGTTTGTTCTGTTCGTGAGAACCCTCGACATGACAATTACTTTAGAAATTTCCTTAACGATTTAAATGACCTCGAAATGTGTTGTCAAGGTCGCCATGCAGAACAACTTTTTCTACACGTACTATCGTCACTTGATTTTAGTTTCCGAACTTATTCGCATACATATGGTATAATTAATAATCATAATAAAAAGAAATGCATTGAGTGAAATTTTGTAACTTTGAATTCTCCACAAATATCAAGAACTTTGACGTCTGAAAAATATCAGAAAATGAGTTTTGAGACCTGATCTGAGCTTATTTCTGATTCAAAGCTTCCTGCTTCCAGAAACTCTGTTACAAACTTTATGAACAATAAATATATCAACACGTTTCATGTTTATATTTAAAAATATCACAGATTAAGTGACGTTACGTTTCATCTTTACATTTATATATTCCAACACACAACTCTTTAACTTTTTAATTTGGAAAATTTGAAATATTTCTTCTGAAGAAAAACGAAAGAAGGGCTTTGGTTTTGTAAACTAGTTTATTTATACTTATTATTAGCAGTAACTTTGTGATATTTTGTGAAAACATTTTTCTGTATGTGTATGTGATAACTTTATTTATTTGAAGCAAATTTTTAGCAGTATTCGATCAAATGAATTCTCGTTTGAACCTGAACTCTCATTAGATTAACCATGTTATATATTATTGCATATTACTATATATTACATTATCATTATATTATCTTTTATGTTACTACATTATATTTTATATATTATATGTAAAATTACTTTATTAAAAATCAATGGACTCATGTTATTCAAATTATTTGTCCCCCAACAGATTCATACAAAAGTTCTACTGCAATTAATAACAAAGAGCAACAGGATATCATTTAGCCCTAAATATATTTCTTGTGTATTTTTCGATCGATTTTTATTAATGCATTAATACATTATAAATCATGTATTACTATACAGTGCAAATTATATATTATATTATGTTAAACATAGTATATATGATATATATTTTTGTCACATTTTTCTTATTAAAAGTTACAAAAAGGGATTCCTTCTCTCTTCCAGGTATAAAATAATCAATATATTAAATATTTCGTACGTATTATACTTCTCAATTTGAGTTATCGTCGTTTTGTCAGAAACTGTTGGCACACAGTGACTCCTATTAATATTTAAATTCTTATTTAAATTTAGAAAAAGACCAAACGACAATAAGCCTGGTCTAATTACAAAGCTTGAGGCCTCCATTTTCAAAGTACATTGTTCATGGATGGACAAAGATTCAAAAAAAAAAAAAAAAATTACATGGTGTCTTTGCTCACTAACTGTCTCAGTTTTAAATAGTATTTAAAATATTTCCGGATGAAATGAACGCGCATTTCGAGGGCGTCAAATTTTGAAACAAGCTCAGAATCGTTATTTTATTACGATTTCTTCATCAGTTTCGATATTTAGTGTATTAATGCGAGTCACTGTGCGTACATAAACCGCAATCGCCAATGAAATGCTCGCCAGCGGATATCAGATCAAATTTGGGAGTGAAATTTGTTCCCCGAGAAAGAGTAACGCGTCCAACATCGAAATAACGAAGCGCGCTCGAAGCTTTTGGTAAACCAAATGCATCGAAATGTGTTCTCGTCCGTGAATTACGATGTATTATTAATATCATTATCGTCATTTGATTTTAAAACGTCCTCCTTACTGGAAATTAATTAATTAATTCAAACTTGATAATCATTTTTATATAACCAATTCATAAACATTCTTTTCTGCAGTCAAGATACTTTTATCCCGCAAACTATTATTAATAATGGCAAAGGATATAAATATAAAATTCTAATTATTTTCGTTGAATTTTTTATAATATTGAAAAGACCAATTAAAAAAAATAATAAAATTCATTTTATTGTAAAACTAAAACAATTATTATTAATATAATTAAACAGATATATTTAAAGAAAATTAAATTTTATTATTTATTTATTAGATAATAAAAAAATATATTTAATTTTAAAATTAATATTAATTTAATGATTATATAAATATTTCATCGAAAGCTTGAAAATATTTTCATCTGACCATCTCCCTCTTCCTCTCTAATTTCCTTGAAATCCCTCTCGCGCGACAGAAACATCTCAAAGCTCGTAATTTCAGAAATTAATTCGTTTCCAACGATTCGAGAAAAAGAATAATTTAATTAATATTTTACTTGTGTCTTTACTTTCTAGATTTACACTGCCAAAGCTCACGAAAAACGTCGTTTTCACGTTTCTTTGACCCACGGGGAAGAGATTTAATTGGAGGCTAGTTTCGAGAAACGATTCGAAAATATTGTTTGCATTTCGGACCGTGTTGTTCGACGCAGTAACTGCCAGTGCACAACGCGATATTGATTTTACGAAACTACATAGGTCTGACACTAATTTATTTACAGAATGCTTCTAGCTTTCAGCAAGTTCATCTTGCCAAGGAGCCGTTGCGCAAAGTTAAGGAGGCAATTGTTTGAAAACTCCTGTCAGCTTTGACACTATTTTAAGCTACGACACCGGCTGCAGCTTTATATATCTGTCGCGTCATTTATTTAAATTAATATCAGCGAAAGTCTCTTTGGGAAGTTTCTCGCCAACAACAGCGCGGACGAAATAAATTGGATTTATCTGTTTTCAGATTCACGGTTTTTAGGAATAATTTGCTATTGTAAATATAAATGGAATAACATTTACATGTTTCTTTCGTTTCGATTAACGTTGAAATTTATATTTTCAATTCACACAGAGATCAATTAACCTTTTTGATTCGATTGAGATAAATAGCTTTTAGCAAACGAAAGTTCATCGAGTATAAAATTTCGAATAATTCAGTTGATTCAATTATTAATTGCAATTAATCCATGGATTGTTAAGAGCTTTCGTCGTTTGATGAACTCGTTAAAAGATTTATTCAATTATTATTCGTTAAAAATAAATCGTTCATTAAATGCCGAGTGACCTAATTAAATGAAATTGTCTTCGGATATTAAATAATTCCAACTAATAAGCAATCAAATTTATTAGCTCAGGAAATTGATCAAAAATCTCATATTGTTCTTTTTGTGAAAATATTGATAACTCTAAAATTTTAAGAAAAATTTTCATCGTCAGTATTCTTCATCCACTTTGTAACGAATATTCCATTACGATCCACGAGTGTAGATGCATAGCAAATATTCGTACATGTACGAGTAGTTTCTTTACCGCCAAAAGTTTAAACGTGTAATTTGTTTAATATATTTAATACCAACAAGTAACAAGCAAACCAATTATTACATTACTGATTGCAAAATTATTTGTACAATACCAGATAAAAGACTTAAATAATCAATTTGTTTCATTAAACGATATCTTTAACGAGGAGTTTGTTTCACAATATTTTCAGATACTTTCTTCGTAATGTAGTGAGAATTGTGTAAAATTGACGTGTTTAAGATGTTTAGAAGTTTAGTGTTCAAAGAGAAGTCTGTGAATGTCTAAAAATTACAATGAAAATATAAAATGTGCTACACACGACAGACGCAAACAGTTTTAATAATAAATTAATCGAAAATGATCAATCTGATCTTCTAAGTCACCAAAGATTTTGGATTTACTGCAAACAGTGAATTTTCTCCATTAAGAAAATTTATCTTTGAAAATTGTTCCATTTTTTTTTTTTTTTTTTTTTTTTTGTTTCAAAATCATGGCAGCGTTTTCGGCTTGCTTATGTTTCTTCAGTCGCAGTTTCGTCAAAGTCGCTGAATTGTCGAGATGGGCAAATTCCTAAATAACTACTCTATTAAGTCGCTTTCTGTAACTACTCTATTAAGTACTGTAACCAACAAAATGTACCTTCTCTACTGGCACAGTGTGCTTACTAGTAATAATATTTAATATTTAATAGTTAGTATTTAGTATTTAACATTTAGTACTTAGTACTTAGTATTTAGTATTTAGTACTTAGTACTTAGTACTTAGTATTTAGTATTTAGTTATTAACGTTTAGTACTTAGTACTTAATATTTAGTATTTAATATTTAATATTTAATATTTCATAACAAAGAACGTGGATGCCACTTCTCTGAAAAAGAAACTTTTTTGGTAAAAAATTTTTCACGGATCGACAGTACATGTAAAGTACTATTACACACACTTAAACTTCACCACCAAAAATTATTACTTGGACGTGACTTTCCAGCATACGAGGCAGAATAAATAAAGATACAGGTTAAAACGTGTGTCCCTCGCAGTCCGTGATCTATGATTGATCAAACATTTTCAAATCTTGTCAAACGAGCCTGATGTGTCCACGAAAACCCAATTGTCCAGAGAAATACCAAACACCCAATAAAAGTGAATGTTTGGGATTGTAATGTTCATGGATTTGGAACTTTACGCGTTTTTACACACAATCCAGATGCTCGGATGATAATTAAGTTGTAGGAAAGAGGAATTTTAAAGTGAAATATTGATTTAACGAAGGAAACAACAGTCTTGGATATCAGAAGGTAACGATCCCAAGCGTCGAAGCCGCATTTGCACGCAATGGAAAAGGGAAAATGGTGTCATCTCCCTTTGCCAGCGGTGGAGATTGGACAGAAATTAATCGAGTGCGTAATAATATTTTAGGTGTACTTTCGATTTGTGCAAAATTTTTTACAAAAGTTGTATTTTTTTCACGGAAATGGCGTCCACGTTTTTATTAAACACATTGTATTTCACAGTCGTGATCATTGTGGCGAATTGGATTTTCTTTCTGGAGGTTGTGTGTATGTGGTTATCATTCAATTCGATTCGATTTATTCAAATGAATTGGAAGAGTCCTTTCAAGCAAAAAGACAGAAGAAGGAAAGAGTAGAAGAACGATACGCGTTGAGACCAAAAGAACAATGTACGAGTGGACCTCAAGTCTTGTATATTTTAGGTGAAGACAGGTATAGAAAGTGAGATGAAGTGTTACAGCAACTAATCAAGGTATAAGGTGAGAAAGACGAAGAAAGAAATTCACGATAATTTAAGTGTACTTTCGATCTGTTTGAAGATTAAAATTATTTACAAAAAGAATATCTTTTTCAGACAAGTTCTTGTTAAACACATTTGCATTTCCATCTACTCGAACCACGTAGGAGAACGACTAGAAATTACGCGTTCGATCCCAATGGGATCGATTCTCGACATCGATTCCGTCTATACAGTTTCTCCAACACTTGTCTCCGCGGTTGCAGCTAGCGCGCGCGGTAAATAACGCTTAATATTCGATTCGACGGAGCGATTGTCGGTATCGAGTCGAGTCTATCTGGAGCACGTTCAACGAGCCACTCACGAAGGGAGGGAAAAAGGTTCTGCGAGCGGAAATTTTCGCGGAGAAAACACAAAAGGCCTGATGTTTTACGGCGTCGAGCATACAGCGTGCAACGTCTTCTACTCTTGTATACAGGGTGTTTCGTAATTGATGGTACAACCGAGTAGCAGGTGAAAAAGACGAGTCGAAAAGAGAGAGAATAACACTTTCTCGTTGAAGCTCAGGTGCTCGAGAACATTTGAGAATTTATCGAGTATTTGAATTTAAAAATTGGTTGACGTTGGCCGCGAACAGTCGACGTTCTATGCACAAAAATAAGTGAAAAGTGTGGAATGGAGTGTTTTTTTTTTTTTATTTTAAAGAATATAACCTTTGAACGTGTTTCGTTAAAAGTTGCCTTGGTACGCGTGTACTCGATAAATTTTCACACTCGATTCTCTCGAAAACGAAGCTTCTTGTGAAAAAATTTCTACACATTTTCGTGCGTAGAATGAACTTTCGTTTCTTATCCTTTTCTGTCGCGTCTGGAACTAGATAAATTCAAGCACTCGTACGAATTGAAGAAGGTTTCGAAGAAACAATTTTTTTTTCTTCCTTTTCTTTAGCTACACCCTGTACATTTTCCGTTTTATCAAACCGATATCTGGCATGGGATTTCTCGTCGTAATATTCCGCGATGGCCTCGATGCACCTTGCTCTTGTCTATCCATCGAACGTTCGCTCCTTCGAGCAGAGACCGGTTGTTTCGATTCACGTTCCGCAAAGATCGAAAGAAGGCATCCGGAATGAAGGAGAGTAATTTCCTCTATCGCGAGTCTGTTTGTTCATTTAATCAATTTAATTTATTATCGTTCAGTAAATTTGTCGACTGTACAAAAATCACGACGAGATTCACTCGCATTATGGTCTAAATACTTGTAAAAACGAAGATCCAATTATTGTTGATAATCTATCATTTATCTCGGCCCAAGGTACAACTGAAGCATATTTTTCGCTTTACGGTATTACCTAGTTATATTTATGTTGTTTAAAATTCTTTGCTAATAACGTTCACTTCACCTAATCAATTAATTAAATCAATTATTTCAAAATACTTGTAGGAACGAATTATTACTGATCACTGGTGATCAAGCTTATCAATTAATAAGTTATCAACTGAAAATTGAGCAGTTCAAACAGATCATTTTGAATAAATTATTTCATCGTTTAATTGTTTAATTTGTATTGTTATTTAGCAATATCAGTATTAGAATATAATGTAAATTAAATAAATTTTCGAATAAATTATTTGTCAATATTAAAATGTTTCAGATAAAGTAAATATCGAGAAAAGTAAACTGAGCCCTAATGACGTTGATATAATTGTCAGGGACCATTCTTCGATCATTCGTTGTGAAATATATCAAAAAGTTGTTGACAGAAAAAATTATTGCCAAATATCACAATTTGCACGTAGGCTAGTGATAAGAGTAGTTGTTCAGAGAAATAGCTGTACCACTATTGCACATTCCAAATTTTCAATTTATTCATTTGTAAGAAACTTACTTCTTCGTTGAAAATTGTGACAAGTTTTCTTCCTTTTTGTTAAAAGTATCGCTTTCGCAGAATTCACTAGCAGGCTTTCAAATTTATCTAACCCAATAACCGAGACAAACAATTAATTCCTTTTAAAAGAACATGATCGATAAATCCAGATTAATTTAACGTTAATCAAATTTGTTTGTCAATCATTTTCAAATAAACAACAAGCCAAACTCTCTTCTCGAAGCTACACGTGAGAAAGTGTGCTTGATAATATACAGGCTGGAGCAGATAAAGTGTTACAAGTTCAGTTTGCTGCGAAATTGTTGCAGATATCAACTTGACATTCCCCGACTGTTGAGAGGTTAGGACAGTTTTTGAAGTTTTCAAAAAATCGATTCATTTTTTCTTTGGTCTTAAATAGTAGTTAGAAATAAGGTACAAAATGTCCTAGCCTTTAAAATGATAAATCTGCGGATACAGAATGATTGGATTTGCATCACTGTTTACAACTTTAAGCAATATTACAAAGTGTAAATCGTGTGATTCAAATTTCATCACTTTTGGTGAATCGAATATTAGGGGATTCAATTTAGTTGAATTGTAAAAACGACGAGTAAAAAGAGTAAATAAAGTATACACGTGAAAAAGGACGTTTTGAAACTTTAAACGCGTTTTTCTCGAAACTAGGTTTTCAGAAACGGTGTGCAAGATATCTCGGAATCTAACCAACCGACTATCGTGAAACTTGCTAAGTATCTTTAGTGTAACACTTACTAGGGATTGACGATCGAACATTTTTAACAATTTAGAAAAATATATACAAAAAACCTAGAAATTTTTGGCATAAATTCGATACATCAAAAACAAATAGCTGTCATAATTTTTACAAGAATGAAAATGTTGGACCTTTAAATTGTGAAGAGGTACTAATATCTTATTCCAAGGGCGAGTTTCTTAAGATTTGCGCAAAAAAAAAAAAATGGCTTTTCAAAGTTACTCTCGAGAAGATTATTCGTCGCTACAACTTTTTAATCGTATTGAATAAATAAAAATTAGATTTGATAACATCTTTTCGAATATGAAAAGGATCGATATGTCATTTCATTAAAAAAGAAAAAAAAATGGGAATGGCACTCGTAATGAAAATTTTAGTCGCCCTTGGTACCATTTAATATCTGAAAATTTCAAGTCGATACCAGCAATGACTTCAAGGAAAATACTTTGTAACATTTTATCCAACGCCATTGAGCCTGAGTGCCTTTTTCCCAATATTGGAACCGTTTTCTCTTGACAGTGGTACATGTCCAATTTTGGAGAAAATATCAGGAACAAGTTAAGGCCAGTTTTAGTTGGACATGTTTCCTTTTCATATTTATAATAACGAAATCAATGTTGTACAATATCCTCATAAATTCATCGAAATACGAAATTAACTGTTAAATATTACTGCAAGAGTGTTTTTTTTTTTTTTTTTTTCTGAAAGTCGGACGAGTCTGTTATACATTGCTCAGGACTGTTGTAACACAATGAAAAATTGTCGAAAAACAAACAAGTTTCTTTCGCGTGAAGTGGAACGAGAAGGTTATCTCTTATCGAAGTTTAAAAGGGATGAATCCTACGAATATTTTACAAAACTTCTATGGAAGAAAATACACAATTTAAAGTTTTAAATTTGAGAAACGAGAAAGGCCGAAAAATTTTGGCAAAGTAACATTGTTACCGTTTTCGAGATCTATAACAAAAGATAAATATAACAATATTCTTGCTTTGCTTCTATTCTAACACGAATATTAATGTAAATATGAGTAAAATTATTATTATAAATTATCTCAATGAATTTTATTATAAATTGTTTCGTCGCATAACTGAAAATATTTTTCAGTGAATTAAATTTTCTTCACCTCAATTATTAGTTTTTGAATTAAAAAGAAAGAAACGTTTCAAAAAGGTGTTGGTCGGATTAAAATACAAACTTAAAATTAATATTGTTCATGTTATTATCGAACGTGGTGTAAATCCATTTGTAGCTTAGAAAACCTTTCATTTAGTTCAACAACTTTATTAATTATTGTCACGTAATAAAATTTAACATGCTTGCAGTTTTAAAACCATTGCACGAATTTATTAATATTTTCCAATATTTTTTTAATTAGTTCAAACACAAATTATCTCAATATGTAAATGAATGAACTCGTGTCACTTTCAAAAACCGAAAAATAATTTTTCCTGTCTTGTCATTGTGTAATGGTATATTAAAAGTATAATATAATCATTGTAATAATTATAATTATTACAATGATAATCAATCAAATGATTTGTAATACAATAATGTTATACAGTATCCTACAAAATAGTTTATTCGTTCGAAACTTGGAATACAAAAATGTGCTACACAAAGGTCACCGAAATTTATCAAGTCGTTTTATGGAAACTGCGTTATTATAAAATATCACATTGCAGGACGGCTGTCGCAATTTTTGTACGAAAGTTGTTTCTAAGAATAAATCATAGCAATTAAAATCCAACAAACTTGCTTTCGCTATTATTTCCATAGTATGTTTCTTTCAAAATTATCGATATCGTGTAAATGAAAAATGGCAACAAATTTCAGGGGATCGTTGCAAACTAGAGACTTTAATATTCAAGTGGACTTAATTGTCCAGGAAATTTGTCAGATGTTGAATTTGTAAAATTATCGAAAGGAAAGGTATCGTTACTCGCGCTTTAAAACGAGCTCGATCGAATTCTTTTAACGATTCTTCTTTCACAAAATTCTAACAGTTTAAAGTATCGATTTGTTCGGCAAGAATATTCTCACGCTCAACGCTTCAAACTGCTGTAACTCGGTGAGATAAAATCGTAGAACAATCTAACTAGGCTCATTATAAAACGCGAAGCTCTTGTGCTTTCACAGTACTGAGTTCGTTCTTTCCAACCGATGGTTTTTTTACATCGTTTCGAAAGGAAATAAACGAAGGTGCTCGACAAGATGTCGTGCACTCGAACGTTTTTATGGATATTGAAAAACTTGTTTTCATAACTAAATCCATTATCTTCACAGTGATCGCTTAAAATTTGTTACACGATGTCTCTTTATTTCTATGAGAATTACAACAGATACGAAATCGATAATCTTTCATTGAAAAATGGATACTTTTGACGTCATTAGAATTCCACACTTAAATTCTATTGCTTGCATTGTGTTCTACTCATCAAATAATTTTTATAGCTATTTTATTTGCAAATATTTGCATTTGCATCTGTAAACGTTGCAGAATTTAACAATTCTCGTAAATATTTTTCAAAATTAATCCATGACCTTTTCTTTAAAATTTTAAAGTCACGTTACAGTTACAGTTTCTTTTGTGGTTTATTCAGTTTCTCTTCAACGGTACGTAAGAATTTTCTATACATTCTCTCTAAATTAATCTTTCCTTGATTCCATTTTTCCATCAATGGAGACGGACTGAAACAAAGAAATCAAGATAATTATTATTCAGAGCGTTTGTCGTAAAAAATAAACAACTCGCAATTGCAAATTGATAAAATGACGAATGTTACAAATTGTAAATTCCCAATTTTCTTCCTTTCTCGGTAAATTTTTTAACAAAAGAATTAGAATAAACTCAACACGAAAATGTAATTTTCGTAACAGCGGGAGGTGGTACTATGTATCATGGAATAATCTGTAAAAATTTCAGAGCCATCGATCATAGCTTTTGTCCATGTCAAAGAAAGAGATTACGTTTTGAAAAAGTCAACGAAATTAATCAAAAACGTGTTAACCGGCGCAATATAGAAAATTGTAACAAGAAAAGAACTGAACAAACCACGAAAGAAGCGATAACTCTGACAATGCACTTCAAATAAACTTTTGACACTAAATTATAAACTTGTACCGAGTGCCATAATTTTCAACAAAATTTATGAAACTCGGCAACGTTCGCGGAAAAGAGGGCTAAAAAGACAAAAGTACATATTTGATTGACACGAGCTGTTTATTAAGCTCAACTTTTTAACAGCATTTTTTTTACATAACTTTCTTCTACATTGCCTATCGGTGTGCATGATTCGAGCGAAACAGGATTAGTTGCAACAAAGAAGCAAGAAAAGTTCAAACAGTATTCTCTAGGAATCGACGATACAACATTTTCATTCTTGTGAAAATTATTTGTTTTCGATGTATCGAATTTATGCCAAAAATTTCTAAGTTTATATTTTTCAAAATTGTCGAAAATAAAGAAATATTCGATCGTCAATCCCTAGTAAATGTTACACCAAACATACTTACCAAGTTTCACGGTAGTCGGTTGGTTAGATTTCGAGATATCTTGCACACCGTTTCTAAAAACTTAGTTTCGAGAAAAACGTTACATTTTTCATATGCATCCTTTACTTACCTTTTTTACTTATATATCGCGACTCGTAGTTGCCACAATTCACATCTAAATTGAATCCAAATACTCGATTCACCAAAAGTAATATTTGAATCAGACTATTTGCACTTTGTAATACTGCTCAAAGTTGCAAACAGTGATACAAATTCAATTATTCTGTATCCGCGGATTTATTACTATACCCCAAGATAAGTCGTTTTAAACGCTGTGACCTTCTCTGTCTCATTTTCCGAGATTTCAAACTACTGTTTAAAACAGAAAAGAAAAAATAAATAAAATACAAAACACATTGATTGTACTATTGATTCGTACGCGAAATGTATGAAAATTCAATTCAGAAACAGCATAACATATATTAACAGGCGACTACGTTTAAAATAAATTTTATGATCTCAAAGTCAATCACCTTTACCCGTGGCTACTTTGGCAAATTTGGTTCTCTAGAGATCCCTGTGATGACTATAGTACGATAGAATAGAAAGTTAAAAAAAAAAAAAAAAAAAAAGAGTTTGAATCTTTAGCCTCGAATTTTGAAGGTCAAGACGTCCTACATAATTTTGTGACCCATGTTGAGAGTTAGAGAAGGATTTGCTTGAGAAATTTACGAAAACAAAAATGATCGTAATGCATCAGCACCGATCGAACGTAATGTCGGTGAAAATAACGATGCGAAAGTGCAGAACTTGGTACAAATGTACGACACACACACACACACACACACACGCGCGCGACAGTAATATTAAACCGAAGGGCAGGAAGGTTTGGAGCAAGTGGAATTTATTGGAAGCGAAGTGGTAGTCGATATAATACAAAGTTGGAGTATCGCTTGCAGAACTGGGAACGTGACACGATCCAGATACACGCGTGCATGGCAAACTCTTGTTGCATAACGCGCGCCGTGACACGGGTACACCAACCAGATTCAAATCCCTTTGAAAATTCCCTTCGGAATACACGGTTACTACTCATCGCCGATTTGCGTTGCCATGGGAGAATTTTTCAAACGCGTTCGTAGGTGTGTGAAACGAACACTTTCAGGTCAATATTTTTTTTAACACTGTTTAATTTTTTTTACCAAACGGGCGTCAAACGACGCTGTTTAAAAATTGAAAGTTTCTTTTATGTTTCAGTCGCTGTCGATTCACGACTTTTTCTGATTACGACTTTTCAAATGATTACAAAATTAATTTAGAGGTTATGTTCGTGGATTCAACGTACAGGGTGGCCCACGATTTTTCAAGTACTTGCGATAATTTGACAAAAAAATGTTTTCAAACAAATGTGGATCAGTTTTCAATTGTCTATACAGTGCAGCAAAAACAAAAATTTTTCTTCGATAATTGTCAAAGTCACCTTCGTTTTTTTAAATGGCACGTTATATTTTTGACTCGATAGTATTGTAGCTCGTATGTAGAATTCAACAAGTATACCCCAGTGTAACTAGTACATCTTTGGATGATCCTGAATTGAATGTAATTTCGAGTCTTGATAACAAACACAAGTTATCGTCACCCATTCATGCCGATTGTCATTTTTTGTTGAAATTTTCATTTCTTTGCCTTCGAGATCATCCGAAAGTCATGGTATACTGGGTCGTTGAATTCGTCTAGTTACGAGCCACAATACTATCGAGTCAAAAATATAAAGTGCCATTTGAGAAAACAAAGGTGACCTTGACAATTATCGAAAAAGAAATTGTTTGAAATTTTCTTTTGTCTCACTGTATAGCCAGTCGAAAATTGATCAACTTTTTGCTTGAAACATTTTTCTGTCAGATTATCGCAAGTACTTGAAAAATCGTGAAAAGTGTTACGTGGGACATCCTGTGTGTTTACCATGAGGGGCTTTTGTTAAGTATTTTAAAGGATCGTCTACGCTGAAATTATTCTACGTGTAGAATGTCAATATAACAAGCCAACAAAGATTTCTCAATTCTGGCAAAAATTCGGCGGAGAATGTCCGTTTCAATTTTAAAAATAATTAGGGAACTCCTTGGTATCACTTTTTTATTCGAGTACTGTGACTGTCATATCGCAATTCGCAATTTATTCGCAGATCGTCGTACTGATAAAATCGCTTGATGCGAAATTTGCACGCTGAAAATGCCATTTCGTAATTTCGTAATTTTGAATGATTAAAATAAAATCACTGGATTTACATATGCTCAAGTTGTTTCCAAAAGTCGCACAGTAATAAAAAAGGATTAATTTTATTTACACCATCCCTTGTGTTAATTTTACACGTTTCTCTTATATAATGTTTCTGTATTGTACAGTTATTTCAAACATATACTCTCGTTCGAAAATCTTAGGACACGCATTTTAATTTTAATCCTCTAAACTAGGGTCGTCAACGTCCCAAAATTTCGAAATTTCAAAATTGAGCGAAAGTAAATTTTTCTTCCTGAAAGATTCCTAAAGAATCTTCGAAAGATTCAATTTAGAAACTGATTGTATAATGTAACAAAGGCTTCGTTGAGTAATCCAAAATATTTTTGTACTTTTCGGAAGCTTAGAAGTAGGAGAGTAAAGAAATTTATGTCTTTCCATTGTTGTGCTTTATTATTTATTGCGGATGATCAAAGTTTCTCAATTTTATTCATAAAAAGGAAATTTGTATTCGTATTATTTGCAAACTAATATTCGAAAATAATATGAGTAAAAGATTCAGCATCTTGCTCAACAATATTGCAACACTTTTATTGTAGGTAATGAAATTTTAATAATTAATAGGTAATAAAATTTTAGTATATATATATATACATAATTTAATATAATTTTAGTAGGTAAATTTTTAATAGGTATTAAAATAATTGATAGGTTAAAGAATTTTTTAATTGCACTGCAATCGTTAATGTATAATAACACTTGTCAGGTTCTTTCTTGTAAAGTACTAACTAACTTTGTATGAAGTATTATTCTGTTCTATCAGAATTAATTTAACATTATTGATATTATAGATAGTATAATCTTTCAATTTTCAATTGTTTTAATTTTGAAATAAATGTAATATATAGCGGGAATGTACATTTTCCAACATTTTCTGTAATATAGCACGATGAAACAAGCGTGTTGTTCTGTATTTGGATATTGAGTAATAATGATGATGATGATGATGGAGGAAATAAATTAAAATCTAATGTTATTTATTTGGGGAGATGCTAATATTAGTGGAATCAAAAAATTTCCAAATCCAAAAATCCAAATTATAAAAGATGTAACTATGAGAAACATTATTGAAAATCCACTAATTATATCTACGCATAATACTACATAATACTGTATCTATGCTAGTACTAATTGATATCTACTATGAAATTGATTATTATCAATGGACAATTTAATTCCATTCGAATTATTATTAATATTGAATCGTAATTATGAAGAGCATAATTGTCGATATTTTAAAGCATAGGACCTCCATTTTGACAGTCCTGAGCAGTCTTTCAAAGACGATTTTGCATACAGTGAGTGCATATCTTTTTCCAGAAATTGTAAAAACTCAAACATTTTTCGAAACACTGAAAAATTTTTTTTCATTACCGAATCTACGATGGATTTGAAGATTGAAGCGTCGCAATAATCCCCTAAAACTTTTTAGAATTTCTTTTGGCCAAATTATTGAAAGTTCAATTCGAAATTTGTTGAATTTTAACGTAACGTCACCTAATGTTCAAAATTCAACAATGTGGCAAAGAAAAATTGTAGAACAAGTTTCAGGAAGTAAGCTTCTATCTTCAAATTCGCGGTGAATTCAGTTGTGGAAAAAATTTTTCAATGCTTTGAGAAAGTTTTTGAGAATATTTAAATTTGTAGTATAATCAAGGGAAAACAGTATTTTTACTTTCCCACTTATTACGTCATGTACAAATATTTTTATGAGAAGTGAGTCCAAGAGTTATAAAAATAGAAGTCGTTTCTCGTTACGAAATTATAACAATTTATTGTCGTCGATTTTTTTAAACAAAGAATTTAATTTCTACGTAAGTTTGATAGCTAAATTTAGTCTATTTGTTAATGAATGACTTGACGAATTCAAGTTTTCATTCTTTCATCGTGTCGATTTAATGTCAAGGACAAATTGCGTTAGAAAATTAAATTCAATCGAGACAGAAATAAAAATTAAATATAAAAGACTATTTGTTCAAAATGGAAATTTATTAAATTTATTTCTGTTAAATATTGATTAAAAATCGTAATTAGTCATTACAATAAAAATTAAATACTGAAAATTATTAATTCGATGGAAGACAATGCATAAAAGTAATTTCGGCATAATATAAAAAAAATTAATCATTGACGAGCACTTTCAACTTTCAACAACCTCATAGAATAACAGAACATGTCTTAACAGAATGTAATGGATGTTTTGCACTGATTTTCTTCTCAGCATTTTGCACTGACATTCTACTTTATACTTTTTATAAGACATTGTCGAATTTTTGATCTGACTCTTCAATCAGCTGATTCATTTTATTTTAAAGGAAACATTAAAACGAAGAAAAAAAAAAAACAAAAATGGGATTTTTCTATATCGTTTCAAAACCGTAATTGTTACAACGTTATTTAATGTTATCTATAATTTATGTATTGTTATTATGTATTTCTATTTTATGTATCATTATGATGAATTTTTATTGTATGTGTTATTAATTTATATAGTGTTATTTTTTTATAATATTACTTTAACAATGCAAGGAGTATCGGTGACACAAAAATTTTGAAAAAAATTATAATTCTTTTATTATATTCGAATTATATACTTTTCGCCTATTGTCTACTACTATCACGTGCTATTTTTTTCATCAATTGTTTTCCACTCCTTTCTTTCAGATACACTTATGTTAAAACGAACAGAGATATTTCGAAGACACTGAAATAACAGTTCTGCTCTTGTTTTCGCTGTTGTTCACCTTTTCAAACTTTCCTCTCCGCCTCGTTTCATTGATTGGCGCTAAATAACGTAGGAACCAACCATGTGCGTACACCTAAGTCGAACGATCGACGTGAGACTCAAGAAGAGTACGTTAAATATACAGCTCGCCTCTTTTTATTATGGAAATGCACTGATACGTTCAACTCTCAATGTCACGACTCGAGTTGAAATTCATAAACGTTCTATATTTTTTTTTTTTTCAACAATTCGCTACCTATTAATTATTAATTACTCTAGCAATTACGAAGAATGGAAAACTTATTTTATCGACCACTGAAATGTCGGTGCTCGACTCAACACGTAGCGATTCGTTTGAAAAATTTTTGCTTTGCAATCGCTAGACTGCGGATTTTTATGCATTTATGAAACACTGGGAAATTTGGAGATGCACGCAATATATAAAAATATATAAATCCAAAGAAGAGCGTTGATTATAATTTTGTGCAGAGGAAACGATTTCTTATTTTTTTAATAACGTTCACGAAAATTTAAAAATGCATAAAATTTCGCTAAAATTTGTTATTATTATATATATTATAATTATTGATATATATATATGTAATATATAATTATTATCAAATATTATTAAATAATATTTATTTATAAAATTTTTTTTATACAACGTATTTATATTTATATTTGATCACAATTGAAAAATTATTCCACTCTATTCCAACTTGCAACTCCGTGTTTCAATTCGCATTGGAAATGATTGTCGTCAATGAAGGAATAATCACGATTGATTTTTCACAGATGAAATTATCTAGATTAGACTATACTCTATATCATTAGAGAGATTACTTTCACGCTTGTGAAAGTTTTGCTTGAACAAAAATCCATACAAATAAATCTAGAGTTTATTTATCGATGTGAATATAACCCAATCACTGCTCTAGATAATTGCCAACGGAAAAAATTATGCTTCCAATTCTGACAAGAGATGCAGAAACTAATGATAACACAAAATGTCAATAGAAATAAATAGAAACGTTCAATTGGACAGAAAATGTGTAAAGACACAAATGAAGAACTGAGAAGTCAGTCATAGTGAGTTACTCCTCATTAAAAATAAATTGTACTATGCAAATACCCTTTTATAGCGTTAAACTTTTCAGCTTATGAAAGACAGTTTCGAAAGAGTTTATAATACAACTGTTACATGAATTTCGCGTCGAAATTTCAGAGCGTCAACTTTTACAATTGCTTTTGCTTTTGCAATTCGTCTCGCAAAAATGTATTTGTGCAACAAAAGAAATTTTCAATGGAAAGTGAATTTCGAGTTTTGCACAGTGATGCGCATATTAATATTTAAACTTGGGAAATTGTAATATTTCTAAACGTAGAAAATTATATTCTTGTAGAAACAAAATTGTACAGTCTTGTATCATGATATTTCTAAACGTAGAAAATTATATTCTCGTAGAAGAAAAATTGTAATAGATTTGAGCTTGTTTCAAAGTCTCTGCTTTCAAGACGTATCGTTTATTTTAATCTGAAATATTTTTACATTGCGTAACGAATGGAAAATTATTATTTGTTTTCGAAATTTGTCAAATTCAAACGTCTCTGGAAACGTTAAAAAATTTTTTCCATCACCTGATACATCTGGTCCCGAAAATTGAAATTTTCTCTTTACAATGACTCCT
This sequence comes from Tetragonisca angustula, assembly GCA_036937485.2. NCBI lineage: Eukaryota > Metazoa > Arthropoda > Insecta > Hymenoptera > Apidae > Tetragonisca > Tetragonisca angustula. The sequence goes on from JAWNGG020000041.1 coordinate 245,802, forward strand.
TGGCACTTGAACTTTTGTCGTTCAAAGTTTAATAGAGATAATGGAAAAAAATTGTACAGCAGGTTTCAAAGGACCGTTGTAGACGAAAAGTTTCAATCTCCATGACTGTGACAAAATTTTTCCTTCTTTCTACGTAGACGCGAATTTTCAAAATTTTCGTTTAAAGGAAAGAACACTTGCCCGATGTTAAAATATCTTAAAAACAAAGAAAACGAATTGAAAGTGATCGAAACAGAAATTTTACGTTTTAAAAGTAGATTTTTATATAACTTTTTCTACGAAGTTTGGATTATTTTTTATTTGCACTAATGCTATTTGATCAACACGAAAACAGTTTGCATCTGTTGGAACAGTGACGATAACACGGTGGTAAAATTTGTGAAAATTTTGAAAGTCAAAACATCCTGCAAAACGGTACGAATTTTCTTTTTCGCTTTTATATTCCACATGCCAGTACTCGATAAAATATTACTTGTATTCAGGTTTCGCACGTCTGTTTAGTTTCACGATGTTCGTCGCAAGAAATTAGAAATTAAAAAATTGGAAATTCGCACGAAATTTGACAAAAGTTTCCGAATTTCACCAACTTGGTCGGCCACAAACGAGAATTGAAGGAAAAAAGGAAGCGTTGTAAACAAATTGCACGTAGTTAGTACTCACTCTCCGGCCGGTGCGGCCGTCCAAACGAAGACCATAACCTTTTTTCTATTTGACCCTTGGAGGCGCGCACAATGGATCCAAAATCGCCGCAATTTCCGACGAATTCACCGAGAAGCACAGACCTGAGAACCAGGCACGTGAAACGTGACGCATTATTTCGTCGGAGTTGGGTAAACCGAGCGGAACACCGGCGATCAAAGCAGCGAGCGGCGAAACACGTTCGTCATGATGCCTCGATTTACACTAGCGTTTCTTTCACACTGTGTAAAGTTCTGACTCCATATCGATTCCTATGGCACGTCTAATGAAATATTTCTGCGCGTTAACGACTATACGACGTGAACGCGAAACAAACGGTCGCTACGGCCAATTTGATTGCACGGCGCGGTGCAATTTTCAAAAGGCGAGACTTTCGAGACAGGTGGACGGAAATAAATATTTCCACTTTCTCGAGCGAATATGTAGCAAATCGTGTACTTGCTTGAATCAGTGTTTACGTAAAGAAACGGTGTTTTATTTTAATACAAAAGGTTGTAAAGGTTTGTACAAATACAAATTTTACGACATTTTATAAATCATTAATACAAAATGAATTGAATTAAATTTTACAAATTATTAATACAAAATATTATAAAATTTGTAAAGTTATATAAAATTATAAAATTTATAAAATAGTATACATATATATATATTTTAACACTGATAAATGCTATTGCGAAGTAAATACTTCATTGAAATAGCGTCCTTCAAATAATAATATTTTCATAAATTTCTGTCAAATAATAGTATCAAGAATCGTATTTGATAATAAGAAATTATTTGAAAGAAGGAAATTCTGACGACTAACAAATAAAAAAAAGTAAATATGACAGTTGTACTTTCTCCTCGAAGCTGAGGAAAGTTTTGTGTGAAAGAAAGCATTGTTCCCGAGATATTTTAACTTTTGGAAATTTTCAAATGAACATACTGTACAGAATTATTCACGCACTATAACAAGCCATATTTTTTTCTGGCTGAAGTTAGAAAAAAACGGAATGGTTTGAAATGGTCCACCTACTGATGATCATACTCTTTCCGCAATTGAGCATGCATTTTGCAGTTGCACTATTTTGTTTAATGAAAACCTAATTTTTGTTTTGCATCGACGTCAAATATTCATATTATTCTACACAGAAGAGTTATTAGGATAACATGGTCGTAAAATGATCGGTTTAGTTAGAGCATACCAAGTTAAAGGACGCTCGATTTAAATCCTCTAGACTTTTCTCTACGAGGTGTACTCACATCCTTTCACTTCTGTCGAGAATGTAAAAGAACAAAAAAAAAAAAAACAGATCAAACGTAATTGCAAGGTAACGATACCAAACTCAATGCAGTTGAAAACGATTAGAAAACGTTGTACAAAATGTTTAGAGTGTAATTTACGATCGTGTTACTGTTACTTTTTTTATGAAGAATGACGCAAAGATTCGATATATCTGAAACGAAAAGATAGGTTCCTATTACAAAAAAAAAAAAAAAAGAAAAGAAAAAACTGCAATATTGCACTTGCGAGAAAAGTATGATCATGGATAGATAGAACCATCCAATTTTTTCCTTCAACGTAAGAAAAATATGACTCGTTACGCTTCCCGTGAATCACCCTGTACAAATACTGAAATCTGCCAGTCAGAAACACACAGGACGCTCGGCGTCTGTTTCTCAGAAGCAATTCCCGAATCCGAGATCCGCTTCGGAAGGAAAAACCTGCACTGGAAAAGAGCATTCGACGCAGGTCGCTGAAAGAAACTAAAGTGTTTATATTTCATTTTCAACCGTGCGTCTCGCGATTCCCTCTGTGAAAGAAGCCGCGTTATCAACCGTCACGACACCGCCGTCTCGTCTTCAAAGACCATCCCCTTCTGCGTCACACATCTTTGCACTCGCGAAGGGAACACGGATCCCTTTTGACAGTGTTTGTTTCCCACTTCACTTTCTATAATTTTGTCTATTGTTTATTCTCGCACGAGATGAAACGGGGTGGCTATTTTTGGTGGTCACTTCGAGTAGATCGAATACAGTTGTTGGAAACAGACAGACTCGTTTAGCACGGTAGAAAGAGGCACCCCTCTTAAAATTGATAATTTATCATTACTGATTTCAATTCCCTCATTTAATTTTTGATTAAATTATATGATATGTAAAATATTAATTTAACTAACAATTCAACTATAACTATATTTTATTTATATTATTAATTTTATTAATTCATTTAAAATCAAGATTTAATTTACATTAAATATAATTATAATAGTTTATTACGTATATGTATACATATAATGAGTCCGTTTAGCTCTGCTGTCAAGAAACCACAAATCTAAAGCAAGAAGCATTAAAACCCTGGATTTTCCCATCTGAAATCCTGATAATTTTGAACACGTGTCGAGAAAGTTAAGGAACATTTATGTCGGTTTATATAGTTTAAATTGGTACAACTTTATACTTGCTTCGTCTATTTTGAAGATGATTTTATATCACGTAGGTAGAAAGCTGAAACATTCTTCTCGAAAATTGTAAAAATTCAAACATGAAAGAATTTCTTTTCGTGACTAGACCTATTTTTGTCATTTTCAAGATGAAATTTCCATTTACAATAATTCCACAATTTTTCATAATTTTTTCTTTACCATTTTATTGAACGAAAAATTCAAAAGTGTCCAACATTTTGTCATCTGGTGTTCCAAGTTCAACAAAATGGCGAGAAAAGGATCGTGCAGCGAGGTTTAAGATTTTCACGACCATGATGGACTTGGTCGTAAAAGAAAATGTTTATTGCTTTCACAAGCGTTTCAATTTTTACAATTTTCGAGAAATATGTGTTCCCAACGTTTCACTCGCTACGCCGATATAAAATCATCTTTAGAAAGAGGAACAAATTCACTGTCAAAGTGAAAGCTTCATACTTTCAAATGAGACTAAATGGATGGTTACGTAATCTTTTTTTATAAAGTTACCTTAGTTCAAATTATCGACAATTTTTTACTGTTGTGGCACACTTTTGTGCTCTCCACTGCAAGTCCCATTTGAAACACGAGTCATGAAACATTTTCGAGAAATGTTCTTACATTACAAGTCTCGATGAAAACAGATAAATAAATGTTCTTAAAGATTACAGTTTCAGACAGGATAGAAAATAAAATTGTAAAAATACACAAATAAAAATTTTCTCGTCGGTGGAAATAATTTATTTGTCGATATCAAAAAAGCTGTCGCTATTTTTATAACAGAAACCGACACTGAGTATAAAATCCAATGAGTATAAAAATTAACTTTTAACCAAACGTTCTAAAATAACTTATTTTCATGGAACTTTTACTATATGGATTCTAAAACATCCACTTCCACGAGAGAACACTATTAAATTGAAAAATTTCCAAGTGTACCAACTTTCTCCATAAAAATTCCACTATACGAATTATACAAAGTCGAACAGAATCTTTTTAAAAAACAAAAGAACCTATTCATTTCGATTGAAAAATCTATAGTTTTAGCTTCACGGCCAATTATCGTCAACTTTCTCTACTGAGAACTAACAGTATATTCAAACTAATTCTTAAAATCTGATACATAAAAAACATGAAGAAAATGTTACTATTCACGGATATCGAAAATATGCTCATCAAAAATTCTACGTCTACAACCACGTGTCAGGCGACGTGTATGCGAAGAACGAAGAATATCATCTGCATCACTGGATCCAGGAAAGTTGTCGTGAAGATCCTCACCGAGCAGACAACATTGATCCCATGTTGGAAGTGAAATAAAAAGCATAAAGACACGGTGTTATTTGTGATTAAGTTTAAATTTTAATAACGATGAAAATTTCTATTAATTTGAAGTGTTTCTATTTTATAGTTGTAATTTTACATTTTCAATGGAAAGAGAACTGATAGAGAATGGAATTAATTCGAATATAATGCGCTAAAGTATTTACGTTCTCAGCTTTAGAAGCATCGTAAGATTCTTAGAGGATAAGGGAAACTAGAGACTATACAGAATCTGTGACAAAACATAAAACATTAAAATTCGAAAGCAAAGCAGAATCTCAAGTTTGAGATAATGAAAGATTCATACACATTCTTGGCTTTGGCTTGTCACCGTTCGATATTCCCCAGGAAGCTAAAAAAATTGATGCAAAGCAACGAAACGTGAAACATTGTACTTTGTTGTTAAAAATTGACTATAAAAATTGAAATATGGTATGTATGAAACTACCAACGATCTTGATTTCTTGGAGAGGCGTTATCCTCTTGAACTACTGACTCTAGTAAGCGTAAACGAATATTGAACAAGTATGACAGAAAAAAAAAAAATAAAAGACTATCAACGCGTGCGATGAGATAACAATCGGCGGTCTCACTGACTCTAATTTCGCGAATTATAGTTTAAATAAGATTTAATAAGAGCATACGATTTTAATTTAATAAGCATTTTGCTAAAATGTTAATATATTGAGCAACTGACTCTGCCGACCGCATTGCGCACGGTGAGAAAAATTTTCTGAAAATAAAGCTGATTAGTGAGGAAAGGGGAAAAGGATACGTTCATTTAGAAAATGAAGTGATTACAAAGAAACTTGAACATATATTAAAGATGTTAATCACAAAATATTTCTCAATACTGAATACTGTAATAATGAATTATTCTGAATGTTCGTTGTTAGAATAGAAAGTGTGCAAATTAGCAATATATACACGTATATAAATATTCGAAAATGTTTGTGAAAAATGAAAATTTCACAGCCGAATATATTTGAAAGACAATACCACTGGAAACATGTATGAAATTTTGCTTTGAATCGTTTCAATTTGTATTCGAGAAAAGCAAGCACGATATAACAAAGTACGTGTAGCAAAGTACGAAAACTTTGAATTTGATGCTCTGTTACAAGAATATACATTTGATAGCACAGCGTGTATAAGCTGGCTTACATTCCAATAAAATATCAATCGATTTGTTCTTTCGTTTACACCTTTGTATCACAAATGATTACGAAATTACGTATTGTGAATTGTATCACAGATATATATGAGTTGTATGCTAAATGTTACCCAAAAAATGATTAAGTGTAACCAAATTTGCGTTCATAAGTTCATCAGATTGTCCATCATTAATCGTGACGACCACGCTATCTCTGATTAAGAGATAACCTGCACAAAGAGAAATTAAAAATTAAAAGAAATATGTCAAGAGACAACAAATGTGAAAAAATGAATCGATAATCGACTCCAAATTTTATTGAAAAGACACACGAGATAATCCGCTAATCGTACAAGTGAAATCGACGATTGCAGAAAAATTGGCACGAACAGTTTTAAATACACTACTCAGTCGTCACGATGCTCAAACACACGCGTATTAATTAAATCATACCATCAACGAGGTACAAATGGCAGTAAGATAGAGTCGCAGGAATGATGGGACATCGAATGGACGTCACTGATGGGTTAGGAAAAGTTACAAACCAGCATTAAACGAAACTCGTTATTTCCAACTTTAAACAAACTACCATTTTAAATCAAAAGTCCAGCAAATTGGGGATTCCTAGACTTTGAAGAACCCGGTTCGAAATTATCCGAAACGCGACCGAAAGAATGTGCAAAAGTCTCTGATCCAGCAAACGAATACGCTCGGTTTGCCCCAGCAATCCCTCCTCGCGAATTACCTTTCTAAATCGTCCCAACAACTGCAAAGTAGCACAGTTTCCACTTTCCAGTATTAACTCGGCTGTCGCGCGCGGCAACAGCGAAAGAAGCGGATAAAACTGTCGAGAAGTTGGCATCCCCTGAATTTATCGCCGTGTTCGGTTCGCCCAGAGTGGCGAAGCGTTCGTCTGCTCGTAAGTAAGGAGCTCCGGATCGATGTCCCAATTCAACAGGTGCAGGAACGCCGAAGACGCGGGCCATTCTGGCAATCGCGTCACCGTCAGCGCCATCAGCTCGTACGGTGGGGGCGGGAGTCGATGAAATTCCCGACGATACACTCGCGACATAATTCTTACGAGGGACCTGTTTCACTCGCTTCGACTGGAGATTCACGGTTGTGCATACAAGGTTGGAACAAAACTTAGACTATATGTTACTGAGGTCAAACCGAGGAAAAAACGTTCGTACAAACTTACGATTAAAAATGCTTTCTTCGAAAGAGGTAAGCGTTCAAAGATTTATGGAGGCAATACGTATTATTGCAAAATGATCCTTACGATATGTGGCATCATGTCTCACGCTGTCAAATGCTGGTTTCAACGTGATGGTGCACATTTTGGAATGTACGCGAATTTCTTAACAGACGTAATTCCATCAACGTTGGATCGATGGCGGCGGACCAATCAGTTGGCCTCCTAAGTCACCTGATACTTTGGGAATCTATTCAAAATGCGTTTACTGTTATTTCCAATGCAAATATGGAATATTTGAAAGAGTTTGACAATCACTAATTCGACGAATATGAAGCCTGCATTCTTGAATTTTGAAGGAGGAATTTTCGAACATTTCTTACAACTGTCGCAATAAATGACAAATATCATAATAAATTGGCAAGTCACAATAAATCATAAATATCTTTAAAATATCTTTATGTCTTTTCAATAAAGCATTTTCGGACATAAGTTTATAATGAACGTTTTTCATCTATTTGACCTCAGTAAGTCATAGTCCAAGTTTGGTCTCTACCTTTTTGGACACCCTGTATAACCAATAGATGGTATGGAAAGAAACGAAACGTGAATTTTCTTGGCGTGGCAGAAGTAATTCTTTTGCTGATTCTTGTCTGTTTGAAACAGCTGGAGATATCTCCTGCCCCTATTATGTTTTGTAACTGGTAATTCTACGAGAAGAAAGACTGTTTGTCGACTTTAAATTTGACTAATGCCGAATTGGACGGAATAATTTTATTTGAATTCTATTTCAATAATTATATTCCCATTTATTTCGATCGATTTTTCCATTTAAATTTGATTTAATCTGAACTGAACGGAACGTTGTTCCAAGCGAAGCTAAATTCGACGAGAATTTCGAGACTTCAGTTTGAAAATTTATCAAGTACGTACATGCGTGTTTATTGAGTGAATTCTTAATTAAGCAAATTCTGTTTTTTTTCTTTTTTTCTGAAAACGAAACTTTGAAACTCGGAAGAGATTAATTATATTCAAGTGTAATTGAAAAATATCCTTTCATCTCTGACATTTCCTTCACGTTTCTATAATTGCCTCCAATTATAGGACACACTCTATATGTCAATCTATAAATGCAAATTACTCGCAAACTATTCGTCATACGTTCATCATGTAAAAAAAAAAAAAATAGTTTGGACGAAAAGAAGGTGACTTTGAAGAAATCACAATCTGATGTTTGTAGTTTTCTCTTTTTTCAAATGACCACTTACAGGTCATTTGAAAATCATCTCCAAGTGTTTAAACGATTTGATATATTTCTTGATCCATTGATCGATGCAACTTGGCATTCTGTACAAAAAGAAACTAATATATATATATATATATATATATATATATATATATATATATGCAATTATGCAATTATATAGTTTTGTACAGAAACAACAAACCTGGACTCATTTTAAAACTTGAAGCCTCTATTTCCAAAATACATAATTCAGTGTATTTCGAAATGTTCTTACGTCACGTAACGAGTTTTCGAAAATGCTGTTAAATAAAATTACCATTGGTAACAAACACTACAAGTATAAAGACGTTGAACAATTTTTTCTCATGACAGAGATCTAAAGCGTGTTTGTAAATTAAAGCCTTCTCTTTAGAATGACGCTCGAAAATTTGATTTTTTGTTTCGCCAATTTATTAAACTGCGAATATTAGATTTAGAAATTGGCAAGAATCAAAGAAATTGTAACATTTTCGTCGATATTCAGAGTTTGATTAATTGGCGAAAAAAGAAAAAATTGTACAACAAGTTTCAAGGGATCCTTGTAAAGAACCTCGGCATTTATGTTCATTTTTGATGCAGTCACGATGAGAAATCTTTCATTGTTTTTATATACTATGCGAGTTTATAGCATTTTCCTAAAAAGATGAGTGTCTTCAGTTTATTATTCTATAATTCCTTTTCATATATACATTGTTGCATTGTTCGAACATTAATATGAATTACCAAATGTCGAAAAATTATTAGTTCTTAGGGAATACTTTTTCTTTAATTCTGCAAACTTTATCGTATGAAAAGACGAAGGAAAATGTCTGTTCTTGCTTTTTATGCGATGGAACTTTTTGTGAAATCACAATTAACATATTTCCCAAGCAAATATTATTAATAATTCTCACATGTGATTTGCATCCACGATTCGATTCAATCTTACGTTACAAATTAACGTAACAAATTGCAGCGACTTGTAAATACCGATTCATGTTGTTTTATAAAGTATGCCAATCGAAATAAAAAAGGGAGAAACTTGAAGCAGCCGAAGAGTTTCAAAGTCTGAAGTTTATTCGATCTTCGCGGAAGCAGTGTTCCATGTGAGATTTACGTAAAGCTCCAAAATTAAGTTGAAAGAAGCGCATCTACTCCATCCTCCACATCGAATCCCATCAATAACATCTCAGCAACAAGCACGGGGTCGCGTTCCAACATCCTCCATTAACCACTTGGCTTCCGATAATTCCGTTTACTTTTTCTCCGCGAATATACTGTTTCCTGTAAACGAAATTGATGTCTTTTTTTTTGTTTTTTGTAAAATTAAGAGCATCACAATCCGCGAGAGATTGTGCCATTATTTTTATCTTGTATCGTTAATATCTCAATATTCGAACGTTGTATTGTCCAATAATATTGTTTACTAGTAATTAGGTAAACATTGCTTACTAGCCGACATTTTATTATTAATACAACATATTTTATCATTGATATAACGATTGAGTATTAAAATATTCAGATAGAGAATGATTTACATAATATCGTGAAACCAAGTACTGCTTAATACTGCGTTAACGTTATTTTAAAATTTTGTCACCTTTCCATTATATTCAAAGTCACATCACATGCTGGATACACTTATATTTCGATATAAATATATATATTTTAATTTATATTTACATTTTAACACGTGCTACGTGATGCAGTAAAAGAAAAGGTTCTACACACTGTCTAGAAGAATATTGATGTTGCAGATCAATATAGTTTTTAAGAATTAATCTTTTCTGTCTTATTTCTGTGCGATTGTAATATCTTTAATAATTCCTAACTCTGTCTATTTTCTCATCACTAGACTGCCAATTTTTTAATGTGCGAAACTGCACGTAATGATTATAATATAGAAACGTAAATGAAACGTCGAAAGTACATTGCTTTTTATAATATCACGTGGGTAAAACAAGAAAACACTATCGTCGTACTATTTTTTAAACTGTCGTTTTATTCTCGAAAATCTAAATTTACATAAAAATCCATAGTTTACTCGTCAAATTATTTTCACTCAAGTTTCACCGGTTCCTTGAGTCGCCAATTTTCTTGAAAGGATCGACAGATTTTGTCCAGATTCGCTCGTCACTCGTCGAGTTTCCACAATAATGTGTAACAGTTGTGATTGCTACGAATAGTAACAAGATCAACGAAACATTGGCGAAAATAATTTCTAAGAAATTACTACAAAATGATAAATATATTACTTGGAATACTTTTCAAATTACTAAAAATAACGAAACGTCCCATACCAGGTCAGGCTTGGATGAATCTAAAATGTAAAACGAGAAGAAAAACTGGCAAATCGAGTCTGACGATTTCGCGTAGAGTGGATAAGTTGTCGGGAGCTTTATCGACATCGATGACTCGTGAATTCTGTGGTCAAAATCGATTGTAAGAACCGACAATCTTCTAGTAGCATCTCGTCGGAAGCAGAAAGAGAAGATTAGATGTTTCCTCAACAAGGTGATCAATAAAGAAGCAAGATACGCGAGAAATGAGAAAAAAAGTACTAGAGTAATTACAGTAAAGGGCAAAACCGAACACTGGTATTTTCAACGCGAATAACATTTCATTGAGCATTTGCGTACAGAGTATGAATGAAATATGCATTGCTTTCTACAACTTGTCTTGGCTTTCCAAAAAAAATTTTTCCCAGTTCTCGTGTCACGCGAAGCCCCGTTTCCCTGACCCGTGTTATTTATTTTCAAGTTCCGAGTTTTGACACAACACGCAACGAATCAACCGAGGGTTGAATGTAGACGAGTGCGGTGACAGAATTGAAGGACCAAATTCAATATTTCAACGTGACAGTGCTCCTGAAACATGGTTGTTGAAACACAGCAGGGCTTGAAAAACAGTTATGACATCCTTGAAACGAGAATTCGATCCTCGAAACAGTACGAAGGACCGACATTCTTAATAAGTGTTATGAAGAATCCAATTCTGTTGATATTGGTTTTAATTGCGGTCTTTTATACGTACAGGGTGTTTGTGTTATTCTTGTTCAGTTTTTTTTTTTTTTTTTTTTTTTTTTTTTGGTAAACAAGAGGAAAAAATAACAGAGGACAAAGTTGTACGGTTTACTACGACCAGCACAACAGTGTGTAACAATTTTTTGCGTTTGCAGTATTTTTTACGAAATGCTGCTTTCATATGGCAAACAAACAGAAATAGCACTCTATATAAAAAATTTAAGATGGCCTTAAATTCGTGAGAAATGTTGTAAACGTAAAAAAATTGTTACACACTGTGTTGTTAACCGTACAATTTTGTCCCGTGCCATTTTTTTCTCTGCCTAACAAAAATATCACGTGTCGGTCCTTGGATCGCTAATTGTTTCGTCGTATACTGCAGAACGAGTTCGTTTATAGTCAGAGATTCGCAAGTGAGTAGAACGAGTCAGCTTAGAGTCAGACACCTGCAAGTGGAGTAAACTTATAGTCAGACAGCGAGGTGAGACAGTTAAATGCAAGTAGAATATATTTATAGTCGGGCGTTTGCGAGTAGAACAAGTTTATAGCATGTCCAACAACTTAAAGATTGATTCAGGGAGACAATTGAGTCAGAGACACTAAACAAATTGATAAACTCAGTGCCACGAAAAACATTTGAGACAACCAAAAACAGAGTAGAACGAAATTCGTTTTTATGCACTAAAATTCTTTTTTCAAACTTTTGTTGATCTTTTACTGTAATAAAAATGTAAAGTTGCAACTTATGTTTAACGCGCACTATTTCTGTTTTTTTTTTTTTTTTTTAAATAGTTTTTAATGTGTTGTCTACATTGTCGAAAGTCTCGCGTTATTGAAACACATAAGCTGCTATATTTGTTCAGTGTGTTAAACGTACTGTATAATTATTCGTTTAAAACGAATGATTTCAAGAGGAATCATATCATTTGGTCAAACCGTGTGTTCCATATACTGGAAAATAAAAAATATTTCCTAGTGTCATTTCCCGAGCAGTCGGTTCGAAAATTTCGTTTCCTAAATCTCGTTTCACTCGCAGTTCTATTTTCGTTTCAATCAACCACTATATTCCAAATAGATTTTCACGTTTTCGAGTCGAGCGAAAAATTTTCTCTAGTTATTCAATTTGCAAAAAAAGCTAGCTGATATACGAGCTGAGCGTGTCGATCAAGTGAACAGAGACACACGGTTAAAGTGGCAAGCGTTGACGTTTGAATAAAATTTGCGAAAACAGAGTGAAAGGAGAGAACCGGCAGAGTTTCCCAATTGTTGAAAATACGTCTATGCAAGAACTGCATTAACCTGAAAGCTCGATTTTTATCTTCGCCTCTATCGATTCGCAGATTCTATTGTAAATCGAACTGAATGGACTGCGTTTTTTTTTCTTTTTTTTCTTTTTAGTCTAACAGTGTTCCGTAATGTCTGAACTTTCAATGGAATTTTTCTTGTAAAAATAAATTTTAAAATGGGAATCCACGAGGAAAGAGTCAACGCAGGCTTTCTCGCAGTAAGGTATCACAACGTATCGCTGGAAAATAAATAGCAAAGAGAGGAAAAGAAACGGAGGACAGAACGTAGCTACGTGTTTATGAAATTTTCGTACTCGAATACAAAATATGTATTCGTACACCTATTGACGAGAAGAATGAAAGAACGCTTTTCGAAATGCAATTATTTACCAGCCTTTCTTTGTGCACACACGTACAGAACATCTCTGAAAGGAAATTGAAATACCTTATACTCGTCAGTATTCCAAATTTCATTCAGGAGGCACGACGACAGTTTGACGGGCCTATAAATTACGAATAATTTGCAGAGCCAGTGAAACAAAAGTGCATATTTGATTGACACGAGCTTTCGTGGTTTACTTCAACACGTTATGAACTATAAAAAGCGACTTTAAGAAAGAAAAAAAAGGGGGTTCTTATTTGACTTTTTAACAGCATCTTGTTTTACACAACTTTTTCTTACATTGCCCATCGGTGTGCATGATTCCAGCCAAACAGGATTAGTTGCAACAAAAAGTTCAAAGGTAAACAATATTTTCAAGGGATTGACGATCCAACATTTTCATTTCTGTGAAAATTATGAAAATAGCAGCAATTTGTTTTTCATGTGTCGATTTTATGCCAAAAGTTTCTATAGTTTTTTCTTTGTATTTTTCGAAATTGTTAAAAATTAAAAAATGTTTGACAGTCAATCCCTAGCAAGTGTTTCACTAAAGACACGTACCAAGTTTCACGGTAATCTTGCACACCGTTTCTAAAAACCGAGTTTCGAGAAAAAAACGTGTTTAAAGTTTCACAACGCCATTTTTCATATGTATACTTTAATTACTTGTTTTACTTATCGCGGCTCGCAGTTCTTACAATCTTCACAACTAAATTGAAACCACGTCCCCCAATATTCGATTCGCCAAAAGTAATATTTGAATCGCACGATTTACACTTTATAATACTGCTCAAAGTTGCAAATAGTGATACAAATACAATTATTCTGTATCCTCGGATTGATTATTATACCCCAAAATAAGTCGTTTTAAAGGCTGGGACCTTTTCTGTCTTATTTTCCAAAACTCCAAACTACTGTTTAAAACAAAAAGGAAAAAAGAATCGATTTTTTGAAAATTTCAAACTGTTCCCTCAAAGGGAAATTTTGGACGACGTACATTACAATTTTTATTTGTGGAATTTATCAAAAAAATTGAAAACACGGAAGAATATAGAAAATATTTCGTCAGTATGGCATTGAAAATATTTATTCGTCTCTATTCTGATTTTTATCAAACAGAAAATTTGGACAGTGTTCTTTGCAATTTTTATTATGCACAACATCTGAAAATATTAATTTCGTAGTAATAATATATCGAAACGTTTTATGAAAATGTACTTGATTGTTATTACAAGACCATTAAACGCAAATGTAACGCCTATCTAGTAGTAATTACGTTTTATTAATTATTATTTGTATTACATCATCATTGTGTGTCATTGTTCAAACCAGAACAATTAATCAAACAATGTTTCGATAGCTTCATGTTCACTGCGTTTATAAAAGTAACGAAAACCAAGCTGCATTTCTTCGAATTAATTTGTTAATTTGGTTAATCAAAATTTGCATACTGTGGTGAAAGAAGAAATTTCTGTTCAATCGTTTATAACCTACGCTCAGTTATATTCAATTTTATACAGCATGGAATTGTTTGGAAAAGAGGAGCATTCGCCCTTGAATTAAATTTTACTAGGGTATTCAAAATTCAAACATTCTCTTGTTTATAAAATCGCGATATTCGTGTAAACTTTACAAAATCGACACAGTGAAAATTTCGTTTTCAACGTGGAACAAAGAGACACTGAAAGAATCGATTATTCTATTTTCAATAGGAGACTTTCGAATTATTCTGTTTCTTTGTTACATTACAAAATTGAAAGTAATTAGACATGTTCGTCATCTAAGTAAGGAGTTACGTACCTTTGATGAAGTCAAAACACTTTTCAAGACTTTCAAACTTTTAAGATTCGCGTTGTTTCTTTGGAGAAAATAATAATTACACTTTTTACTTCATAGAACGCGTGTAATCATGCTTTAAAGAAATTTTTGAAAGAATTCTACCAAATACCGAAATTTTTATGATTAAGTATGAAATATTTGCTTGGGCACCTAATTCTTCAAAGATTATATAAAATAAGGTATTAAGTACGAAAGAAAACGAATAAGGTGTTTTAGGATGTAAAAAAGTATTCGAATGTACCATTACATTCTACAACTATTTTTATTGCAGTTATTCTGAAATATTTGTACACTTTTTTGATAGATTTCTCCGCTCTTTTTTGGAGCACGAAAATTATTGAATTTCAAGTCTCAATTTATTATTAAATTCCGTCATTCTCGAAAGAAAGGTTTTCTAGTTTGCTCGCGTACATGCTGGAAAACGTAAGGACAAAATATCATTCGATTGTTAAACTATTAAATTATATATTATATCATATTCAATTTATATTTAATTTAATTGCATGTTATACTAAATTGTATTAAAAAATTATTAAATTATTTTCAAAAAAGTTGACTTTTGGCCAAATTTTCGGGTGAAATTCTCGCGACCTCCTTCTTTCTTCCTTATTTATCGATTCACACTGACACGTATACTAATTGCATGATCCAGAGAATTGCAAATTCTCACGCGTTACAAGGGACAATTCTGTTTGTAAGGTTACATCGAAATGCAGCTTCGCGGATGCGAATGCACGCGCTTGATTAAACGACGCAGCAATTTTCGAACGGCAAACCGGTGCCATTTTATCGACGCTTCGAAAGAATAACGGTGACAGAAGTTTCCCGTCTGTGGGTATTTCAGATTCCATTGTTTGAAATGGGGAAAGAAAGAAGGGGGGGGGGGAAAGAAAAAAAAAAAAAAGAAAATAAAAGGGACCATTCGAGCCCTTCGGACTCGGAACAATATTGTCCCCATTTGACGAATGAAACGTTCCATTCCGGGGACACGCGTTCCACCTGATATATTCCCAGTAATCACTCATTTTCGGGCGTGTGTGCGCGCGCACGTACGTGAACTCGCGATGGAATCGACGGTTCGTCGGACGATTTAAATGGCCCTCGAATGTATTCAGTTCGACGGCCCGTGAAAGAATGTAACCCGAATAGAGAGAATTTTCAGTTTTTGCGTGATATAAATCGCGGTGAAATACCTCGATGTCGTTCAGCCTCCAATCGAGCCTTTTGTCATTTCATTCCGCCGATTGCTTTCCATCCTGCACCGGTTTCCCTTCTTTTCTCTTTCATTTCCTTCCACGCCGCACCGTTTTACTCGTTATCGACAGGAAAAACCCCTCTTGAAAACGTGAACGATTAATTCGATCAACGGCTGGTTTCATCGCTTTTCAATTATCATTAATGGTAATTCGCGTTTCACGCTCGTAGGATCTTCCTCAACGAGCGGTTTCCTTTTTCTTTTTTTTCCTCTTTTTCCTTTTTTCTTTTTTTCCCCCCTCAAGGGAAATGTCGAGTTGCAATAGACTGAAATTTTTCCTCTTTGCAACGACTCTTTAAAACTCGCTGATTCTTTCCTCTTCTTCGTCGCCATTTTATTGAACTTGTTGAAACGCAAAGATTAGAATTTTTCTTAAACTTTTGTCGTTCAACTCTGTAATTATATTAACAATAACCTTAAAATTATTATTATTATTATGTTGTTATTTTATTAAAATTGCTATTTAATAATATTCAACGTTCAATGAAATGGTAAATATTTTGAGAAAAGACTCGATTTTTATTGAACTTGTTGAAACGCAAAGATTAGAATTTTTCTTAAACTTTTGTCGTTCAACTCTGTAATTATATTAACAATAACCTTAAAATTATTATTATTATTATGTTGTTATTTTATTAAAATTGCTATTTAATAATATTCAACGTTCAATGAAATGGTAAATATTTTGAGAAAAGACTCGATTTTTATTGAACTTGTTGAAACGCAAAGATTAGAATTTTTCTTAAACTTTTGTCGTTCAACTCTGTAATTATATTAACAATAACCTTAAAATTATTACTATTATTATGTTGTTATTTTATTAAAATTGCTATTTAATAATATTGAACGTTCAATGAAATGGTAAATATTTTGAGAAAAGACTCGATTTTTATTGAAATTGTTGAAACGCAAAGATTAGAATTTTTCTTAAACTTTTGTCGTTCAACTCTGTAATTATATTAACAATAACCTTAAAATTATTACTATTATTATGTTGTTATTTTATTAAAATTGCTATTTAATAATATTCAACGTTCAATGAAATGGTAAATATTTTGAGAAAAGACTCGATTTTTATTGAAATTGTTGAAACGCAAAGATTAGAATTTTTCTTAAACTTTTGTCGTTCAACTCTGTAATTATATTAACAATAACCTTAAAATTATTACTATTATTATGTTGTTATTTTATTAAAATTGCTATTTAATAATATTGAACGTTCAATGAAATGGTAAATATTTTGAGAAAAGACTCGATTTTTATTGAACTTGTTGAAACGCAAAGATTAGAATTTTTCTTAAACTTTTGTCGTTCAACTCTGTAATTATATTAACAATAACCTTAAAATTATTACTATTATTATGTTGTTATTTTATTAAAATTGCTATTTAATAATATTGAACGTTCAATGAAATGGTAAATATTTTGAGAAAAGACTCGATTTTTATTGAAATTGTTGAAACGCAAAGATTAGAATTTTTCTTAAACTTTTGTCGTTCAACTCTGTAATTATATTAACAATAACCTTAAAATTATTACTATTATTATGTTGTTATTTTATTAAAATTGCTATTTAATAATATTCAACGTTCAATGAAATGGTAAATATTTTGAGAAAAGACTCGATTTTTATTGAAATTGTTGAAACGCAAAGATTAGAATTTTTCTTAAACTTTTGTCGTTCAACTCTGTAATTATATTAACAATAACCTTAAAATTATTACTATTATTATGTTGTTATTTTATTAAAATTGCTATTTAATAATATTGAACGTTCAATGAAATGGTAAATATTTTGAGAAAAGACTCGATTTTTATTGAACTTGTTGAAACGCAAAGAGTAGAATTTTTCTTAAACTTTTGTCGTTCAACTCTGTAATTATATTAACGATAACCTTAAAATTATTATTATTATTATATTGTTATTTTATTAAAATTGCTATTTAATAATATTCAACGTTCAACGAAATGGTAAATATTTTGAGAAAAGACTCGATTTTTATTGAACTTGTTGAAACGCAAAGATTAGAATTTTTCTTGAACTTTTGTCGTTCAGCTCTGTAATTATATTAACAATAACCTTAAAATTATTATTATTATGTTGTCATTTTATTAAAATTGCTATTTAATAATATTCAACGTTCAATGAAATGGTAAATATTTTGAGAAGAGACTCGATTCTTATTGAACTTGTTGAAACGCAGAGATTAGAATTTTTCTTGAACTTTTGTCGTTCAACTCTGTAATAATATTAACAATAAACCTAAATTTATTATTAAATTATTTAAAATTGTTCAAATTAAAATTATTTTAAAAATTTAAAATTGTTTAAAATTATTATTATTTTATTACTATTTTATTAAAATTATTATTTAATAATATTCAGCATTCAATAAAATGATAAAACTTTTAAGAAGTCACTTTATTGAACTTGTAACGTTAAAATTAGAATTTTTCTTTTTGTCGTTCAACCCTGTAATTATATTGACAATAACTCTAAAATTATTATTATTATGTTGTTATTATTTTATTACTATTTTATTAAATTTAATAATTTTCAACGTTCAATAAAATGGTAAAAATTTTAAGAAAAGACTTGAAATGACAGTGAATCTATGGTTGGGGAAAATTTTTGTTAACGTTTCTACGCGTGTTTGAACTTTGACAATTTTCGAGAAAAAAGTATTCTCGCTTTGCCATTAAAATCATTTCCGAAAAAAGGGAACTCGCGACCTCTCACGCTTTAAAACGTAACCAAGCGACCTTTCTTCATAGAATTGTAATTACAGCGAGATTTTATAGATTTTAAATTGTTCATTGTCGTTGGTACAGCTATGCTCTTTGCTGTATGTAATTCAATTCAATTTAAAAACAAAAAGTTTCTTCACATATCGTACGTATGATGCCCGTGTGTACGCTGCGTACACAGATTTTCAGCCATTTGCCACAGTCTGACAAACAGAAAAGTTTCGAACAAAAATTTAACAAATATAGTTGGAATTTCAAAAATAGTTTGCTTTCACAGCACAGAAACTTTATATTTTTCAAATAGAATCAGACATTCCTTTTTCCGTGACACTGTATTGTAAGAAGCATTGATCAAAGTGAAAAAGAAAATTTGTAACCTTTGTTGGAAATTTCATAGATATAAACCAGTGTATTTGTAGAGATTCAAGTAATCTTTCGCAAGATGCACAAGTTGAAAAAGGTTTTAATTTATTTCGTTAAAGCTTTTAATTTATCGTAATTTATCGTATTAAAAAGCTTTTACATTTTTTTATTTCAATGTCTGCGAAATTTTATGTTTTAGTCGTTTTTCGTATTTTTATTAACGTAGTACCAATTTAATGTTCTATCTTGTTGTCAATTGTTGTAAAAGTGGATTTTCTCATTGATTTTAACCAGTTTGAAATATGTTGCAAATAAGTAAGTATCCTGAACATTCTTTTCCCAATATATGCTAGTATTGCTCGATCGTTCAGTTTCGAAAATATCTATTCGCAAAAATATTTTTGATACTTTTTTCTAGTTAGATTTTAGCTTTTGGCTAGGTGTGGATTAGAAACGGTTCCTTAAAAATTGCTGTACGAGTTCGTTTCGATATTTATTGAAGCTTGAACATCAAAAATCCAATAAATTCTAATATTTTGTCGTTTCTGTACAAAACTTGATAAAATGGCGAAGAAAAAAGTCATACAGCAACTTTAAAAATAACTGCAAAGATTTCAATCTTCAAGCCCATGGTAGATTTGTCACGAGAAAAGTTTTTTCAGAGGTATTTAAATTTTGAAAAAGGACAAAATAATGCAAAAGTAAAGACTTCACTCTTCAAAATGAGGTCAACTGGATTGTTATATGACTTCTTTTTTTAATGAAATTATAACTGTTTAAATTATTCAGTTCGAAGCCTCGATACATGTGTGAAAACTTCAAAGTATGTATCAGAGTACGTATTAAAAATATTTTATCAATTAATGTTGAAAAAGTGAAATTAAAAATATAAAAAATATGAATATAATATACAATATAAATTTATATATATCATAAAATTTTCTATTAATTTTTTTATAAAATTTATTTCATAAAATAGAAATTTATATATAATGTAA
This sequence comes from Tetragonisca angustula, assembly GCA_036937485.2. Classification (NCBI taxonomy): domain Eukaryota; kingdom Metazoa; phylum Arthropoda; class Insecta; order Hymenoptera; family Apidae; genus Tetragonisca; species Tetragonisca angustula. The sequence continues at coordinate 265,774 of JAWNGG020000041.1, forward strand.
AAAATATTTAAAATATAGTATTAAAAATATTTGGTAACGTGTGTAGAGAAATTATACTTGTAAATTATATTTCTACCCCATTGAAATCGGAGAGTTGGCCTACTTTCGCAATAATTATCATTTTACTCCATCATGCAAATTCACTGATGATCGCTTCTGACTAACGCTCTATGTTTACATTCTGCAAACATTGTTAAAAGTAGAGTGAAACGAAAAATTAAGTAATTCAATTTGTACGTCCATCTATGAAAAAATTAATGATAGCAATGTCTCACCTGAAACCGTTCAATTTTTGTCTCAAACATTTTGCTAGTAGTGTCGATAGTTCGACAGATAATTTGAGTAGAATATTTCATGTGAAAACGGACAATGCGATTATATGTAAAAATTAACGTTTCACTGTCACGTTACACACTTTTTATTCATTCATTGCAAACGCATTTATATATTTTTTATTTGTATATTTTCAAATCTCAATGTTTGACGACGGAAATTCATAAAGTGATAGTATATTCAAAATTCAACGAAATGACGAAAGAAAAATCGTACGTCAAGTTTTAGATGTTTCAGTCTTCAAATCCATTGCAGATTCAGTCACAAGTAAAATTGTTCAATATTTTTACATAACTAACGATAAAACGATTTATAGTATTTTCTTGTTTTACATAATGCAAATATCTTCTAGAATAAAGTGAACGGTGCATTTTGAAGATAGAGGCTTCATACTTTAAAAAAACTAGGTCAACTGTATGATTTTGTCTTACGAAATCAGAGTTGAGCAGTAGTCAATTACTTTGTAATTAATAATAATTTCGTTCAGGTTCATGGTTCTCTGACATATCTTTGATATAGAAATTCGAATCAAAATTTCGATCATTTGGCATGTTTGTCGTTAAAGTCCATCAAGTCGTACAAAAAATTGTAACGACTCAGATGACTCGATTATGGTTGATGGACAATTTCTTGAATATTTGCAACGAATCCCGATAAAATTGTATTTCAGGGTAATGTACATGGCATTTTTATATTCCATTATATTTCATTGAATGGCAGAAAACTATAATCATAAAATAACTGTATATAACAGTATTTCAATTCTAATTATAATATTACTATTTGTAAAATGAAAATATCTTCAAGTCCCGACGTAATTGAAGCAAGTGTATTTAATGATGGGCTTTCAGTACAATTAAGCTATTTCTATTCACTTTTGGAGATTCTATTGTATTAATTTGAATTGATAGAGAAATCGACCTGTGCAAAAATGTTAAAAAAAAATGAAACAGAAAAGAATGACTCTGAAATAATACATAAACAGGCTAAATACGTGTAAATAAATATCATATATATTATATATACAAGTTATATAATATAAAGTAATATATATATATAAATAAATAAATATGACAAACTACTGACACATATTGTAACAAGTGTAAAATGCACTACTAACACAGTCATGATCAAAACTAAAATCATTTACAGATTATTATATTAATCTTCAATTATTGTTTACTGATTATTTGAGAAGAAGTCGATATTATTTGACAGTCGGTAGTCACGATTAACATCTTGATCCCACGTTAATCATTTATCAGATTAGGTTTCGCCCAACTCTGTGCCAAGTTGCAGTAGCTGAAATATTTAGCGTCCGTGGATGAATACAATTTTCTTGACGGGTTAGTCCGGTGGCGCGGCCATAAGGAAGGAAAGAAGAGATAACCAGTTCTCTCAGAGGGGATGAAACGGGCTCGATAGAGCGGCGGGGACGACGCCAGCCGCGTTAATCCACTTTGTTAGCTGAAACAACGGGCGTGGTTTATACTCTTGGCTTTTATCGGATCGGCCAAGCACCGGCAATGAGCCTCCTTCGTACTCGCCGTCGCCACTTGCTGATTATCTGATTACATTCTCACGCAAAGTTCCTTCATTCACGAGTACCTGCCCAAAAATACTGCGAGATTGACCGTTTGCTTGAAGAAGAAGAAAAAAGAATTGTAACGAATTGTCACGTTAAACGAAAGGTAATTGTCCCTGTACTCTGATCTTTTCGTCAAGGGAGTATTTTAGTAATCGATCTTTCGGGGATTTTTTTCTAAGGAAATCGTGTTACGTTTTGGTATGCATTTTTCGCACATAGATTTATTCATACTTGGAGAGTAATTGCAATTTTTTTTTTTTAACGAAATTAACAAAAGTTGTGGAAGCTATATAGCTTTAGGTAAAGCATGTTTTTTAAAAACGGGTTCGAATGGCTGACGTGATTATTTGAAAAAACCAAAAAAGCATCTTAATTGGTGTAAATATTGGCTATAGCGTGAACCACTGAAATTTTGAACAGCGAAATTTTGTAAATTATAAAAATGGCAGCATTTTGCAGTTGAAATATCGATTTGCCTTGTGCTTTTCGTTTCTTTTCCGGGTATTATATTATATTCTTCTATTCATACTTACAATCTATCGAGCAGTACAAAAAATAAAATATTGTATAATAATAATATAAATAATAATATTATAAAATAAAATATTTCTTGAGACAAACGCGTTTTACAAATTCAAACAAATCCTTTTACACAGACATTTTCGAAAATATACATTTTGAGAAAATGTAGAAAACAGAATTGATTTCTATAAGCCAAATTACCAGGATGCTCTTTCAAACAGAAATTTTGAACGTTCTTTTACATTACAATTTTTGTTTGAGGAATTTATCCAAAAAATTGAAAACACAAAGGAACGTGTTAAAAAATGTTTCGTCAGCATGATATTGAAAATATTTATTCGCCTCTATTCTGATTTTTATTAAACAAAAATTTTGGACAATATTTACAATTTTCATTATGCACAATATCTGAAAATATTAATTTCATTATAATAATATATTCAAACGTTTTCTGTAAATGTATTTAATTGTGGTAGTTATCTGATTGCTTTTGCAAAATTCGTGAGTAAATTCTGCTCAAAAATACCGTGAGGGCAAAGGTGAATTATTTGAAAAGAAGAAGAAAGTTGTAATCGTCGTGGAAAATGATTGTATCGAATTATCACGTCACAAATGAAAGGCAATTGTGTTACACCTCACCGTTGGCAGCAATGTAGTTTCGAGAATAAATAGCTCGCTGTTAGACAGTCTTCCCATAATTTACGATGGAATCTGTGCTCCACATCTCAGGAAACTCGAGCGAATATCGAGTCACGACATGGGACAATTTCACCAGAGAAGAAAAATTTCTATTCGAAATTTTCTGTTTAAAAGAATAGCTTTCTGTCTGAATTTCTGTTTAAATTTTCTATTTGAAAATATAGAGGATCCAGCTTGCTCCAGAACTGCGAGACGAGAGAGATAAAAAAAAAAAACAGAGTTGCATAGTATTTTTAGCACCGTGTCTATAGAAACAGCAGATGGGCACAAGTCTTTTTGGATACGTGCAAAATTTATTGCATGGATGTGTACCTCAATATATTGCAACGCAATGAAGGAAAATGCAGAAGATATTTTTACTGCAAATATATTTAAGAAATATTTTCTTAAAAGTAAAGTCGACATTTTCTTTTCGTGAAAAAAATTTTATTCTACATTTTCGACCCATTTTTTCAATGTTTATTATTTTTCCAATCACAGATAGTCTGTACATATTAAAATTCATTCTAAAAATGCAATTAAAAAAAAGAATGGAATTTTTTCGTGAAACTATTCCGATATTGTATATTTGTGTGTAACATAAATTTCAAACTATAGAAACTTTAACCAATAAAATAAATCTGCTTCAATTACAAACGTATTTTTAGTTATGCAAGGCTACAAGTATTTTAAATATGTAGGTAGCTTTTTTTCAATTCGCAGATTTGTAAAACATGGATCAGCAGCGATGTTGTAAAATTCTTTTTTTCCTTGTAACATGGCACAATTAAATACACGTCTGTGATTGAAACAGAGTAATTTTATTGGTTAAAATTTCAGTAGTTTGAAATTTACATTACGTACGAATATACAATATCGAAATAGTTTCACGAAAAAATTCCATTCCTTTTTAATCGCATTTTTAGATTGAATTTCAACATGTACAGACTATCTATGATTGGAAAAGGAATAAACGTTAAAAATTGGTCAAAAGTGTAGAATAAAGTTTTTTTCGCACGAAAAAATGACTTCACTTTTAAGAAAGTATTTCTTAAGTATATTTGAATTACTAGACTGTCACAAGGGTAAAAAATTCATCAATCGCAAGACAATTTTTAATGAAACGTACAAACAAACATAATAGCAAATTCTCAAGCTTTCTTAAACTTTCAACGAAACTTGGAATGAAAACATTTCATTCTTCATTTTTCACTTATTTCTGCATGTCGATTCCGCATTCCCATAGAAATTAATCAAATTCCAGTATATTTGGCAAATTTGTTCATAAAATGTATTTGAAGAAGATAAACTATAGAGTAGGGTATAAATTACAAAGTAGTGAAAAGTTTACAATGCAAAATGGAATACTTTAAGTTTTAATTCGTACATTTTACGAGAAATGATTCAAATTTTTATACCTGCGACGAATCTACGAAATTTCTTTGGTAATTTCAAAAATTATCTATGAAAATTTCCGTGATAAATTATTTCTTACATTAATGTTTTCAATAATCAACCACGAATTTAAATGTACTGGGATTTTTACCATAAATGATATAATTATACATATATATATATATAAATTTAAAATTTAAAATCACTTGAGATAAATGATATTTATTATTACTGAAATGTAAATAGTTAATCTGCAGTATTGTATATTTAATATAATTTAATATTAAATGTAATAATAAAATATAAAAAATATAAATATAAAATAAAGCATAAAAGTGTAAAATGTCAAACACACAACACGTGTCAACAAAATGCAGCATTTTGCTTAAATTAGTCACGTTGGTATTTCTAGCGTTAATATCAAATAGACACATTATCGGTATTACATAGTTAATAAACTCCCTTGTTCCGCTAGAATTTGTTATCAAATATGTAGCACCCAAAATATGCAAACTATCGCAATGAACTAATATCTAATTTCAATTCGTATTCCACTTTCGAGATATGTCAATAGTTTTGCGTACACAACTGTACGTGGAATAAATGAAATTTTCGACGAAATAATTACACGAAACCAATGTCGAGAATTACATCGTAAATTGTAAATGAGCACTAATGACAATTGAGAACGTTCAAAGGATAAATTTCGCGCAGAAACGAAACGTAATGAAATTTAATTTTCGTAAATGATCAGCAAGTAATTGTGACATTTGGAAATTACTAATTTCGTGATTATTCAAAATGTTCTGTTTAAAGAATAAATTAAAGCGTTATTAAAATCTCTATTACAGGCATTAAAATAAAATTAAAAATATAGGAAAGTATACGAGTACTAGCTTTTATTTGTATATTTCGAACAAAGTTTTGTACAGTTTAAAAATTAGTTTCGAATCCACCACTGACTCCAGACTTCGAAACAAGATGTAATTAATATGATATTCAGACTGTCAAGTTCCAATACGGATCCACTAACATCGCGTAGGTATGTGCAATGGTACAACATTGGAACCAGCTGTCGTGGTACAAATAAGAAAATGTATGGCCTGATTTAAAAAAATTAAGTTGACGTTGAAATGTCCTCCACCATTATATGAATGAAATTAATACCACGCGAGACCTATCTTTTTATACTGAACAGCTTTTGTGTAAACATTTTTTTTTTTTTTTTTCGTAGCTTCAACCCATTCCGAGATATTTCGCTGTACTCAGTTAGACGAAACACACTGTACGTGTGTATGTATGTACATATAATGCAATTATTCTGTAGCTTTATTGCTAGTAGCTAGCGGTAACTCTGACCAATTGCAAGGCATCGAACGATGGTGGACCACAATTTACGAATTAAACGTGTCTGAAACATCGACGTGCATGTACATAAATTCCGACACGTGTTGTACCAAATTTTGGAAATCATAACGGGTTTCGTAGGGAAACAGAAACTTTTGCTCAAAAGTCCGAGGACACTTTTATTTTCAACAGTCAGTAATTATACACATTCTTTCATTAACAATAATATATGATATATATTATAACAGTTCGTGTATTTCATGATAAAGTATAATACAACATAACACAGTGAGTGAGATTACCTAAATATCTTTTGCGACGATGCAAGAAATATTTTTGCCTAACATGAATCATCGAAGAGCCAATAACTAAAAAATATTTTCTTTCAGAGTTTCTTTTAAATATTATTGACTTGTCGATATCATTCGCGTCAAGTGAAAAATATCAATTTAGATGGCCTTATTTAAATGTACCATTCTGTATAAAAATAATACAATAATACGATATAATACAATGAATTAATATATTGGTATATAATCTTTATTGTATAAAGTACGTTTTATATTTCCTGCATTTAATTATAGTATACAATTTATAATTTATATTCGTTATAGCATTTTCAATACACAAATGTGACATTTCTCCAAAGATTTGTTTTCATTTTCTACAATATTATTTCTAATTTCTTTGTTTGAAAGTTTCGAGTCTAATTGTCACGAAAATATAATCGTTAAACGTAATAGTTGCATGTTTCGTAGGAGAAATGGAATCGTCATATTTATTTTTGTAACAATTAAGATACAAATAAAAATTATTTGCAGAAAACATGTGCAACAAGTGCCAATTATTAAATCCTTCAGAAAGAAATGTTACTTAAACCAGTGGTGTCATATTTCAGCACTATTGAAAACTTGGTTGCAAAAGGAAAATTTCGTTCAAGTTGCACACGACAATACTTTTACAAACATTTTTACGAAATACTTTTCAAAAGTGTTAACCATTTTGCGCTAAATTTCATGGAATTTTCGTTTCTGCACTGAATTTCATATAATTTAGATATAGAGTATTAAAAATCCCATAATTTTCTCACACAAACTTTTTAACACAAACGTAAATAATTGAACTTACACGTCTTTCTTGCTCTGTAACATTTAATTCTCTTTTTTTCGGAAGCTGCATACATTTCAGGATGAAAAGACACATTGTCGTTATATAAATAATTTTCAATCTTTATAGATACATGATTTTAATATATAATATATAACATGCAATATATAATATAAAGATAAAATATAACATAGATAACATATAACATAAAGATAATATGTAATGTATAATATAGATAATTTTTAATCTCAGCAAAAGGAGTACCATTTTTTTAATAGTTATTGTCTCTGTCATTTTTACACTTTATCAATAAGTAAATTGTAATATTCACATCTCACATCACGTGATATTTCTCTTCAAAGATCTCGTCATTCACATTTACTCGCGGAGAGTATGCAAGCGTGCATGACACAGATTAATTATCAAACCTTTTATCAATTCGTTTATCAGCAAATTTAATTCCTGGCCATTCAGTTTTAATTTTATCAATAAATTTCACAATAAATTGAGCAGTAACTTTACTCTTTATGATTTTCATTCAGAATTTATTATTAATTTTAGAAATTTCAATATTAGTCGTTCGAGCATGTGTATCTTCAATCTTATCAACTCTATATTTTATTAAATCCAATTGATTAAACGAATATTTACGTACAAAAACAAAACTTTCCATTTTATTTGACAAAGTTAAGATCCTGACCCTAATTTAATCAGTCGGTATTAGGTATTAACAATATGCAGAGTTTTCACAATTTCGAAAGCATTCTCGATAACATAATTAAAAAACAGAAGTTGAAATTGTCAAAAGAATCCTGCTTTCGATAAAACGTCGATATCTAGACCAATGACCTGTAATAGCGTGATTTTTAAATAACTTTGAAAGCGCAAAGTTGGATTTGATTCAGAAACATTTACGTGAGCAACTAGATTTATTCTTACGTCAGCAATAAATTATTATCGCCAATAAATTTCAACGAAACCTGTGAAAATTGTTAAAACGCTTTCTACACAACGAAATGAAAATTTTTATTCATCGAGAAACAAGAATCAATAAAAAATGAATTTTTTACACGTGTTTGCCTTAGGAGGAAATTTTCCACGTTTCAGAGCAATTTTATTGATAAATTATAAATACACGGTAAAATATTTTACATAACCTGTATTGCAAATTTCGAATTCCCCGAGAAAAGAAATTATTATCGTTATTTATAAATCATCCTTGTAAAAATAATCAAAATAAACTAATAAAATAATTTTCGAAAACTGGAAAATTCCTCTGTTTGTTGTTCCGTTTTATTAATTCGATATGATACCGTGCATCATTTTAACGTCAACGATAAATATTATTTTTTTATCAGCAGAATTCATTTATGTTATTCGCAATTATGCAAAACAAAAGACATTTGTGCGTATACCAAATATGTGCAAATATGCACGAGAAACAGGTATCGCGACTGTGTCACGTACAATATATTTTGCAATTATTGTGGTACATTACAATAAATTGTAAACATTTTCTCGACGAATTGATGGCGTCAATTGAAAACGTTTATCTGTAAAAGTTAATAAATATGCGGAAAAAGGACACGTACTTAATTTTACACCAAAAATTTTGTGATATATTTATCCTCAACAGATTCATTTAATATTTTTATTAATGTTAGTTTTGTATTTTTTTCTAAAATGCCAGTTATTTTTCGTCTAATTTTGTTCTTCCAAAATCACCAGAAGTATTCTTCAAATGATTTATGCAATTCACGTCTAAATTTGTTATATTATTATAATTATTTGAGGCAGTTTAGAATTATCACGAATTAAATTATTATATAATTAAGGTGGGAGAATATATTTACGGTAAATAACATATGTAATATTTACATCAAATTCGATTTTGTCGAAAAACGAAGCCTTGGATGAAAAAATACCACACTTCTTCCCTATTTTGTTTACGTAGAATTACCCCCTGTCCGGTTGTACTATGATTTTTCACCCACCCTGTATATGCATTACGTTAAAAAACAGAGGCCAAGGAGACAGATAAACATAACATTACATATTATTGGTATTACAAACAATACTTTGACTGAATGGAACATTGTAAAACTCGGTTCAACGCATCACCAAAATATTTTAATTTCCTTTTTAAAAATGTACAATTCTCTCTTGCGGATCGTTATTCCATAGAAAAGAGACAGGAGACATTTGTACGGCATATATTTACGTCAGAGTTGCTCTTAAAAAGACATTCAATCGAATAAAATTGTATTTTCGTTTTGTTGTTGCCAAAATGGAGAGTGCAAGCCAACATCACGAATGAAATTACAATCTTAAAAGAAACAAATTTGTTTTTCCATCTGTTCTGTTTTCGGATATTTTTGTACACTGCGTGTTTTTGCAACCGTCAATTTTCCATAAATACGCGAGTACGACACAGAGAAGCAAGGAATTTCGCTCGCATCGCCACGCGAACGTCGTTCCATTTATTACTATGTAAACGAAATTCCCGTATCAAAGGGGCGCGAAACGAAGTGGAGGGTATAAGAATCACAGTGTACTCTTTAACGGCAATAAAGCGAGGGGATTTTATTTCAAAAACGTCTTTCATGCGATCATAAAACGGAGATATCCGTGGGGGTGGAGGCGTTATCGCTGCACGCCCAGTATGTCGCTCGTAAACGAGCGTCAAATGCTTCAAGCTTTAGCTTATATGCTCGTGCGCAGGCCAAATACCCTCGCGGGAAAAAAGGAAAAAACCCTCCTTCGTGTCAACTTTTTTTCAGTGCTGTTTCGTTGATCCCTTTCCGTCAGATTTTTCCAACTCGCAGACAAAATTTTTCTCTCTGTTTATACAACGCGAATAAACGTTCCTCTAGTCACTTGCGAGCCCCAGAAGGATATTACGTGATATTCTCGGTGTTTTGGTTTAGTTTTGTGAAAACGAGAGTTTAGACGCCTTACAAATCTCGAAGCCCAGGTCGTCGTATACACCGACTCTGCGAGCGTTGCAAAATCCTTAAAGAAATCATACGAACAACATAACCAATTGATAATCGCCATCCAAGAATCAACCCAACACAAAAGCTACAGTCATCTGGATTCCAGCTGATCGAGGAATAGAAGGAAATGAAAAAGCTGACGCAGCAACGAAAGAAGCCACAGTTTCTTCACTTGCTAACAACAGCAACCATCTTCCGAAGAACCCCTGTGAAGATCAAATGATCCACTGCAAAAGAGTAATAAAATGTGAATGGAACGCAACAAAGAAAAGCACTCAACCGCGCAAAAGTATCCGAGACTTTCACCAACAAACACCAAACAACATTAGCAACAGACGAGAAGGAATAATTATCACACGCCTAAGAACTGGTCGTACCAAGCTGACGCACAAACACAAAATTAAAAACAACTACACTTCCCACGTGCAGCCATTGCAGTCACCCACACTCTGCACGAATGTCACACCACAGAAGTCCAAAGACTGGGAATCAAACATAAACCTGACTTTTCAAAATGACGTACAAAGAGTTTTAAAATATCTCACTAAGAAACACAAACTGCTACACACATATATCTAACACCGTCGTCGCTAATGATCTCGCTGTCGATGCGACGTAAAAGAAAAAGAAATGATGATGAAGAAGAAGAAGGAGAGTTTAGATAAATAAATTTTTCTGCTTTTCTGCAACATTTGTGCAAGTGGAAAGCTAAAATTCTAATAGGTACCGAAATATATTCATCAGTGGGGATATAATTAAATTAGAGTATTTTATTTAAGTAAAGTCAAGTATTTGTTAAAGTAAATGGTTCAGATATATTCGATTGATTCGATGCGTTCATTGTTCTCTCAAACACTCGTAAGAGTTGGTCGAATAATTTTTTGTTGTATTGATGATACAACCCCTGGCAAAATTAATACGAAATCGATTGAAAGTAATTACATTTTACAGCCATAAAATAATATTTGTATTTTGATACTAATCGTCAGCAGAGAGACAAATGATTAATGGTTCCATCTATCTGTCCATGTGTTTCTTTATTTCATTTGTTTTATATATATATATATATGTCAATTTTGTAATTAAATGTTTCTATGATTAGAACATCTATAATTACAAAAATAACATTCCAACAATGAACTGGTCAGCAAGTAGTTTTGATTTAAATCCAATAGAAAAATTATGAAATTGATGACAAAATCGTGACAAAAAATAAATAAAATACTTTTATTCTTTCGTGAAGAATTTAGGGAAAAATTCCAGTAACAGAATGTCAAAATCATCTTGTGGCATTTGTGCCAGAAAGGATCAAAGCACTTGTACGTGTTAGTGGAAAAATTATAAAAATAATTTTATAAAATTAACTTTATAATTTCACGATTATATTTGTGATTAAATGTAAATTTAAATAATTTTTAAATTATATATATTACGATTATAAGATTAGAAATATAATTTATTTTTTTATAAATATACAGCGAGTATAATGTAATAATTAATTACTATCTCAATTTGGCGAATTTGACAAAAATTCGACTGTTAAATTCAATTCTTTTTCTTTTTAGTAAATTTTTGTATAATATTTTTAATAATAACAATATTATTATTAAGAAAAGAAATTAGTTTTAATTTTAAATTTATAATTCTTAATTTAAATTTTTTAAAAATTTATTTTAAAAAATCTTCAATGTATCACAACTATTCGAAAGTGTGAAAGAAACATTGAGATAAAATACTATCGAGTTTCTTTGAAATGCAAGAGAAAATGAAATGAAATTTCAATTTCAATTAAATTATTCGCGGGCGTCAAATTAAATTTCAATGTTTTTCAAATACTTTCACGTACTCGTGTTCGATCGAGGATATTTTAGTATTTGATTCTCTCTTCATTGAACGAATTTATAAAAGTTTACTCTACTCTGGATATGTCTGAGAAAAATACGATTTCTGGCCTCTTGTCAGAACCGAACGAAGAATAGTAATCGAAAGATCGAAGCAAGGCGTACTTTTACTGCTTATGTCGCCTTGCGATGTGCTCTTCAGGACTTGTACATCGGTCGAGAAACGTGGGAAGTCAAGTACTTTATCTTCTTGCTCACCAGGAAACCACGTAAATTTTTTCTACTTGCGAAAAATTGGCATTTATAAACTTATATATTATATACAATATTACGCGCATTTTTTGGCATTAAAATATCGAGCAAGCAACAATCGAGTATAATTTCGAGCTGAGAAGTTGGTCGTTGGAACGTTACAAAGGCTGGAGGAATATTTGTTCTTCCTACTTGTGCTCGCTTATATAGGGTGGCCACTGAAAAACTGAAGGATTTGACAGAGCTCGTACTCGTGAGTGGTCATTTGAGGGAACTAATACTGTAAAAAAATCCATTAATTACATTTCCAAACAAAATAATGAAACATTTAAAAAACGTGCGTTTGTAAAAGTTACTTTTGTTTCATATCGTTTAGTCTTTCAGTGACCACCCTGTATAATTCGACCGTTCGGTCAACGAGGGAAACGCGTGGGTTTTGTTTTTACGTGTCTTGCGAACCTAATAAACTGGGGAACCAAATAATCGTTCTGTATGCTGGAAATCGTAACAGCCGTCAAGTGAATATGAATTTTTATATTTATCCAAGCTGGTATGACTTTCAAAATTGGACCGACATACTTTTTTAGTTCTTTTTCATGTCAAATCTTATAGCTTGTAAAACGTAAGTCAGAAATACTGGTAAAATTCAAAATCAAAACTTTCGAGACTCGATTGACATCCTTCTTTTACATTAAATCTATTTAGTTTTATTTATTTTTACATTATTTTATATATTCTTACGTTAAAACATAAATTAGATATACATTACTTTATTTATTTTTACATTGAAACATAAACATTTATTTACATTGTTTTGTTTATTTTTATAGTAAAACATAAATTAAAAACACTGGCAAAATTCAAAATCAAAACTTTCAAGATCCGATTGACATGCTTTTTCATTCTTTCTTACATTGAATCTTAGCTTCTGAAACCTAAATACTTGTAAAATTAGAAAAATATATACATTTATTATATGTATCTTTTATTAATATATATACATTACTTTTTATTTTTTTACACTAAACCTTAGCTTCTAAGATATAAATTAAAAATACAGGTGAAATTAGAAAAAGACAAAATAGATGTTGCTATGTTTGTTTCACAATCTTTTGGAATAGTATAATTTTTCAAGCAACAAATTTACACGATACATTTTTAATTTATATTAACATTAAAATTACGATTAGAGCATAAAATCTAAGTAAAACAGTATAAAAATTAGAAAAATTTTATAATACAATGGAATTGTATTTTTAAAAATACACTGTTTCACACGTATAAAATTTCTGTCAACAATTTTGACCACTTTGTTCTAGTATCAATCACATGATATTCATAATAATTTCATTTTTGACAAGTGGAAGTGATGACAAATAATATTACTTCTCGACATCGATGTTCATTCCAAGTAATTAAATTAAATTACTACTGGAACCTTTCATACTCGAATAAAATATTTACCAGTCATAGATACTTTTTTCCTGTATTAAGTTTTTTTTTATATATACAGCGTGTTTTTCATGACTGCAGGAAGGAACTTACTAAAGCAGAGTACAAGACACAAAATTTTATTAAAAAAACAAATACCGACAGAGTATGTAAGATTACTATATTTAATTACAAATCGACATTAATAATTTTTTCACAACGATAAAAATATGTTGAAATGCTCAAGAATGCTTTAAGGGAGAAATTCAATGGTTTAAAGAGAAAAAGAAAATAATACAACTCTTATAGTTCAAAAAAGATTCTCAAGTTATAAAATATCAAGATTTATGTTGTTATATTGAGTATCAAACTATGACAATTTCCTTGATTTTCATTCAGATACCAGATGCTGGGTACTTCAAAATTAGGTACTTCAAATAAAATATAAATATATTTGCAGAGATTATTTTCTTCGCAGGATTTCATTCGTTTATCTGAATTATTTGTTTTTCCATTATTTGAAATGTTATTTGAAATTTATTTGATTCTGCAAGCACAATGGAAAATGCGTTTCAATTATGTACATTTTCACGATGAACTTGAAACAGTTGTTTAATATTTCGAATATTTCTCTCGTCATTCGCGTGAATATTCAAATATTTAAGTGAAATATTTAAATATTATTTTTGTGAAATCCCAATTCCTTTAATTGTTCATTTTTATAAGCGAATGTCACGTTTGTTAAATGTTAATTATTTTCATTTCAATTGTACTTTTCATTTCAAATGTATCCAGCTCTGCTGGATACGTGTAATTTAATTTTAAAATTTAAATTTAATTTAATGTTAAAAAGATGATTCTATTATTCGAAAATTTCATTATTCCGAACTCTTTTCTTTTCTTTTTTTGTTTCCAGATTAGTTTCACTCGGAGCTGAGAGAAATTTGAATTAGTACAACGAGACAAAATACCGAAAATTGAAATAGTTCTATAAACAAGTACTATTTGGAAGTATAATTTCATTTAAATATTTAAATCAACTACTATTTCCAAGTATTAATTTCATTTAATATTTAAATTCAATACTATTTGGAAATGTTATTTCATTTTAAAATATCGTTTGAACATAGTATTTCGTTTGATACTTGAATCGCGAGCAAATTTACACACGGATGCAAATATAGAAAACTAGGATAATGAAAAGACGAGTTTCGAAATGAAATAAATCTTCCAAACGTTGTTCGATGCTCTTTAAGAGTCGCGCAGGTAAATATTTCTTGTAAATCGTGTTTCCAAAGAAACGATTGTTGAAAACGTAATACGCGTGAAGAATGTATTTTATTTGAAGCGAACAAAGAACCGAGAATTGATAATACGTAAAAATTGCCTTCTTTGAAAATTTTCAGTTACTTGCAACTAAAATGAAAATCTTACGTTTTGGTAAAAATCTGCTCTAGTATGAAATTAGTTTTCTTGCAACACTATTATTTGAAATATTTCAAATACTGTTACGTTTCAATTAAATATTTATTTAATACATAGTAGTATTTGTACTTGGTATTAAAATATACGAAATATATATTCTTTCTTTATATATATTGTATATATTATATTTGTTTTTAAATATTACTTGTATCATGTATTATATATATTTATATTATTTGATGTTATATTTAAATATTATTAATTATTAACAAGTATATTATTCACTGAAATATCTGTTTCTGTTTGGAAGATACTTAAAAAATATGTTTTAAAAGTCTATTTTTTATTACTTTATTACTCAAGTGCAATTGCAATTAAATCCAACAATCTTTTTAAAGTGGATTTCGTTCCGAATCCTTTGACCAAAGACGAGAAATATCGGAATTTCGATAAATATCCGTTTGAAATTTCCGATACAGCTGCACAGTGTAATATTTATCCATTTTGTGCTATCTCAGGCTGTTTGTTCCCACATTCCCGTCGAAAATGATAATTATTCGTACACGTCGATAATAAAAGACATTGCCAATCGATAGTGCTTTACACGCAGTCCGTTTATTCGTCGTTTGTTCTAGCAACGCAGCTGAACGTCAGCGATTAATTAGTACAAATGAGGTCATCACTCAGTCCTCTAAAGCGTGAAACGCTCCACTTTGCTCCTCCTGAACGCGTGTCTCGTGAAACGAATCTCGTGAAAATGATGTTTCCATTCGCGAAACATGCACGAACGAGCAAACAAGCCGGATAATTCTACGCGTGTTGCCATGTTCAATTTATTATCGTGGAACTTCTTGATGAAATGTGTTGACGAGCCAGAGTTGGGCATAGTTTATTCGAACAACGAATAAATCTGTCAAACTTATGACGAGTAAATGACGAATAGCGAGGAAAAATTATTACAGTTACTTACGAATGACGATTTTATTCGAACAGAGCCTACTCGAACAAACAATTGGGCGTTATTCGAATAACATTTAGAAGGGAGTCCTTTTTTCACAATTTTGGTCTATTTAATAAATTTGCTTTGCTTTTTAATATTTAATAAAGCGGAATCCACTTCAACCGACCAACATTTACAAACAAATGACAACGTAGAACTTCTTGTACTACAATATTTTACAGATAATTGAAACGATTACACATCTATGAACGCATGTCCCACAATTAAAAATATTTCTTTTGAAATATAACACTCGTTTGCCATCTTTTGCTGCAGTAGAGCGTTTGCTTTCATTTGCAACGGTAACAAACTCGCCTAAAGCAAACAAATTAACCGACAAAATGTTCGAACAAAAAATTGTACTAAATAAAATTTATTAAATAAACCAAAATTTTGGAAAAAGGACTCCCGACTTTTTTCCTTTACTTTTATTTCAGTAAATATTTCGAATGAAATTTTATTCGAAGAATTTATTCATTATTTTCATTGTTATAAGAATTTATTTTATTATCAACAATTCTTGAAAATTATGAAAATTCAAACACTATGTAAAATGATTGAAAGATTTTTCTCATAACTTGACATCTACCACGCTTGATCCCTCAATACCTTTTATACGATTCTTTTCTGCCATTATATCGAACATTGAATATTGAGATTGAATGAATCGAATGTTTATATTTTTTTCATTTTTAATGTTCAAAGTTCAATAAAATGACGAAAAATGGGAAACTTTGATCTTCAAGGCCGTCAAGTTTTACAATTTCTTTTTTCTTTTCTAGAAAAGAGAACACATTCCCATTTGCTACATGGTAGTAGCAAAATATCTTGGGGGAGAAAGAAAACGAATTCGGTGCAGTCTAAATGGAAGCTTTAAAACAAAAGTTTTAAAATGAAACCCAGTAGATTGTTACGTAATTTTTTTTACAGAGATAAAACAGTTTAAAGTGAATTTTTCATTTAAATTAACCAAAGTGCAACACAGACTCTACGAAAACAATTTATATTTGCCAAAATAACGATGATAAAACGAAATAAAAGGAAAATTTCGTTTGGAAAGCCGAAACAAAATAGTTTATATTCTATATTCTACGTGCAAACATTCGATAAAATATCAATTATGTTAAAATTTTTATTGTGTTAAAGTTTTCCCGATTATTGCACGATAAAATATATTAAAATATCTGTCGCGTTAAATTTTCTGTAAAGATACGAAAATGTCATTGTCAAAAGTTTTGATTTTTATTCGCCGACAGAATTTGTTTTTATAATTCTACTACGTCCCGATTTCACAAACGATCCCTTGACTGAATGAAAATAGAATTTCTCAAAGTTGCCTTATTCTGAAGCTGTACCGTTTAAAATTTACATTTCAGTGATACTAAAATCTACACTTTGAACAAACGAACAAACTCATTAAAAGTTGTTGTTATTTATTTGGAAGTTCTTGTTGCAACAGACGTGTAAGGAATTCTAGATTTTTATCTCGAAACACACTCACATGAAAGTTTCGCATGAAATCTCTTTTTAATATCACCCTTTTGTTAACTGCAAACTCTGCGGACTGACTGTAACTTTAACTAAGTCACTGTCATATTAGTGAAATTTAGCTCACAGCCAACTTTGTAAAGGAGGGATTTTTTTCTCTCGTAATGGTGTCCTCGTTAGAATTTCGACAGAATACATTTTCGAAAAGAATACATTTCCATTTTTTATCTCTCCAATAATATAGACAAAATACTCTGGAATTCCCCGGAGAAATAATGCATGAAATACGTATTTCTTCAAATTGCATTGTAAATGCATGAAAATTCGTAGCTACGTCAAGTCATTTCATCTCCTTTCACTACACTATATTTTGTACATTTTGAAAATTCTGATTTGACGTTGCTTTGCACGACAGATGAGAAATGAACAAGGCTGCCGTACAAATAAATTTCTTTTCCATATTACTGTATGAATGTGTCAAATACATTATACATATGAAATATAAAAACATGTATGTAATACATATAAAAATGTAAAATATACAAAATATGTAAAAAAATATATAAAATACACAAGTAATTAAATTATATATGTAAAATTATTTTAGCTATTCGTTGTTTCTTAAATATTTATTTATTGCGTCTATATAAATATTTATAATTTCTTCACATTCTGTTTAGATATTATTTATATCTGTTGTTATTATTGTGATATAAATATTTATAGTTCCTTCGTTTTCATCGTTTCAAAAATTTTTGAAAGACGAAAGAAAATTTTGAAAAATGTTGAAAAACTCGCAAATAGCTGTTTCTGAAAGCCCGAATTATTTGGAACAGGTGGCCACGTCCGCAATCAAAATCGGCCAACGAAAAATCACCATACTGTCCAGAAGTCTACTAGCATGTACGTGAAAGGACAATAGACCTGTTCCTGCACTGTTTGAAATACAGAAATGCTCGTACTCGCTGTCCAACAATCCTCATTCGATATCTGCCGACAAAAATAATCAAAGAGACGGCAGTTTACTATAGAATCTAAACAATCATTAAAAGAAAAAATAGAAAAAGGAGATTGAAACCCATTCCAAGTAAACTTCCATGCCTTGAATCAAAATAATATTATTAACTCAATAAACACCTGCTTCAATTATTGTCTATGTATTCTTCATTGTTTGTCCGAATCTCGATCAAAAAACTCAATCGCCGAAACCTCGCGAATTCTCGTCGCTGGATTTTTAAAAAGGAAGAAGGCAAATTCAAGGTTTTTACATAAAGAGAGAAGCTTTAAATGGTGACAGACGATTCCTTTTTCCTACGAAATATTACAGAAAACACTTTCGATATTTTACACAATTATTACATAATCGTTACGTAATATAAAAATTTGTATAACTATTTAGAAAACCGATTTCGACTGTCAATCTCTTTCCGAGATTTTTGCAAAAAGCTATAGCTACTGCTGCAATGAACGTTGCCTGTGGCAGCGTGTGTGTAAGCGTTGAGTCGCCGATCGTTTATGGTTTTTATAAATACATCGAGGCAACCGGCAATGGACGTAACGGATGTACATGAAAACTCGATTTGAGTAGTCGGCCGGAATAAAAACACCTAACACGCAACTTGAACCTAACTATTCTACCTAGTAACTAATTTAACAATGGATTAGGTATAGGTTAGGTTCTTGGGCCGGCCACGTCGATGTATCCTATAGAAACCACAAACAATCGGCAACTCAACGCTTACACAGCTAGCTATAAGCAATATTCATCGCGGCAACAGTTTTTTGCAAAAATTTCGGAAACCAAGGTCGAGCGGTGGTTATATACAGAGTGTTTCCCACTTTCTATCTGTCTTCGTTTATGAGATGTAACGAATTTTATAAACAGAGCAAACTCTAGTAAACCAGTTTTATCGGGGATGGTACATTCAATTTTCATAATAATCACAATTGGGACAAAGAAAACCCACGTGTTATTGTGCATTCGAGACGTCAACACCAGTTTAAACGTATGGGCAGGAATAGTTGACAAATTTTTAATTGGACCTTTTTTTCTCGATGGGAGACTAACACAAAGTACGTCGATTTTTTTGAGCACGCGTTTACTCGAAATATTAGAGGGAGTTCTAGTCGAGTGGCTGGGCAATTTTTAAATCAACACTTTGCAAATAAATGCATTGGTCGTGGAGGTTCTGTTGCGTGGCCTGCTCGTTCTCCGGATTTCAATCCATTGGATTTTCACTTGTGGGGACATTTAAAATCTATCGTATACGCAACGTGGATTGAAAATGCTGAAATACTACGAAATAGAATAGAACAGGGCAAATTCGAGAAACACCAGGAACGACAGAGAGAGTAACCAGATCGATGACAAGGCGTGTCTTCAAATGCAAGGAGGTATCTTTTGTAAAAGTAATTAAAACAGAAAATTCGTCACATCTCATGAACGAAGACGGATAGGACATGTATTTGTATGACTTTTTTTCATTGTTTTTAGGCGTACAATCAGCTCAGAAGTGGATCCCACAGGTTACGAAACACCCTGTATGTTGATTTTTACACGTTTAAGAATCGTCGAAATCGGTGAGATCCCCCGCCCCTTTTCTAAAATAAACAATCGAGAGAAACTCGACGTTGGGAACATTCACACTCTGGCACTTCAGTATCTCGCGGGCAAACTTGAGACAACGGGAGGGAAAAAAAAAGAAATGATCGATCGCGCGAGTACCTTTCAGGTTACTTGTCTCGTGGTATCGGTGAATCACCGGTCGCCTATTCAGACAACGAACGTTCGCGAAAAGGAGGAGCGCATTCGTCGCTGAAAGCTCGATTCAATTAGCCGCGCTCGACTCGGCAACGTGTACGAGCTCGTCGCTGCGAGTAAGACAATTTCGACGGCGAACAGCCAAGCTCACGGTTTGCAACTTGTTGTTGACACGCTCGCGGCTGAGAAACGAAAGAAAATTACGTCTTTTGCGTGCAATTACGCTTTATCGCATTCGGGGTTACAACGTTCGACTGCGATGCCGCGTTTCGAGGTTTAACGAGACCATTAGCCAGCAAACTGACGAATCTCGAACGATTTTCGTTGCTTCTCTGTCTGCAGTAATTTCCACGTTCAAGATTCCAAAATTAATTACCGTGGAACTTTATTTGCTTCGTTATGAGCGTGAAACAAATCGGAATTTAAAAATTATCGTTCGATCAGCGATCGTGTAACACAGTAAATGTTAAAATTAACGCAAGGACGTAGTTCTGTGCAAATTCGATGTAAATTCGTAAAAAGATCTGAAACATTCGTTATATTTTTTAAAAAAAAGTGGAAATCTTGCAAACTCGTAAAGATCGTCTGAAAAATTTGATGCGTAGGGAAGAGGAAATAGTTGTTTGTGAAATCAAAAAAAAAAAAAAAAAAATCGGTTGCCATCGAAACTTGCGATTAAAATATACACGTGAGACAGACATTTACGCAAAACTATATCGAAGATTTCAATGGAAATTTTACAGTAGAGTGAGAGAAAAACCGTGTCAAAGTAAAGAGTAAAAAGAATTTCTCAAAATGTATATCAACTCATTTGCATCACGACTTGAACTTTACGATGAACTCGTATCACCAAATGATTGCAGGATCATTTACAACCCGTAAAAATTGATCGAAATGTTTACCATCTTCTATTACTTTGAATTTTTACGTATTCGCGAAAAATTTCAGAGTGAAAAATTGCACACAATACAAAAAAATATATGTAAAATTTTCAAAGCACTCGAATTAAGAACTACACTTCATGTGAATTTGTCGCGGAACAAATAGTTTATTTAATAAAAGTTTTACAATTCTGCTGCTACTAGTGATTTTTCGTTCACACAATAAGAGTTTAGGTTCAAATAAGTGGATCGAGTATCGAACAAAGTTTGATTCGAGTAGATAGAAATCATGTAAACGGAGTTCGAATTCTGAAAACTACAAATTTGCAAACTACAAAATTGCAGTGTAATTCTAATAAAGTGTCAAACATCAAATGCAAAGTATCAAAAAGCAAAGTGTAACCAAGAAATTTTGTAAGAATCTGATAAGAACAAAAAACAGAAGAAAAAGAATATATAAAATTCGTCAGCAAACGCTTTGTTAGAGAGTTGTAAACAAATACTGCACCTGTGAAGCAAGTAACGACGTATTTTCGTTTCTTTAGCATTTCATTTTTCCCTATGGGAAACTTTAAAGCAAAAGGTTTGTTCAACAAAAATAATTTCTCATGAAAATTTAGTGATAGGGAGAATTGAAGAAGCGTATTTTTGTCAAAACTCTTCAAAATTCTCAGAAACTTTTACAGTGTCATTATTATTCGATCGATATCAAGCTTGTATTTCAGCACAAGAACAACACTTCAAAATTGGAAATATCAGGTGATTATTTTTTATTGTTAGGTAGTCATGGTTCATTATTATAATATAATTAATGACATGAAATTGTTGTCACACGATAAAAAACACATATTTAACAATGCAATAGTATAGTCAACTTTTGTGTGCTACAATGGAGAATGTGTTGTTGCATATATTTTGTGCATCAGCGTCGAATTTTATAGAGAAAGTGTAACATGTTTGAAAGAAACAGCTTGTTTAAGATGAATAAAATTACAGCAATGGACGAAAGCAGAAAGAAAGCTGCACAATATCGTGGAGAAACTAAACTTTTTATGTCTCAAACGTTTAGTAATAATAAAAAATAAAAACGATTTAAAAATTTGGTCCAATGACTTAAAATAACAATTTTGTTGCGATGCAGATTTGGAATAATAGCGTTCCAATTGACCTTCATTTTGTAAAATTAAAAAAAAGAGCAATAAAATTATTTTCTCTCTTTAAACAGATACCAGAGTAAATGTTACTGGTTGAGCAAATAATTATTTCAACCTTGTTTCTGCGAGATCAACTTGAAATTATTGCAGATTCCATCGAATTTTAATTCAATTGCAAATCTGTCAAAAATTAACACGCACGTAACGCACATCCATTTTTGTTTGCGTTTCGTTAATTTATTCATGTCATCGAATCTTGAATCAATAATGTACGTGAAAGCCTGTTTCGCAACGTGTTTATGTAAAGATGTTTTATTCTTACACGTTCTAAACAATACAAATTGTGATATCTGTAGGTCAAAAGAAATGTCAAGAGAATAAACGAAAGTGCAGAGTTTGCACCACAGACGAGGTATATGAAAATCCTGTAACTTGCTTAAAACGCTGGTTTAATCATTAAAGCGAGATAATCATGCCAGTGTCCCTTTAACTCGGTTTTCTTTTTTGTCATTACACGATTTTCGAATCTATTGTAAAGATATTTTAAACAGTTTTCTCCTCCAACAGGTTTTTCTATGGACTTTTATAAATGACATTTAGAAATAATCGAAATCAGTGAAGGAGTGGTTAATCTACAAGTTCAACGAATGTTTTAAACTCATAAAATCTTGATACCAACATATGTATCATTATCGTCACTCATACTTTATGTCATTTTTATTAACAATTTATAACAATAAATGGTTGTTCGATCGCTGAGAATGCAACTCGGTGAATTCATCTCAACGAGTAACGTCGTACTATGAAAAAGAAAATGTGCGTATGATATCGTTTAAGAAAATAAATTTGACTTGGAAATTTCGAAACGGATGATTTGCAAGAAACAATTTACAACGCACAGTGTGCCAAATAATATTTGTAGGAATATTTCTTTGACAAGACCAATCTTTCATGAAATCGAGTTTGCGGGATGAAGGTAATTCATTCAGACTGTGAATTTACGCTGTTAAAATAAAAATATCACATTTCAATCAATTTTTTCCAAAGAGTCAAAAGAATATTTACACATTTGTAATTCCAGTGGTTAATCTGCATCCAATGGAAAAGTGTTGTTGGAAAGATCTTTTTGCAAGTATCGAAATATCGAACGACGTCGTTAGGAAAGAACGCTTGTTCTTGAATCATTAAAAATATTTTATAAATATTCTTTCAAAGTACTTGGCAGAGCTGCAAAATGTCCCTCATTCGTCAACAGCTTTCTGATTCTGGAACTTTTACATTATTTGTACCATTGTTGTCTGCAGCTCATTATCGAAAATTACTACCGCGTATGTCACTTTGGCACACAGTGAGCCATTCACGGACACAGATTTCGCTGATATATCACTCCTTTTGACATCGTCAAGAAATTAAATGTGCTGCAAGTGTTTCGACTTGCATTCGAAGACTCTCATTTTCAATTTTTACCGCTTTGGACGTTTCGTCGTTGACTGTGAACGTAAATCTTGAATGACGGTCTATAGCACAGTTTAATGAAAATTGAATTAACGGTACAGTATCGTTCTATAATCCCTGTCGATCGTTTTACTACACATAAGCTGCCGATATTCCGTCAGAACGCGATGAAATATTGAACACAAGTTTGAAACTCGCAAAGGTACAAGTCAGCTTAGAGGTAGGGGGTTTAAATGTTGCGAGTGCTGAGCTGTTTGCGGTTGCCGAAATGAAATTAATTTAATTATCGAGTCGATTTAATTTCAAATAATTGCCTCACTTTTGTTTCGAAATCTTTTCGCGGAATTCAGACAACAAAAATCCATCTTACGAGCGATAGTTTTGTGTAATGTAAATTTGTAGATGACACGTTTGTGGAAATCTCAGTCCAGTTTTACCTTGATCAAAACTACGTGAGCAATCAATCGACACATATGTGTATATCGAGGTCATCGAAATTGGCTCCTCCAAAAATGTTTCGTCTAGAGATTAAATTTCAACGACAAAATTCTTATGATAAAATTAATGAATTCTTTCTTCATTTAATCAAGGGGATATTACTCGGGTAATCCGGCTTGTAAAACTCAACTTTTTGGGGATTTCTTGCCAAGGTAACCATGATACATTTTGGTGTGCACACAGGTTTATTCATACTTGAAGACTATTTACAATTTCTTTTCAACGAAATTAATAAAAGTCGTGGAAATTATATAACCTTGGGTGAAATATATTTTTAAAAACGGGTTCGAATGGCTGGCGTGATTCCGGTCCACCTGGTTATTTGAAACTAAAAAGCCAAAATGCATTTTAATTAGTATAAATGTGACTGTAGCACGAACCACTGAAACAGCAAAATTTCGAAAATTGAAAAAATGGCAGCATTTTAAATCTAAAATATCATAATATTTCCTTGTGCTTTTTATTTTCTGGGTGGTAAAAATAAATAGAAAAAAAACATCAGATTTTGAAATCCGTGGTTCATGCGATGAAGGTACGTCCGGCGAAGACCTCCTTCAAATTTCAAGTCAATCGGTCAACTGTAACGTGAGATATCCCGCCAGCCAGTTTAAAAGATATGAATTTGAGAAAAACACATTTAAAGTTCTTGTTATGTACAAAAATATTCATATTTACGATCATATTGCGAAAAATAAAACATTATAAAATAAAATATATTTTGAGAAAAACACATTTGAAGTTTTCGTTACCCGTTGTACAAAAATATTCGCACTTATGTTGCGAGCAGCACACCGTTCCCTTTAAACATCTACAACTATGCTAATTTTACGAATTGAAACAAATTCTGTTACACTTTGAAAAAGTGTAAGAAAAAATTGATCTTTCTAATTCATTCGATAGTATAACAATCCATGATGAAGATTAGCGTGACATTGATCACGTTTATATTTTCTTCAAGTTGCGTAGAAAATTGCCTTTGACGAAGCACAAAGAAATCGCATCAATGGAAAAAATGAAAAGAAGGAAAAGAAAAAAATCTTAATGCTCGACTAGCATGTGAAGATACTTGAGCGAAAAGGAGTTTGCAGCAGGCAAATACTCTCGTTCTCAGCTGGTGTAAAACGGTGCGTAGACGCTAGAGGACAAATGGAAAATTCATCCTTGTTCGCATCCCTTTGGTCACAGAGGTCGCCACCGCCGCGCACGCGGCGACGCTCACTTACATTTGAGTCACCGGTGTTGTAGCCGGTGTATATCCGTCGGTGCACTCGGTCTACGCCACCGACTGTATGGCATGACTAATTATACTTCAGCCCGCGGCGGATCTTGTTGGCTCGGCCCTCGAGAGGCGGGAAGCACCCCATTAAAGCTCGAGCTTCGGCCACCCTCTCTTCGCAAGGAAGAGACCACCAGACGTCAATACGAGCCTCCACGCTGATGCGATGTCGCGACGAGGAACTCGCGCTCTAAAAGTGGCGAGGAGAAACGAGGAATCGAAGAAAAGAAAACGCCCTTTTGCCTTTTTAGCAGGGCTTGAACGAAACTGTTAAAATTTTTCAATCAGTTCCGATTGACAACAGATATTTCCTTACATTTACGTTTTCTGTTTATACAGGGAGTCCCACTTTTCAAGTACTTGCGATAATCTGACAAAAAAATGTTTTCAACAAAGGTTGATCAGTTTTCAATTATGCATATATATGTATATATATATATATATATATATACTTTCTCGAAAGTGAGAAAAAATTCTAGTTTGAAAAAATCAAGCAAATTTACCGTCGAGTGTCACGTAGCTTTGAGTCATATAATTGCACAAAAATTCCGACTTATTTGCTCGTCTACAATTATGTTTTCAATTCCTTAATAATATAATGCTAATTGTAAGTGAAAAGGAGTATAAACTTTTATATTTTACTTTAAAATATCTGTTGGGAAATAAATGTTCCTTTGGAACCTTTACTAATCAAATACGAAATAACTGTTGAAATTGAACTTTTATAACAGAATTGAGATTTTTATGTAAAAGTTAATTTAAGACAGAAAAGGTAATAATTTAAAAGTTAAAAGTTTACTAAATTACTTGTACTCAAATTCAAGCCCTGCTTTTTAGTAAATTTCTGGCTTTTGCCAATTTTTTGGCTTTCACAATGTTCTGTGCGTCTTTTATTCTTTTTTTTAATAAAATTCTAAATTATTTAAGTACTTTTTATATATATAATCAGTAAAAAAAATTTTTTTTTAATTTTTTGTAAAAGAATATAATGATTAAATTAGTAACAGATTTATCATGTACATTATATTTAATTATACAATATAAATATAAGGAATTGGGCAAAATAAATATATTCACCCGTTTATCGAAAACATGTCTCATTGAAAATAATTTCAAGTCAATCTGTCCAGTGAATAATTAAATGGCTGCAGTAGAACTGACTGTACAAAGGTAGCATGATCAATTGATTTTTAAATGAAATCTGGAATGAAAGGATTAACGAAACATATACTGTCTCAGGTTTTAATAAAAATGTTTTTTTTTTTTTTAATAAAAGGAAATGGAAAAACTGCGACTGAAACCTTTCTTTCTCAGTGACGCAGTTTCTTGGATTGGAGAAACAAAGATAAAAAAAAACTCAGATACTTTTAAGACAATATCGAAGATCAAAAGCTACCAAATTGTGTCGAGAAACAAATGAATCGATGAAAATTGTTTTTCTTTCTTGCATTTTCGTCATTGGTTGGATTTTATGCGTTTTAAAAATATTAATGAAATTCGAACGCAAGGAATGAAAGGAACACAAAATTCAAAATCAAGTTAAAACTGTAAAACTATTCTAAAAAATTAAAGAGGTGGAACCTAAGAAAATTTATTTTTTCTAGTATTATAACACACTCTGCTCTGTATTTGTATGCTACATGTAACGTGTTTAGCAAAATTTTATTCGAATGACGGATAAAGAATGAAAATGAGAAACGAAAATTTTATCAACCATTATTGAATAAATGTCCAATCGAATAAAATGTTTTCAGACGAGAGATTGTTACATTGCTTCTTTAATTACATTATGCCACGCGTGAAGAAAGGTGTTTAATACACGATGCGACTTTGCATTTTATTGTGCAATTCTTTCCATACTGGCCTTTGCAATAAACACTTTCTCAAATATTATGGAATTGTATACGAAACATCTGTGCGAAAACACAAATGTAAATTTAAACAGAATTAAAACAAAAGAATTAAAAATTAATTAAAGGACAAAATTAAAAATAAAAATTTAACACAAAAGATAGTAATTGACAAAGTGTCAACGGCATGGATGTCACTAAAAAAAAAGAAGTGATCAAAAGTTTTGTTTTCGGACACTACTAGATACAAATAATCCCGAAAATTGCATAAGTGCTTTTCTTGTGTGAGCTTCATTACAAAAAGTAAAGTAAACTCATTCTAAAATACAACAACCTGAATCCAAATTTACTCTTAATTTGATCACAATTTAGAGACATATAAATTATACGTTATAATATAATCATTCTTTCTATAATCATAAATTATATTAATATTATTATCATTTAAATTATATTACATATAATATAATATATGTATAGTTATACAGTTATAAAATTACATTATTCAAAAATAAGTTTTATTTCAAAGAATAACTTTTTAATTGACAATGACAGCCATCTTCAGTATGATAACTTTGATGATGTATTAAAAACTTATCCAGGTCGAAGGATGGTAAATATTATTTATCTAATTACAATAGAAAATAAATGAGTTAATATTTTTTCTCTTAGTTTAATTCTTTTAGTATTTGGTCCTACAGTATTTTACAAACAATCATATAGTCAATAATAGAATAAAGTTACAACAGTATATTGAATAAATCTATTTAAAGATGAATGCGTTCTTAACTTTATTATTAAACTTTTAGACTTTTAGACTTTTGACAATTCTAAGCACCCAAAATACGATAATGAAACTAATTACTACCGTATTGAAAAAATTATTATGATATAAAATAAAAAATATCTACGCGAGGTGAATGAATTACAAATTTGTAAATTTCGATGAGGTTTAATCTACAATAAATTCAACAGCATGTTGTACCAATAAAGATGAAAGTGAAGGATGAAAAATGAATTTGGGTTATTTTCTTTTCCACATCGAATAAATTCTTTCTGTTAATAACTAATCAATTTTCTTTTTCCAAGTAAAATGTTTTGATATAGTCGTCACGTGCAACTTCGCGCTTCAAAGTCTCCAACAGACGCACGAATATCCGTGATCTGGTGGATTTCTACTTATTATAAGATTAAATGGGACTCAGCTTCGTTAGAAAACCAAACAACCCGTGGTCGCGTGCAGTCGGGAAAGGTTCGATATCGCAGACACACCTTGACACGGGGAGACGAACGTTTCGCAGATACATGTACAGCGTGTTTAATAAAAACGCTTTAATAAGAACGTGAACATTTCTCTGAAAGAAAATGTTCTTTTCATAACACTATACTGTAGTGCTGTACTATACTATACTATACATGGTATACTATATTGTGCTACTTACTTATACCACTATACTATATAGCGTACTATACTGTACGTAACCTAAAATACTGCTAATATCCACTCAATTGATAGCTTGTCCAATCTCGACCACCAGCGATTATTGCGAACGTGACGAATTATGTATGTATATAGGAAACGTTTATTTCGAAAATGGCCCAAGTCCACTTATCTTTGAATCAAAACATTTAACGGTTTGCATTTTGATAAATTTAGAAATGCTGATAACATGGTAGTATAATGTTTTTGTGTTTCCAAGGGTGTTTACCAAGCCAATTAGTTTAGAAAGTAATACATTTTTGATGGCTATGAATGGACTGTAGCCACTTTCAAAATCAATGAAACAACTTTTTTTAATTTTTAAAAAGGCACAAGTCCCCTTTCAAAAAAATAAAATTCCCTTAAAATAAAAAAAAGATGTTACAATTTTGTGTTACGAGATTAAAAAATATCCAACTTTTTTTCGCTATTAGAGAAATGTTGCATTCAAGTGATATTTCGTAATTTATAATTCATTCCTGCCCAATTTGCGTGTGAGGGGAGGGATTTAAAATAATTATGGTGTACAGGTATATATATATAGTGTAACAAGTCCATCGTATCGTTGTATTTTAGAGTTGCGATTGGTCTTACATTTTTGTACAGTTGTGTCAATTGAAATATTATTATAGTTTTTCTTGGTCAGACCTAATGCGATAATAAATCGCGATAGTTTTGAATGGTGCATCATTCATTGATGCTTTGTAGGACATTTTATGTGGTTCTATTCTCAAAAATCGCATCCAACATATTTTCAACCAATTTACCTTTCCTCTTTTTTTGTATCTTTTAACCTTTTAAAAACCGCGTCCTCTAGAGGTTTAATTATTATTACTTAAAAAACCATTATCTCAGCTAATCGAACACTGCTACTTTAATAATAAAAAAAAAGCTCTCATCTCGTGAAATTTCACTGTCACGATATACTTTGTGTCAGTTTGAAACTCTTAAAATGGGACTTGAGCCACTTTCAAAATAAAAATCTTTATCATTCTCATTAACCAGCTAATTTTCCGTGTACAAATTCTCAGTGATTTTTTAAAATGTGTTAGTTACAGTTTGTTTAAAAATGAAACGACGACGTAGAAACGTAAATATTAAAACAGCTAGCTCAATTTTTTTGGAAAATGGACTCGGGCCACTTTTGAAATAAAGTGCTTTTATACAGGGTGTACAGTGCAATTAAAAAATGTTTCAAACAAAATTTTTTTAGTATTTGGTGGGCCACGTGTTCTCATATTAGAGTCACCTTGACTTTTTTAAATATACTTTTGATACCGTAGAATTGTTGCTGATGTCGAGGCAAATTCAACAGTGTATTATACCGTGACTTTGAAATGACTTTAAATTATGATACAGAGCTCCGTATCATGTATTTCCATAATAATAATTCTTCATTAAAATTACGTTTGTACAAAATTTTCGAGTTACGGTATAGTACACTGTCGAACTCTCGACATTAGCGATCATCTTATCAAAACGTATCAAAAACATATGGTGCCTGACTTTTTCACGTAAAAGACATTTTTCGAGACATTTAAGAATATGGTGGGAACGCCAAATGCTAAGAAAATTTTGTCTGAAACATTTTTCAATCGCACTGCCGGAAATGCCTGAAAACTTAAACGCGTACACCCTGTATACTTTATGAAACATATTGTTGTATCGTAAAGAAACAGTATATTAAAAAACGAACGCACAGGCCAACGGAGGTTTATCACGCGTGGCAGTTTGGAGAGAAACGGTCCTCGAGATTGGCGATTCTCGAGGAGCCGCGAGGGGACTGGAATTCCCATTACCCTAAAACATCGAGTGTCTCCGTGGTTTTCACGGCTGACGTCGCCGACGGTGGAGGAATGGGCCTGCTTGCCGGTTCCACCGTGATCGAAACGAAACCTGCCTCGGGAGAAAAGAACGAGGACGAAGAACAGTGAGCCTTCTCTCTCTCTCTCTCTCTCTCTCTCCCTCTTTTTCCGTCACGTTTTGCGCACCATTCACGAGACACGAGATACACGCCATTTCTCCACCTGTCTCTCCTTGGATTTCGTTTGTTACCTCTCCTCTCTGCCGCTTGTTTCAGTTTCAAGCAGCTGGGGCTCTTGGAATTTATTCATTCTTTTTTTTTTCTCTCTCTTCACCGCGAGCTGGAATTTGGTTCGCGGAATCGAGATTCAAGCAAGTTAATTCGAAGACGATCGACACGTAAAACTCAACAAAAGAAGTTTGTTGAAGAATCCAGAGGTAATTAAGTTTTAAATTTTGCAAAATTTTCCAATAGGTAAGATAATAGTAAGCAACTACAATTGTCTTACTTATTACCAAGTACGATTCTCATTAGTTAATTTCTTACGTTTAACTACTATTTCATAGTTTCTCACCTATTATCAATGGACGAATTATCTATCCATTTTTGTTTAAGAAATTATTTTCATAAATCAAATTTTCATTTTCGTCGCAGGAATACTTTTCTCTAGAAAGTAGAAGAATGTGCCGTTTATTTCTCTTGAATGGATCGATTCTCCAAAGCAAAAAATTTCTTTCTTGTCTTTAACAATCCTTTGTTCAAATTCTTTTAAAAATCAAAACTCAAATTAACATTGCAAAATTACAGGACTGATATTTATTCAAATGCATTGACGTCTGCAACGAATTATTTATTACTCTATGGAAAAAAAAAAAAAAAAAAAAAAGATTATTCGTGGTAGCTTATTAAGAAAACTCATTTTAAATATAAAATATAAAGTACTTTGGCTTTAAGTTAAAATTGGAAAAGGATTTAAAAATTGTTCAAATAATGATGCATTTCATCTCTCCTTTTGTCTTTTATTATAATTTTTAGAATTCAGTAATTCCTTGGCAGTGAATTAGAATCATTTATATTATACTTTTACTTAC
This sequence comes from Tetragonisca angustula, assembly GCA_036937485.2. Classification (NCBI taxonomy): domain Eukaryota; kingdom Metazoa; phylum Arthropoda; class Insecta; order Hymenoptera; family Apidae; genus Tetragonisca; species Tetragonisca angustula. The sequence continues at coordinate 297,427 of JAWNGG020000041.1, forward strand.
AAAATTAGTAATTTTTAAATAAAATTATTAAATATTAAAAACAAGAAATTAGTTAATTAGTTACATGCACAAGTGGGGAAAAGTAGGGTAAAACACGGGTCAAATTCGGATACTATTGTTTTTCTGAAATAAGAGCTTCAATATTTTACAAGTTTCGAAAACAATCAACATCATAGTGTACATTCGTACATGATGGAGTTAAAAATTTCAGGCTTCAAGAGTTTCAATGTTTTATGACTCAAGTGATTGTTTTTTTAATGCTTTCACTAGAATATTCTACAGAGTACTTACAGAGTACTTTGACACCTCTTTTGTATTTTCACCCATTCCAATTCCAAAGAACAATGGATTCAATGCACTATGTGTGATGTGTACAAGTGTTGAAGAGAGCGACGAATATTTTATTGGCGACGTTTGGTTTTGTTAATTGAGATATATGTATGTACAATGTATTTGTAAAAATAGTTTAAATTTTTTGTAAATACAGTAAAAGTTCCTAAACTAGGAATTAACGCAATTTCTTGCAAGGCCATATGGGATATCTTTGCATTTATTAAAACTTTTAAAAATAATTGTTTCTGCTATTTTTCAACCGAATGAAAATAATAATAATTTTACAACTATATCTTTCAATGGGTTTCATCTATTTTTATGGGGTTTTTGCATAGCTGCAGAAAATTTTATTTTCCCATGAGCCAAACAATTTTCTTCAAAAATTTTCTTCAATTTTCTTACATTGCATCGTTTTCTTATTGTAAAGTCCAATTAATTAAGAAATTTTGCTATCCGAAACTTTTTGTTACGAAACTAAACACATTTACCTAACAGCTTTACCCTACTCTTCTCTATATTTCTTTAAACGTGGCTTGTAATCTCTTTAAAATGCTTTTAACCGTATTATGTACAGCTCGAGCAATCAACAAAGTGCATCCTTTATCTGTGCTCTCACAAATCAACTAATAATTCACGCAAAAATTATCAACAGTAGTAAGAAATACATATACTTACATATACTTATTCTAAAATAGTTGTATAAAATTCCAATAACAACAATTTTATAAAATTATTATATAATGTACGACATGACGTAAATTATTAGATAATATATAATGTAGTAATTTTATTTAATATCATAATGTACGTCACAACGTACGAATTTTGTAAAATAATTCTCTGATCACGATACTATAACGCGATAAAAGAGAATTAGCACTTACCTATTCAGATCGGGAGTAAATAATTTGATGTGGCCACAGGTGCTGCGTTGAAATGAATTATTAGTAAAAGTCTCTGAACGCAAGTTAAACTGAAATAGATAAAAATGTCACTAGTCAGTAAATTAGAAACAGCGAGTGAAATCATTTAAAAGAATCGAATATCGTTATCCACATTGTATATTAAATAATACTGTATATGAAATGTCATTGTTTTATCACACGTTTTATTAATTTAAGCCGTGTTATGTTAACATGCGCGCAGCTTGTTCAACGTATCACGTGTTTAATAAAAAATGACTATTTCTACAATACTCGATTCGACACATTTCCTCAACTAATTCAAATTCAATAAGAATTCAGTGACTCTCGAATCTCACTGTAAGAGTTACAGTATTTTTCATTTCGGTATAATTTACGTGTTAAAAAAATTCTCTTAAAAATGCTGAAATATTAAACTAACGTTATACAGTTTTGACAATTTTCAAAAAAATTCACGTAATTGCAAGGTTTCTATTCTCTTTTGTTACATTACAGTTGACAACTGACAAGTTCAATATGTAAACGTCACCTGCTGTAAACCTAATCTCGAAGCAAGTTGAATATTATTTAGATGAAATGACCGTGACGCGCGAAGAAACAGTGACAGGGAGAGAGGATCGCATGCAAGAGAATTTCAATCCAAGTTTTCAACCAATGATTACACTTTAAATGCTTTAAGTATTTATTTAAACAAATCCCAACATTCCAAACATTGATAATCGTGTACGTGTCGCTCGCATTCGTGTACGTGTACGTGTACATGTATGCCTTCGTTTAACTCTGTGTGTAAATGACGCTGAAGACATAGTTTGTTTCGCGCGTCAATTCATCGACGATCCTGGATACTTTTTTTCATTTTTCTTTTTTTTTTCTTTTGCGGTTATTCGCGTTCGAATAGTCCGGGAACGATCGTCGAGAAAAAAAGAGAAAAACGGATGAATGGAACGAATCGAGGATCCGTCGACGAATCGACGAAAGTTTTTCCAACGACGGGACTTTCTCTCTCTCTCTCTCTCGCAAAATCTCACACACAAACACACGGACAGGCAAAATCCTTTTCGTTCCAAAATTCAATAGCACGTCGAGGCTCGAAAAAATCGTCAACTCCCCCAAGTTCAGCGAAAGAATCGTTCTCCCACGGTGGCGAGCGGTTTTCTTCAACTAGGCTAAATTAGTAGTTTCACTTGCACTTTTTCTTTTTCCTCGTTCTCTCCTCGACTACGTACCGATGCTTACAACAGACTCGTTTCTCATTCGTTTTCCTCGGTTCGACACCGACTCTTGACTTTTGTCAACACGTCTGAGAGATCAGAACAGAGTTTCGAACGGATTCGTCCTCGTTTTCGAAAAAGAAAGTACAGCATGTCCGTAAAGTCTCTTTACAATTTCAAAAATTTATCACAAAGGCAAATAAAGAGACAAGTGGAAATTATTACAAAGTGAGACGTGTATGTTAATACACATCTACGTGAGCACCATTAGTTGCACGAAACACGTCAAGATTCGATTTCTTACACGATCAGTTGTTCTCGGTCGTCCACTCCTCCCTCTATCGAACACTGTCCCCGTCTCCAGAAATTTCTTGTGCCATGCACGAATTGAAGGACGTGACGGTGGATCTCTTGCATACTTGGTTTTAAAGTTTCGAGTCTGCAGATCCGATTTGGTTTCAATAAACCAACGATACGCACTGTGCCGTCTCTTGAGTAGTAGCCATTTTGTAGGGGGTTCATTTAACAGTATCTTATTCCGAAATGTGATAAAAACTTTGATAATCATTGAGTACATGGAACGAATCTGACAAAGATGTCTCGTCAATTGCCTATGTAATAAACTTTTGAAATTGTAAAGAGACTTTATGGACACTCGCATGTTATGTTGATACAGTGAACATGGCAAGGAATCGAGTACCGTCTCGATGTGCTTCGTGCAACTAATGATTAAACGAGTCGGAGAAAACTTGAATACACACGTCTCATTCTGCAATAACTTTCACTCATCTGTCTTTCCATTTGTCTTTGTAATGAATTCTTGAAATTGTAAAGAAACTTTATGGACACCCTGTATCGTAAATCACAAATTCGTTCCGATACGTTCAAACTGCTCAACTTTTATAACAATGATGATCATTTCGAGCCTGATTTATATTATTACCTGATTACAGATTATACAAAATGATCGTCTCTGTCAAGAATGCTGTCAATGTATCAATTTTTCCATCTAAATACATCTCTGGATTTCATGCAATACAAAGAAGGAAAAATGAAAAAATTACGCACGTTTTAATGAAAATGGGAACAGTGCTCCAAAATGACCTCCCAAAAATGTTGGCAAACTGGACAAAGTGAATGCACAATGAACAACGAAAAGTCGATACAAAACGATGCCGCGTCTTTCAAAGCGTTTCCCTTACATAAGTAAATGGAGAATTTCATGTCGAAAGGCCATAAACTATGAGTAAAAAATTGAAGTCTGCAATTGTCTTTGAAAAGAATGTAACTCGAGCATCAAACAGTAGAAGAGATCAAGTCTTTCTTACAATTAATTGGATTTGAGATCGTACATTTTCACAGCGAGACTTCAATGTGTGACAGTTGCGTATAAAATAAAGTTTCATAATAAAAATATACTTTGGTAATAATTAAAAATTAATAATAGTTGAAAGTAACGAAAATGAATTTCTTCCAAAATAATCAAGTAAAATTTATTTTGTACCTTTTGTATCAGGGTTGATTAATTTATTTTAATAATTTTAATTATCTCGAAAGTAAATGATCTAAATACATATAAATATATTTTTTTTCTTTTGTAAAATAAAGAAAGTAAATGTATATTTGGAAATTAAATGTTTTTCGTGTTTATTAATATCTGCTATTTTCCTTTTTTAATAAATTTCATTTATATAAACGTATTTACTATGTACTTTATTAAACATATGTTGCTTAAATGTAGCGAATGCAAAAATGGGAGGAACCTTTAAAAGATTTTTGCGAGTTTGTGCAAGATTTGGAATAATCTTGACACACTGTAAATCCACGTCTTTCATTTTTTTAAACGTTAAAGACTTGAACTTGATTGAAAACGCGAATCGATGTTCTCGATTTTGTAAGCGGGAGACGTAAATTGGCATCGTGCATTTTTCAAACGTAGTGGACAGCAATTTGCATCTTATACGTGCTAAATCGTTCAATTTGTATGATTTTGAATTCGCATCCGCGATTCAATTTCGAGCAACCAGTCCAAAAATGGAGCACAAATTTGAGCAACATCTCGAGGAATTTCTCGCGAATGAGTTTTTAAACGTTGATAATAAAAATAGCTTTGACTAGTGATTTTTTTCTCTCGATGAACAATGTCTAGAAGGAAAGGAACGTGACACATTTGCAAATTTTACTCTCTCTACAAAGAAGAATATTTTCGTAACTACTGCCGTATCATCCTCAGTTGTATTCGCAAATTTCGAGTAAAAAGTTTCGTTCGATGAAACATTTTCATTGCTTTAAATAGACAAAAAAAATTTTCCAAAAATGCGTTAACGTGATTCAAGTTGACCTTTATTAAAGATGTTTATTAAACAACTTTGTTAAAGCTTATCGTTTCCAATAAATATTTCTGCAACCTAAAGAGTTTAATTTAAAAAAAGAGATTGTACTATATCGAGAGATCATTTATTTGACCTTGCGATAATCTTGAAAAAAATGGAATTTTTCAAGTGACCATTTACATTGGTTTGACATTCTCAAAATACTAGTTACAACAGACACGTTTTCTCTGTGAATCCTTGAGCTTGAAATTGTAAAGCGTCAAAGTTAGAATTACAATTAATGTTCTTTTCAGAAAGTGAATTTTCGGTGCAAAAGTGACTGAAGCATCAATTTTTTACAAGTACTATAATGTATATCATTGGGTGGAAGCGTGTGCTGATTCATTAAAATGAATTGGATTAGGGTTTAGAAATGTTTCATAAATCGATTGATATTTCCAAGTTATTTGAGAGAGCATGGAGTTTGCAGGCAAGTATAACTGACTTACAATTAAACTTTAATTTTTTTTCATTTACTGAAACAAAACTTGTTAAATATTTAAATACAGTTTTTGCGAGAACACCCCTGGCGACGATTTTCTCCAAATCGTCAAAATAACCCTCTCATTTTTCTTGGAAGCAAATGAAATTTGAAAAATTCGCACAATACGACAAGAATGTCGAGTTTTAAACACGCGTAACTTCCGAATCGGTCGATAGATCGATTTCGTCTCTACTCGTCGAGTACTATTGAAATATCTGAAAAGAAAAAAAGTTGAGAAAAAAATGGTGCCCCAAACTGAAGTATAAGCTCGGGATATAAATTTTGACCTTTTACTAAATTATATTGTAGAAATTATATAAAATTATATTATGGAAAAAAATAAAATTATATTAGAATTATATAAAATTATGTCACAAAATTGTAGAAATATCGTTTCGATTTGAAAGAAAATGAAAATTACAGACCTATGGAATGTGAATTTGAATTTTCAATTTTCACGCGGAACATTAATAGATAGAAATTACATATAGTGCTTCCAATGCTTACATCCAACATGTAACATGTTGCAATAACCAATGTTGCGAAAACGGAGAAGAAAATCGCGAGGTATAAATTAATGTCACTGCTATACCATATTTCTTCAACGAGCCGAATGTTTTATACATACTACTTCAAAATAGTAAGTAGTCAATATATTTATTTTAAAGTATACGTGTAATTTTGAAAACAAAATATTTTATTGGATACGGTAAAGCTTGAACGTAATGTTTGAAAATAATATTTTATTCGAAGAGTATTGAAAGTACTTGAGTTTTGTCTAGAAATATTTTATTTACTTTAATTTATTTTCTTCGCTTCAACCATCATTGCTGAAAATAATGTTTCACAATTATTCGAGTATAACCAGAGCTGAGTGAAATATTATTTTAAATAGCAAATATTTATTTCATATCGTGCATGCATTTTTGAAAATAAAATATTTTATTTGTTGCAAAAAATTTCCAAGATACGTATTTCATTTGAAAATATTTGTGCCACAGTTTGGAATATTTTATTTGATTGATCCATCAGCAGCAAATAAAATATTTTCATTTTACTAAATCGTAGCGTGAAATATATTTATTTTGGTAATCCAAAGCGAACAAAGTACTTGTCCTCTGCGTTACGAACGTACATTCAATATGGTTCTTCGATGATTACTTTTATTGAGAATCTTCAATGAGCTCAAGTTCACAATAAAGTTGAAACTACTGCAATATTTAGGCGATAAGAATTTGCAAATTCAAAGTATTACGAAATATAAATACGTGAAACAATTGTTTTTAAAACATAATACGCCAATTGCGTCTTTCGCTCCAGTTGAAAGACTGTTTAGTTTCGTCCACGAAGGAGTAGTTTAAATGATGAAAATTTTGAGCGATACACTTTGTTACGTGCGAATAGCTGTATTTAAAGAGAAAATAAATTTCGTTTGCAAATATTGTGATTTCTTACGTTATCTCGTTTTTACAATTTACTTTCAGGTGAAAAACTATGGAAAGTATTCTATTTTCCCATGTTATTAAAAGAAAAAATATTTTATTTCATGTTTTAAATTATCAAAATAAAATATTTACTTTCGTACTTTAGCTGCAGAGTCAGATGAAAATAAAATGTTTTATTTACTGAAATTTCACGTTTTATTTGAAATGCTATTTTGTTTGAATTGTAAAGAATCCATTATTTAAAATAGTATTTAAAATATTTTCTCTGTAAATTCTCTAACCGGCTCCGAGTATGACTAACTAGTTTCCTAATCTGTTGTTATATTGTCAATATTGAAAATCATGTACCTACCAAGATCAAAAAATGTTGGATCTATGCTACTCTGGTTTTCTCAGAATTTTAAAACGACACGCACATTCAGTCAGAAATTTTTTACCGCCATTATCAACAACAAACACTCATTCCCAATTTCTTTCAATACATCAATGATAGAAATTCTGAGAATGAATCGAAAAAATTATTTATGAATCAAATTCAATTGTTTCAAGCGTGACTTTTATTACAGATTATTAAAACAAAATATTTCATTTTACGCTTTAGATCATTAAAGCGTATTGCTTTGTATTTCGGATTATTAAAATGAAAATACTTTTTGTTTGTCGAAATCTCAAATCCTACCTAAACAGATTCTGAAATATTTATTTCGCAAAGTATTGCCCAGCTCTGGTTACTTTGGCGGATGTGCATTTGATTAATTTTTGCATTAGTATATTGAAATGAACTACATATTTATTACAACGGAGGGGAGATGTGTTTTTCAAAGCTTTCTTTGATATTCCGCGGGCAGTCATGTTTGTTAGTTTACAAAAATAACCGATTCTTTTTACCATTTTAAAAAATTCTGAAAACATTCCGAGATACTTGTTCGAGTCTCTATCTTTAATATAATCGATCCTCGAGTCAAATATTTGAAGGAACAATTGGTAAAAATAAAAATTGACAAGAAATTCAAATTCACTAACGCTAGTGCCAACTTTGAGAATTAAATAATATTATTAATATAATGTAATAAATATATGTATATGTATTATAAAATAATAAAATTTAAGTTTATTTTTTATAATTTTTTCCAAATTAATGAAGCAAATAAAATATGAAAATAGAATTATTGTTCCTCCAATTATAATGATAATAACGATGATGATTTAATTAAATAAACGTTAACTGATACAAAAGTAGTAAAAAGGAAAATTAAATTGATTTAATCGATTAAAGGAAATTTTAAATAGAAATAAATTTATTAAAAAGATTAAGATTATGAACGAATTTATTATAATAATAAAATTTAGGATAAAAATTTTCATTTCTCGGGAGAAACTAATGCTAAAAATACATACAGGTAGTGTTTCAGAAACGACCATTTTGACCGTAATAATTTATACTAAGAAAAAATTGAAAATTTTTTCAATAACCTTTACAGTGGCTTTTCCAAATGATACCGTAATTTTTCCCATTCGATACCATACAAGTTTTGTCAGAAACAGTTTTTTCGAAATATCTTTTGGAACTGCTCTGTGAAACCAAAATGGAACTTTTTTTTACCAGCTTCACCAAAAAAAAAAAAAAAAGAGAGAAAAAAAATACATTACTTTGTGAAAAAAAATATCAGTGATCTTGAAAACTTTGGAAAAAAAAAAAAGATTTCAGAAGAAAGAATATTCTTATCCAAAATGTTGTATATTGGCCATTCTCGTGTCGGGTGAAAAATATTTATTGCATCGTCGCAATTGGAGAAGATTTTTAAGTGGCCTCACTTAAACGGACCACCCTGTATATATCTTCAAATAAGTTTGTACAGATAGAAAAAAAAAAAAAAATAACGACTGAAAGGAAGAAATTGTTGGTACCAATATTGATTTTGAATTTAAATTTGTTGTACCTTTCAATTCCAAATATTATTAATAATACTCTCTTTGCAAGTTGAGGAGTGCAAACAAACGATTTGGAAATAATTCAAAAGTTTCCCTGCAGCGAAGCTGAAAGTAAAGCTCTTTCGATCCGTTTCGTAAAAATGATTGAAATTTGAAGAAACTCGATGATAAACTGCTTCGTTTCGATTCTGAATTTTCTCCATCAGAAAAATGACCGATCTTTCGATTTTGATGAAAAAACAGGGGTGGAAGGGAGTCGAAACTACCAATTGGAAACTCTATTTATTCTAAAACAACCGATTAACGTTATTTCGCTTTCCCGTGTTCAAATCAGCGTCGACAGGTTTGTCAAATTTATTCGAAGCAAAGTATTTCTAATAATTCGGGTGGTTTCGTGCATGCACACGTTGGAAAAACGTAACAACGAAACGAAGAGAAACGAACGACTCACCTGCGCCCAGTTCCCGAGTTGAAGGGTCAAACGGTCCTTGTAAGCATCCTCCGCGAGGAAAACGAGAAAAACACGTTCCAATCGTTCTCTGGCACTCGATGCAACGTACAATTTATATTTTCACCTTTTCTCGTTCCGACATTCATTCTACAATTCTCACACACACACACACACACACACACTTCGTTTTCGCGCACGTAACGTAAAAGAACACACGCGATTACACTGACGACGAACTCGAGGGTTCGTCGATTCGTTAGCTAGCAGGCTCCGTCTAACGCCGTAGCTGCACAGTCTCTCGTTTGAAACAGGTCCGGTTCCTCGCGCGCGGGGAAAAAGCCACGAGGTCAGACCTTCCAATTCCTCGAATAATTCCACTTAGTGCTCTGACAAATCCGGATGAAGCGAGGATGCACGAGGCATCCTCTCCCCGGGTTTCCTCGACGCGCGCCTCGTCTTTCGGGTTCCTGAGATTACATCAATCCCCTCGTCAAGCGTCGCGACGATTTCTCGGCTCGCAACTTTCCTCCATATCTCCCGGTTTCTTTCTCTCTTTTTTCTTTTTCTTTTTTTTTTTTTTTCGCTCTCTGCGCGAAAAACACGGTCGTATCCGGGAAAGAATCGTGCCTGGAAAACTCTCGGTACATCTATCATACTCGGTAAATTTGAACGTACGAAATATTTTCAAGCGGTCAACGATCAATAAAATCGTTGGCCAAAAACTCCCCCCCCCCCTCTCGTTATTGTTTCCTTTTCTCGAGTGGCCCCCGACTCCGAGACGGATCCCAACTGCGTCACGTGCGTCGTGGTAGGCCCCTGTACAGAATGTTTCGAGTGGGTCGATTCTGAAAAAGCAAAGAGAAGAAAAGCACCTTCGACAGATCTCCAAGGAAGAGAAACAAAAAAAAAAAAAAAAAAAAAGAACCTGGAAACGCTCGTTTTTTCGACTGATACCGCCAGCGGTATACAGTATCGACGACGACACCGTATCCAGCTCACACGGAGATCTCTTGGATCTGAACGCGTTTCTTGGCGCTGCCGGGGGTGCCTGGTTGCCTGAGTATCCCCGGACAAGACAGGCTGACGTTGGGCGCCGGGACCTTGGGCGGCGGCGGCGGTTCCGGTAGGTTCTGGTCGTCGTTGTCGTCGCTGCTGCTGTCCCCGTCGTCGTCGTCGTCGTCGTCGTCGTCGTCGTTGTCGTCGTCGTCGTCGTCGTCGTCGTCGTCGTCGTCCATCCTGGCAGTGGTGGCGTCGACGCAGGGCGACGGGGTGCGCGTCCTCTGGACGCACGGGCTCCTGCTGTAGAGCGGCGGGTCGAGCACGCGCTTGCCGCCGCCCGGCGGCGGTGAACACTGAAACTCTTGCAGCTGCAGCTCCAGTTCCTGGGCGAGTTTCGTCTTGTGCGACGGCGGGCTCGAGGACGGCGAGTCCATCAGGTTCAACGAGGACAGCCTCTGCTTACCGGAGGACATCTCGATGCCGGAGCAACCCGCCTCCAGCAGCTCCTCCTTCTTCTTGTCGCCGAAAGCGGACGAGAGGCCGCCGGCGACGTTCGAGGCGTTCCGGTCCCTCTGATGGTAAATCCCCGCGAATATGAGAATGTTGAGCAGCAGTAGAAACACGCCGACGGCTATGGTGACGGTGAGGGCGGTGGTGTAGCTTTGATAGTGGCTGGAGGCCAGCTTCCTCAGGAGATTGTTGGGCCCCGGGGCCAGGTTCGAGTGCTGCAACGGCCTGGACGAGGTGGTGGTGGCCACGGTGGTGGCGACGGTGGCGTTCGGCGTGCACTCGGTGGTCGATATCGCGGCGCTCGAGATGGAGGACGGCTCGGTGGGCGATGGCACCGGAAGCGGCGGCGCCGGTAACGGCAGCGCCATCGTCTGCGGCCGCACCGCGCCCTCGTACAGGCTCGGGCTCTCGGCCAGGTGATGATGGCGCATGTTGATCTCGTAGCCGGGTCGGTGCAGCTGCGGCAACAGATTCAGCCACAGGGACATCTTGTGGCCTCTGTAATGCGACCGCATTTCCGTGCTACGGCCAGCTTCCAGGTACAGCTGATTTATCGAGTCGTACGAATCCCAAAACGGCGGGCTGCTCGGAAGTCCGTCCGGTCCCGTTGTCAGCGGGCTGACGCCGTTCGGGTCCCTGCAAACATACACGTCAAACATACCGTCTCTCTCTCTCTCTCTCTCTCTCTCTCTCTCTCCTCCCTCGCTCCAAACCTGATGATCGCTTCGACTTTCTACCTATGTTGGAAAACCCACGCTACCGTACAGACAATTTGCTTCAAAACACCTACAACTGTAAAACACAGTGTGGCATTCGAGATGCCACTCGGCGATAGTTTGTCGAGTTTTGTTTTTCCTCTTTGCTCTATTTCATTTCTCTAAAAGTGAATGCAAGTTTACACCCAGCAACGCTGAAAATAAATCGAGTGCAAAGGGTTGAAACCTTTGTATAATCAGTCGTTATTGATCGAGGAATACTCTGTGTGGAACACGTGTCGTAGAGGAGAAAGTATCAGTCACAGTCTGCAAAATTGACAAAATACAAATCGGACAGTACTCATACAGTTTTTATGGCAATTACCTTGATACAACCCCCACGTATTGTGAAATCACTTTCTAACGACGAAAATTAAACTAGAGCTCGCAGCAGAAGCAAAACATTATTATCAACTTACACAACCAGTGTAAAAAAAATTGGCAAATATTTTGTGAATTGTTAACACACCAAGATCTATCGTATGATATTGTATACATATTGTTATATACTATGTATTACACGGACAGGTATAGATTAACGAAAACTTTAACAAAACAAGTCTAGGAGTGAACGTTTGCAGAAATGATTAAACAAAATCCACAAACGAATAGTTGCTCAAGGAATCAAAAGTAAAATGAAATGAAAATCTCTTTCCGCGTAACAGCAAATTAAATAACAGTAAAAGAAATATTACATATATCACATACTATGTTCAATGTATTAAATTCATTGCCTAGAGGAATTGCAGTTATTGTGAAATCAAAAGGAAATCCTACAAAGTGTTAATTGAGACAATTCACGTACACTTTTCCAGCAAATTTAATTTAAGTTATCTTTTTAAAACTTATTACTGATTTGTCTCGTGTGTTTCCGCTGATTTATCAATTTCCAATTTTGCAAATTATGCAAACGAGTGACATTTCTTTTACAATACGCATTCCACGGAATAATCCAAATAGATACAGATTCATTTTTTTAATTAAAAATTGTCGCAAAAAGGATTTGAAGTTCGTTAATGTGCAAATACTTTCTACGCTATGTCGTAGATTGCAATATCTCTTGTGCGAGGGATGTTCAAAGCGTTGCGTTTCAGGTTTCTTTTTACTTTTCCATATTGATTGGAAATTCAGAGGGTTATTCTACTACATTTTATTCAGATATTGCAATTTGTTTCACGCAATGGACTGAAATTATTTATCCTACGAGAGTATATTTCTCTCCACTTTGATACACGATATGTTTCTAATGAGATTCGTCATTTTATTAACGAAAGAAAGTGTCATTGTCGATCGTTTTATACAAAATGGACATGCAAGTACAGAAGCGAGTACTTTGTTTTAAATTTACGATCCGATGATCCACATCCATCTGCACAATTTTCCAAGAAAATACGTTTATTTAATCTTGAACAATTTCAGTAGGAAAACTACATTGTTAAACTTGGAATTTTAGGTATACGAAGTAAGTACAAATTGAAAAGACAATTTACGTAACATTCTATTTGTAGAAAGAGAACGTCGCAACACTTTAACTCATTTAATGTTAAAATTAACGCGCATACAATGTACATTGTCAGTACGTTTCGATAAATTTTGAAGTATTGAAATAGACTGCGTAAAATGATAAACATAAATACGTAAACTCGTAAATAAATAGCAACGAATTAATGGATAGTGCTACAATATTAATTTTTTTACGACTAAATTTTGTAGCTCAATACTACTGACGTAGTGTTGTATCTTTTCATAACCGAAGCGAAAAGCCTCAAACGTTGTTACGATCTCCGGCATCATGGCTGTTTTGTATGTAACAACGTAACAGTACAGATATTACAACCGTGGAAGTAAATGATGGCGATATTGTGAATCAAGTATACGTTGTTTCTGTTTCAACGGAATTGTCTGTAAACAATTATTATTACAAAGTTTCATGGTGAAAATGGACGTAAAATTCTTCAAAAACGTTTCAAAAGTTATTAAATTTTTTTTCTTACACAATAGAATTTACTAACGTAATTTCGAAAGCTCGCGATAGCTTCGTAACTTTAATCTTTTAAAGAAACTTCAAAATTTAATATTTTTCACTTTTAATTCTTTTAATTCTTTTCAAAATTAATTTAATTTATTTTATGTATCTTTATCCATTCTATTCCGATATTATTATCATTATTCCAAGTTAATTATTCAACGTGGCAGCAGAATATTAGACAAATTGATAAATTTTTTAATTAACACTGGAATCACCGACGATTAAAACGTAAAATTTCCATCAGAAACGTTAAAGTAAAAAAATGAAAAACATGAGATTTCATTTATTTTACGAAACATCATTTAAAGTACGCAATTGTTTATTTACAAAATATCCAATAACAATGATAAATCGTACATCTCGGTTACTTTGACGCTTCCAGTATCAATAAATTAACAAAGTCTCAAATTTGTAGATTTTCAGCTTTAATTATGATTTTAGTCACAAGTTCCAATCGTTAAATAACTTTTCAAACCTTATTTTATGGAAGGTTTATTGCGTAAAACAAACTGATTATGTTAAATGATACTGACAGTAACGCGTTCGTGTAAAATGACGTGCAACAACTAGACTTTGCGGATTTTTATATGTTCATGAAAGCAGTTAAATGGAACCTGAATGGAAGATCGTTTCTTCTGTGCAGAATTATAATCAATATATTTTGAATTTTTCTTCAAATTATATTTGTATATATTTATATATTTTTATATACAGTTATATAAGTATAATTATTAATTAAATATATGTATTTTATAAAATTTAATATATATTAATATTACATCATATTATACGTGTTAAAAATTAATATTTACGTATACATTTCTTCAAATTTTCCATAAATACATGAATTAAATTTGTAACCTAGCGATATCAATAATTATCGATAAGACAAATTTCACAAGGAGATACACGTCAGACTGAAATAAAGACTCCCATAGATCTCTTACATGGATCAATTAACAATTTTTCTCGTTCTTTTCTCAAAAACGTTTGTCTTTTAATTAATGAGTTTAACGGTTTGTTTATTCACATGTGACTTAGTCATACGATTTCAGTCTGCCGACAACACAAAATAATAGAAGAAACAAACTTTTCCGCGTGATTTTTACTGTATAAAGTTCAACACGATGATACAAAATATAATTTATATTATTAAATTATATAAAAAAAGAGATAACGGAGGTACAAATATAATTCATGCAAAATGAATTCGAAAACTATTGACGCGAGACTTTTTCTCCGATAGAATGCGATGCGATGAGAATCGTATTCAAGCGCGATTTTGCAATAAGTTTCTTCGATAAATCTCCACCGGTCCAGAGGTGTGTAAAATATTCAGAGATATCATTCTCGGACAACACGAGTTTCCGATTCAGACTCGGTTTCTTTCTGGGTCAAGATTGTACGAGTTCCCGCGAGAGGATACTAGTCCGTGTAGTAAACCGTGACAGCTAACGAAGAGTGTTCAGAAGAAACCGCGAATCGCCGTTTCTCACTAATTGTGAGAAACACGTACAGGGCGACGCTGCAAATGCAACTATCTTCGTAACTGTTTGTTGTTCGAAGAGTGTAAGGAACAAGGAATACGCTAGCCTTGTATTTCACGAGTCAATTGAATTTAATAAATTTTTTGTCAATTATATTTTATTTATTGTATTGTGTATCTTTTATTAATTATATTTTATATTTTATTTGTTATGCATTAATTACATTGTATCGTACTATATTATGCATTTTTGCTGTTTATAATTTTCTTCTCTCCAGCTTATTTTATTGTAAGAACGTAATGATAACATGTATAAATAACATACAAGCTAAAGTTTCCAATCAACAATATTATATTATATACGTGTTTTATATTACATTATTTTATGATTATTCTTATATCCACTTATATCTTTATTTTTACTATTTTTCTATTTACTTTATTATATTTTTTATTATTTTTCTATTTATTTATATTATATATTTTTATTGTATTTTTATCTTACAACTCTACCATTTTACCCCTTTTCCTTTTTATTATTGTTGAAACGGGCAAAGGCAATGGCCGATCACTCTCAAACTCGAAATATTTCGGAAATACCGTACAGAATGAATGAAATTCTAATCAACTTTTGCAGAGTGACGAATTACTAGAAAATCCATGTCCCTAATCCCCGCATTGTTCAAACATCAACTTTACGATTTATAATTAGTTACGCTCTCGTGTGAAATTGGCTTTACACCTGGCGCGGGCGAATTCTTTTCGCAACTCGTGCGTTTCGCGCTTGCTTTCGTGTCTGGAAACTTTAGACACACGGTCAACTCGATCTTTTTTTCTTTTCCATTTTCGTGTCGGATACTGTGCAGACAGTGTTTGACGAAATTTTTGGAAATTAAAAGCTTCCTTTAGAAATTTATGTACACATGCACAATTTGGGAAACTGTCAGAAAGTTGTTACAATTTCTTAAATTTCTTTCAAAGTCAGTTATATTAAGCTGGGACAGGTATACATAGTTTACGCCATAGCGATAGTAACATTAATTTTGCACAAGAAAGTTACATTTCCTTTTCGTCGATACATCCACCGTGGTTTTTTAATTAATTGTTCGACTAATCTCGGTATTTTATTTTAATTTTTCCATTGTTTGTGGTACCATTTGGTTCCACGCAGTTTGTAGTTTGTTCCACAAGTCATTTTGGAACTTTACGGATTTTCCGATCTAGTTCAGATCGGGGGATTGAGTAGGCCAATGCATTAGTTTTGATTCATCACTCTGTTCTAAATGTTGCATATAGTCTTTACGAACCCTTGCAGTGTGCTCGTTGTCACGCATGAAAATAAAATTTTGGCCTATTAATCGCCTCCCAGAGATGCTTTGGCATGATCACGTGAAATAGACAAATATTTTTCTTTTTCTCAGAATCACCCTCCAGATCATTATTGACCGCCCTCCGTGTTTAACTGTGTGGGTACGATACAGTCAGGAATCATTTTCTTCTTCAAGTCTTCCAAAAACATAAACTCGCCGCTTGCGACCAAACACCCTCAAATTTAAATTCGTCGGTCCATAAAACATTTTTCCACTCTTCGACTGACCAATTTCGATATTTCCTAGCCCACTGTAGTCCTTTAACTCTATTTTGTGGTCCTAGTAATGATTTTTTATAGCTACGCATCCACGAAGACTAACCTTGTTCTAATACTTTTGGAGCAGAGTGTATGTATATCTCGTATGAATATTGTATGCATGTATATAACAAAATACTCACGTGTAGAACTTTAATGGGAAGAAAAAGAAAAAACGAAAGAAAGAGAGATCTTTCGACCAGCTGTCGTATCAAAGTGATCGAATTTTCTTATATTCAAGCTTATTTGTTTACACTTAAATCAAATCAAGATCACGTGAAACGTATTCAAACTTAGTTGCTTTAATCTGTAAAAGGGTTACAATTTTTCGACAAAAAGAACAAACGTATTGCAATGGACCGATTGATAAATTGTGACAAATGCTAGAGATCTGGAATTGGAGGTGAATGAAGATGACATTGAAGAGCTCATAATGGATGAAAATGAACTCCAAAAACTCTTGGATGAAGAACATGAAGAAACTCAGCGAGATGTGTTTTCTTCTGAAAAAGAGGGAGACGAAAGAGAATGGACCAATGCAAAGACATCTGCTATCACAGGGGTATTCTGGCAATCCGGCTTCAAAAAACATCAGTTTTTTTTTACATTTTCTCAAAGTATATGCTTTTGAAAATGTCGGATTTGTTTGAATTCGTAAAATTAGCAAAGTTTGATAGATGTTTAAAGGAAACGGTGTACTGCTTACAAGTATGAATATTTTTGTACAACGGGTAACAAAAACTTCAAATGTGTTTTTCTCAAAAAATATTTTATAATATTTTATTTTCTGTACTGCTCGATTGATTGCGTAAGGATGAATATTTTTGTACAACGGGCAACAAGAACTTCAAACGTGTTTTTCTCAAATCCATATTTTTTAAACTGGCTGACGGGATATCTCACGTTTTAATTGACTTGAAATTTGGAGGAGATCTTCACCGAATGTACCTTCATCGCATGAACCACGGATTTCAAAATCTAATGTTTTTTCTATTTTTTCATTTTTTACACCTAAAAGACGAAAAGCACAAGGAAAATTGATATTTTAACTGCACAATGCTGCCATTTTTTTAATTATCGAAATTTCGCTGTTTCCGTGGTTCATGCTATATGCCACATTTATACCAATTCATACCAAATAAGATGCATTTGGTTTTTTAGTTTTTAAAAACTTGCTTTACCTAAGGCTATATAATTCCCATAACTTTCATTAATTTCGCTAAACAAAAATTGCAAATATTCTTTAAATATGAATAAATTTGTGTACGAAAACTGCATACCAAAATGTATCGTGGTTTCCTTGGAAAAGAATCCCAGAAAAGTCGATTTTTTCAAGCCGGATTACCAACATACCTCCTTAAAGATCTTTCGAAGAAGTGGGAGAATGATTGAACGACGGTTTTAAAATGACATCCAGGTTTAGGTTGGACGATCTCTACAACGACAATGCTATTAATCACTTTTGAAAAATCCTGGAAAAGAGAGAAAAACAATCGACATTGGACAGATTCTTTAAAGGAAAAAAACGTGATGAAAATGCAAGACTGTGTATGCACGTATGTACTATTGTCGTTACATGTAAATAAACGTAGTAAATTAATTTTTTATTTATATTTTTGGATCTTTGATTAACGAATTCTTATTAATTAATTGTTTGCTGTATCTGTCATATTAATTTTAATAATTATTTTTAATTTTTAAACAAATTTTTCTCAATAAATAAAAAAATCAATTTAGAAAAAAGAAATTCCATTTGAATGTGAGTTCAATCCAATTTCAAATGTTGTATTACCATTTTCAATACCATTTTTTCAAAAATTATATAGATTATTAATTCCTATAATTTTATATTTAAAATATATAAATTTTTTATTATGTACGAAATATAATTTTATTATTTACATTTACAATATCATTCATACTTGATCGTACAATGAATGATAGGATATTTATGTGGAATATTTTAATTTAATCACTCGATGTACATATGCATGTTTAAACGCTCACGTGAATAAATAGAAGCAACCAGTTATTCACGAATGCGAGACACAGGCATTCGATACAATCGAGTTTAACCCAACCAAAATTTATTCTGCAATCCAGAGTTCAACGATCGGTGATTCGCACGATTTGGCCCCTTTGATGTTGGGTTAATATTTGAATAAGATCATTTGAACTCGAATGCGGGTACACTTGTGCCATACTAGTACGTGATACATTTTGATAGTAATTACCGTAATGTACCTCAACTCTCTGTGCATACACACATAATGTTTATAATACACATGTTATTTTAAGTATGCTTGGAAATATATTCTCTGAACTTTTAATCGAGAGAGGCTTCATTTTACGCTATCAACTCGTTAAACGAAAATATTTATTTCAACGTTTCAATTTAATTACCTGCTCACATCAATTTGTTAAGTGGGAATATTTGTTTCGACGTTTCAAATTAATCACTTGTTATAATTGATTAATTGCTCAAACTTTTGTACCTCACTCTTTGAGTATTGTTCTTTTTTTTTTTTTTTTTAATAAATTGCTCGAATTCAACACAAGTGTAAATCGCGAGCAATTGAAGCAGCATTAATTTGTGACATTATTCATCTTCAATTTGGCTACTTCTAGCGTGTACGTCGTCAGTGTTGAAATATCAAACATTGTCTCTATCAAGTTTCATGGAAAAATATCTTTAACGCAAAAAGTTGTAAGCGAGTGAAACTTACTTTCTCAGACTGCCCCTCGTACATTTGATGAAAAATGATATGAAAGAACTACGCAATCTGCAGCCAAACCTAGATGCAAAATTCGTTTCTCTTTTAGTAATCTGGATTGAACTGCTGAAATATCGTCGTGAGACGTGCGTTTCTGTTTCTGTTAATCGTAAAACAGTCAATCCTCTGTAAATTCACTAGACACGTACCGTACAATGACACGTTTATTTAACTTTGGATGAAATTAGGAATCTCTCTACTCTACTCCCCTTGTGTCTTTAATATATCACATTGATGTATTAATTTCATTTATTTCGCGTTATCTGCCTTTGCGAGATATCGAGAGACAAATTATTATAAAATTGTTGTAAAAATTGTATTGGTTCGTGATTGCACGTTTCTGTTCTCATTCTTTTCTATTATTTTGCACAAGTTTTTTTATAGTATTATTACTATTATTGATTGTTAATGTTGGAATATTTGTCGTGTCAAACGAATTCTCTTGTGCAAGTAGCTGTCAGTAACTGTTTCTCTCGTTCAAAGTTATTGCGACTTGTTGTATGTGTATAACCCTTGTTCAACTTGAAATTTTTAAAAATTGAAAACTTTCTTTGGAAATTTGTCCCCCATTAATCTTTCAAATAAACTGTACATTTAGAAATAAAGATATTTATATCCAATTATAAAGTTAGATTTTGATTCTTTTGTTTCAGGTTATATTAGAATTTTAACAATTTCAATAACTTTATTAGCAATAAAATGCCTCTTTAATTTGAAATGAAATATGGAGTAACTTTTACATTTAACTTTGACTTAAAAATTAATCATTATGATTCTTATTTAAGTTAAAATATTCAACATAAACATCCTATTACTCATTCTATAATTAGTTACAAATGATATTGTAAATATAAATATATAAAAAAAAATTTGTATCTTTTAAATATAAAATTATAGGAATTAATAAAGTAATTTCAATATCAAAAGTTAAAAATAGCAATTTAATTAAAAACAAGGAAAGATTTTATTGAAAATGGTAGTATAAATTTTGAAATTGGATTAAAATCCACATTCAAATGGGATTTTTTTTTCCAAATTGATTTTTTATTTTATTTATTGAGAAAAATTTATTTAAATTAAGAATAATAATTGAAATGAATATAATAAATAATGTATATACATGTATTATAATTAAATAAGAAATTAGAAATTAAATGTAATATTTATATTATACATGTTATATATATATATGTGTATTTAATTATAATATATATAATATAAATATGTTATATATATTTAAATTAATGTATAATAAAATAAGTCAAATAACATTTACAAAGTGTCAATATATACTACATATTAAGAAATAACAATAATTTCTATATGGTACAAAAATGTATGTATGTATATAACAAAATACTCGTGTTTAGAGCAGAATTTTATTAATTCAGAACAGAAAACGAAACTCTGATGGGGAGGAAAGAGAAAGAAAGAAAAAGATATCTTCGTGCTGCTATCGAGCATTTTATAGTCGTGCGACTGTTTTCTCTTACAAAGTTATAAGAATTTCAACGTTTGGAGTTCGAATGTTAACGGGTGTATATTTTCAATAGTGGTAGTAGAAATGGCGGAGCACCGCTCAAGCTCTCCTCGACTTTGAATCATCGAAATTAAGAGAAACAGTCGACTTTCGTCCGCTTGGATCGAACGATCGGGAAACTGGGAACGTTCGTAATTTGAAAAGTTCTCGCGGACGTGCTCGTTAAAGTTTCGCGACCCGGGGATCAGCTGCAACGATGTTAATTAGGGCGTTGATATTTTGGTGACGATGCTATGGTCGTTTTAACGATGGTTTCTTAAAAGTGTATATCTACACATATTCGTCAAGCACAGAGTACACGCGACTGCTGTAAAATTGAATTAAATTCCAAGGAAACAAACTAGTTTTTTTTTTTTTTTGAAAAATCAATAATTTTATTGCTCAATTCAATCGATATCAATATCAATAGCAAAAAAATGTTTCTAGTCTCGAAATATTCTGAAACGTCTGAAATTTACAAAATTTACAAAATTCACAAAAATTTGCAGAAAAATTTGATTTAAGTAACAAATTGTAAATGTATGTTCTCGTCATTCACAGCTAAAATTTTCTCCCGCAGTTGCACAAAGCATTGTTCAGCAAGAAAGTATTGGAGCAAGGGGTGATTCTACGTCAAAAAATAAGAAAAAATTATGACATTTCTCTATCTGGGGCTCGATTTTCGAGAAAATCGACTTTAAAGTTCGTCTTTGTGAACGATTTAGTTGTCCATTCTTCTACCGCGATTGTCTCCGTCCGAGATAGTGTTTACAAACATTATTCATTGTGTGGTTAAAGCAGTGCAAAGTGTTGCTACTGATGATTAATTTTTTATTCCTTTCTATTGCAATACTACAATACAGCACACTGTTACAAGTATTGTTGAAAATGTTGTCCTGCATGCATAAGTTTGCTCGACGAATTGATGATATCCAAACAGAATGTAAGCTGATATCGTTTTTTAATTTCTCGAATTCCTCCATGATCTTTTGCTTCAAATGTGTAATATTTGAAATATTGTCTTTATAAATCTTGTTCTTTGATATGCCCCCATAGAAAGAAATCCAGAGGCGTGAGGAGATGTTGGTGGCCATCGATTCAACAGGAATACGTTTGATTTAAAAAATTTTTAACCTCCCTCGCGTAATGTGGCGGTGCACCGTCGTGTACTTATAGTAGCTAACACAACGGAGGCAATTCATTGCGTAGAAACTCAAAGATGAACAAACTTTAAAGTCGATTATAAGAGATAAAAAATGTTGTGTCAAATTTTTTTCTTATTTTTTTGACGTAGAATCACCCGCCGCTCGGTTGTATTACGAATTCCTGTATATCGGACGAAGAAGTTCTGTAATCCCAAGTAAAATCAGAGCGGTTATCTGCAAAGTTTATCAAAGTAATCTCCTTTAACGATAACTGCACCACTTTATGGGTCCCTTGGGGGTGTTTCCTTGCCACCCCCAACAACATCCTAGATATTCAGTTTTAATTTTACGATTGAGCTTAAAGAATATTATTTTCTAGTTGTTTGCTCGTTCGAGAGGAAACTTTGCTACTCCAAAATTAATTCCAGTTAATTAAAGAATTCATTCTCCTCGTTCCAGTAGCGTGCCTATTAAAAATGCAATTTCATTTTATGTTTCACATAACATTTACCTTTATCTCGTTTATCTGCATGCAAATGGACGAAGCAATGATTTGTCATAATTTTGCGAATAATGGTATCAATTCCACTCGAACGACTTTGAGTGTCGTTCCACGGTATTGCGAAAAAACGATCGCAATAAATTGTTAACGACGATTTCGAGTGACGTTTTCTATCTGTGTAAAATTTGCTAACAGACAAAGGTCAGGTCAGGATTTTTTGCCGATAAAGAGAAATTATATTATCCTGTATTATGTCGTTTGTTAATGTCACGTCGGCCACTGACGCGCAAGTCTGTTTATTTTACGAGTTCAAGGTAAAATCCAGCATCGATCTCCTGATCGACGAATAAAATACCCATATAAAATGAGCCGTTTATTTCGAAAGTGGCCCAAGTGGCCCACTTATCTTTAAATCAAGATATTCAGTTTGCTTCTTGATAAATTTGAAGATACTGGTAACTGATAACATGGCAGTATAATGTTTTTGTGTTTCTAAGGGTGTACAATTTACAAAGCCAACTAGTTTAGAAAATAATACATTTTTGAATGGACTTTAGCCACTTTCAAAATCAATGAAACAACTTTTTTTAATTTTTAAAAAGGCACAAGTCCCCTTTCAAAAAAATAAAATTCCCTTAAAATAAAAAAAGATATTACAATTTTGTGTCACAAGATTAAAAAATATCCAATTTTTATTCGCTATTAAAGGAACGTTTGACATTGAAATAATATTTCACAATTTATGATTCATTCCTGCCCAATTTGCGCATGGGGGAGGGATTTAAAATAATTATGGTATATATAGTGTAACAAGTCCATTATATCGTTGTATTTTAGTGTTGCGATTGGGCTCACATTTTTGTACAGTTGTGTCAATTGAAATATTATTATAGTTTCTTGGTCTGACCCGATGCGATAATAAAATCGCGATAGTTTTGAATGGTGCATCATTCGTTGCTGCTTTGTAGAACATTTTATATGGTTCTATTCTCAAAAATCGCGTCCAACATATTTTCAACCAATTTACCTTTCCTCTATTGGTATCTTTTAACCTTTTAAAAACCGCGTCCTCCAGAGGTTTAATTGAAATGAAATCTTCTGTATTTAATGGAATTGTTATTATTTAAAAAACCATTACCTAATCGAACACTGCTACTTTAATAATAAAAAAAGCTCTCATCTCGTGAAATTTCACTGTCACGATATACTTTGTGTCAGTTTGAAACTCTTAAAATGGGACTTGAGCCACTTTCAAAATAAAAATCTTCGTCATTCTCATTAACCAGCTAATTGTCTGTGTACAAAATCTTGGTGATTTTAAATATATTGGTTACAATTTGTTTAAAAATGAAAAGACGACGTAGAACAGCTAGCTTAATTTTTTTTGGAAAATGGACTCGGGCTGCTTTCAAAATAAACGGCGCAAATAGGCTCGAGGGTGGCGAAGGCGAGAATCTAGCCATAGTAAGTAAGAACGCTAATCAGTTAATCGAGAACAAAGTTGTAAAAGTCAGCAGATTGGTTCCAGAAATTAAAACCAGTAATTCACATCATTTCCCACATTAGTGGATGGTCCTTCGAGTAGAAGACATATATTCAAACAACAACAGCCGTAACTGACCTTGACAAGATTACAATTAGAATGAATGAGTATTAGACGAATGATTTTTTAACAAACAAAGGATTTCTTGTCAATATAAAGAAACAAAATGTTGCCTCAACACAACTCCAACTTGATCAAATTTTGATTGAATTCTTCGTAATTATGAATTATTTAAGAATAAGAATGAAATATCAACGTGGAACCTATAATTAATCTTTTCCAGATTAAAATTTCACATTGAATTTGTGCTAAATGTAGAAAACGAATTATGGAAACATAAAAGTAGTGTTATATCGCACGGTGTAATAGTGTTGCATAGAGATATTATAATATAAATTACTAACGTGTATTATTATATTATATATTATATTTATACAATACAATTATAAAAATATTGTAATATTTATAAAATATTATTATATTTTATATTATATTGTATAACTATAATATAAAATACCAACGTAAGTTAATAAGTTAATATAAAATAATATAAAACACTGTTTATGTACTTTTTTAAAAGTTGTATTTATATCAAATGTAACATTTGCTGATAATAATTATTTCTCTCTTTTCTTCATCATATGTATATCGTACAGGGTGTTTCCAACCCTGTGGTACAAGCGAAAAGGAGTTGATTTTTTCGTTTGAGACCCCGTTTTTGAAAAATCCAGTCTGAAAAGTACACTTGAATTTGGCTAATTTTCAACTAGATAGGAGTGACTAATCCACTTGCGAAAAATTCAGAATGAAGCCATTGCTCTTTTTCTCATGCGATAAATTTTGTAAAATTAAAAATAAGATAAATTTAAAAACTCTGACAGATTTTTCGACTTTTTGCTTAGAAACAGTTTTTTTATCTTCGAACCTAATAAAGATGCACTATTATAGTAGTAGTATTTTGTTTTCATAAATTCTGGTTTTTTCATCTGGAATAAAAAGAAAATCACATCTCATTTTAAAGTGTGACATCTCAATTTCGATAGACGTTAGTGTTTCTTTTTTATTGCCTGTTTTATACGCGTTGATTGGCGAATTATAACCAAGTTAATTCAAGGTACGGATTTAAGTTCGATTGCTCCGATCTAAAACTAAGGTACTGATATTTAAATCTTCCTAGGAACATCTTCTCAGAGAATGTTGAACATGAGGCCCACGAGTCGAATACTGGGAATTGCAACAAGCAAGCGCAAAGTACTAACCGTGATCGAGCGATATATTATTTATATTAATTTAAATTTAGATTAATATCATTCATCTATATTATATTAACGTGTTATATTAATATTATATCATCTTGCGTTGGAGTGACGCACGTCGAGAAATTTTTGTCTCAAATTGCAACATTTTCTCAGTTTTAAGCACATTTAAACGTAACCCAGGCAAAACAAATGATAAGTTTGTTACATTTCAATAATTTCTATCCAGTGGCGTCACACCGACAAATTATTGTACACGGTTCGGTCACTCGTTACGGTCCGCAGTCAGTTGCTGGCGCAACGGGTTAATATAACATAGATATCAATATGTCGTATTAATATTTTTATCTTTGCATTAATTTCGTTATTAGCATCACCGATACGATATCTGAATTAACGACAGATTTCTCTATGCCAGAAGCCTGACGCCTTAGTATAAAAGTTTTTATTACTCGTTTTTATTGCAACCGTTTGAAAATGCCCCGGTTCGACGTTCGTTGGGGTTTGGTCGAGGATCTGAGAATTCCGGTCACGCAGAGGCGCGAAGTAGGCAAAAGGTAAAAGAGGGAGAAAGACTCACCCACGTCTCACGAAGTTGGCCAAATAGTGGACCAGCAGTTTGGACAGGTTCTCGTCGGTCGGCGTGTAGTTGGCCTGGGCGAAGAGAACGGGCACGTCGTCCGTGCGAAGCAGAGGTATCCCGAGGAGGTAGGGCACCTCCTCGCCCCTCTGGCTCGGTCGGTCGCCGAGCTGGAAATGCAGAAAGTAGCCACGTCCGCCGGCGGTCGAGTGCAACAGCGCCAGCCTAAGAAGAGGGGCGGCCACCTGGCCGTCACCGAGCAACGAAAGGAGACCCTCGCAGATCGCTGACGGACTCTGCTCGCCCCTCTCCCAGTCCGTGTACTCGTTGCGGAGGGTCGAGTAGATCTCGTGAAGGTGGTAACGATACGTGTTACGCACGTATGTGCGCAGGATACGATCCCTCCTGGTCTCGTTCAAACCGTTCTGCAATCACGTCGGATGGATCGCTGAAACTTTTATTCTACGATTTTCCGGGTCCAGAAAGTCTCTTGGCAGTTTCGAAAATTTATGACAAAGGCGTGTGCTTCGTGCAACTAACGATGCCCATATGGAGCTGTATTAAATAAGGCGAGAAAAACTTGAGCGTATACATCTTATTTTGTAATAATTTCCACTCGTCTGTCTTTTCATTTGCCTTTGTGATAAATTTTTGAAATTGTAAAAAGACTTTATGTACAGTTACTTTGGTAAATGTTGACGGCATCGAAGCGTAGTTGCGTAATTATCGCTTGGTGTGTTTATTTTGTTACACGTTTACCGAATTTATCGTCGCGCGATGGGTTGAAACACTCGTTCTAGTACAGTACGTACGAAAATACATATATTATCGTTTGTTGTTTTTGTATTAAAATGACGTGCCACGCGCGTCGAGAATTTTTCGTCCCAAATTGCAACATTTCAGTTTGCTTGGTTTTAAAACTAACTTAGTACACTTAGTTTCAAGTTATACGTATGTATAAATGTGACAAACGATAAGTTTATTACTTCTTGATAATTTCCATCCAGTGACGTCACACTGACGAGTTCAAAAGTGAAAGAAAGCGACGATTTATTGTATACACGGTTCGGCCACTCGTTACGGTCCGCAATCAGTTGCCAACGCCACGCACATTGAGAACTTTTTTGTACATTTAAATGTAATACAGGCAAAATTGTAAATTTCTCACTTCTTGATAATTTCCATCCAGTGACGTCACACTGACGAGTTCAAAAGTGAAAGAAAGCGACGATTTATTGTATACACGGTTCGGCCACTCGTTACGGTCCGCAATCAGTTGCCAACGCCACGCACATTGAGAACTTTTTTGTACATTTAAATGTAATACAGGCAAAATTGTAAATTTCTCACTTCTTGATAATTTCCATCCAGTGACGTCACACTGACGAGTTCAAAAGTGAAAGAAAGCGACGATTTATTGTATACACGGTTCGGCCACTCGTTACGGTCCGCAATCAGTTGCCAACGCCACGCACATTGAGAACTTTTTTGTACATTTAAATGTAATACAGGCAAAATTGTAAATTTCTCACTTCTTGATAATTTCCATCCAGTGACGTCACACTGACGAGTTCAAAAGTGAAAGAAAGCGACGATTTATTGTATACACGGTTCGGCCACTCGTTACGGTCCGCAATCAGTTGCCAACGCCACGCACATTGAGAACTTTTTTGTACATTTAAATGTAATACAGGCAAAATTGTAAATTTCTCACTTCTTGATAATTTCCATCCAGTGACGTCACACTGACGAGTTCAAAAGTGAAAGAAAGCGACGATTTATTGTATACACGGTTCGGCCACTCGTTACGGTCCGCAATCAGTTGCCAACGCCACGCACATTGAGAACTTTTTTGTACATTTAAATGTAATACAGGCAAAATTGTAAATTTCTCACTTCTTGATAATTTCCATCCAGTGACGTCACACTGACGAGTTCAAAAGTGAAAGAAAGCGACGATTTATTGTATACACGGTTCGGCCACTCGTTACGGTCCGCAATCAGTTGCCAACGCCACGCACATTGAGAACTTTTTTGTACATTTAAATGTAATACAGGCAAAATTGTAAATTTCTCACTTCTTGATAATTTCCATCCAGTGACGTCACACTGACGAGTTCAAAAGTGAAAGAAAGCGACGATTTATTGTTTACGGTTCGGTCACTCGTTACGGTCCGCGTACCAGTTGCCAGCGCAAGGATCGAAACGACATCGCACGTTGAACGTCATTCGAATGCCACGTCATTTTATTTGAAGTGACGACGCTTTGCAAATAAATTGCTGGTAGCGAAAAAAGTTTGCCAAGAGCAAAGGTTCAAAGTTCATCGAACCGCAACGCATCGACGCACCTGTATCACTGCTGCTCCGCCGGAGAAAACAGTATCGCTCTGAATACCGTCGCGCATTGTTCTCAGTTTCGACAGTAATTTAATTTACAATGGCGGGTAACGCGCTTAATGAAATTGTTGACACGAATTCAGTTTGCGCGGGGGGAGGGGATTGTCAGCGAAATTACAAGGCAGCTGCCTCTCCTATTGGGAAAGATTCCGCTGCCGCCGCCGCCGCCCGAATCACGCAACAATTGCAAAGTTCGCGCTCGGCATGAATATTTGCAACGACGTCGCGACGCAGGCAACGACGAAGCTCAGAAGTTTCATTCACCGCTGAAATTCTCATATCAGCGCGCAAATGGAGAACCGTTGCGACGCGTCGCGTGCGAAATCGTTTTCACCCCCGTCTGACACATTTCTTTGCACTTTGGGCGTTAACATTAATCGACGTACATTGGAGCGATATTTCGTAAAAAAAAGAAAAATTAATTTTACGTTTTGAAACTATTTTTGACAAAGCCTCTGTTTCGACGGTTTTGAATTTCTCGTTCAGAGATGATTTTACATGTAACGTGAATGGGAGAGCTGTACTTGTAAAAATTCAAACATCTCTAGAAACGTTGACAAGTTTTTTTTTTTTTGTCGACTAGGTGTCACCGTTATTTCAAAGATTGAAATCGCTCTTTGGAGTTTGCGTTAAACGAGAAAAATTCAAGAGGTTTCGCCATCCAACGTCAGTGACGAAAAAGATTTTTAAGAGGAGATTTTAATCTTCAAAACCATGGTAGATCTAGTCGTGAAAAAAATTTTTTCAATGTTTAAAAACGCTTTTTAACAATTTTCGAGAAAAACACGTCCTTACTTCTCCACCCTCTGTGATGATGCAAATTTATTTTCGAAAGAAACAAACTCACAATTGTCAAAAGTAAAAGTTTCACGTTTCAAAATAAAACCAAGTGGATCGTATTATATTTACATCAGTATATTTATTGGCAATTCTTTCGATTTTGCCAAAAACGATCTGAAATATATACAAAACCGACTATAATACAAAAAACGATATTTATAGTACAGAAATTACTGTAATATTAAAATTAGAGCAACTTGCGCTTTTCTAGTACGCGTCATTATTGCATTATTGTCATCAAAATGTCAAAATGAAAAATGAATGGTGCATGTTGAACGATGTTCTTTCGCGAATAAAGATTAATTGTGTCATATATTTGGGCTGCTCAAATAGATTAGACTCCAAAAAACAGAAAGCGGAGAAAAGTGACAGAGTAGTACACATTTTATTTTTTAAAAATTCTCTTTAAAATATAAATTCAAAGAAATATTGTAAAATGTATTGTTTGCAAGCCTTAGACTTGATCTAACAGCACGTGAAATGCGCAAAGTGGTATAATTGTTGTTATTAATATATTTGGTACGACTGCACAGAGTTGATTGATTTGGCAAGTGAAAATAAAAAGAAAATAATATCATCAAATTGAACCTGCAAAAATAGGTCATTTCATTCACAGATTTTTAGAAAAATTCCAATTAGTTTGAATGACGTTATGAAATATTGTGGCCGTTATGAAATTTAATTAGAGTCGAGACGAAGGTATTACAAAAATTACGTTATTATTTGCGAAACATGCGCGCAGAATTCCATGCTTGGAATTTACGTATTTTTAAATTCTTCCAACGACTGACATTCATGATGGTCTAAAACAAGTTAAGATTTATGTAAAAAATTTACAATTATGTTTTTTTTCAAATGCCTGATAAAGTAGTATTTCATTTTTTAGTATTATCAACTGGTCGAATAATACTAAAAAATATATAATACTAAATGATACATAATAATACATATACAGGGTGTCCCACTTTTCACGATTTTTCAAGTACTTGCGATAATCTGACAAAAGTTGATCAGTTTTCGATTGACTATACAATGCAATAAAAAAATTTCAATAGAAAAGATTAATGATGACAATTCACTGGTATAATTATTGTATTAGCGTGGTTAAATTGAACCATTAGAAACATAAATGGCAACGTTTTCTACATCACATATATTCGAGGTGCTACCATGTCGATTTGTTCTTAAATTTCATGTTTACTAGGAGTGATAATCATATTTACTAGCAGGAATGAATTATGCCTTCCTTCTTTCTTGTCACTGTTCTGCCTTTAGGATAGAACAAAGGCTGGTCTACCATTTTCCAAAACTAGTGGTCTACCTGCTACAGACTTTGTAACATCAATGACATCAAATTCCACATTTTCGTCAAAATCATATCTGAATTGCAAAGAAATTCGATTTTTCTAATTTTATTCAATGCACTTTGAGCCAATTCACTGGTTTAAATTATTTTAGCCAATTCGTTGTTTGTCTCAAACTTTTCTTTCTCATGACAGCAATTAATTAATTAATTAATTTCAATAATATATATATATATAATTTTAATACATAATTGTATTAAAACCAACTAAATTCGCAAACGTTCGAATTGCATTATTGCAACTTGCATCAGAGTGTGGAGTTGGAGAAATCGGCTTCCAAAGCAAATTATTTATGATACTTTTATGGTTAAGACGTTAAAATTAGAAAAGAAAATTTAAAAAGTGCAGATAACCGATTTCGAAAATCATTTATTAACATATTAATCGATACAACTGTATTAGTTTTGAGTCTTTGATAGTGCATAATGCATAATATCAAAGTAGACAGACTAGTACCAAAAAATTAGGAATGTATTAGTAAACTTTCGAAAAGGTGAAACTATCATTTAACAATAAACAGTATATTTTGTAGTTTCATAAAATGGACGCTAGCTAGAAAATTATTTTAATTATCAAATATTATAAATGATATCATGCGTGTTACACGCATTGTATTTCATCTCTTTCCAATAATTACTTCCCGGAGGAATTATCTTTGATTTATATATATTATTTATGGAAATATTTTTGAATTATCCAAACGAAGAACGTATTCAGAATATCAACTGACCTTCGATAATTGTCTAATGTCGTTTTTCGAATAGCATTCGAAAATATCTGTTGCAATGTATTGAGAACTTTTTCAATATTGACGAATTATTGTTTCTACAGACAAATTTCTATTTCATTTATTTTATAAATTTTTCTTCGATTGAAACTTTTTTCTATCTGTTCTCATCGGAGCTTACAATGTAGGGAAATTTTTCCAAAAATTTTCACGATTCTAGTTAAAAGTTCCACAACTTTTTCGATTTTTGACCAAACATGTAAATTTGCATTCGACTATTTGTTTTAGGAAGACATCCAGTTCAAGTTTTTTTTTTCTGGTGAACAATTGTTAATAAGTATAATATCCGACAGATAACAAGAGCAGAGACTATAATAACGACTCGAGAAGAATAAAAGAATTTCACGAGGAGAACAGGGACAGTCGCGAGTTAATTAATTAGTGGAATAATAAACTAGACTCTATATTGCAACTATCTTACAAAAGTATAAAAATTGTGGAGAAAATTATCTTTCTGAAAATTGAAAGTACGTATCATTAACTTTTATATACTATACTTGTTCCAGCAAACTCGCAATGCACGTTGGCGATTGCTTTAAACCAGGGGAATGAAAAAAGTTCAGAAACTTTTAAATAGATTCTATTTGAATGATAGATCGTGCAACTTTTTCGAGAAGTGTTCTCACATTACAAGCCCCGATGAGAAGAAATAAATGAATGCTGAAATAAAAGTTTCTTTTAAAAACTTGAAAACAAAAGTTTCTGACGGAGTGGAATTTAAAATAAACTGTAAAAGTAACAATTGTTCCGTCGAAGGAACAGATGATTAATATAAAATATAAAAAAATAGATAATTTACACAAAGAATGGATTTTTAATTAAACGTTGTTAAAACAGAACATTATTGTTTCCGTGTAAACGTTAGACTTGACTGTTCCATGAGAACATTATTCGAAAATGTGATGCTCTTTTCTGTAAAAGACCGACATCTTTTTATACACAAAACGTACGTACATAAGATCAAACAGAATTTTTCTTAAAAACGAAATGTTAATTTCGATCCCTGCTTTGAACCTCATTAATTTCACGTTCAATGTCATTTGAATAAAATGATTATTCCCAAATGCTTAAATGTCATAAATTGCATAAATTTCATGCTAAATATCATTTGAACGGAATGATTATTTCCAATGCCACTTTACTCGAAGCGATACTTTGTTCGTTGCTTTGCAAATAAGTTGCTGGCAGAAACGAAAACAGTTTCTGAGGATGAAGAAATAAAGGAACTTCAAGTTATATATACTTATAAAAATTAAAATATTGAAATACATAAGTACAAACATTATGAATATAATTATACAATTACAAATACAAATATTATAAGTGGAATTATATAAATTGTAGTATAAATTATAATATAAATTGATTGGAAGATAAGAACGAAACCTTGTAATTAAAAGTTATAAATTTGTAGATAGAATTGCAAATGACATGCATTTAATAACGTGTTCCGTGCAATATCTAATCATATATAATTATAGTAATAATATGTAATATTATACTAATGTATGTACATATAAAATTATAATATTGTATTATAACACTGATATTTCTTGACCTCGATTTCCTTTCGAACCTCGCGACAATTAATTTGAAATTCAAGAGGGCACGGTCCGCGCACACGCATACATTGTACGTATGTAAATGCGAAACGCTCGATCATTATCAAATTGTCAAGGAGCCGCGGAAATACGCTTTAGCAAAGTGTCCATCGACCGTGACCGTTGGATCGTCGATAATATCCGGGACGAATCGGTGCCCGCATTTTGCGACAGTGCGCGCCCGCTAATTACTAATTTATTGAGCCCCGTGTCAATTATCGGCGTAGTTGCTCGTTAAGCCCGTTACCTCGATTAAAAATGATTCAGCGCAGTTTCCACGTTCCCCTTGCACGTTTAAGCCAATTTCTTCCTCGCGGTGCCCGATTAAAATGCATATTTCATTTGGAAGCGCGGCGTATATTCCCCAGCCAGGCTTTTGTCGAACGACCGATGGGGCGCGGGTGGGGGGAGTAATGGAGAATTTTTTCAGAAGTAGTTTATACAGAGATAAATAGAATTTGCGGAATCGATGCAACCAATTGGAATTAATAATCATTCGGAGGGCGAAATGAACGAATGGAAGCACTGTGTGAATAAAAATGGACGTTTCGAAGCACAGCTGCCGATATTATTTTTTATTACGAGTCAAGTGACTGTGTTTTTTTTTTTTTTTTTTTTTTTTAATATTAATCTTCAAAATAAATTGAAATGTAGAGTAAATTGAAATTTATGGTAAATTGAAATAAATTGAAAAATTAGAATAAATTTAATTTCTTTTTAATCTTAATTTGAAAATAATTTTACGCGATAATTACACCGTCGAACAAAAAGATAGCACACTAGCTAACGTTATCGAATTTTTGGAATGACACGATCTGAAAAGAGATTCAATTTGGCCCTAGTGGCTTTGATTACTACTTCCACGACATCAGAAAAGAAGGTAAATTCACCTACTCTTTCCCTCTCTTGTCTTTTTGCATAAAAGGAACTTTCCAACTCGTTTTAATAAATTAAATTAAATTGAACGATAATCCGAGTGTGTGCAACTTGTAGAAGAAAACTCGAAAGAACAGTTTTCTAATATTTGCTCTGGAAAATCCAATTCGTTGCAATGATCGTGACAACTATGGAAAACAGTGTGTTTAATAAAAACATGGACGTCGTTTCTCTAAAAAGAAAAAGAATTCTTTTTGCAAAATGTTTTGCACAAATCAAAAGTACACCTAAAATATCATCACGCGCTCAATTATTCCTTTCCATCAATTTTTCAGCATACGAGACACGCTATTGAAATTTTTTTACAAAAAGAATCCTTTCTCAGAGAAATGGCGTCTACGTTCTCATTAAACACATTGTAGTATTCTTCAAATCAAATGTGCTCCCGTTGGAGAACGTACGACCATCGCGAATTTGTTGTTTCATTTTATAATCATCAACAATATTATCTTTCGATTTAGATTTTTTAGAAGGAGATCTAAATTCGACGTGCAGAATATGCACAAATGCTAATCATCGTGCTACCCATATTGATTCGTTTTCCAGCTCAGCAAATAATTATGAATTATGTTTGTTACAAGATTGTTCTTGCACTTGAAGGGATATTCTTGAAAAACTCGACTCTTTTAGGACTTTTTCCCAAGGAAACCACGATACATTTTAGTACACAGTTTTCGCGCGCAGATTTATTCATATTTAAAGAGTACTTGCAATTTCTTTTTTTAACGAAATTAATGAAAGTTGTGGAAATTATATAGCCTTGGGTAAAGCATGTTTTTAAAAACTAAAATGTTAATTGAAACGAAAAAACCAAAATGCATGTTAATTGGTACAAATGTGGCTATAGCATGAACCACGGAAACAGCGAAATTTCGATAATTGAAAAAATGGCAGCACTGTCAAGTCAAAATATCGATTTTCCTTGTGCTTTTCGTCTCTTAGGTGTAAAAAACATTAGATTTTGAAATCCGTGGTTCATGCGATCAAGGTACATTCGGTGAAGATCTCCTCCAAGTTTCAAGTCAATTGAAACGTGAGATATCCCGTCAGCCAGTTTAAAAAATATGGATTTGAGAAGAACACGTTTGAAGTTCTTGTTACCCTTTGTACAAAAATATTCATACTTTCGATCAATCGAGCAGTGCAAAAAATAAAATGTTATGAAATAATAATAATACGAAAAATAAATAATAATATTATAAAATGAAATATTTTTTGAGAAAAGCACATTTGAAGCCTCTGTTACCGGTTGTATAAAAATATTCATACTTGCGTTGCGAGCAGTACACCGTTTCCTTTAAACACCGTATATAACTTTGCTAATTTTACGAATTCAAACAAATCCTTTCACATTGGCATTCTCGAAAGCATATACTTTGAGAAGACGTAAAAGAAAGAAAAAATTGATTTTTTTCAAGCCAGATTACCAAAATACCGCCTTGACGTGATTTCACTTTTCCTTTCTTCGATTTGTATTCTTTCGGTACTATAATATACTGTGTATTATTGTTTATATTTGTAAACTCCCTAGGATATGCGAATTTCTCTATTTTTCTGTGCTGTAGAGCATCAGAATTTAAATAAACAAATAAATGAGCGAATAATACTTTTTCTCGAGTTTGAAAGTGCGCTCGATCAACTTTTACTCAAACACGTTCGACCATGCAGTTTGTATTATTGACGAATCAATATGGCGTGAAAGTGCACAAAAGTAGAAAAAATCTTTTTCGTTGTATTTTTCATTCAACCACTAATTGCGAAATCAGATAAATGCCGAAATTTATCCGAACGTGGCAGTATTATGTTTCGACAAGGGTCAAAGTACACGTGCAGTCGACCAAATTTCAAACTCGATTCTCTCGAAAACGTCAACTGAAGAAATGTTTCAAACATTTATTTCACCAATGAAACAAAATCTTCAATTCCCAAGTTTAAAATTATAATTATTTAGGCAACTGCTTCTCTGAAATAAAAGATTACTTGCAACTGGACGAGATAGTTTCCTTGTATTGTAAGAATGTCGCAACAAAAGTTCTGAATGAACGTAACAAGTTATGCGCTTTACTTCTTTTTGAATTATTGATATTATACGGACATTATCTCATTATCAATGACGAAAAATTGTCAGTAGTTTAAACTGTCACAACTTTGCAAAAGAAAATCACATAACGATCTGCTTAATTTCATTTTAAAGCGGAGTGCCTCTAGGCTCGTTTTTTTCCAAAGATAGTTTTAAATATCAGCAGACGAGGAAGATAAGAGTATTTTCCATGTTCAAAAATTGTAGAAATTCAAACTTTTGTAAGAACATTAAAAAATTGGATTCATCGTCGACTTGAAAATTGAAATTTTTTTCTTTGAAACGATTCCTTGAAACTTGGTGCACGATTCTTTATCATGATTTTATTGTTCTTTGAACATTGGGATTAAATGACGAAATTTTAGGATTTTTTGAATTTTTGTTATTAAACTCTAATGTTCAACGTTCAATAAAACGATGGAAAAATAATCTTGCAAGGGATCGTTGTAGAGGGGAAACTTTAGTCTTCGCAACTATGACAGATCTCGTCATAAATAAAATTCTTCGCTATTTTCAAATACGTGTGAAGAAAAAAATACTTTTCCATTTCTTACACGATGTTGAAATATCTTCGGAAAGAAAACGAATTCAGTAAAAAGCTTTATGTTTTAAAATGAGACCAAGTAGGTTATGATTTTTTTTTTCTTTTTTTTTTGTGAAATTACAACAGTTCAAAGTATCGACAATTTTTCATTTAAATTAATTGCGAAACCGACTCTACGGAAACAGAAATTTTTATCTGCCAGAATAGCGATGGTAAAACACGATCGTAAAATTTTTTTGGAAAGCCAAAACATCCTACAAACAACTGCACATGTTGCTCTTTTTATATTCTGCATGCATATTATCTATGCTAAAATTTTACATGCGTTGCAAAATTCAATTTTGCTTACTTTTTGTACCTTTATATAGTCAATTGTATTTATCAATTACATTATTTATTCATACATTTATTCAAATGCCACCCACGTGGATCAAAATGGAGATATCTAATCCCATCATTTATCAGTAAAGTAAATTTTCAAGTAATAGTGATTTTTTACTCACTCGACAGACTAATACAAGTTTCTTTCTTTGCGAGTTTCCCTAAAATGGAGAGAAAATGGCATTTTTTCTTAGTTTATTCATCCCCTGTTTCCAAAGATTCAACATTTAAATTCGGGATACCCTGTATACAGACCCTCAAGTATCGTTTTTTATTAGGACTTAAAAAGTATTGAAATACGAATGTTTGAATGACCAAAATGTTTCCGGACTCTTCAAAGTCATCGATGTTATTTTTGAGGTAACTGTGAGCTTCGAGTGACTTTGAACGTAAAAACATTTAAAATTCACGGCTGAAAAGAGAATGTTTTTTGTAGCTTGATCACTTACTCTTGTTCAACATTTCATTCTAGATTTTCAATATGTCATCCCTTTGCACAGTACATGTTTCGCGTCCCTCGCAAAGTTATGAATTTTAAATTCAATCATTCTCGACGTACACTTCCTAATACATAAGCTACGCTAACAGAAAACAATGTGTAGTTATTTGAAACGAAAAATGTCGAAAATTAAAGAAAAAGAAAATGAAACGACGTTTGACACTTGATATTGGCCACTTAATACCACTTCAAGCTACGTATAAAGTATTTTTTATTTTTGCATCCTCATGGTTAAAAAGCAAGACACCAATTTGTATATAAATTTAAATGTCAAAATTTCAGAAGCGCACAAGGGAAAACGTTCTTTAGAGATTTTTGCTCGTTTTTGTTCCATTTTGGGAAAAATCACAAAGAAAGAGACACATACACACACACATATGAGCCGTTTATTCTGAAAGTGGTCAAATTTTACCATTTACCTTTAAATCAAGATATTTAACAGTTTGCGATTTGATAAATTTAAAGACGTGGTAAACATTGTGTTTCTAAGGGTGTACAATTCACCAAGCCAATTAGTTTAGAAAATAATACATTTTTGATGGCTGTGAATGGACTTTAGCCACTTTCAAAACCAATGAAAAAAAAGGCACAAGTCCTTTCAAAAAAATAAAATTTCCTTAAAATAAAGAAAAAGATATTACAATTTTGTGTTACGAGATTAAAAAATATCCAACTTTTATTCGCTTTATTGGAGAAATGTTGCATTCGAGCAACATTTCCCCAATTTGCGTGTGAGGGGAGGGATTTAAAATAATCATGGTGTACATATAGTGTAACAAGTCCATTGTATCGTTGTAGTGTTGCGATTGGTCTCACAGTTTTGTACAGTTGTGTCAATTAAAATATCATTAGTTTCTTGACCCGACGCGATAGTAAATCCAGAGTTTTTGAATAGTGCATCCTCATTCATTGATGCTTTGCATTCTATAAAACGGTTCGAGAATTTTCTGTCGAGAAAATCGCAGTATCTCCTCAGTTTTGAGTATATTTAATTACAAACAAATGAGAAATTTATCACTTCTCAGTAATTTCTATCCCCAGGCGATGTCACACCGACGAGTTGAAAAAAGGAAAGCGACGAATTATATCGTGTACGGTCCGCAATCAGTTGTTAAAAGTTTCACCTTACCTGTAGATCGTCGTCGGTGAGGCTGACCCAGGCTTCCTCGGACGTTAATCCCAGCAGGAGGTCTCGATCGCCGAAATTAGCGAACTCGGCGCCAGGCCCGGGCACCAGCGGCATCAACCCCGAGGAGGAGGCGGTCGGTTGGAAGTTCTTGACAACAGAAAGAGAGAAAAACGGCGGTGAATCGATCGATCCGAACGAGCAGCGGCAGCTCTCTGCGGGTAGCGAGGTTTCGTCTGCCACGGACTTTCGGTAATTACAATTACACCGCTTGCTTCATGGCTTTTAATTAAAAGTTCGCCTAAATCTTCCACCCACGGCGATCAATTTAGAAAAAAAAAAAAAAAAAAGAAAAGAAAGAGAAAGGAAAGAGCGACGAGTGAAGCGTTCGATTAACGACAGAGGGGCGCGACGCGATGCAATGCGATACGATGCGAGGTCGGGACCTAATACACCGAGCTCTTTCGTCGCTCGACGTCTGTCACTTGGTTGTCGGTTCAATTAGCAAACTCATCGCTTAAACGTCGCCCGGTATCCGCCGTTTCACGCGGCCGAAATGTCTAACGACGCGATTGCGCCCGCGTGCTTCCATTTCCCCGTCTGTGTTTTCGTTTTTTTTTTTTTTTTTTTTTTGCTTTCTACTTTTCTCGGCGTTTTAGCTCGGGATCATTTGACTTTCGCTCTGCGCGAGTTGTCTGGCCGAGGAGCGTTTGAAAGGAACGAATGGAGCTTCTTCGGTGATGGAATTGGAAGAATTTCCTAAGGATCGATCGTACGCAACTAATGATACGGAAAGACAGTAGGATCCGCTAAAAATTGCGCCACTGCCTCCGTACAAAAGTTGCTAGTCTCTGACTCGAAGCACAGTTTCAAGTGTGCATAAACAGTCATTTCCGCGCAGAATTAGTTGCACTATTTCAAAAAGGAATCCGTTTCAATTGCAGAGCAGATACCGACTACAAGGCAAAATCTTTTTTCACTATACTTGATGTAAGCAAGAAATAACATTTTCCAGCCGTGACTCTGAATATCTCCAGAAAAGATAAACCGAGTAGAAGATTTATATCGTTGAAAGAAAAATTAGAGAAGATTTACATTATCGAAAGCAAAAATTTAAAGAAAGCTGATATTTAATAAAATCAAATTAAAAATGAAACCTAAAGTAAAAATTTTAATAAATTTAAATTAAAAATTATAAATTTGAAATTAGAGATGATTTTTCTTAATATTAATATCGTTATTATTATAAATATTATACAAAAATTTATTGATTCATCTTCATAAAAATAAATTAAATTTAATATCACTCTATTTAATAAATTACCTATCATTCGAATCGAATAAAAAATAGTTGATATTATCCTATATAATAATATAATACAATTAAAATTCTCATTTTTCTAAAAGAATAAATTTCAGCTGTTAAATCTTTTGAATAAAATTCAACCAAAAAAAAAGGAAATCAACGCAATATTATTAGAGAAAATATAATAATTAGAAATTCTTGATCGGGTGATAGGTCAACACCATTTTGCAAGAAATTTGACAAATATGAATCGACAATTCGCACAATTGGAAAAAATCGAAAAAAGATTTTCTTGAAAGAGATCCTCCCCTTACCAAAGATCTTTTATTAACAAAAACAGGAAATTGTTCAATTGTTTGGATAAATGATTGCAATAGGAAAAATATTCCTTTCAATACTTGTTATATCAGACAGAAAGCACCAAATATTTTTATTTAGTTACAGTCTTTTTACGCTCTTGAATTCGTATATCGCGTTATATAGGGGGGCCTACTGCAGTTGTCCAAATAATTTAAAATATTGTTTCAAGAATAAAAGTATCAAATCGTCATTGGATTAGAAAAATTACGCAACTGTCGTATTTTGCGAGTGACAAGATTCCTCGTGAAAAACAGTGAAAAATATATTCATTCGACACAACGTACATGTGATGGAATGATTTGTGTCGAACAGTTTATTGAAATCTCTGTCAAAATCTTCTTTGTTTGGACAGAGAGGAAGACTATAATCTCCAATTGTGAGTTTAGAAACTAGGGACCAAACAACTGCTAGAAATAAATGCTTTTGCACATTCTAATAGTAAAGTGAAAAAAAAGAAAATGAAATGAGATATAATCACAAGTTTGTTATTCAAAAAATTCTACTTGAGACTGTTTATCTGCTCGAAACTATTTGAGATTAATATAAACAGTGGAGCATCTATTATCTAAAGATGTAGTATCTGGACTTTTCACCATCCAAACATTTCATTGTTCAAACGTTATACATGTTTGTCCTTTACTATGGCACAATAGCTTCAATTTGGCCCAGAATATTGTTAATACTACTTTAATGCAGTTCAATACATTGAAAAGTTTATACGATCTTGCATTGAGAAATACGTAAAAGATTAAAAAAATATTTCGTTTATATTGCATCTTACTTTTATTCGTGCTTTGCCATTGCATTATTCTTCCTTGAAGTTATAATGTAATAATAATAATAATAATAATAATAATAGAAAAAAGTTGTACTGTCCTTTTACTGGTGACTAAAGTATAAAACTAATATCAGAGAAACACAAGCTTGTACTTATGTGTTTCGTAAAGTGTCGTTCAAATTTCTGTAAATTCGTAAGATTTCTCTGGAAAATTACGAATGAATCGTTTTAGTTTGTAATTCTAGCGCTAACTTGATGTATTGTTCTCCTTGTTACTTTAGATACTAGAGGTTTCACTTCAAGTTGCAAAAAAAAAAAAAAAAAAAAAAGAAAAAAAGTTAAGTCGCAAGGAAAGAGAAAAAATATTCCATTAAATTCCAACGCATTACTGAATATTTTAAAGTTCTGTCTAAAAACTCGAAATTGAAAAAGAGAAGAAAGAGAGAAAATATTTCGCGTTACATTTTCTCCAGAATGTTACTCCAGAATATTTTATGTATTCCAAAAGAGTATAAGAGAAAGAGGCAAAGAGAAAGGTTCTTACAAAGTTGTGACAAAGGTAGGTACCTGATTGATCGGCGGAGGCATGACCGCCCCATCGACGAAAGGAGCGAATCCAGAAGTGAATCTCGGCGGATCCAAGTGCACAGCGAGAAGCTCTTCCAGGCTCCGCAAACGAAGACACGGTGCGATATCGTCAGCCTCAACGTCACCAGGACATCCGGTCTGATCGGCGACGCGACGTTTCACCATTAACGGATCACGCTGTAGAGCCCACGGTGACAGGGCAGAGCCGCCAAGTAAAACCACCCTCTCGACTAGCTCTGCCATAGAAAACACGTCAAACGATGTAACACGACGCTATAACAATTCCTCGAGGACCAGGAATCTCAATTTTGTCTGTGATTTTATACAAATCCACTGTTAAAAAGTAGTATATTTTAAATGGATTTCTTGTGCAAAAAGATACATTTTCTTTTTTTATTTGAGGCTTCGTTCTCGTGGAAATCGAGTTTAACGATTTATCAAGTATAGTTCTGGACGTGACCAAAAAAAAAAAAAAAGGAAGATTAACACGAGGTGATCCTGTATGGAAAAACGAGTGAAAAATGAAAGAGTAGAAAAAAATATTTTCCCCTTTTGTTTTCGAGGAAATCCAGGTTTTCACTCGAATTCAAATTTTCGAGAGTGCAGTTAAGAAAATAGAACAACGATGGATATTTATTTTACAATTTTTTTTTATTTTCAAGTATATTTATTTATATTTTGGTATTTATTTATTCATTTATATCTTAGTATTTTTATAATTATTTTACTTACGAAATATTGTAGAAAATACTGTACTTTCAACATTTTGTGTTGCATTTTCCTATACTGTAATCATGTATATATGTACACTTTTTATATTGTGTGTAATTTGATGTATGTAGTTTAAAATTTTTTTATAAATGCCGCAATTTTTAACAAACCATATTCAACGTCGATTTCCTTGACAAATTTTATTCTACATTTTTGACTTGTTTCCATGGAGAAACCTCCTGTTAGTTATTCTTTCCTGTCACGTCTAGAATTAATTAAACTCAAGTACACTTGAATCTTTTTTCTTTATTTTCAACGTATTTCTTCACACAGAATCTATCCTCTCTTGTAGATCCGATGCTTCTACCCTGTATTATCTCATTTATTTCAACGTTTTACGATTTTTTTTAATTTACTCAATAAACAATTTATTTAATGTTCTTCACAAACAAATGTTACCTTAACGTTTTACCATAATAATATTGATATTCTGTCATAATAATAATTTTCTCCATAAACAAATGTTAATATCTTAAACCTTGATATCACGTTAACGTACTTAAAATGCTATCTTAAATGCTACCAGATCGTATGCTCGAAAACAGCACGTGTTGAGAAACAATCACACTATGGCCCTGATTGAAACAGTTACGAATACTGACAGGACCAAATCCAACATGTATTTATAAATCCAATACGCAAAGTTCGTTTCATAGGGTTCAAATTTCGAAAATTAGTTTCGAACCTCGAAACGAATATTTGCAAGTTTCATAAATCTATTTATAAGCATTTTCGATATTACAATGACAGAATCCAACTTTTTACAAATACCAAGGGAAAAGGTACGTTGCATCTAATAAATTTTATTTTAACGTTTGCACATGCTAACGTTTAGACATAAAATTTATTTTACAGTTCTTGTTTGCTAACTACTTCTTCTTTTATTCCCTGTTGCCATTATGCTCAGATATAATCGCGTGCAATCACTCGATGAATGAAAATGATTATAAATATTGTTACAAATAATTTCAAGAAAATGCCACTCTCAGAATGAACAATTTCGAACAAAATACTCACGAGGCTTTGGATCTATTCGATCAACGTTCGATTCTGTACAAAAGTACTTTTTTTCATATCACAGAGTAGATCGAGTTCGAATCTATCGTATTCAAGCTCGAATGTGGTCGAAAGTTCAATTAAATATTTATGAGGCTTTGTATCCTTTTTTACAATTAATAATCTTAATTTTCTAATTAACTAACTTGGGCAGTTTACAGATGATATACATCATTCGATGACATACTGGATCGGTATGAACTCATAATCTTTTTAGTTGTACATTACATATAATAATTTAGGTAGTTTATTTAAAAAATTTTAAAAATTTTATAAATTTAAAAAGTTTATAAAATTTATTTTTTTTATAAAATTTTCATAATTAATAATTTAGGTAATTCATTTTCTCCCTTGCCACTAACTATGGATTGTTTTCACTTACGAGTGCCCGATTATAAACTTATTTCACTTGCAAGCGCTGACTGTAAATTTACTCTACTTGCAAGTGCCTGACTATAAATAGACTCATTCCAC
This sequence comes from Tetragonisca angustula, assembly GCA_036937485.2. Classification (NCBI taxonomy): domain Eukaryota; kingdom Metazoa; phylum Arthropoda; class Insecta; order Hymenoptera; family Apidae; genus Tetragonisca; species Tetragonisca angustula. Next base: position 341,191 of record JAWNGG020000041.1, read on the forward strand.
TGCAAGCGTCTAACCATAAACTTGTTCTACTCGCAACTGTCAAAGTATAAATGGACTGGTTCTACTTGCAAGTGTCTGGATATAAACTTGTTCTACTCTAAACTCTAAAGTGACTCAATTTACTTGCGTCTGACAATTGACGGATTCATCCTACTCGGTAAACTTCTGTAAAAGCGAAAAGAACAATGGTCCTGGAAAAAACCGATGTCAATAGAAATTTCGATCGCTCGTAACAGTTAATAAAAACAACGATCCTTCAAAATTGCTTCAAGAAATCGAAATCGATGTCAATACAAGCCCTGTCTAAAACTCGTATAACAGAGAATCAACCTTCGTTCGTGAATAAATAAACAAAGAAAATGCATCGAGCCAAGGGAATCAACGGCCGATTCGAGAATCGTCAGTTCGTCATCGACGGTTCGTCGTGAGGGCGAGGAAAAAAGAGAGAGAGTGAAGGGGCATTAAGGACGACGCGAGGTGGGTTCGTTAGCGGAATGGAGGTGCAATCTAGAAACACGGCCTGGTTCAAGCCCGCCCCTCCGGCGACTCTGTTACTCTTGCTCTCCATCGCGAAGATGGCTACACTCGAGGAAGCTTGTTAACGTCTCTAGTGGCCGTCGACAACGAAGACACCAATGGCACTGTCGTCGTCGTCATCGTCCCCGAGGAATATCCCCTCGCGCGAAGAATCCTGACACCTCTCGCTGCCAGCGCGCGGCGAAACACGACACGGAAGGAATCAACGTAAACGGCCAACTGTTACGGTATTTTTTCTACGGGACGTGTGACGGCTAGGTTCGGGGCGATATCCGGTTTCGAAACGTATGTACATACGTGCTACACTCGAGCGTCATTCCTTGAAAATGGCACCTCTCTATGAGAGAGATTCAAGACTTGGACCATTTATATTATTTATGTATCGCTTACTTTCTTCTAGACTTTTTAGATAAACATTAATTTAATATATTATTATATTAGCATTTCTTTTATATTATTTATTTAGCTCTTACTTTCTTCTCTTACTTTTTACATTAACATTGATTTAATAAACATTAATCATAATTGTAATATATTAGGTACAAGATATTATACCATCGTGTCACGTATAGGATGGCCATTGAAAAACTGTAGGATTTAATTCATAAAAATTCACACATAATACTGAAAAAATTAATTACATTTCCAAATAAAATAATATGTGTTTGTAAAAGCTATTTTTTCATAAAATCGTTCAGTTTTTCAGTGACCACCCTGTATTTGTACTTTCCAATTAAAAAATTTCAATTTTTCTGTCTTTTATATCATATTATTTCTTTTATATTATATATCTGTCTAATTATATTATTATCTTTCTTTCATATTATATTATTTATTTATGTGAATCAGAAAAGTATTAGCACATCTAATTTTTTCGCGACACTTTTATGAAAACAAAATTGTGATACGTTAACATCGTAAGTGACAAAATTGTAAATAACTCACTACGAAAGTAATGGGCACAGTAGCAATTTCCAATAATAAATTATACAATAATAATACAAAAATTCGAGAGTAAAGAAAAAGTGCTTAATCTGCACCTAATGGCGGGATGTTGTTACAGAAACTGCAAAATATTGTTTTGTAAGTACTGAAATGCTATCAAATGATATCGCGCTAAAATTAGAAATTTTAAATCAATAAAAATATTTTGTATTCTGTTGAAATACAAGCTAGAGTTTCAAAAAAAAAAAAAAAAAAAAAGAATTGTCATTTATCAATACCATTTTGATTCTCGAATTTTTACGTTAGTTATCACTACATACTTATTGAAAATTGTCACTGTGCATTTTAATTTTGCACATAGTGAATTATTTAATAAATATATAATAATAATAATGACAAGTAAATTAATGGTAAATAAACGGTAATATGTAACAATAAGTAAATAGTAAATTATTTATTTATTTATTTTGTTAACATCAGTTTGTTTTCATAAAGGTCATCGTATTTTTTTTTTCTCAAACCAAACATTTCGCTATCGATACACGAACCTCTAGAAAAAACTCACAGCAAATGTCAAACGGGGGATGTCAATACTTTCTCAATACTACTCTTCAACTACAGTACAATACCACTCACTGATTGAAAGGAACATTTTTGTTATGAAAAACTGAGTTTGAACTGATTTCAAACCTAGAAAAAAGTATAAAAAAGGTAATCGTAATGCCCCACATTGCTTAAAAACATCTCAATTCTATTTCACAGGATATCATTCCAATTTCTTGCACTTTGTAAATTAATTTGAAGTAGTATATGAATTTATCAACAAGTTGTGAAAATTTCGTTTTATTTGTACAAGAGATTGATTTTATTGTATAGTTACTTACTATAATATAATATGTACTATAATATACACTACAATACTTATTATAATATAGTTTAGTGAAGTTATTCTTAACTGCTATAGTATCGAATCACTTGTAATATTTATAATGGAATTTTGGAATAATGGAAATACAAATTTCAGTACGTCAATCATACTTTAGAGAAACGTACTCAAATTCATTAGAGAAGCATATTAAAACATCTGCTGAAGGAAAGTTGAGAACTGTGATTCTGGAAGCGAAATATGACAGGCAATGAACGTTTCCTTCTGTAAAATATATAATTCTGTAAAAAATATAATTTCTCTATCGGTGTAATTGAAAGCACCGTAATACCCCATTCGAAACAGCACGAGTATCTCAAGACTTCTTACATAAAAGTCAGTAAAAATATTATAAGTATTAAAATTTTTTAATATTTGTTGCATTATATTCATAATATTTTAATAACATTTGTAATCTTATATCTTTATAATATTTTAATAATATTTAATAATATTTATTTAATAATATTAAAATTATTTGCACAATGAAGATATTTGTAGGAAAAATCATCGGGACAGATGACGAATTAACATAGGTAAACGAAAAAGATTGATTTCCTCGGAATATTGATGAATCGTGTTGTTTTGGCTTAGGTTTAGGTTAGGTTTCATTGCTTCAGACGCTGACTTAACCTCTTGCGCTGGCAATTGGTTCGCGGACCATAACGAGTAACCAAACCGTATATCTAATGATTCGTCGCTTTCTTTTTCTTTTGAACTCGTCGATACGATATCACTGGATGGAAATGATTAAGAAGTAATAAACTTGTCATTTGTTTTGCCTGGGTTACAAACTCAGAAAATGTTGCAACTTTTCAAAAAATTCTCGACGTCATTCCAGCGCAAGAGGTTAAAAAGAGGTTTAATTTATTTATATATATATATATATATATATATAATTTATCAAAAAATAGTTTAATATAAAATAATAATTTTGGGAATTATAGATAATTTATTAATTTTTTTTGATTATTTATTATAAATTAATATTTTAATATTTAATTTAAATATAATTTGTGTATATATATATATAAATATTAAATTTATATTAATATTATTAATTTAGTTATATAGTTTAATTAAAACATTAATTTTGTAAATTAAAATTTAATTTATTATTATTTAACTAATATAATTTTTATATTATTAAAGAATTAGTTATTTTTTTTATTATTTTTTTTTTTATTATTATATTTACTAGAAGTTATTATTATTTAAGATTTTTAATTTTAATAGAATTTTTACATTTAATTTTTATTTTATATATAATTTTATTTATATATAGTTTATGATTATTTTTTATTTTTTTAATATTTATAGTATGTGAAAGAATTTTAGGTTTATTATTATTAATTAGAATAAATTATGAATTTGGTCATCAAAAGATTAAATTTTTAAATTTAATTTTTTAATAATTAATGATTGAATTATTTTTTTTTATATATTTAACAATAATTGTTAGTTTTTTTGATTTTATTATTTTAAGAAATTTGATTTTTTTAATTATCTTACAATTGGATTATAAAAGATCCAATTGTAAGAAAGGATAAGTAGTCGAAGAACGACGAGATTTACACTGAAATAATTGATTGAGGGATGTTACCTTTCGCCATGGGCGAGACGGCTAAAAAATTGGCGAGCGCGGCACCCGTACCGTGCCCGAAGAGCGTCAACTTGTCGGGGTCGCCGCCAAAAGCACCGAGATTCTCGTGCAACCAGTGAAGCCCTGCCACTAGATCCATCAACCCGTAATTTCCTTGAGCGCTCCCCTTCGGACCTGTTTTCAGAAAACCTGCAAGCAATTCCGTACGGCAAATCAGTACAACGTCCCCTGAAATCCTCCGTGCGTCGTTTGCAACAAACGTGTACCCCATAAGACAGAGAAGTCCCTCCTTGGAACTTTAAGGGATCAGGATAGTTTGACATTTTCAAAAAATCGATGTTTTGACTTGAATAATAGTTTGAAGTGTTGGAGATAAGATACAAAAGGTCCTAGCTTTTAAAACGACTTATTTTGCGGTATAACAATAAATCCTCCACGGATACGGAATAATTGAATTTGTATCACTGCTTAAAACTTTAAGCAGTATTGCAATGTGTAAATCGTGTGATTCAAATATTACATTTGGCGAATCGAATATCAGGGGACTTGGATTCAATTTAGTTGTGAATGGTGGGAACTATGAGTCGCGATATATAAGTAGAAAAAGTAAGTGGAGGATACATATGAAAAATGACGTGATTCAGAAACTTTAAACGCGTTTTTCTCGAAACTCGGTTTTTAGAAACGGCGTGCAAGATATCTCGGAATCTAACTTTACCTACTATTGTATATACCGTGAAACTTGGTACGTGTCTTTGGCATAACACTTACTACCAGGGATTGACGATCAAACATTTTTCAATTTTCAACAATTTCGAAAAATATAAACAAAAAACTTGGAAATTTTTGGCACAGATTCGATACATCGAAAACAAATAGCTGCCATTTTCATAATTTTCACAGAAATGAAAATGTTGCATCGTCAATCCCTAGAGAATATTGTTTACTTTTGAACTTTTCTTGCCTTTCTGTTGCAACTAATCCTGTTTGGCTGGAATCATGCACACCGATAGGCAATGTAAAAAAAAGTTAAACAAGAGCCCTCTTTTTTTCTTTTTGTAATGTTGCTTTTTTTAATATTGTTTGACAAAAGCTCATGTGAATCAGTACTCCAAAGTATTCGTAATTTTTAGACCTGTCAAACTGTCCTGTTCCCTTAATTAAAAAAGAAAAAAAGAAACTTTCCTAATTCAATCACAATTGAATGTTTGTGAGCAGCACTTGTTGCAAATTAATTTCAACAAATGTTAAAAGGTATCGAGTTTTGGGCGTGTTTGATGATTTGAATTTGTAGAAGAAGTAGAACAATTGTTCAAAAATCGAAAGCGCACAATATCGTGGTTTGTACATAAAACAAGAAAAAATGTTGACACAGTGTGAGAGCGACAATGACGAATTTATATAAATTCGAAATTATATTTATAAAATTTTATAATTCAATAGAATTTTATATAAATGATGGAATTATATTTAATATAATTGTTTTGTGTAAACAGTGAAATATTTAAACCGATGTAATTTCTATAACACAATCGTCAATGCAAAATTAACATTTTACAGATTGTTCATACAAAGTGTTATTTCATTTCTCCAGCTTCGAAATGTAGTGCTCGAAACATTGGAAATTTACGTGTACGTTGCAGTTCAAAAGTCTCGGGTCACTTTCTACTTTTAACAGTCAATGTTTGTCACGGATAATAAAATTTTTCATCATGGACAATTACGAGTATTATCGCACTGTCCGTGAGAAAATTTAGTCGCGTTCGCGTTCACACCGTTTCTAGCTTTTGAAAAATATAAAAATATATTTTGGAATACTTAGATCTTTGAAAGATTTTTCGGGAAGAATAGGAATCTGCTTCGAAAAATTTACGAATGACGAGTTATTCAAGGGACGAACGATCCAGGTTGTCTATGGAGGATTAAATTGCACGTTTATAATACAATCGTTAACGTAAAATTAACAGTCTCGCTTAAAAGACGACAGCATTTTCTAACTGTAACTATTTTGTAACTATTTTGAAAAACACGCAGTTTCGAGGAAAACCACGTTTAAAGTTTTATTTGCATTTCACACAGAGATAATTTTATTTGCCATTAATTCATCAATCAAAAATTTCTAAAGTGTTGTTCTATTTTTGACATGCGCAAGAAAAAAAGGAAATCGATTTTTTGGGTTTCCTCAAATAAATCGTTCTTGAATAAATTCAGAGATTCCATATTTCCACATTTGCTGAAAATTCCATAAAGATCACAACGGTTTACTTTTTAATTCGAGTTATTGCAGGACCCCAAAGAAACGAATTAATCTTCGCGAATGCAGAGTTTTTTATTGCGGACATAAACCAATCCTTTATGCTCTTTCCCCGCGACGTTTTACGAGCCACTCTGAAAATAAACTCGCCGACGCTATTGCTCCAGGAATCGCCACAATGCGTTAATTGAAGTTTACTGGCTTCGTCATCATCCGCCAAAATTAAAAACATTTTCTTCGTTTTCAACAAAATGTGATGGAGCGATATACGAAGATTTCAGAAGTCGTCTCTCGTTAGAAATAATTTGTAAAAAAAAACAGTTATAATTTACAAAATTGTAATTTATAAAAAAAAAATTATAAGGACAATTCATTAATTTGCAAGTCCTTTGCAAATGTTATCGTCGCTATGTACTTTGTTGTTACTTTTGTATGCAATGAGTTGGAGTTTGTGAGATGCGTCATTTATTTTCACAAAAACGTTCCGAGAAGACTAGGCGTGCCAAAGAATTTTTAGGCATGTTAATGTTAAATGTGTTACGCTGTAAACGCAGTACGGATTAAGTTGATTACTCATGAACATATTTTATACTTATTTCACTACTTTCTACGTATAATGCAAAGGATAAGTAGTAATGGAGATACATGGTCAGACATGGTGAGATATTCATTCTTCGAAATTAGCAAAGGTGACAAAGGTATGTTCCCCGGAATGTTAATCTTCGTACGAAAGAATTCATACTACGTATGTATTATAAATTATTACACAAAAGAATAAAATAAATTTATTAAAAATTAAAAGAAAATCATCAATTTAAAGAAATTTCATTCATATTTCGAATTATTTGCACTCAGTCGACAATCAACTAAATCCACGCGTGCTAAACAAACTTTGAAATTCAATTTTTCTTGAAAATTTGCTAGAAAATTCTATTTCACATTTTTCTTCTTTATCTATGAGTGAATTGCATGACTTGTAGATACGTGAAAAGAAAAGTTTCGTAATTTTGTAATATAACTATAAAAATTTTCATACAAATTCATAGTTTTGTAAGTAAAATTTAGAAAAGGGAAACTAGATAGAAAATCATTTTCGATTATTATCATACAGAGTGTAGCACTTTTGTATTTTTGCATCTCCAAATTTCCTTTAAATGAAAATCCACAGTTCAATGACGAGACATTTTCAACGTTCTTTAATTGACAAAGATGTTTCATCTTCTTAGCACGTGATAATATAATACAGTATAATCGATTCCTCGTGATATGCAATACTCTGTAAATACAGTACACTCCTGTTAACCAACCCAACAGTTTAAGGGATTCAAGAGGTTTGAGGACTCCACTTTACCATGACCCTTCTAGCATTCCTATTACACTTGACGTATGGAAACCTTTATCAAATAAATAGACTGGAACTAACCCAACCAACTTACAGCAACGTCGTACTCTTTACGTATTCCGATGGAAATGAACTCTGAACTCTGTTCCCTTGCCCTTTGACAATATCTCTTGTACTTAAATCTGGGATTACTTGATTATGTTACACGTGGCTTAATAGGTATATTTAATCTCTCGACCGTGCCCCAGTGAGAATATTTAAATGCTAAATAAATTTAGAACTTAGGCAGAGCTATACATCATTTTATTTTAAATGTAATTTTTATATTATAATTTATATTACAATATAATATATGTTATTTTATATTACAAATGTAATTTTATATCGTTCCAATTATTATCATTTAAATTATTTGCAATCATACTGATTTGTAAGTAGAATTGTAATGATTTGTAACATTTTAATTTGATTTGTAATATGCATCTTGAAACGTGTTAACACTTGAGTAACATTGCATTTTTCAACTTGTAACATTTATATCTATCTTTATCGAATAAGTGTGTCTTGAATTATCTCTTATTATTTTCAGTTAAAATTTTGTATATATCATTTTATTTTTACTTTTATTTATTTTTAATCTTTTTTATTTTTGATAATTGTAGTTATTATAGTCGTTAAAGTTGAAAGCGTCAACTTGCCGAAATTTCAGTTATGCAAGAATTATGACTGCATTCTTACAAATTCCAAAACATGCGATTTTCAAAGATACACATCTATGTAAAATCACGAAAATTATTGTGCAACCCTGATAAAGTGGAAAACGAGAGTTTTTGTTTAAATTCTGTTATGAAATTACGTATCTAAAAAGGGGAGAAATTAGTTTATATTTTATTACTTTTCTTCGCAAATAATTTACACCAGGTGATAATAAAAAGTATAATGATCATACGATAGCGACGAAAATTTTGTTTTCAGTAAAAAATAACATGCGCTGATTAACTTTTGAGCCCTGTGCATTTATTTTTAAAATATCATATCGCCTCGAGTTTTATTTTATTTTCACATTCGTTTTATTATTATTCTTAATAATAATACTGTTAATTACTATTAATGTAACAATAATAATGTTATTATTACTAATACAATGTATATAACTCTCTCGTATTTTGTTACGAGATATTATTTACACTGTACACTGAAGGAACATTTAAATTCCTCAGCACCACGATTCAACACGATCGGAATCATTCTGCACTTTCTTTTCACGAAATTATAGTCTGACATTCTCTTTTATAATAAATAGTTTCATCAAGTGCAAAATTTTTTATTTCGTTTCAGTTAAAATATATTTTATTTGTCTTTTATTTAAATTGTCTAGAGATTAATTTCCAATGAAAAAAATTTTATTTTAATTAGTTTAAAATTAATTTTTCTTCTCTCTCTCTCTCTCTCTCTCCTACATTGTGAAGATAATAATTTATTTACAAATATAATAATCGATGTAACATTCAAGCATTGGTACAAGAAATTGCATGAACTTTCGATGGAAAATAAAAAAAAAAAAAAATCATGATACTAAAGGTTAAATTTTGTCGATAATTTGACAAATTTCTTACGTCTTCTTTGTGATACACAATTTTGAAATTTTGCAGTTAAACCATATTGTAATTGGAAGCTAGATTTATAACAATACATTGTTTTTTATTTCTTGCATTTTACATTAAGTAATTGAGTTATTCGCTCCAATATTTCTCGCTTCTTAGAATTATTTCACGCAGACGAAAATTGCGAGCTCTAATTAAAAGCTGGAATAATTATCGGAATAATTATCGCGTCATAAATTTACAAAATCATTTGGTACCAGACTGGAATTTAACTTTAACGTTACGAGATACATTAACATAAACGTCTTCGTTAAGGACCAACATGCACGAAACTTACATTTTGCATGAAATTTATGAAATGGCTCAAAAGCATATTATTAACTTTACATGGAATTAATTTTAAGAAATAATTTAAACTGCACAATACTTGGCTTGAATTCTAACACTGCTAAAGAAATATTTAAGAATTTGTTTCATGGTTTGGAATGTTATAGGGATAATTAATTAATTAATTAATATAAAATAATAATACAACACAAAAATAATAATTAAAGTAATAATTAAAGAAAAATTTTTCTGTCGATTATTTGCCACTTTCATTAAAAAATTTTCCTCGTAATAAAATATTTGGCTCAATGAATGACATTTATTTACTAACGTTTGAATATGTAAAAAGAATACTCAGTTTTCCATCGTTGATGGACAAAGAAACATAACAAATTAAAAAATTGTTTAAAATGTATAGCAAAATATATAATAAAAGTATTTAAAATATATACCTTCAAAATATTTAAAATACACATTTTTATTACAAAATTACTAGAATTCAAAGGTCGAGAATTTTGTGATTCTTTTATTTTAAAAGAAATAGTCTATACTTGTTTTGAAAATCGCAAATGTACAGCTTAAAAATCTCTAGGAACTCTCTAAGTAGCAGCACCATCAGTAGAATGGAAAAGATTCTACATGAGAAAATAAAAGAAAAATTTGGCACAAAGTCTTACCTCGTTTGAAAATTTCGAAAACGTTGGAAAAAAAGTTTGAACATTCGTAAAATATGATTGACAATGAGTGCAACTTGATTATCGTACTGTTTTGTTCTTGACCACTTCTGCTTATTGAAACTAATTAAAATGACATGATACACTTTTACAAAATATTCACTTCTTTTTCGTATTATACTGTCAGAAATGTTACCTTTATTTCTCCGTATGAAATTCAGCTCGACGAATTAAGCTTGTACTTTTACTTTTCAACTCGTAGAATTAGTCAGTTTTATTGTTATGCAATATTTTCAATATTTATTATGTTAAATTGAGTAACTGTTCTTTGACATTCCCGTAAATATTTTTTTAATTTTCCATACTCTCGGAAACGAGAAAGAAATTATTTCGTGTTTATTTCGAAATTTACCAATCACTCTTTCCTTAATTCTTGTTTGTTTTATTTTCATTTTCAATCAAATTTCTTGTTTATTTCTGCAACAGTGTTGCAACATAAATTCAAATTACATTCAAATTGTAAAAAGCAGGAAAAGTACAGTGTTGGAACTACAGTGACAAAGAAATGTTAATAAAGTTATACACTTTTAATATTTATTTCTGAATTTATCTTGTATTTAAGAATCTTGGAAATTTACGTCGTGGTTGGGCAAAAAGCTTGATCTTTCAATTTAACTTTGTTCAATCAACGATCGATGATTAATCTTATTCATTGAAGATCTCCGAAAAAAGAAATTAAAAAATTAAAATTTCAATGTCTAACTCTGACTTACGTTGGAAAAATACAGAAAATAAAGAAAAAGAAACTAGAGCAGAAGGAATGAAAGATAATGTTGCAAGATTGACTTTTGCTTCTCGGTCGTGTATGTAAGTGAATGTATCGTACCTAATCCAAATTCAAAATGTTGAAACAGCTTAATTGGTTTCAACTACGGCCACAATCAGAGGGCTGACACACTGATTACTTTTACCATCGATGCTAACAAAGTTACTCAACTCGCGTAATTACTCAAAGCTTATTGCTCGTTTCGTTAGATTCGACTGCAGCTGGAAATCGTGGCGCCGGTTCAAGGTTATTCCGAGAGCAATCAGAAACTTTGCGGCGGGTAACTACGCGAAGGATATTTGCCGCACGTGTCTGGCGGTCGAACACCGAATCACTGCCATCGTAACTTGCCAATTAAAATGCAAATTTTCACGAGTCGATCGACGAATCACCACGCCGTTTCCTCCGGTGTCATTGACTCCTTTGAAATAACAAGGTGAACGCCGCTCGATGATGCTGAATCTCTGAATCGATTGACGAATTGCTTGGAACAAGATGTCTGCCGAAATTGGTTCTCGAGAGACTCGAAATTGAAACTTTCTTCTGTTTACAGGATTGAAAATTATAGCGCGAACTTTACTTTACTAAAAGTAATGAAATAAAATAAAACAATAGAGAAAGCAATTTCGCGAGAAAAGTAATTACAATTTGTTACTTGAATTAAACTTTTTGTGAATAATTTTATTTTATACACTTGAGAATGTTTCGAGACTAGATTAAACTAGTTCTCTTTATTGTTATTTCCAACATTACCGTCTTGACGCGTTTCGCTCGTATAAAGGTAAATGAGGCAGAAAAAACTTAAATGTACACGTCTCATTTTGTAATAATTCCCACTCATCTGTCTTTTCATTTGTCTGTGTAATGAATCTTTGAAATCGTAAAGAGACTTTATGGACACTCTGTATATTATTTAGACATTATTTGTTTAAAACATCATCTTTCTTGTTTCAAGAAATATATTTCTGAAAGAGTAAATTAAATTTCTAGTTTCTCCTTATTTTCTCCGAATATTTAATTGTCTCGTTTAATAAGAAAATTACGAATGTTTCGTAAATGATATTAATCAAGTAAATTTGACTTTAAAAAGTGATTCTTTCTTCACTGTTGCAACTCGTAAGCTGCCCGATTGAAACGCGGGGATAAAACTTGAATTTTTGAAAAAAAAAAAAAAAAAGAAACGCTTTGAAACTCATTGGCACACCTAATAGAGCAAAATTACATTCGTACATGCCAGAAATTGTGGGCTGGAGGTTCTCTTTGAACAAAATCCAATGGCAAGCTCTGGGCTATCGATTCATCGGAGAGTGGACAGCTATTCAACGCCTCGTGCGCGACTGTACACGATTTTATCGGTCATGTGCAAAATTCAATAATAGCGGGGATCGACGTGACAAGAAATCTAGAGATTCTGCCTGGTTGATTGCTCGCTTTTCAACAAGAACAAGTTCTCGTCAAGACTTAATGCCAGATGTAATTGTGCAAAATCAATTTAGTCGATTGATTTCAATTTCGAATCGTTTCGTTTTTGTCACGACTCTAATACTCTTGAGCAGGAAATTTCGGAATTTGCGGAACAGTAATCGCCCTTGGGCAATAATTTATCCAACTATAATATAATGCACAAACAGACTTTAATAAGTAACACGTTAAATATGTATTGATTTTTTTACAGATTTTTAGAGACTTTCATCTTTCGATAGTAACAGCTTTCTGCAGCTTATTCGTAATGAAGTCGTTCCTCTACATCCTATGAAGTGAGATTATGTTCTCTATTTTTGTTAAATTTTTTAATCTTTTTTAAATTTTAATTAAAATTTTATTTTTCTGGTTAATTAGCTAAAATTGTGGTATTAATTATAAATGTTAAAAGGAACAAATTGTCGCAATTTTTTGAATTGAATTAATAAAAACTGAAACTTTAGACAACTGTACAACACTAGAATGTCATTTTGAATTTTCCATTCCTCAAAAATAATACCTGTTAATTGAATATGTCCAACTATGTTACTTGTTATTATATCGTTTTCTTTTAATTTGAAATTTAATGTTAATAAAATTGCAAAAAAATATAAATGATCAAAATTTTATACATTTATATGAGCCATCAATTTTTACAAATAATTTCCAATTAAGTTACAGAATATTTAATCATCAAGTGCAAATGTATGAAAATCAAATCGATACATGCAGTAGTAGACTATGGATTTTTGTGCGTTTATGGAAAATTTAAAAATGTGAGACACGTAAAATAAAAATAGTATGATATTTGGTATAATATTTAATAGCAGAAGTAATCTGCTTAAACTAAATTTCTGTGAAATTTTGGAATTGCATAAAAATCCGGAGGCTACACATTAGATATCGGAAAAAAGTTGTGCATTCATGAAAATTTTTTGCAAAAATATGTAAAATGTTTACAGCATAGTATTTGTTATAACACTAATTATAATAGTGGACGAAACAAATTTCCATTTCTTTAGTTATGTTGATAGAAAATTAAACGTGCGCAAATGAAGTCGAATAATTAATTAAAATTAGTAATTTGCAAGTGTAACGCATAAAATTAATACAAGTAGAATCATTTACATAATTCGTAAAGATATTGGCACAATTTTTCTGCTCTTTATTATTTAGCAAATTTAGAAAATTTTTTCATTTAATAAAGTGCAAAATTTGTGTTTCTAGGATTTTAAATTCGATAATACAACATATGCAACGAAAAGTAAAAAAGGGAATAGTAAAAAAGTTTAAATGATTTAGAATAATTATTGAATCACATCATATCACTTTTTACTGAAAATAAAAGATTGTTCAAGCTCACGAAAAAAGTATCCAGAAAAGATTTGATTTCCACTTGATTCCTATAAAATACTGGAAATATTGATACCACATTGTTTGATGTTTGAATTTTGTTCTAAAAATCTGCACGAACTTTTTCACTCGAAAGTTTGCGTACACCTGCAAATTGCAAATATTTAACAAAAGACACAGATTTCGAATATTTCACTTGACCAAAGTTACGCAGATTTTGAAAAAATGAAACTTCGTCTTTTCCGGATAACGTGAACAAATTGAAATAAAAAGCTACAAAATATTATAACTTATCATTATTACATATTTCTATACTATTATACTAAGTGATATAAATTTTCGCAAGGTCATATATTTTTTTATTTATTTGTGACTTTGTTCTTTGAAACAAATAGAAGAAACATTTTAAACATTGTAGAAATAGTCCAATTTCAAATTAATTCGAGATTCATGAACTGTTTAAAATCTTCCTTCGTTCGTTCTACATATTTGAAATTTGATTTCTTCCGAAAATTAAATAACAACTCGCGACACATTTTTGATAATTTAAACATTTAAGAGGCCTATTTGATAATTTGATAATTTGAAAGACATGATAGTTTGAAGATTTTTAAAGATTTGATAGTTTTAACATTTACAAATAACCATAAACAACAATAAATGTTCCATCAAATTTACACCAATAGAAAATAAAACACATAGAACTTCATATTTTACACATTATATAGAACAACAAAATTTCAAAACCTTAATGCAGATTTCTAAACTACCATTACATTATATAAAGCACATATAAATAACATTCTGTATTGAATATTGAACATTGTGTAAATAAATATGTTATTATTTAAAGAATAAATATTATCATATTAATATTTTTATAAAAAGAATAAATCATGTAACTCGTTCCAATCACATTTCAGTTTAATTATTTCGAATTACATTTATCACAAACAATGAAATAGTATTTCTTGCAGAAAATGTGACACAATTGGGAAAAGTAGTTTTTTCAAAAGAAACGAAGAATTAGATGTTTTGTTAGTTAGATGATTTTATTAATTAAAGAAATAACGCAGTTCAAAGTAATACACTTCTCACCTTATCAATATGCATTCGTTCACAATCAAAACAAAATTCACTCGATGAATTTGTACAGGGTAAATTCAGGTTTAATCAAAACCAAACGTTATTAGTATATTCTGTGAGTTTAAACTAAAGAATGTTACGAAATGTAGGTTTAACGTTTTATTAAAATTTTATAAACAAACATACGGAATTCGATTAATTAAATATTATATTTTATGCGAGCTGTGTTTATTATCTTCAGGAGATTGCAATTCCTTTCTAGATCGGTAAATAAAATTCTCATAATTGATCAACGACTGTCTCTGTGAAATTTCTTCACTGACAGTTCAAAAATCGTGTTCTTCGAGTTGTGTCATTTCACACTGCAAACGAGTATCGCACGAGTTTCTCGTTCATTTCACGCTGTATACTTTTCCTTCCTCTCCTTTCTTTCCTTTTGTTCTTTCGTTCCACTTTGCTCGATTTATCTTACCTTTCGCGCAAATTAATAATATCAATATTAATATAATATAATGTAACATAATACAATACAATATAATGTAATATAATATTAATAGTTTAAAATAACGAATTTTTAAAAAAATGAATAAGGTTAAATTTATTTTGTACCTCTTGTATCAGGGTTGATTGATTAAGTTTAATCATTTTAATCATCTCGAAAGTAAATATATATATATATTTGTAAAATAAAGAAAATAAATTTATAGTTATTTATTAATATCAAAGTTTTCTAAAGTAAATTTAATTTATGTACAATACTCCGTACTCGCCGCAGTCGTCGCAGTGCTCGAACGCGAGACACTCGATGAAAATTGAACTCGGCTCGCGGCGACGGGGAGAGCTGGGCGCGATGAAGGTTTAAACACGAAACGAGGGTGGAAAACAGGTCAGGAAAGAAGCAGGAAGAAATCGAATCGACCCCACGTCGGCATATCGGATAACGCCGTTGAACGCCATTGTTTCGTCGCGACGCGAACGAAATGCACAACACGGCGGGACGCTTTCCCGTTTCAACAAAGGACGACCGGCGACGAAAACAGGTCCAAGTCGGCAAGTTGCGGCTGACAGCGCGCGAAAGTTCGGGAAATTATATTTCGTTCATATCCGAACTTTGTATCGAGCTGAGAGCAATCTGCGTTGCTTGGTCGTTAATTGAATTGTTTCGCGTTAATCAGCAGGTGCCCTGGAAAGTATCGTTTCCAAGTTGCAAGGAGAAAGAAGCAGAGAAAGCAGAAAAGCGGAGAAAAGAAAGATGAGACGAGAATATAATACAACAAGCGCAATAATATAATATAATATCGCAATAATAAATATAATTATCGTGTTATAATACCAATAAATATATATTATGTAATATTATTATACTTATTTACGTTATATTATATTATAATGTATAATATAATGATTGTAATACATAACGTGTAATATTATTACATTATATTATTTGAGTTGTAATATAAAGCAGAAAAAGCAAAACATAGAAACGAGAACTGACGAAAAAGAGAAAGATGAAACAAGAATATAATAAATATATATTATAATGTATAACGTAATAATTAAAATATATAGTACACAATATTGTTATACTGTATTATTTAAATTACTATATAAAGCAGAGAAAGCAGAATCGATAGAAACGAAAACTGGCGAAAGGAAAAAGATGAAACAAGAATTATAATATCATTATATTATGTTATTCATATTATAAACACAATATTATTATATTCTTGTAATTACATAAATCTAGGAGGCGCGATATGCTTCCGTAATACGTTTAATGATCGCACACAAAAACACACTATACCTTTTTTATTATATTTACATGTACAGCTTTCAACAACATTATACAAAATAAAAACTTGGCAAGAAACAGATTGTTTGTCATTTGATTCTTTCAAATAGTTGTGTAGTTTATTGAAAAACGTTTAAATTAAAAATTATATCAGCTCAATTACTTTGTTTCGGTATTTTCCTGCTTATCACTATAGATGATAAAAGTTTCAGTTATCAATATCGCAATACATAATAATTTATGCACAAATATTCTTTGATAAGCACATTTTTGAAACGTGTTATTCATTATTGCGAAAACTTGCAATACTTCTTTTTACGTCTTCCTTTTTGTACTTCTTTGGCCAGTGACGCGTGGAACGCCGAGGGCAATGTGTCGAAGTGCAATTATAAGAGAAAAGAAACGAACGCAGGAAAGGAGAGGAATTTTATTTTTCATTTTCACAGCAAGACGTCGAAAGTCTCTCTTGAGTAAATAATAATAATGAAACAGTACCACGGACGCGCGTTTCTTCGTGTCACTGTGTCTTTAGTGTGACGTCCATTCTCAGCCAATCGAATTAGAAAATTCGATATTAAATTAATTTATATACATATGTAAATTAAAATGAAATAATTAAAAAAATTAAAAGTAATATAAACAATAATAAATAAAAATAATTAAAATTAATAAATTGAATTAAAATAAAATAATTTAAAAAATTAAAAATAATAAAAATAATTAAAATTAGTATAAATTAAAATAAAATAAGAAAATAAAATGCCCTGTAAATTTGTTAGTTGTAATACATTATATATATACATGTATTTTATATATTTATGTATAATGTATCATAAATAACAAATGTATAGGGTATTTTACTTTTATCCTGTCAACAAGTTTTATAATTAGAAACGAAGAAACAAAATGAGTCCCAAACGCATACTCTATATGGAAAGTTGTCACCAAAATACCAAAACTATAAATTTATTGAATTGACCGATATCTACTGGTTAATACTAACTATACGTAATATTACAATCATTCGTAATCTTTCCTTTGAAATGAAAAATTGAATAAGAAACAAATCATTCGTAATATTGGTGTTTCAATTATAACCTCGCAACGATGCAAATTATGACCACGTGTTTATATAATACTATCTTCCTCATGGAACATGTTTAATGAAATTAAAGTGAAACACTACACGACAATAAATGTTACGCATTTACAGAGGATACAATCAGAATTGCACGTGATGTGAGAAAATATATGAAATATTTAAAGTATAGCTATTTCTATAATATTCAGTACATGAAGCAATTCCATTTTTTCAACTTATGTTCTGAAAAATACGAATCACAAGCATTACAAGTATAAAAATTCGCGATTTAATGATAAACAATACCGAGCCCAAATTCAATTATATGGAAACAAACTTGTTTGTTCCGAGACAAACAAATGGCTCTATATTTTCTTATATTATGTATTACGGAATTAATACAAGTAAGGTAATTAACATAAAATATATGAATATATATATATATATTATACGTTATTTTATTATTGTATTATATTATATATTTCAAAATATCTACCATCCTGTAAATTCATTTCCACTACAAATGCTCAGAATTGATCAAACGTCCCAAACACTGCTAAAAACACTCCCGCCTTGTATTCTGCTCGAAACTTTTGACATTCTTTTGGAAAGTCTAAACATTGTCTAGTCGAGGTTGTTTGACACTCCTAATCAAGCAAAACGAATTTAATAATGTTAGTTAAGTTCAGCAAAATAACTAGTAAATGTATTAAATTCAATGAATTACTTGTTAAAATTAATTATGTTAATTTTGAGACGTCTTTTTCATAAAAATGCTATTACTGACAGGTTTGGGTGACATTTGAAAATTTGAAGTTTACGATAGTAGTAAGAAAAAATTTATTAAATTATTGTAACTTTGTGAAAAAAAAATCATACGAAAATACATTTTGAGACGTAAAGTCTCTGCTTTGACACTTCTGAGTTCTTTTTAAAAGATATTTTAAAAGTGTTGTCGGAAAATGACGAAAAATAGTGGAAAAATTTCTTCGTGCTTAGATCCACTGTAATCTTGAAGATTGATCTTTACAATAATTGTTTAAAATTGTCTGTACAAAAGATCAAACATCAAATATTCAAATGTTCAAAAATTGCAGACAGAATACAAATAAAAACGTCAAAAATTGAAATTTTTACAATAACTCCTTAGAATTGGTTGTACGATTACGAGTCTGAAATTTCCAAATAGATATTCCACAAGATCAAATATCAAAAATTACAAACAGAATACAAGTAAAAGTAGAGTGCGATGATTTTGCGATTGATTTGACCACATTATCACCACATCATCTTTACACACTTTCCCTATAATAATATTTTTGGGTATCAGTTTTACCAAGTCATCGCCAAAAAGTGAAATCTACGATACAACAACACACACACACACACACACACACACACAAACGTTTAACAGCAATGCAATTGATGCAAATCACCAGCGAGAAGAGAGAAAACTCCAAAGGGAACAAAGACAGTGGCTGTGCCTTTCACTGATCTACTCTGTGTTTCCCTTTCGAATGGAAAATCTACGAAACGCGGCGGAAATTTGGAATTCCTCGCGCGTACGTGTACGATCGCCCACGGCCGCGTACGACAGATCGTGGCGAGTTGTGTATGTACATACCGTGATATACCGTGGCGAAACAACCGTGTATTGTATCGCGAGAATCGGTCGTTCTGAATGGAGAACACGCAGAACGTTGCCGCTCGATTTATCTTGAATTTATAGCACGCCTATCTGTACGTACTGTGTACGTACCACGATTACTTTCGACAAGCGGCGAGAAAGCAAAAATGAACGAGGCTGATTCGATTCGCAATGGTTGTTAGGAACCAACTCTTTCAATAATGAACGAAACGTCGTAGATTTATTAAATAAGTTTTCTTCTTCTTCCATTTCTTTTTTCTATTATCGATGATTTTGTTCTGCTCTTAATTTGCAATTCTATAATATCTATTGGATTGGTCAACAATTCCATGATTTTTATTTTTCCAAATAACCAACACGAAACTTTTTCCAAGTAACAACTTTAACGCTTTCATTTTGTCGCTTCTGACACGTGCGCTCTGATGAAGCATCTTTACATTTCTATATATCTTTACACGCTTGCGTTGGAATTTTTTTTTTTTTTTTTTTCGAGAATTATTTGCTCGTTTTGGTTTTTCATTTTTAAATTAACACTTTGCCAATTTGCACGCAATTTTTTGAAAAAATAAGCTTCAAGTGGATAAAGTCCTCTGTCAAATGAACGAACGAGCAAATAATAAATGAGTTACATTGATAATGAATGAGTAATGAATAAAAGTAAAAAGTAAGTTTCATTCGCTTATAACTTCGATGTAGAAACAATATTTAATATCTTCACTCTGAAATTGCATCAATGGTTTTACCGTTACAATTGTCTGTTATTTGTCACTTGTTGTTACTTGTTACTTGTTATCAATCATAAAACATGGCGTGCACGCTAAAAGTAGTGCAAACAAAAAAAGAGAAGATTTCTATATAATAATAAATTATTAATTAATACATAACGTACATAATAATGACAAAGCCAACAAAATTTACCCTGAATGTAATATACTTTGCACAGTAAATTTTTATCAATCTTTTCCTTCGTGTTTCCTTCACGATTTATTTATTAAATAGACATACATTGTAACGTTCTCGGAATCTCTACAATGTTTAAAACTTTTATTTTTTTTTAAATACTTGAAACTGTACAGACTTTCATAACATAGATAATCTACATATAATATATAACAACTTTCAATGGAAAACATTAACAAAATTCACCAAGTATAATGTAGATTAATCAAACACCGATTGTCCATATTTCGATTATCTGAATGATCAACTCTGACGAATCGCCTAATTGTGTAAATAAAAATATTTAAATCACACATTTAACAATGCTCACTTTTCGAAACACGGATTTTTCCTGCTTCAAATGTGTACCGTCTTGATGTGCTTCGTATTAAATGAGGTAGGAAAAGAACTTAAATATATGCGTCTCATTTTGTAATAATTTCCGCTCATCTGTCTTTTCATTTGCCTTTGTAATGAATTTTTGAAATTGTAAAGAGACTTTATGGACACACTGTATAATATCTCCTCGTCATCACCGTATTCGGACCTACTAAGTTTTCCTTTTAAATCCTGAATTAATAAGCTTTATATTTATTTCAAACCACTGTCTAAAATAATATACGGAGTGCTTTAACCTACACTATCGGTACTTTTGCTCACAAGAGTTTTCAAACTTCAAATATGGTCAAGCTTTTATGGCCGTCGTGGATCAGCGGCGATGCGATTTCGTGTTTGCTCGACAGCAGAGCGTCGCTACTCACCTTTCCACGGTTTACGAGAACAGAAACTCGACAAATCCCAACGAATGTTTGGAAAAACGATATAACTTACTTTGGCAAAAGTAGAAAATATCGTGATAAATGGAGAATCTTGCCACGGAATAGAAAAGGTGACAAATTTTTTCTTCGAAGCTTGACTTACTCGAGTCTGAAAAAAAGATCGGAATCTGCCTTCGACATCCGAATGTTCACAAACCCAGAAAATCGATGAACTACTGCCGAGACGATAATTCTCATACTAAGAATAAAGCAACAGTTGAAACAGATCGAGGCGTGTCAATTTATTCAAAAATTTGCCAGGCATTCAAACTTTCAAACTCGAGATCGACAAAGCGACAAATTCAACCGTATCGTCCAGGTTAAACGATGGGTTTACAAGAGAAGTTGGGATCGATTGACACTCGGACTAGAAACAGCGAATACGTGAAGTAGAGATCGAGCTTCGCGCGAGTGGAAGTACGAGTGACGATCCTCTTGTGTTCTTTGCTATGGTAATCCGATGCTTCCACTCAACGTACGTTGATTATAACTCTTTTGTCTCGATAACTTGGCGTTTTGAAAAACTGCTCGAACAGAATCGAAGAGAATTGAAGCACGTTGCAAGCGTCGGAATTGGAAAATCTCGTTTCGAGAAATGGAAAATGAAAATACCATAGTGTTGAGACTTGGTTTTATTACGAGTGACAAGGGGCCAGGGGGCAAGAGAAACCCAGCAAAATTTACACGTCATCGGTAAGAACGAGGGATGCGTGACACGTGACAAATAATCGAATTAAAGAGTTCAATTGAAAAAGCAGAGAGTCGAAGAACCAAAAAAATTCAAACAATTGAAAAGTCGACGAACCCAAAATTTGAACAGTTGAAAAATCGAAAAGTCAAAGAATCACTCATGTGTGTGAGTTTAGAGTCGCAGAGGCAGACAAATTTATTGCGAAACGTCGCATACTTAAAGTCCTGATTTGCTAATTGCCAAACCTTGTCATTTTGTTGTCATTCTGGTTATACGAATCACTTTACATTATATATTAATTACACACTACGTATAATTATACATTACACATTCATTTCCAACAATATTTATACTTTTCCTATAACACTGTCGTATGCAATTTAACCTCTTGCGCTGGAATGACGTCGACAATTTTTTGTCCCAAGTTGCAACATTTTCTCAGTTTTCTCAAGTATATTTAAATGCAACCCAGGCAAAACAAATGATGAGTTTATTACTTTTCAATCATTTCTATCCAGTGATATCGTACCAACGAGTTCGAAAGAGAAAGAAAGCGACGAATTACTGTACACGGTTCGGTCACTCGTTATGGTCCGCGCAACCAGTTGCCAGCACAAGGGGTTAACATTGTTGCATGCAATTTTCTTTTCGTACGTTGTCATTAACGGTGTTAAAATGTCACTGGTAAACGATTCAAATTTCTCTCTCTCTCTCCTAACGAAATTTGACAATTGACACTTGAAATATTTTCTACAAATTACCTTTTCAAGTGAAATTACCCTTCTTTCGTTTTTCCTCTCCCTTTTTCGACACGAGGATGAAACGAAATGCGGTCAAAAGCTGGAAAATTATTGTTAATTAACGGACGAAAATAGCGTGAGTTATGGATGGTCCATAAGAGAGAGAGAGGGAGAGGAACGAAATGATAAATGTGACAATGAGCACGTTCGTTGCAGGAAATGTGTTTTATGGCTTACGTAACTTCGATGCAACGTTTCCGCTCTTTTGATCCGTGAAAAAAAGACACGTCGCGAAGAAAGGAGAGAATTAATCTTGATATACTCGAAAGAGCAAGCAAACTCGAAATCGTTTTAATTGGGCAAAATATTTTAAACTGTTTGCAAGACACGCAAAGCAGAAGGAGTTTACAAAGTCTATGAACGCGTGACAGCTAGTTTCTTTCGTATATATTTGCTCTTTACTGATTGAAATTCCTCACTCTCACAACTTTTAGAGAATCGCATTTTCTGGATGAAGCAAACTGTTTCTAACAAGTTTTATATTTAATTTCCTTTTCAATCTTAATTGTTACTCTGTAAATTCTCTCGTGTATCACGCAAGTGCAAATATCAACACACTTTCCGCTGAGACTTCAATTTATTTATCAACTTAACTTAATTACGTTGTTTCTCAATTTCTGTTTGCAATTATCAACTTGTTAACCTCTTGCGCTGGAACGACGTGTCACGCGCGTCGAGAATTTTTTTTGTCCCAAACTGCAACATTTTAGTTTACTTAGTTTTAAAACAAACTTGGTATACTTGGTCTCAAGTATATATAAACGTAACCCAGGCAAAACAAATGATAAGTTTACTACTTTTTAATCATTTCCATCCAGTGATATCATACCGACGACTACAAAAAAGAAAAAAAGCGACGAATTATTATAGACACGGTTCGGTCACTCGTTATGGTCCGCAATCAGTTGCCAGCGCAAGTGGTTAACGGGGGAAATTCTTGATCGTGGCGCGAAATTTAAAGGGATCTTTTAAAATCGTAGATAGAGTAGACAGACGAGAGAGAGAGAGAGAGAGAGAGAGAGAACAGGGCTTTCGAGGGCTTATAGAGGGAGCTGTTTCACGTTTGAATCTCGCCTTATCGCCACAGAGAGTATTTTTATTGTCGTTATATTCCCTTTGTTTCCTTTGCCCCTTTGTTCCGCGGCCTTTGGTTTCGCATTCACGGCAACAGCCTCGTTTCCCTATCGACGATCCTCTTTATCTCGCGAGTTCTCTAAACGAAAACGATTCTTCGATCTGCTGATCGCGGAACGTGCACTCGGATCGCTCGGCGTAACTTTCAAAACGTTCGCTTTTTACAAGGAATTCTGGTCAATTACGATTAATCTCGAATTTTTCTCAATTTGAAGATCTTTTAATACACGTAACTACGTATGTACTATGCATTTAATACATTTAATGATGCAATATAAAATGGGAATAATTGTAAAGTCGTTTGAAGCAAATGTAATCAATTTATCATTAACTTTCATCATCGATTTATCAAAATTTTGAGTGGTTTCATAATAATTTTAAAGATTGAGACGATTTTAATATCCAAAAGTCGATACATTTTCATACTTTGAACGTTTGAATATTTCACCTTTTTATTATTAACGCTTTATTTCTGCAAAATGTTTCCATTGAGAAGCAATATACGTATATGTTTCATCGAGATTTTTACACATTCTGTTGAATAGCTCTGTTCGTAGATATATAGAAAAATTCCGAGGTACAATAAGTATATATTATACATTGTGTCGTACAAAGAAAAAGTATACTTCAGCTATAACTTCTCAATATATCTGCAAGCACTTATTCTAATGAGAAGACAAATTCAAGGGAGTAGTAAAAAAAAAAGAAATTGTTCTTTTCCTGAAAATGGTTGTTTATGTCAGTAAATATGGAGAAAATTATTGTTGGAATTTTTTTGCGCTTCGTATACAATAAAGAAGAGAATATGGCGTAAGTGTAGGTTGCTTTTCATTGAAAATACTTTGCAAAGTATTAAATTTGCCGTGCAAATTAATTTATTGTCAAAATTTTCAGTTTGTAGAAGAGTTTAGTGAATGTTGATACAATCATTGCAATATTATAGCCAATATGACTTATATCCTTGCTTAAAAACCTTAGGATATTTTTACTTTTAATATTCGATACTTATCGTACATACTTATCGTACGTAGATTATCGTACATAGTACGTATATACATAACACAATAACACAATTAATAAAAAAAAAAAAATAATGTAATAATACAATATATTAACAGAATATTTATTGCATAAACTATATTTTGCACTTGTTGTATTTAATTGTATTTACTGTGAATACAATAATTTATATTGCGCACATTCGTTATTGTATTCGTTGTACACAATTTATATTTATTTATTGTACTATTTTCATTATACAAATACAGCACTTGTCCAAAGATTTCTGAGCAGGGATGTACGTCCATTGATTGGCTTCTAAGCCCTCCGTACGTTGCAGAATCTGTTTCCTAAATTAGACGGAATGTGCCACAGAATTCCTCGTCGCCAGCCGTGTAACCACTGCAGGTAAATTACGTATGTCAACATACATAGCAATATCAGTGCTTTGATTATCCAATCAAAATATATTGACCGATTTTCCGTCAATTCCGTTTTGTCGAGGAAAACAATGAACTCTCGCAGGAGTTGTCTTGTTAGATTTAAACTCAAAGACTCCCATCTGAATTGGCCAAATTTATAAATTACACTTGACAAATCACCAAACTCGATAATCTCGAAAACGAGATTATTATCGCATATTTAAGAAACTATTATTACTAAATAAACTAAACTTTCGCGTATAAAGTTTGCACAACGCACATTTAGGAAGCTAAAATAAAATGCGGAAGTTCTCATTCGTATGCACGAAACAGAGGCGCACGTTTACGTATTACGAAACTAAATTTAATTCTCGCGGCAGACATTGAGATCTGTCTCCAGCGCGCATACGTAACTCTACATTTAATTTCACCAATCGCAACTTTCTTCGTTGTGGACACTTCTTAACGCAACGACTCGTCGATGGCTATACTTAACTCGCGAATCTAAAACACAGTACTGAACAAAATCGCCATGGAATTGGGTTCAAACACGTTCAACAGATCCTTCGCCTCTCTATCATCTCTTTCAAACCGCGCGCCACCACCTCTTCCGCCCGGCTCCCACTTTCGCGTTTAATTTCGTATTCGAGAGTTCATTTGCTGCGTCGAATGCTCGCACGAGTGCTATTCGAGTTGTCGTTCGAGTATTTCCCTCGAAGCAGGCCAGTTTCTCCTTTTTTCCTCCCCGCCCCTCGCTTTGTCGACTGATGGCAGTCGACTATAATATTTCAGTAACCAGCCGTTTTCGGTAATTTTCCAATATTTACTGGCTGGACTTGTTCCTTTTCGTTAATAAAATTTACAACGATATAAACATTTATAATTTCCCTCGATGAAAGAAGTTGTACAACAACGTTCTGTCAATCTTCAGAGCGATTATTGAAAAGTTGTTTTTAATGTTTACAAATTGCCTCGAGCAATTTAACAATTTTGCAAATTTAACAAATTTTGAAAAAGTTGAAAATACGTTGATCAGGTTTGCAGCTAGACACGCAATTCTCGACAGTGTGAATCAAGAATATACAGGGGTGTCCATAAAGTCTCTTTACAATTTCAAGAATTTATTACAAAGGCGAATGAAGAGACAGATGAGTGGAAATTATTACAAACTCAGTTTTCCACTGCCTCATTTAATACACCTCATTTTCCAACAATTTCCACTTGTCTGTCTTTTCATTTGCCTTTGTAACAAATTCCTGAAATTGTAAAGAGACTTTTATGGACACAAATTATTAATATATTAATTATAATTTTTTATATTAAAAAATAAAAAAATTGAATATCAAACTAGGATTAGATACCCTATTATATTAATATAAAAAATAATTTTACAATTAAATGTCGAATCATTAAAATAAAAAAAATTTTACTTATGTACTGTTATTATAATTTATGAATAGAAATTATATAAATAAATATTTAATAAAATAATATTTTAAATCAAAATATAGTATATTTAAGGAGAAATGAATTATAAAAAATTTAATTTTTGGATAATTATTTTTAATATTAATTTGAAAGAAGATTTAATAGCAAATTAATTTAATTATTTTAATTGAATTGAGTAATAATTGGTGTACAAATTGCCCGTCAATTTCTAATAGGAACAAGTCGCAACATAGTAAATGTACTAGAAAGTGTTTTTAGAAGAATTTTAGTTTATAAAAAATTATTTATTTACATTAAATAGAATTAATATTTTTAAAAATTTTATTTTAATATATTTTTATTTATATATATATATTAATTAATAAAATTATATAAAAGTTATTTATTATAGTAATAATTTATAATTATAATTATATTATTAATATCTCAAGTAATGAAAATGAAATATTATATAAAATTACAAGTAAAATATATTTTGTACCTTTTGTATCAGGGTTAATTAATTTATTTTAATAATTTAACAATCTCGGAAATAAATGATCTAAATATTATATGTATATATTATTTTTGTTGAATGAAAAAAATAAATATATATTTAGAAATTAAATGTTTTTCGTATTTATTATTGATATCTAGTTTTTTTTTCAAATAAATTTAATTTATATATATAAATAATAATTGTAATGTAATGTATTTTATGATTTTATGATTATGATTTAAATGAAATTGTCATCAAATTCGATGATATCTAATTGATCAAATCAATCACATTTTTCGACTAATTTCGATTAATTTCCTCTAACGTTTAACGTGTAATTCTGACGACTGACGATTTTATTTTGTTTGTTAATTTTCATTTGATTTAAGTCGACTTTTAATTTTATTCGATGTAGAAGAAGCCCGCTTGAAAACATATAAAAGCGGAACGTCAAACAGTTTAGAAAATGACGTACACACGGAAAATATATCCCGAAACGAAAATTATGGTGATCCGATTTCAAAAGGAATTTTCATTAGTCGTTAAAAGAGACGCGAGATTCCAATTTCAGACACGACGTAGATCTAGCCTTACCAACAGCCAGACGACCCGGATCCTCGGAGCTAGACGGTTTAACCGTTGGTTAGCCATCGCGTGAATATTTCACCGAGCAATTTTCTCGTCGAATAACAGCAAAAGGAAGCTCCGGCAAACCCTGTTACCGCCTATTCGCGCGTACGCGAGGATCCCGTGCTCCTCTATCTCTGGGCCTTTCGAATCTCGATCAGAAGTCTGCCAGCCATGTCACATCCGGTGTAAAGTGTTTTCCGAATGACGTACGTCTTCAAATGTACAGTCTTTGAAACGGATTTGACGAAGTTACGCGTTAATATTTTATCAGCTGAAAACCTGCTCGATCGTCTCGAGTATGAATGAAACATCGTTATATAGAAAATTAATTCGGTGCAGAGAGCTTTTTCCCTTTTGCAATAGTTTTGTGCAATACTTTTCGACGAGTTTCGGAGATTTCAAGGCATTTAAAGTGGAATTCAATGGAATTCCAGTTTTTCGAATGGAATCCTATATTTTTTTGAAACACCAATCGATGCGAGATTTCGTTCCATGCGAAAATATTTCTGTCAAAAATTAATAGCTCGCGAGAAGTATTTCAACTTCAATTTTGTGCTACCCCTTTTGTATCGATTTTTTATCGAGAATTTATAGATTTTATTACATTAGAATCCATGTGGAATATCTCCTAAGAAAATACATCACTCCACTTGAAAAAGTAACTCTGAACAAAAAGACCATTT
Organism: Tetragonisca angustula; assembly: GCA_036937485.2. NCBI lineage: Eukaryota > Metazoa > Arthropoda > Insecta > Hymenoptera > Apidae > Tetragonisca > Tetragonisca angustula. The sequence goes on from JAWNGG020000041.1 coordinate 369,692, forward strand.
TCGTTAACGGAATTCTTTTGCATCTTCGAAAACAACAAAGTGATTCAAGGTGATATTATACGATATTATTATAGAGTTCCTTGATTGACAACTGATTCAAATTTGTTTTTCTTATTGTCGCGAAAATTGGACTTTTGTGTAACAAATTACGAGCAGAATGTGACTTTTTTGCAACGAAATAAAATGAGATGGTACTAGTATATATTTAACACAACTTGAAAAAGAAAACTACACTTCCTCCAATAGCAAACATACAGTTATTTGCTTGTGGCCCTTATTAACGTAAAATCGAATATATATTAATTAAATGAAATAGGTATTCTATATTATGCGTAAATTAAATTGGCAAATAAAACAAGTATTGAAAACTGACAAATTGACATAAGAAACGGATGAGAGAGAGTTGAGATCAAAGTTAGAATTTCATTTTTAACGTCCAGTCGAAAGTATTTTCAATATTGCAAATGACACGAGACAAAAGCTGTTGCCACAGTAGTATAAAATATCATTTGGCTATACGGTATATAAAATAAACATTCGCACGATATTGAAAACTTTTGGAAACGCAGCTACTTCTCATTTTAATGTTATACAAAATATTGGCGACCGACTTGATCGAACTTAATTTCGTGCAGACGAAATGGGTATCTTTTCAAATTCTGACAAAAGTGCATTTGTAATTTTAACTGATACCATCTGTGCCTATCTACTACGCTCCAACAATGTATTTCATCAGTTTTATTATAATTTTATATATTTGATTTGTAAATTGATATTTATATATAAATATATTTATTTATATTTTATTATTTTTTATATTTATATATGCATTTATAATAAATATAAAATAAATATAAAAGTATAGAGTATAAAAGATACAGGATTGGTGAGGATGACCATGAAATGTGAGTGTGACCCAGGTTTGATTTCAATTTTATTTATTATTAATTCATATTAACTTTATTTTCAAATGCATTTTAAAGCATTGTGTGACTCTAGTATGGTAAAATCAAGTTAATTCTCAAAAATTACTTATACTTTATTTCACGAAATTGAACTAAAGATTACGTACATAATTTGCAGTTTAAAATATCTGAGATGTTATGCTCAATTGTTGTGATAACAACATTTATTAAATAACGATTTTTTATTCCAAAAATATTGTCAAACTGACGTACATACGTGATTTATGGTTTAAAATTTCTGAGATGTGAGAAAACACAAAGTGCATAGAAATTTCAATTTTACGACAACTCGGAAAGAAAATGGATTACGCACAAACTGGTGGAAAATGAATTCAATAAACTTTCTTGATTCCAAAAAACACGCGTGTAATTGAAAAAACAGACAAAACACGAGCCAGTAAAATCGATACAAATATGAAAAAACGCAATTAGAAAAGTAGGAGAGTAAAAAAAAGAAAAAATAGAAATTTTTTTTATACCAGCAAATGAGAAAAACGTGGAGATGATGAGATTGAAAATTGTAATAGAAGGACAGAGATTAATAAAAATAGTCAACATCAGATCCTTCTTTTTTGTTACACGTGTAAAATCATTATTAATTATAATAACAGTGGTGTGAAAAAGTTTCCCTAATAAAATAAAATAATTCATTCTTTATTACATTATGATAATTCGCAAGAATAATTCACTATCGATGAGATGGAAAATCATTTTGCATTAAAAGTCGGGTGAAATTGAGTTGTTTGCCAAGTCAAAATATTAAATGAGCGAAAATTTTTTCACACTTTTCTTTTTTTTGAATTCTTTGGGTTACGTCAATCTCTATTGGATTATTAACAATCATGAAAACAATAAGTGTAGCACTACATGACATCAAAAACATTGATGAAGGAAACTTGACTCGCGTTAAGATTGTTCAAGATTTTATCAAATCTTCAGGGATCTTTTAAAAGTTCCTCCCATCTCTGCATTTGGTATATTCGGACAACAATGTTTTACAATTATTTGACATTTCTCTCCAAGTTTTTGAAGAATATAATTTTTATGCTGAAATGTATTTAATTTCAATTTATTTTTAAACTGCCCCCCCCAAAAAAAACAGTAACAAAAATAATTGAAAAATAAATTTGGAGCGTAAAGATTAAATTAGAAAGTTATTTATTTGTTTATTTAACTACGCGAGAAAATGTTTGCTCGTTTGTTGCAACGCAAAGAGAAGTTTCGAAAAATCTTTCGTGCCACTGTATTTTGATGAAAGTGAGCCTGATAAATGCTTTTTCATTCAGGAAAACATGCGAGTAGTACGAAATACAATAGAAAAATAAACGCTCGAAATCCAGATGTGCCTGTTAAAAGGAGAAAAACCTCTTCGTTGACTGTCATTTTATTTTTCCAGAGCGAGCAGAGAACTTTTGTAAGAATCCTTAATTCTTTTTAAACGACTCGCGCGTTTCGAAACAAAATCTTTTGCAGAAACTTTTGCAAAAAGCAAAGAAAACCTTTGTCGAATTACTCGTAAAATATACGTCGATAACTGTTTTCAGAATGCTTGAAATATAAAAAGTAAGAGGAAAATGAAACGATTTTCAAACTCTCTTCTATTTCCTTTTCGATGAAACTAAACATAAACTTGTCAATTTGTTGTTAAGTAAAAATTAGACATTTGTACAGAATTCTGAAACAAAATCTTGGGTTTCTTCTTCACATTCAAGGTAAAAACATTGAACAAAGGAAAGAAAAACAAATCTATCAAAAAAAAAAAAAAAAAAGAAGAAATAAATGTGCCAACTTATAGAATTTATATTGTTCGTAATATTAAAGGCCAAATGCTATTACCTTCGCTAGTTTAAAGACATTCTTTTGAATAATGTAAATGTCAAAAGATTTCTAATATTTATATAAACTTACATGTACAATTACGTTGTGATTTTTATTCTAAACATACGTATATTGCATGCGATTTAAAGAGTATTATTGCTGATTTTTCTAAATATTTAAAATTAACTTTTAATATAATACAACATTTTATAGACAGCATTTTGTTTATTGATTAAACTTACATAAATTTTAGAAAAAAGATTTCTTTGATATTAGTAAAGTGTATTATATAATTACAAAATATATTCGTACATAACATTTACATATTCTTTTGAACAAACATTGTTAATTTCAACTAATAAATTTATTAATGTTGACAAAATTTCCAAAATTAGTTTTTCTCTGGTCTAAATCGCGACAGATATAGACATATGAGTAATTGATTCTAACAAAGGCAATATTTATTATATAAGATGAAATGACGAAACAAAATAACAAAACATTGAAATCAACTCACTTGTTATAAATAAGATGCGTATTTTATGAACTTGAAAATTTTTTTCATTATCGCTAAAGAAACAAAGGAACAAAATTTGCACGCATTTGTACATGTTGTGACAAAAATTCTATTTGAGACCGTTTCGGAGAAAATTGATATGAAATAAAAATTTCACTTGATAAATAAATACAATAAATGCAATAAATATAGTAACAAACAAAAATTTCATTTAGAGCTCCGTTTTCGAGAAAATTGAGCTTGAAAGTCTATCAAGTACACTTGAATTCAGCTAACTGCAATAATCAACTCTAAAATCTTTTCGTTTGACGTTTCATTTTTAGGAAACTAGACTTTGAACATGTTTCGTTCAAAATTGCCTCAATACACGGCCTCAGTGCACTTGACAAATTTTCAAACAAAGCGTCCTGCAAAACAATTCTATTCTACATTTTTCATTTATTTTCGCATCAATTACTTTCGTGTCAATTACTTTCTCCCATCATGCCTAGAATCGAGTGTACTTGAGAAATTTTCAACCTCGATTTTCTCGAAAAGATTTTTAATCTGCTTTTCTTTCTCGTGTTAGTCTGACATACGCCGTAACGTCCATAAAGTGTCTTTACAGTTTCAAAAATTTATTACACAGGCAAATGAAAAGATAGAAATTATTACAAAATGAGACGAATATAATTAATTATTACAAAATAAGACCAATGTATTAAATGACGCAAAAACGTCTCAGTTTATAATAATTTCCACTTATCTGTCTTTTCATTTGCCTTTGTAATAAATTTTTGAAATCGTAAAGAGACTTTGTGGACAACCCGTATTTTGGATGTTTTTCCCATAAGTGCATAAAAATTCGCATTCCATTTGCAGACAAAGTGAAATTACGGGACACGTTTGTCGCAGTATACTTGGCGAATCGTTCATTTTCATGTATAAATGACTAAAATTTCTGTCGCGCGACAAACATGTCAAACGGTCGCGCCGTGAAAAACACCGCCATCGGAATAAGCAACTATTGTTCGTTCGGTATACTCGCGGAGGCAAGTTTTAAAAAAGCCGTAATTCCAGCTTGGAAATTCGCTGCTTTCAGTATCTCTTCTCCCTCTCGCACCAGCAAGAATACAGAAAAGTTGTTCTGCATCGATTAGCGATTTTCAGGCAGGGAACATACATTGGCCATCGACCGACTTCGAACTTCCAACTTGAAAGCATCGTTACGGATTTAATATAAGTTGGGAAAGAAGTCTGGCTACTGGGGCTCGCTCCGCTGCACGAGGAAACAAGACAAACGAGAAACGTCATACTTTCAGCGGAACAAAATCAACCGTAACGAGCAAGAGAACTTTCAAGAGTCTCTCTCGCAACGCTACGCGCGATTTTAATTCTGTTTTTACTGTTGGTCTCGATCTTTTTCTCTTTCGTCATTGTGACACGATCGACTTGACTTTAATTTGCCAGCATGCGTAATACTAACAAAGCGACTCTTGTCGATATTCGATCGCTCGATTTAGACTTTGAGACGTGCCAGTTGTACCCCGTTGGGTAGAAATTCAGTCGCGACCTACACCGAGAACCTACAGCGAGATTTTTCGTTAGGCGTGCATTTCTGAGAAAGTAATAGTAAAATAATCAAAACACTGGATTCCACTACGTGACAAACCAATGTTATTCATTTACTCGTTCCTCTGCATTGAACTGTTGGTACATTAACATTAAGCTTTTTATAACAATCGTCAAGGAGATTTGTAAATAATATACGACAGTCACTAAGGAGATAAACGCACAGTCAAGTAATTAAAAAAGATAGTTTGAGCATAGAGAGTGGTTAAGTTGATTCGTTGAAATTTACATTGTACAAGAATGTATATTTTGTTAGTTGTTTCTCTTTGTACCAAGTTCATCAAGAAACAGTTGCATCGTGTCTGCAAAATTTGTCGTGTCACGTTTGCATGTACCATTTTTTCTGACCATTTCATTATCTCAATTTTTCATTTTAACGAAATAAAAGAAAAAAATGACTGTAAAATAGACATGTTCAAATGACACATGACTAACGGAATATGTAATTGTTGAATTCACTTGCGTCTGGTTCGAATGAGATTTGCTGGAATTGTTGTCGGTGAAATTTTCCGGGCGCCTACTCGTGTCAGCCGGTCAAAGTAGGTTAACCCTCCGAATACTGAAGCTAACATAGAGCTGGGTCATTTTGACTCACACGGATATCCCACTAATGCATATTTAGAGTCGTCCGATACCGTACATAGTGTGACGGTTGCTCGACTCATGTAGGAACATGTAGGAACAAACAATAATCGCATGAATAATAAAGTTATATATATTTACTATACATTTATGTCATTCACTGTCAGAAACGTCTTGTGCAGATTGAACGAAAGAAGATTGCTCGTTGGCAATGAAGACATTGCGTCAACAAACAGAAACAAAGGGAAAAGTAATGAAAAGAACAAAAATAATAATAAAAATAGTAAAATATTAAAATAGCGCTAAAAACTAAAATCTAAATAGTAAATACAGAAATACTGAATACTAAAATAACACTAAAACAATTAAATATGAAATAAACTTTGAAATGCAAAAAATTGCTTCGATTTGCTGCACACGTTACCAGAAACTGATGTTTTTCGTTTTTAATCGTCGTCACTTGGACAATTTGGCAAACACATGACACACAGCCGCATGATGCGTTAGTGCGATCACTAGCAACTCCCAGCACGAGTCAAAACTGTGACTCCGGCACAGGAGGCGGAGGTTTAAGTAGTCAACTGGTTAAAGGAAATGCAGCGTATCAGTAATTTAAAGTGCCAAAGTATGTAAAAAAGTACCAACGTTGTCTAGTTTGTGAAAACAGTTGTGACATCGATTTCCTAATAATTGTTACGAAGGACCAAAAATTTCTTTCGATTACGTTCATTCACGTGTCGCTACTGTTATTTTCGTTTTTTTTTTTTTTTCAAAATTTGTAATTTTGCGAATCGTCTTTTATTTCCTTACGAAAATGTCAATTACGTTTTCGTCGTACTTTCGAAGAAAATCGTGAAACAAAACATATTTCGTATTACGACTCGTTCTACTCGCAAGTGTCTGACTATGGAATCGTCTCACTTGCGAGCGTCTGACTGTGAACTCGTTCTACTTACGGCCATGACCACGCAGTAATCCAGTCAGCAGGAGGATGATTTCGAATCGTTGTTGTACAATACGAATATGGAGCAACAAGTTACAATGTCGAACGAGTGATGGCAAATTTAATGAGCATTGTCGAGAAACTCGGGCGCAGAATATTATTCATTATTGGGAAGGGAAAAAAGAGTAAACTAAATTATATAAATCGATTTGTCGACTTTGGTCAATGTGGAAAGATTATTTTCTACAGTTGAGTGCAATCTTTACACCTGTATATATTATTGAATATACAATATAATATATAACACATACTATATTATTATATTAAAATATATATTATAATAATATGTTATAATGAGATATAATTTTCTATCGAAATCAGTATTGATATTTGTTTAGACAGAAACGTAATCGTATAAATAACCTGTTTGTTTAAATTATCATCATTCGGATGTAGAACATTTTGATACGTTAATAAAAATCGGTTCTGTTATAGTGTTGACGAAAAATGAAATGACTAGGAAATATATATTAATTTTAAGAAGAGCAAAGAACGGCTTAACGATTAAAAATCATTCCTATTGTCACAACTATTAAGAAAAGTTTAATATCTATTAAAAGTTGGACCAGTTTCTCCTTGACAAACAGTGTTGAAAGATATTATACACATTTCCATACAATGTTGTATTCTAAACATCGTCAAGAATTATAATAAACTTTTTCTCGAGAAACAAACACGAAATAAATACTGCAGTTGCAATTTAAATTTGTAATTTCATTTTCTAGTGGCTGCATTCGTATTTTAACAAAGTCTAATTATTTTTAATAATTTTTCGCAATTTGTTTTCACTCGTATATTCTAAAACACTTTCAATGGCTTTTTCGGTCGAGAGATTTTCAGAAAGTAGAAATTCTGCAGAAAAGATTTGTCGTTTAGTGTCAAAAGCAAAAGAATTCATTTCGATTGAATTTTAAACTTTAAATTCTTTTTCTTCGACTTTGGCAACGATATTCCAAACACGATTCTACAATGATTCGGGAAAGAAATTTATTGAAATGTTCTCTTTCTGTTTAATCTGTCGTTTCTTCGTTCAATTGCTGCAATGCAAAATCAATAATTTATCGATTTGTAAAAACTCCGAAAATGCACTAAAAGGATGAAGGATATTCTTCGAGAAAGTCCCCTTCGAGTGACAAAAGTTTATCGAAAGCAACGCACATTGTACTCGTTGAAACGGCAATTCTGTGAAAGTAATTGTCTTTGAACGTTTTTCAAATCTCCTCGCGGACTTTTCGAACTTTTCCATGGAATAGAACTCCATTCATTCGGCGAACCGAGTTCACTTAACCAGCGATGCATTGACTCTCTCCCGCCACCTACGATTTTTTCGTTCAAATAATAGAAATTCGCGCAACGGAGAAATGGATTCGATCCGGCAGAACTTCATTTAACAGGGAATCAACTAGAATTTCATTCCAGTAAACGAAGTTATACCAATGGTAATTTATTTTCACCCGCATCGTTGCATTCTGGTACTGAAGACCTTGAATGAAAATTTCATGTCATTCTGCCAATTGAAAAAATTAGAAGCGTTCTGGCACTATAATTGCGTTAAGAGAAAAAAATTTGCTTCGATAGAAACTTTGGCAACTAACAATTGTTGCGTTGGTGAAGAGTGAAACTAAAAAAGGCTGCGAGTGCCATTTTTCAAAAAATTTTCAAATAAAGACCAATATCAGCAAATGTTGTCGCAACAAATTGCGTAATATTTTCTGCATTTTGTGCGTGACGTAAATGCAAGATACTACATGTTCAGTACACTAAATTAGAAGGGATGTGCCATTAAAATCCTTGTCGTTAATCGCGTGACCACTCCTGGCGAATTATGCCAGTAATATACAGGTTGTCCATAAAGTCTCTTTACAATTTCAAAAATTTATTACAAAGGCAATTGATGAGATATCTCTGTCAGATTTGTTCCATGTAGTCAAGGTTGGCAAAATTTTTATCACGTTGCACTTCAGCTACCCTGTTGATGAATAAGATACTGTTAAATGAATCCCTTACAAAATGGCTACTACTCGAGAGAAGGCAGAATGCGTATCATGGTTTATTGAAACCAAATCGGATCTGCAGACTCGACGAAACTTCAGAACTAAGTATGCAAGAGATCCACCGTCACGTCCATACAGAGGTATATTAAATGAGGCAGAAAGAAACTTGAATATATTCGTCTCATTTTGTAATAATTTCCACCTGTCTGTCTTTTTTTGATTTGACTTTGTGATAAATTTTTGAAATTGTAAAGGGACTTTATGGACACCCTGTACATACGTATATACATAGTAATAACATCAACGCTTCATTTCTAAAAGATGCTTGCACATTTTCAATCTTTTTAAGTAAATCATATAATGGAGTTATGCTCATGGATCATGCGATTTAATAAGAACGTGGCCATTTTGCTGAAGAAAATATTCCTTTAGCGAGGAATCCTGCACAGATTCGAAAGTATAATATATCTAAAACATTATTACGTGCAGTACTACATTAATAAATAAATTGATTTACTTTCGGCACTTGCAGCTTATGGTTTTTGTATTTCCATTTCTCGATTACTTGGCGTCCTATTTCAATTCATCTCCGCAACTACCCAGTATTTGAAAAATTGTTTCAAGTAAAATTTGTTCGGTTTCCAAGGGAGCACAAGATTTGTCTAGAAATTATGTTACGATTAATTTGATTAAAGCATTAATCAGCCGATCAAACTAGAAATTTTTACGTGCGTTATATCACATGTAACGCATGTTAAACCTACCAAATTGTCATCCAATGTAATTTATTTAGCTAATATAATTTAAATAATCAGAAAGAATGGAAATTATCAGAAAATTGAAGTCGTCGTTGTTAAAGAGAAACTTACCGAGTACACCAAGGCGAAAATTAATAGAAACGACGATGAGACGACCATAAGCAGCCAACGCAGTGCCGTCGAAGGAATTTCCAGCGCCCCACGAATAGGAATCACCGTGAATTAAAAGAAGAGCTGGTAACAAGTCTGGGGTACTACCTGCAACGTGGAATTGTTATAGTTAATCGTTTCATCTGGAGTTGCGAGAATTTCTGGTTATTTGAGGAATGTTTCAATTCTCAACTTTCAAACGAAGAGGAAGAATTGAGGTTCCAGCTGAACATTTTGTACGTTTCAATTTCAAATTCACAAGTGTGCGAAATGTTTTCGAAAGCATGCGTAGAAGGTTCCTAATTGTTAAAATTTCAAGGCAGAGTATAAAATAAAAAAAGTCGGAGGAGGCTTGATTCGGTATCACTCAATCCGAAAAAGAATATTGAAACTTGGGTATTCTATACGTTTCGATTACAAATTCACAAGAATGGAAAATCTTTTCGAGGATGTATTTATATACTATTACGTTTCCAGGTGTCAATCTTTAAATGAATAAAAAAAAAACGAATACTTCCGATTGAATATTCTGTGCGTTTCAATTTCAAATTGACAAAAATAAAAAATCCTTCCAAAAATATATGTACGTGATTAAAAATTAAAATTTCAAGATGAAGATTATGCATACCATATATGTTATATTTTGTATTTACATTATATTATTGTAATATTACATATTTGCATATACATATTTATATTATATATAATATATTTAATGTTTTTATTTTTATTATATAATAAATTTATAACAATATATCATAAATGATAGAATAATTTTTTACTTAATTCGATAAATCAGTTTCTGTTCATTTACACATGAGGAGTAATTAGTATATCTACGAAACAAAGTTAAACAACGTTTCTGTTACACTTTTAATTCAACTCGTCGATTTTAATAAATTCATAGGACTGTTTTTTTTTTTCTGTTTCTTTGTACAACAATCATTTAACGATAGAGAACAACTTAATTGTAATTTAATTTCCCTCGGAACGGCAGATCATTTAAATTTTATGAGGTATGTTTATAACGCGGGCTCAAAACAATTCGTCTGTTCCTCGTGAATAAACAACGAATGCAATTCTCTTTGAATTTGAATGAACTTGGCGCGAGCTTTTAATGGAACGTTAATGCGGAAGAATTTTAATAGGTACGCTTTGTAATTGTTGGGCCAAGATGGAAAACGGCTGCTTAAATAGAAATAACGTGCTTAATTAAGAGAGGGGAGCGGGAGGGGGAGAAAAAAAAGAAGCAATTAGGGAACTGAACTGCATTTATAAGCGAATTAATTACCCAAGTGGTACAAATACCTGGTGAACTTTGTAAATTGCTCTTTAATTTCCTTGAACTTTTGAAATAGTTGCAATCCGTTTCAATTTCTTTAATATTGTCACCAGTTTCATGGAATGATGAATCTAGTCGCTCAAGAAATGAAACGATTAATTGTTTTCGTTGCAAATGCTGAGAAAGTTAAAAAAAAGTTGCGCGTCAAAGAGTACTAAATAAATATTTTGATTTTATTTTGATTTTATTTACTTTGCTTTCATTTTATTTAATTTTCATTTTCTTCTTTGACAATTTTGTTCGTTGTTGACACGTTCTCTACGACATTTGAAAAGAAGCAATTTGCAACATCTCCATTTCATAAAATAGAACGAGACAATTTAAGCCTTTAAATATAATTAGACTTGATGATAAATTAAAATTCTTTTTAAAAGTGTTTCTTCTGTAGTATGTACCATTTTTGCACGAAAAATAACAAAACTGATGCGAATCAACACAGTTTCAAGTAAATTGTTTCTACACTTTCTTCGATCATTCTTTCGTTGCAACGAAACAAAATTCCCACAAAGACATTTAAACTCCGTGCAATGCAGTTTCGTTAGATCAAAGAGAATGATAAAAAATTGGAATGGAATCGACCTCAAAATTCAAAAACGAAATATTTTTCAAATTCGAAATAGAAACGGAAAACATAAATATTAAGAAAAATATCGTTTTATTTTTACGAGTTTTAAAACAAGAATAGTAATAGAATGTAACAGAAGGTAAATCTTTCACTCTATAGATCATTTCTCGAAAATTTAAATGTATTTAGATACACAGTGAATTCGATGAATATTCAAACAGTAAATATTTAATCTGTTATAATTTTGTTAGAAGAAATTGAAGGAAAGTCGTACAACAATAAACCTGGACTCATTTTACGGCTTGAAGCCTCTACTTTCAATGTGAAATGTCGTCCATTTCATTTGAAAATGTTTCCACGTCACGTAGCGAGTGGGTAAGTAAACATACTCTTCTTCTCGAATACACTAAAATTTAACGTCAAAATTTATTTTCTGACTGCTGAATCTACAATGAATTTGAAGATTACAGACTTTTATTTACTATGACTCTCCAAAACCTAATGTACGATTTTTTACAGCCATTTCATTGAACATCGAGTATTACAAAAATCGATGAAATCGTAACATTTTCGTTACATTCGTTCTCGTCTTTTATATTCAAAGTTAATCGCACAGCAAATTTTGAAGGTCCGTTGTAAAGATTTCAATCTTCCAACGTATTGTAGATTCAGTCACGAAAGGAATTTCTCAATGTCAGTATTTTCGAGAAGAAAAGTGTCTCCACGTTGTCGATTCAAAATTCTATTTCTCCTTTTCGCGTTATTGTCTTTGCATGCAGAAAATGGGATGTCTACGATTTACGGTTACACCCTGTACGTTTGACATATGTATATTCACGTAAATAAATGTTAAAAAGGTATTCAGTTTCCAATTTATATCCTCGTTCATTTGGAAATTTTATTTGCAGCACACGCTGCCAGTTAAGCTAATAATGCGTGCAAGTGGCTGTGCTGTTAAATTTATTATGGAACAAGATGATTTCAAGTATTTTTCCAAGTCGGCGTACAGTATATTTGAAAAGAAGACAAAGAAATTTAAAATTAAGAAAATTAAATGCCAGATTTAAAATCAATGTAAAATTTAGCAATTTAGTAATTTTAGTAATTTTAAAAATTTTAGTTTCAGATGATCTTGAGTTAGACAGGTCCAAAAACATGCTCCAATTTTGCAGAACCACCTAATGGAAATTTTACAAAACAATTGGAATAACACGCCATTTGGAAATTTACTGATTTTTGATTATATTTATTTACAATTATTTACGTCTACTATTGTTTATGTTTTCAAATTTTATACTTAACCAAGGTCTGTAAACATTAGTGTTTTTAAAAATTTCTAAATAAAATCATTTCCAACTTTCAAACGAATGAAAGTTTCTTTCTTAACACACGTTGCAATGTTAAACTTTTTCATACGTTGCAACGTCTATAGTAATTGCTGAGGGATGGCAGAAATTTTATTAGGATTGCTCTTGCGTCGCAAACTACATATTTTCGAGTGCAAATAGTACGTTTTCATTATTCAAATTAAATCATCGATATTCATTGGTACTGTTGATGCGGTATTGTAATTCGTCAGATCAATATTCATTGAGAAAATCCATATTTATCCGGTGTTGCGAGATATTGATTCTCTAATAATTTAGTAATTGCATAAGCCAATACTTCGCGCGTTTGATAGAAAACTTTGATAAATTCACGTTCGTAAAATAAACAGCTCAAGGTTTGAAAACTAAAGAATTATATAGATATTTGAATGGAACAGTGCGTATACAGGATGTACCATTTAACAGGTAACTCTGTTATTTTTGAAAATGTGAAAAAATTTTCTCAACGAAAGTTAAATAAATACTCAATAGGCTATAGTAACTCTTTTGTAGATGAACGAATTTCGGAGATGTCAAGGTGAATTTCTATTTTCTTGAATGGAAACGTATTTTCTGAATCAACGATTGATATTCTCATTTTCTTCTGTAAATATAAATTAACTAATATATGTAGATTGCTTATAAATTAAATTATAAATTAACTCGTATATGAAGAGCTCAAAAGTCAATCGGTCATTAAAAATAGTTTGCATTATGCAAATTTTGTTATCATCATTCAATGTTGACAGAAGAATTTACAGTGGCTGTAAAAAAGTATTCGTACAGTGACTAATCACGACTGAACGACAATATTTATTAAACAATATTTTTTAAACAATCACTTTTTAAACATCTATTCTCCAAAGTCTGAAGAACAGCAATATCAGATAAACAAAAAAAAATTCACATTGTTTATATAAATGTCAAGAAAAATGAACAAAATGAACGCGTTATAAGTATTCGTATTTAATTCTATTGTCATTATCAAGTGTACAAGTACTTTAAACATTTATAATAGAAGCAACAAATAATTGTAAAACTAATATCTATAAATTAATAATTTTGATTTAATCATTGCAGCTAGCCTTCTAGGTATTGAATTAACCAAATTAGATGTGATTCTATCAGTGATATTATTCCATTCGTTGATTAAAGCATGTTTCAAGTCTGTTTCAGATGAAATTCTATTTTTTCAATCCCACAAATGTTCAATAGGGTTAATATCTGGTAATTGCGAGGGTGCTTTTAAATGTGCTGGCGTATTATATGCAATCCACAAATATAATTATATGAATGAAAGAAATGGAAAGAAGAGATTGGAGTTTGCACAAAGTTACGTAAAAAACACCGATGGAGTTTTGGAACAGAGTCATTTTCACGGATGAGAGCAACTTCAACATTTTTGGCTCCGGTAGACACCTCACAGTGTGGAGAAAAATAAATGAAGAGTATAAACCTCAGAACTTACAGCCGACAATAAAACATGGTGGTGGTTCAATATGTGTTTTTGGGGCTGCACGAGTGCCGCAGGTGTGAATTGCACTCGATTGACGGAGCAATGGATCACAAGATGTATATTAATATTTTAAAAAACTCATCTGCGTTCAAGTGCTGAGAAAATGGGTATTGAAAATAATTTTGTGTTTATGCAAGATAATGATCCTAAGCATAGCGCTTGCAATACAAGAATGTGGATTGCATATAATACGTCAGCACATTTAAAAACACACCAGCAATCACCAGATATTATAACCGATATGAACATTTGTGGGATTATCTGGGACGATCGAAAACGTAGAATTTCATCTAAAACAGACTTGAAACATGCTTTAATCAACGAATGGAATAATATCACTGATAGAATCACATCTAATTTGGTTAATTCAATACCTAGAAGGCTAGCTGCAATAATTAAATCAAAATTATTAATTTATAGATATTAGTTTTACAATTATTTGTTGCTTCTATTATAAATGTTTAAAGTACTTGTACACTTGATAATGACAATAGAATTAAATACGAATTAGACCATGACCAATTATTATATCAATAAATTTAATAAATTTATTAATTAGAATTATTTTATGAATTAATTTTAAATTAATATTTTTAATATTAATTATATTTATAAATTTAATTATTATTAAGATTTTATGATGTTTGAAGAACATTTATGGGATATCATACATTTTATATTAAAATTAAGAATAGTAATATAATTTATATTAAAATTTAGAATAGTAATATTTATTGTTTCTGAATTTCATTTCTGTATTTTTGTTCATTTCTCTTGATATTTATATAAACAATATGAATCTTTTTTTTTTTGTTTATTTGATGTTGTTGTTCTACAGACATTGGAGAATAGATGCACCATGTTTGTTTAAAAAATATTGTTCAATAAATATTATTACTCAGCATTTTAGTCGTAATTAGTCACTGTACGAATACTTTTTACACCCACTGTAGTTACTGTAATATAATCTAATTTTTATATAATAAAATATAATATTTATATATAATTTATATATAATAATATTCATTATAATATTATAACACAATGTAGTCATCCAAGTATTGTAACTACACTATTTCACTTCTTAAAGAATTTATCAATGAAAATATGTTCGTACGACACAAAACATTTTCAATACTGAAACTATCAAAATGGTCAAATTGATCAATTTATAACTTTCCACAGAAATTTTATACATTTATTTACAACGGTGTATTTTCATGGACTTGAATGATTTTTAGTAAAATATATAAATAAAAACTTCCATTTTTTCAATTATATTGCAAAATTCTTTCTACTGTAAATTTCTCTGCTACAAATTTTGCATTTTAGTTATGTTAATGGAAAATGAGTGGCACTGACTTGGCTTCTCAGCTCGCCATACGTTGAACATTTTTATTTCTAATTCTTTAAAATCTATCATAACAAAACAGGAGCGATGTCATTTTGTTCGCATTGTCTTTGTCTTTTATGCAGCAGGTTTTATAAAATTGAGGATAAAAATATCTACTAGGCTACGCCAACTTTTCAACACACGTGAGGTAATATTTTTTTTTTTTTATAGAATGCCGAGCTACACTGATTAATGGACCGAAAAATGCGTGATTCCATTTAAAAAGATGAATAAGACCTTGAAATGTTCGAAACCTTTTCATCAACGAAAAAATTATTACTATGGTACCCTCCATATTGATTAATTTTTGTTAAAAAGTCTTTACATATTTGGAAAAGACAATGTTGATCTTGAAATCTCCGAAACCTTTCCTGTTTTATTATAGGAACATTATGTTGAATAATTTTCATCATCAAGATCTATTCATATTTTAAAAAAAAGAAACAGAGACATTTGAGACGGTTATAATTATTGATACACCCTATAAATATGACTTTGGCATTTCAGAGATTATGAGATCACTGTTTTAAATCATGGTTTTCTTTGTTAGCATTAATTATTAGTATTATAATCCGCGTATGCCAAAAAACTATTTATTTAAAGGACGTTTTAGACTTAATTCTGTAAAATTTATAAAAGGTAAAGTAATCGAAGAGAATAATATACCATTGCTTCTTTGATCATGGAATATTTATGGATTGAATCAGAAAAGAATGAACGTTACACAAAATTAAAATCCATAACGACTCCAGAAAGAAGTGCAATGAAATATAGCCAGAAAAATTAATATAACGTATTAAATATGTAATATCTCAATATTTACTTGCAGTACATTGTAGTAGAAAAAATGACAAACTTGTTATTGAAATTTTAATTATTGTTATTTCCAAAATTATAATTTTATTTAAGTACAACATTAAAATAATACATAATATAAAATATAATATAATAATATAAATATAAATAATATAGTAATAAATAATAAATATGATAAATATAATATAATATAATAATATAAATTAAAATAAATTTCCTATAAATGTTTTTATTTATAAATGTTAAATTTTCGATACAAGATAAAATTCTTGCCTGGACAAATATATTTATGTTAATATTCCTTACTTTTATCGTACTTTTTTATTATTATTTCATTAAAATTACAAGTGTAAAAATTATGACTTAAAATTATAGTATGAAATCTATAATATAGTATAAAATTATAACTTAAACAACGATACGATGTGTAAATTCAAACGTTAGAACTTTAAAAGTCCAATAGAGCACAATACGTTTCTCAAAACTCTCTATTGGAGCATGACTCCAAAAGCAAAAATAAGTCTAATAAGGAAAAGAATAAAATTTTTTCATAAAACTATAGCTTTCGAGAAAAATCGAGTTAAGTTGTTTCGCATAGTGTAGCCTACACTACGTTAACTGGCAAGGCGTTACTTTTAGCAAAGTACTCACAAAGATCCAAAATTGTTCGATTCTAGTGTGATTATTGAAAATACATTTTTCGTTATTTAAACTATAATACTTGCAGAGAATTTGAATCTGTCGCATTTAAATTCCAACATATTTGAAAGTATCGCCAATTTTTTTTTTTTCAACCACTTGCCGAGAGTTTGAATTTAGCCAAGTACTCGCGAAATGTTTGAACCCATCACTACTTCCGTTTATAAACAATATCGATTAGAATTGTTGCAATGTAATTGCAAATATTGTAATATTGTAATTGCAGTTAGATCCAGTGTCTTATTTACTTTGTAACAATATAAGAAAATCTTTATGATATATATAAAATAATATATAAAATCTATAAAAAAAATCGTATTTATATAACAGCATGTAAAAATATAATTGTAAAGAACGCAGTTAGATTCATAATGGGTATCGTACTCAATTAATCACGATCGAATCAAATCTAATTTAACGTGCTTGAATCTTTTAACATAATTATAGTGATAGATCTGTACGTAAAACTTGAACTTTCAAGATCATGCTCTTTACATCATCAACGTTTTTTCTTTTTTTTTTTTTTTTTTCTTTCACCAGCTACACGAAGCACAGTTGTATAAAAGGGAAACATCAATGATCTTGAAAACTCCGAAAATTAATTAACACGATCTTGAAACAGAAAAATATTTCATCGTAATTTGAAAAACTATGTAACGTGTCCCACGTCAGCTGTCGGAATTTCGTAAAATCTGGCAGCTCGAAAAACAAACAACAAACTTTGCAAATGACATTTAAATACAACGTATTTGCGTTTCACGACGAATGTTGGATAAGAAAATTTGCATAGTTGGCTGAAACGAAAACACGGGGCAAGAGGGGGGAGGGGGGGGCAGGATTTACAAATGAGCAGAGCGTTGGAAGAAAATTCCTTGTCGCGTAAAGTCCTTAATAATGGCTCGCGTGAAGGTGCGGGAACAACTTTAATTTAGAAAACACAGCCGAGCAATTAACTTAAAAGCAAGCCAAGCACTCAGGTGCAATTGCGAGTTGCGAGTCTCTCCGCTGCCGCGACGAGTCGCAAGCAACCAAATGTTGTCCAGCTTTTTCCAATTTATAAATGGATATGCGCGAGGGAACCATCGTCGTGTGCTACGTACAATCGCAAGTATCGAAAGAAAAAAAAAACAAAACACGTTGGTTTTTATGTTTTTTACATACATATGCGCGTCGAGAGTTGATGAGAGTTGAAAATATTTTACAAACAGCGATATGAATGAAAATAGAAACCTGGGTCATTCGCTTTTATCTCGTTACGTTCACGCTTTTTTTTTCTGGGGAGGGATTGTAAAATTTCGTTTCGACTCGATTTTCAGAACAAAGTTGTAAGAAAAGACGACTCGCGAAAGATGACTTTTGAGTCATCTTTGCGCCTTTTTCGAAGAACTGACGTTTAAAAAAAAATACTTTATATCCGAATTGCGTAATTAAAATATTTCATACCAAACTCTAGAACCCAGATTTCAGGCTTTCTTTCTTCGCAACGTTTGTCAAAATTAGTATTGATTTCTGTATGTAGATAGACAGATAATTGTATAAATCCATCTAATTTAATAATAATAATAATGTTTATAATAATATATAATAATAATTACAATTATAATAATATATAGTAACAATAATAATAATATTTATAATAATAATTACAATTATAATAATAATTACAATAATATTATAATAATATATAATGAAAGATATATATATAATATATAATAATAGACAATTATAATAATATAGTAATAATATTTCAATTATAATTGTACAAATCTCTCTATTGTAATTATTATCGTTTAAATCATAATGATTTGATTCGTATCAAGGGCCAATTGTTCTGATATTAATAAATATTCCTCGATCTTTCTTATTTTTACTATCAAGTAAGCCACAATTGGATAGCAACAATAAAAGATAAGGACAATTGTGTTACAAATAATAAATAATATCACAATTAAATTACATTACTTGTACTTATACTTGCAATTACAAATGCTTATACTAAATTACATTACTTACAATTGCAAATTGCATATAATAATATTTAATAACACTTATAATAATTACACTTAAAAAATGAAAAATGTTCTCTGTACATTATCACCTGTAAACCTGTGGAAATGCATGAATTTACATAAACTGATAATATTAATATGAATGCGTCGATATTAATATCAATCTGTTTCCAAATCTCACAGCAGATTGAAAAGAAATAAATTTCTCTTTGCACATTGCACAAGTCCATTGTACAAGTTATTATGTTTGCTATCGATAAATTTCAATATTTATTTTAGTTACATTATTTATTATTAGTTACATTTATATTAGTTATATTCAAAACAATAATTCTTGTACTTTGGAAAAATATTTCATTACTATATCCGTGATAATTTATCAGAAATGGAATCAAAATGCAACATGATTCAAATCACGTTACCCACGTTATTTTTGCTATTTGCTTGCCAGAGTTTCACAAACATTCGCCGCATGCAAATAATTGTGCTTGCCGTTAGCTTGCGAATGTTTGTTTATCATTAAATAATAGTTCATGTCGCATCTGTTTTGTTCGTTTATCGTTGAGCAATAGTGCTGTAACTGCAATACAGAGTGTGCCAGAATAGATAGGGCGAGCGAAAGGGTAATTCCACGTGAAAATAAAGAACAAAAATTTTCCTGCAAGATGCTTTGAAAATTCATCGATATAATACTGCAATTCAACTATTATAATTCTAAACGTAACAAAAAGAAAAATAACTCACAGAATTAACGACTAAAGTATAGAGGAAATTAAAATGCAATGAACAGCAAACAACAATGACGCAAGTTTCTATTTATATATTTTATTAAAAATCATTTCAATGACACGTTGTAAATTGGTCATTGTGACCACTTGGTAATTCTAACGTTAACAGGAAAATGATGAAAAAGATTGTGGAGTAAAATTTGTTCGTTTAAAATTTGTCCTTGTTCAAAAAAATAGACTTTGAACGTGTTCCGTTAAAAAATTGACACTCGATAAATTTTCAAACTCGATTTTCTCACAATCTTAGTTTTACCGTATAATAATCTCCTTTTAATTATTCCTCTCTTAGGTTCAGAATTGGCAGAATTCAAGTATACTTTGTAAATTTTCAAACTTTCGATTCGAAAACTGAACTTTGTACGAAAAAAATTTTATTCTTTCTTCTCGGCGTATTTTTTCACGTAGGGTCGTCGATGCTGGAACACTTGAAACAAAGATTCGCAGAACCGCAAATGATTAGTATATGCAAGTTCTTTTTTTATTTATATTCTTAAATTGTTCCATTTTCATTTTGTCTTATAACGAAGTAAATTTCTTTAGTGGCTTGTAATTTCTTTCTAATATGATGTTTCTTTTTAAAAGAAGTATCAATCTTCTCCGAATTGATCTCTTGAAACAGTAACAAATTGGCCAAAATTGCTAAACTAGACATTTACCTCTGATAAATATTAAAATAAATGGCCAAAAAACCAAATTAGAAATTTATCCCTGACAGATATGAAAATACGCTATATATACACATAATAATAAATATTATATATATAAATGGCCAAACTAAACTAGAAATTTACCCCTGACTGATATGAAAACACTCTACATGTATATATATCGTTCGCATCAACTCTGAAATTAACTTGAAATTGATTGTGCTGTTATCGACACGTACATACACTAAGTTTCGCGTCCTAACAAGTTTCGAAATCACAATCAATCTTGCACAAACCTCTTAATCGATCGATCTATCTAGAAAAACTCGCCGTTACAGTTGATACCTTAAATCGATTTAACTTTTTATATTTTTATATTTTGTCGCGCAACTCTCGCAAAAATCGCGAAACTTGACTACTACGTCGATGATCATCGATTTATCAACAACACACTTTAGTATCACATAACCAAGGAAATTGTGTTCGTTTCTTCATTTAGCGTGCAAGAATAATGGTAACGAGTAGTAGAAAAGTGTAATTTTCTTTTTTTTTTTTTTTCGTTTTAGCAAAAGACTCGAGTCTTCTTTTACAAAAAAAAAAAAAAAAAAAAAAAAAAATGCTACAGAAAAATTCGGAACAATTCCATTTATTTTAAAGTATACGTACAACCTGGAAAATAAAATATTTTATTTGACACGGTAAGGATTGAAAATAGTATTTTATTTGAAAAGTATTGGAAAAAAAATTTGGGCTTCGTCTCGAAATGTTTTAATTTATTTTCCTTACTTTAAATGTTATTGCTGAATCGAATGACACGCGTTCGATACGTTTACGAGTGTAAATAGTTTTTTAATCTTCCATTGTTTAACTACATTATTATAATGAAAATGGTACAACTGATTTTTCTATGGTTTTTCCATGTGCGAGAATAAAACGAAAGATTAGAATGATACAGCATGTACTTGTTCAGATAAGAAATATTAGATCATTCCATAAGTAGATATATTTCAATTTCACAAAGTTTTAAAACGATAAAAACATTTAACATTATCAAAAGTATTTACAACTTGTTCGTATCTTAATTTCTTTCAATATCTCGATAATAGAAGAACGTTTGCGGTTGAAAAATGAATCGAAGAAACCGCATTACTTGTGAGATAACCCAGAGTTTTAATATTTTATTTCAAATTATCAAAGTGGCGATATTTCATTTCACGTTTCATTAAAACGAAAATATTTTTTGTTTGTCGAAATCCTGAAATACAATTTTACTTCAACCGAACAGAATCCGAGATATTAAATAGCGTTCGAAATATTCATTTCACAAATTGTTATCCAGCTCTGTGCAGCAATTAAAAAAAAGTTTCTGTGTTTCTAAAAATAGTGTAGCATCCTTATTTTGTTTGCAGCGAATTTTTATTTTGCATTTATTTCTTTCAGCCGAAGTATGTCGCATTCCCAACTGTTTGTACAAATAGAACTCAATGTTCTACAACGTAACAATAATCTCTTCGACAACACTCAATCGTCCATCATTTTTACAGACTCCATGAGCGTAATCAGAGCAATAGAAAACACAAATGGTAAAACGAAACATGAAACCATTCTAAACATTCAACATATTTTTACGTACCTCACCAACAATAACAAAGACATAATCATCGCCTGGGTTCCATCCCACCAGGGAATCAAAGGTATTATTACACATTACACCATAATATAATCCAAGATTTCTATCAAACAATGCCTACCCACAACATGAAAAGAAAAGACAGAATAGACACGACAAGGCTTGGAACAGGACACTGCAAACTCACGCATGAGTATCTATTAAAAAAAAAAAAAAAACCCAATGCAACCGAATTTTATCAACCAATCATCTTCTATTCGAATGCAGCAAGTACCACGCTCAAAGGCAAAAGTACAAAATAACTTCACCGGCAGCCCTGACGTTGCAGAAAAAACACATAGAAAGTGTCCTGAATTATCTAAAGGAAACTAGCATCTATTACGAGATATAATCGTCTTGAAAAGAAGGTAGATGCGACGTTAATCATAAATTAAAAAAAAAAAATATAATAATAATCTCTTATTGTTCGTATTTGCTTGTGGGAATTTTATTTGTGGAATTACTTGAAATCCATTGAATTGAACAAATTTGAATATAACTTATATAATTGAATATTTATATGATATATTTTCTGTTTCATAATGTACTGTATATTATAATATATTTATATAATTTGAATATTTTCAGAAAATCTGAATATATCGCGTTCTTGCGAACAAAGTGTCGCAACGAGGAAAAGTATGTTTGTCACGGGAAGCGAAAAACTGATTTTGAACGCAATTAGATATTATTTTGTTAAATAAATAAAGAAAGAATTCGACGTAATGCACTTTTTGTCGATATACGTTCGTCCACACTGTTACGTCCTGAGATCAAAAGACAGTCTATATTTTTTTATGTCGCGAATTATGTATGAGAAATGGCGAAGAGTTATGTTTACAGAAGAGATGAAGATTTTCACGACAATTTAGACAGACTCGGTAGTCTCTCATTATCATGATTCACGAAAGAAATAATAACTTTTGATTATTACAGTAAAATGGAGATAAAATTTATTACAAGAAAATTAAATAGTAAAATATGCATTGAAATAATTGACGAGCACGTATGTAACACGAAAATAAGAATATTTTTTCGGTAATTTTACGCAAAACAATAAATATTTAAATAAAATATATAATTTTAACAATAAATTAATTAAACAAACAAAAAAAAACAATACTTTTCGAACAAAAAAATTCGTGTTTTAAAATCCAGCCAGCAAAGTCTTCGAATTTGAATTATAGAAAATTGTGGAACATTATATTAAAGGAATTTGGCGAGGGCCACACATCAGAATAAAAGATAATTTGAAAATATTAATGAATTTAAAAAATGTTTTACGAAGGAGTGGAAAAAACCAAGCCAAAAAATTATTAAGAAACTATATAAATTTTTGCCTAAAGAAAAAAATGTTATTAAATGCAAAGGAGGCCATACCAAGTATTAAACAATTATCAAACTCGTTTCTTTCTTCTCTATCCATTGTTTGTCACGAAATTTGCTATCATTTTGACTTTTCAAATATTACCATATTCCTTTTTTTTTTTTAATAATAGAGAATGTATTGCAAAAAGTTTAATTTATGTTACTTGTACACGTTGATAAAAACACTATAGAAGAACGCGTATAAGAAAGATTTCGTATCATTTGTTTGATAGAAAGAAATTTTTAGAGTGTGCTCCTTTCTCAGTCAACACAAAATTCAGTAATAAAAGTAATTTTCTTTCTCACGTCCTGAAATGTAACTAGCTTCGCTAATTCAAACTTGATAGCTGAGAGTTGAGACTTGTTTCGAAAAAGGAAAGTGCACGATTTCGTTAAACGTTGTTTGTTTGGCTTCGATTTCAGAAGAAATATTTTACTTTATTATTTTCGAAAAAGCTCGTAAAAACGTTAAAGCTGGTTAGAATTTGGTTTGCCAAACTGGTAATTTGGTGTTAAAGATGCACTACGCTCAGCAAGACTAGTCGAAGTTGACAACAACGAAACAAAGGTCAAAGTGTTAATATAATTCATGTACATTTTGCAGTAAATTTAATTTATAATTATTTTTTTATATATTACTTTTATATATAAAATATAAATAAATTATGTATAACGTTATATAATATTATAAATAAATAAATTATACATAAAATATATTATATATATATATATATATAATTATTTTTTTATATATATATTTTTATATATATAATTTCTTTCTCCTCTTCAAATTGATTTGTCACAAGTTAATTGCACAAATGCTTTCCTCTCGTATATTTCTGCTGATTTATCAACTCTGTTTGTCAATTTTGCAAAGTTATGCGAACGAGTGAGAAAATTGAATACTTTCTACACTCGTCGTATTTTTTTGTACCTGTGTTCCGTGAGAACTCAAAGAAATTCATCTCAATCAGCGACTCTCTCTGCCGAAACGTGAAGACAACGACTCACTTTTGAAACGTACGATGAGAGGCGATGGAAAATGGATCGTCGAACGAAACAGATTGTGGAGCAAGCGTAACGAACCTGCTCGAAGCACTTGGAAAACAGATGTTCACGGAACGAAGGTTACGTTGTCAGTCTAGCGGGGTTTCAAAGGATTTACCGTGTATTTTGAATTGCTTTCGAGGAACGAAATTATTAACATGAACTGTTAACATGCGCTGTCGTCAGCTGGACAAATGAAACAATTCATTTTACGCTTATTAAATTAATATTAATTTTAAAAATATATATATATATTATACTATTATTTATTATTTAATAAATAAAATAGTAAAATTTATTATTATATATATTATATATATTTATTATTTTATAAATAAAATTTAATATTTAACTATATTAATAATAATTGATAATTTTATAATAAAATGAATTATTTAATTTGCCATGAAAGCGTTCAGTGGCAGAATTTGCTGGAGCGTGTACAAGTTTGATCAAAAATTGCTGCAACTTGGATGAGATGCACGACCACATTCGTCAAACGATTAAATATATCGTTCGTTTCGTTCTTTACGAAACGCTTTAAATGGTGAAATTTTTGTTGTCGAAGAGGATGTCAAATCGTTTTTGAAGCAATTTTTTTGTTTACCGAAAGTGACAACCGCCTGAAAAATGGCAAAAAGTAATCGAAAGAAATGAACGATATATCGTTGAATAAAGTTTTCGTTCGACTCACGAAAATTTGCCTTTCATTCATACGGATTAATTATTCGTCACACATCTCCATTCTACCAGCCAAATTTTGAGCAAGATTTTTTTTAATTGATCAAGGACTGTTTTTATATTTTACAGCAATAATTCGCATTTATAGTGAACAAAGTCGTGCCATTGCAAGGATGTGACATAGAGAAAGCAAAACTTCTGCAGGCTTGCATTGAGACGTAGGATGATTTCAAACAAAGTTGTATTATGATTAAGTTATATCTGAATTATAATTACAAAATAATTCGATTACATTGAAATTCGTAACTCGGCATTTTCAGTTAATTTAATTCGAGTGCAGTGTAATTCACAATTCAACTAGAACGTAATTAAATCGCAGTAACAGAATCCAAAATTGAGAAAAAAAAAACAGTGGAAGAAAAATTAAAAAGAAAAAAACAAAATTGAATCGAGAGGTGGAAAAGACTAATATATAATATACAATATTATATAATACAGTATATAATATATAATATCAGTGGCAAAGAGAATATATGTACGCATGTTTCATAAATAAATATAAATGCATAATGTTTGAACAGAAGTCAACTTCTCTTTATTATGTTCGTTCCAAGAGATGAACGTAAAATAGTGAGAAATTTATTTCACTTTGGGCAATAAACATTCCATCACGTCATTTCAATTACGTTGTAATGCAATTATACTTTTGGGGCCAGTAATTAGCAGTGTGAATTAATTGAAGAATTAGAGGAACTACGTAATTTAATTACAAAATACTTGAATCACTTTATGTAATTCAATCAAGCACAGTGTAACTCAAATCTGACTTTTTGTGACAGTTAGTTGAAAATCAAATTCGCCACACGGTCAAGCGGCAATATATGATTGCACGAACTTTTCCTATTTATATCAATGTTGAAGTAATGTAATATTTTGTCGTGGAAGCTTACATATTGTAAATAGATGGAAGAAAAACATAAATATAAAAATTGTAAATATATATATATATATATATATAAAGAAATAGATATTTACAAAGATGTACAGTACAAAAGTGCAGTTAATGTTACAAGAAATATACCTTGCCATTAGTTCGTTCAGTGCTCTGCAAAAAACACAAAATGATTATTCTTTGCATCTTTTAGCAAGTAAGAAAGATTAAGCAAGAGACTACTCTTGCGAAGAAAGTGATACAATTGAGAGAAATAAAAAGCTTGTCTTGAACAGAGTTGGATGTTATTTTGTTAATCAAAGAAACAACGAAATTTTTTTTACAAACATAATAATACAAAATTTATAATAAAAAGTATTCGTGGAATGCAGTACAGTGTCACTTTATAAATTATAAAGGTCAACGAATAAAGTATTCACAATCGGTTTATAGCAAAATTATACAAAATTATTGTTAAATTATATAAATTATTACATCTTTCAAATGGCATAATGTATTTTTGCCTTCAACATATTTCAAGGTGATGTCAGGAGGAATTCAACGACTTCCAATACCATAAGTTTGAGGTGATCTTGAACTTGGAAATTTGAGGTTAATGAGGAGACCATGTTTCTGTTCGATTACAATAGGTGTCCACTTTCTTGTAAACATGGTCCAAGTTGCTAAAGTAAATTAGTTTGTTGCTGTTATAATGCCATCGCGAAATTTACTGTGACACGTTATCTGAGCTCACAGTCTCAAATTCAAGGTCATAGTATGATAGATGGTTGATTCATCTTGACACGAGTTACAACATAAGGGCAAAAACGTTAATTTAGAACTTTCCTAACTTTATTGAAGAGAAATCGTACAATAAATTTTAAAGAATCATTGCAAAGGGGACACTTTAATCTTCAAGACTATGGTAGATTTATTTGCGAAGAAAATTTTCAAGAGAAAATCCCATCTTTGGAAAAAATGAACCTAGTACTCTGTAAAATAGACACTTTATGCTTGAAAATGATCTATATAGTGTGCGAATAATTTCTGTATCCACTGTAACATTTCACAGATCCCTTCGAGTTTAAATTTTACAAGAAATTTTTAAAAACTCCATTATTTTATCGAGGGTTTTACAAAGTACAATATACTATATACTTTACTGTGCTATACTATGCAATATACTTTACTGTACTATGCTACACAAGATGCTTTACTATACTATACTGTACTATACAACTTGCTTTATTATTCTATACTATATTACACTATACAATATACTTTACTACACCATACTCTACTATACTATGTCATGCAAGATACTTTATTACACTATGTTATATTGTATAAGTTACTTTACTATACTATACTATGCAGTAAACTTTACTGTACTATACTATACTGTACAATATACTTTACTATTCTATACTATACTACACTATACAATATACTTTACTATAGCATTACATATTATGCTATATTATACACGATACTTTACTACACTATATTATAATACACAAGATACTTTACTATACTATACTATACTGTGCAATATACTTTACTATACTATAGTACTTTTCTATACTATACTACAATATGCTTTTACAAAGTTCAGTTTACAATATACCATATTCGTCAATTTCTCTACTTTTCTTTCATGCAGTTAATTGATTTCACAAAAGAGCGGCTCAGACACTATCAAAACGAAAAAGTGTCTCGTGACTTTCGAGCGAAAAAAATAAATAAATAAATAAATCTTTCGCAATGGCCAATTGCCGTCCATTCGCGTAAATGGCGATGGGAATATGCTGGAGAAGTTTGTGCGTATTATATAACCAACCGGGCAGTGAAGTCGAGTTACTTTCCCCGGGGACGCATCAGGGCACGCTCGTGATTCATGAAATCACATAATCGTCCGTGAACGAGCTACGCCGCTGCCCTTCTGTACAGTTTAGTACCGTGCGCTAAGCGATGGCGGACGAGACAAGACGTCCACCTGTTGCGAATTCTGACAAGACACTATACTCGTCGTGCCAGAGTGGACAGACTAGGTGACTAAACCGAGCGAGTCACTGCGTTTGCACGGCGAATTGAGCCGGAGATCATATCTAGGATAAATTTACGGGTTATCCGATATTTCGCGTTACCCCCGACCGCCTAATCTTACCTTATCGCGACTCTGCATGATGTCTTATCGAGGATTACTCCGCAACGTGTTTGCCAATCTTGCTGGATAGACTGTGTTATCTAAACTGCTGTTGCGTAGACACAAAACTCTGATTTTTCAAAATTTCACATTTCAAGAGATCTTTTTTTTTTTTATATATATAATTCCTACGACTAAAAACCTGATCTGAGAATGCTAAGAATTGATTAAACATAAAATAACTCGGATATTTTAAATGAACGCTCGTGCAAGGAAACTATCGATAACAATTTTATTGGTTCTTCCTTAAATTGATGCTATGTTATACACCTTTATGTAATTGTACCAACATTGTATATATAGTGCGAACTTTTATTTCATTTAACTGTTTTTACAAAATTTGAAATTTTATTCACTTTGTTACTTTATCACTTCTTACTTCGATGCAAATATTTCTTTTTATTTCTGTTTGTTACACAAAATAATCTTGAAGTGAATTTCAATAATGCAGCGGATGATTTTGAGCGAAAGAACAAAAAGGAATAAAAATTTTCCAAGTACACTTGAATTTAGCTAATTCTGGACTAGAGGGTGATAATCGACAGACTGTTATTTTATTTGAGAAAGTAAGTGAAAAATGAAGACTAAAGTGTCCTCTTCTTCAAGAAAAAAAATTTTTGAACGTGTTTAGATAATATTTCAGGTTTCATTAATAGTTGCAATATCGTTTAATCCTAATGTTCAAAGTTCAACAAAATGATGAAAGAAAAATCGTACAGCAAGTTTCAGGATCATTCAGAATCAAGAGAAACTTTATTCCTCAAAATGATGGGTCTAATTACGAGAAATGTTTTTCAATGTTTTTACAGATGTTTTAATTTTCACAATCTTTAAACAAATTTTCCATTGTGAGATCGTCTTTTTAAAAAATGTCAAAGTAGAGGTCTCAAGCTCACTGTGTGATTTCATTTTACAAGTTCAATTATCTTTCTTTTCTCAAATTAAATTACAAATTAAATAACAAGTTATTATCATTTTTCATTGTCATTGTCACAATTATACTCTTCCGTGCAACTCCATGTAAATAAATCTTGACACTATTAAATTAGATTTAATTGTTAATTTAATTATTCAATGATATTCCAGTATTTCCAAAGAATATGAAAATGTGGAACACTGAAATTGTTTTAGTTTATTATTACAGGATCTGTCAATAATAATTGATTATTGGGAATTGCTACATATTACACAAACAATAACAGATTTCATTAATAACATGTTTGTTTTCATAAAGATAGAAAAGGAATTAGCTACATATACCAATGCTTTTTTGATTCGTTGTACATTTTTATAGAGAATTTTTAACAAACAGAGGAGAAATTTAACAAACTAAAAGGAAAATAAAAGAATGGAAAACAATACGTTTTAAAGCTTTGTTCGTTAATTGTTGCCGTTGAAAAACAGAGCGTGTGTCTGAAAGCAACATTATTTATTCATCGTTATTGATTCAGTTAGCTTCTTCACTGAGAAGACCATTTACTGAAAAAGGAATATTTACTGAATTCATTTCATTTTACTCGAACAAAAGCTAAACTGCGTAGACCCAACCCGAAACGACAATCTCACAATCCTGTCGCTGTTGATGCGGCATTAAACTCACACGAAAACGAATAACAATTGCAAAAGATGTCCATAGAGTCAAAGCTGTGTGTTTAAAATAGTAAAATCTAGAAATTTATACAAAATGCTTTGTTCCCTTTCGTTTCGATACGACTGCTTGCTAACCAATTGTTATGTACGTGTTCCACAACATGAGTGTCGGCATATATCGCACTCTCCTTGCGATTAACGCATAAACATTGGGAGAATTACTATAATCTGTTCTCAATCTCGTAAGTATCAATCGACGTTTCCAGTCCAGTGAATTTCTGGGTCGTTCGTGGAATATATTATCTTTGAGTAATTAACTGCACGTCTGTTGCAGCGCTGACAGTTTTTCACATCGAATTTCCCACAGTGATCTGGTTTTGTTTCACACGATCGTTCGTTTGCTGCAATAATGACACGTAACATGGTTGACTAGCGAATAAAGTCCCTCATTTTTTTTTTTTTTTAATGTTGCCAAGACTGAACAAACTGAAAACAGAATGTAGCGAGCAGATAAACTGAGCATAACTTGAAAGAAAAACTTTCAATAGCAAATTGATACTAACGAACTACTAACTATAAAGATTGACTTGTATTTTTTTATTAATTTATCAAAACAAGTGATAAATGAAACAAATGTTCTTTACACCCATGAGACGAAGGTGGATAAAAGATCATGGTATCTTACGAGAAAATTGAGATCAGAGGTCACTCGAAATAATTTTATTCGACGTAATTTCGAGTAATTTATTTTCGTGAGACAAATGACAAAACAAATCGCAATTGTGAAAAGAATGTCCAAGATTAAGCAAAACTTGTTAAAAAATATTTAACGTATTCCAGCAACATCTGTCAGCTGTTTGAACGACCATTTTCCACAAACCAGAAGTATCGTTGGTTCACGGCGAATGAGCCTACTATCGAAAACGTGTAGACTTGCTAGTTAACTTTTTTTCAAAACAATCATTTCGTTGTTTCATTATTTATCGCGAAAACACAAATTACATTGCAATTGAGTAATACGAAAAGAAACAATGATAACTCTGATCGAAATTACTATTCTCTTTCTTTCACTACCTATTTCAACGTCTTGAATAATACACAGTGTGTCCATAAAGTCTCTTAACAATTTCAAAAAATTGTTACAAAGGCAAATGAAAAGACAAACAAGTGGAAATTGTTACAAAATGAGACGTATATGATATGATAACTAATGATGCCCATATAGAGGTGTATTTAATAAGGCAGAAAAAACTTAAATATACACGTCTCATTTTGCGACAATTTTCACTTATCTGCCTTTGTAACAAATTTTTGAAATTGTAAAGAAACTTTATGGACACCGCGTACTTGACAACATTCGCATAATATTTCGACGAAATTTGAGCAAATGTCAGCGATCGGACAATTCACAAATAAACATGAGACAACGAAACTCTGGATAATAAAGACTGCAATTAATCGGGATCACGGATAATCGGAACTGCGAATAATCGAGACTGTGGATAATCGATACGGCGGATAATCGCGAGCCGATTAAACGAAATCCCCCTGAGATTTGTACGATTTGGAGATTGCACGTTCAATGCTTAATTCCCAGATGTTGTTGGGTCGTTCCTTTACCACTTCATTCAAGCATTTTCCCACTCTGGTGCGTTGTTTGTTGTCTCGACCAATCTTTGCAATTCTCCATCGCCATTTTGAAGCCTGTACACTCATTCACCGAATAACGTTGTTAATTTTCCAAACAGTCGTGACATTCAGTGAAAAGATGCCTAAGGATCGCGAAATGAGGTTATAAACGCAAGCGGATCGAGTTCGACGATACAAACGATACAAACTTTAAGCTGCTAAACCATACAAAATACAAAACGTATGAAACGTACAAGATACAAAGACACTTGTACACGGAGAACTCGTTTTATTTCAGAGAATTCGTGCTACAAAACCGGACGTCTCCTGCGTAATGGCCTATAATATTTTCCAGCATGTTGTGAATCACTCTGTATAATTAAAGCCCGATTCTCCTGCTCTCTGCAGTAATTTCTCGTTCGCGCGAGCACGAGCTCACGTTCAAATAATTCAATCGGCGAGAGCTCGTTTAATCCGGTTCAGATAAATGAAATTCATACAAACGTCTAGCTCTGCTCTGCAGACAAACGAATTTGAGAGGATTCGCCGTTCGCCAAACGAAGGTTAATGGACTAGGCAGACGAGAGTTTCGACTAAATCAAATGTCATTAATTTCAAGTGACACGAAAATATATACATTGTGAGAAAACCATGACTTTATGTTGTTATTGTATGTGAAATCGATGCTTCGTTGTATATAACGTTACTTTCGCCAACAGGGTCGAACGACTCTTTCATCAAATTTTCAACTCGAAGATACTTTCTTAATCGCGTCTCCTCGATTGACTTTACGATTAATGATTACGTACAATTATGAATTTGGTCATCAAAAAATAAGATTTTCAAATTTAATTTTAATTTTAATTGTAAATGGTTGAACTAATTTGTATAATTTATTCAATAATGGTTATTTATTTATTTGATTTTATCATTTTAATGTACGTAGTGACAATTTCTTTTTTTAATTTTAGTTGGTTAAATTGAAGAATAATTTCTTTTAAATTTCAAGATTACATTATTATTCGAATGGATTAATTATTGGAATAATTTTGATTTCTAAAATTATTATTATAAATTTAAATTTAATATATTTAAAAAATTATTGCGTATTTTTAAATTTTGATATTTTTAATGTATGTAGTTTTTTTTCAATAAATTTAATATTATTTTATACTTGACTCTAGTTTATTAGTAATTTTTCATATAAATTATAAAATGAGGATATGGTGAATTTCGTTTTGATTCTTCATTTTATTTAATATCTTATACTTTAGTATTTTCTTTACTTTGATATTTTATTATTTCTGTTTCCTGTAATGATTATGAAATTAATTTAACAGCGATCCTCCTGTATATTTCAATCACGTCATTTGACTCACTAAATATTTTAAACCATAGAAAGATAACAAAGTCTCAAGTTTAAAATAATTTGCGAATCCACCATTCCAAAACTGCTAAAAATAATTGGGGGATTCCCCCAATTGCCATTTTTTTTTTTTTTTATTCAGATACTAATATGATTGTCATTGCAATTTGCAATTTATCGCAAAATCACTTTCTTCAAGTATTACTTTGCAGTTGGTTCAATTACAAACAATACTACTTACGTCGTGGAAAATTTGCTTGCTAAAAGTGCCATTTATCAACTCACAACACCAACAGTTAACTTCGAATGTTTTCTTTCTTTTCATTCGCCATTTCAAATCGCAAAGATGCCCAGAATTTCGAAAAACAAAAAGTTGCTGAATTTGAAAGTAAAGATGGCCAATTCGAATATGCACGAATACGAATGTGATCATCGAACTCTGAAATTATACATTATATAATAATTATATATTAAAATATTATACAATTGTAATTAAAAATTAGAATGGAATTACACATTATACAATTATAACATTTTCAATATACGCGGAGGACAAAAAGAGAGTTGCTAGGATTCTAAAGACTATAGCGAAGAAAATAAACAGCAGAACGTTGCAATTACTAACTGGAAAAATTCCATTTTCGTTTTTTAAACACCGGTTTTTCACATTCAAACGCGAGGTGTGGTAAAATATACTGAAATACTCGTTTTTCTAAAGTCTGCTTTCCATGATCAGTTACAGTGACTCTTATTAATATTGACGGACATCATGCCATTCAAAATATTGTTGTGGATTTCGATTGTTTATAACGGTAAGTTTGGATTAATTTTTTATACTAGTACATTCATTGTAATTTACAGTGACATAAATTTTATTTATTCATTGCACATACTTTTCTTAGTATTAAACGATAAACTGAAATGTGGCGTGTAGAACGGTGAGAAGAAGAGACTAATTTGGGAAATCGTGATTTATGCTTGGCATTTTGAAGAATTTCCGATTCACTTTCAAACTGCGCGAAGGACGAAAATTCGAATTGGTCGGCATTTGCGTTGAATTGTCCCGGGGAGATCTACAAGAAAGGAAGAAAAGTCGAACGAACGATTAGCATCCGTCAAGTGAACAAAACTCGCGGTCGGGGAGCTTCCGGCCAGCCTCGAGATCTTAACGAGAGATCTCTTGAAGTCGTTACCAGGAGTGAAGGCGCGCCTGGAATTTAAAAATATCCCGATGGAGAGACGGCTCGAGGGAAAACGTAGATCACCTTGCTCTCTCTTCATTACCTCTCACGGTATTGCAGAGAGACAGAGAGACAGAGACAGAGAGAGAGAGAGAAGAAGAAGAGAAAAAAGAGAAATTCAGTCGGCAAAAGAGAATAGAAGGTAAAAAAAAGAAAAAAGAAAAAGGAAACAGAGAAAAAAGGAGAGAGGAAGGAGGAGAAAAGAGCTTTCCAAGGAGAATTAATTTCCTCGACCTCTGACCTCGTCCATGCTCGTCCGCTCGATTTTATCAGACTGCGTCCTTTCACGAGCGAATGAATCTTCCAGGAAACGCGACGTTTTCTAACCACAGGATAACAAATTGCCTCCGCGACAAAAATTTCCCCTCGCCCCCCCCTCCTCTTTTCGATTTAACTGCGGCGAGCTTCCGGCTAATTTACCGACGCCGGAAAGCAGAATCGAGAAAAACGTTTGCCTCGCTATCGAAACGAATTTCTCAACGAGTCTGCCACTTTGGAACAAACCGGTAAAATTTTGACGAATTTTTATCGAAACTGTTTACTACAATACATACTTCAAGTGGTGTGACAATTGTATACAATATTGTTAGTATAACAATAATAACTTTTATTATATTTTGTTACATAGTATTGTTAGTACAATAATAACAACTTTTTATTACAATATATATATATATATATATATTTTCATTACAATATATAAAATGTTAGTATAAAAATAATGACTTTTTATTACAGTGTATATTTCAAGTGGTGTAATAATTTTATATAATATATATTGTTAGTATAATAATAATACCTTATCTGAAATATTCAAGTCCGTCTAAGTTATTTTATATACTTTGACATTTAAATATTTCAATAGTTTATCCGTTAAAAGTGTATTTTTAGAGTTTTTAATTATTGCTATCATTCGTTCTGTTTCTGGAGATTGAAAATTTAATCTTAAAATTTCCAAATTCGAAAACCTCTATTGTAACATATTATAAATTTTAAGATTGATCATATATGTATTAAATGTATGTATCAATCAATGTTTTCATGTCAGATAGTTTCTGTTACAAGTATAAATTTTCGTTTCTCAAAATTTTTAATTATTGTTGTTCCTTTCTTCTGTTCCTTGAAATTAAAAATCTGTTCAACTCTAAAATTTCTATTACAATATATTTCAAGTGTTGTTTTCATTTGAAATATTTTCTTTTATAAATTTTGTATTTGTTTCTCCAAAATGTTCGATTGCTCCTTTCGTTTGCTCTTCGAGATTGAAAATTTTTTTAATTCTAAAATTATGATTTCATGGCTCTCAGGAGATTTGAGGTTTATTATCATGCAGTTTCGAAACATTTAAATAATTATCCTGCAGTAAAGTAGTAAAGTAAAATAGTACATTTTCAAACTGTTTATATACCAAACGCGTCGAGAAACTCGTGTGATATTCTGATTCCGTAATTACAATAACATTCATGTTTAATTATTCATGACACGAGCGTTGTTATATTCTGAGAAGCGTACGATTTTAGGAAATTGCACTGAAAATAAAATAGCTTATAAAAGCAAGGTCTAATAATAATTTGACAAAGTGATACTTCAAAAAGGAAGGATTTTCTTTTTAAATAAGAAAAAAAGGAAGATCAAATGAGCGTATACGTTCTATATATAATGTAACCTAAATTAAAGACCCTTCGATTAAAAAAGGTTAAAGGGTCACTAATGATGATGTGAAATTTTTTTTCGTCACGTTAAAAATACGATATTCCATTTTGTATCCTAACGTAGTCTGATAATTTACAAGGTGAAGCATACAAATAAAAATCCTCACCAGGCCAGATTTAATTAACCAGCAGTGACTCATATTAATATTCGGACACCTAAATTTTGTAGAAGAAATTGTACAATCATAAATTTCAACTCGTTTAAAAGTTTGTACCAGTTTTTATTTTTAAAATGTGTCGTTCGTTTTATTTTAAAATATTTTTACATGCTGTGTGACAAATGGCAAAATAAAGACGCTTTTCTTCCCCAAAGGGCACTATATAAATTGTCACAGTATGTAAAAATATTGAAAAATTTCTTTCTCTTGACCGAATCTATAACATATTTGAAAATTTAACATATTAAAGCTTTCTCTTTACAGCAACCCTTTAAAAAAACTAGCTGTAGGATATTTCTTTATGTCAATTTACTGAAATATCGAAATAAATATGATGGCAGATAGAAAAATTCTTTGAAATTCAAACCTAATGTTCAAAGTTTAATAAAATGGTGAAAAAAAAAAATCATACTTCTAGTTTCCGGAGACAGTTGTAAATAAATGACTTTGGTCTTCAAACATCTTTTATACATGTGTGTGTCTACGTAACTTCAGTATTAATTAGAATTTCACATTTATATAATATAATAATTTTATATCTACTTCTATGTATCATTCCCTAAAAAATTTTCAAAAAGAATAAATTTATTTCACACTTGAGACTTAATATTTATTAGTTTTGAAATGTCTTTGCTGAATAATAACTTTTAGACAGTTTACACGATAAGGTATAGTTTTTCGATTATCAATTACTGATAATTAACCACTCACATCATTTTTAAACATTTACGATTTGAATATGTATGAAAACATTGTCGTTGTGTAGAGAATAAAAGACATTTGAAATTAAATTAAAAATTTTTTTACATTATTTTGTTCATTTTTCAAACAGTTACATATATGAAACACAAGTTACATTTTCGGGTATTGACACTTTGACAAGTCACTAAATTTATTTTAATATTGACAACAACTTATTTTACGATTATTATTAAAAATAAGATGTACTCTCCCCAAAACTGAACGTTTTAGAATTTCCAAAGAAATAACGATTCCACTTGTAAGATTAATATTTTAAAATACCGAAACTGTGATTGATTACATTTCGAGTTGAAATTTATAATTAGGATATTTTTATTTCTCAGAAGAATACAGGGACAAAATTCATTTACATTGAAAATGCAAAACTTCTGAGCAGAAATGCCTCAATGAGCACTGATTGAAATTATTATATCGATATTTAAATAATTTCATAAACATTACATGACACACAAAGTGAATGATGCCACAAACCTGTAACGTTGAGCTTCATTTACATGAAGTTCACAATTGTGAACTTGTCAATGGATAAATAGTTTACGTTAGTATACATTATAAATACACACTAAAATTACATACATATATATATTTTTTATATGTACATATGAACTGAATAACAGATACATATGCAAGAGTTTCTAGTAAAATTTCGAGTGTTGACTAAAAGGCAGTTCGACAGTTTCCTCTTCTCTTCCGTCCTCTCTTCATCTTCTTCGTCGTCGTTGAAACTGAAGCTAAACGTCGATCAGACGCGAGGCCACCTCACTCCCGCGGTGCTTGCAGGTTCTTTCTCGTAAATCGAACGATCATCTGCAATGCACTACGGAATTGAAGAGGCAACGCGATCTCCTCCACGTGTACAATGCGCCACGTACGAGCTTCTGGCGTGCGTTGCTCCACGATGAACGTGCTCCCCTTTCTCTCTCTCTCTCTCTCTCTCTTGCTCTCTTGCTCTCTTGTCGCTCTGTTTAGCGTGGCTTTTTCGCCCGGTGACGTTCAATTCCGCCGTTGTAAATGGAGAGAGAAGGGCAGCAATTTTCGCCGGTTTTTTTCCCCCCGAGATAAGCCTGACCTCCCCGTCCTCTTTCGCTTTCATTCCTTTTCTCCTTCCTCCCGTTTGTCCCTTTGATGTCGCGGCCGGAACGATATTCCGCCGCGGAATGGAGAGGATACGCGTGCATTGTCGCGGCAGAGATTACGCGCGAGCGAAGGGGCAGGCAAAAAACGAGGGAACACAGTCAAATAGCGCGAGCCGTTAAGCACCAAAGTTCGCGAAACGAGAATTTTACACCGGCGAATTTGACACGCGTATTTGCGGAAGCTAGCGAGCTTTCAGTCATACCTCTCTTTTTCTCTTTTCTTCTACTTTTTTCATTTTTTCTTTTTTCTTTTTTTTTTTTTCGTAGCAGAAAAACCATCTTCGATCCTCTGGCTTTGCCGGCGTTTGGGATGTTTGAAACGACAGTTGCGTGCATTATTGCGCGCTGTGGAAGTTTTTGTGCACCAATAGTGCAATTTTACTGTTTCAACGGATATTCTTATCAAAATTAATATCAATTTCTGCCTGAACGGATAGATAACTGTCATTTAAATTTTAGTAACGATTATATGTAGAATATTGTCAGTGTTTGTTCAATTTCATTCGTTTGTCACGTTAACGTACGATAATATTGTTAACAAAATTTTTTGCATCAACGGAAATAATTATCATTGAAATTTTAACAAATAAACGATTACACGTAGAATATTTGGACACAGTTGTTACAGTATTCGTTCAACTTCATTTGTTAATTACATTAACCTACAATAATATTGTTAATATACAAATTCTTGTATGTCAAATAGATTTATTGTCAATGATATTAATACTGTTATTGTACGTAAATTATATAATATTAAATATGTACATAAATTTAGTTATTGTATATTAATTACATTAATATACAATACTTTGACACAATTTTGTTACAGTTTTCGTTCAATTTCATTTGTTTACTACATTAACATCTTTATGCCAATCAAAGTCAATAGGTAACAATAAGTCAGTAATAATAGTCAATGATAATTAGTTATTTAACTTGAGCTATTTAATTTTCGCTAAAATATTGTGATGACACACGTAGTTTTATGTAAATTCGATCTTAAATATGTAAATTGTGCCATCAGAGCTGGGAGATTAACAGAAAAGGAATTCTTAATATTAAAATATACTCGTTTCAAGATTATTCATTCTTTTCATATAATGTTTGCCATCTCATTCCACGACTATTATCATCCGTTTTCAATTAAATTCACCTTTCTCTTCAATCTTAAATTCACTTGCGTTCAATTATAATTGAAAAGTTGCTTATATTTAATTATAATACTACATATATATTATTTCTTTTGGAATTTAATTATGCACGCCATCTTAGTGCCATTCGTGCAGAACGCGGGCGAATGTTGTGTGTACAGGGTGTACAAAAATTAATTAAAAGTACTTTACCGCAGCGGATTTTATAGCTCTGGATCGGTGGAGTTTTGTAAAAAAGAAAGTTGGCGCAGAATTTTTTTTCCTCTTCCATTCACCATGAGGAGAAAAATTCTCAAATAACCAGCCTCAATAATGATCCTTCCCTACGAAGCTGCATCGCACAAATTTAAATTATCGACAACTTTTCACCATCATTTGTAATTGTGATAATAACACGAAAGTGAAGCATGATTCGAATCAAATTGTTTTATTAACATCGATGAAGCGATGCTGTAAATACAGAGTGTCCCACGATTTTTCAACTAGTTGCGATAGTCTGGCAAAAAAATGTTTTAAACAAAAGCTGATCGTTTTCAAACAAAATTTCAAGAAAACTTTTTTTCGACAATTGTCAAGGTCACCTTCGTTTCTTTAAATGACACTTTATATTTTTGACTCGATAGTACTGCAGCTTCGGTATACCATGATCCAGTAAACGCAAGTTATTGTCATCCGTGTTCATGCTGATTGTCATTTTTTGTTGAAATTTCCATTCCTCTGCCTTCAAGATCATCCAAAGATCATGGTATACTATGGTCGTTGAATTCGTCTAGATACGAGCTACAATACTATCAAGCCAAAAGCATAAACTGCCATTTAAAGAAACGAAGGTGACCTTGACAATTATCGAAAACAAAATTTCTTTTGAAATTTTCTTTTTGTTGCACTGTATAGCCAGTCGAAAATTGATCAACTTTTGTTTAAAACATTTTTTTGTCACACTATCGCAAGTACTTGAGAAATTGTGAAAAGTGTTACGTGGGACACCCAGTGTATATAAGAGATAAACAAATGAAAGACATTTAGACATTTAGGGTTCTTTCATGAACAATTTTGTTACACGTATCTCATCATAAAAATTGCTCTATTCTCGAGAAATTTCAAAGAAAATATCAAATAAAGCATAGTTGTTGGTTAACAACGTGTAAAACAATTTTTTAGAAGATGACGTAATGCCACATTGACAGGTTAAGCTGAATTCTACTTGACTTTTAATACAGGCGAATTCTCTGTTACAAATATAATAGAGAATTAGTAAAGAATTGTCAAGTGAAAGATGAATTACTTTTTATTGTTATTATTGAGAAAATGCAGCGTATTTGGAATACCAAAGTATCTAAAAAATTGTCTAAAATATTAACATCATCCAATTTGTAATATTAGAAATAACAGCCGTAATTTTAACGTTTCAACTCAATCTATGGACAATTAAGAAATGTCAGTGTTGCTAATTTGGAATACCGAAGATGAATGTAATTTGGACTATTCCATAACTCAGTGATGGTTTTTGTTTCAAAGATTAACGCGTCGGTTAAGAAAATTTACCACGATTACAACTGAAAGTTTCGTCAAAAATACAGCAAAGATACTCGCAGCAAAAATTATCGAGACCGATGACGAATTAACAAAGATAAACGAAAAAGATTGATTTCCTTAGAATATCGATAACTCGCGTTGTTTTCACGATTTTAAATCCCCGACGCAAACACGAGGTTAAAAACGAAAAGATAGGTAGTTGAACAGCGAGTTACATCGAAGCACAGACGAGATATATGAATATAGAATGTATTCTTTCGACACTCGTTACCATTTTCGTGTCACATCCTGTTGTACCGATTCAGGCAGACTTTGCACCGCAGCACGACTAGCGATGAGAATTAAAATTAAAATATATGGTCAGTGTTGCCAGATTTGTTTCGAGAATTATTCACAAAATTGAACGTGAAACTTCATCAATGAGGGAATATAACGATTCAAAACAGGGACTGATGAAAATTTAGTATGTATTTGACTATTAACGCCTATTTAAAAGTATTAGAAAAAAATTTATTGAAATATGACAGTTTTACAAACAACATAATTAGACGTTTCTTTATTTTCAAATGTGTAAATTCACGAACGGATTATCTTTATCCTATATACTCGATTTTGCGAATGATTGAACTTAGCGATAAAACATTTCCACAAATATTGTCTGGAATAAAGAAGCACATCGTGCGTTGTATTGTTAGCGAAACTCCGTTCGTTTCCAAATTTCGAAATCAAATTTATTTTCTTAAACGACACTATTACGCATAATTTCTATTTTATGTAGTATAGATATTTACAGTATAGTATAGATGTATAGCATATTTTCTAGTTTTATAGTATATTTATAGTACAGTACAATATATCTCTATATAATATATTTATAGTACAGTGTATTGTATATTTAAAGTACCGTGTAGTATATTTATAGTATAATATAGATGTTTTATAGTACAGATGTATAGCATATTTTCTAGTTTTATAGTACAGTGTATTTATAGTATAATATAGTAGAGTATAGTATGTTTCTATATAGTATATTTATAGTAGAGTATAGTACGTTTCTATATAGTATATTTATAGTACAGTATAGTATATTTCTATACAGCATATTTAGAGTACAGTACAGTATATTTCTATATAGTATAGTATAGTATATTCATGGCATACTTATAGTATACTATAGTAGAGTATAACATATTTGTAGTACTCATAGTATACTATAGTATAGTATAGTATATTTGTAGTGCACATAGTATAATATAGTACAGTACAGTGAATTTATAGTATACACAGTCTAGTATGGTATATTTATATTATATAGTATAGTATGGTATAGATGCTGTTTGTTCAAATTCATCGAGTTCCATTTTCAACGATCAAAATCATTTATTGTTATAAATTGTTGATAAAAATCTTAGTATTCAATCTTTATTGAAATAATTAGCGAGCAATGGAGATTGTTGCCCTTCGCCGTGGGTTATTTCAAACGATCCTACGTGCACGATCGTTGGAATCCGCAGGGCGAAAGCAACGAGCGGAGCGGTTTTTCCCACGTCTTTGGGGGAAAGGGCTCGTTCACCCGAGGCTCTCCAATGCGGGCACTCAACGTCACAACGACGACTCGCTTAATCTACCAAATTTCAGGCGTCACGTTGAACGCGTAAATCCTGCTCGCTCGGCTTTGCCGTGGTTAATTCCTCCCCCTCGTGCTGGAAAGAACGGGCAGCGCACAAAGCGTTATCACTTTTAATCACTCGTTTTCCGCCAGCTGGCCCTTCAACCGGACGTCCGGCAAATTTGCTGGCCACTCGCCGCTCTCTCGGCCAGTTGTAACGAGAGAAAAGCTCGAGCGAGTCGCGACAGCGACGAACGATCGTTACGAAACGAACGTTCGAACAAAACGACTCTGTAATTCACTTTGTTTCTCCCGTTTTCGCCGCTGGAATTCACAGGCGTGTTTCACTCGCGCGATGTCGCTCGTGTCTCCCTGGTTAGGTTAGGTTAGGTTAGGTTTAGGTGCAACGAAGTTGAAAACATCGTGTTTCTAGATGTAACTAGGTCATTTTGAGCGTTCGATTGCGAAATTACTCAAACATTAAATTACTATTGTAGAGTTTCAATTTAAAGTTGGACCCACACTCTTTCACAACAGACGCAAGTCGCTTGTTTGACAACTGTCAGTCAAAGTCGTCTTTTGTGTTTCGAGTCGTCCCTCGTGTTTTATCAGAGAAGATCAAGGATTCTTCTCATTACGTCGAAGCACAGAGCGTGTAACACGAGAATGTTTCAAACAAACGTTAATCTGTTTCTAGTGCGCTATAAACTTTGATAAAAGTATTTTCTTAAACAATTATGAAAAAATAAAATCTGAAGAATTTAATAATTATTTTCTGGTACAGTGTACTTTAAAAAGTACTTTACTCATTGTACTTTAAATATTATCCAAGTTTTCCACAAATGTAAATTAGAAAGCAATAGAAATTGCACCAATTAACTTCACAAGTTGACGCAATATTTTTTAAGATTTGCTCACATTCGTTAAGTAATCAGTTTTCAAAAAATTGGCAAATCTTTAAGAGATTTTTCTAAGAAAAAATAGGAATTTGGTTCAAAACTTTTACGAGTAATTTACGAGGATTAAATTATACGCGTATTTTATAATATAAGTCCCAAGACTTTCGAGCAAAGCTTTTTGGAAATAACGTAAACAAATTTTTTCAATATACAGCGGGTCAAAAAAGTACTGGCATACCAAAAATAAATGATGACAAAATGTGTTAGGTTAGTAAAATCTATTTCACTAGAATACAAAAGTAGTGATGAGCTAATAATGAGTTGTACGATAATAATATATGAAAATTTGAAAGTGAAAAAAGATTACACACTTGTAACTCCAGTGTTTAATCTGCATTCAATGGCAAAAGAATCACATAATATTTTTTACCAGATATTAACCCTATTGAACATTTGTGGAATATTATTTGGAACGAGCAATTCAGAAACATACAATTTCATCTAAAACAGACTTGAAATGCTTTAATCAACGAATGGAATAATATCACTAATAAAATCACATATAATTTAGTTGATTCAATACCTAGAAGGTTAACTGCAATAATAAAGTCAAAAGGAAACCCCACCTAATAGTACTAATTATAAATATTAATTTTACAATTTGTTGTTTCTATTATAAATGTTTAAATTACTTGTACACTTGATAATGACAATAGAATTAAATACAAATACTTATTACGCGTTCATTTTTCTTGACACTTATATAAACAATATGAATATTTTTTTTGTTTATTTGATATTATCTGCAGACTTTGGAGAATAGATGTACCATGTTTGTTTAAAAAATGTTGTCTAATAAATATTAGTATTCAGCATTTTAGTCGTGATTAGCCACTGTTATTCGTACAATGTCCGAATACTTTTTACACCCACTGTAAATCCATAGGAACACAGCACATCATGTTGATACTATTTATATGTGACATACAACTTGTATCGAGATCCATCCATTTAAGCCATAGTTGAGTGCACGCGTGCTCGGTGAATATTCAAAATCAATTTTCTCGACAACGAAGGCTCAAATGAAAAAATTTTATTGTTCATTTTCAATTTGTTTTTTCATGACTGGGACACTCTGTATTTGCACGTAGTTCTCGTAGAAACTGATTCTCGTTCTCACAGAAACTGGGAAGAAAACTGTGCGCCAATACTTCCTTTCACCCACTCTCACTGTTTCTGTTCACGTTCATGTCCAATTATTCGAGGTCTGAACTCTGTTAGAGGATAAAATTTGCGCCAGACGCACGGTGAAAGCTGTTAACGTTCTAACTACAGCTTGCCACCTGCGCGCTTTTGAACCTGCCAC
Organism: Tetragonisca angustula; assembly: GCA_036937485.2. NCBI lineage: Eukaryota > Metazoa > Arthropoda > Insecta > Hymenoptera > Apidae > Tetragonisca > Tetragonisca angustula. The sequence goes on from JAWNGG020000041.1 coordinate 414,292, forward strand.
ATCCATTACGTGGTCTTACCTCGAAATATCTTTCAGAATCCGACATTATCTCTCGCAAGCGTCTCCGACACGAAGTCAACTCGTAGCAGACTTACTTCACAACGGTAGATAAATTTTTCTTTTCTTTTTTCCTTTCTTGTCTTTCGGTTCCGATCGTTTCGATTTGACAAACGCGACATTTTCCGTGCGCAGGCAAGTATCGAAAAAGAACCAAGAGCATGCAATCGACACTTTAAACCAGAACATCGAAAGAGAACGAATCGAAGCCAAACGAGGAGAAAACCGTACAGAAAGTTCAACTTTTAACTGAAATTCAAACGTACTGGCAAATAAGTCCGTGCGGTTCTTTTCCGACACTTGACGTAGGTAAGTAATTTTAGTTTAATCCAAGAGATTGTTCAGCCGTTTGACAGAGAACATTTCAAGCTTATTTTTTTTTTAAATAATGTCTGCAAATTCGTCAAGTGTTCTTTTTATTGCGTGTTAATGTAAAAATAAAAAATCAAAACGAGCATTTTTGAAATATTTTGTTAAAAAGGAAAAAATGTGACGAAACTGCGTAAAAAGAGTTGCAATGTGTACAATAAAAATTTTGCTTTATCAGCACCAGTGTGCCAAAGGTGATTTGCCAAATTTCATTCTGGTGATTTCAACATTAAAGATGCACCACGCTCAGCAAGACCAATGGCGGTTGACAACGACAAAGTAAAGGCGTTAGTCGATGCAAATCATCGCTACACGACACGAAACGTGGCAGAAATTCCAAACGTATCAAAATCAAGCGTGGAAAATCATTTAAAGGCGCTTTGATACGCGAGTAAACTCGACGTTTGGACACCACATCGACTTGTTGTTGGACAAGTTCATCTGATTAAACGCATTACCACGTGCGATCCACTTTTGAAACGCGAGGAAAACGATCCATTTTTGAAACTTGCGATAACCGGCGACGAAACATGAATCGTCTACAGCAACATCGAGCGGAAGAGATTGTGGAGCAAGCGTGACGAACCGGCCGAAAGCACTTTAAGAGCAAAGATTCATCAAGGGAAGGTTATGTCGTCAATTTGGTGTGATTGGAAAAGCATCGTGTTTTTTCAAGGAATGAAACGATTAATTCGAGTGTGCACTGTCGACAGCTGGACGAATTAAGCAATGCCATTCGTAAAATACGTCCAGAATTAACGAATCGCGAAGGAGTTGTCTTTCGACGCGATAACGCCAGACCTCATACGTCATTGGAGACTCGTCAGAAATTGTTGCAATTAAGATGAGATTTATCCACTTTATTCATCAGACTTTCACGCTCTTCAGAATTCTCCAAGAGGAAAAACCTTTGACTTGACGATGCATCTTTGATTGGCCTTTTGCCACGAAAACCAGGACAAATTCTGTTGGAAAGATGGCAAAGAGTAATGGATTCAAACTGATCCGATACGTTGTTGAACAAAGTTGTTTAATGTGAAAAAGTTTTGTATTATTTGTTGAGAAAAAACCGCACGGACTCATTGGCCAACTCGATACAAATATTTCAGCGGAATTAATAAAGAAACTCGTCCAAATTTGTGAAATACCTTTATCGCTTGTCTCTTTGGTGAAAAATTCGAGGAAATTCGCCGCCGAGAATTCTTCAATGAAATCGATATGAAATTTCGTTGTGAAATTAACAACGAGCTCTCTATTGCGCGAACCAAGGACTTGTAAATTTTGGCACTACTGATTATTTTGCATATTCCAGCCTTTTATTTTCAAGATAATTTCATCTGTCATTAATTTTGTTACGTTATTACGCGCTCGAAGCTTTTCGTTTCATTTTATAGTTTCAATTACGTCGTACATACGCAAGTTGCGTTCTGCACGATCTTTTCTTACCGTTTTCACCATTTTGGCACGTAGAATAATGGCATTTTAAGAATAATTATGCTACAGTGTTTTCGTTTTCAAAAATACTGAATATTTCTTTCTGTGTAATTCTTCAAGTGCCACACTAATTTAAAAAGGTTTATGTTTCGTTTGAGAAAGTTTTTTAATATTCCATGAAAAGTTTCTAAAACTTTCAGACACCGCCAAATTTTCGGAAATAATTAAATCTGACGCTTTTTATCAAACAAAATATCAATATTTATTAAGAATATTTGTATGTCACTAATAAAGCAATTTTTTCAAATTTTTAACTGTTTGACAAAAGTTTTCATCATTTTTTCAATTTCCTGCAATTTTCAGAAATATCAAATTTAGATTAAAAAAAAAAAAAAAGGAAGAGGACCGAGGACATACTTTTAAAATATTGATACTTTATCTTTTTCGTTGCTACTTAAATTTTTTATTTCTTCTTCCTAATTTTACTACGTCGTTTTATCAGTTTTTTAAAAATTGGAAAGATTTAATTATTTAACGGTGGTTGAGCATACTCGTCATGTAGAAAAATAAATTTCTTTAAACTCCCATAATTTTCCCCTAATAAACCTCTTTTTATAAAAATTAGAATTAACACTTGAATATTTTTGTTTTTGAAGATACGAACAAACGTTGTTGATAAAAATTATTCAGTAACAATTTGATAACGTCATTTCCACTTTTCTAAATATATTTTTTTTACGCATTAATACAGATCGACATTTTGTACAAAAAAAAAAAAAAACTATTTGTCCATATGTGTCGAAAAATTATTAATTTAGAAGACATTTCGATTTCAATTTTACATGACCCATTTTATTGCATTAATAAAACCATAATACCAGTAGAGTGTTGACTAAAGTTTTTTATTATGAATAAAGAATGAAACGACAAGAAAATGTATATTAATTTAAAAAAAGAAATAGAACAAATAATTGCTTGGTAATAAAAATGCGTTCAAGTTAAATTGGTTCTCTCCTGACAGGAAAAAAGAAAACACTGAAGAACATGTACATACTTATATTTTAAATAAGTTGCTACCAAGAATTGTAAGAAATTTTTTTGCACAAATAAATGTTGAGCGAATATTCAGCTGCAGTTTCAATGTTTAATAGTCACGTTATTTTATGTTAATATTTACGTTATAGTTAATATTTTACGTTACATTTTTTAAGAGTTACGTAAATTTACATTTCAACAAAGTCTGATTATTTTTAACAATTTTTCACAGCTTTGTCGAGTTCTTTTTTTATCCATGTATTAAAAGTATTTCTACGTATGTATTAATAGATTTTTAAGTATGTTTTAAGTATGTATTACTGGAAGTTCTGCTGATAAGATTTGCTTTCCATTGCCAAAAGAGATTCATAAACTTTATTGTATCTCTGTGACGCGTGCATTGAATTTTAAATTTTTAATTCATTTCCTCTTTTCTTTTTTTTTTTTTTGACTTTAGAATCGATATTCTGAGAAAGATATTTCTTGAGAAATGCCTTTCCACATTTAACAAGCAACTAAATGAGAGAAATTTTTAAAATTTACAGAAACTTGTAATAATTAATTTTAATTTTGTAAAATTATTTGCTTTCTCTCTACCTTTCTCCATTTCCGGGAGAAATTAAATAAACACGTTTGTTGAACAAAATTTTTAAAGCATTGAAATTTTGTCATTATCAATAAAATTTCTAAAAGTTGTTTATTTTCATGTCTGGTATTTCTTGCAAGTGTGATACTTTGTAAAACAAAATTCGCCCCTGTAAAGTGAAGCCTGGCAGAATTGCTCTTTTCTTTCAAGCCGTAAACTTTGCATGGTTTTCGAAGGTGTCTTTTCTTTGTTGAAAAGTATGTGTTGCTTCGTGTTTTCGGACAATGCAGCGCAATTAAAACACACGCACATGCGTAAATCCACGTGATTCGTTTCAGAAAATATACATGTTCCGATATTTTTAACTCTTTTTATCCAATTGTTGGGATATAAAGTTGTTAAATTTATCAACATAGATTTTGAAAATGCAATAAAATAAAAAATTTCTAAACGCCCACACTTCCAAGATCGCATAGTAATTAATTGGTATGTAATGTCGAATCAGTAGATTCCCAAAATGCAACAAAAGGAAATATATTTTTTGAGAAACGTCCACATTCCCAAGAATCCTTCAATGTTTCCAGTGTGAAGTTAGTAATTTATTGACGCATGAAGCCAAAAACGCGATTCCAATAAAATGAAAAGGAGCATTTCTTGAAAAATATCTGTATTTCCAGGAATCTTTCAATGATCGCAATATATGTATGTAGTAATTTATTGGGACATGAAGTCGACTCTGTAAATTCCAAAAATGCAATAGAAGGAAAAGAAGCATTTCTTTGAGATACGTCTGTATTTCTACAAAAGTTACCATACAGTAATAATAATAAAGTGAATAGAAAACAGGCATATAAATTCTATAACAATATATACCGTAAATTACTGTATTCTAAGAATCATTATATTCTTTCATAATAATATAACTACTATACCATTAATGTAATACATTACTATTAATACAATAGTAAAAACTACATTATTCTACAATAATATATTCTATAAATTGCAATGTTCTAGGAACCATTATACTCTTTCACAATAATATAATTACTATACTATTAATGTACCATATTACTATTAGTATAATAGTAACAATTACATAGTTCTACAATAATATATTCTATAAATTGCAATATTCCAAGAACCATTATATTCTTTCATAATAATATAACTACTATACTATTAATGTACTATATTACTACTAACATAATAATAACAAGTACATTATTCTTTAATAATATATTCCATAAATTGTAATATTCTAAGAACCATTATATCCTTTTATAATAACATAACTATTATGTTATTAATGTAGTATATTATTATACTATTAATATAGTATATTGGTATTAATATAATAGTAACAACTACATTATTCTATAAATACATTCTGCAAATTGCAATATTCTAAGAACCTATTATAATGATACAACTACTATGTTATTAATGTAGTATATTACTGTACTATTAATATAGTATATTGCTATTAATATAATAGTAACAATTACTATTATTCTATAAATATATTCCATAAATTACAATATTCTACCATTATATCCTTTTACGTTATTAATGTGGTATATTACTATTAATATAATAATAATAATAACAATTGCGTTATTCTACAATAATATATTCTATAAATTGCAATATTGCAAGATGTACTATGTTCCTTCAATTGCTATAAGTTCATTTAGGTAGGAGTATACCCCGTCGCCTGATTTTTAATTACGCGAGCATTACACGAGGCTTTCAAAATAAAATTCCACCGTTAAAAGGTTGGAAATCAATTTATCTCGCTCGTGCTATTTAGCTACAGTTTTCATTACCTTTAAAAGTTCGCGAGACATTCCCGGTAATATAGTTTTCCCTCCCCTTGAAAGCTTCGTTTCGAGTTTCTCAGACGCTGGCGCGCCGATTACACTTTCCAAGCAACAAATATGAATATTTGCCGGGAGCGGAGCATCGCTCTACACGGGGCATAATAATCCAGACAGCGTGAAAACTTAATCCTCCATTGGCTGGAACTTTGACTGGTAACTCCGGGGCTAAAACTGCTTGCTCCCTGCTCTTCACGACGCCAAATGACACCCGAAGGATCGGACGCACAAAGTCGAACGATAATTACGAGAAGGCTGTTGCCTCTTATGATAATACGTGAATCCATCGTTATGAAACACGTCGATGGAAATAGTGGCAGAGTTTAATTCTCACGACAGTATTTCAATAACTTAATGGGAATAGAGAAATTCAATGTAACAAAGGAGAGAACTCTTACATCTTGATCTTGTACACAATTAAAACATTGATGCACAATTATTAAATTAAATTAAAATCCTGCGTAATTATAATTAATATGATTGTATTTAAATTATATAAATAATATAAAAATGTAATTGCAATTTAATCAATAATAAAATCCATAAATTAATAGTTATCTATTTACAACATACACGATATGCAACGTGCAATGTAAATTGTTACATTTTGATATAATATGTGCAATACAGTTTATGTGCAAAATAATAAATAAATAATACAGTTTATGTGCAAAAAGTAATTAAATACAATAAATATAAAACATATATACATACACATAAACATAAACATATATATATATATATTATAATAATTTTTTAAAATATTGTATTATAATAATAGAATAATAATATGATAGTACAATATATATATATATATATATATATATATATATATATATTATTACTCTATTATTATATAATACAATATTTTTAAAAATTATTATTATAATATATATTGTATTATGAATACATATACATACACGATAAATACTGAATGTTAAAAGTAAAAATATCCCAAAACTTTTAAGCAGAACTGTAGATATCAAACATCATTTTATTTTTCGATCGAGAAGTGTAACAATTCCAACCCAGGAAATCTTCCACTGACAGCCTGATTATTTATTAATATTACCACTTTTGTCTGCGATCAGTTGACGCCATATCCAAGTGCTATTTATATTATATTGCACTCGTGTTTCCAAGAAATTCCACGCAGAGAAATGGGATATACTTAAACGAGAGAAGAAGACGATAGTGGAAGAATGAGGAGGAGGTAGCTGCATCAAGTATGATGTATCACGCGTATAAAGATACTAGTGTTAGTTGATGGACTGTTATGGTTTCAGAGTATCGTTTTAAAGTGGCCATTCGGGCTAAAGGGCCGTCGGTATTTACGAATTTACATGGTCGTTACACGACGCAGCCAACAGAAAATAGAGCTATAAAATCGCTCAATTCATAGTAGACGATGCGACGACCTCTAACTAACATTTCTCTCCTTTTTTTTCTTCTTCTCACACTCGCGATCTGGATACCATTCCAATTTCATATTCTAGTTTCGCATATATGCATTGCGCTTAATTTATATGGAAATTTTTATGAGAGAAATTATACATATATAAATGACAATGCGTATTCTTAACAGATTTTCCAACGAGATGCAGAGCGAGTTTTATAGCATGGACACTCAGTTAATTTTAATAGTACTTCAGACAAAGACATTCTGATGAGTGTCACAAAGTGTGGGAACAGTCCGATTAGATAGCCAGAGATATCTAGAAAAATTCGTTCTGTTGCCTTCACGCAAACTTGTCAACCTTTTCCAGAAACATTGCGCACTCAGAATGCACTGGAGAACAGTCGACAAATGCTAATCAGGGCCAAAGAAACAGCAAGTCAGCCTTCAGTCAGTCAATCTTAGTTCAGCCATCAGTTGGACAATCTTGGTTCAGATTTCAATCAGTCTTACTGCAACCTTCAGTCAGTTCAGGATCCAACTAATCAAGGCCACAGCCTTCAGTCAATAAGCTTGAATTCAACTGTCGCTGAATCTTAGTTCAGCAGCTAGTTAGTCAAGTCCTTAGCCTCCAATCAGAGAGTCTTACTGCAATTTTCAGTCAGTTGATCATCTAATTAGTTAAGGCCACAATTTTCAGTCAGTCAGTTTCAGAACAATCTTTAGTTGATTAGTCTTAATTCAGTCTTCAGTTTGTCAATCTTAACACAGCCTTCAATTAGTCAGTCTTAGCACAACTTTCAGTTAGTCTCAGTTAGACTTTAGTCAGTGAGTCTTAATTCAGCTTTCAATCAGACAGTCTTCTGCAACCTTTGATGAGTTTTAGTCCTTCAGTCAGACAATCTTTTGTAACCTTTAGTGAGCTTTAGTTCAACCTTCAGTCAGTTTTACTTTAGCATCCAGTTAATTAAAACCACAAGCCTCAGTCCTAACACAGCCTTCAATCAATCAGTCCTTGCACAATCTTAATTCAGTCTTCAGTCTGTTAATATTAGCACAGTCTCATGATTAGTTGAGCCTTCAATTAGACAGTTTTACTGCAATTTTTGGTGGAATTTTAATTTCAATTCAATCAACCTTATTTCAGCATTCAGTTAATCAAGGTAACAGCCTTCTCTGGTCAGTTAATCTTTGTCTTTAGTCTGAATGTAAAGGTTTGATTCTTTATTATATTTATTATTATATTATTGTTTTATTATATTTATTATTATAAGGAAATACAATGAACCGAAAAAAATATAAAAATTTATGAAATACGTAATACTTTAACTGTTACACATGGATTTGATATGTATTAAAAATATTGTGTGTATAACCAAAAATAACTTAAAAAATAAAAATAACAGTTTCTCGCATGGAATATGTTAATACAAATTTTTTTACCTTTTAATGCAAAATAAATAATTTTTCTTGTAAATTTTACATTTGTTTCGCAAATTGTGCAATTATATACAATTCTTCAACATGTGCCTTTACCAATGGACTTTTCAAATAAAAATTTATTTTGCAATAAGTATTTGAAAAGAGTAAATAAAAATTCAGAAGAGAAACAGAAAAATTCGTGTGTAATTGTTTAACTACTTTGTCATGTATAAATATTTGATGAAATCGCTCCTTTAACGAAAGTGTCAGTACTTTCTTCAAATTCTCATAATAACGTAATTAAAATATAATAACTCTCAATCGATCAAACACAATTACAATTGGAACAAAAAGAATTGCAATAAAAGAAGCAGTACCAAAATGTATTATAAAAATATTATAAAATGTAAATTGTTTTACATCATAAAACAATAGCATGTTCGTACAAATTCAAATAATAATAGCCTATGAAAAAAAATTATGTCTCAATTAATATGTTTCACAAGCCTGCTGGTCATTATTCGTGAAATTATATTTACACTTGTCGTTGAAAAAGTTTCATTAATTACTCATTCTATTATTTTACATGTAAAATACCATCATTCTGTCATTCATCAAAGTATTCCAAAAATTATTATTCAGAAATACTATTTTTAACCCACGTATTGGAATAAGTTATATCGATAATAATATTATAATCTTGTCACATTAATTACAAGAATGTGTATTAGGCGTCTCGTTTATTCGTTTCGCTTCAATGAATTAAACTCGGATAGCACGCAATATTTTCTTAACTCGGCTACGTCCCACGGGACATTTTCGTCCTCGTCGTGGATTCATTTTAATGTAACTTTTTTAATTCTTCAAGTACATAAACGAAGTTCATTTTTCTCAACTACATCGTTTACTGTTGCTAACAAAGAGTATTACGTAAAAGATTCTACCGACATTTCTGTCCCAATAAGTACGTCGATATTTTAGACAACTGAAATTATGTACATATGTTCATTTATACTGTCCTTGTGCATCGTAATATAAAATAATATATTACAAATATTACAAAATGTGAAATAATATATTACAAATATTATAAAATATAAAATAATACAAATATTATAAAATATAGAATAATACAAATATTGTAAAATATAAAATAATGCAAATACTATAAAATATAAAATAATATGAAGCATAAATATGTAAAATGTAAATAATACAATAAAGTTAATAATTATAGATAGAAAATCGACGTACGTTTGGGACATATTTTACATGGAATCAAATTAAGTTATTTTCAATATCTACAATCGCTAAAACAAGATGATCGATTACGTTCGAACGATTAACGTTAATAACTGCGTGAGTAAAGGCAAGCAATGAATTAACGACGCTTCAACACCGTCACTTAGATTTACGCGTCGAAATCCGCTTTGCCTAATTCCGTGGAACACGGTCCGTGAACCCAATCCACGAGGATGATTTAATTAGGACGTTCAATTAGAACACATCAGCGGCTGCCCTTCGAAATTGCCGAGCCACTCAAAGCCAGCCAACCCTTCCTTATTTCCATCTCGCTTCTCCGTTTCTCGCAGACCGCCGACAATCCTCCGTTTTTGTAAACGGAATGAAAGATTCAAACGACTGAACTTACACTCTTACACGCCCGGCACGATTTAACAAACACAAATACTTTCCTTCGTAATATCAACGGCTAATAGCGTTTGAACAACATTTTGTTTTCCAATAGAATTTTAACGTTATGTACCTTGGAAATGGTTCTCTTTGATCTCAGCTCTCTTCAGTAATTTCAATTTTAACTCTTTGACATGCAGAGAGTTCCACTCCTTTCGGCCAAACATTCACTACTCCATACGTCGGAATAAGAGAAAAAGAGGTATTTCAGGAATTTCTAGAATTCGCGCATCCACACGATGAGTATCAGTTGTGCGTATTTAAATTAATATATAAATTAGTCAATGAACAATTGAATATTTAAATTAGTCATAAACTTGTCAAGAAATAATTTATATGGTATATTAATTTTAAGTATTATATGTTTATGTCAATTATTGCTATTTCTTCAGTTGTACATATAGGTATTATGTTAATAAGAATATTATTATTAATAAAATTAAGAATTTTTGGAAGATATCATATAATAATTAGTCATGGATTTATTTCTTCTGGTTTATTTTATTTAGTTAATTTAATTTATGTTCAAACTAATAGACGATTAATTTTTATTAATAAAGGAATAATTTTTATACCTTCATTAATAATAATATGATTTATTTTATGTTTATGTAATGTTGGTTCTCCTTTTTCTTTAAATTTAATTAGTGAAATTATATTATTAATAAGTTTAATTTTTTGATTTAAATATTTAATTTTAATAATTTATTGTTTATTATCTTTTATTTATTCTATTTATTTATTTATATTTATTATACATAAACGAATAGTTTATTTTCCACCTACATATTCTACATAATTCTACATGAAACAAATCAGTCTATAGGAAAGAAATGGAATATCTTCGTTGAATTTAGCTAATTCTGAATTGAACAGAAATGAAAACTATGTTTTACGTGTAAGTCAAAAACATGGGACAATATTTTTTCATTCGAAGCTTCATTTTCAAGGAAACTTTGAACAAATTTCGTTTGAAATTGCCCTGGTAATAACTTTTCAAACTGGATTCTCTTGAAAACAACACGTCATGCAAATATTTAATTTACATAACTAATAACTTTAATTTACATTTTTTGCTCGTTTCACCAAGCCGAATAATCTGGTGTTAATTATTCCTCTATTTCTAGTCTAGAATTACAAATTCAAATACACGTGCTGGTTAGATTTTCTCGAAACGGAGGAGAGTTGTATGTAACAATTATATTTTTCAATTTTCAATGTCAATATTAAATTTAATATTAAATTTTAATATTTGTAAAATTTTATATTCCATGCTAATTATTTTACTGCTGATTCTTACGAATTTATAGCAAACTTTAAATTGTTAAAAATTCCACAAAAATAATTACAATCAATGAAAATTCTGACTCGGGCATGTTTGCCAAAGTTTACGTAGATTTTCATGAAAATGGAAATACTACTTTATTGTGTATGCCTAGTTTAATTTTATATATATATATATATATATATATATATATATATATATATATATAAAATATAATATATTTCATCACTCCCAACTGTGTTAGTCATGATAAAAAATAAAAGTTTCTTTTATAATTATAATTTATATATAATAAATAAATTGTATAATTTGATGGCTCTGATGAAGAAACTTTTATTTTTTATCATAATTAGCACAGCGACGAAATATATTCCTATTAAATTCAGTATACAAAACAACTTTTCACCGACATCCTATTTTTTTTTCTTTTCCAATTATATCCCCAGAAATACGAATTTTCACTTTAAAAAAACCGCTGTTAATTACAATTACATTCAGAAATCTGTGACAATATTTATTGAATGAAAAAATTTTGTTTTTTATTTCCGATTTATTTCCTCTTTTTGTGGTTGTATCATCGACACCCTGTTTAATATATTCAAGTATATTCATACAATAAAAATTCAAACAAGTGGGTCCAACCAGCAAGATGCTGAAACAGTAATAATACAAGCTGTATAACTATCAGTCTCACTTTTCTTTTGTTCCCAATCCAAAGATTTCACTCACGCTCATTAAACTACACGCTTGTAAAGACTTTTTCAATAATAGAAGAATAAATTCTCGTGTCACTGTTTAAAGGAAAGGACAAAGAGAAGAAGGTTTCATCCTCAAGAATTTCATTCAATCAGATGACTGACTAAAATTTGGTCACGAGAAAATGCATATGATGTTTAACATCGTTTGCTTTCCATCATCTCAATCATCAGATATGAACCCTATTGAACATTTGTGAGATATTATTTGGAAACAGACTTAAAAAATGCTTTGATCAACGAATGGAATAATATCACTAATAAAATCGCATCCAATTTGGTTAATTCACCAAGAAGGCTAGCTGCTTAATTATAAATATTAATTTTACAATTATTTATTGTCTCTATTATAAATTACTTGTACACTTGATAGTGACAATAGAACTGTACAAATACTTATTACGCGTTCATATCTGTCGTTCTGCTCATTTTTCTTGACATTTATATAAACAATATGAATACTTTTTTTTTTGTTTATTTGATGTTGTTGTCCTACAGACTTTGGAGAATAGATGTACCATGTTTGTTTAAAAAATATTGTCTAATAAATATCATTATCCAGCATTTTAGTCGTGATTAGTCACTGTACGAATACTTTTGTAACATCATGTATCGAGAATGGCCATAACGCATATTACGCGTGACGGTGATTTTCGCGAAACATTGAATACCTGATTCACTAAAGCGATTACAATGGAAACGCGGAAAATTACATAATCTCCGACATTAGTGATAATGTGTTGAACCGTGTCGATTAATGTCCTCGCATGCGCGCTTATCAACTCTTTACCGCGGCTTTCTGCGAATCGTTATCTAATACGTTCCGCTGCTGGAAGATTCTCAGTCTTGAAAATATTCCATTCCGCTCATGTTTCGAATAATTTTGATATTTGAAATATCAAGACGTTATAGTGTGTCAATAATACAACTTTATCAACACTCGTTGCAGAAAGTAATGAAAGTTTTTTATTTACTTAGTGGAACTTGGAAAGTTATATTATGAAAGTTCTCCATTGCTTAGTATAACGAGAAAATTGTACAATGAAAGATTTTTTAACAAGTAGTTTTTAATAATAAATAGTTTATATAAGTTTTTCTGTAAGTTTTTCCATAAGTTTTTATAATGAAAGTATAATGAAAGTTTTTCATTACTTAGTATAACGAGATAGTTATAGATATAATGAAAGTACAATGAAAGTTTTTCTAACAAATAGTTTTTGATAATAAAATTTTAATTTATGTTTTTCTGTAAGTTTTTCTATAAGTTTTATAATGAAAGTATAATGAAAGTGTTTCATTACTTAGTATAACGAGAAAGTTGTACATATAATGAAAGTACAATGAAAATTTTTCTAATAAATAATTTTTAATAATAAAGTTTTTCCACAAGTTTTTATAATGAAAGTATAATGAAAGTTTTTCTAATATGTAGTTTTTAATAATAAAGCTTCTCTGTAAGTTTTAATAATGAAAGTATAATGAAAGTTTTTCTAATAGGTAGTTTTTAATAATAAAGCTTTTCTGTAAGTTTTTCTATAAGTTTTTATAATGAAAGTATAATGAAAGTTTTTCATTACTTAGTATAACGAGATAGTTATAGATATAATGAAAGTACAATGAAAGTTTTTCTAACAAATAGTTTTTGATAATAAAATTTTTATTTATGTTTTTTCTGTAAGTTTTTCTATAAGTTTTATAATGAAAGTATAATGAAAGTGTTTCATTACTTAGTATAACGAGAAAGTTGTACATATAATGAAAGTACAATGAAAATTTTTCTAATAAGTAATTTTTAATAATAAAGTTTTTCTACAAGTTTTTATAATGAAAGTGTTTCATTACTTAGTATAACGAGAAAGTTGTACATATAATGAAAGTACAATAAAAATTTTTCCAACAAGTAGTTTTAAATAATAAAGTTTCTATATAAGTTTTTCTGCAAGTATTTCTATAAGTTTTCTACAAGTTTTTATAATGAAGGTATAATGAAACTTTTTCATTACTTAGTAAAACTTAGAAATTCCCTATACCTGATGATACAATTTTTATGCGTTAATATGTACAGAGTGAATCATGTAATTTGACCGCCCAGAATATTTTCTCTTTTTTTTTTTGGAAGATACAAAGAGTACTTAACAAAAATTGTTTAACACAGAGGAATAAAGTAAAAGAAAAAACACAAAACTAACGCACACCACTGGTTTTTGCTTTTTGTCAAAGAATTCTCCTTTGTTTTTTAATGCAACTTTCGCTGTTCTAGACATTCTTTAAATTAATTCATTGAAATTTTCAAACAGTGTTGTAAAATCTCCGAAATTTGTTCATCAAATTTTTTCTACAACTCAAACGAATTACGATTTTTCGAAATTTCTTTTCTTCGTTCAAATGTTCTTCACGCAATTTGGAAGAACACTTTTTTTCAAAGCAGAATTATTTGGAAAAAATATTTGCTGAAACTTTAAATTGATACGAGTGAAACTTTACTTGCACTACTTACTTGGAACAATTATGTGTAAATTAAATAATAATGTACAAAATAATATATTTAAAAATTCATGTAATTTTATACATATAAAATCTCAAAATTACTAAATACAAAAACACTATAAATTAATATATTTATATTGTACAATAAAAATCAAACAACTATATATAAATTAAATAATGATGTACAAAATAATATATATCAATAAATTATACTACATCATATTATATTGTGCATTATAAATTAATATTTACAATGTATTTACAAATTCAATATAAAATCTCGAAATTACTACACATACAAAAGCACTATAAATTAATATATTTATATTGTACGATAAAAATCAAACAACTATATATAAATTAAATAATAATGTACAAAATAATACATTTATAAATTCGATATAAAATCACGAAATTACTACAAAATACAAAACCACTATAAATTAATAATATATTTAATAATATGTAATATGGCAACTTTGAATATTTATGAGTAGTATGCCGGTGTATTTAATTGTTATTTAATTGTTGCAATGTCAGTGTATTTAACCTCTTAGCTGCAGTATTAGCTTTAAAAAATGTGTATCTATTATATATTGCGTCGCTGGAACGACGTCAAACACAAGTAAAATCGAATTAAATTATAAGGAAATAACGCTAGTTTCCTTTTTTGAAAAATAAATAATTTGATTGTTTCACTTGACTAATATTATTTACAAAACTTAAACATTTACAATCTTCTTATTAAACGGAAAATCAAAAATGTGGAAAGAAAATGGTAAGAAATTAGAAATTTAATATTTCCTGAAGCAAAAACATTCTGAAATGTCTGAAATTTACAAATACGTTTCATTTCAAACTGTAGTTACTCTTCTCGCACGACGAGTATACTCGTCATTACGCAAAAAAAAGAAAAGAAAAATTGCCATTTCTTCGTGACGAGTGTGTTCGTCATTCGCAGCTAAAAGGTTGATTGTTACAAATCGAGTAAATCAGTGAAAATGATGTTCAACTTTGTGGGACGATTCAAAGTGGCGAGTAAATATCTGGCAAAGTTAATTATCCTATCGCTTCTCACGTTCCAATTTCCCGTGCGTACATTAGCCCTTTGCCCGTCGCCTCTCGAACTTTGAGCCCCGTACACTTTGACTCTCAGAATGTAATCCAACTCTTTAACGTACCCTTCGATCGCTGCCAACTTAATCACATTAACGCGCTCGTGCCCGACACTTTCTTCATTCTTGTACAGTCAAGCCGTTTATTCGTTCCCTGTTCCATCGAAACCGTGCCGAGCAGAACTTCGAACACAGAAACGAAAAATTTTTTTCACGGAAAAATTCATGCTGCGTGAGGCTTCAATTACGTCCAAATTTATTAACATTGATATTAATTTTACTAAATTTATTAATATAAATAGTATAAATAATATAAAGAACAAATTAAATTTATAAATAAATTGTATAATTCTCATAAATAACATAAATAATAAATTTATTAATATTAATATTAATTTTAATAAATTTAAATAATATAAATAATATAAAGAACAAATTAAATTTATAAATGAATTATATAATTCTCGTAAATAACATAAATAATAAATTTATTAATATAAATAATATAAAAAGTAAATTAAGTTTATAAATAAATTGTATAATGCTTATAAATAATGTAAATAATATAAAAAGCAAATTAAATTTATATATAAATTATACAATAGTTATAAATAATATAAAGAATATAAAGAACAAATTAAATTTATAAATAAATTATATAATACTTATAAATAACATAAATAATAAATTTATTAATGTTAATATTAATTTTAATAAATTTATTAATATAAATAATATAAAGAATAAATTAAGTTTTCTAAATAAATTATATAATACTTGTAAATAATATAAGTAATAAATTTATTAATATTAATTAAATCGTGTTATATGTTATAGGAGGAGTGTGGCAATTTCTACATCGTGTTTTTAGAATTTTGTATCAAGGCTTTCTGAGCATCGTGTTGATTTCCTTTAACCATTTCGGTCCGGAGATTCGGGTTTCTAATTTAAAAGTGTTATTGTTTTGACAAATTTGTAACATTTATTGCAAAATCTGTCTTTGTAAAAATATTTCCCTGCCAAGGAAATTGCATCGATTTGAATTCACCAAATTTCATGACTCTTTTAAATTTTTATTTCGTAAATTCTTTCTTACAGTCGAGGAGCTTGTCATCATTGTCCTTGTCAGACTCTATGTATAAAACTTGAATAAAATTTGAATTCGCGAAATTTTTTAATTTTATACTATCAGTTATTACAATTAATCTGTAGTTATAATTTTAGTTGTGTTTAAATATAACAGATGGCGTCGACAGAATAGAAATACGATAAAAAATAAAAGTGTCAATTGTATCGTTAAAAGAGTCTATTTGAGTTGTTAATTCGTGTCGATTGAATGTTATTTGTCTCGTTTAATTATTTTTTGTTCTATTATCGTTACTCCTATTAAATAAACATTGTTTGTATTATATCTATACAATTTTTTTTATTCTCGTTTTATAAACTTTTCGTCACAATACTGTTGTAGAGAAAAGTACGATTTGTTTTTTTCATCATTCTATTAAACATTAGAGCTACACAAATTCAAAAATTCAAAAAAATCCCAACATTTCGTCATTTAATCGTAATGTTCAGAGTTTAATAAAATTGCAAAGAAGGAAGTCGTGCAGCATGTTTTAAAGTATACGCAAGAGAAGCTGTAAAGAGAATAAAATTTCAATTTTCAAAACCATAGTGAATCGTATTACAAAGAAAATCTTTCAATGCTCTCACAAAGGTTTGAATTTTTCAATTTTTGCGAGCAAAGGTACACCTATTTTCTCACCCGCTTGGAAAATGTCTTTGGAGAAAACGAACTTGGGATAGTCAAAGCAGAAATTTAAAAGGAGATCAAGTAGATTATTATATGATTTTCTTTTACAAAAGTTCTACAAAAGTCCAAAGTGTCGACAACTATTTTGACCGTAACAATCTCGATAATAACCCTGAAAGACATTAATCCTTTGATAATCGCTTTGATTCGCGTTACGCAAAAGATATTTTTGTCGCAATTTTGAATTTTCTCCTGTATTCGAAATTTTGTTACGTTCAGTCAGGTATCATTTAACTAATCCTCTCTTTTTGGAATTGAAATGATATTGAACAAATAACATCAGTTGTACTGATTATACTAATTATATAATAAGCAATCATCACAACTACATATAACTATAATATTATTAATATATATAATAATAATAATAAATAATATATTATATAATTATAATAATATTAATAATATATACAATAAACATAATTATAATTATATTAATAACAATTAAAATAATAATAATTAATAATATATACATATAATAATATAAACATAATTATAATTATATTAATAACAATTATAATAATAATAATTAATAATTGTTATTAGTATAATTATTAATACAATATATTATATAATTAAATAATATTATTAACAATAAGCTACATAATAACAAGCAATACCTGCGAATAATATTCAGTTTTAAATTCAAAGGACATCTTTTATTCTTTCGTTTTATCAAAATGGCTCAACCAACGAATTAGAGCCAGCGAATAAACAAAATTCAAATTCTTACCCCGATACTAAGAGCAATTAAACTTTGTTGAGAAATTTCGTTTCGATCGAGCCCCGATTGTTCCCAAAGTAGAAATTGTCGAGGCTGCAATCATGCACCGAGCGACCCCCAAAAAACAGGGAACTCTTAAATCTTAAATTTCGTTATTTAAAAACGCTTCAATTAACGAATTAAATGAAATTAGGGTGCGATCCAACGAAATTCTTACTCCGATAGACTGGATACAAAGCGAATTTGCCGATTGCCGGTGAAAGAAAGACCGGCATTCATCAGATTCGCAATTACAACGCAATTACGATCAAGGGAAGAAGATGCAACGTTAATCGTCGTCGTTAACCTCTTGCGCTTGAATGACGTGCCACTCACGTCGACAATTTTTTGTCTCAAATTGCAACATTTTCTCAGTTTCAAGTATATTTAAATGTAACCTAGGCAAAACAACTGATGAGTTTATTACTTTTCAATCATTTCTATCCAGTGATATCGTACCAACGAGTTCGAAAGAGAAAGAAAGCGACGAATTACTGGATACGGTTCGGTCACTCGTTATGGTCCGCGCAACCAGTTGCCAGCGCAAGGGGTTAACATTGTTATGTGCAATTTTCTTTTCGTACGTTGTGTCATTAAAATGTCACTGGTAAACGATTCAAATTTCTCTCTCTCTCCTAACGAAATTTGACAATTGACACTTGAAATATTTTCTACAAATATTTCACAAGTATGCTTTTCAAGTGAAATTACCCTGCTTTCGTTTTTCCTCTCCCTTTTTCGACACGAGGAAGAACAGGATGAAACGAAATGCGGTCAAAAGCTGGAAAATTATTGTTAATTAACGGACGAAAGTAGCGTGAGTTATGGATGGTCCATAAGAGAGAGAGAGAGAGAGGGAGAGGGAGAGGGAGAGGAACGAAATGATAAATGTGACAATGAGCACGTTCGTTGCAGGAAATGTGTTTTATGGCTTACGTAACTTCGATGCAACGTTTCCGCTCTTTTGATCCGTGAAAAAAAGACACGTCGCGAAGAAAGCAGAGAATTAATCTTGATATACTCGAAAGAGCAAGCAAACTCGAAATCGTTTTAATTGGGCAAAATATTTTAAACTGTTTGCAAGACACGCAAAGCAGAAGGAGTTTACAAAGTCTATGAACGCGTGACAGCTAGTTTCTTTCGTATATATTTGCTCTTTACTGATTGAAATTCCTCACTCTCACAACTTTTAGAGAATCGCATTTTCTGGATGAAGCAAACTGTTTCTAACAAGTTTTATATTTAATTTCCTTTTCAATTTTAATTGTTACTCTGTAAATTCTCTTATGTATCGTACAAGTGCAAATATAAACACACTTTCCGCTGAGACGTCAAGTTTCAATTTATTTATCAACTTAAAATTACGTTGTTTCTCAATTTCTATTTGCAATTACTAACTTGTTAACCTCTTGCGCTGGAACGACGTGTCACGCACGTCGAGAATTTTTTTGTCCCAAACTGCAACATTTTAGTTCACTTAGTTTTAAAACCAACTTGGTATACTTGGTCCCAAGTATATATAAATGTAACCCAGGCAAAACAAATGATAAGTTTACTACTTTTTTAATAATTTCCATCCAGTGATATCATACCGACGACTTCAAAAAGGAAAAAAGCGACGAATTATTGTACACGGTTCGGTCACGCAACCAGTTGCCAGCGCGAAGGGGTTAAATCGCCGTGGTAAACTCATTTACAAGGGCGTGACGATTCGGTCACGGGCGAAGAAAAAGGATTTCCCGGAGGGCGTTAAGTCAAATACGTCTCGCCCGGAGGGATCTCATTTAAATATCCCGCTGTCCGCTCGAACGCTTGCAAAAGAAGAAAAGAAGAAAACTACCCCTGGATTTTAGCTGAAGCGTAACTCGAAAATCCCACTTTCTCTCTCTCTCTCTCTTTCACTTTGTTGCTTTCTGCCATGGCTGACTGGTTTCTCCGCGAGCATATCGTGCAACGAAACGCAGAACAGCTAAGCTTCTTACGCGTCGGCCGACCGTTTCGAAACGCGGCGAGCGCCCATGCGCACCACCGAGAGACGACCAGCCCGGAATACCGCGTTGAAAGAAAGAAAGAAAAGTTTCGGCTCGCTCCGCCAAGCGGAATCTCCTTGGATAAAGCGTGCTCCACGCTTATCTGCTTCGCCTAAGCGAATTCTGACCGACGGAGGAGTCTTGTTTACGCTGACGCGACACGGAGATCCTACGGAGATCCTGCGCTTCGTTCCGGGGGATGGTAATCCCGTCGATTCGTGGAAATCCGCGGCTATTTCCCACTGCTTTTTCATTGGCCGAGCGGATTCCACAGTGTTTTCGGTTTTCGTCGTTCTTTGTCGCGTAAAATTTAAAATTGATTTGTTTTTTTTTTTTTAAGAATAACAGACGGGACGTTCCGTTTATCTCGCGAGACATTCGAATCTTTTTCAAATGTCATTTGGATAGTCGTAGATGGATAGTCATTTCGTGCCGTTTGCATTTGAAAGTGGCCTGAAAAGGCCTCGAGCTAGCTGCTTTAACACTTGTACGTTAGCTTTTCATTTATAAACAAACTGTAACTAATATATTTTAAAAAATCACTGAGAACTTGTCACACGGAAAATTAGCTGGTTAATGAGAATGATGAAGATTTTTATTTTGAAAGTGGCTCAAGTCCCATTTTAAGAGTTTCAAACTGACACGAAGTATATCGTGACAGTGAAATTTCACGAGATGAGAGCTTTTTTTATTATTAAAGTAGCAGTGTTCGATTAGCTCAGATAATGGTTTTTTAAATAATAATAATTCCATTAAATACAGAAGATTTCATTTCAATTAAACCTCCGGAGGACGCGGTTTTTAAAAGGTTAAAAGATACCAATAGAGGAAAGGTAAATTGAAAATATGTTGGATGCGATTTTTGAGAATAGAACCACATAAAATGTTCTATAAAGCAGCAATGAATGATGCACCATTCAAAACTATCGCGATTTTATTATCGCATCGGGTCAGACCAAGAAACTATAATAATATTTCAATTGACACAACTGTACAAAAATGTGAGCCCAATCGCAACACTAAAATACAACGATATAATGGACTTGTTACACTATATATACCATAATTATTTTAAATCCCTCCCCCATGCGCAAATTGGGCAGGAATGAATTATAAATTATGAAATATTATTTCAATGTCAAACGTTCCTTTAATAGCGAATAAAAGTTGGATATTTTTTTAATCTTATTTTAAAGGGATTTTATTTTCTTAAAGGGACTTGTGCCTTTTTAAAAATTAAAAAAAATTATTTCATTGATTTTGAAAGTGGCTAAAGTCCATTCATAGCCATAAAAAATGTGTTACTTTCTAAACAATGTTTTTCGTACTAATTGGCTTGGTAAATTGTACACCCCTAGAAACACAGAAACATTATACATTATGTTATCAGTTGCCAATATTTTTAAATTTATCAAAATGCAAACAATTACAAATTGAATATCTTGATTTAAAGGACTTGGGTCACTTTCAAAATAAATGACTCAATTTTTAGGAAATCTTCAAACTTTTTCAAATATTTTTGTACAACGGGTAACAAAAACTTCAAATGTGTTTTTCTAAAAAAATATTTTATTTCATGATATTATTATTTATATTATTATTATTTTATATTCTATTTTTTGCATTGCTCGATTGATCGTAAGCATGAATATTTTTGTACAATAGGTAACAAGAACTTCAAACGTGTTTTTCTCAAATCTATATTTTTTAAACTGACTGACGCGATATCTCACGTTTTAATTGACCGATTGACTTGAAATTTGGAGGAGATGTTTATCGCATGAACCACGGATTTCAAAATCTGATGTTTCTTTCTATTTTTTTTTTTTTTTTTTCACCGTCCAAAAGACGAAAAGCACAAGGAAAATCGATATTTTAATTTGACATGAAAATACTACCATTTTCTTATTTTTCGAAATTTCGCTGTTTCCGTGGTTCATGCGATAGCCATGTTTATACCAATTAAGATGCATTTTGATCTTTTAGTTTCATGTGGACCAGAATGACACGTCAGCCATTCGAACCTGTTTTTAAAAACATGCTTTACCTAAGGCTATATAATTTCCACAACTTTCATTAATTTCGTTAAAAAAAAATTTGTAAATACTCTTTAAATATGAATGAAAAAATCGATTTTTTCAATCCAGGTTACCAGAATACCCCCTTAAATTCAAGTTAATTGATATTAACAGTGAATCAATTACTTCAATTCTATTGTCAATTACTGAAACTTTTTCCAGTCAGTTTCAATTCGTATATTGCGCAATGTTTTTGATTTCCGAATGAAATAATCCATCGACCCGAATTCGTGACTTTATTCTGACAAGATACTATTGCTTGGTACTCTTGCCCATAGTAAGTTAATTTAATGAAATTGACATGTTTAAATACAGTCATATGTTTCAGAAAAAATTTCAGTTAAAGAATTTACAATGCAAATCGCAAAGTGAAACTGATATTTACTCTCTATTACAACGCTCTCGAAGCTAAAAGTAACCGGTGTGTCCAAATGTGGAAACGTGCAAAAAAACGCGCATTGCAAAATATTAATAAAAAAAAAATAGTCAGCACATGAAAGATAGTACTATAAACAATGAATGTACATGCTTTTAGTAGATAACTGTTCATTTTCAGAGAGAGTGGAGAACTAAACACATACGTATTTTATCGAGTGTTTGCATGTAGAATACAAAAAACAAAGCAAAATATGCAATGTTTTGCAATGTTTTGGCTTTCCAAAAAAAAAAAGTTTTATCACCGCGTTACCATCGTTATTCTGTTTTCCTAAAATCAGTTTTGCACCGCAAATCAGTTTAAATAAAAAATTAAACTTAAGCAAAGAAAATTAAAATTAATTATAAATTTTAATTTAGTTTAAAAAAATTAAAATTAATTATAACTTTAAATTGTTACAATTTCGTAAAAAAAAGTCAGACAACAATCTACTTGGTTTCATTTTAAAAGGATCCAACTTTGACAGCACTGAGTTCGTTCTTCCTGTTCAAGATGTTTCAACATTATGCAAACGAAAATGATGTTCTTTTCTTTCGAAAAAAAATTGTAATAAAGATTTCAAAAACATTGAAGAATTTTACTTACGATTAAATCAATCGTGGCCTTGAAGATTGATTTAGATTGCTCTCTATCACGATCTCTTAAAATTTGCTATACTTTGAATATCTGAATTAAACGACGAAAATTCGAGAAATTCCAACATTTCGTCATCTAACCCTAAAAATAAAACGACGATAATATGCCAAAAATGAAACTGTACAGCAAGGTTTAAGGTTCAAGAAAAAAATTTCATTCCTTAAGATCATGATGCGTCAAATCATGAAAACAATTTTTCAATGTTTTTAGATATATTAAAATTTTTATAATTTTCGAGAATAAAATTTTATTAAAAAATTCGTGTCCCTCGAAACTCTAAATCAACACCAATTGAATCAAT
Source organism: Tetragonisca angustula (assembly GCA_036937485.2). Taxonomy (NCBI): domain Eukaryota; kingdom Metazoa; phylum Arthropoda; class Insecta; order Hymenoptera; family Apidae; genus Tetragonisca; species Tetragonisca angustula. The sequence goes on from JAWNGG020000041.1 coordinate 437,862, forward strand.
TAAAAAGAAAAATTATCGACAGGATTCAAACGTCACTTGTTGAAATTACTTGCTTACAAATCGAAAAATCATCGAAATCAGCAACGTTTGCTCGTTAAAAATCGAAAAACACATTTTTGTAAACATCTCCGATGGCTAAAGCCGGCTGGTTCACAGTAATAAGCTCAGAAACATAATTGAAGGTCATCGAAATTAGCAAGAAATCGCCAATGTAAGTAATTATTACAAATATTACTTGCGCGTATACACACAACAAATGTTCAAACTCAATTTTCTCAAAAACTCAATCTTCTCAAAGACTCGATTTTCTCAAAAATTCGATTTTCCCAAAGACTCGATCTACTCATAGACACGATTTTTTAAAAAGCTCGATCACGAACGAAAAGATTGTACACCTTTTTTTCTCTCACGAATCATCTCATCCTCGATTGTTAGTCAGCTCAATCATAAATTTCCCTCTCATCTAATCAACGAACAATCTGATCGAACACCGTGACGAAGAAAGGGAAATTATTCGCTTTCTTTCATTCTTCTCGGAGAGAGAGAGAGAGAGAGAGAGAGAGACGTCAGTTTTATCGGCGATTGATACCGAAGCTATTGAAATAAGCGGACGTTTCAGTTTTTTTGTTAAAGGACGGGGGATGAATCTACCCCGGAGATGCTCATTTTACCGTAACGACGCGGTAATAAAATCACCGGAGGTAAACATTTTTTGCGAAAAATCTCGTTGCTCGTACAACGAGAACAAAGAGGGAAAGAAACGCGGCGTCGTTTATCCTTAATCCTTGCAGCGTTGCTTGCAAAGGAGAATCGTTTTGCACGCGACTCTTTTTCATCTTTGATGTAATTTTCAACATCCGTTTAGCCACGCTTTTCGATTGCTCTTTCGCTTGATTAATTCGAAATATTAAATATTCGAGCCGGTTTTTTCTTTTCTGTTTCTTTTTTTTTTTTTTTTTTTTTGAAAGTAGAACAAGTCAATTTATTCACACATTGAGATATTCAGGTGTTAAAATACTGGCAAACGTTCATAAATTTGGATAATGTTTCTAAAAACTATAAATGTGTTAAATCTCATTATTAATAATTAATAAAATTAAATTAATTGTAACAGTAACTAATAAAATTGTTAAACAAAACAAAAGGTTTTTTTCAGTTACATATGAACAACTTGCAACACATTCAATAACAACAAATTTTTTGAAAAACACGAACAATATTAAGTTTACATTTTAATCGAAGTAAGTTTCTCTGAAGAGAGTCTTTTTAAATATAGAAAACAGTAATTAAGAGGTCAGGACAGTTTGGAATTTTCAAAAAATCGATTTTTTTTGTTTTATTTTAAACAGTAGTTTGAAGTCTTGGAAAGGCCCTAGCCTTTAAAACGACTTATTTTGAGGTATAATAATAAATCCGCGGATACAGAATAATTTTGTAATTGTAATTGAATTTCTATCACTGTTTACAACTTTAAGCGGTATTATAAAGTGTAAATCGTGTGATTCGAATATTAGGGGACGTGGATTCAGTTTAGTTGTGAATTGTAATAACTGTGAGCCGCGATATATAAGTAAAAAAAGTAAGTAAAGTATACGTGAGAAAAATGAAACTTTAAACCCGTTTTCCTCGAAAAAAACTGGGTTTTTAGAAAGAGAATATTGTTTACTTTTGAACTTTTCTTGCCTTTTTGTTGCAACTAATCCTGTTTGGCTGGAATCGTGCACACCGACAGGCAATGTAAAAAAAAGTTATGTAAAAGAATGCCGTTAGAAAATTAAATAAAAGCTCTCTTTTCTTCAGTGTTGCTTTTTAAAGTTAAAATAAACCACAAAAGCTCGTGTCAATTAAACATATTTTTTTTTTTTACTAGCCTTCGAAGATATTCGTACCTTTTAGGCTCGTCAAACTGCCCCCTTGACAGTAATGAAAGCACGTAAATAAAATTGATACTATATGAAAAAAGAATTTATAAAGGAAGAATTTATTACTAATAATAGTAATCTTATTCGTATTTTGTTCATGGTGAACAGTCTCTTGTCATAAATCTTGAAACTTACAACGATAACAGAGTTACTTTGCTAAAATTTTTTCACCTCCCTCGTTTCTTAGATAAATTCAGATCTTTAAATTCTTTTCATTTCCTCTCACAGATGTTTCGTAAAAAATGTCGCATCTTTAGCCAATGTACAATTTTTCCGCCCGTATTTATTTTCTTTTTTCTCTTTTCTGTTTGATACTGCCTCTTCTAGGCATTTCGTTGAGATAAACTCTTCACGTGAAAGGAAGTTATTTGTTTTTCGACAATTCTTTATTATGTCCAGTACATAATGGACTTGTCCCACTTTTATTCTTGCATTAAACTTCTTTCGACGAATTTATGACGATATTGCACAGCATTAACCTTGTTGTTATGAATATGAAAGGAAGACATTCGTGTCTAATGAAAACTAGTCTTAACTCATCTTTTTCTTTTATTGGATATACCAGTTTTTAAAAAAATTGGTTCATTTGTTGTTTGAAAAAAAAAAAAAAAAACGAAACCGATAATTCGAAAAATGGGCCAAGACGTGAAGAAACACAATTTTCAACCAAATTAACTGTATCATTCAATGAAATGAACCAGCTATCATTCAAACGTGGCTAACGAAATATTTCGATTCAAATGATTAAAATGATTAGTGGAATGTGAGAAATAATTTAATATTTATTGTATTTGTGGGAAACTGGGAATTGCAAAAATTGAGTAGTATACACACTGCGTATAATGTACAAAAATACCGTCGTTATATATAAAATATACATAATACATTATCAATGCATTCATACAATATATAAAAGTGAAATATATTATACTGTACAGTAGATGAAACAAATTTTTCTTTAGTTCTACTTTTGCAGTAATGTTCGTATAAATTTTAAAATGCACAAGATCATAACTCACATTATAAATCACGTCTTAATCGTAACTTTAAAGTTTTAACTTTTAAGTGCAAGATATTGTCATCAGGCATAATATTGCAGTACCCAAAAATTTTAGTTACCATTTCCAATGAAAATGAAAAAGATTAAACATTGTACCAATGGGATACCAATCGGCTGATGACGATTTAAACATTTTTCATTACATTCATCACGTCATTTCACTTTCAATGTATTAACAATATCGATCGTTTATATTAATAATAACACTCAGGCGAGTTCAACTATAATAATTTCTATAACTTTAAACAGTGGCAGTAAATGGTCATGTATTTGGATGGTCAAAAATTTTCGATTGTACCAAAGTTACCAACACCAGCAGTCGAACGCGCAGAAGCAGAGTGGTTAATAGCGAGATTATACGTCTTCTCATCGTCGCATTCGAAACGCACGGCACGTTTAAATCATTGCAACTGGCTGCAAATGGCACCGGGCGTGCTGCACGAATATATTAACCCGGTCAAGCATCATCGCCTTGATTCTCACTTCAATGGCCGCCAATAGCCTGTTATTTTGATTTTCGAAAAAGCCATGAATCCTCGCTTCTTTTCACCGTCCGCGGCGAGTCAAACATTGGACGGTGGCCAATTTCATTTCGCGCGGACAATGCGCTGTTTCCATTTTCAAACACTAATAGAACACAAATTTATATGCGTGGCCTCGTTCCGAGACTGAATCATCGAGGAATTTGTCACTACAGAAGGATGCCTTTGACCATTTTGCGCTGGCGACTGATTGCGGACCATAACGAGCGACCAAAACCGTTGCACAATAATTCGTCGCTCTCTTTTTCTTTAGAGCTTTCGTCTCGTCGTTGTGGACGATCACTGGATAAAAATTATTAAGAAGTAATAAATTTATTATTTGTTTTGCCTCGGTTACACTTGGATACACTTAAAACTGAGAAAATGTTGCAACTTTGGGACACAAAGCACGTCATTTCCAGCGAATTTCTGCCGAATTCATTACAAATGCACTAATGCAACGTATTTTCTAAGAATTATATTCATTTTTCTCCACTATCTCCATGTACGAATTTGCAAATTTCTGTGGATTCAATTTTCAATGTGCGTGGTATCTTTGCATTCATGTACCACTGTAAGTAGCATAGTGTCGCAACGATCTGTCTGTTTTGAATTAACGTGAATTCAAGAATAAAATATGATACAGTCCGCTTTGCAATATTTTTCGGATGAAATTTGAGTACAGATTGCACAAATAGTTGTTACGTTGATCTGCAAAAATTATTGCGTGGCGGAATAATAAATTTTTGAGTTATATCGTGCAATAGAAGGAAAAAAATCTAGCTTGTTCCCGACACCAAAATCATTGAAAAATAATAAAAATGATAAAAATGTCTCGATCCTTCTTCTCCGTTCGGAAACATCCTTGCTTGATAATGTAGTTTTACATGACTGAAACAAGCATTCTGAACGCTGAAGACAAAGTGATGATTGATCTCCGCCCCATTGAATTCATCCTTTATACATGCACTTTGAACATAGATACGAAGGTAAGACTTGTTCAATGATGAATCGCGTGCATTGTACGCCGACGAGACAAGATTAATAGATCTTTCAGGGAGCATCAAAATTTCAGAAACAAAATCAATCTTGGCAGCTTTGCCACGCTTATCTGCCCATCCTCCGTACTTAGTGCTTATCAAACGAACCTGATCACGTAGCCACGCGGCTCCTCTCTTCATTAACACCGTTGCCTGCTATTAATATCGGTTACGACGCGACGTAAACTCGAAGCAAGACGCGCTCGTCTATCCTGCCCGGCGACTTTCTCCTCTCGGACAACGATAATAAAAATAACATGCCTTTTATAATAGAACGTAGCCATTTGTATTTTTACACCAACCGAGAATCGATTTTTATCGAGCTTCTCGTCGGGACGATTATTTAAAAGATTACGCAATGCTCGTACTCTGCTTGACATCTTAATTCAAAGACCAAAAACCAGAGTTGGGGAAAGAATCAATCAATGACTAATTAATTTGACGGGCTTGAAAATTACGAATAATTTGGAGGGCTGGTGAAACAAAAGTACATATTTGATTGAAGTACACGAGGCTTTCGTGGTTCATTTTAACACGCTACGAACTATAAAAAGCAACATTGAAAGAGAAAAAGAGAGTTTTACACAACTTTTTTTCACATTGCCTATCGGCGTGCATCACTCCAGCCAAACAGGATTAGTTGCAACAAAAAGGCAAAAAAGAGTAAACGATATTCTCTATTCTCAACATTTTCATTTCTCTGAAAATTGTGAAAACAGCAGTTATTTGTTTTCGATGTATCGAATTTATGCCAAAAATTTCTACGTTTTTTGTTTGTATTTTTCGAGATTGTTGAAAATAAAAAAAATGCTCGATCGTCAATCCCTAGTAAATGTCGCGCTAAAGATACGTACCAAGTTTGGTTAGATTCCGAGATGTCTTGCACACCGTTTCTAAAAACCTAGTTTCGAGAAAAACGCGTTTAAAGTTTCACAACGTCATGTTTCATATGTATCCTTTACTTACTTTTCTTTACTTCACAATTCACAACTAAATTGAATCCAAGTCCCCTAATATTCGATTGTAGTTATCAAGATTTTCATCGCATTTCACTCTGTTGATGAATAAGATACTGTTAAATGAATCCCTTACAAAATGGCTACTGCTCAAAAGAAGGCACAGTGCGTCTCGTGGTTTATTGAAAACAAATCGGATCTGCAGACTCGGCGAAACTTTAGAACCAAGTATAAAAGAGATCCACCGTCACGTCCATCAATTCGCGAATGGCACAAGAAATTTATGGAGACAGGGACAGTGTTCGATAAAAGTGGACGACCAAGAACCACTGAGGAAAACATCGATCGTGTAAGAAATCGAATCTTGATGTGTTTTGTGCAACTATAGAGGTGTATTAATACTCATTTTGTAATAATTTCCACTTGTCTGTCTTTTCATTTGCCTTTGTGATAAATTTTTTGAAATTGTAAAGAGACTTTGTGGACACTCTGTATTTGATAAAATATCTTTCAATTTTGAGGTTAGTTTTCATCCCTCGAACATCAAATAAAAAAAAAAAAAAAAAAAAACAGAAATACGTGTCAAATATTTCCTCGAAAACTACATTTATGGGGAATTTCGTCAAAATCGATTCGGTAGATAGTATCAGTCAAACACAGGTCTCGTTTCAGAAAAATGTTCGCGGTTAGAACCGGCATCAACAACGAAACTACCGTCGTTCGATTAGAGTCAAAGTCTCGTCCGTGCAAAAGCTCGGGGATAAGAGCAGCTATCCTCGAGTCGCTTAAAGACCAGCTAACTCGTAGCTAACGACGGACAGAGCGCGGCGGTAGTCTAGATTTTCACGTCTCCCTCCCTCCCTCCCTTTAGCCCCCCGTTTCGCTTGGCTCGCAATCAGAAAAGCGTCGCGACGAACCGATCGATGACATTCTTTTGTGCAAACGCTCACCCCCCTCCCTCCCTCTCTCTCTCTCTCTCTCTCTCTCTCTCTCTCTCTCTCTCACCTCATTCTCTGCGTCTTTCCTTCCTTCCTTCCTTCTCCGGTTTATCCGCTTCCTCTTGAAATTCAAGGAAGAATTCAGAGTGTGAAAGGAAGGAAGGAAGGAAGGAAGGAAGGAAGGAAGGAAGGAAGGAGGGAGGGAGGGAGGGGGAAGAACGAGGACAAAAGGGGAGGGAGAAAGGGAACAAGCCACGCTGAGACAACAACGAATATCGAGAGCTCGGTAATCGACACCCGGAGACCTTGTTACAAAATGTACTCCCCTCCCCCTCCACCCCTCTCCTTTTATTCGACAATCCACTCGTTTTTTGTCTACCGTGCAAAACGTTTCGCGTTCCGGATCTCCTCCAGCAGCTTTGACCAAGCCACCGGCTGATGAAAAGCGAATTATTTCGTCAAAGAGGTCTCCCGCTGCTCTGTACCACGATTATTATTATGCGAGGACGTCTGGAAACGTCGGGTCGAGCGTCCCGGACGCGATTTTCGAAACGATTTAATTTCAATTTGACGCTGAAAGAAAAAGAAAAAGGAATGTCGATGTTATTGCATCCTTCTCGAGAGAGAGAGAGAGAGAGAGAGAGAGTTAATTTTCGTGGACGAGCGACACTTTTCGTATCAGCTTGTAGGTGACGCTGCAAATGAAAATTTCTTCGATAATTTCGAAAATTTCTTTTCCTTTGTTTCGTAGTATCGGAACAACGAATAAATAAGTGAAAATTTACGGGACGCAGGTGTTTGTGACGAGCTGTTTCAGGTAAGCATGATAGATCGTACGCACAATGTGTTTTTAATAACATGCAAATTTTCGCGAATTCGATTCAAACCGTGACACAGCATGACACGTGTGAAGATGTTGCGATTCGCAACTAGCAGGTATTCACGACGTCCATTCATCGTTTTTTGGCAGTTGCGATTTCTTTCTTCCGTGTAATTTTATAATTCTCAACAACCCCAAGAATCTCGAGAGTCTCGATTTTTCCCAGCGAACTTGAGAATTTTAAGATTCCCTCGAGATCTCTCGAATCCTGAGACACATACTTTTGGGACTCGTCATTTTCTCGCACATCTCTAGCATTCTGACAATTTGTCCGGTAATTCGCAAACGAATCTCTAGTATCGGTGTAACGTGTGAACTGAAAGCATATTTTTCTTCTAGTTTTGTCAAGTGCAAAATTCGCAGAATTTTTCAAAAGTGTCCCATCTGAAGAATATTAATTTTATTTTTACACATCGCGAATATAATAATCTATGCAACACTAATGATCACAATCAGTAACTTCTTCAATGGCAACACTGTTATTTCAAGAACATTTTAAAATATAAATATAATATAATAAATGTCATAAATGTAAAAATAATATACAATAATAACATAATATCATATTTACAGTAACGAAAACGAACAATTTATAATATATGGGAGATGATAAAAATAAACAACAATCCACTTTTTATGAAAAGATTGACAAAAGTTGTTTAAATTGCGATACACGAAGTAACGTAGTGTAAAAAACACTATACACCTAAATTCGAACAGAAACTCGAAAAACACACCTTGAATTAATTAATTCTAAAGACTAAACTGAAAATCCCTAGAGAAAAGAAACTAGCATGTAAATTTTGAGAAAAATATCAGATTGTCTCAAAAGTCTCTTGGATCTGAATTTGATTGGAACATTGTGTTTATCTTCCACACTGATTTCATTAAAAAATTCTCTTCAAGGCGAGAGATTTGGTTCGATAAATGACATAAAAATGCACCTTGAACGATATTTCGTTTAACGAACGACAAAAGTTTTGGAAAGATGGCGTCATCAGATTTTCGAAGAAACGAAGGTGATGAGTTGAAATAGATCGAACTGTAAAACGTAAAATATTGCATAACACGTATTTTATTATCAATAAAACAAAAGAAACTTTTAGACAACCCAATATTATTTCAACGTATTTTAAAACCAGAACTGGCGAAACAGTAAATTTTTAAAATAAATAGAAATATATATTTTTAATTTATTATAATAAATAATATACTTCCTCGAAGTAGTATTTACATAAAAGCATTTCAAATATACATTTTAACACCAACTCACACAAATTGCGAAATAAGTATTTCATTGAAATATGAGATAACAGTGTTTCAAATAATAATACTTCCATTAATTTTTATTTCAAATAATATTTATTTTATTACAAATAATGCTATTTCATATAATACTGCAAGTAAGCATTTCTGAAATTTTATACTTTTATCGAAACAAAAGACTTTTATTTTATTTTATAAACAGCTGAAAGTTTTAAAAAAAGTAATCTTTACATATTATCAATTCCTCTCGTTCACTTCAAACAAAATATATTCTTCAAGCGTATTATTTTTCAAACTTTCAATACTTTCTTTGGAAATACAACCTACAAGAAGTATTTATTTTTTAGAAACGGTGATTTTTAAAAAAAGCCTAACATTCGAAAGATCTCTTTTGTTATTTTCAATCCCCTATTTTCCTATATTTTTGTCCGAATTTAAATTACATTTGAACTACTATTAAACTGATTTAATAAATTAACTAATAAACGAAACAACATCTCTAAATATTTAACATTATTTGTTTATAGAAATATTTCAATTTTCAATATTTTCAATTTTTCTGGTTAAAACGCTTCGATCAGAATGCGAAAAGATGTTTAGACGAGAAGACAGCTGTATTTTGACACGAAGACTATGGAAGAAAACGACTGAGAGTGAAGCAAAGGGCTTTCTGCAGAACGTTCTGCAATAAATTCACTGTCTATTAATAATACGAAAGAAACTTTTGCGACGAATCTATACAAATGCAAACCATTCACATTGTTGAAAAGTGTTCCTCTCCGTTAATAAGAATGAAACGAATAATCAAGAGTACGTGCCGGCGTAAAATGCCTGCTACGACATTAATCTGACGTGATAAAAGACTTATTAGGCCCTCGCAACGCAGACAGAAGGCTGGTGTCCGCAAGTTTAAGCCCTGCGAAAGGCAGCGATAAAGGTGATCTCATCTCACAGCCGTTACAGTGTTGGCGCATCACTATAAATTAGTCGGCAACTATGGCGTAAAGTTGGACGTGGTACGAAACGTCGAGTCAATTAAAAGCTCGATGCAACTGGACACGTACAGTTCGTTTCGCAAAAAACAAACGTAATTATTTAGAAAAGGGGGGCGGGGGTCTCACTGATTTCGACGATTTTTAAATATGTTGTAAAAATCAACATTTTTAACAACTTTTTCCTATATATATATATTCTACCTAGTAACTAATTTAATAGGTTCGAGTTAGGTTTTTTATATTATTATAGTTATTATACTATATTACTATATTAGTTTTATATATATATATATATAACCGCCTAAAAAACCTAACTCGAACCTATTAAATTAGTCACTAGGTAGAATACTCGAACCGAGTTTTTAAGTACACCCGTTATACGCGTCCATTGCCGGCCGCCTCGACGTGTTTATAAAAACCATAAACAATCGGCGACTCAACACACACACACACACACACACACACGCTGCCACAGGACACGTAGGCAATATTCATTGCAGTAGTAGCTATAGTTTTTTGCAAAAATCTCGGAAACCAAGGCCGAGCGGCAATTATATGTGTAGTTCAGAATGTTGATTTCTACAGTATATTCAAAAGTCGTCGAAATCGGTGAAACTCGCCCTTTTCTAAATAATTACCAAAGTAAATTCACAATGGTGCTAGGGACTGTTGCATATCGTTTTGCACAATGAATCATAAAAAAGGAGATTTGTAAGTTGTAATCAGTAGACTGCGGATTATTTATTTTCGAGAACGTAATAACCTCGGTGGAAACAAAAGTACACTGTACTTTGAATATTTTGTACATTCTTTCGCGTCGCTGCGTGCAACTTTGAAATTTAAAATTTTCTATAAATTCGTCTAGCGATCACTCTTCGTGTCCAATATTTCTTCGCGATTATCATACATGAAGCAAATTGAATACATCGTTAACATAATGCATTCCTTATAAGACGAACGAAAAGTTGAGAATCATGGCCGGTGGATGTCTTACTACGTGTATTGTGTTTACTATTATTCCTCTCCCAAATTTATTATTTTGTATATTTATTATTAAAAAATTAATTAAAAAATTATTAAATTTTTATATATACCAAATATATAGAGCCTTCGACGCTTGAAAAATGTTATTAACTCAAATTATGAAAATTTGGATCTACGTGACTGTGATTTTCAATTCTTGAAATGTACTATACTAAACAAAAGTTTAGTTAGTAAGTATGTAAGTCTTAATGTCATTTTATATGTATATATATTTCATATTCTTATTTTTAATATTACTTTATATTTAATACTAGTACTTGTCGAGTTATCAAAAATAATAATATTATGCATATTTTATAATACAATAATACAATATATATTGATATATTAACAGAGTCTGAGCATGTTTTATATTTATTATACCCAGTTATGTCGTATTTATTGTAAATATAACAATTTATATTGTGTAATTTACATTGCAAATATTGTACTCGTTGTATATAATTTATAATTTACATTTATGGCGCTATTTTTATTATACAAGTATAGTATCTTGTCCTGAAACTTTTGATTGGCGATGCGCGTGTTTCATGTGCTATGAATATTTTGACTAGATGTTTGCACTAATAATATTTATGACACAATAAACAGAAATTTTAAACTGATTCTTATCAAACATATATAAACTATAGAAAACTTTATGCATTCCAACATCTTGCAAAATCATATATTATCATTTGTTCAAGAAAAAATGTTATCTCAACCATTCTACCTTTCATTCTTCTCATGGTATAAAAAATTGATATTAAGGGGTCAAGTCAGCCTCGTGAAACATTTATAAAATTACCAATCCAACGTCAATTGACAGTTTATTATTTCATTAATAATGTTGAGCAGAAAAAATTACAAAAACATATTCTGCTATATCGACTGAGTATTTTGTATTAGTTGCTCGCAAATGCCACGCAGTTGTGAAAATCGGAGGATACTACAATTCCACGAATGCTAAACAATTATCACGCTGCTTCTATGAAAAATTATGGTACGAATCAATCAGCCATATGTTTCTCAAGTTTCACAATGATTTTGACTGATCTTTTGTTCCAATATCGATTGTATAATAACACAAAATAATGATTATACAATTAAGATATATACATGTATTAATTTATTTACAAAAACTGATTTCTAAAAAGTACTTATATTCCTTTATCTTCTTATTCCTATATTCAATTTATTTACCAAATTTACAATTGACTTTTGAAATTAATAGTTTCTCGACAGACGTGTTGTTTCTCCATTTTTGTCAGTAGTCTAATGAAGCCAGAAAAAAAAGGAAGAAAAGCATTGTCAAACATCCTCTTGCTCCAACGAAGAGAAGTTCCCTCGACGGATTGTTCGACAAATCTGGAAAATGTGGTTTCTCTTTCGCTTCGAGTACGGGAATGGAGGAATAAAGGAAAAGAATGAAATCGCCAGATCCATCAAGCACTCGATTCTCGGTTGCTGGCGTAATTTTCGTCGACTATGCACAAAAATTCCGGGTTCGTGACGTGCGATCGGGAACTTTGCGCTGTCATCGATACATCGAAAATACGTGATCCGATTAAGGTTATTTCCATTGTTGCGAGATTAATCTGTTGTTCAAAATAATCTCGTTTCCATCGAGCGGACTCGGACCGATATGCCATTCGAATCGCGATAAAAAGAAACGAAATTCAGTTTGCCGCAATGTTTTCGAGGTCGAAAATTTCAAGTTGAGAAGACTGTTTCTATCGGCTTGTTTCTTTAATATTAGCTGCACGTGGAACGATCGATTTAATAAATGTATTTCTTGGTATTATTAGTTTTATCTAGTATTACAGAGGGTGTCGCGCGTGACACTTTTCACGATTTTTCAAGTACTTGCGATAATGTGACAAAAAAATTATTTCAACAAAAAGTCGGTCATTTTAAAAAACAAGGATGACCTTGAAGATGATCAGAAAAAAAAATTTTTTGAAAACTGTAATCGAAAACTGATCAACTTTTGTCGAAAACATTTTCTTGTCAGATTATCTCAAGTAAAAATCGTGAAAAGTGGGACACCCTGTATATGTATTATTTAGTATTATACATTTTTTAGTATTATTCGACCAATTTTCATTAAATTTAATGTAATAATACTAAAAAATGAAATAACACTTTATCAGGTGACATTTGAGAAAAACATAATTGTAAATTTTTTACATAAATGAGAAACAAACAATCTTAATTTGTTTTACAATACAACTGCGTTATTTTTGTGTTTGCATTGTGCGTAGATCATCATGAACGTCAGTCGTTGGAAAAATTTAAAAATACGTAAATTCCAAGCATAGAATTCTGCGCGCATGTTTCGCAAATAATAACGTAATTTTTATAATATCTTCGTCTCGACTCTGATTAAATTTTATGGCCACAATAATATTTCATCGAGCATAGCGTCATTCAAACGAATTGGAATTTTTCTAAAAATCTGTAATGAAAAATTTTTTTGAAGGTTCAATTTGATGATATTATTTTCTTTTTATTTTCACTTGCCGAATCAATTAATCAATAACTATAGTTATGCCAAAATTGTATTAATAATAACAATTACATGCATTTCGTGTGTCTTTAAACGAAATCTAGGCTTGTAAATAATACATTCTACAATGTTTACTTGAATTTATATTTTAAAGAGTATTTTAAGCGAAACAATGTGTACCATTTTGTCACTTTTCTCCATTTTTTCGTTTTCTGAAGTTGATCGATTTGGCATGTGAGCGACTCGTGTTATTCTCAACTTGTTTACGTTTGTGTAAAGAGATATTAAATCACTTTCATTTTCCAGTTCAGTTATTAAAAATCTAAAAGAAATCTAAAATCTAAAACACAGAATATACCGTGTGTATTAATATACACCTAACAATGGCCATGATCAGTAAAAAGATTCAGAAAGCAGAAAAAAATATTCAGAATAAAAGTTAGTCAGCTTTCTCGAAAAAATTTCAAGATGACCTTAAACTTTTTGAACATCACTGCATATTTTTGGCATCGTACAGAATTCAACTATGACCCTGAAATGAACTTTAGGATTTCTTTTTTTTTTTTTGTTTATTTCTTCTCAACTTCAATTATTGAAGAAATAATTTAAACGTTCACCTTGTAACTGATAACAACGTAATCGTATTATTAAAATTAACAAGTGGCGTAAATCTTTGCAACAAAATTTTTCATAAAAATAATTATACACCCAAGTAACGGTGATAATAATCTTTAATCTTCTTATCGCGTCTACTTACAATGGAGATCAAGGATTTCTGCAAATTCTGTAAAAGTCTTCATTTCCTTTATTCTGTATGAAAATCTTTCAGCCAAACTTGATGAATTCTACTTTTTGCAAATCCCACAATTTCATTAATCTTCAATTTACACGCATAAGTATATTCGTTGCGCAAGAAATGCCAAAAATAGTCACAAATTTCACAAGAAACATTAAAAAGGACGTTGCATAGATACAAAATTGATCATTGGTGGATTTTTAATGATTCATTTACTGACAACGGCAGAATTATCAGCCACAAACTACAAACTTGCGGCTCTTTTGTCATTTATTTATTCGTTTAAGAGGGTATTCTGGTAATCCGGCTTAAAAAAAATCAATTTTTCCTTTTACATTTTCTCAAAGTATATGCTTTCGAAAATGTCTGTGTAAAAGGACTTGTTTGAATTCGTAAAATTATCAGAGTTGTAGATGTTTAAAGAAAACAGTGTATTGCTCGCAACCTAAGTATGAATATTTTTGTACAACGGGAAACAAAAACTTCGAATGTGTTTTTCTCAAAAAATATTTTATTTCATGATATTATTATTTTATATTTTATTTTTTGCATTGCTCGATTGATCGTAAGTATGAATATTTTTGTACAACGGATAACAAGAACTTCAAATGTGTTTTTCTCGAATCAATATTGTTTAAACTGACTGACGGGATATCTGACGTTTTAGTTGACCGATTGTCTTGAAATTTGGAAATTTGGAAATCTTCACCGGATGTACCTTTATCGCGTGAACCACGGATTTCAAAGTCTGATTGTTTTCTATTTTTTTTTTTTTTTTTTTTACCACCCAAAAGACAAAAAGTAGAAGGAAAATTGATATTTAAATTTCAAAATGCTGCCATTTTTTTAATTTTCGAAATTTCGCTGTTTACCTGTGGTTCATGCGATAGCCATGTTTATACCAATTAAGATGCATTCTGATCTTTTATTTTGAAATAACCAGGTGGACCGGAATCACGTCAGCCATTCGAACCCGTTTTTTTGAAAACATGCTTCACCCAAGGCTATATAATTTCCACAACTTTCATTAATTTTATTAAAGGAAAAAAAATTGTAAATATTCTTCAAGTATGAATAAGTCTGTATGCAAAAACTACATACCAAAATGTATCATGGTTTCCTTAGAAAAAAATCCTCAAAAAGTCGATTTTTTCAAGCCGGATTACCAGAAGAGCCCCTTAATTAGAAAATTATTTGTTTAATTGTGAAATTGGTAGTGACAGGTTGCGAACGGTGTCGAAGAGATTCTACATTCAACAACGAAAAACATTATTATATTTCTTATCGTACTCGCGATTACAGTTATTAAACGATAAATTAAACAATAAATAGCCAGATGCGACCGCAACCGCACATTTCCAAAGACGGATGCATCGGCTATAAAATTTCACTTGAAGTTTCGCGTGCAAACAACCACTTTGGCCATCGTGTAAATTCGTTCACACTGTAGTGTGTGTGTGTGGGGCACTTTGTTCAACGTTCAAGTTCAGAGCTGACAACGAAATGAATTCCCTTATCTAAACGAGATTCCAACCTCTGTGAGACGAGATCAGGAACAGACAAGGAACGTAATGATTATTTCCGTTTCTGCGGATCGTTAAATATCTTTGAAATTTGTGCGACTAGTGTTTTATAAAAAAGAAGACATTATTCTGAACCTTCTCTACAAGAATGAAACTGAAAGCGCAAAAAGACAGAAATCACTCGATACTGTTTCAGTGAACACATTTACAAACAGCTTTAAATTTTTTTAACGCGTAAAATGTGATTTAAGATCGAATTCAATTCTGGTTTTCGCGAGATCGTTTGTTAATTGAACTGTAATTCGTCAATATTTTAATAAAATTCCAAGGTCTGAGATGTTTATTAACGAGATTGCAAAAAATTACCAACCAAAGAAATTTTAAACATTGTAGTACGAATTGCTTCAAACACTTTTTCAAACATGTAATAGTTGTGAATACCGTGATACATTTCTTTGAAATTTTTCTTAATTGTCAAAACATCGCCAGAAAAGTTCTATATATGGCAAGGAATTTTGAAACACGTCAAATTCTTTTAAGAAACAGTCTTAAATACGGCGATTTATCTGTTCGAAATCTTCATCATTTAATTGTCAACAGAGCTGGGTAATATTTATAGAGAAAAAATTTTAAATAATGGATTCTTCACAGTTCAAATAAAATTGTATTTCAAATAAAACATAAAATTTCAGTAAATAAAATATTTTGATACTCTACAGCTAAAGTACGAAAATAAATATTTTATATTTTGATAATTTAAAACACGAAATAAAATATTTTTTATTTCAATAACATAAAGCGTAAAACAGAATACTTCTCATAGTTCTTAACCTGAAAATAAACTGTGAAAATGATTAACGTAACGTTAAACGAGATAACGTAAGAAATCATAGTATTTGCAACCGAAATTTATTTTCTTTTTAAATACAGCTATTCGCATGTAACAAAGTGCATCGCTCAAAATTTTCATCATTTAAACTAGACTTTCATGGACGAAGAATTAAGCCAGCGAAACTAAACAGTCTTTCAATTGGAGCGGAAGACGGAATTGGGGTATTATATTTTGAAAATAATTGTTTCACGTATTTATATTTCGTAATACTTTGAATTTGCAAATCCTTATCGCCTAAATATTGCAGTAGTTCTAACTCTGCAATGTTGCCACCATTGTCCCCAACATCATCACTGTGTGCCTCCGTAAAGGAAAAGAAATGATCAATTTCTATGTCTTTCATTCTGTTTTGCGAAAATGAAAAAGACTGACTTATTGAAAGTGAATCTGGATAATAAATTAAACAAATAAAACATTCCGAGCTATGGCACAAATATTTTCAGCGTTTTTCAAATAAAATACTATTTGAAATATTATCTCAGAAACTTTTCACAACAAAAAAAATATTTTATTTTTAAAAGTACACTCTTTCGAACAAACAAAATATTTTATTTTCAAACATACATGCATGATGTAAAATAAAGCATCTAAATACTATTTGCCATTTAAAATAGTATTTTACTTAGCTCTGCTTGTCAATTATCTTAATCAAGTACACCATTCACTGAACAATGTTCAATGTCAAGTAAGTAGTTTTGCGTAAACTGTTTCGAAACGTCACGTATATCAAAAGAATTCTATTCACCGTAAGGAAATTTCTAAAAATATTATTTACTCAAAATGGTAGTTTAGTAAAAATTTGATTTACTCAACCTGGTTTTGAGTAAACGTCGCATGTCCCAAAATAATCCCTCACGCGGCAAGATAATTTTAATAATGTGTAAAAATCTTGTGTATATCGTATAACGTGAAGAAGTAGTCGTGAATACAGTGATGTATCTTTTAATTGTCGTTTTAATCAAGTTCAGTGTCAAAACGTATATCAAAAGAATTCTATGATGAAATAATTTTAAAAGTGTGCAAAAATTTTTTAACATTTGTCAACACTTGTAATGACGATAACAACAATCGCTTTCTTGCAATATATGTACGTTTGTTAACGACTTTAAGTCTTAGTTGATATATTTGAATTTGTGCGTTAAAATTTGCGCGAGAAGCCTCGGCTTCACTCACAATCTATATATATATACAGGATGTCCCATTTTAATCTATAAACACAATTATTCGTCATTTAAAAAATGTCGCAAATGCATTCTTTCTCTGTTTTGAGAGGCAAGTATGGCTGAATTTGATACACTTGATTTGTTTCTATTTAGATGGACGCGTTTAGGAGATACTATTTTTCAAGCATAAATTTGTAATTTTTTTTTTCTTACATCAATCGATGCAGAAGGTCGTTTTCTAAAAACGTATCGACTTATACGTCTAAAATCCATTAGTTTAGGAAATATTTTGATATTTCAGTGCTACAGTTGTGTTTGGAATATTATTCTCGCGACTAATCTGACGTGCACGTGTGTACACATTATTTGTTACAGTTTATCGAACACTGAAACATGTCTTTTCTTTTGGGCCTGTTTTCTCGTCTAATATGTAGATATAATATAATAAGCAATCTCGTCTAATTCCCACCGCTAATGATTTTAATCGAATGCCTCCTTTCTGGATATTTTTCCCAATAAGAGCACATAACACCTGAGATTGAATAACTTGTAACGAAAAATACTACGTATTCTCAAGATTAAAATCTGCTAAACTAAACTAAGTTGCAGACGTGGGTAGATTAATACTTTTTTGTATGCTGCATTTATTGATACATAACTTGAAAAAATAGTAGTGATCTTCACATCTATTTAGAGACAAACTAACCTATAATAAGTGTACCAAATTACTACCCTGTTAAAACAGGAAATGCATTTGAGATACTATTAAAATGACAAACAGTTTCGGAGATAATTGCTTATTATCGATTAAAGTGGAATACCCTGTATATGGAATTCTAAAGATACGATCGGTTTCGAGAGAAACGGTGATACTCACATCCTCTTTAAACTTGCGCTGGAATGACGCCGCGCACGTCGACAATTTTTTGTCCCAAAAATTGCAACATTTTCTCAGTTTTAGGTATATTTAAGTGTAACCCAGGCACACCAAATAATAAATTTATTACTGCTCAATAACTTCTATTCGGTGACATCACACCGACGAGTTCGAAAGGAAAGCGACGAATTGTATCGTATACGGTTTGGTCACTCGTTATGGTCCGCAATCAGTTACCAGCGCAAGAGGTTAACTCTTGCGCTGAAATGACGCCACACACGTCGAGAACTTTTTCTCCCAAAATTGCAACATTTTCTCAGTTTTAGGTATATTTAAGTGTAACCCAGGCACACCAAATAATAAATTTATTACTGCTCAGTAATTTCTATCCGGTGACATCACACCGACGAGTTCGAAAGGAAAGCGACGAATTGTATCGTATACGGTTCGGTCACTCGTTAATCAGTTGCCAGCTTGGTTAAAGATCAATATTTTTTGTTCGTCACCAAGTCGAATCTAAATTTGCCCCTCGAGATAAACTGGAAGAGTGGCGCGAGGGGAGGTAGAGCGTGGGAGAATTAGGAAAATCCGAATAAAAGAGACTCACCGTGAGGAGGTTTCGGTACGTAGAGGTTCAAATATAGGCAGTCTTCGCTCTGGTTGGCCAACAGCGGCGCTAGTCTCTCGAGGTGAGCGCGTTTCGAGCGGGGCTGGCTCGAGTCGGGCTCCGGTGGCTTTTGGGGGCAGGCGGGTGGCATGGTGTCCGCCAGCTTGATGCCGCGCCATGGTGTCGGCGTGACCGGCGGCATGTATCGCAGCGATCCAACAGGCGGCGTGGCGTACGGCACGCCGTAATAAGCCTCCACGAAGGTGGACGATCGGTCCTCGACGCCGCGCAACGTCCCGTACCTGGTCCTGATCGTTCGCGTGCTGTACTTCTGGCTGCCGGCGAGCGCCTCCGCCCCTCCGGAGCACCAATGTCCGCACAACAATCCGAGGAACACGACCATCGTCGCCAAACACTTTTTCGATCTGCTCTCGTAACGAGTCTCCACCGATCCGTCCCTGCTCGGGCTCCGGCACTCGCCTTCTCCGCCACTCGTCGAGCATCCAACGTTCGAACGCCCCGGCGAGCGAGCCTCGCGATCGGCGTCGGCAACTCCCGATGGCCAGAGGCATCGCTGGAAGACGTCATCGACGCGAGCATCGCGCAAGAGAAACGACAGGCCGAGACTATTGTCCAACGGAGGCAGTCTTCTTTCGATAGGGTCGAGAGGCGAGAGGTGTTTCCTCTTCCTCGGAGACGAGGAGGAGGACGTCCGCATCGCGTCACGCCGCCGCGGACTGGCCCCTCCGGGCCCCGCATCTGTGGGGCCCTCCTGCCAGGGGACCTTCTTCCTCTTCCTCTTCCTCTTCCTCTTCTTCTTCTTCTTCTTCTTTCTTTTCCGCGTCTAACGCTAGATCACACTCCGCCTTGTCGCCCTTTTCTCGCCCCTTTATCGCTTCCTCTCCCCCTCCGCTCTCAGTCTCTTCGCGATCCTCGCCCGACTGCCAGTGCAACCCAACACTGTTCACCCTCTCTTTCTCAGCGACCCGAGTCTGACTGAACGACTTCACCGTGAACCCGCGAATGATCGGTGCTAACGCGCTCGTCGGCTGCCAGGCTCTCAATTCCATCCTCGAGGGCGTGCGTGGCCGGCAAGCAACTCTCGCGAGTCGTCGTTTCTCGTCGGTACCGTCGTCACCGTCACCGTCACCGTCACCGTCGTTGTCGTCGTCGTCGTCGTCGTCGTCGTCGTCGTCGTTGTTGTTCGTCCAAGGAACGACGAGCTCGAGTCGACGTCGGCGAATGATTTTGATGAAAGCATCGGCGGCGAGGATCCGAATTTTTACACCTGTGGCCACCTCTGAGAGAAGGCTGAGAGGCGAAAAACAGCTTCCGGGGGAATCTGGCTGGTAGTTTTCAAAGGCGAAAGTTTTCAAAGTTCAGTCCGGCGATGCAGAGTAGGGGGACAATTTGGCAATTTCACTCGTGTCCTCTTGCTCGTTATCGATGCGTGCACTCTACTACTCAATTCCTCGATAGTGTTCGTAGGCAGCTTCACCTGCGATTCTCTGTAACAGAAATAATAACACGATTGTATTCCAACAGTCGTTTTAATTCTTGAATTTATTGAACTGAGAGAGGGAAAAGTTCTACAGAGATTAGAGTTTATTTTATCGTCTGCAAGGACACTGTTCAAAACGCGAGTCTCTAGCAGCAGTGCGAGCATTGACCACTCTGACTTCAGCTGGACGTTTGCTGCGATTCTCTCCAAAATTGACGTTTTAAACTCGAGATACTCTGTGTAATGTCAAATCGCAAGGGAATTCATCAAATCTACAGAAACGATAAAATTGATTTTGATTTGGTGAAAATTTTTCAAACGAAAGAAGAAGAAAGTATTTAGTTGCTCGTGTTTAGTTGGAATATATGTTTCGTATCTTTATAATATGGAAATGCTACAAAAGTTTGAAACAAGGTTACTGTTTCGTAGAGCAATAAGCGTGATTGACAATAGGCAAGGCGTAACAAGGCTGCAACGTGCAACTATAAATAGAAAATGACTTTTAATCCAAAGTCAAAAGTTTAAGACCACTACGCATACGTATTTACATTAAGAAAAACATTTGCACTTTTCACCCATCTTTCAAATATTAATATTTATAGAGTGAATTTAGAAAAAGGAAAGAAGAAATACTCGACATTTGCAAGCAATTTGTAACACTATAAATTGCAACGCTTTTCATTTTTATTATCCTAGGTGAGTTTGTTTGAATTATACAAATTATACAAATTTAAAATATTAACGTGTTTATCGTTCAGCGAATTTATTTATATTTTCAAACGACACACTGAGACAACTGTCCTGGGACATTTTCTTTTGGAAAAACGCTTAGAATTTAAAGGCATGATTACTTGGAAAAGACATTTGCGCAAAATTAACAGTGGCGTTGAATTTTCGATCGACAGCGTATCTCTCGTTGTTAATTTACGTTGATACAGTGTGAATGAAATTTCTACAAAAACACCACAATTTCCACAAATCCAATTACCAAAAAATCATGCTTCACTCTTTAAATCCATATCAATATTGCGCAAATATTGCTATATCGTTACCGTTGAATGTATACGCGCAAGTATACGTTCGAGAAATTAGTTGGTAGCATGAAGGATACTATATACGTATATTTGAGGTAAATGAATATAGAGGTAGCAATATCAAGTATTAATATTATTTTCCTTTATAATTTAACAAGCGTTAAAGTGTAGAAATTTCGTATTTTTACACTTTATACTGTCACGACAGAAACGTAACGATTTTTTAATTCTTGCAATAATCTTTTCACTTTTTATCATTCTTTAGTCATTGTCCAGCCCTTCTTCCTTTATACCCAAAATATTTTTGTTAAAAAAGCTGGCGTTCCTGTGGAAACTTTGTCCATTGTAATTCGCGCGAGTGCTGATGCTAGATTTCTAATCGAAATGAGTGGAATCCAAGACGAACGTAACAATTCTACTTTTGCGAAATCTCGTCAAATTTAATAGAAAAGTAAGTTAAAAGACACACCACTTGAACAGACGATTAGATTGGCCAATTAGTAAAAATGAAGAATCAAAACGAGCATTTTTGAAATATTTTGTTAAAAAGGAAAAAATGTGACGAAAATGCGTAAAAAAGATTTGCAATGTGTACAATAAAAATTTTGCTTTATCAGCACGAGCGTGCCAAATGTGATTTGCCAAATTTCATTCCGGTGATTTCAACATTAAAGATGCACCACGCTCAGCAAGACCAATGGAGGTTGACAACGACAAAGTAAAGGCGTTCGTCGATGCAAATCATCGCTACACGACACGAAACGTGACAGAAATTCCAAACGTATCAAAATCAAGCGTGGAAAATCATTTAAAGGCGCTTGGATACGCGAGTAAACTCGACGTTTGGACACCACGCCGACTTGTTGTTGGACAAGTTCATCTGATTAAACGCATTACCACGTGCGATCCACTTTTGAAACGCGAGGAAAACGATCCATTTTTGAAACTTGCGATAACCGGCGACGAAACATGAATCGTCTACAGTAACATCGAGCGGAAGAGATTGTGGAGCAAGCGTGACGAACCGGCCGAAAGCACTTTAAGAGCAAAGATTCATCAAGGGAAGGTTATGTCGTCAATTTGGTGTGATTGGAAAAGCATCGTGCTTTTTCAAGGAATGAAACGATTAATTCGAGTGTGCACTGTCGACAGCTGGACGAATTAAGCGTAAAATACGTCCAGAATTAGCGAATCGCGAAGGAGTTGTCTTTCGACGCGATAACGCCAGACCTCATACGTCATTGGAGACTCGTCAGAAATTGTTGCAATTAAGATGAGATTCATCCACCTTATTCATCAGACTTTCACTCTCTTCAGAATTCTCCAAGAGGGAAAACCTTTGACTTGACGATGCATCTTTGATTGGTCTTTTGCCACGAAAACCAGGACAAATTCTGAAGCTGTTGGAAAGATGGCAAAAAGTAATGGATTCAAACTGATCCGATACGTTGTTGTTGAACAAAGTTGTTGTCCAATGTGAAAAAGTTTTGTACTGTGCATTCAGGAAAAATCGCTCCAAGTGAAATTGCATCGATGTTTGCGACCTGGTCAGGCACACTAATGACGATAATAACGTCACACAATCTGGTGCCGAAAACCAACGGGGCTGCTTTTGTTTCGCGTTCCCGTAGACGTTTGAACGAACTGTTTCAGTCCGTCGGGAATTACGGCGGACAACTCAATTTGTAACACGGCCGGTTTCGAGTCGCCTCAAATGACACGAAAACCCGATAATACCGGTTCCGCGGCAATGCGAGAATTTCCAATTTCCAAGTTGTACGCTCGCTTTAAACACAATCCTTTGCTTCGGCTTGTCTAACTTCTCCGCCTTCTCTCTCTTTCTCTCTCTCTGCCTCTCTCCTTTGTAAGAAGTAAATCAAGGCCGATCGTAACGTGTGTGCACTACTTGAACAAATTTCGAGCAACGTGTCAAATTTGATGACACTGCAGGGTTTGATCCATTGAGCGAATCGTTGATTAAACTTTACACTTTGGATTATCAACGCACCTCCAAGTCAAGTGAGAATTATCTACCACGTGCACGATTGTTGATGAACGTTTGATTTGCGCCAGTTTTCAGATTTTCGAAACGAATGATTAATCACGGATTTTAGATTCTGGCGCATTCGTGAAAAGTGTATGAAAGTGTATAACATTTGCCGCGCGAAACAGTTATTTTCTGTTAAAGACGCGAATTTGCATGAAAATCCGCGGTCCAGTTATCGAAGATTTATCTCAAATTCATAAATTTCAACACTCTCGCATAAATTTAAATCAACAATTTGAACAACTTTTTTAATAATTTATTAATTTTCATTGTTTCAATGTTTCCATAAGATATTTTCCATAAATAAAAATTGACGTTTCGAACTTTCGATGACTGTAATGAATACGTAACTTGCTCTTAATTTATAAATTATTATTTATTGTTATTATCTTTGGTCTTTTTTAAAAGACAAGTTGCACTTATTTTATAAAAGTGCAAAGACAATACACTGTTCACGCACTGTTCACTTTACAATGATACAATTCTAATCCCAAGGGGAAATTGTAACTAAAGCCAAACGACATCAATCATAGAAATAATCCGACGTGTGCACATTCCAAAAGATATTAAAGAATACGTTCACGTAGTCCAAAGTTGTACGAAACCTGCATCCATCACGCGAGATTTGTATAAATTTTCGTCGAAAAATATCCACCTAACGGGAAGAACGGACAATAACAAACTGCTCAGATTAAATGAAAAATCTGGACAAGAGTCTCGATTTACTGTTCACGAGGAATTTGTAATCTGCTGAATAACAGTGGTGATTCGTGACACGTCATAAAGAAGGATCCAAGAGTATAATATGTGAGACAGAAAGCAGGTGCACATCACGTAGCTGTGTGCGAGAAAGTTTGAATAGTTGAAACTGACAACGAAGAAGCTCAAAGTACAATCAAATTAACCGAGCATCGATTCAAGTCCGAATGAAACTAATTAAAGTAAATCGAGAAAACGTGTACGAAATTTGTTTGTCGCGTGCAGTGACGGAAAACTAAACGTAACACCGTAGAAAGAAATTTGAATGTAATCATTCTCTCAGATAATTATGACCGAGATCTCTCCTTGCGTAATTTTTAAAACATCGCAACGTCTGAAAATTTCGATTCTAAACGTTTGATTAGTTCGCTCGTGTTTTGCTGCATAGCGATTTATTTCTGTTTAGAATCGTAACCTAATCGATCGAAAAGCGACAGCATCGACGAACGGCGCGTCACTTGCAAGGAAATTGATTGAAAATTACAAAAATTTATCAAGCTACTGGAGAATCGACCTCGTCGAAACATCCCAAATTACAAATTGAGTTGAAACTGTTGGACAAAGTAGTGGTCGATTCGCCTGTCAGAGGCTTCGATCGTTGCAGCTGTGAGCTAGGCTCAGCTAGACTTGGAAAGAGGATCAAAGCGTCGTCGACTTTCGAACGCAGCTGACCGAGATATCCATAACTGGAGACCATTGTCGAGATATACGGATGTAACACGGGAAATTGGAATTAAATTCCCAGCTTGGACGAGAGAAACCTATTTCACGCAATCTCTCTTGCAAAATGTGCAAGATCCACATCCGAGGGCAGGTCACGCACAATTTTACAATCCGTTCGTAAACTGTTCGTCCTTTCGTCAGTTGGTGACGCGAGCAAGTTAAATTGGACGAACGGAGCCAGCCTCGGTCAAGTTGGCGCAATCGATCCTCGAGGAATTACAGACGGAAGCCAGGACGAGTCTGCAAACTTTCCGATCGAGATGTCGACGCCCTGCCTCTGGCAAACGTAAACCCGAACTCGATCGCGTGTTTCGACAGAACGACAAACCTAAACTCTGGACGTTTCAGGCGTTGACCGCGACAAAGTTACTGCCTCGAACGGAATCAACTCGATGGAAAAGATGCTAAACAGCTGTTTCGCGGAACCTTTTCCCAACCGGGTGCTTCGAGCGGAGTTGACACTTTGCCGACAAACAGAAAGAATCGAAACGTGATGTCTCACCAGTCTCACTCGGCGCACTCGGCGTTTTCGAAATTCCCGCACCAGGCCTCGTATCTCTCGTCGACGCACAGTCAATACGTTGGGGCTGGCTTTGTTCGATCAACGGGCATCCGATAACGGGACGACGATCGTCTCCGACTGCTCCGGTCCGATGCGTCAGCACGCATCGCGGAGAATCGAAGGAACTAGTAATCAGACGATCCGATGGTATCGAATCTCCACGTCTAGTTCACAAACTGGTACACCACCTGCATCCTCTCTCTCTCTCTCTCTCTCTCTCTCTCTCTCTCTCTCTCTCAACATCACTATCCACGAGGTGTCTTCATTCTCCGATCGCTCCTCTCGTCGCAGCTGTCAGCACTGCTATTTCCGCCGGAAGACGTTCGCGCTCGCACCGTTCCGCGTCACCGACGATCACGTCTCGATCACGCTCGTGAAATTTGCAGCGACATTCGCGAGGGGCGGTCGTGGGGGTGGGAGAGGCGGAGAGAGAAAACGAAACAAACGCGAAAGAGACGACAAACAACGGACGGGGGGAGGGAGAGAGGGGGGAAGAAACGGAAGCGAAACCGTTGATCTGGCGAAGCGATCGCGCGTACGTACGCGACCAACCGACTGACCAAACCCGATCCGACGACCAATCCCAGGGACGACGACACGCACCCTCCGTGTGCGCGTTCGGCAGTCTGTCCCGGGCTCTACTGACGGCCAACCGCGCGACGATGGAGGTGGCGGTGCTGGTGCTGGTGGTACTGCTAGCTAAGCTGCTGCTGCTGCTGCTGCTTGCTGCTGTTGCTGCTGCTGCTGCTGCTGCTGCTGCTGCTGCTGATGGTGGTGGTGGTGGTGGTGGTGGTGGTGGTGGTGGTGGTGGTGGTGGT
The DNA here is from genome assembly GCA_036937485.2 of Tetragonisca angustula. Taxonomy (NCBI): domain Eukaryota; kingdom Metazoa; phylum Arthropoda; class Insecta; order Hymenoptera; family Apidae; genus Tetragonisca; species Tetragonisca angustula. The sequence goes on from JAWNGG020000041.1 coordinate 464,274, forward strand.
GGTGGCAGTTGCTGGTGGTGGAGGTGGTAGTGGTGGTGGTGGAGGATGGTCCGGCACTTGAGGAAGCCGGGACACCCACGGCGCCGACGCCTGGTTTCGTACCGACCACCAGTCCGGTCGATAACGCCACGGCAACCCCCGGGTCGTTCCGGCTCTCCTCCTCTTCTCTCCACTTTCTTCCCTCTTTCACCTTCTCCACTGCTCTTCTGCTCAATTTTCTCCCTCCTCTATCTTCCCCGTTTGCTTCCTCCTAGGCTTCTCCTCACCCCTCCTTCCGCCGTCCACCCCTCCCCCCTCCCTCTCATCCGTTCTTTCTCTTCCCCCTTTTTTTTCAAACTGCACCACTACGCTCCTCCTCCCCCCTCCTCTACCCGTCCTACCGTCTTCTCATTCTCGTTGATTCTCTTCCACCCTTCATCGAGCACACGGCTTCTCCGCTCGACTTTCCTCCTCCACCTCTTCCTCAGCCTCTTTTCACCTTCGCCTAGCCGTGCCGCGTCTTCCTCCTTCTCCCGTCACGACGGCGTCTCTCTGTTCACCGAGAAGAGGCTCGTGTTTTCCACCCTCGTCCACCCTCCCGCCGTTTTGTTGCCGCCGCTGCGCCTTCGCCTCTTTCGCATGCCAACCGAGTGTAAGCCGAACCAGACGAAAAACAGAGACCGTCCGCGTAGAAACCAGGATGGGAAGAGAGAGACGTTTCTCTTTGTCCGAGAGTTGGCAGCAACAGACAGCCCTCCGGCTCGAAAGGCCGAGGGACAAGTCCACCGTGTATGTGCCCACCGACTCCCAACTCGGCTGCGTACTTATCTCCCCGATACTCGTTCCATCCGCGCAATCAATTGCTCTTTCAAACACCCCGTGTCCTCGTCTCCGCTCAAGAAAAGTCCCCGAGACGAGTAACGCGAGTATTAGAGATTGGTAAACATGGAGGATGTGATAGCCTACCCGTGGAGGATAGGCATAGACGAGACTCGAGTGGACAGGTGTATTCTGCGAATTGTACCCAAAATATCGCTATCGTACGACGCGCTTTGTACTATGCAAAATGTGTCGTCTCTCACGCGCCTTTCGACATGACGAAATAGTGTAGGGTAAAATATTCCGAGGGGATGCTTACTGTGTAATATCGTTGTAATATAGTAATTTATAGTACAGTAACTGTAGTGTACTTTGCACGCTATATATCTGGTAATTTATAATATAGCAACTATAGTGTACTTAGTACGCTATATACTTGGTAATTTATAATACAGTGTACTTGGTACGCTATATACTCAGTAATTTTGTAATATAGTAATTATAGCATACTTAGTATGCTGTACACTTGGTAATTTTGTAATGTAGTGACTATAGTGTACTCGGTACGCTATATACATGGTAATTTATAATGTAGCAACTGTAGTGTACCTAGTGAGCTATATACTTGGTAATTTATAATACAGTGTACTTGGTACGCTATATACTCAGTAATTTTGTAATATAGTAATTATAGCATACTTAGTATGTTGTACACTTGGTAATTTTGTAATGTAGTGACTATAGTGTACTCGGTACGCTATATACATGGTAATTTATAATGTAGCAACTGTAGTGTACCTAGTGAGCTATATACTTGGTAATTTATAATATAGTGTACTTGGTACGCTATATATTTGGTAATTTTGTAATATAGTAACTATAGTGTACTTGATACACTATACACTTGGTAATTTTGTAATGTAGTAAACATAGTGTACTTGGTACGCTATACACTTGGTAATTTTGTAATATAGTAGCTATAGTATACTTAGTAGTATAATATTACTGTATAATAGAATACCCTTTGAATTAATAATTTTATAGCACAATTCCACCATGTGCACACGAGCTCACTGGTTGACTTTTGATTTTTCGAAAAGTTTTGTCCAACTAAAGTATAACTCATTAGCCATAATTGCAGAACTTTTCCAAGACTATCCGTGTATACTTCAACGAAAAAAAAACATTGAGAAATACAGCAATGTATATCATAAAAAGACAGTAAAGCTATTAATTTAATCCTTTTTCTGTCCCTCATTTTCATAATGTAAAAAGTCAAAGTTATATTTCATCCCAAGGACTGAAATTTCAAAATTTCAAATTTTGAAAAATTTTTTAAGAATTTTTCTCAAGAATCAGAGTTTCGCATTCAGAAGTTATGATAAATAGGTGTCACAAGTAAATGAAGTGGAATTGTTGAGTAAAAATATATTCTTACGTATTTTCACAAAACAAAACCTTAATGAATGATCAATTAAGCAGAAAATCAAATCGCTCAGAGTGGAAATGCAAAGACTCTGACGTTGACTCGGAAGAAATCACACGTTTCTTTCGCCAAAGACCACTAACTTTTGCGCGTTGTTTGTAGAAAATGGTTCCTTCGTCTCTTGCAAAGGTACTGTTAAGAGATTGGCCAAAAATCATTGGATCACGTAAGCGACAAATATCTCCATCTGAAGCAGGTTTGAAACGGCAGTATCGATTAATTTCGATTGAAACCGCTTGGAAATGGAGTTTGACACGGCTCTGGTGTCAAACGCAGCGTAATTTCGTTTCCACCTCGTGCAACGAAATAAAATCTAAACTCGATAAATATCGAAAAACGAAAACTTGATCCAATTCCCCCCTCTGTTGAAACGCGGTATTTTCTGAAAGAAAGAATTCGAAAATCAGTGGAAACGGGCGTTCCGTTGAATCGTTCGCATTCAATTCGATAAAACAAACTACGAATTAGCCAGACCGAGCCGGCAGAGGCCTGGTCTCGTAAATAAATCTCGAAACGATCAATGATCCGATCGCTCGTAAACTAAAATTCTCGCGAGAATTCCGTCGCGCCGAGGAGAGAAAGGCGCAAGCTGCACGACGCGTGTTAAATCCGCCTCGATGAAGCTTAAACTCCAGTGAGCGTGAAATAACGCGGGAAAATTCGGGGAGACAGGGCAGAGCCCCGCCACGTTCGCCACCTGTAAAAATCGACTGGTGGCTTTTGCCGAAATTCAAGCGTGACCGAGCGTACGCGGGAATTGCCTCGTTACGTCGCGTCATCGTCATTTGCGGGCTTTAACGAGCGGGGAACTTACCCTGGACCGGACTTTATTTTCCTCAATTCGAGAATTCTCGAGACAGACTTTTGTCAAGGAAAATCAACATTCTCACTCTTTGACACTCTTTCAATTTGTATTTCCGCCAATCTCGAGAAAGATGAAATTAATGAAATGTAATGATAATTCTAGTTGGAGTGAACATTTTAAAAATCTCGACTGTCATCAAATACCTTGGTTCAAATACGTCTTCTCTGAAACGTCCTGACAACTATGTTTAATATTTTCTCTTGAAATTTTTTTTGTCTTTTCCTTTTTTTTTTTTTTTTATCAAGAGATGGTCTTTTTCGTTGAAAAATCATACTTTCCATTAACAAATACATAGTATATTTAAAAATAAAAATAATAAATAACGTATTATATAATTGATATTATAAAAATTGAATTATAAAATTCTATTTGAAATATTTTTTTGTTGGAAATAAAATATAATGCAAAATTTCCCAAATTAGAATAATAACAAAAGTAAATACGTTAATAAATTTATATGCATTAGTGAATACCAAACGGAATGAAGAAAATTAGATATATTCTAGAAATCCTATCCGTGAACCTTCTTCTATGTGATACTGCGAGAATCATTTCCGTCTTTGCTCGATTTTTCAAGGTATTACTGTTTGAACTCATGTTTATGTGTTTTATTCGTCAATGCAATCATCAACTTTGAATCTCTATCTGAGTAATTACAAATGTAACAAATTATATAATAAACATTACTTGGATCGTTAATACATTATTTCGTTAATACATGTAAATTTATCGTATTTACTTTTATTATTATTTTCATTTAGGAAATTTTGCATTATATGTTTTATTTCTAACAAAAAAATATTTTAAATAAAATTTTATGCTTCAATTCTCACAATTTATATAGCACGTTATTTATTACTTTACATCATAATAACATTTGATTCGATTGTTTAAATTAATTGTATTTCAATTTCACGTTTCACATCGATTACAAATGAATTCTTGTATAAGGCAATAAAAATTTTACACTATAACAAAAAATTTATTTAATTGTATCATTGACAGACTATATTCCATTTTAAGAATAGGATCAACAAGTAAAGAAAACATGAAAAATTAAATGTAAAAGTTGATAATTAAGAGAATAATTAAGAGAAGAACAATAGTTGTGAGACATAAGTTTTAACACTTTGTTCTTTTATTTATGTTCAACGGACCAAGTATATCAAACATGTTGACTTTAATTTTATTATTTTTCACTTGCAGTATCACTTCTCGTTCGCATTATAAATATAAATTACAAGCATAATTTGTGCACGTTCGATATTATTCTGTATATTGTTACACATCAAATGTTTATAATTTCAAATTGAAAGTTTTATTACCACTTGCGATTAGTCGAATCAGTTCAAAAATATAGCAAATAAATTATAAAACAGTCGCGTCAAGTTTGTTTAATAAATTAATGAAACGGCGATTGAACGAACACGAAATATATCGCGTCAACCCCTTAACCTACGATTCACGTTCCAACAGTTTGGGCCGAAAATGTAAACAAGATGGCGCAGCCTTCGAGCCATTCCACGGTTCGGCAAATTTTCGGTCCCAAGTTTTACCAAACGACCTCAGGCTGCCTCTCTTATGTCATCGTATAGTCCCAGATTTTTAGACTATTTCTTATTCCTTTCCAAAGCCAGGGCCCTGGTAGTTGATCTTCGTCAAAAGTACCAATCGCATACATTTTTTTCGAACAGAACGTATAACGTCACCACTGTCACTTTCAGTAGCAGAATCATTAACATAATTCTCACTGCTCTCATCACAAAATCTTTTTTTTTTTAAAGAATTTGTCGGAGATGCTTCTCCAGTATTTGTGAAAATATATTTCGACTTGCGAACGCGACCAAGAATAACTTGAAACTGATTATGATACGAAGAGGTAATGAGAACGTATCGCGAACCTTGTCTGTGCTATTTGTACCACGGGCGTGATGTTTACGTTTGACCCGAATACAAGACTACGAGTCTCACACGTAGTTGTAGGTTAAGGGGTTAAAGAGGAATATCTTTTATGAATATTTGCAGATTTCATCGCGACATCTTTCACGTGTCGAGAGTTATTCAAAAATGCCGCGAAAATTCTCGATCGGAAACGAGAGAAAGCGGGACGAGCCTACGACCGATCAAAACTGCATCCCCGTTCTGGATCGATAGGCGAGAACATCGAATGCAAATGCGGCAGAACGAGCACGCAAAGATATTCCGCTCTATAAAACGTCGAATTGGCTCGGCTCGCTGATGAATATAGACGGGAATAAGATGCCGCGAGAATTTTGATCGTGCTCGAGTTTCGACGAGGTTTTAGCGGCAGTTATCGACTCGCATCCGCTATTAAATGCGGTAGTAACCGTGCTAATAAATCGAACATACAAAAGATTGTTTACACGCGAGCAAATAAAATGCAGCGGTACGAATTAACCATTAACCTCTTGCGCTCGAATGACGTGCCACGAACGTCGGGCATCTTTTGTCCCAAATTGCAACGTTTTCTCAGTTTTAAGGGGGGGGGGGGCAGGACAGTTTGACGGGCCTAAAGATTACGAATACTTTGGAGGGCTGGTAAAAAAAAAAAGTACACGTTCGATTGACACGAGGCTTTGTGGTTTATTTTAACACATTATGAACTGTAAAGAAATTAAAACATTAAAAGAGAAAAAAAAAAGAGTGCTCTTATTTAACTTTTTAACGGCATCCTTTTAGATAATTCTTTTTTTTTTTTTTCTACGTCGCCTATCGGTGTGCGTGATTTCAGCCAAACAGGATTAGTTGCAACAAAAAGGCAAAGAAAGTTCAAAAGCAAGCAATATTCTGCAGGAATTGACGATCCAACATTTTCACTTTTGTGAAAATTATGAAAGCAGCAGCTATTTGTTTTCAATGTGTCGAATTTATGCCAAAAATTTCCACGTTTTTCGTTTATATTTTCCGAAATTGTGATAAATTAAAAAATTTTCGATAGTCAATCCCTAGTAATCAGTTGGTTAGATTCCGAGATATCTTGCACACCGTTTCTAAACACCTAGTTTCGAGAAAAATGCGTTTAAAGTTTCAGAATCACGTCATTTTTCATAAGGTATCCTTTACCTGCGTTTTCTTACTTGTATACCGCGGCTCGCAGTTGTTACAATTCACAACTAAATTGAATCCACGTCCCCTAATCGAATCACACGATTTACACTTTGTAATACTGCTCAACGTTGTAAACAGTGATACAGATTCAATTATTCTGCGGATTTTTTATTATACCCCAATTTAGGACCTTTTCTATCTTATTTCCAAGACTCGAAACTACTATTCTAAACAAACAAAAGAGAAAACGATTTTTTGAAAATTTCAAACTGTCCTAACCCCCTAAGTATATTTTAATGTAACCCAGGCAAAACAAATGACAAGTTTATTACTTCTTAATCATTTCCATCCAGTGATATCGTATCGACGAGTTCAAAAGAAAAAGAAAGCGACGAATCATTAGATATACGGTTCGGTTACTCGTTATGGTCCGCGAACCAATTGCCAGCGCAAGAGGTTAAGTCAGCGTCTGAAGCAATGAAACCTAACCTAAACTTAAGCCAAAACAATGCGATTCATCAATATTCCGAGGAAGTCAATCTTTTTCGTTTACCTATGTTAATTCGTCATCTGTCCCGATGATTTTTCCTATAAATATCCTATAAGAAAGCGACGAATTACTGTATACGGTTCGGTCACTCGTTACGGTCCGCGAACCAGTTGCCAGCGCGAGGGATTAAATCGTCGTCGCAAACTCATTTACAAGTTGCAATATTTTCTCAGTTTCAAGTATATTCAAGTATAACGAATAAGGCAAAACGAATAATAAATTTATTACTTCTCAATAATTTCTATCGGGTGATATTACAATGATTAGTTGAAAAAGAAAGCGACGAATTATCGTATACGGTCCGCGAACCAGTTGCCAGCGCAAGGGGTGAAGTAACAAAGAGAGAAACGAAGGATGAGATTGCGACCAATGATTCAGAAATATCTAATTCACACATTACGAGAGAAAACGCACAAGGAGATTAAGGATAGACGCTGCGAATAAACGTTTTAAAAACGTTGCTTCTAACATCGTCTACGTTTGATCTGGGAAATTGAAGGAAAATTCATTTTTAACGCCACCCAGAGGAAAGAAAATTCACCTTTGAATTTTCCTCAAGCAACAAAATCCAAGTTTGAATTTCTGTTTAATCTGCAGTCATTTCAATCTCCACCGGTTTCCTCTTCGGAAACGTACTTTTCGCTTTATGCCGTTAACTTTTCAATTAATCGTTGACTTTTCAATTAACTTCTACGTCTTCGAGACTGACATTTTCCAAGTGTAATTTACGTTGTGTCACGTAATCCTCTCTCAAACACTGAATCGGTCAATTAATATTCGCGTTCCTCGTTTTTTCATTCGTTAATTACAACCGTGTCCTTGATACTCGATCGCCGACGTTGAGTGAAACGTAAGTACGTGTGTGTAGAGGAGTTTGTCGCTCGTCAAGTCCGCTTTCGTCCCTTCGAATCAAACTAACGAAACCCGAAGTCTTGATACTGACCTATTTATCGCGCGGCTACTAATTTTTTCGACATTTCTCGAGTTTGAAGACTTTTAATAATTAACGAGTTATTTTACGACAATACGCAGCGGAATAACCACCATTCGATCAATTGCAAAATTAATAACTGCGTGTTGGACAAATAACACAGCGTAGAGTGTAAAAATGAAAGAAAATGGGAATAACAAAGAAAAAGGCTGTCACAGTGAATATTAAAATATCATTCACGTTCTCGAACAATGGAATTCTACATATACAGGGTGTCCCAACACTTTTCCCGACTTTGCAAGTACTTGCGATAATCTGACAAAAAAATGTTTTAAACAAAAGTTGATCAGTTTTCGATTGGCTATACACGGTACAATGAAAAGAAGTTTCAAAAAAATTTTCTTTGGATAATTGTCTAGGTCTCGTTTCTTTAAATAATACTTTGTATTTTTGATTTATTTACTATAGTATTGTAGCTCGTATCTAGACGAATTCTATATTTTACAGAGTGTAGAAAGTATGCAATAATAATTTTACAAATCAATGTACAGTTTTTCTTTTTTTATTTTGTTTATTCGTTTATACTTTCGCTCATATCCGTCAAAGAACATCTTTCACATGAATAACCAAATAACTCGTCGTTCTTGTTGTCAACGTTAGTAAAATTTCAATTTGAAACACTGGAATCAATGTACGCTACAATGATCAGTCCTACTTACATTGATCTAATAAATATAACAAGTGTCAACTTTAATTTAACGACTTCAGTAAAAAGAGATATCTGTGACTAATTGTAAGTATACTCTGTTGAACGCAAATGTTATCGAAAATTATGTGATCTTAAATTGACTTACTTTTCGAATCTCTCTCGAAAACTATTACATGTATAGTAAAAAGTTGTTCTTTTACATTTTCCAAGGTCACCCAAACCGAAGCTGGTTCCTTTATTCTAGTTTGTCATATATTTATATAGATATTTATCAATCGTTATTTTATATTATTATTACATACTATATATGTATGTATACACTGTTATTATTTTATATTATTATCATACATTATATATATATACTATTTTTATTCTATTATCCATTATTATTCTGTATTCTAATATTGTAACTGCATTTTACGTATTTTCGACTGTATTTTACCAAAATACATATTTTACTGTGTATTTTACTATATACTAATTCAATTTTCAATTGCACTATTTACCGCGCGCAACTGAAATGTGCAAAGGACACCGCGTAAGAAGAATGCGAGTCGTGTGGCAGAAATATCGAGCGAGATGCATTGGGGAACCAGCGAAAAGGAAACGATAAACAAACCTGCATTCGTCTACGAACAAGATTCTCGTAGTTTGTGGAAAACAAAATGTTTTATTCATTCAAAATTCGAGGGATAAGTAAATCCAATATATCGTGTATCAAGGGAAGATCAATGAGATTTGTACCTTACATCCGTATGGAGAGGGTGGCGAGCAAACTTTCCCTGATCTTTTTAACCAAATTTAATTCCCTTCTGTTTCTCAAGAAAAATTAAAGCAAACGATTCAGCACAAGTCAAAGTACAAATAGAATGAAACGAAAAACAGTAGATAAATGAATTTTTAGATGGCTGAAATAAATTGAAACGAGTTAATATTTGTTGAAACCAATTACAATATTTCCGTCAATTAAATAGAAAATACGGGCAGGCCTGCGTTCATTTCAATTGGCGTCCAATAGATTAAATGAACTCGTGTTGATTGAATTCACTTGCTTGAACCTGATCTCCTATCATAAAAAACGAGAAATTAACTAGTAGAGGGGAATGACTGTATCAAATTACTATATCAATTATTTGTCCAAAATACAAACAATTGCAATTAATCTTCTAGACAGTGAATTTACTATACTGAATGTGACGTATCCAATTCGCTTTCTTTAAGGGATCAGAACAGTTTAAAATTTTCAAATACTCGATTTTTTTTTTTTTTTTTGTTTTAAATGGTAGCTCGAAGTTTTAGAAATAAGATACAAAAGGTCCTAGTCTTCAAAACTTAATAATAAATCCGCGGATACAGAATAATTGAATTTTCACAACTTTGAGCAGTATTACAAAGTGTAAATCGTGTGATTCGAATATTACTTTTGGTGAATCGAATATCAGGGAACGTGAATTCAATTTAGTTGTGAATTGTGGAAACTATGAGTTCCGATATATAAGTAAAAAAAGGTAAGTAAAGGATACATGTGAAAAATGACACGATTCTGAAACTTTAAACGCGTTTTTCTCGAAACTAGGTTTTTAGAAACGGTGTGCAAGATATCTCGGAATTTAATCAACCGATTACTGTGAAACTTGGCGTAACACTTACTAGGGATCGACTAATTTACAACAATTTCGAAAAATATAAACAAAAAACGTAGAAATTTTTGACTTAATTTCGACATCAAAAACAAATAGCTGCTATTTTCATAATTTTCAGAGAAATGAAAATGTTTGATCGTCAATCTCTAGAGAATATCGTTTACTTTTTAACTTTGTTTGCCTTTTCGTTGCAGCTAATCCTGTTTGGCTGGAATCATTGGCGCACCGATAGGCAATGTAAAAAAAGTTATGTAAACGGATGCCGTTAAGAAGTTAAGTAAGAGCTCTCTTTTTTTCTCTTTTTCAATGTTGCTTTTTATAGCTCATAACGTGTTAAAATAAACCAGAGAAGCTCATGTACAAGTTCGATCAAATATGTACTTTTTTTTTTTCACCAGCCCTCCAAAGTATTCGTAATTTTTTGGCCGGTCAAACTGTCCTGCCCCCTTAAACGAAATGTAATATTTCGTAAGTTTCTAAAATTCAACGATTGCATTCTTAAATGACGTGTACGCTTTCAATATGCTCAAAATCATCGCACCAAACATAAAATCGACGCGGATTTCTTTTTATTATTCATTATTATAAATACGACGGTTTATTATTCCATGAATAAACCTCGATTCGTTCGTAGTTGCACGGATGTGAATCCACGCAGTTGTGCAGTTTGGAATTTGCATTCTTTCGTCGAATCAGATATACTGCTCACAACAAAATTAGGGGGAGAAAGAGAAGCGTTTGATTTTTTTTTTTTTTTTTTATTAAGCAAGGACATTGGTAAAGCAAACGACAAGTCAGAGAAAGTTGCTCTTGTTTAATAAAAAAAAAAAAATCAAATGCTTTTTTTTATCGCTTCGTATTCATCTTGAGATATCCCCTAATTTTTGTGACCAGCGTATATCGAATGTACGTATCAAAATTGCTACGGCACGCAGAAACGACGCGCACTGTGTAATAATCAAAATGGCAAACGACTTGTTAATAATATGAGATCGCGTCCACGTATCATACGAAAGAACCCTCTCGAATGAGAGAATGAAAAAAAGAAAACGTTAATTCTATTGTTGTGCGCGATACACGCGTTGCACGGACCGCCAGTCCGATAAAAATTCTACTACTCCAAAACTCCGTTCGTGTATTTACATAATATTTTTTACGTTTCAATCTCTTCTTTCTATTTGTACTCGCGTAACAGTTTTACGAGATGCTTTTTTTTTTTTTCCTTTTTCGCTGTGATATTTTCAACTTTGCCGAAAATTGCCTACAACACTGGCAATGTGCTTTGAAATGTTAAAGAGTGCAGGTAATTAAATTATTTTTTAATTAATCGGATAATGGTACGACTATTGTCAATTGTTTGCGGGTGTCTATTTTTCATACTGTCTCCATCTACACTTGCTACACCTATTGATGATTTCTTGTATTGTAGATTTCAAATTTTTGATAACACGTGCAAATCGATCATTCCGTTTTCTTCGTTATTTCATTAAACTTGTAAAATTACTCGTTCATTTAGTTTTATACTTTTTTAATTTCAATTCTATCATATGACATTTTCGTTTAACCAATATTTTTCTAGACGAGTCAAAGAACATGTCCAACATGTTTATTTAAAAAATATTGTTTAACAAATGTTATTATAGAAACGTTTTAACAATTATAACAATTCTTCCCTGAATATACGTGTGCAAAATGTCTCAGCTAAATTTTTAACTCTATTTATTGTGTGAGAAAATTTCTATTTTGTAAAAGACGAAGAGACTATTTTTCTCACGATCCCAAAGCTACACTGGATAATGGAACTAAATTTTTCTCAAGTTATTTTTTCACAAGATTTCAAAGTCATCAGTGATTTTTTTAAATTCACACGAATGTACCAGAATGATGATACTATTCAGGTCATTTACTCTTATTAAGATATTTGCATTACTTGAAAGTAATTATAATTTGCTAATTATTGACATAACAAAGAAAGTTATATTCATTACATTTACATTCAAACGAAAAACATACCAAAGTGTCGCCGATTTTGGTGAAATCTGGCATAAGTGTAATTTTCGAAAAAATATTCGGCACTAATTTTTGTTCAATCGTCGACGTTCAAAGTGTAAAAACTACCCTCAAAGTTGGTGGCAAAATATCTTGAAAATTATTGAAGATGCAATTTTTGTGTAAATTGACGAAACTAATGTTTTTAACGACGAATTTAATAGTGTGCGCCTTTGTTTAAACAATATATTGAAAAAGCGTATTTTTTATAATTTTTTGATAGTCTTTCCAAGTAAATGTTGACACATTTTCTTGAATATTTGTTCGAAAATATTGAAAATTTTGTTCAGACATAAATTAAATTATATGGATAAATTTAAATCTTGATTTTCGCACTTGTTTTAGAAAAAACGAGTCATTATTTTCAAAACTTTCTGACTGAACATGCAAAAGCAGAATACTTGAATGCGAACAACTAAAAAGATATTTCACATTTACGAGTGAGTATCGGTTATCGACAACAATGTATAATGCATTTTGCATAAATTCTAACATCATACCCGCTCCATGAATCAAATAAGAGGACTGCACTGTCAGATATATTAGGGAAAAGTCAACTTTAAAAGGTTCAACATGGTAACGCTATCGAAACTTTGGGAAAACTTCAAAAATATCACTGCCCTCTCAAAAGAACAGAAAAAAAAATGCATTCAAGATAATTTAAAAATGACGAACAGTTTCGGAGATTAAAATGGGACACCCGCGTGCGTGTATATATATATGTACGTAATCTAGTTAGGCTCATTCAATCATCGACTTCCAGTTGTCGACGTTCAATTTCATTAAGGTGGTATTGTGGTAATCCAGTTTAAAAAAATCAAATTTTTTTTTACATTTTCTCAAACTATGCTTACGAGAATGCCTGTGTAAAAGGATTTGTTTGAATTCGTAAGATTAGCAAAGTTATAGATGTTTAAAGGAAACGGTGTACTGCTCGCAACGCAAGTATGAATATCTTTGTACAACGGGTAACAAAAACTTCGAATGTGTTTTTCACAAAAAATATTTTATTCTATAATATTATTATTTTATATTTTATTTCTTGCACTGCTCGATTGATCGTAAGCATGAATATTTCTGTACAACGGGTAACAAGAACTTCAAATGTGTTTTTCTCGAATCCATATTTTTTAAACTGGCTGGCGGGATATCTCACGTTTTAGTTGACCGATTGACTTGAAATTTGGTGGAAATCTTTACCGGATGTACCTTTATCGCATGAACCATGAATTTCAAACTCTCATGTTCTTTTTCTATTTTTTTTTTTTTTTTTTTTTTTTTTTACCACCCAAAAGACGAAAAGCACAAGGAAAATCGATATTTTAATTTCAAAATGCTGCCATTTTTTCAATTTTCGAAATTTCGCTGTTTCCGTGGTCCATGCCATAGTTTCAAATAACCAGGTGGACCCGAGTCACGTCAGCCGTTCTTAAAAACATGCTTTAAAGCTATATAATTTCCACAACTTTCATTAATTTTGTTTAAAACAAAAAAATTGTAAATACTCTTCAGGTATGAATAAATCTGTGTGCAAAAAAAAAATCCCAAAACAGTCGATCTTTACAAGCCGAATTAAACTTCACACCAGGGATAAAGAACAAGCGTTTTAGATCCAACCATGTTCAACAGGACACAAATCGATTTCGAATCCAACGATGATTTTTCGTAACATCTTCCAGCAAGGCCCTCGCAAAATGGAAAAGGATCCCTTTTTCGTCTCGGCTACTCGTCTCTATCAAGGTACGAGGAACAAAACGTTCGTCACGGGAGAGACGGGCTTAAAAAAAAAAAAGATCCCTCGAATCTTGAATCTCGACTTTCCAGACGTTCGATCGATCCCCCGTCCACAGGTTAATTAGATTCCCCCGGATCTCTCGCAGTCGAAAGAAATCGCGGTTCCTTTCGCTCGCCCGACAAATAGATCGAATTTTAGCCGGCTGGTGCTACAGAGAGTGTACCTAAGAAAGAAACCAGGCCGACTACGGGGAAGAAAAAACAACCAGGGCGACGCGAGCGTGGAGATTGAGCGTTCCTTGTTTGCTCGCTGAGGAAACGTCGTTAATTAAACGATTTTCGGCCGTATCCGAAGATGCGCGAACTATCGGATTTATATATGGACGGATAGATGTATTACTGTTGTCTGATTAGAGCCGTTGTTCTTGAAAGTTCACTTTTGGATAAAAAAAGAGAAGAGTTAATGGTAGACTTGGTGAGATGTAGACATCTTCCTTTTATATTTATAATCACACGTGCAATGGTGCACGATTTCTTCATAAATTAATCAAAAGAAGCTTAGCTGTAAAATGTTGTCGCAAGAACGTCTTTTTTGAAAGTGGAACAAGTCCATTCGTAATAATCATAATTTGAAACAACTTAATAATTATTGATTATTACTGACTTCAGTGTAAAAGTTTTCAAAGTTTTTCACACTGTGAAAGCCATTACACGTGTTCTCATAATCCAGAAAGGAAATACTTGAATTCTGAATTGAATTTAAGAAAAATGCATAACTTGTAATTATAAATTATAAATATAGATATATTATTATACAATTATAATTATAAATTATTTATAACTTACAAATTGGCTGAAGATATGCCGGATGAGGCTGAAAAGGGATGAACCGCACAAAATTTTCTACAAAACCTCTATGGAAGAAAATGCACAATTTGACGTTCTTTATTTATTTGAAAAACGAGGAAGCCTAAAAATTTCAGCAAAATTACTATGTTGCCATTATATAAAACTTCAAGACCTATAACAAGAGAGAAATACAGTGATATGATGCATAACTCTCTTGCATAACTCCCATGAATACTTTACACCTTGCTGTAAGTGTAAAGGAGAAATAAGTTTAAAATATAAATAAGCTTGTTATTATTAGTTGTCTCAACAAAGTAATTTATTTTTTACACTTGTTCATTTACATTTTCTTTTATAATGTAACTGAAATTCTTTCTTAACAAACTCGATTATTCTTGTACTTACATGCCCTCATTTTAATTATTATTTTTGACATTAGAAACTACATTTCAGAGAAGCCAACTTTTATAAAAATATAGATTTAAAATTGTTTTTATTTTTCATAATTTGTTATTATTGAAAGTGGCACAATTCCATTTGAAGTTAAGAAAATCGTTAATTTTCTTCAACAATTTTATTAATCATCGTTGCACAATAAAATTTAACGAGTTGATAATTTTAAAACCATCGCCCAAATTGATTAACGTTTGCCAAAATTTTTAAATTGATTCAAACGCAAATCCTTAAATATCTCAATATATGAAAACATGGACTTTTGCCACTTTCAAAAACAACCGCTCATGTGTGCAAAAGAGAAAACTTCTTTTATCGCTTTGTATTATATTAGAGGAACCTAATGAACTACTTGGGTCGCACCACGTGTAGGGAAAAGTCTATTTAGACTCGTTGCCATTTACATTGTAGCTTCAAAATCGGGTAAACGTAACACAACCTAACGACAAGTGGTCAAAAGGCTTCTTTAACACAATGCAGAGACGAAAAATGATGGTATGAGCATCAATTATGTATAAATAAAAATGTCGTAACTACTTAATTTATCAAAACAATAGTTTCATCATCTACAACTATCCAACTATTGTAATCTACTATACGCGATTGAAATACAATTCTTTTTTTCATTAATAACTGTTGCAACTGTTACGATTGAAATACATTTCTTTCGCTAGAAATCAATTTTCGGTAGCTTATAACTATTATCTGCGCTCAAAAATATTTTAATTGAAAAATATTGAAAAAAATATTCCTATTGTTATTTTGATCATAACAATTATATCCGGGAATTGCGTTCGATCGTCGCAAGGTGGCCAGCAATATCAACATACATACATGCTAACGCACAATTGGCACAATATAGGCAAACATCGTTGGTACCAACAGTGGCAGTCTTTTGCAAATATCTTGAAAATTAAAATCGACCACTGATTTTTATTCAGATCGAAATTAATATACATACGTTTTCCTATCATTTCGTTCTTCGTCAAAGATAAACTTTACGCAAGTATCGTTGTTTCAAAAAAATATTCCATTGCTATCGTCGAAACCGAATATCTGAAAACACAATTCTGCTAAAAATGCTCTTATTCCTTAGAAGAGCCCTTTAATTATGTCGTAAATCGTGAAAATATAAATATTGAATGTTACCAATCATTTGCTGCGTTATTTTGCGTTACCAACATTCTTGCAGCGCATCTGCCACGATAACAAACCGTTGCTATCCGGATAAAATATACACATCAGCAAAATCACCGTGCTACATAGATCTTTTGTTTAAAAGAAACGGACGACAACTCGCTGTCATCACATTTTACGCATAACCTCGCATACGACGCGCAATGTACCCAAAACACTGATACAGTAGCGCCCTCTTAATAGTTCACGGTTAAGAGACCGGAAGCGGACGCTTACGTAGGGACATGTATTTTGCGAAATTTTCTGTTATATGTTATGTTGTGTGTTATATCACATGTTGCATTATACGTTATATTATATATTGTATTATGTTATTTTATATAAGTTAGACTGTATGTTATGTTGTTTGTTATGTCATATGTAATATTATGTGTTGTATGTTACATTATACGTTATTTTATATGTTATATTATAAATTGGACTATATGTTACATGTTATGTTATTTGCTATGTTGTGTATTACATTATACGTTATACTACACGTTATATTATATGTTATATAATATACATGTTAAGTAAGTATATCTAAAACTCATTAGTTTAAACGATATTTCTCATGAAGTCCACGTCAGTATGAATATAAGAATACTGCTCTTGTTCTTTCTTCTGTCATATGATAGGTATTATAAAGTTAAAGTTAAAGTATCTCCTAAATTAAAAGTTTTTTAATATACATAGGTCAATTTTCTACAGATAATGACCTACTGCGTTGACTGACGTAAAAAAATTATATTAATTGTACTATTTAGAAACTAACTAAGTGTACCAAATTACTACCCTCTCAAAACAAAAAAAAAAAAAAAAGACATTTGAAACATCTTTTAAATAACGAATAGTTTCACAGACAATTGCATTTATAGATTAAAACCGGACACTCTGCACATACAGATTATAATGTTAGAAATTTATCACACAAAATTACATTTATGACTTTTTTTTAAATAAATTTTACTGTTCAAAACATAATAATTTATATTACATTTTGTCTTTCACTTTTTCTTCTAAAAAGTTTCGCTGAAAAGACTTGGTACATCATTAAAAATATGTTGGAATATTTTACATAAATATGAATTCATGTAAAACAAAATTCGCGCATACTTTGCACGGCATATTCGAAAAAATTCCAAGCGTAGAAGAAGGTGGAACATCGTAAACATCGATCAATCACCGTAAAACTCGCTCTACTATTCATCCGTTTATAAATTGTAACTGGCACGTGTCGTTGCCCGAACTTTCTTCGTCCTTTCAAACCTTTGTTCACCCTCGCCGATCGGAGAACCTAACTCATTAACAGAACAGGCATCGTCTTTGATCACACCACTCGAAAAACTCTCAAAGTAACATGCGCGCAGCGTTGCGTTTGGCTCCAAAAGGGAAACGCGCAAATCGCGCGACGCAATATTTTCGTCGCTATTGAAAAAGTGAAAATTTATTTACGCGATAAAGTCGTGTCGCGCGCGGTAGCAACGTTGACGCTATAAAGTTTTCTCTACAAAATTTATCACCGTGCGACCATTCTTCGTCAATTCGGCGAACGGAACCGGATGAGCAACATTGTTGCGAAACTAATGCAATATTTTCAAGAGCGCTGACTTCAGGGGCGTGTGTATTTACGAAATAAGAGTAAAATTATTCATTTGTTAATTTAAAATTTTCTAAATTTCCTGTTATTATTATTATATTACATTGATATAATATTGTTATTATTACTATCATTATTATTATTATTATTTTCTATTATTATTTTTAGTTGTTAATAAAATTTATTGATCTGTTGAAAATTCTATGGTGTTAACAATTTTAAACAGAGCCGATAAATTCAGTCGGATAGGATGGTAGCTACGATCGCAAAGAGACTTGGTTTGGAAAGAATGGGCACGAGTTCGCAGGATCTGATTTAACAAAATCGCGATCTATTCTCCTTTCCCCTCGACACGACTGTGCTTGAACAGGAAACACAATAAGGGTAAAATCAATATCTAGCGGGTCCAGTGCTTCTTTGAATCACACTATACAACGTAAAGTTCAAACTCTTTCGATTAGAAGAGGCAAACGCTAGTTATTTCTGCTTCTTAACGCTGTGCAGAGTTTAAGTTCGTTAAAGAGATCCCGTATAAATGACTTAATATTCGTCGTTTAAGATTCTAAAGTTAAAAATGTATAGTCATCAACGATATTAAAATTGAAATTTTAATTGAAGTAAATTAATTTGAGAGTAAAAGCGAAAATGTTCCTTACTATCCCTGGATAGAAGTGAATTAATCGAGTGTCAATTATTTCAATAAAACGAAGTAAAAACTAGAATTATCATAAACAGAATGGTATGCTACGTTTCTACGTTACCATTAAAAATAAGAAAAATTCAAACGGTGATCTCGCTTGTCCTTTCTCGTTTGCATCTTGTTTCCAAGTATCTCCCGTTCCTTCTTATTATTTTCGTGTCCTCTTATTATTTCTTATTATTTCAGTCACCGAGGTACGTATTTTCCTAACCGTGTTAAATTGAAGTTCACGGTACTGAAATTCAACTGTGCATATTTCAAAGGCAATATCTCAATGATATTTATTTAGCCATAACAGCCAATGCAATTCAAATGAGATGCGACAATCCAAGAGATAATTGAAATCTCGGAATTTACGTTTATTTTTTAACAAGCGTCTATTTTATAATTCCAGACGTTTCGAATGGAAATGTGTATTCAATAGGAAAACGGTCTCGATAATTCTTCCTTGATCAATTACTAAACGTCTCTTCGAAAATCATTCCTGTCGATGAACATTATCCTTTTACTGCTCATTCTCGTCAAAATTTGTTTTCCAAATAATAAGCAATACAAGTTATTTCTATGCTGTCGTGGAAAGGTTTCAAAGCGAAACGAGGGCAACGTGTTTCTTCGAGGTACATACCTACGTACATACGTACATACATACATACGTATGTACGTACGTAGGTATTTCACGTTACATACGGACACTTTGATATCGATGATCAAAGTTGACCGCTATAGATTGAGATTTATTTCTAACCTGGAGCGTCTATTCGGAATTCGATGCCTCGATCAGAGGGCAAAGAAGAACGTGGTTTAGCAAAAATAACAAGCAAAGGAAATGTGTATGTAATTTGATAGAAATATAGTGATACAAACGTATGAAATATCAGACTGTTCTGACATTTCTCGTGTTCGCGGAATAACGGAATTGAGTTATTTGGAAGAAGGTCAAATTCGCCGAAATCGTGTTTCGAGAGATTCAAAATTGAGAAATTCATTTATTCGTAGAATCGACGTAGTTTACAAAATTAATACCGAGAAAATATGCGATTATTTTACTTTTATAAAAAAAAGTTTATAAAAATGATTTTGAACGATCTTTGTCCTATCGTATCAGTTTTCTCTATTATACTACACGTCGAAAGTAATTACTGCGAAAATTTGAATGTCCAAAAACACGCAAAAGTGTATAAAATTTTTTACTTGGGTTTCATTTACTAAATTATCTTTATAAGAATGTCAAATTGCATGGACATCACAGTCCAGTAATTGCGCATGTACACTAAATTAACAATTAACTTAATTATTATACTCAAACTCATTAAATGTCATACTTGGATAGATATGAAGGATATAAATTTTTTTCAAACATTTATCGAATAGAAAACAAACATGAAAGGAAAATTACATTTGTAACTCAAATTTCAAGTTACTAACGAAAGAATTATTTGCAAAATTATTTCTTTGTGCATTAGAATTTAATTTTCAAGAATTTTTTGTAGCAACAATAAGCTTTCAAATTTCTAAAGCTTGTCTCTTTTCGATGTAATCATAAGAGCAGATTTCATTAAGAATTTTTTAGAGAATATTTTCTCTCATTACTATACCATATTTTTCCAGTCGTAAGTCAAACATGCTCCTCATATTATATTATAAGTTTAAACAGAAAACAGAATTTCTTCGACAAATTACGAGTATTGTAGCATACTCTTCGACATCCTCATCACATTTCTCTCAACAGCAATTCTCATTGTTGTTGATAATAATACAAAGGTACAAAAGATAGATTTAAACCGTTACACATCGATTTAAAAGTACTAAGATAAAAATTGATAAAAATTCACTGATCCACCAAATTATGAAGATCGATGAGTAACTTTGCCTTAATTGATGAAGAACTGTCTTTTCAAGTATTTTTACAGTGACGACTTGAAAATCACGTTCCTCGAGTTGTGTCACTGTCGTCGCAATGGATTTTTCTCCGCATACCAACGACGAGTACAACTGATTACCGCCTCGCAACGCGCCGCACGATCATTTGTCTTTTGTTCCAACCGTGTCGCTGCACTCGCGTTCCCAAATATTCGAGAATATTCTCGAATCCTTCGTACCATTCCGCTAGAAATTATTTCACTAGCCAGTAAAACTAATAAAAGATAATAAAACGTGATGGTGGTATTTTCACTGCCATAAATAACACTGTAAAGGAAGCAAACGTTATTTCCAATTTACTGAAAGATCTATCGATCATAGGCTGCATAAAGAAAAGAACGCAATAGCTAATTAATCACATGCTCTATTAGTTTCAGAAAGCCCTTAACGATAAATTATACGTACACCATCGCTCAGAAATCTTAAGACATGTACTACATTTGTATAATGAAAACAGTAAATATAAATTATAAATTATATACAATAAATGTGATATTTACAGTATAAATTACACAGTAACATAAGAGTAACTACAACTATAATAGTAAATATTATAAATTATGTAGAATAAATATAATATTTACAATATAAATTACACAACAACTATAACGGTAAATATGAGAGCAACTACAACTATAACAGTAAATGTAAGAGTAACTACAACTGTAAAAATAAATATAAATTATAAATTATATACAATAAATATAATATTTACAATATAAATTACACAGTAACTATAACAGTAAATATAAATTGTAAATTACATATAATACATATAATATTTACAATGTAAATTACACAGTAATTGTAATTACAATGTAAATTAACAGTAAATGTAAATTATATTGAATAAATATAATACTTACAATATAAATTACAAAGTAACTATAACAGTAAATGTAAATTATAAATTATACAGCAAATATAAGAGTAACTACAACAAACAACAGTAAATATAAATTATAAATTATATACAATAAACACAACATAATATACACAATAAACACAACATAATATATACAATAAACACAATATAAATTACATAGTAACTATAACAGTAAATGTAAATTATAAATTATAGAATAAATATAATATCTGCAATATGAATTACACGTTATAAAAATATAAAATGTGTACACAATATGGAATGTATTGTGAATTGTTGTATCTGCAATAAATATATGACATACTTTATGCAATAAAGGCTCTAATATATCGTATTATTGTATTCTCATAATATATATTGTATTATATGGTATTGTAAAATATACATAATGTACGCATTAATTAATATTCAGTAAGATAAGTACTAAAAGAAATAAAAATAAAAATAAAAATGTCGAAAGACATTTGAACAAATGTGTACATATGAAGACTCTTGGTTGGCAAGTGAATGTTACGAAAATTAAAATTTCGTGTAGCACTTTATAACAAATTAAATATAGCTGCTTCATTGCAAGGAAATAAAATGAAATGTTAGAAATTATGATGGCATAAGTTAAAAGAAATCTACATTTGTTCCAATGATAATTTTAATATCTAATTCATTTCAAATGTGTTTTGCCACATTTAGATCATACGTATTAATTATTTCTGGACAATCGTATAACTATTACATGTGACGTGTGTTCGGATCATTATCGCTATAGAATTTAAAACAATCCAAAATTCCTAATTTTCTGACACTATTTTTTGAATTTTCTTTCAAAATATTTAAATAGTCGTCAATAAACTTCAAATTATCTACTCCGAAATTTCTGAATTTTTTTAATATTGCCACAATATGTAATTTTAATATTAATTAATAAAAAGATACTAAACATTTCAACTGTTAAAATTTCGTTACATCAGGCGAGAACGAATGTTTTACAAATAACGTATATTTTACGATTTCTCGAATTTTCGTCGTCTTGGCCTGATATTTAAAGTTCGATAAAATGACGAAAGAGAAAGAAATTATACAAGTTCTCAAAGATTATTGTAAATATCAAATACATGTTCACGATTCAGTCGTGAAAAGAATTTTTCAACAAAAGGGAAATGAGAAGAAAGTTGTCTTCGTTTTTTCATCCGCTTACATCAGTGGAAGCTTTATCAACTTTAAAATGAGCACAGATTTATTTATTATCGATTTTTTTTCGCGAAATTACGATAACTTGAATATTTAATGCCTGGATATTAATGGGAATCACTGTATTACAGAGTCTTGACTAAATCTTGTTTATTCTAGTTGTTTATTCTAGTAATTTCGTCCTGTTGTCAGACACCTACGTCACAAAGTAATTTTTACGCAACAACAATGCCGACAATGTACAGACTATCTTGCGAATGTGTCTTGCGCGAGGAACATTAAACGGGGCTGCAATTATTGTAAATCGTTACGAGGCGGCTGTGCCGGCTCGGTTTCGACGAAGTCTCGACGTGACAATTTCCTACGATAAAATTTCTCTCCGGCCGCAATGCGCGATAGAATGAAGACGATCATCATTTTCTAGGTCGTCTGTGCTTGACAGTTGTTTTCGGGCATTCTCGCCGCGAGAAATGTAGTAACAAAACCGAAATAACCGCGGAAATAAACGGTTCTGGAAAATCAAAATGGCTGGAGGAATGAATCTGCGCGAGAATGAAAAAATGGCCGGAGAAAATATAATACATACGAGTAATCGTTCTTTCTCTAGAAAGTCGAGTAAAAATAACAAAATAAATGTATCGCACGGTTTAATAACACGTGCAAGCAAGTTTTTCTCTATTACAACGAGAATGTACTTTTTTATGAAGAATATCTCTTTGTAGCAATATTTTACTGATTATTTCCATCATTTTCTTTTGTCAATGGTATTTTGCATACTGTGCTTAAAATTAAATAAAATCTAGTCCGTATACGGAATTGAAATTTCTCGAATTATAAATTTTAGAACGTTTCAAATTTCGAAATTATTAAATTCAAAGGATTGAATTATTAAAATTTTTGGACAATGTGAAAACGAGCAATGAATAATCAATATTACCAAGAATTAAATATGAATGTGAATACTTGTTAATTTTTATTTTTAATTCAATTTATGTTTGTTTCGTTTTGGTATTATATATATTATAATTATATATTACTATTATATAGTTATATTAATTTAATTTTTATTTTTAATTTTAACTTGTATTTGTATCTTCGTATTAAAAGAACAACATAAACAGGATAATGTAATTATTCCAGTCTTCAACATGTTCAATGTCGTCTCAACACACTACAATTTATCATTTTCATGTAACGTTTAACGAAATTCATATTTCTTCTTTGCTGGGAGGATTCAACGTGTCATGATACATAGCTGTTTGGTCATGTTTTAACGTTACTTTTCATTTACAACAGAAAATTGACGAATTAAACAATGTTAACTTCTAATTAATATTTTGTGCTAATTAGACAAGATCTTAATATGCATATTATGTTGTTAAATTCCGAGATCAACATATATAATCACGCACACATTTTTGACTGAAATTGACCTTAGGAAATAAATAAAAAAAATTATTATAACTTTACAATGTTACAACTATTTTTAATGGTGAAATTTTTTCGCCATTCATAGATTATAAAATTATTAAAAAATTTCACCATGTAGAAAAGGATAATGATAAAAGTAAAGTAAAATCAAGTAGCTTTACTCGCACAGATTATCGATTGATATAAATATAAATAAACAAAATAATTAACAGCAGAATTGTACACGTATTTTAAACTCTAGTATATCTTGTGTCAATTACTGATTCATATCGATAGTTGTATTTATTCCAAAACTGACTCAACTATTGCGTAAATAAATAGCAATTGCTTTTAATGTTATTAATCACAAATGACATATTCCTAATATTGATCGTGTTGGTACTAAAAATAATTTTTAATATGCATTTAATAATGAAATGAAAACTTCACCAAATGTAATGAACAAACAATTAATTTGAAAAAGAAGACGCTCATTTTAAAATAACCGATTACAAGATTCGATTACTAAAAATTAATTAAAAATTGTGAAACTAATTTGACATAAATATGACAACAACGATTGGACCGACGCATAAACTAATTGACATTTCTCTCCCTATATTTTCAGCCATTTTAAAAGTAAACATTTTCCTTTCCTTCTCCAGAATGATCCAACGCCAAAACTGTTTTCTTTATGACACGAAAACACACTTGAGACAGCAAATATTTTTTACGTAGAAGTCAAACATGCTTCCGCTCAAAAGACTCAAAACATTTATTTTTAACATTCAGGTGGTTATTGTAAATTATTATAAATTATATACATTTTGTAATAAAGTATGAACAAAGTCAAAATATATTAACAAAGTCTTTACAAAGTATAAAATATGTTTCATACTTATTATAAATGCAACAATTTGCATATTGTGTATACAATTTATATTTTTATATTGTGTAATTTATATTGTAAATACTTGTAATTTATGTTGTACTTATTGTATATAATTTATAATCTATATTTATTAATTTATACAAGTACTTGTCCCACGATTTCTGAAACGGAGGTGCATATCTTGGTCTTAAAAATATTATATTCCATTGAAATGAAACAATATTGACCTTGAAATTTTTTAACAAATTTTTCACCATCTCTCTGTAATATTGTTTGTAATATTTTTCTGTGTCATTAACCTTTTCACTAGCATGGGCGAGATGTCACGCTTCATAACACCACTTTTATAATTCCATTGATGAATTATGTCGCTTCACAGTTTTGTTCTTCGCACTAAGCAGATAATTTTACTCTTGATTAAAATCAGTCAAAGATTTTATCATTCAAACTTTTATTTTTGTTTTAAAGCTTATTTATGCTGTTGCACTGGAAAGATGATTAGAATAATCTTGTTGGAAAATTATATTAGAAAATCTATTCTAAAGAATTACAACCGACGTTAAAATTTAATGAAACTTTAGAATTCTGCTCTTGATTAAATGATTTTCATCAGTCGAACATTTTATCATTCCTTTACCTTTATTTTAAAATTTATTTATCCTGTTGTACTAGAGAAATTATTAAAATAATTTCTTGTACAATTCTATTAGAGAAATTATAAAAATTATGTCCAAATTTTAACTGATGTCAAAATTTAATGAAATTTCAGAAAAGCTAAAATGCAGTCATAGATTCCAGCACAACGTAAAATGAACAGACACATATGCTAGACGTATATGTTTCTTTCTGTTATATAAATATCCTTGTAATTGACCTCCAAGGTATCATAGAAATAACCAAAATATTAAATTGGAGTACTTGGTATATCAAATATAGCAAACTTTTAATGATACGCATATGATATCTTTAAAATGTTGTAAAAGTAATTTCCATACTGTTCAATATACATGTGTACTTTATCAATAATTATCTTGTTTAGTTATCTCAAATCTGCAGAAATTATTGATTTTAAAATTCAAGAAACCTCGAAACAGAATTATTATATTTCTTCGTTTTTCTAAACAAGTTTCTCTAAAATCAAATATTCCTTGCATGAAAGAGAAAATGTTTTCGACATATTTTAAGTACTAAATTCATTCAGTTTCAAAAATGTTTCTTTCCTAGAAGAAGAAGAGATACTTTTTCCAAAATGCAGAGTCATATGTGATAGACTATTGAAAAATAAGTTAAAAAATTTCAACGTGGATGTAAAATGTATCATATATAAATACTGTGTTTTATTTGTATTATACTTTAACTTTGAAAAAAATATTGAGGAGCTGCATTTAATTACTCGTATATAGAAATTCATACTGTATCTGTTTTATCTTTCTTAATATAATAGATTACAACTGTTATTGAATTCCGTGTAATGGAGTCAACGCTTATAATTTAGAAGAGTTTATTCCTCGTTACAATCGTGGTCGTGTATGAAATAGAATGATATAGAATGATTTACAATGTTTTAGTGCCTTTAATGATATAGAATGTCTCTATAATGATTTAGAATGTTTTATG
Organism: Tetragonisca angustula; assembly: GCA_036937485.2. NCBI lineage: Eukaryota > Metazoa > Arthropoda > Insecta > Hymenoptera > Apidae > Tetragonisca > Tetragonisca angustula. Next base: position 490,799 of record JAWNGG020000041.1, read on the forward strand.
CTCTTGAATATGATGTAGAATGATTTAGAATGTTTTATACTGTCAAATGTCTCTAAAGCATGTCCTTATATATATTTGGTTATCATCGTCAAGTGGAAGAGGAAGGCGCATAGATGACCAACTATTGGATGACCACTTTTATGTTGCTAGCTCATTGTCAGTATTTGCATAGATTCAATATTGTCCAGATTGGTCATCCAACACTGTAAATGCCTTGTCATTATGTCTGAGATGTTAAATGTTGCATGTGAGAGGATAATTATGAAATACTTTTCGTATTGCTGCAATTCAAAACGTAGGTGATACATTTTTTTTAAATGCTCCGTGAATACTTTTAAACCAACATTGTCAATTAAGATATCCATTGTGGGTTTGATTTGGATTTACTTTGCTCAAAGAAATACTCATTGCTTTGTATTTATTAGCCAATATCAATTTACCAATCGTCACGATTTATGAATGCAGAATGAAATATCACGCTGAAAAATAGTGGTTGGAGCAAAAATTTTCAAAAAAAAAGAAATCGCAAAAATAAGAATAAAAATGGCAAAAGTCGGATAAAATACTTTCAATTTTTCATCGAAAAGTTTTAGGATCCATGCTTATTAGATAATTTTTACTCCTTTCGGCAAGTATAAGTACTTTTTAAGTATTTTTGACACCCTGTGACAAATGAGTACGTACAGCACTGCAAGTTGCACCGCTACTGAATTTGAATATCCCGTGTTTCGATATCAATTTTGTATTCCAAATTTGCATATTGTTCCTCGTTTCCGTTATGAATTTAAATTAATTTCTCCGAGTTCGTTTCGCTCTGGATGCCGGAAACTGAACTATTTTGTTCGTCAAACAATTTTGTTAACAAATTTCAGGTTATTTTTGTTAAGGGGTCAAGACTGTTTGAAATTTTCAAAAAATCAATTTTTTTTCTTTTTTTGTTTTCAAACAGTGGTTTGAAGTCTTAGATACAAAAGGTCACTAGCCTTTAAAAAACGACTTATTTTATTTATTTTGAGGTGTAATAACAAATCCGCGGATACGAAATAATTGAATTTGTATCACTGTTTTTCTTGGCCTTACCTTAGAATTTTTCTATACACAGGGTGTCCATAAAGTCTCTTTACAATTTCAAAAATTTATTACAGAGGCAAATGAAAAGACAGATGAGTGGAAAATGTTACAAAATGAGACGTGTACATTCAAGTTCTTTCTGCCTTATTTACTTTGTCGTAGAACGTCGTATCATACCGCTGCTTTTCAACAAGGAATATTTTTCTTTAGTCGTTAGTAAATGAAAAAAGTGGAAATATTCAAACGTTCGAAAAATATTCAAAGCACCGAAATGAAATAAAAATCACCGATCCATGTATCACTATACTGGGTACCAAGAGGATCAATTACTCCTTTGATGTCATTTTCTTCAGGCCTCGACGAGAGATGAGCTGTATGAAAAATTGACATTCGAAACGTTAGTCGAGTGTGCATTTTATTGTTTCATGTGCTGAAACATAGTTGCATACATATAGGCCGTACTAACCACCAGTGAAACGAGTCGTATTTGCCTCTGTCAAAGAGATTGGTAACGAATTAGTTTCTTCATCATGCGATTATGTTTCGGTACTCAATTATTTTGAGAATGGCGCGTGTTTGTTCTGAATGGTGATACATTGGTAATATTGGACGTAACGGTGGCCATTATATTCAGGGCCATCAGTTTTCTCGTGAAACTGACACTCTGAACAGCTGTTTCACTGCTCGAAAGATATAAACATAATGTTGGTGCAAGGCATTGACACTTTCAGAGCTGCTAGAACCAGATACTTGGTACTAAACACCATAAAAAGGTGCCCTCTTTTAGTGTTTTCCGTGAAAACGAATCAGCTATCTCTTCGCCTGATTTCGTTGATGTATCTCGAATAACAGTTTCCACTCGCGATCGATATTTACGTCAGCTTAGTGCATGATATTCTCTGACGTATTCAGGGTTGTGTAAAGTTACAACTGAATTATTCCATGAATTATAAAAATAGATGCTTCGATTACATTGTATACTTTGTTACGTTGATCCAATTTTTTCATTCAATTAAATTACAATTTAATTTATCCTTGCAGGTGGTTTACGACGACGAAACGTAATTTATTTGAATCAGTATCGAGAAAGTAAAGTGACGTGAAAAGAACGAAATTCAGGGATAACAAAATTTGGAAAGTGACGATTATTATCATCATTTATATTGTTAACGGAAACAAACTTCTTCATTGCATTCGTTTACAAACGAAAAATATAAATTTAAAAAGAAGGACAAGTACCTTCTTCACCTACGAATAACACATGAATAAAATGTTATTTGAGGAAGATTGATACGGAAAATATGGAAAAAAAAATTAGACTTGACTTAAAAGTTAAAAAAAAGTCAATACGAAAATAAAATGGATTTTTTGTCACAGATTTGGGCAATATGAAAGAATGCATCGTAATTAGTTGTGAAAAAGCATTTAGAAAATCTCTTTGTTAGAAAAGTCTTGTTATTTGAATCGATTAGTTCAATGCTTCCATTTATTTACTGATATTGTGTTCTTCTAGTATTTCTAGTATTTTGTGACTGCTATCCAACGTTTTTATATTACGTTAGCAATTTTTGTGTTGAAATAATTCGTATAACACAGACATATGTATGTCGGTTCGAGCATGATTTTTCATAATTTACTTCTTGAGTATCTTAAGGATGCATCTATTTACTTTTCAAACGCTATACTTTTCTCCCTGCATCTAGAATATACATCTCCCTTCTATTTCAATTCACTGTAATTTACTAGAAAAAATTCAGCACAAATTCTCGCGTTTTGTTGCTCATAAGTTTGAAAGACCAATAACGCTCAATCATCACTATTACAATCATATATTCACTGTGGAAGTATAAAATCTCTGGAAGATAGGTAGTTTCTGACTTGCTTTTCCCACTTCAAGATAGAACGTAATTTTAAAATTAACTATATTCCTTTAGGAATTTTAGAAATTTAGTAGAAGATGCTTAATTTTGAAATTGATTGTATTCCTTTCAGGAATTTATTTGAAGTATTCTTGAACAGTTTTCTTTCCATCTAGACAAAGTATTTATTATTTATCAAGCCTCATAATGCTGTATCCGTCATGTTGATGCCACTTTTGAGTTCAAATGGCATCCTGTTGCAAGAAAACCTTTGTACTCGATGAAAGCTCAAGTGCTTGAAAGAAATTTGCCCTCTCGAGATGATCGAATACATTCTCTATTCAGGGTAAACTATGCGTACCTTCAGTCAGTTCATTTAAGCTACTATAACTCTTCACCATAACACTTTTCTTTAATCGTTTAAGAATCAGCCTTCTTCGATATCATCCACAGTAGACAAAGAAATTTTGGCAAAAAGATTGTTCACGTGATATTATGATAGCATAGAGTACAGGATGTCCATAAAGTCTCTTTACAATTTCAAAAATTTATCACAAAGGCAAATGAAGAGACAGCTAAGTGGAAATTATTACAAAATGAGACACATATATTTAAGTTTTCTCTGTCTTATTTAATACACCTCTATTTGGGCACCATTAGTTGCACGAAGCACATCTAGATGGATCTGCCCATACAGAGGTGTGTTAAATGAGGTAAAAAAAAACTATATATACTATATATACTATATATACTAAACTAGATATACTATATATACTAAACTATATATACTACATATACTAAACTATATATGCTACATATACTAAACTATATATACTACATATACTAAACTATATATATATATACTACATATACTAAACTAGATATACTACATATACTAAACTAGATATATTACATATACTAAACTAGATATATTACATATACTAAACTAGATATACTACATATACTAAACTATATATACTACATATACTAAACTATATATACTATATATACTAAAAAAATATGTACGTCTCATTTTGTAATAATTTCCACTCTTCTGTCTTTTCATTTGCCTTTGTAATAAATGTTTGAAATTGTAAAGAGACTTTATGGACACCCTGTATGTCTTAGTATCCACTGGCCCCTGGTTCTTTACGACGATTTCGTGCAGTGTCAGATTAATTGCCGCAGGGGGGCACCGATAGAGAGCTTGCTCGCCACCACGAGTGTCCCAGGTCCCTTACGGACTCCGCTTGTAAGAGCAAAATGGAAGCGAAAGTCCCATCCTCCGATAACTTTGAAGGGTTATCCAGGGAGGGGTGGGGGGGGGGCGAGATTAGCCTCGAAAGTAAAATTCTCTCCTGGCTGGTTTGACAGTCGAATGCTAGTTAGGAAATTGTTCTCTCGGTGAAGCCAGTGCGCGTGCAGCGCCTAAACTGCTCTGAATAGACAGCGGAGCTTTGGAAAATGGCCTCGTCCAACCTGTGACGAGTGAAGCTCCTGCGGGATCTATCCTCAGACAGGACCCGATCAACGCTGTGGCGCTCACTTTGATTGGACGTGTCTCATTTGATAAGGCTTTATGCCAGATACACGCACGCAAAGTCAACTGCGACCTACGTCTAAGGTCTGTGTAAAAGTGTTTTCTCTTTCAGTTTCTCGTCACTACTTTTGTAAATATTACTCTTGCAAGTGTCTATTTTTACCGAGAAATGTGATTGGATGCAGATAACTGTGTTCGAAATTAAAATATATATATATATATATTATTGTATTATTATATAGTATATTATATTATATTACATTATATACTAATTATTAAATGATATTATATAGTAATATGGTAATATATGAATACATATTATATATATTATTACAAAATATGTAATATGTAATATATAGTATATAACATTATATAGTAAAAAGGATAAAGTTTGCTTTGACTCTCATATTCACTGTCGAATCGTCACTCTTTCGATTAAGTCATCTTAATTTTCAGATTTTGTCCTCCTTTAGAATATTCTTCACTCACATTGTTCATTTCTTCCAATAACATTTCGTTTTCTGAAATTTTGAATATTTTTACGATTTCAAAATAGCGAATAAACTAAAAAGAAGAAGAAAGTACTTAAAATCAACAGTGTTGCAAGTGTTTTTCTCACTGCTTGTCTAAAATGGCGCTTTACTCGCTGCAAAAGTAAGTAATGTTATCATTGGTAAATTGTGAATTGCAATATGAATAAAAAAGTTATCCTAATTATATTTAGAGTTTGAGCGACTCTCAAATTTGCAATAGAGACTTTGTTGGGAAGTGAGATGATTTTAAAGTAGAAAATGTTTCAAAATGTTTAACGAGTCAAATAAAATATACTATACCGGATCCGGGATGATCGCCGCTGAATTAATTTTATTATCGTCACAGGAAAACTTGTAAAGTCAATCGAGAAAAAGCGATTAAACGTAGAAAGTAATTTCATAAAAATTTTGAATTCCCAATTGGTAAAAATAGTGTTAAATCTGGTGCTCCAGAACGTGTTCACAGTTCAATTCGTCGTACACCGTTGGACAAAAAGATAGTACAGCTATAATTTTCAAAAAATTTTATATTTGTACAACTTAATATATAAGTAATTGACAATTAAATATATGTTATTTATTATATTATAAATATATAATTAATATACATATTATAAATAATATATCAATTTATAGTATATTAAAATTAATATGTGTATTACATTTAATATTAATTAATATATATATATATATATTGATTTAATGAAAATTAAATTAGTTTAATATAAATTAATATATATTATAATATAATATTAATATTAATTATTTATATTATAATTAATGTCGTATTTTTTACAATAATTGTTAAATACGACGATTGCAAGAAGACAGCATGGTTAAAATTACAGTCGAAAGAAATGTAATTTTTCAAATAAATAACAACTAAATTTATACACTTTGTGTACCTAATAATGAGTTGAACCTTCATTTTGTAATTGTCACTCTACAAGTTGATAATGATTTACACAACTTTTTTATTTTCACTTGTGAGAGTTCTCGCCATTCCTGAACAATTTATTCCTTTAATTTTTGGATTGTGTCGATTTGTCGACTGCTGGTAAATTTTCTATAATATTTAAAGTTCTTTGACAAATTTCCTTACTACTTTTCTTTTTCTTTCCTTTACTATACAAATTATATTCCTTTTCTTGATTTGGATTATAAACATCAACATCGAGAACGAACAAAATTTATTTTGACTTTTCTGCATTTTTATTATTATTTTTACACATAAAAATATGTGATATAAATATTTTTGAAACGTTTACCGGTTTTTCTCTCTAACATTTCCTTTTCGTGCTGATAGATTGTATTTATGATCGTTAAACAAACCAAATGGAGTATGTTTGCCTAACATTACTATTTACGAATTCGCATGTATGAAATTTCCGTAACAATCTTTCTTTCGAATAAACTATTCAGCTCAAAATTCCTCTGCCAAGCGAATTTTAAATTTCTCCGTAAACCTAACTTTTTACAAACGTCTGATTCAAACTGGATCACAGTGATTTTCATTCTAGCAATTTCAATTTAAATATTGAACCTTGTTGTTCTATTGCATTAATTAAACAACAAATAAATAAAAATTGTCTTCTATGATTTACATTAATTCGATGCAACTAACAAGAATTAAGAATATTAATTGAATATCAACAATTAAATATGGCAAAGCTTCTCGCATCCTAGCCGTGACAGTCGATATTCTTATCGTACATTTGAAACTTTGAAGAAAGATAACTTTGCTGATTGTAAACTAGAAAAATCTCGATTCGAGGCCACTGTGGTGAGACAAAAATTTTACAATTTCGCGACACCCAGCAGGTTAAAATTCATGATGGCAACGCAAATTGAGATCCCTCCCGTGAGAATGGACCGTGTTACCTCGACCGGAAGTAGTACATATTCATCAGAGCAATGGCTAGATGTCGTGCTAGCAACTAAAGCGCGGGTTAAGTTACCAGAGGAAAATGCCTCTCCTTTAGCCGCATCTGCAAGACGTAACTACGACTTAAAGTGAGATTAATGACGACGAAATGAAATTCTCGGCCAATGCTTAATCCCATTTTCTCCCTTTATTTTCGATCGAGTGAACAGCTCGTAGCTGTTTATATTTTTACATTTACTGTTTCGGTGTTTTTCTTCTTCTTTTTTCTTTAATTTTTGAATTACATATTTACATCAGTTGCATTTTCCGACAAGGGATTACACATTTATTTATTTAAAATGAAAAAATTAATGATAACAATAAAAACAATAATAATAATAAAAATAGATTCAATGACCTAGTGTATGGTAGATCTAATATACGATGAGACCTTCGGATGATCTTGAAGGCAAAGAAATAAAAATTCGTCTAGATACGAGCTACAATACCAAGTCAAAAATATAAAGTGCCATTATAAAAGACAAAGGTGACCTTGACAATTATCGAGGAAAACATTTTTTTGAAACTTCTTTTCATTGTACCGTGTATAGCCAATCGAAAACTGATCAACTTTTGTTGAAAACACTTTTTTTGTCAGATTGTCGCAAGTACTTGAAAAATCGTGAAAAGTGTTACCCTGTATACTATGCACGAGCTTGTAAGCAGAACGAAGGCACCGTCGAAGCATGTATCGATGGCGTTTTGTTATTCCTCTGTTTGCCAGTGCGTGTAATTTTGATCATAACGAATATCGACCGATGTGACGAAAGAAATCAAGCGTTCAACGTGTCGATTCTTTTTTTCTATTTTCAACCGAAGATTTAACTACGTTAGCTATTGTACACATACAAAAAAGAGACGAAAATCGAGATGAATTGATCCAATTTGGAACAATTGTAAAAGGAGTGTTCCTTTCGTGAAAACCAATTACTGGATCGCGACAAAAAAAATATTCGTTTAACTGCGAATCATGCGAGAAAAGTAATTACAATTTGCTACTTAAATTAAATTTTTTGTGGAAAATAAAACATATTTGTAACTTTTATACATTTTGAAATATTTTATACATTTGAGACTAGATTTAACTAGTTTTTTTTTTTATTATTATTTGGTACAGACAACTCTTTCGTAAAACTTCTTTAAATCAATCTTCATCGCGGTTTCTGTAAAATTCAACAACATTACATTCCAGGTGTAGTAACAGGACATAGATGTTCTCATTTCTGCGTCTATATTATTAAGTCCTTTTCAGTTTCTAAAAAGTCTTAAAGTTCGTCAGATTGATAAAGTGAAATTGTATGGCCAGTAACAGATTACAGCCATATTTTCTTCTGCGAATTTTCATAATTTTCCAAACAATTGTAACACTTTCCAAGCACTCGCGAAGCACTGCAATCAACTTATATACAAGTATTTTTAATTAGTTTATTTAAAAAATTATATTTTACAAAAAAAAACATTCATTCATTCACTTTTCCCAAAATTTTTCTCTCAAAATCGTCATTTCTAGTTCTTTTACATCCATATTTTTCAAATAAATTATCAAAGTATGGTCAATGACTGTGAATTATCGATGGCAAATATTTTTTCGTGTTTTAATCAAAGATCGAAATTAACAGTCTTTTCTCGTTTACAAAAAAAATTCTGTTAGAACTTGTGTGCACATTTTGTATAAAAAAACATCTGTTTTTGTGGAATTTTTTTGAATGTTCTCAGATATTTTATTAACAGATTTTAAAATATCTGTTCCTGAGAAATTTTATTATTATTATTATTATAATCTCATTTTAGAATACTTAATTTACTTTTATTATACGGTTCCATTCCAATTCTATTTTAGGACTCAGATATTTTATCACAAACTCTAAAATATCTGTTTCCAGAACATATTTCAAAGTCTCAACACAACAACAAACCTTCCATTACAACAAAAGTTCCATGTTAGAATATTTAATTAAAAATCCATTTTTATATTCGTATATTATTCATTGAATAGTATTCAGTGTATCTGTTACAAATATTGACGAATTTTCGACAGGAAAATTTCCATTTTGCAAGTTTTATTCCGTCTGAAACTTTCATCTCTAGGAATATTTACTTCTTGAAGAAGAAGTCAGTTCTTATCGAGATTTGTAATTTTTCGAATCCACGTTTTAAGTAGAATCTATTTAAAAGTTCCGTGACTTTTTCGATTCCTGGTCTAAATTATTAACAGATTATGATAATGTCGAACACACATTTCTCAAAGTTTCTGAATATTAACTGTTTGCACCTTTGAGAGGACATCGTACCTCGAACTTACCTTATTAAAATTGCTAATAATTACAACGGACTAGGATTAATGTAATATCTGAATCTAGAATGGCCAAAATGAAAATTACAATGAGAAATATCGTAAGTGAAACGATACTCGTTAGAAAACATAACAACAAAGAGCATAACTAAACCAGTGTATCGATAATTTAAACCTTGTAAAAGATAATCAAATAACGATCTACTCGATCCCATCTTAAAGCATAAAACGTCTATTATTATTATTTTTTGAAAATAAAATTTTATTATATTATTTTTGAGACAAAAAAAGAAAAACTGTTGAAATGATTTTATACTATGTAACAAGTAGGAAAGTAAGGATACCATTTTTTCGAAAACGGCAAGAATTCAAACATCTCTTCGAGAACGTTGGCAAATGTGTTTCCTGAAATTTTGCAATATGATTTTTTCCCACAGTTTTCTTCTTCTTCTTCTTCTTCTTCATCGTTTCTTTTTCTTTTACGTCGCATCGACAGCGAGGTCATTAGCGACGACGGTGGTATCAGGTGTGTGTGTGTGTAGTAGTTTGCGTTTTTCAGATATTTCAAAACTCTTTGTACGTCATTTTCAGAAGTCAGGTTTATGTTTGAGTCGATTCTGCGTCTCTGTCTTTGGGCTGCAGCAATAGATAAGATGTGCAAAATTTATGGTCCAGGTACTGTGTAAGCCAAGATCAGAGATGGTTCTTGAATCTACAGCCTCGAGGATGAACCAAGAATTTGATGACGAGAAACAATGCGTGCATCGATAGACGAAAACCACACTTTAACAATAAATTTGTGTAAACAGCTACGATCAATTCAACATTTAAAGGCTGTAGGAAAAGTCTCTAAACTGGGACTATGGTCCTGCACAAACTATGGATTTGAAACAACGAATAGAAATTCTCACCTCTGTAGATTAAAAGAAAGAACAGAGGACTGAAATCTGTTCATTCTTCTTCATTTCTTTTCTTTTTACGTCGCATCGACAGCGAGGTCATTAGCGACGACGGTGATATTAGGTATGTGTGTAGTAGTGTTGTATGTAGAGCTTTTGAGATATTTCAAAACTCTTTGTACGTCATTTTGAGAAGTCAGGTTTATGTTTGAGTCGATTCTGCGTCTCTGTCTTTGGGCTTCTGTGGTGTGGCATTTGTGCAGAATGTGTTAATGGGTGGTTATTGCAATGGCTGCACGTGGGAAGTGTAGTTGTTTTAATTTTGTGTTTGTGTGTTAGCTTGGTATGACCAGTTCTTAGGCGTGTGATAATTATTCCTTCTCTTCTGTTGCTAATGTTGTTTGGTGTTTGTTGGTGAAAGTCTCGGATACTTTTGTGCAGTTGAGTGCTTTTCTTAGTTGTGATCCATGTATCGTTCCATTCACTTTTTATTACTCTCTTGCAGTGGATCATTTGATCTTCACAGGGGACTGAAAAATGGTTGCTGTTGTTAGCAAGTGAAGAAACTGTGGCTTCTTTCGTTGCTGCGTCAGCTTTTTCATTTCCTTCTATTCCTCGATGAGCTGGAATCCAGATGACTGTAGCTTTTGTGTTTGGTTGATTCTTGGATGGCGATTATCAATTGGTTATCTTGTTCATACGATTTCGTTAAGGATTTTGTATATGACGACCTGGGCTTCGTTATTTGAGTGTGCATGTTGCAAGGCTTCCGGAATGGCACAAGTTTCGGTTGTGAAGATGGATGATGATTTCACAGTTTTATTCAACTCTGAACAACTCTTGGGAGAAACGAGTTCAAGGCTCAAGGCTTTAAAACGAGATCAAGTGCACGATTATTTTTTACAAAGCTATTAAAGTTTGAATTATTGGCAATTTTTCATCGTTATTAGTTCGTAATTCAGAGAGACTAAACTTCTCACGGCTTTTCACGAATGTTTTTATTACAAAATGACGGAAGAAATTGCTTCTCTAGGGATTGGAAATATGCAGCATTGATTTTTACAGCGTCTAGCAAATGAACATTAATGATCGATTTCAGTGTTATTACACATTGGAAAAATATAATCAATAAAATTTCGTAGTGAGTAATGAATGGAACGATTGTTGTCGTATTTATTTTTTGTTTCGTGAATAGAAAAGAAATTTTCAAATGCAAAGAGACAATTAAAGTTCTGGTAAATTATTTCTTATTTTCTATTTCAGATCTAGCATAAATCTTTTCACGGTTCACTCGTGAGTTTGGAAAATGTGCGAATTTTAAATTAATGAATTAATAAATCTCGTAAGAGCGTGATATTTGGAAAAAAGTTAAATTAAATTTGTCGGATTAATTTCACATTTTTCTGATTTTTCGTGCTTCACTTTCACGTGCTCCGTTCGCCCCATGTTGTTATAGTTTAACGATGAATGAACTTTGAAATTAGACACTGTTCGCTCGAGAAAACGATACGTCAAAGACTCTAATCAAGCAAGCAATCAATTTATAACTGCTAGCAAATTGTTCGCAAACTGTTCACAAACAGTTCGCAGATAGTTCTAATCAGTCTAGTACCAGTAATCTTCTCTGTCTACGATATGATATCGTACAATACCGCTCGAAACTATTTGAACGAGAAAGTTATTTGAAATTACACCACAGTGCCACGATCAATTATTAGTCACACCTTCGATCAATTATATCTTTTATATCTTTTGTCCATTTGTTAACGAAAAGTCGACAGTTTAAATGACGAGACACTTCTCTATTAAATTAACAACGAAGAATATGCGTTGAATATGCGCTATAGTAGAAATCTTTCCCGTAACAGTTTCGAATGTAACTGGAAGAAAGAAAATTGTAGTAATTATGGCATTTGGGGTTATACATCCCAAAGAAAGTTCCCAGTTTCAGAGAATTTCAAAAATTTGTAGTCCGTGATTGGAAACTCTCGAAGCTTACAATTAGACAAGAAAACGTATGAAATTAACGAACAAAGAATCATTTGTGGCGTGAATGAAGAATGATATGTATCTTAAATGTTGTTGCGTGATACTTGAGAACTTACCGATCGTAATTCTGAAATGATGTAAAATATTTAAATCTAAAGATATAATTACATTACATGATATAATATAATGTGCAATATAATGTGTATAGTACGTAATATAATATGCAATTTAATGTAAATGAATATAATTTAATATAATATGTATAATATAATATAATATTTAATATAATGTCGTATAATATGATATAATGTATATAATGTGCAGTACAATATGTAATATAATTATATTACATATTAATATATTATAATTATCAAAAAAAATGTGATACATATGTAATATAATATACAATACAATGCGTAATATAATTACGAATATCAACTTTGATCTCGATAATTTTTGAATACGTTGCAAACACAAGCGTGGCGTTTGTTCGTCCATCTTGGAGAAAAGATAAAAAATTAGGTTTTAGTTTGTACTGACTGTACATCGATCTGTCGCACGTACAAAATTACAGACAGAATTCACTGCAGTAGCATCAACAGTTATTGTTTGCTTTCGAGTTCGGGTTTGTATTCCATTCAAACGTGCTTATAAATATTCATCGAATGTATCTGTAAAGTGTATAAAAAGTAAACATCGCGATCACTGTACCGCGATTCTACCCTTGTTCGGTGATGATTTATGAAAACCTTGTCGATCTCGAGTTGCGACGATTTTTAAGAGTTCGGTCAAAAGTTTAACATCTTTAATTATATATTCAAGAAAAACATTTGCACTTTTTGAAAAGTACTTCATTTCAGAAACTTTCTATAGACATTAGTCGAATGCAAAAATCTACAAAAGTTAGATTCAAGTTAGTTACAAAAAAAATTCTCCAAGTTTCGTTGTTATTCTTTTCATTAATTTATATTATAGTTTTATTATTCTTTCCATTAATTTGTATAAATTTTCAAACATCGTTCCAACAGTGTTGTAAAATCATCATTGAGTGTTTTTACGAGGTCTATCGAAAATTGTGTTTATCAATCTCTTCACAACTCGAGCGAGTTAAGATCAGGCAACTGAGACCGAATTTATTTATTTTAATTTTTTCTTTACACGAGGATCATTATCCCTTTGCCATAATAAATTTGTGACACCAAAGACACGCGAGACAACGAAATCTAAATTAACAAAAGCAATCTTCAACACTTTTGAAACTGGCGAAATTTATTTTTTTCTGTACGCGATTTAGAAGAGTGCCTCTTCTATCATTCCGTTGCGTAATAATAAATTTAGAACGGCAAATATATTTACACGGATTCTAAATTAAGACGAGATAACGGTCGAATGCCTATTCGAGGAACGGAGGAGCAATTCGAGCACGAAGAAGGAAGAAACCGCATAAAGGTGACGACAGGATCGATGCAGATTGCTTTAGAAACGGCTTGAAGGAACGTCTCGTCTCTATTGACGCATTGCTGACTGCTCTTATCTAGGAAGCCACCTGCAGGTGAAGGAGGAAAGTACTCATCGATTCGAGAACGAAGCCACGGATTTCTTGAAATTGCCTAGCATTTAGCTTACCTCCATTCTTGTCCACCAGTCATTTGAATTTCCTTCCTCCATCTCTATATCGATTAAGTTTGACGAAAAATACTTTGGAGGGCTAGTAAAAGCACACATTTGACTGACAGCAGCTTTTGTGGTTTAGTTTTAACACATTACGAACTATAAAAGGCAACATTAAAAGAGAGAAAAAAAGAGTGCTTTTATTTCACTTTTTACATAACTTTTTTTTACATTGCCTATCGGTGCGCATGATTCCAGCCAAACAGGATTGCAACAAAAGTTGCAACAAAAAGGCAAAAAATGTTCAAAAGTAAACAATACCCTCTAGGGATTGACGATCCAACATTTTCATTTTTGCGAAAATTATGAAAATAGCAGCCATTTGGTTTTCATGTATCGAATTTGTGCCAAAAGTTTTTTATTTATATTTTTCGAAATTGTCTCGATCGTCAATCGCTAGTAAACACTAAAAATACGTACCAAGTTTCACGGTAATCGGTTGGTTAGATTCCGAGATATCTTGCACACCGTTTCTACAGTTTCCTAGTTCTCCTAGTTTCGAGAGAAACGCGTTTAAAGTTTCAAAACGTCATTTTTCATACGTATCTTTTGCTTACATTTTTTTACTTGTACATCGCGGCTCGCAGTTTTCTTACAATTCACAACTAAACTGAATCCAAATCCTCTAATATTCGAGTCACCAAAAGTAATGTTTGAATCACACGATTTACACTTTATAACACTTATTAAAGTTGTAAACAGTGATACATATTCGATTATTCTGTATCCGCAGATTTATCATTATACCCCAGAATGAGTCGTTTTAAACTACCATTTAAAACAAAAAAAAATCGATTTTCTGAAAATTTCAAACTGTCTTGACCCCTTAACCACTTGCGCTGGCAACTGACTGCGGACCGTAACGAGTGACCAAACTGTATGTACAATAATTCGTCGCTTTCTTTTTCAACTCGTCATTATGGTATCACTGGATAGAAATTATTGAGAAGTGATAATTTTACCTGGGTTATACTTAAATATACTCGAAACTGAGAAAATTTGCAATTCTGGGACAAAAGATTCTCGACGTGCGTAGCAGCGACGTCATTCCAGCGCAAGAGGTTGTTATTTCGAAATACGATGGAATTCTGCTTTAGCTGCTTTTGCCCATTGTAATTTTTTTAATGTGACCTTTCTTGTAAAAAGGTCTGTACAACTTTTTCGATCTTTCCCGACTGGTTTCTTGTTTCCGCGATAAAATGAACCTATCATTAAAGGAAATTGATAACCCAAATTTGGGAGAAGCCGCTAAACTAGAAATTTATCCGAGATTGATTGCGTTTATGAACGAATTTTACCAATGAACTAATTTTATTATTAACGAGTTTTATTCTTTAAACAAAGAAAAATTGTTTCACCGAGAGGAAAATATTGTATGTACGAGATATTCCGCGATAAGATGATAAATAAAAGCGAAACAAGGTGAAGAATAAAAGTAAGCTTTTACAAAAGTTCTGCTTACTAAATTTACATAAATTCATGTATTTTGTGCAGAGCGAAAATCAAAAAATCTGAAAACAGATGTTACAAGTTTTGCACTCCAGATTAATCCTTTTGCATACGATACTCACCTTTCTGCAAATTCATCCTTTTGCAAATCAAGTTTCTCTATAAATTTGTTTTCCTGTAAAGAAAAACTCAAGTCATGGAGAAAGGAAAAAAAAAAAAATAAAATTCGATGCAAAGCTACTGTTTCGAAATAAAAATTCTAGTGCACTTATGTAACGATACTTCAACAGAAAACGTAACATAAAATGAGATAAAGTTAACATAATTATATACATATTCACGTAACAATTATGACAATCTGTAGGAGAGATAGTTGCTATAACAGAATGATTAATAACATCCACTAAATGGTCATTTGCAGCTAATCGAATATCACATTGATCATTTTGCAGATTAATTTGTTTTTCAAACAAACATCGTGCATTAATTTGGCGGAAAAATGTTTATACAAAAATTAAAGAATTCAAAATTATAATCTCGAGGATATTTCGTAAATTAAATTAATTCGCAAATTAAACAAATTCTTTGTAATAAAAGTTGTTTCAGCGATTTGTATATTTTGAGTTTTATAGACAAGAGTTGGAATTAAAGTCAGAATAATGGAAAACGCTGAAGATTGCCTCTGCAATTGACGTATTTAACTGATTAACAAGTGTCAAAGTTAACAATATAGAAAATAATTAAGTTACAACATAGAAAACATTAATTCTAAACAGAACTTTAATTTCAATTTTATTGAAAAAAAAAGGATATTTTAATCTTAGTCGAAAACATGTTTTAATTTTGTAAAATCTATCGTGCATTTCGAAACTAATAATTTTTCGCAATACATGGGTTAATATATTTTTATAGAGAATGTCAAACTGCATCGGTCAATGAATCAGGGAATATATTGTTCTGTTTAAAAGTTTTTGAAAATGACTTTTTCTCATCGTTACGTGTTCTCTTGAAAACTATGCAATCTTCGTTTCAACCATTTTTTCGCATTTTCAAGTTTATATCGGTTTATAACAGAAAATAACAGCTTGTGTACGAATAAATCGGGAATACTGTACGATTATACTTCAAAAAATTGAAAATCCCTTGAGATAATTGAAGCACGAAGCCTCTACTTTGATAACTGAATTTGTCCCTCTCGAAGATGATTTTACACCGTAGCAGGTGTAAAGAGTAAAGACACTTTATTCTCAAAAGAAAAAAAAAAAATTGTAAAAATTCAAACGCGTGTAAAAAAACTTTTTCATGACCAAATTATGATGTACAATCGTTTCAATTGTAAGGGGAAAAAATTTTATTCAAAATTAAAGGAGAAGAAATATTACAAGGGTCAAGGTCATCGGAGGATGCAATACTTGCACTATTCGAGTAATTTTTAATTCGAAGATTATGTTACTTTTATACAATTAACAGTTGAACAAAAGTAATAATTAAGCAAGTAATTATTTTATATGATAATTAATTTATGTATAATTTATATACTATAATTGATATAATAATTTATACACTACAATTTACGTACTTTTTGAGTATCCTTGAGAGAGTGCTATGCCGCGAGAGAAAGATCTATATTTGAAAGCTTCGAAGGACGGTCAAACTTGTCCAGGACCATCTGTCGAAATAAGAAGCATTTAGTACGAAAGAAACAAGCGTGGAGGAAAAAAAAATCTCGAAACATCCGTGCAATCATGACTGAAACTGTTGCTAGCACGTAACCGACAATCATGCTCATTATCTTCTCTGCCTCGCCTTTTTCTTCTCATTCGCCAGCTGCTTCTGCAACGATTTGCGTTCACTTCTTCTGCGCGTGCACTCATATATATATATATATATCGAAATGAGTCGCAACCATTGCAACGAGAGAAACTCCATACAGAGCTACATACGTGACGCGCAGAGGATTCTCTTGACGAAAGAATCGGAGAAACGTATGACGTATACTAAAATTTGGAATCAATTCTAACGTTCACGAACTCGCTATTCCTTGAACCCTTAGTTTATTGAAGGTTTCGTTTTTAGAGTCTATTTTCGTTCTTTACTGCATACATGCATCATCGTATATTATTATATGATAATTAGTATATAAATTTTATATAAATTATTATATAATAATTAGTATATAAATTATAGCATATAAATTATTATATAGTAATTAGTATATAAATGATTATATAGTAATTAGTATATAAATAATAGTACATAAATAAATTATTATATAGTAATTAGTATATAAATTTTAGTATATAAATGATTATATAAATAATAGTACATAAATTATTATATAGTAATTAGTATATAAATTTTAGTATATAAATGATTATATAAATAATAGTATAAATTATTATACAGAAATTGTATAATAATAGTATATAAATATAAATATTGAATAGTATATAAATTGTTATATAGTAAATTTTTGTTCAACGATTAATTGTATAAAAATAATATAATTTTTGAATTAGAAATTACTCGAATACTGCAAGTATTGCCTTCTCCGATGATCTTGACCCTTGTAATATTTTTTTTCCTTTAATTTTGAATAACATTCTTTTTCCCTTAATTTTGAATAACATTTTTTTTCCTTACAATTAGAATGGTTGTACATGTGATGTGTACGTCATAATTTGGTCATGAAGAAGTTTTTTTAATACTTTTTTTACACACTTTTGAATTTTTACAATTTTTTTCTTTTAAGAAATTTACTTTTTCACCTGCTACACGGTGTAAAGTCATCTTCCAGAAAGACAAATTTGTCTGTTTTATCGAGGTCACTCTCCAAAAGGTCTCAGCTATCGCTCGTTGTTGTTCGCTGAAATAATTTTTACAAGTAGAACGTACATTTTCGGCAAGTATTTAAGAAGTCACGTCCTAGTATAATAATAACTACGTGTTGAATAATATTTAATATTTCTATACTTGTCGCTCTTTGTTTTGGATTTTTATATCCACAATCAACTATTCGACATATTGAAGCTCTTCTAAATTATATTTTATAAATTTATAATATTATATTTTAAATATAATTATATAAAATTTAAATCATATAATATTGTATAAAATGTAAATAAAATTACAATTATATAATATTATATAAGATATAAATAAAATTTAAATTATATAATATTATATTATATTATATTTTATAAATTTTATAAATGACAAATATTAACACAAATAATATCGTGAATAACTCAATAAATACATCAAAATACACTAAATAACCTTAATGTGTTCTCAGTGCTTAGAATTTGGATTCAAAGTTCAAGTGAAATAGTTAAAACAGATTGATAATAATTGAAGCAAACGATTGTAAATATAACACATGCAGATATCTCATCAAATAAAAGGTGAGACGTCGTGTCCAAAGTAACAAAGTTAATAACTGTACCAAAATTTTGGTAAATGATTACAAAATGGTACCACCCTCTGATTGCAATGATCTTGTAAGATGTAGTGATCGAGGTAATCATCCTGAACCGTGAAAGTTTCATTCGGCGGTCGCCATTTATTAAAAAGTTATAAATAAAAATATATAAATAGTAAAACGTTAAATATGTATAATATTAAAAAGTTGAATTTATATAACATTAAAAAGTTGAACATATATATTATTAAAAAGTTGAATATATATAATATTAAAAAGTTGAATATATATAATATTGAAAAGTTGAATATATATAATATTAAAAAGTTAAATATGTATAATATTAAAAAGTTGAATACATATAATATTCAAAAGTTAAATATATTTAATATTAAAAAGTTATAAATAAAAATAATTTTGGGAAAAATTGCCGATATCTACATTACAGCATACGCATTTGTTGCCAATATAGCAATGTAGCAAAAATACAAGTTCCATTTCTCTTTTTTGTTTGGGATAGAAATTTTGCTACCAATGCATATTACAACGGATTTGTATTTAAAAAAGAACATTTAAATTTCGTGAATGAACAAAAGAACAAAGAACTTGATATCCAGTAAATAATATAAATTAATAAAAGAATTAAATATATTAGTATATTAAATATTAGAATTAATTAATTATTAATTAATTAGTAATTTAGTAATTAAATAGAAGAATTAAATGTATTAGTATATTAGTATATTAAAAGAATTAAATGTACTATTTCAAGAAAGCTTGTTTTATTAATAATATTTATTATTTTTAATTACAGTTTAATTCTTAATTTTAATATTTATTATTTTAATCAATAATATTTATGATGTTTATAAACGACTAAAACTTTCGCGGTACTTTTTAGGCTAATGATCTTGATAACAACATGTTTCAAATTTATTTACTGCGATCAGAACCTTGAGGAAGTAGTAAATATTTGCGAAAATTTCTCTCGAGAAAGCTGCAACAACAAAAGATTTGACTTTAACGTGGATGAACCAACCTTAATGTGAAAAATTAATGTCTAATTTTTAATTCTAAAACTAATTAATCTCCAAGGAGCGCTGATATATGATACTTGATCTCCTCGTTGGATTATAAATTTTTATGATACATAATCACAATTTTTGGTCACAATATTGCTATCTCTAACAAAAAGCTTTCGTTCAAACGCAAGTATTTCAAAAAAACCTTTTGTATCTATGAATTAAATTGAAACGATTAGTTTCATTGTTCCATGTACTTCAAACAGATGTGATAGTATTTCATACCAAAGGTTACCACATTTTAAACGCTTTTCAATATTTGCGGTTCGATCGAAAAACTTTCTGGATAGTCAAACGTGAAACAGTAAATAGTACAAATGTATTAATCAAGTCGAAACGTTACAAAGAGAAATAAATATAACGGTCTATAAATATATAGCGAGAATCATAATTGAGCCAATAAATATTGACAAAGTTGAATGAAAAGTTGTCGACAATTTAAACAGTTATTATAGTTTATAAATTATTTTAAACTTGTTATAAATTGTTATAAATTTGTAAACTTTAAATTTAATGTTATTATAGTTTGTAAAAGAAAAAAATCATACGACAATCAACTTGGTCTAGTTTTAAAAATCAAGGTCCCTACTTTTGGCAATCGTATCTTTTTTTAAATAACGAGAACACTTTTTTTCGAAAATTATAAAAATTGAAAAATCTCTGAAAACGTTGACAAAATATTTGACATATTATCAACACTGTTAATTATTAAATATTACTCAGAATTAACAAGGTTGAGCACAGTTGAATGAAACTAGTATAAACCTGTAATATTTATCTTTTCTGTTGCATACGGAATGTTATGTTATTGATGGATCGAGAAGAATCGATTCGGAAGGAAGAATGTTTTTTCGTTCGAAACTTTGTTTTTTTTTTGAGAAGATCAGGCTCGAAACTTTGTTAATTGAATTTGTCTAATTCCATATTCCGCACGAGTAAATAATCGATGGGAGCAGAAATAAGTGAAAATTATAGGATAAAAATTTCTCCGTAGAAATAGAATTTACAGTGGGTGTAAAAAGTATTCGTACAGTGACTGAATAAAATGCTGAATAATAATATTTATTAAACAACATTTTTTAAACAAACATGGTGCATCTATTCTCCAAAGTCTGTAGAACAACAATATCAAATAAACAAAAGAAATATTCATATTGTTTATATAAATATCAAGTCAAATGAACAAAATGACAGAAATGAACGCGTAATAATAATTTGTACAGTTTTATTGTCATTATCAAGTGTACAAGTAATTTAAACATTTCCAATAGAAACAACAAATAATTGTAAAATTAATATTTATAATTAGTATTTGGTAGGGTTTCCCTTTGATTTTATTATTGCAGCTAGCCTTCTAGGTATTGAATTAATCAAAGCATTTCTCAAGTCTGTTTTAGATGAAATTGTATGTTTTCGAACTGCTCGTTCCAGATAATCCCACAAACGTTCAATAGGGTTAATATCTGGTGTTTTCGGGGGTGTTTTTAAACGTGCTGGCGTATTATATGCACTCCGAATTCTTATTGTATTGTACGTCTATGCTTGATAGTTTTTGAAATTTAATTTTCTCGAAAACGAAGCAGCGATTTTTTATTCGACATTTACGGTGTATTATCATCGCGCTGGTCGTTCCTATTCTACCCAGACCAGAGTAAACAAAATATTTTTCGAACTTTTAAACTCAATTTTCTCGAGAAGAAAAAAAAAATGAAAAAGTTTCTCAAAATGAAAAAAAAATAAAAGAACGTTATTTACGTGTTTCAATTTATTTTCCTGTGCAGAATCTTGATGGACAACCTTTCAAATTCCTCCAGTCATCCGTTTAAAATCATTTTTGTTTAGAAAATTTTTCACGATTATTTTTCAATTGTATTACTTGTATAATAAATTTGACTGATTATTAAAGATTAATTAAAAATATCTGAAAACCGCATAGAAAGCATTCTAACAAATATCTATGTTTCTATTTTTGCTATTAACTCAGAAAGAGATATATTTTTATTTCTAATATCTATATATCTATTTAAGGCATTCTAACAAATATCCATATTTCTATTTTTGCTATTAACTCAGAAAGAGAAATATTTTTATTTCTAACATCTTCTTAACATCTATAATTCTATATACATTATATAATATATTCTTAATATCTATTTTTGCCATTTTTGCTATCAACTCAGAAAGAAATATATTTTTATTTCTAATATCTATATATCTATTTAAGGCATTCTACCAAATATCTATATTTCTATTTTTGCCATTTTTGCTATTAACTTAGAAAGAAATATATTTTTATTTCTAATATCTATATATCTACTTAAGGCATTCCAACAAATATCCATAATTCTATTTTTGCTATTAACTCAGAAAGAGAAACATTTTTATTTCTAACATCTTAACATCTATAATTCTATATACATTATATAATATATTCTTAACATCTATATTTCTATTTTTGCCATTTTTGCTATTAACTCAGAAAGAGATATATTTTTGCAACTCTATACGTGCAGTAATTTGGTACATAATTATACTTGAAAAAATAGTAGTGAGAAAACAGTAGTAGATGTGTCTGTCTAGAGACAAACTAAATGTACCAAATTACTGTCCCTTCAAAACAAACAAAAAAGGGAAAATGCGTTTGAGACATTTTTTTTTAAATGACGAATAGTTTCAGAGATAGTTGCATTTATATTTATGGGACAGCCTGTATATGGTTGCACGCATTTTTATTTTGAAAGTGGTGCAAGTCACTTTGCTATTAAACCGAGGGTTTAAACACGTTTTAACGTGGCTAGAAAAATTGATAACAATTTTCGAAAAGTTTTTCTTCCATTTTTGATCTCTTGTACTCTCCTCCGTATAAACAATTTCGCACGGACGTTAACGAATTTCTACAGAGTGACTTGTGCCACTTTGTAACAAACATATTAAAAAAAATCAAATGCATATGCTCGTGACGTTCAAATTCCTCTTTTGTCGAGGAAGTGAGAGACAGTGATGTATGTATATTGGAGAGAGAACAAAATAATTTGTAAAAAAAATTCAAATACTTTTAACGGGAAATAATGTAAAATACCATGAAAAAATGAAACATAAGGATACCTATAATATAAAATGATAAAGCATTTGTGAAATATTGCGATTGAAAATAAATTTTCACGAGTTAAATTAAATCCTGGAACTTTGATAATTGCGCAAAAATGAAACAAGTTAAGTTCCATTTCGGTAAATTCCCGGAAAACAGGTAAGAAACGCCGATCGTGACAAAATTCTACTTACGGCGTTCTAATTAAATGAAATTTTGTTCTTTCGTTTTCTGAACGATTTTCGAAAATAAAAGCTGCCCAAACCTGTATAACAAACAGAGCAATTTGTTTGAAATGAAGAAAAAAAAAGGCATTTCTTCGATATTTGCGTTTCGATGAAATAACAGCTACAAAAATGGAATACTCCGTTCCCCTGTATCGGAGAATAATTGACTTAATTTAATTCATTAAATCAATTTGAAACACGTTCATTTATTTGATTCCGTTTTCCACAAAATTACGTTACGTACGTGACTTCCTCAAAAACCGCCTGACGGAAAACAAAGAAAAAACACAAACTATAAACGTTGATCGATTGTTTAAACAAGTGTAAAATCAAATTGGAGAAAGTATTAAAAGTATCGTAGAGAAAGATGCACGTTGTTATTGTTTGATCTTAGTAAATTTTAATTTTAATTTAATTACTGCTACTATAAATAATAAATAAATTGACTATTTATTTATTATAATCAATTTTTATTAAAATACCACTGTTTTGTTTGAAAATATTATCGTTTTAATATATTAGCAACTGAAAATATTAAATATTGAAATAAACTAAATATTAAGTATTAAATAAAAATAAAATATTAAATATTAAATAAAAATAAAAATGTTAAATATTAAAATAACTGAAAATATTAAATATTAAATATCAACGACATATTCTTTCATTTCATCATCTAACGACGATAGTTGTCTTTTATAGATGAATCATCTTTTTTTATCCAATTACTTCGAAGCTTCTTTTCATCCAGAAAATTTCAATACATATATCAAGAAAGAAATCTGTTTATACAGAAACGAATGATTGTTTTATTACATATTCGCAAAGACTATTCATCCTCTTCATGACTCAATTATAAACCACATTTATTCAAATTTTCTGTACAAAGTTTCTATATTTTTCGAAATGTATTCAAACACATGTTGCAGTTTTCGCAAATATTTTCCAAAGTGTACCATTGAAAAACAAATATAATGGCGTATCTCTGTACAGAAAGCACAACCAAGGAGAAGATCAAGTGATTCATTTTTGAGAAAATCAAGTTTGAAAATTTATCAATTTTACTTGAGTTTAATTAATTTTTGGTCTGGTCAGAAAATTATTCCATTCAAAAATCGTAAAGAAAAATAAGTCAAAGGTGTGACATACCACTTTTCCACAAGAAAAAAAAGCTTCGTTTTTTAGAGAACTCAATTTTAAATGTTTATTAAACCAATTTTTTCAAACTCTATTTCCTTGAAAATGACGTCTTAAACGGAAAAATTTTGCCTTACGTTTTTCACTTATTTTTGCAGGTAGAATAACCTTCCATTGTTATTAATCACTCCAGTCTAAATTAAAATCGCTCCACTCCAAATTAAAAAAACTCAAATATACCTAATGAATCTTCAAACTTGATTTTCTCGAAAATGGAAAGATTTTATTCTTCATTTCCGATATACTCTTTCATACAGAATCGATTGTACCTTCGATACTGGGACACCCTGTATTACACAACCTAATAATTAGCATGTATTACACACGTTGTCAGGTGACTGTCACACGTCAAAAACTGAACCAAGAATCAGTGCAAAAAAGCAAACAGACCTCGTGGAAACTGGTTTTACTGCGTGTACTGATGATTATCGTAGAGAAAATGACGTTGATGAAACAAAGAAAAGAAAATGGGGAATTATACTTTGGGATTATACCATATCCGCTCTACTATCCACCACCTCATACATGTGATTATTACTTTTCCTACTACAGTGTTAATTGAAATAATAAAAAGTTGGCGAGAACGTTAGTTAAAATAGATGAGAAATTAGAGAGAGTCTAATCTAAACAACAGTCTGAAAATTTAGCTTAGTTAGTGAAATTCATATTTAATCTGAGTATTTAAAATGACCAAAAGTGTGAAAGTTTAATTATTAAAAATATGTCGTATCAACGATATAGCACTATAGTCGACAAAAAGAAAAAAAATGGATTATACACAGAAAGAGTTGGAATGTTTTTGAAGAAAAATCCGAGTTGGATATTTTGTTTGTATTTTGCTCAACTGTGGACAATAAAAATTTGTATAAAAGTGTAAATTTCAGTTTTTAAAACAAGAAGCTCCTCTTATAAAATGAAATTAACGTTCCAAGTTCCTTATAAAATTTCAGATTATTTCGAGATTTTAAAAATTAATTTCGAGCCGCGTCTCTGCTTTTGATATATTTATTAAATACATTTAATCCTCTTGGAACCTCCTCTAATAACCAAATCAATTATTCTATCATTCATCACAGGATTATTCTTATACTTGGTACGAACTAATCACTTGAAAGTTTAATAGAATTAATCTTTTATATAACAAACATTTAAATAATTACGAATGTAATATGTTAGTTAAATGTTAAAAAGTAATAATAAACGTAAACTTGAGTAATAACGCATTTTTAAATTGTTTCACGTCAAGTGTAAGTAATTTTAAATAATAATTTACAGAAAGCATAAATCTACAATAGTAATATCTACGTGATTGCAAACAATTTAAAGTTTCAAGTGTGAGACATTTGTGGTGATATGTGCCCACTCTTTGCAAATATTTTGTACATTTTATTAACTGTTAATTAATTACTATTGCACATAAATTGAAAGCTCGAGACAAATTATTGATCATACTTTCAATGGTGTTAAAAAAAAACCTGTCGTTGCGACGATTATCAATTAAAAAAGAAAGAAAAGGTATTGAGCAAATTTTTAATAAATATATCAAAACCTTCTTAATCGCCTTAAAAATCGAAACCACAACTCGATGTTACGAGACAAGAGGATTAATTTTATTTCAAGAATTTCTAAATTCCGAAATTGACAGTTGCAAACGATAGATTTGGAATTTGTCAGTCGAGTTTCAATCGAGCCGTTTCAAAGAAATTATAATAAATTAAATTATAATATTTATTATGTTAAATTAAATTACAATGTTATTAATTAAATAATAAAAATGTTAAATAATATTAAAATATTAAATATTAGAAATATTAAAAAGATTATTAAATAACATTATGCGATGAATAATAATATAAACGGTATTTCGTACGTATCGATTCAATAGTAAAAAAAAAAAGAAAAGAAAGAACACAGAGAAAAGAACGTTTCCTTCGTAAGCTATGAATAACTATGAATTGGACTATGAAACGCCCACAGCAATTAGCACTGGGAAATATTCAAAACGGCGAAAACATGGCATATCTCCATAGAAATCGAGGAGGGAAGCAAAGCTAAACAGGGAATCTTCCCTCCAAGTGCGCTATCTGGAACACTATTATCCCTTATCTAAGAAAGTCATCACGTACGTGTAAAACGTGTCCTGGCGACCAATCCTGGCAGCAATAATACCGGCTCGTAATCGTCGATTCGGGGCCAATCGATTTCCACGGAAGACAAGAGCCACCGGCGTGTGTGTCGGAGCGCATCTCGCGCCCCACCCCTCTCTCGCTTCCACCCCCTCGCCGTGCTGGACCGGCGCGTTGCAATTTTATCCGTGGTAATAACCGGGGACCTGGAATCGGTTTGTTGACCGGAACTGGCCGACTCGGCACGTGGAACTCGACAAGTTTCCCTATTTTTAGAGATTGTTCGCTTGTTCGTCGAGGTCTCGCCCGATTCCCACCCCCGTGCTTCTGACGAGTGGGTGTAACTGCCCGATGGAAGACCGATTGAGAGAACGGAAGTTGGGCGAAATTTATTTCGAATGATAATTTGCAAATGGATACAATTAGTAGTGTGGAAATAATGGATCAATGATGTGTAGCTGATTTCGTTAACTGGAGGAATTTGAAGGCATGCAAGTAATTGGGAGAGTAAGTATAATTGAAGAAACTGATTGTTTGAGAAAATAATGTTTGTTTGACAATTGAAAGTTCATCGTTAAAATAACATTCGAAATAAATAACAAACGAAAAAGAATGTAAATCAAAATGATTTATTAGCGTGTTTTATCACGACAGAAATTTGTCTTAGCGTTAATGAACAAATTTCTTTTCTTTTCTCTACTGATGAAATACTTGAAATACTTTTTTTATATATATATATGTGTGTGTGTGGAGCATATTTAAGTTTCTTCTCGTCGTCATCAAGAAATCGAGCGATATTCATTTCAACTTGCGTCTGTAGTTAATCGTAACAACTGTGCCGTAATGGCAAGAATAATAAATATAAACATTGGACGCTATGAACCTTGAGAAACCAGTTGTTTCTATCAAAATCATAGAAATAACGAATAAAGATCCTGGCAAACAGTAAGTAATTTGTTTCACGAAATAACAAATACGTCACTTAATTGGAAGTAAATTAATTTAATTTTTCTATGAAATATACTCAGTAATGTAATTTCGTTATTTTACAAATAGATTATTTCCGAAATAACTTGAAAAAGTAATTTAAAAATAACGTTATTTGAAAATTTCTCAAAACACCTATGCAGGTCGAAATTGTATAAACTGTGTAAAATAATTGTAACAATGAAATTGTATAAATTGTAAACTAATTGCGACAATTAAATTGTATAAAAAATTTATTAGACTGTTATATAAAAAGTGCCGTAAAATTACAGTGATGGTGCAATCATGATAACCTGATTGACATTTGTTCAGGTTTCTATCGTGTTTTTCGTCAAGTATATTTCACTTTGCAACAACGTTACCTCTTGTAAATTTGCTTCATTAAGATATGAGAGAGATCTGAAATTTGATTTTCTACAGCAACAATATGCTGAAGCTACTTTCCAAAGAATCAATTTTTTAAATTCATTAAAAGCGCTTTATCAGCTTTTCGTGGCAAAACGTAATTTATCGATTGAACGTACAATGTCCTTGCAATTTTTGCGAATATTATACATTGAATGCATAAAAATTTAACAGTAGTAACAATAATCCTTCATTTTAATATTAAATATTTTCTCAATTAAACATCTTTTTCCGGACTTTATGGAGAATTAATTTCCTCAAATACCACTAAAAAGATATTTTTCTATAAAAAATCATTTCCATTCACATACACCAGAGTTGGACATTATTCAAATATTTATTTAAATATATTTTTTTAGTCGAATACTTTATCCGGATAATAGTCATTTATTATTCGCAGTAATTTGTTCTCTTTATTTATTCGAATAAATTTCTCGAATAATAATTACCATTTTGTATTTTAAATTTTGTGCATATTTTCATACATGTATGTTCAGTCACGTGTAATATTTGAAAAGATATTTATTGTGAAGAATAATATAAGAAAAATTGCCTCGTATTTACTTGATGTTTATTTTAATATTTTATATTTTATTTAATGTTTAATATTTAAAAACATTATATTAGAAAACATTATTTTAAAACATAAATGTTAGAAACTTCTTTATAAAATAAATAAATAAATATACAGTGACATTTTTATTCGAATGAATTTCAATACATCATACGAATAAATATTTATTCGATTGGATATTTGTTGAATATTGACGAATGAAACTTTATTCCTTATCCGTCAACCGAATAAAATTTTGCTCGACACATAGTTTTTCCAGTCAATTTCCAGTCATAGTTTATCGATTCGTTTCACACGCGTAAATAAGAAAAGAAAATTTCATATAAACGTGTATATAGGTAGTGTAAAATTTTAGTAAAAACAAAAATGAAACAATATTTGGTAACTACTTACAAAAAAGGAGTTTCGATAATATTTCAATACGTTTGTTGAAGTGAGATACACAAGTTATCTCAAACTTTACATTTCATATACAAAACAATTATTTTGAATGTCATTTCCTTGAACAAAATAACAATAAAGTAAAAATTGTTAAAAATTGTATTTCGAAAATAACATCAGAAATAAAATTTCCGGTACAAAACAATAACACGGTTAGCGTACATAATAACCACAAGTACGTTATCATTCCCTTTGCACGTTACATTTTGCTTATAATTTTTTAACAAAACTTCAAACGATCTGCGTACCTAAATTTTGTTTTCACTTATTCGTAGAATACATTGGCAGTTGGCTGAGAAAGTCCTAGGATATGAAGAATTAAAATGTAGATCGAAATTTTTATACTTTGAATTAATAACATTTTCCAAATATTGAACGATATTTTTAGTTTCATGACTAACTATTATCGCTTAACTTCGTTTATCACTAAACTATGGCAATATATATTTCATTCTAGCATTCAATAGCAAACACGAAATATCGCAAGCACAGTGACATACAGCGTTATAATTTTCAAACATTCATAGTAAAGAAAAGAAAGACTGAGAAGTACTTCAACCATTCATAATTTTAAAGAAGAAACTATAGAATTATAAATAAAAAGATGTAGAATTATAAGAATAAAAAAATATCAAATCGTCCCATAAACAATGTGGCTTTTTTTCAAGGTTCAAACAGATGATGCAATATATTGCCTAACCCTGGGATCTTTTTGTTTCAAGGAAACCTACTTAATGTTTTCAATAATTCTGTGACACAACAAAAGAACAAAGAAAGCGCCGAAAATGCATTTAAGGCAATACCGCTGCTGCAGCAATAGATAAGATGTGCAAAATTTATGGTCCAGGTACTGTGTAAGCCAAGGTCAGAGATGGTTCTTGAATCTACAGCCTCGAGGATGAACCAAGAATTTGATGACGAGAAACAATGCGTGCATCGATAGACGAAAACCACACTTTAACAATAAATTTGTGTAAACAGCTACGATCAATTCAACATTTAAAGGCTGTAGGAAAAGTCTCTAAACTGGGACTATGGTCCTGCACAAACTATGGATTTGAAACAACGAATAGAAATTCTCACCTCTGTAGATTAAAAGAAAGAACAGAGGACTGAAATCTGTTCATTCTTCTTCATTTCTTTTCTTTTTACGTCGCATCGACAGCGAGGTCATTAGCGACGACGGTGATATTAGGTATGTGTGTAGTAGTGTTGTATGTAGAGCTTTTGAGATATTTCAAAACTCTTTGTACGTCATTTTGAGAAGTCAGGTTTATGTTTGAGTCGATTCTGCGTCTCTGTCTTTGGGCTTCTGTGGTGTGGCATTTGTGCAGAATGTGTTAATGGGTGGTTATTGCAATGGCTGCACGTGGGAAGTGTAGTTGTTTTTAATTTTGTGTTTGTGCGTCAGCTTGGTATGACCAGTTCTTAGGCGTGTGATAATTATTCCTTCTCTTCTGTTGCTAATGTTGTTTGGTGTTTGTTGGTGAAAGTCTACTTTTGTGCAGTTGAGTGCTTTTCTTAGTTGTGATCCATGTATCGTTCCATTCATTTTTTATTACTCTTTTGCAATGGATCATTTGATCTTCACAGGGGATTGGAAGGTGGTTGCTGTTGTTAGCAAGTGAAAAAACTGTGGCTTCCTTCGTTGCTTCGTCAGCTTTTTCATTTCCTTCTATTCCTCGGTGAGCTGGAATCCAGATAACTGTAGCTTTTGTGTTAGGTTGAGTCTTGCATGGCGATTATCAATTGGTTACCTTGTTCATATGATTTCGTTAAGGATTTTGTATATGACGACCTGGGCTTCGTTATTTGAGTGTGCATGTTGCAAGGCTTCCGGAATGGCACAAGTTTCGGTTGTGAAGATGGAGAGATTTTGGCTTTTTCTGTAATGATGGCGTATCCAACTTCGAAATTTAATTTCCATTCAAAAAATCTTTTCCAACGCCTCCAAAACACTGTCCTAATGGAAAATTTTTCAACTCATAACGCAATGTTCGAAAATAACCCGACTTATTTTTATAACCGAAACAGAAGAGCTTTCATCGAAAATTTAAAATTAAGATGGAAACAAGTTGAAATATAAAATATATTTTAGGATGAATACATCTTTTTCTTCTTGTATGTGTGTGCTACCTTCAAACTTACTTAAAAAAAATCGCATTATTTATGAGACGATCCTTCTCGAAAGACCCTGCTCGATGACGGAAGGCAATTTCGTTAGGGGAAGAGAAAAAGGACAAAAACAATGTCAGGAAAAAGAAAATCGAGAGGAATACGGCAAAGCTATCATTTTCACGGATACGTTAGGGGAGGAAATGCGGTTACACTCACCATCGAGTTAGCGATTGCGGGGAAGAAAAGATTTTTTCCGAGGTCCACGGAGGGGCGGTTCACCCTCTTGATGTCGCGTCTAGAACGATGAATCACGAAGCAGCTGCGAGCATCGCGGAGAAAGGGGCGAAACCGGAAAGGGGAGGCTTGACGATTTTAAGAATGCTGTCGTTGATTAATTTGGGTGAAGTGTGAAAGATTTGAAGAAGGTTTCGACCTGTATTTTCCTACAAATGTCAGTTCAACAGCATTCTTCACGCGAGTGTTGCTTTCCTTACGCTCGGAAATCTTGGGACAAATATTTTTATGATAATAAAAAGTACAATAAATTGTTACAGTAAACATAGTTTCTACAATAAAGACTTTATTAATATCAATATATCGTATTATCATATATTCTATATTCTTGTAGTGAAAATAAATGCAGCCCATATTATAAATTATAAATTATATTTACAATTTTTAAAATGTAAATGTAATAAATTATATTACAATTTAATAAACATGATATAAAAAATTACAATGTAATAAATATAATATAATGCAAAAATAATATATTATTAAAATAAGAAATTATATTTACAATTTTCACAATGTAATAAATATAAAAAGTAAAAAATTATATTTACAATGTAATGAATTACATTACAAATTAATAAACATAATATAAAAAATTACAATGTAATAAATATAATGTAATGTAAAAATAAAATGTAAAAAATTATATTTACAATATTTAGAATGTAATGAATTGCGTTACAATTTAATAAATATAATATAAAAAATTACAATGTAATAAATATAATGTAATATAAAAATAAAATGCAAAAAATTATATTTACAACATTTACAATGTAAATTACATAATATGAAAGCATAATATATGCAATACACAATATAAATTGCTGTATTTACAATTAAAACAATACATGTATTATATAATATAATTGAATACAATAAATATAAAAACATACTGTATGCAATAACAATTTGTTAATACATTAATACATATATATATATATATTTAATATTCGTTAAAATATATAAATAATAAAATATATAAATAAATCACAAAATATTAGATCTAGAAGATTATTTCATGCAATTGTCATACATTGTACTAACAATTTTTTTTTCCTCTTGGAAAATTATAAATTCATTAGTAGATACTCTTGCCACCATTTGTCAATTTTTGACAACTGTTTTTTTCCAATGTTGTGGAAATAGTAATTAAAGTCATCTAGGATTCTCATCCTTGATTAAATGTGAATCTTTTCTCGTCGGAGAACTTTATATATCGAACGTATCATTCAAAATTCGGTCCGACAGTGCAAGTATGTGTTTGTAATAATAAATATTTTCGTCATTTATTTGCATTCTTTTATGTGGCGAGTATAACTTACTTACTAACCTGCGTAGTGAAAAGTAACTGAATTTAAATGGCAACACTTTAACAAATATCCCAACAATAAGTGAATGCAATAAAAACTTTGAGAAATTTTGATGATGATTCTTTGCTCAGACAACTTTGTATTATTATTCATATTTGAAAGTTTGTGACGTTCGTTGCGTTGAATAAACTTGGACGTGTCAAATAAATGTCCAGAGGAAGATATTAAAATTGAAAATTAAACAATAGTTATTTTTTCTGGAATAATCCATTTTTTTACGATTACACGATTTTACGCCAATGGAACGCGAACGATTTTTAATTCAAACGAGTAGCAAAATCCTTCCCTGTCGATTAATTAACAAGATACGATAAGTAAGTGAATAAAACGGATGGAAAAGAGTAAGGAAACGAGGACGGCTATTAAAGTGAGGCCATTGACCCGTAATAACAGGGTTTAACGAGATTGTTAATTAATAAATTGAAAAGGAATGAATTGAAAGCGAACAGTTTTCGAAGCGCGAAAGCAACTAGTGGCAATCAAGTCAATGGTGTTCGAATTAATTCGAGAGAAAAGTTTCATTTCATTAATATTAAAATTATTACGATGCCCGAGCGGTAATAATGATAATGAAAGATAAAAATAGGCGTAACAGGTTGCAATTGGTATTAATAAAATCATTGTTCCGTAATAGAAAGTGAAAGCGTCGGTGTAATATTGAAATACGGATAAAATAAAATTAAATATGGTAAATATAAAATGCGCGCTGTTAATATGAAAATATTAAAAGTATCTTACTATTGGAACAGTGGAATAAAAATACCTGCAAATGTTTATTCTCATCCGTCTCTTGAATGTTAATTTCACACATTTCGTGATATGGTCGTGTTGTACAAATCAAACACAGTATACATGTATGTCCCACGTAACACTTTTTCACGATTTTTCAAGTACTTGCGATAATTTGAGAAAAAAGTGTTTCCAACAAGAGTTGATCAGTTTTCGATTGGCTATAGTGCAATAAAAAAAATGTTTCCCTTTTTTTATAATTGTCAAAGTCATCCTCGGTTTTTTTAAATGGCACTTTATATTTTTGACTCGATGGTATTGTAGCTCGTATTCAACGACCTAGTATACCGTGACCTTCGGATCAAATCTTGAAGACAAAGGAATGAAAATTTCAACTAATCTACTTTTTCATATATTGATCTTCTACTATTGTGTCGATTTAATTTATTCAAGTGACAAATTATCAAATCGAACGATAATAAAAATTGCGATGAAAATTGTTAATTGTCACCATTTATTTATTTATTGAGGAAAAATGAAGAATTACAAATACGCGACGATGTGGATATTATTATCGATACGAAAATTATTCTTTCAACGACGAAAACAGACGTAAACACGCAGAAATGATGAAATGACATTACGCGTGATAACTAACGAGTGACCCCAAACGACGAGAGGCATCTTAATGAAATAATAAATGTATTTCGACCAATGGAACTACGAGTCAGTAGTACACAACTTCCTCACGACGATGCCGTGCAATTTTTACACGCATTCCGCCGATATACTTCTTTCACACTCCCCTCCATCCTGCGAGTGTTCATTTTTCCCTTTTTCCAGTTCTTTTTCTGGCGTTTCCCATTTGCTAGATCGCACACAATTTACTGCTGCTGTTCAATGACAAACTTCCGTTTGCCAGGTTTCACTCAATTTTCCAGTATCACGTACAAACAAACAAAAAGAAAAGAAAATGATAAAGAGCAAAAATAGAAGAAACAAAAATATAACAATACACATAAAAAGTGTAAAAAAATAACGAAAGGGAATGGAATGAATTTACTTTTTTTTTTTTCTAGTTTGAATTTAGAACAATGAGATACACAAATCGATGATTAATGCAAATCGTGGAAATTACAATTACTTAAAATAAAGAACGAAGGAAGAGTAGTTGGTGCAGGAATTCGTGACGAAACATCAAAGAAAATAAAATTCAGGTTTGGGTGAACGTATTCAGGTGAACGTAGGAATTAGCATAACACGTTTGGAATTCCAAAATGACTAATCGAAGAAGACAAAATTAAGTACTCGATGCACGTAACATGGCAGGTTCATTTATCGAATATTTAATTTACGTAACGTTTATAACATTCTAAATTGCTGTCCCATATCAGTCTCCAAATAAAAGTTTAAATGTACATTAAATACATTTGTCGTTTATTCGCAACTTTTAAATTTTCGTAACGATACAAACATGCCTATTACCAGAGGCGAATTTGAAATTCTGTGTTATTTTGTGAAAAAATTTATCAACTTCACAAATACAATAATTTGACACATTTCCTTGGAAAATTTGACATACTTGTCAAAATCTAAGTTAAAACGAAGAAACGTCAACGAAATTGAAACTATGAGAAATATCGATTATTTACAATAAACCTGGCGTTTCCAAAAATTATTCAACATCCTACACAAACTACATTTTCAAGTACCAATTTATAAAGTTATCCTTAAAACTAATTCGTCTGTACATGGTGGATTAATAACGTTTTTTCCTAAACAAGAAACGTATAGTGAATTAATCTGAACAATAAGTCTTAAACGATAAGTCAAAACACAAAGGAAGAAAGCAGCACTGTATTTTGTAAGCAAGATTATAAAATTATGAAATTTTTTTGTACTTGTATCACTTTTCTTCAGAAATGTAGATAACCTTCAATTTTTCAAATAGAATGTTGCACATTTTTTTACATCGTATGAAAATGTTATTCAACCATCTGTTATAAAATGATCTTTGAGAGTCAAGAACAATAGAAAATGTTTGAACATTTTATAAACACATCTCTTATATATTAATAAATAAAATGATACGAAATGTTTGAAATTTTTCGTTCGTTTTCAACTTTCTTTGATACACCTGTTGTAACAATGATACCATGTATAATACCAAAAAATATTTAAAAAATTGGAATGGAGGTCACCTTTATTTTAAAAAAAAGTAGTGCAAATACAATAAAATTTCAAACATGATGCTTTTGATAAACGGTATTACCTTTTTTCCATACCTATCGTTTAAAATTCTAGTTAGTAAACGTCCTTGAATATATATATATATAT
Organism: Tetragonisca angustula; assembly: GCA_036937485.2. Lineage (NCBI taxonomy): Eukaryota > Metazoa > Arthropoda > Insecta > Hymenoptera > Apidae > Tetragonisca > Tetragonisca angustula. Next base: position 526,426 of record JAWNGG020000041.1, read on the forward strand.
ATATATATATATATATATATATATATATAACCAATTTTCTAAATTTAAAACCGCCCCTATCTTTAATTATTGAACATGTAAGCAACATTCTCAACAATGTTCAAATTTTCTTTACGAATCAGGTGGAATCGAACAACATCATTTTAAGTTGCAAGGAATGAGAAAATGTTGAAATTTAACATACTTACTAGAAACAAATGAATCCAGAAGCAATGAATTAATTTACACAACTATTGCCAGTGACACGCAAATCTAAGAACCCGTAATTAATTGACTTGCGTATGTACGTGTAATATTTCAAGCGTAAATGTCACAATCCATTATTGCCATTGACACACTTTTGCGTAAGTTCGTAGACAGGTCAATTTGCATATCTAACATTTCAAACACAGAAAGCTGGCAATCAATGACACACTTGTGTGCAAATCTAAAGATATCCGATTAATTAATTTAGAGTTCTAAAGAGCTTCTTTTTCAATTTTTTCAACAAACAAAACGTTTTCTTCTTCTGAGAAAATTCAATTTATTTATCAAATAATATCAATAGCATTAAAATTTATTAAATATTTGTCAATTTCTGGCGAAACATAACCGACATATTTTTTTTCTTTTGAAAATGACACCTCGAATGAAAAAATTTTATTCCATTTTAACTCGCTTTTATAGATAGAATGTCCTGTCGTGTTGATTATTCGCCCCTATGTAGTACGTAATTAGCCAAATTTAAGTATTTAGGTATATTTTTAGACAAATCTTTAATACTTGATTTCTTTGAAAATGATTTTATTTTTCCTTTTCGATTCATTCTTTCATGTAGAATCGCCTCTTAGAATTAAAATTGGTTGATTGAATAAAAAGGTATGAAATTAATAAGTGAGAATCTTTATGGAATCTTAAATTTTTATGGACACAATTACTGGCCAAATGTGACCTAGCAGAAATATTAAACTACCTAGTAGTGTAATAACTATACATTTCAAGAAACATCAAATGTTAATATTACAACCAGTACCTAACTCTCCATCTTCAAAAGAATTTTCAGTAAATGCTAAATTAAATTAAATAAATAAATAAACTAAATTAAAACTAATTGACTGTCACTCGTTTGACGTTTAAATATTAAATATTTAAACGTCAAACAAGTGACAGTCAATTAATTTTGATTTATTTTATATTATATTATATAATTTCAATTTATAACTTACAATTAATTTTAATTTACTTTATATTATATTAAACAATTTTAATTTATTTTATTGTATAATAATAAATATTGATAAATATTAAATATTTAAACGTCAAACAAGTGACAGTCAATTAATTTTGATTTATTTTATATTATATTATATAATTTCAATTTATAACTTATAATTAATTTTAATTTACTTTATATTATATTATACCATTTTAATTTATTTTATTGTATAATAATAAATATTGATAAATATTAAATATATAAACGTCAAACAGATGACAGCCAATAAAAATATCGTGTAATATTATTGTTTGACGTTTAAATATTTAACATTTATCAATATTTGTTATTACATTGTATTATGATAATAAATATTGATAAATATTAAACATTTAAACGTCAAACAAATGACAGTCAATAAAAATATTAATATTTGACCTTTGAATATTTAATATTTATTAATATTTACTATTATATCGCGAAACAATTATATTTATAATATTACGGGACATCGTCTGTGCTTTGCAGCAAGCTATTAAAATATTACACCGAACGAACGGTCAACGTGTCAATTTCCACGTCACGTAAACCGACTGTTTTTCTCCTTGGACGCGCTTCTGCCGTTAACTCTCTCCTGGAAGCTGAGAGATAAAGTACCCTTAGGCCTCGGCGGGCAACGCTGATAAAACGAGTTAAAGTTGGCCTGATCGGTCCCGAAATCGAGCCCGGCGCCGCTCGGGAGGAATGCAGGTTACGCGGGTTGTCCTTCTGCCGAACGTGTCCCGTTATCTGTACACCTCTGCGCCCAACCTGCACGTGTCTGGCACCGTCAGACGGTGAAAAGACGGCGGGAAGGACGGTGGAATCTTACGGGGCAGGTTACGCACTTTCCACACTTTTGTCATTAATTATCATCGGTACGTGCGTGGCTGTTCGTGTGGTGTAACCGAGCCAGTCGCTCGTTCGACCTTGCCGGAGTGAAATACGCTGGAAACGCACCCTCCTCTTGCTCTTGACCGCTCGCTTGGAAACTCCAATGGAACTTCGCCTGTTCCACGTACCTCGTTGTTGTTTCGAAATTTTCTCAAAGACGTCAAATTTCATTCCCTCTCTTTTTGCAACAGTTTCGAGTGCAACGTAGTTCGTGTCTTTCCTTTTTTTTTTTTTTTTTTTTTTTTTTACGTTTAGTGACTGATTCACGTGCCTTTAGACAGACACTGTTGTTTCTGGGTGAGTTTAGTGGTGAATGATCGCGCAGAGAGAATTCTGGTGGAATTGAAAAGTGTTTGTTACTCCAGGGTATTGAGTAAACAACACAGTCATGAAAGTCTTGCGACGAAAGTGACGCAACTTTCGAGAAAGTATCATTTTTTTTAATTAGCAACATGTTTGCAAAACATGTTTCGTTATATTATATTTGTTAATATAACATTAATGTAATATATTAATCGTGTTTTACTATGTTACGTTATATTATACTTGCCAATATAATATTAATATAATATATTCACCATGTTTTATTATATTACATTATATTATATTTGTTAATATAATATTAATATAATATATTAATCGTGTTTTACTATATTATATTATATTACATTTGTTAATATAATATTTTAATAAAATTAAATAATTTAAAACAATTAAATATTTTATTCGTTATGTTTATTAACACGTGAAAGACTCAGGAGTCAATTAGTGTAAGCGACTAGTGCAAATATCATTCGATATTGAAACTGTCAATCGATGGAACAGTTTAGTCACTATTTCTAATAATTTGAATAGCAACGTTGTTTGTAATAATATTTTTAATAGTTTTGGTTATTATATTCTAACAATTGTGTCACAGTGACTATTTAATAATGATTAAATTTTCACAGCGCAGATTGTTTAATCGAAAGTAATTTATTGTAAACTGTCCATGTAATATTAAATACTCTGGTATTTCATTGTAGTTAGTTGACACTAATAGAGAATAGCGAACACTTGAATCGAGATTCGATCAATTATTGACGAGTGCAAATTAATTAAAAAGAACAATGTAACTCAAAGTGATTAACTCAAATTATGAAAATCAACGAGTAAGATTATTCAAAAAAAAATTGATGAAGAACTGTCTCTGCACGTTTTTGTAGTGATGGCTCGAAAGTCAATTTGTACCACTTTCGTCGCAAGAAATCGATGTGCAAATTCAAATTATTCAATTATTATTGAAGAAAATGTTAGAAATATATATTATTATTTATTTGGCGATGCTTCTGAAATTTTTTCACTGAAAAATGTAAACAAATCGAAACAAGAAATTACAAAGTCTATTCAAGTGTATAAAATTGATTGGTTTGTATAGCAAGTTGTTTTGCATCACCTCAACGATCGTATTAACGCGTATCATTTTGTTGATTAGTTTCTAGAAATTTTTTTAGAATTAAATAATTTTGAAGATTTCGTCTCTTCAACAAAAAATTGTACCTAAATAATTTGTGTGTCTCTACATTCTTCGAGTTGTATAATTACTCTACTTGTCCTGTAGAGGACATCTTTCGTATACTGAAATGATTAGTATTTTGTTGTTGACAACACGATAAACTTAAATTGTTTCTGTAATGAAAAATAGTTCTTTTCATATCTTCATATCAACTATATTCTCAATTTCATATTGTACATCAAGTATTTTCTATATTTGTTCTATAATTAATATAATTATGAACAATATTTATCCATACTCTGTGTTTCTCTATTTCACGTGGATAAATTATGTATTCTTCAGTACATACTTTTAATATTATAATATAATAATTATGTACAATTATTTTATAATTATTAATATTTAATATTTTGAAAACTGTAACAAATTCATCATACAACCCAACAACTTTATTATTATAATTATAATCAGAGTAAGTTTTAATCATTTTACTGTACACATTTTTTCTCAGATTCTGTTTCTATGTTTTTCTGAACAAGCGCGAAAAGTATTGTCGTTATATTTAATCTAATATACAAGACCCGTAAAACATTCGAAATCCTTCTTTTTTCTGGATTAATTTAAAATTTGACAGGCGTGTACAGACTCTGATGACTGACTGTACGCAGTGGCTATGAAAAATATTGACGTACAAGCTTGTTTTCCAATGAACCGTGTTTTTATGAATAGACTGTGAATTCTCGTGCATTCGTGGGCAATTTGAAAGCGCAGAAATTAAAAAATGCTCAACATACCAAAAATATAGTGCTTTCTATTTATTACATAATGGTAGCTGGTACATGCCGATTCTATTTTTTAAATTATATCTGCAGAAATGTGAATTTTCGTAAAAATTCACTTTGATGATTCTACATTGCATTTTCACGGTATCAAATAATCGTAGTTGAACAGGATGTTTCCCAAATCGTGGCACAACCGGTCAGAGAATAATTCCACGTGCAAAAATAAAATCGAGAAAAGGGAATAAAAATTTTTCGTAGTCTAGTTTCCAAAAAAAAATTGAGTTTAAAATACGACAAATTTTGTTGTTAAGCCAACGCAATGACCCCAAGGTCATCAGATCTCACTCTAGATTTTTACCTAGTCACGTGAAAGAAGTAGTGAAAAGCTCCCAGAATAATGAAAATTGTCTCTAAATATGAAGAGAAAAATTTCTTCGTCTTTCATGCACAGATTTTACAAAATTAAAATATTTAAAACTAATAGTTTTTCGACACACGTAAGTTAACGTTCTCTTTTAGAGAATTAAAAATTTGAAACAGTGGAAGTGATCTTGAAACCTCTGAAATCCTTTCCATCCACAGAAAAGTTATTATTTCTATAATAATGAACAACTTTTGTTAATAAAGTTTTTCCATATCTGCAAAAATTCTTGGAAAACATTTTACACTGTATATTTGTGTCTTTAAATCATATTTAATTATATCACAATATATTATAGTATAATATTTATTCATGTGACATTTTCAATTAGATAAATTATTTATTCCAAATTACTTTGTTCATTTAATTTTATTGTAGATAAATTATATATATATATATATATAAATATATAATTGAATTAATTGAATATTCAATTGATTTAGAAAATATATATATATATTTTAACATAAAAATATTAATTTTACAACAACCATTTATAAATCTCAAGATAAATAATTTTATATTAAATTGTATTAAAAACCTTTAATATTAAAAAATTTGAAAAAATATTTTTCAATATATACTTGTTTGTTTAAAAATTTATTCGTTTAGAGCATATTGTACATCATATTTAAATATGCTTTGGTTTAATTTAAAAGGTACGTTAGGTTTGGTTTGGTTTGGTTAGGTTAGGTTTGGTTTAGAAGGTTTAAAAATTATTCACTGAGAATCGTGTTGGTTACGATAGTAACTTAAATCGCTTCTGTGCGGTTTATGCTAACCGCAAAAATTTATTTTATTGACAATGAGCAAGGCTTAACAATCAGGAAGTCATATTCAAAATAAGAAAAGTAGGAATAGAAATTATTTTTCTTCTATTTTTTTTTTTTTCTACCATTGGAAAATATATTTCTAGTTTAGCGGCTCTTCTCAATTTTCATTATTTCGTTTCTATTACCGTTTCTTCAAACAAGAGGTTCATTTCATCAATTAAAACAAGAAATCAATCGGGAAAGATGAAATAAAAATCGAACAACTTATACAATGATTTTATCAAACATTTGTGGCTCAATTTTATTTCAGGAAATCTTTCGTTCAAAATGTGAAGGAGCAAGTCGAAAAGGAAGAATAAAATTTTTTCATACAAGATTCATTTTCCGAGAAAATCAAGTATACTTGAAAATTTGTCAAAATATACTTGAACTTGGCGAATTCTGAATCTAACCCTAGAAGATTATTATACGTGAGAAAGTATAGAATAAAACTTTTTGTAAGATGCTGAACCAAGAAAATTTCTAACAAAATAGTTTCGAAATGATTCAAAGTCTATTTAGTTGAAAAAAAAAATGAACAAATTTTATTCTACGTTTTCCTGTTAACCAAATGTTTCCCAAAATGTAGTATATTAATAACAATGCATTTTTAGAAACTCGAACGATATATATTTTATGACATAAAATACATAAATAGATCGCTTGTATCGTTTGTTACATTATAAATTCTTCTTTTCTGTTATGTTTGGAATTAATCGAATTCCAGTATGCTCGATGAATGTTTTCAAACTCGATTTCCTCCAAAACGAAGCATCTTGCAAGAAAATTTGATTCTTTACTTTCAACTTACTTTCTCTCGCTTGTACCATCAACGTTGAAACACTCTGTATATTCAGATTGATTATTCTTTGAATTTCATATTTTGTACATATTATACAGGGTGTCGCAAACTAAACGGCTACTCTACTTACGAAAGGAACGTAAATCTGCAGATAGAAAAAAAAATGTTTTTTAAAATTCGAGATCAGACGCTTTGTTGCAAAATTATAAACAGTGTGAACATGAAATGCATGTATGTGCAAGTTGCGATGCATTTTTCATTATATACGAAAGTTAAATATGTACATGTTTTATAATCATGTACTAGCAATTTTTCCTGACATTGATTATAATAAATAATGTAATAAATAAATAATAAATGTAATATAATACGATATAATAAACACATAAATAATATTATATATATACGTATATATTACAATATAATAAATAAATAAATAATACAATAAAAAATAATTACCTAGTATTTTTAATTCGGTTATTTCGGATTGTCGATACAAATTTTCAACTTCTTGTTTCGAATTGTTGCTTTTACATTTGATGTCGATGAATAATAGAATTGACAGCATTGTGAAATTGAGAATCTTCAAAGCTATGTTTTAAACTTTCTCTATGTTAAATCAAGCTTCCGTCGAATCATTTCAGATCGTTTGTTTTGAAATTCTCCGTGAGTGAATTGGTAAAGAAAAAATACGTACAATTTTGCGTACAATATTTGTTTATAATTCTGTAACAAAGTTGACAAACTTTATACATTCTTTCTTTTTTTTGCTCGTAGTGGAAGCACAGAGGGGGCAAACGGTGAGTCGATGCTCTAGAAAATGACCATTGACCCGTGAAAGGAGCAACAAAATTTCATTTCTCCATTTTATTCCCTGTTGAGCGAAATGTTTCATCCGAGACACTTAAACCATAAATTTCGAATTTGGAACGCGATATGATCGAACACTCGAGCCAATTCATCCAACAGTTAAAATATTCTCGTTCGCGCAATACACAGCGAGCGTGAAGAACATAATCGTCCAATTATTTCTACGATTCCTAATCAAATGGCCTCGAAAATTTCTCGTAAATGTCGGAGGAGCGTAATGGAAATACTGGTTTACGAGATTTGCAAACAACGAACCTCTTCTCTCGAGACTAAAGTGACAATTCACCAAGATTGAAAAAAAAATTATTCTTCCAACATTTTCTGAAAAGTAACGAGCACTCGTACTTTTATATATCGTTTTGCACAATAACGTACCAATACTTGGACTTTGAAAGATTTTTCAGTACACGTAGTCGACAAGAAAATTGGTGGGGAATGGATTGTACAATGAATTCGCTCACCAGTTCGAATATTAACACAAGCATCAGACGATCAAGGCGTAAAATTTTCATCAGAGACGTTGAAATAAATGAAACAGGAAATCTTTATGGTACACAAACTTTTACTTATGTATTTTACAAAGGATCATTCAAGTCTCCAAAAATATACTGTTTTATATCTATAAAATATTTGACAAAAATATTCAAATGGTCATTTTGACCATCTCGGTAGTGTTAATGGTATGTATCGTGGAAACTATAGCGGAGAATGTACATAATTTATGAGTAAAGTTAAACAAAGAAACACATACTTGTACTTGTATTACTTGATGACAGAAATAGAAATTTAAACGATACAAATCGATATAACATGAAAAATATAAAATATGAAAAGAATTATTTTTCATTAGAAAAAATAGTGGATTCACGATTGTTGAACGATTTCAGTTTACTGCGTCATCGACAGTAGAGTACTAATCATTCCAAAACGCGAAAAAAGTGTTCTTTACATATATAATATAATAATTTTTATATTAGTACAGATAGAAAAAAAATTGTGTAAAAGAAATCTTTAAAATTTCTATGTAGAGTAATCAATCAAATAATACACGTTAATATCGTCATTATGCAAATTTTACACAATCCAATAGATTCGGAAAGAGCTCAAAATGTCTTCGTACGTTGTTGTATTTTTGTTTGTATTTCGTTCAACTGCGATCAACGAAAATTTATATACAAAAATTCCTCTCACAAAGTAAAATCAATCACTTTGAGTTTCGAATTTGGAACGTTTCCTCTAATATCAATTTAAACAACAATCCACAATTGAAACGTCGAAGCATTGAAACAATCATCTTTCGGACATTTTCCAAAAGTTGACGTGCGAATTAAATATTAATCCCCGAAACGGCGACTGAAAAAGTTCCAAGATTCTCTGAAAAAAAGACGCAAAAGGTTAACTATTAATCCGCGAGACGAGAACTGAAAAAATTATTCTTTGGTGATTTTCTGGAAATTAACAGGCACAAAAGATAGGAATTAAATAACATTGAAGAAATTATCCTTCGGACAAGCACAAAAGATGTAAATTAAATATCAATCCACGCGATGACAGCAGCAGGCGAACAGTGAAAAAAATCATTTCCACGAAACGGAAAGGTTGTGGAACTTTAACAAGTTCTGCTTAAAACACGGAACGATAGAACTTTTTTTTTAAACGAACGTTCTCACGTTGCAAGTTCCAACGAGAACAGATAAAGAAACGTTCTTTAGAAACGAAAGCTTCGGTTTGAATAGATGTTGCGCGTGAGACGTAAGAGTAAAAATTTTTTCATTGCGCCGAATGAACGTTGAAACGTGTTCCAATCCAGCTGTAACAAATTCTGAATGTCATTCAATGAACGATGTCAAACAGTTATCAGTCGATGATCCAAATATGTTATTCATTTGGAATATTCACGTGGATAATTTTGCAGTTTAAAGTTTATTTGGATTTCTCTGTGGGATGAACAGTTGGGAAGCTAAAATATTTACAGAATAGTACAATACCTGTGTTGTCACATCGTCATTTTGGCTAATTGAGCTGTTGTTACGTTTAATTTAAATTTTCAATAATACGATGTCATTAACTTTTATGTGATCATTGTAATATCAACAATAATAATTAAAACGAATAATTTATACAATATCGTTAAACATATTATTTAAGCAATTGTCAAGAAGGAAAATTGTCATCTAATCTGTCATTCTAAACGATTCGATTGTTTTTACCAATGGTGACCTTTGACACATTTCTACAAATATCACGAATTTTATTTGCCGTGTCGATTGCGTAATAGTATAAAAATCCGTCATTTTATTACAATAAAATGTCTTAAATTTTCGGGAATATTCAATTTGCAAAATATATAAACAAACGCTCGTTTACAATGACAAGTGATCTGTTTGAAAATAATTGATTACCCATTCAAACAGAATGTTTTTTAAAAACAAAGGATAATTTTCTATTTCTCAAAATCTCAAAGTATCACGATTTTCTTTTCCTTTCTCTTTGTTTTGCCCAGAAAAACTTTCATCGATATATTTTTGTTCGTACTTTCTCAAGGGAAGAAGCAAAACATTCTTTACAATTAGTATAACAATTTTTCACAAGTACGTCGACACTGCGCAACAACCAAAGTCGTTGATACAACGAATTTTAGATCTTCATTCCTTCTTTAACTGCTTAGAAAGTCTTTCCGTCAAAATTAATATTGACTTTTGTTTCGACAGAAGCACAATTATATAAATTTATTTGGTTTAATTACTTATACACTTTGATACGTAAATTATCTTTGACATATCAAAGATTGTTTCAATGTTACACAGATTATTATATTCACAACATAAAGAAGAGAAGAAATTATTGCAGTTGAAGTAAAACTTTTCATTGTTTTATTAATAAATCTCTAGGTAGAATAAATATTTTAACCGAAACGGAATGAAAAATTTTGCGAATTTGAGACTAGAAAAAAAAAAAAAACATCAGTTTCTGTTCGTAAAAAAGAAAACGTATTACACTAGTGCTACTGTGAACGAATTACATCGCGTTACTAACAATAAGAGTAGCACTTTTTCCCACAAGAATTGCGTAGAAACAGACAAAATGAATAATTGAAATAAAAGATAATTGTTTAATTCCCAAAATTTCAAAAACTTCCATCGATGCGTAATGCGATGATTGAATGCAACAGTTTTATACAATTATAAATATACAATTGTGCCGAATTGTGCCAACTAATTTTACGTGGATTATTACGTTCATACATGAATTGTTATATTTGCAATGTGAGAGAGAAAGAAAAAATTAACTGCAATTTGAATGAAACTTTTCTTCGTTGAAAATTAACAAACCTCGAAATAGAAAATTTTTGAATTGAAATGAAATGCATTTTTTGCACTTGAAACTTAAAAAAAACACCTAGAATAAAATTAGAATGATTTCAATTCGTGTAACAGCAGTGTTACATCATGAAACTTTAATTTATTCTTTGTAATTTATTTTTTATATTTATTATTTTATATTTATATTTATATTTTCTTTGCTATTTTATCATATTTTATTTTATTATTATATTCCATTTTTATTATCGACATTTATATTTATATTCTTTTCGTTCTCCTTAAACAAAACGAAACAAAGCACAACCGTTCATCCCTGAAAATTCCAAAATCAACGAAACGCGCGAAACAACTAACCCAACAAAATAATAATTGCTTCGCAGAGAGAGAGAGAGAGAGAGAGCTTTGCCGCGGAGCAAAGTTACGCGTGAGAGTGCGCTGAATCCGATCATGAACGAGCGAGCAACAACCGGTGGAACGCGCGACGAGCTGGAGAGGAAAAGGTGGAGAGGACAAGAAGCCGGTTGGAGGCCGAACGATCCGTGAAACTCGAATCACCGGAGGCGAGAAGAAAGAAAGAGAGGCGAGACACTGGATTCGTTTGTTTCCACGCGAGGGGATCAAATGTCGCCGACAGTTGCCTCGATCCTGACGCTGTCGCTTCTGCTGGCGCTGCCGCTTCCCGCGGCGGAAGCCGGCGAGATCACGGATCTCTTCGCGCTCATACGAAACACGCTCAAGTATTGGCGCAGAGTCTACCAGATGTACGAGGAGGAAGTGACTCTCGGCTACTGCTGGGCCGAGTACCTTCTGCGTCGCGAGCGCGACGCGAGAAACGCCAGCCAGTTGGTCGATCCGACCAATCTCGAGTCCGTCGCGCCCATCGACGAGAACGACAGTTTCGAGAGAGAGCAGTGGATCTTCGCGGTGCAAGGCCACGGAGCACGCGCCAAACGATCTTATCCCACGAGGTGTCACAAGTACGACGCAAAAGTGTGGACTCGTCCGAGTGACGCTAAACTAAACTCGCGATCCAACGAAATCAGAACGAAATTAAAGAGGAGTTTGAGTTTTAGTTTTCAATCCGCTGGCAATCGCCACGGTTCTGACTATGCGAATGCCAGGGGACTTTCGAAGAGTATGGTCGATTTTCGAAGAAATTCGAATTCGATCGAAGCGAAGGAAGGGCAAGTTGGCGAAAGATTTCTTCGGAATCTGGCGCGTCGCGGCAGACGTTCCAGCGGAATACCGAGCCCCACGGACATCGGGGAAATTTCGAAGATCGCCCCGGATGCCTTGGCAAGTTCGACCAGAGCCACGGCATCTAATAAGACCAAGTTTAAATTGAACGAGTTATGCTCGTGGCAGGGATCGAGGACGGCAGTGGACGAGACGGGAGACGCGTTTCCCAAAGACACCCGCCTCGCGAGCAAACGTCTCGTCGAAACACCGGGCCTCGGCTCGTCGAACGCGAAACTTTCGAATAGTTGGCAGGGAATTCCCGGCGTGGTTCGCGAGGTGAAAGTTTCATCGAGCGGGCAAAGAATCGGCGGGTCGCGATCGATGAGCTGTCGGCAGACTGTTTGGCCGCCGATCGTCGCCGACGTCGAGAGGCTTTCGTCGAGCCTCGAACGATTTGTAAACGCGCGTCGTAAACTTTTGTCTCGAAATTCGCGGTCGATAAAGCACGAACCAGTCGTGGAGGGAGTTTCGAAATTTTCGAGTCACGTGCTCCCGAAAAGTCCACTCTCAACGGCGAACAGAGGAAGGAACAGTACCAAACAATCGTCGCTTTTCGTCGGCAGCCAGCGATTCGTGGTGGATCGTGGCAGTGGATCGACGGCGATCGAGGCACGCGAACTGGCCACCACGCACCAGATACTTTTCCATTTTCAACGAGTGTTGGGAGCGTTTCTCACGACCTTGGGATTCTTTGTGAACGTGGGCAGACAGCTGATGGACTACGTGGACTCGAACAGCGCGCTCGCTTGCACCAAGGACTACGTACTGGGCAAGGCTGTGCATTGGATAGATTCGTGAGTCGAGCGGTTCGACGTTCAAAATTCTTCAAAATTCCAACGATTCAGCTGTTTTTTGAGCACTTTGCGTGCTTCTGATCGCGAGTGAATCTTTTGTCTCGTAATACAGGGTGGCCATTGAATTACTAAAGGGTTCGAAGAAGTTGTCCATTTTCAATCTTTTTCATTATCTTTTTCAGTTATAGATTATAATAGCATCTCTCGGAGATTAAAAATGCACAATACTGAAAGAAATTCATACATAGTAAAAATAACAATCCAAAATAATGAAAAATTAGAAAAGCACGTGTTTGTAAATGTTATTTTTGTTTTATACCACTCAGTCTTTCAGTGACCACCCTATGCAATATCGAATCACTCTCCTCGTGGTTGTGCGAATTATAGTTTGAAAAAAGGAAGAAGAAATAAATTGCAGTGCAATTTGGTAGGATTCTTCGACTTGGAAGGAAATAATTCGTAAAATAATATTACACATTAATGTGAGATTATATGTAAGCGATATATAGTATAGTATAAACAAAAGTGGCTAACTGGCGGCCCTTGCCCCTACTTTCGCCAGCGCCATCCCCTCCACTGCATCGATCTCTCTATTGCATTGAGAGTGTCGCGACCACAATATTCACATTAACTACATATGTATACTTTACTGTAGCTACTAAAGTTGAAGAAGGATAAGGTAATTGATGTCTACCTACAAAGTCTGAAAAGAGAATCACAAGGTAAAGAGTTAATAATAATCTTTTGCACTTTTTTCTTACAAAGGAATTTTCAGGAAATGTTTGCGTAATTTTTTTTTTTCTTTCTTTCTTCTTACAAAATTACTGAACTGTCTCGTAAGAATCAACCACCACTTTGACTTTTTGAATGATTTCTATCTTAGTCTCTTATTTCGTACGTAAAATTTTGAAGAAACATCGAGTCTTGTGGGAATTGTACGCTTTTGAATAAAAAGTCAGTGGCAAAAAAAAAAAACAAAGTTCTAGTTACGTACTAAAATTCATTTTTCTTTCCTAGCTGAAACACGAAGATAGTTTACAACAAAACAATCTTGGCCATTTTGCAACAAAAATAATGAGTACTTTTGTACACCAAAGGCCTTATTACAAATTTTATTAGTCTCGCGTTCTCGTATCCTTAATTTTCTTTACATTTTTCAATTCTCTTTCATTCTGTCATTTTTATTTTAATAACAAGTGCAAAAGGATATTATCGACCCGCTTGAGATTGGAAAACAAGCAAATATAGAGAGAGACGAAGAAGAAATGATTATGGTTGGATCTTGAGAATTTTTCTATTTTCTGAACTAACGCAAACTAAGTAAGTGGGTACAAATGAGGTAAACGAGGGTTTAGGTGTTGGATATTGGGTCAGTAAATGGATTTATACCGAGGTGAGTCGCGAGTGTTTGTTCTATTTAACCTGCCCTGTTTTTGTCTTACTTGGGTAACGTTTTTCCTACACGTGAAACTCGATCAAAGAATGAAAAACGCGTGTGCCTTATGGATAAATCTCACGACTGAACCTACTCACAGGTTTGAGGTTTTATTTGTTAAACCAACGGATTAAAAACCACAGATGCGTAAAAATATTACATTGTAGCAGTCTTATCATCGTAATTGTTATTATCATTGTACGATTAAATTACGTTTTGTCTAATTAAACTGTTGTACAGATTGCAATTTATCGCAGTTTTGACTTCATTACATTAAAGATAATTCGCAAAGATTTATTTCGAAACTGATTAAATTATTTTTCGTGTACTTATTATTATAATTATTCGCTCAAGGTTTTTATTCTAGACGTGAAATGTTAATTAAACTGACGAAAATTTGAAACGTTAAACAGTTACGATAACAATTACAGAATACACAAGTGTTGAATAATTTTTTTTTTTTTAATATCAAACATATTATTTATCATGCGATGTTGAACGCATTTCTTTCAAACGAATGTGAAAGATCGTCGTTAAAACATAGTTATCTATAATGTATGCTAATTGTGCGTCAATTGAAAAAAAATATATATTTTTCTATTTTTGCATTTAATTAGAATTATCATTAAATTACCCTCTTCTTGCACGAGTCCAAACAACTCTTTTCTATTTCTTGCGACAGGGTGTCCATAAAGTCTCTTTACAATTTCAAAAATTTATTACAAAGGCAAATGAAAAGACAGCTAAGTGGAAATTGTTGCAAAATGAGACGAATATATTTAAATTTCTCTTGCCTTATTTAATATACCTCTGTATGGGCACTATTAGTTGCACGAAGCACATCAAGACGGTACTCGATTTCTTACACGATCCATGTTTTCTTCAGATGTTCTTGGTCGTCCACTTCTCCCTTTATCCCACACTTTCTCTATAAATTTCTCGTGCCATGCACAAATTGATGGACCTGACGATGGATCTCTTCCTCCATACTTACAATTAGTTCTGAAGTTTCGCCGATCCGAGTCTGCAGATCCGATTTGGTTTCAATAAACCGTGATGCGCACTGTGCCTTCTCTCGAGGAGTAACCACTTTGTAAGAGGTTCATTTAACAGTATCTTATTCATCAACAGGGTACCTGAAACGCAATGTGATAAAAATCTTGATAACCACCGAGCACATGGAACAAATCTGACAAAGATATCTCATCAATTGCCTTTGTAATAAATTTTTGAAATTGTAAAGAGACTTTGTGGACACACACATGGGGTTATGTCAAAGATAACGTGTATCAAACAAAGGTACGGGACATTACTATCTAAAAGCAGAGGATCACTGATGCCATTGCCACTATTGATGAGAGCATGCTACAGCGAACATGGTGTATCGAATGAGGCAAAAAATACTTAAATATATACGTCTCGTTTTGCAATAATTTCCAGTTATCTGTTTTCTCATTTGCTTTTGTAATAAATTTTTGAAATTGTAAAGAGACTTTATAGACATCCTGTATTATATTAAAATCACGTGACGCAATACTGTTTAACAAGCCAACTTCCTCAAAGGACTTGCCCCAAAGACTTCATGATCATACTGTCGAAAGAGCATCCCTAAAGCATTATTACCCACATACCTAGAAATTAACTCTCCCTAAGGCAGAACTCCCTGAAAAATGTCTTCCGAGGGAACGTGTTCATATTCCTCGTTAACCTTTGTGCCAATTTGACGTACTATTTTCTTTTTCATAAAATGTTATGAAAAAGGAAAACGAAAGTTTCAGCATAAAAGCACTGTTACAACTGACGCGGCAGCATTATGTTCAATTTTCCTTTATTTCGTTGAAAAAATCTGAAGAAGAAATTCCGAGGTACCTGTTACAGTCTCTAACTTGACTTTCGAATTGAAATTTTAACCGGTAAATTTTCATCTTAGCTTGCCTCAATTTTGGCCCATTTCCGTCTGTCGTAATATTTTCTTTTAAAATGTGCAACCTTCCCCGATTGATTCCTTATCTCAGTGATAAAATTGGGGAAAACAATTAAACTGTAAATTTATCTTTCAGCCAAACTTTTTGCGACAGAAGTAAAAATTTGACAAGTGCCTCTCGAAGACTGAGGTCTTTCCTTGAAATTCGTCATACGATTATATTCACGGAATTAATAGGATTTTATATTCTATTGCGTGTTATATAAATTATTTTATACAATTATGTTATAATATAATTCAATTACGAATGAAGTATATCATTTATTTATTACAAATTTTATTATTTGGACCTGCATTCATCCTGGAGAATCGAAATTTTCCAGATGTGTAGTATTTCTACAAAACTACAGTAACTACAGTTTCTTAAATGTTCGATTAAAATTATCAATCACACGAATTTTACAATAACTTTCTTGGAAATTTAACGAACGCTGTGTTTATGTACTAAACACCATGAACAGTGAGTTGTTACTCACGTACAATGGCTGCAATGTGGTTTATGGCTTTTGGGCGATACGAGGAAAATATATGGATCCTGGCTGCTTATCTGGATGATATATTAGTGACACATAATAGCGATGATTCTGAACAACTATTTTGTTGTAAAATATCGTATTATTCTTTTCGTGTTCCTAATTAAGAATTATCTATTCTTATGTTAAGAATTGTGGTTGTTATTTTTAAATAGCATTTAAATATATAATGATAAATTATATTTTAAATTTTTAATTACATTTAGTATATTTATATCTTGAATAGGTAATAAATAATAATAGATCTATTCTTATATTAAGAATTGTAGTTGTCATTTTCAAATAGATAACAATAAATTATATTTTTAATTTTTAATTATATTTATTGTATCTATATTTTATCGTTACATTATAGAAACAATATTTCTAATGCTTTGCAGACAAGTGCTCTCGATGTCGTATTGTTCAATGACATTTTAGTATTTGTAAAAGGATACGAAAATGTTTAGATTAAGCATTGAAGTTATTAAGCATCTGTCAACACTTTTCTCATATTGTTATTGTGTAATTCATTATTCGAAACTGCATTACTCTTTTTCACGTAATAAACTTAAATACTTAAATACATTTTGTTAATAATTTATACTACAATACACTAAATATATTACAATCAAGACACTGTAAAAAAAAAACTAGGTGTATCAATAATTTTTTACACGCTTAGAGATAGAAGGAAAATGAAAAATAAGGAAATTACGAGTTTAAAGCTGTGTTCGTCAATTATTGACGTTTGAGAATCAACTGAAATATCTCTGAGATTATGTGAACGAATACATGTAGGTCAGCCTAAACGAGGGGGTAAACAATAATCCTCAAACCCAGTAACACATGTCGGAAAGCTAAACCCCGTACGAGTTGTAGGGAAGAAGCTTATAATATTTGGTATCGTAAACGATTCTGCACTGTGTATCGAGTGCATACTATCTGCTATCCTATTCTGTCCTAATTCTGCAGGGAAAATGACATTTTTATTTTTAGCTTCCTAGAATTTCTGGGACAATTGATTGCGGACCATAACGAGTGACCAAACCGTATACAATAATTTGTCGCTTTCCATTCGAACTCGTCGGTACGATATCACTGGACAGAAATTATTGACAAGTAATAAATTTATTATTCGTTTTGCCTGGGTTGTACTTGAACATACTTAAAGCTGGAAAGGAAATATTGTAATTTTGGGACAAAAAGATTCTCGACGTGCGTGACACGTCATTCCAGCGCAACAGGTTAAGCCTCGATGTTCTTTCAGAGATATTTTTGAACAAACAGGTTTAATCTTTGTCCGTTTCTAAATAACATGTTAATTTGACATAATTTCCTGAACAAAAAAAATTGTGCTGTTTCGCAGCTGTATTTGAAACGACACTTATTTTTCTTCGTTTTACTAACGGAAGGATAAATTTTAAACGTTGAGGTTAGACGACAAAGTGTTAAAATTATATAATACTGATATCTCGACTGTAGAATTTTCTGATATTCAATCACAAGTTTTAAGGGATCATTGTGAAAGAGAGATCTCGAGAAATCACGAAACGAATTTTTCAATGTTTCCACGTAAAAAAAAATGTTACACTACAATAGGGTATAGAATACATAGTTACTCAGATTAACGGCCTTTCCTAATACAGTGTAAGAAAATATTTTTCTTATATATTCAGTAACTATGTATTTTAGACTCCATTTGGTGTGATAATTTTTTACGTAGAATTCAACGCTTTATCCGAATTCGGGCAGAAATATTAACTATTCCATTTAAAAAATTGAAGGTGATCTTGATAAAAAAGCAAAATAACATAAAACTATAGATTGCAATACTATATATCCCCCTGGAAGCCATGCAACTTTTATCTGAAACATTTTTTCGTGCAACAAATATTTTATGAATTACTTGACGTCGTCACGTTACTCACCCTGTATATCAAAATGCTGATTTCACAAAGCGACACAACGAGATGGCAAATTTTTACGAGATGGTCGCAACAATTACCAGATTAATCTAGATTTATTCGTTTCGTTGTGTTTTCTTTTTTTTTTTTTTTTGTTTTTTTTCGTTTTTCTTCGTAACTTGTAACTGGACTGTCAATGTTTATACACGTGAAATATGCAGAAAGGCGCGAAAAGCGTGCAAAACACAGAGTGTTTTCAATTTTTCCTGTCAAACGGTGTAAGCTATTGCGCGTAGAATTTCGGAAAGATTGTTACATGAAATGAGAGTTTAATATTGCTTTCAAAATACGTTGCCACCACGTTTGCCTGAGAAATGTTGGAACGTGCAATGTAGATTTACATTCAATTTGCAGTCAATTACACGCGACGCAAAATTTAGCAATATACAGGGTGTTTCGCAACTTGTGGGACCCACTTCTGAGCTGATTGTACGCCTAAAAACAATGAAAAAAAGTCATACAAATACATGTCCTATCCGTCTTCGTTCATGAGATGTGACGAGTTTTCTGTTTTAATTACTTTTACAAAAGATGCTGCCTGCACGCCTTGTCATCGATCTGGTTACTCTCTCTATCATTCCTGGTGTTTCTCGAATTTTATTCTATTTCGTAGTATTTCAGCATTTTCAATCCACGTTGCGTATACGATAGATTTTACATGTCCCCACAAATGAAAATCTAATGGATTCAAGTCCGGAGAACGAGCAGGCCATGCAACAGGACCTCCACGACCAATCCATTTATTTGCAAAGTGTTGATTTAAAAATTGCCTAGCCACTCGGCTAAAACGCGGCGGAGCTCCATCATGCACAAACCGCATACCAAGTCTAATATCGACTGAAACTTCCTCTAATATTTCGTGTAAACGCGTGCTCAAACAATCGACGTACTGTGTGTTAGTTTCCCATCGAGAAAAAAAGGTCCAATTAAAAATTTATCAATTATTCCTGCCCATACGTTTAAACTAAACTGGTGTTGATGTCTCGAATGCACAATAACATGTGGGTTTTCTTCATCCCAATTGTGATTATTATGAAAATTGAATGTACCATGTAACTGGCTTACTAGAGTTTTCTCTGTTTATAAAATTCGTTATATCTCATAAACGAAGACAGATAGTACATATATTTACATGACATTTTTTCATTATTTTTAGGCGTACAATCAGCTCCCCACGAAACATCCTGTATATTATATTTGACAATGTCACACGGTTATTCTGGCGTACGCGTTAATCCAACTGAACTACTGAAATGTAAAATACAAACTGCACTATTGACGGTTTCATGTGATCTTCAGCTGATACTGATGTTGACACTCTGCACAGCTACATGTAAATCATGACAACCGTGCCTTTATGCAGCATCTTGAGGATCCATTATATTTTTTAACCATTTCTGTAATCAATTGCTAAATAATGATTATAGTAATAATTGATCAGTCGGCGTTAAAATAAATCAGTAGCCTCGATTAATTTTTGCAAAACTGTAATTTTTAAATCATTACGTGATTGATTTATATTTTATTCACATTGCTGGAACAGTTCAAAAAGTATCAATCATTTAGAACTGTGCTATTCGATGTAATTAAATGTTATTATTGGAAACAACTATTATTACAGTTTGAGTAGATCGAAATTAGAGAAAATATCTATTTTTTTTTTTTTTTTTTTTTTTGCTGCGTAATGGTATCTGTATTATTGAATTTAAAATAATTTTTTAAAGTTTACAATTCTTATTAGATATTTTTTGTGTAGCAACGAGCGTTCATCACGATGAATCTTAAAATTTTGATCACTCGATAAGTCTATCGTTAAAATCCATCTTCATCAAGTCGTATTGGAAAAATTTTTGAAATAATGAACCAAGAACTAGATGAGACTTTCAATTGACAACACGTCCTGATAAAATTTGCAAAACAAATAATAAATACGTACTTTTTATACACAGAAATATACACAGTGTTATTGAAGAAAGTAAATCACTGATGCAAAATCATAATTCAAAGTGCAATCATTTTACAATTGGTGATTTTTATCACTTCTCTTGTTTATTAATCAGCGACTATTAATTATTTTGTGATCGTGGCTCCACATTAATTACAGTCAGATTACGTTCGATCCTCTGGAGTGACATTTCCATTTCTCGAAAATCTTTTAATTATATCACTGTAAATGGACAGAAACAACGAACAACAGAATTCGCATGTAAACGAGCTACGCAGAACGAAAGCACATATTCATAGCGTTTTATTCGCTAGTACGTGAAATTTCGATCATAACGAATATCGATCGTTATAACAAAAAGAATCAAACCTTCCAATGTGTATAAATATTTTTCATTTCCAGTCCAAAGATTTAACTGCGATAGCAATTGCATTAGAGAGAGAGAGAGAGAGAGAGAGAGAATTATGCAAAAAGGACAAAAAAGAAGATGAAGCATCCATTCAATTTCCTTCCTTTCCTTTTGTACAACCAATTACTCGTGGTACAAAATTGTTTGTTTAACTTTTACCTTCCAGTAGCGTGAACGTCACGAGTAAATTTTTTCAAACGATAGTGTAGTCGAGCAGAGTGCATTCACTCGTTAAACTTTGCATATATGTATTAATGAACAATTAAAAAACGACGATAAAACACTATCAGGGCACTCTCGTCGATAATATAAATGGACTTTGATAAATTAAGATTCTGAGAATTTTAACCGATAATCTGAATCAAATTGATTGAATAAACGGATAAATTAAAAGAACGTATGTATATACGACACACACTTTTGAACATTAGTATGTGTTCATTGTTCAAAATATATGAAATAAAGAATGGATCTTTGGAATTTAAACGACGTAATAGATTTTTACCCGACCCTCCCAGTTTTATTCTTTTCCCAGAAAAACATGCATTTGCATAAACATCCGCAGTCGACTTACAATTATATCTCATTTCTAGACTGCGGATTTTTATGCAAATACTTGCTTTACATATTACATATATTTTGCATATTTCACAAATATGAAAGACAAATGAATACGTAACTTCTTGCACATTTTGTACATTCTCCTTTGCAACAATTTATGAATCACGAATTACAATTCATGATAGTCTTACGTATATGTACAACTATCGTACGATGAGTTTATAATAAGCGAGTATAATTTGAATTCAACGTGACTCGAAAGAAATGGCAACGTTGATTTCACATACAAGTACAAAGTGACAGAAACGTACTGACACGTTAATTCGATTTAATCGTTTTCAGAGTGTCGAAAGTGTTTGTTAATTTTCGTGCAATGCTTAAAACGAAAAATGCCAAGCAATTTGTGTTTGTCAAATGGATAAGTGAAGCAGGCGATGCTTTACTAGGCGAAGATTTATTTTTAAAGGAGATGTTCGTTGGCAGGCGTGCGGTAAACGGATGAATAGAAAATCACAATGATCGCAACATGCGAGTGTCGCAGAAGAAATATGCAATGGCGTGATGATTCAACAGCGAGCACGAGTGATCAAGTGTCAAACGCGAATCAACTTTATGGCGACTTGTGTCAAGCGATGGTAAAAATACCTTGGCGATGTTTAAACGATACGACGTGGAATAACTTCCTGGAGAAATACACTGGTCAAACTATTTCTAACAAATGCACTCTCAGATCTGAAAAATTGTCTGCAAAATCTTTATGAATCGTGTATTCGGAATGTCCGAAGGGATGTCGTAACATTTGAATCTTTATAAACGAGCAGACAGTAACCGGTCGTTGTATCGCTAATTTAGTTGAAAGCGTCAACGCTTCGTTTGCTCGCTCGTGCGCAATTAGAGAAAATACATCACGCTGTTACCGCTCGATTCGTTGATTCGGCAGTTCGAATGTTACGATCATCAAACGTAGGAGATGAGAAGGTTTTGCTCCTAGTGACAGATACAGCTCAGTGTATGCTAAAGGCTGGCAAAATATTTCAAAATAGATTATTGGAGAAAATACGACGCAACACTGGCCTAAAGTAAATACACTCAGTAACCAGCGGTAAAACGAGTGTTTTTCTTTTTAAAAGCTTCCCATCGCACGGCAATTTACAAAAATTCCATACGCTTCACACGTCCATCACAGTTAGTCATCAAAAGAGCGAACACAGTTGGAGGCTGCACTATTCTGTGCAAAATATTTAGAGAGGCAATCTCAATTTGTAATTCTTGGTCAAATTTTGATATTAACGACAACTTTATTGTGAATATTTCTGAATGTTACTATTTCTAATATAGGTAATAAAATTGTTTGATGAAGGGGAAAAGCTGAAACTTGATGTGGCGTATATTAAAGCCCACTTTGGCACTTTTTCTTACAGAATATAAAAATTTTGCTGCATCAATGCATATAACTAACGATATTGTGATATGTATGGAAAGCATACATGGCATGTATGTACGTTTGGAGAAAATATTAAAGCTTAAAAAAAATCCTGGCTATGACTCATTATGTAAACTTGAAAAAATTTTAAAATGGTACTTCTACGAGAGCACTAGTGAATATTCCAGCACGGAATATTTAAGTACAAATTTACATATACAAATACAAATTGAAATACATATCAATCACACGTGCTTACAAATTAAGTTTTTCAAACAAGCGATACAATTTCAGTATAGAAGATCATTATTATTATTATTATTATTATTATTATATATTGCAACGCAAATTATGAAAAATAATGTAATTATAAAACGACTTTCTTGTATATTCTTTGCATATCTGTTTTATATGTTTTAGCTGCATAGGAATCCGTACACAGTCTACTTATTTCTAATTTACAATCGATAAACTACCGTCGATGATAAAAATTCCATTAAAGAATCACAAGTCTCTACATACATTTATTCGACCGTGTGAATATGGTTCGATGAATTTGTAATCCTGCTTAACGATCTTACCGAAATTTGTAAATTTCAACCACTAACTGTAACCTCACTCTATCAGTTTTATCTATTATACAGACTGCGGTCGAGTATTACATATATATATATATATATATAGAATATTGGCCAATTCAAACTGAGAGGGAATATATCATCGATAGTAGATTGTTCTATGTGTGAAAATAAATCGAAAATATGAAATAAAATTTGTTCGTACAATGCTTCATTTCCGTGAAAATGAAATTTGAATATTTATTGACCCGGCTACATTCGTCAATTTGATTGTCTCGTACGTATAAAAATTTGACTGTTTTATTGCAAAAAAATATGACCAAAGAAACATAAAAAAAACTTGTGAAGAAGTATATTTTAATGCATATATTCTTTATTTATAACAAGTATCACATGTTGTAAAGTAAATTTATTTACTTTTCAAAGCGAAATGAATATTATGAATATATTTCTCTTCATTTTTTTTGTGTTTGATATAGTTTTCTTCGTATTTTCTCTTGTATATACTGTTTAAGACAAATGCTTTTACCAGTACATTTATTAAATAAAAATTTTGCTAAATACCGATATATTTTTAATAGTGAAAGTTTATTTGTTGATACTAATAAATACGTAATGTAAAAAGATTTAATAACAAGTTTTCAATAAAATTTAATAACAAAAGAAACAAAGAAAACGTAGCTGAAATTAACCAAAAATCCAAGGGTGTGAGTCTGAAACAACTAGAGAGTTCTAAAACTAGCACAATACGAATATTAAATTTCATCCGTATTACTTCTACGTATATTATCTCTATGTACAAGTTCCAAACATGTACCTTCACAAACCGTACGTGCAAACCGGCCCTAAGATACCAAGCCCACGCAAGCATTTAGGGCACGAGTCGCCGCCATCAGCCCCCTCTCCCTCTGGATGAGTCTTGACTGGCGACTCTGAGAGAAAAACGCTTTCCTTCACCATCATTATCCATCCTTCACCGACACGATCCTGTGCTGTCACATTCCCATGGCCCCCGGAAGTTCTGGCATATTTACAAAGAACAGCAGAGACCCAAACTTGGGACGTGACACGCGAAACGTTGACGAACAATAACCGGTTGATCGATCCAAAATGTGTGACTCTGTTTCAAGCGAACTGATAGACTCATTCTTGCAACTTAAAGTGAAATCTACTTATAGGCTGTTTTTTTTTTCTTTTTTGCCAAAATCTATAAATGTTTACAAACTTAATCAAGAAATTTGCTTTAAATGAGGGTGCAACTTTGGAAGATTGTTTTTTAGAGTCTACATTGAATCGCAAGTTACAAAATTCGCCAAGCGAAGGTATCACGGGCAACATGTGTAATTCGGAGATTTATCGTGCCCAGGAATTAAAATTAATTGAAACGATGCAAACTACCGTGTCTCCATATACGTACTTGTGACATTGTCTTTATACATATAGTCAACCATTGTAACAGAGTTGGAAATTTTATTACAAAATAAAATGAAAATATATGGAAAAATAAAAAATAGAGGTCTATCTAAATCTGTACAAACTGTGAATACATTATTTTGCTTAAAATTAGCATGTTTCGTGTCGCTAAAAATCTAATTTTCTTTTTTGTCAACCAGAATAAAACAGTATTTTATAAAATTATCTTTTTTATAGTAAGAAATCAGCGAGGAGCTGGGAAGGAAGAAATAAGTATTTACAATGTATTAGTAATTGGAGCGGTTTTTTAACATCTTCCAAAGGTGACAAATCGTCAAAAGTAAATTCGCTGGCTGTAGGCTGGGGCTCGCAATCAATACGCTAGTTTATTCTTACGTTAGTATGGAAATAATAGTGTTTGGTGTGACAATTGCAAACGCTATAATTCTAACTGTCGAAAGCAAGTACGATGTAATTAAAAAGTTTGAAAGTGGTTTGCAAAAGTACATGGTGTTGGAACTATATAAACCATATATAAATTTTTCGGATGCTGGCAACAGTAGAAAAACTATAAAGAATCCAAGAAACAAAAAGTGTAGATATTGCCACGTTTCTACGTCCCGTTCTGTTTAAATCTCTTTTTGTTTGCAAAACTTTTTAGGATTACGTTTCAATTGTATTGTTACTTGCACAGTAAAATTAATTCAATTAAAAGTGGGCGAAAACGACAAGGTACTGTTCCAACAGTATCTATATTTCTATTTCTCCTATTTTCTTTTCTTTTCATTCAACAGTTGCGTACACTGATGCATGCAGTTGCATGATGCATAGGATATGGATTCATATCAAATTTATTATCTATTTTATTGTATAGGTTCACTGCTCAAAATATTAATAAAACGAGGTTTCTTCTTTTCAACAAAATTAACAATTTCAGCTTCGATTCCTGTAATTTCTTCGTCCTTGTAAATTCCTTGTCATTATAAATTGCATTTGTTTTTCTACGACACTTACTCTTTACGCGTGCTTTTATCAAAAAAGAAAATTTTGTGCACACATCCGTATGTACTGCACCTGTTTGTACACAACGCGTAATGGTGTGTACCTAATAATGCAACATCCTAGTGTCGCAAATACACGTACACATATTTTCCGTACGATCGTACGAAATGTTCGCGGATATTGAATATTCATGCGTAATTACGTCCGTTTATGTTTAACTGAGATCGAAATATTTTAATAATACGGCGCAATATGTTAAAGTGAATAAAATGAAATTACATCGTACTCGATAAAACATTTCGATATTCTAATTTTCTCCCAACGATAGCAATTGGATAATTAAATTTTTAATTTTACTTAATCATTTTTGAACGGCAACAGCTTCAACATAATTTTTCTTGCGTGAAGATAACATTTATCTTGCAGCATTTCCTCGGAACAGAACACGAGCTGGTATCCTTTTGATTTAACAACAATTGTTCGAAAAATTTTTATAAAAAGAACAACGAAAGCCCAAGTTGAAGAATAAGTGTGAACAAAATTTTTTAACATGCCACGTGACTGAAAAATTAAATATTTTGATTACAGATAATAATTCTTTCATTGCCATATAACCGATGAGTCTTATTCTATCTCGGTCGCTTGTAATAGTTTTTCGATGAGAGAAATTATACAACAATTATAGATGAGAAAAGATCTGTTTCTCTATTTCGGTTGCTTGTTGTAGCGTAAAGAGTTATGTATCATTTCGCATTCGACCAAAACACATCCTCTGCTATCGCGTAAAAACATTTTCGAAATTACTTGCTGATATAAATCTCGCAGAAATTAACAAGGAAAGAGAATCGAAATAAATATCTCTCACTGGTAACTGTTACATGAGCAATCAAAATAAATTTCCTCCCTATTGTCATGAACAATAAAAAAATAATTTCACTGATAACTGTTGTGAACGAGACTGTGGAAGTTTATGCAAATGCATATTTATTAAAGTAGTTAGACAATTGGACCTGGATGAATATTTACGTTACGATTAAACGATTCTAAAAACATATTTTTCATTTTGCGTACTTTGCATAATACATGTTTCATATACGTAATCAGAGCATATAATATTTCATACGTTAGTAATCGTCAGCATTTGTTAGTGAAATAATTTTTCATACATATTTGTCTCACTAGAGAATGATTAATAATATTTGCGTGATGATATCGTGAATCATAACAAGTGTTCGGTAAATGTTTCGATGTTTGATGCAACACTGTTGCATGTATACTAAATAGCATTAATCAGGTAGAGTTGTCATCAGCCAATGTTAGTGTTGTTTCGTTGAGTGCTTTGTCGTGCCGTATAATTAAAAAATATCGAGCGTCCAATGATTGAAAGATGGATAGATGATGTAGGAGATATAAACTTTTTTCTTATCAATGTTAACACATTACAGTGATTCGTAACGCATGTAAAAATGGAGGTGTGCATTAAAAGTATGGATTGATATTGTAATTAAATTGTTATAAAAAACATTAGAAACAAAAATGTTATCGTTGGATGAATCCATAAAATTAATTACAAGTACGAATAGAAATTTGGAACTTGTGCCTGAAGAATGCGGTGAAAAAAAAAAATGTGAACAGATGCTTCAGAAAAATTCAGATTTTAATGAATTATGTAAAGTTGATACTTTGATAATAATCTAATATATAATATATATATATATATATATATATATATATAATCTAATAACAATACTCAAAAAGTGCAGTTAATGATGGACCGAGCGAAATCGAGATATATAGATATGCAACGTCCTGTGACGTTGAACATACACTATCGAAGTATAAATTAATTTTTTCAGACAATAGACAGCAATTTATTGCCATCTTTTAAAGTATGGAAAAAGTTATAATTAATGAATATATTAAATATTGTAATGCAAATCTCAACAAATAGTAAACAACGATAATAAGTTACTATGTTATTTATTACATTATTATGTCATTTATGTAATTATGTTATTTATTATGATATTATGCTATTTATTATGTTGTTATGTCATTTATTACGTTATTATGTTATTTATTATGTTATAATGTCATTCATTATGTTATTATGTTGTTCACTATTCATTATTTTTTTTATTACCACAGTTGATTCTAATTATTATGAACTATTATGACGTGAAATAATTTATTTTTCTATTTTTAGATAAGGACAACAGCTCATCCGGTTTTTATGCTTGCAAGAAGTCCTAACTTCGACCTCTCGCGGCTGTTGTGACGCGATAGTTCATTGTTTTCTTCCCCAGCCACGTGCCTCTCTTCTAGAAACATTCCAGAATAGATCATCCTATCGATGTTCAATAATTTCGCCATTTTTTTAGAGTAATCAAACGGCTCACGGTGTAAAGTGATTGGCCCGCTCTCGTCATCATTTTCCAATAAAAAAACACAAAACACAATCTTTACTCATTTTTCTACCAAATATTGATTTTTCAAGATTTAAAGTTTTCTGCAGCAATGCTTTTCACGTTAGCCCCGTTTCATCGGCATTGTAAATATTCTCCAATGCTCACCGTCGGTTAAAAATTTATTAAAATTAACTTTGCAAACTTCTGCAACAGCCTTGTCTGCGAGAAGAGTTTTCCCGCTAATATCTATCCGACGAATCCCGTGACGCGATTTAAACTTGGTTAACCAACTGACTGCTCGCTTTGAGATTCGAATCTCCTTTTAATTTTCCATGAAATTTCTCACCTTTCTGGTCGTTCCTTTATCACTGCTTTGCAGAAATTACTGATAAAGTTCACGGGCTCGAGTCATTATTTTTAAACTTTGTAAAAGTGCCAGCATCCAACGAATTAACATTCTACGTACGTAATCGTTGATTTTCCTAATACTGACATGTTCTCGTGTTATTCTTCAATCTTTTGTTATTACATTAATATTAATTTAATGTTAATAACTTTAAATATTAATATTCGTCAATATTATTTTATATGTTGGTAACTTTGAATTTTGTTTCAATTACCACCGATCTCACGATAATTTTCACAAATCTTGAAACTGAATTTTATTTTATCGAGATTACGACGAATTGAATGGATACTTGCTTGGATGTATGTACATCAGTCGCACGTTTACTTTGTATAACAGCAAGAAAAAGAAAAAAGAAGAAATCCGACAGATTTTTATTACTTTGAGACACGTTGTCAAACATGGCATGATTCTGAACAACTTTTCTCTGTATGTGTCACCGCCATTCGAAACTTTACCTTCGAATAATAATTAAATAATTAATATTAATTCTTGTATCGTTTGGAATATGTTTATATTAATTAAAACTATCAGTATATGTTTGGATTAGGTCTTGGATCATGTTCTCGTGCCATTGTTCGACCTTTTATTGTTGGTAACCAAATTTTGTCTCAGCTACTACGAATCCTCCGAACGTGATTCAATATCTTTTAAACATTACATTTGCGGTTGCAGGTAAATGTCTCTTATAAATTGTGTTGCATGGAATTGTAGACAGTCTCCTAGATATTCTAGGCAAAATACTCGAAAAAATCAGCCATCAACGCCTCCTCATCCACATGGACAAATTCGAAGTAATAATTCCACAACAGTTGATCTCACTTCTCTCGCTAGATCGCGTACACCTTTCCAGGGAGCACCGACACAACGAAGCAACGTCGATGTTTCATCAATGGATCGTTTGGATTCTGTAACGCGGATATTTTTCGAAATGCAACGAGATTTTAAGAGCAGCATCGCAGCATCGTGATATTGAAGTATTATACTTATCGCGTTGGCCCCGGTTCGACAGGATTTATGGAAGCTGGAGGAATTTTCGTCTCGTTGAAGACCGTACGAAAAATACGACGTCAGTTATATTTTGATCCTCGACTTTGATATACGACGAGATACATCATCTCTGCGAAATTTGACAAATTACCGATTCGCGGTGTATTCGAATTGACTGGAAATTTATGTGCAACGTATGATGAATATTATTTGGCCGTTTCATGTGCAAGGAGTTAACATAACACGCACTCTCGTTCAAAAATCTTAGGACAGCTATTGCATTCAACTCTTCAAACTGGATTACCGATGTTCCAAGTAAAATTTTGTGCCTCGCGAAATGAAGTTCTTATCCTTTTTGAAAAGGTTATACAGGATGTCCATAAAATCTCTTTACAATTTCAAAAATTTATTACAAAGGCAAATGAAGAGAAAGACAAGTGGAAATTATTACAAACTGAGACGAATATATTCAAGTTTTTTCTGCCTTATTTAATACACCGATAAAATGTACCTTGGCCTTCCCTCTTTAAGGAAACGAATGGCCAAACTTTGACATCGTGTTCTGCTGCTCCTGAGGAAGAAAAAATGCAGTTTGTGACAAAAAAATACGAATGACACTCCCGAGATATTTTCGTATAATGAATTAATTTATTTTACACGTACATACAAATATATACTTGCGATAATATAAATTTTATAATGAGACTATAATAATAAAATTTTATATAATAACATATATTATACATGTTATATAGATTTTATTATTTCATACATATACAGGGTGTCCATAAAGTCTCTTTACAATTTCAAAAATTTATTACAAAGGCAAATGAAAAGAAAGACAAGTGGAAATTATTACAAACTGAGACGAATATATTCAAGTTTTCTTTTGTCTCATTTAATACACGTCTTGATACGCTTCGTGCAACTAATGGTGCGCGTGTAGAGGTGTATTAAATGAGGCAGAAAAGACTTAAATATATACTTTTCATTTTGCAACAATTTCCAGTTATCTGTTTTTTCATTTGCCGTTGTAATAAATTTTCGAAATTGTAAAGAGACTTTATAGACACTCTGTACAATGCACCTAGTTAAGTGATGCAAAATTTTTTTACATTTTTGGGAAACCTGGAAGGATTAATTTTATTCACGTATTTTTTATATATTTAAATTAAAAGTTTGTTTTCAATTGCTACTTACTCGGCAATGAATGTAAAGTAATCTAGTTTGTTTCCAGTCGCTGCTCACTCAAATTGAAACGTAACTTGCAAACTTTGTCCATAAAATTCAAAAAGAAGAATTTGAATATCTGCAGAGGATATCAGATATGTACGTTTATGCTGTTCGTATAATACAGATATCTCGGTTGTTGAAAGTTGCGCCAGTATCGTCGTATTATGCTAATAAAGTAGATCTCGGTGATATTTACGTTCCAGATGTAACCGTGCATGAAGATGATACGATGACCGCGAAAATTTATTCGAATACTGTAATAATGTATGTTGAAGTTGAAATAAACTTGGTACCTTAATTCTCATCTAAAACACTTTTGATTGTAATTGATTGTAATTGACAAACTTTAGTTTTGCAGTCAAAAATTGTCATAAGATGTTCAAAATGATAAACGGACAAATCGAGAATGATATTAAAATATTTTTTTTTTACATTCATTGTCTACTGCATTTCTTTTCTTAAATAACGAAATAATATAATAGTTTTCGTTAGATCCTATAAATTCCAGTTGTGGCACCTAGTACAGTAATTTTGTGTAGTTTTATAAATTGTAAAATTAGTCTAATCTTTCATCTAATTTTAATTTTGTATCATTTGGTTGTAATAAATCTTTTAAATTTAGTAATATACTACATTTAACTATAGTATATTAAATATTTAAATTTATTAATATACTATAATAATGTATACTAAAATTGACATGCTCGTAAACTTGGTACCTTAATTCTCATCTAAAACACTTTTGATTACAAGAATTGTAATTGATTGATTATAATTTAATTGATTGATTATAATTGACTGTAACTGATTGATTATAATTTGAGCGTCGAGTCTAGCAGCTTTGAGTATTAAATTAAATACAAAGTATTGAAAAAACAGAACGTTCGATACTTGAAGGTGTGAAAATTATCTAACCTAATCCAGCCTAATTTAAACCTAACCTAAAAGGAATTGCTTCGATAAAAAGAAAAAAAATCAACTTTTATTCATAAACTCATAGCGAATGAATCTCCTTGCAATACGTTTAATTATTTAACAATACGTTAAATTAAATATTTAATCGAAGGAAGAGCAGAGGAATTAAAAGTTGTAAAGGTAAGGTTATTAACAACATCAAAGAAGGTTGCTTCGCAAAGGCAAACATAATACGAGTCGCTTGAATCGAACTCTTTAGAGATCGTGTGGACGTTTATTTGGTTTGTAAGTAATGCTGGACTTGCGACAAAAAGATTGAAAACGCGATACTGTACGAGACAATAGAAAGAAATATTTGCAATTGTACGATCTATGACTCGTAGATTATTGATTAATTTCAGAAAACAAGAAGACGAAAAATGACAAAATAGTAGACATTATATTTTTAAAATTCCCTTTAAAATATAAATGCAAATAAACGTTGTTGAATGTTCTAGAGTTCATTCAACGGCATATAAAATGCACAAGATAGTATATCCTCGGAGTAATTGTTACTGTTGGAATAATTTTCGAGTTAATCGATTTGGCAAGTGAAAATAAAACAAAGATAATATCGTGAAATTCAATCTCTCAAGAAATTTTTTATTACAGATTTTTAGAAAAAAATGATGATATTAGTTTCGTCACTGTTACAATTATTATTGTTGGCGTAGGTCAATTGAACCATCATCAACGTGTAATAATAATATCCCCTTTCGACTCGATAATGGCAAAATTTGCATCATTAACGCAAACAACTATGACCACTTGTCAAACGTTTCGTTTCAATTGACTTCAGCTTCAATTTTTGTACTTTGAAACAATTTCGATGAAATCGGGACAATTTTGATATTTCTATTTTATCTGAAGAGGTTATTATTTTTTCATGTTTTCTAGCCTTTTACAAAGATTTTATATACTGGTAATTAGAGGGTATTTTTTTACTTGTAATTAGGTATAATTAGGTATATAATGGACTTTCCTGTATTAACCCTCCGACTACTAAACCTAAGCGATACTGTACGCATGAATAATAAAGTTATATATATTTACTATACATTTATGTCATTCACTGTCAGGAACGTCTTGTGCAGATTGAGCAAAAGAAGACAAAGAAAGATTGCTCGTTGACAATGAAGACATTGCATATAGACAAAAATAATAATAAAAATAGTAAAATATTAAAATAGTGTTAGAAACTAGAATCTAAATAGTAAATACAAAAATAATACAAAATACTAAATACTAAAAACAAAAATAATACAAACTATTAAATACTAAATACTAAAACAATACTAAAACAATAATAAAGACACTAAAATATGAAGTAAACTTTGAAATAGAAAATTTCTTCGATTTGCTGCACACGTCTTTCTTTCTCAGAACGTTACCAGAAACTCATTTTTTTCGCCTTTAGTCGTCGTCACTTCAGCAATTTGGCAAACACATGACAAACACACAGCCGCATGATGCGTTAGTGCAAACACAAGCAACTCCCAGCACAGATCACAGTAGGCGGAGGGTTAAAAGATTAACTAAATTCTTACCAACGTTTCAACTGCATTATTGCAACAATTTCCATTAGAGTATAGAGTTAATCGAATTGGCGTCTGAAATCAATTATTCACCAGCTGGCCATTTAGTGGTATTAAACCTAGTCAGAATTAGACAATGAATTAAAGAAATTTATTTCGAATATAAAGAGTCAAGAGTCAATCGAGTGTTTTGGCACCATCTAATCTGTTTGATCTATCTAATCTTCTCTAAAACATTCAAAAAGTGAAATTTAATCGATTTGGCAAGTGAGTGGCTCATCGAACATTTACTCTGAAGATTTGCACCACGTTTGCGTCGATGAAACGTACATGATTAATTAAACAAACAATAAAAGATTTGATTTCTCGTCGAAAAATTTTGTCAAATTGTATCTAGGACCTGTGTCGATTAGACATGTTTTTGCACTTCTGAATCAGCGCTATGCGCCCTTTCCAAATCCCACAATATTAATCGTATTCCTTTGATTCGTTAAACGGTCCGCGTTCGCTTCATCTGAGGGCTGAATAGCCCACGAAGAAGAAGATGAATGTTGGTGAAAGGATTTTCAAATTCTGAATGAGGCCTGCATGAAGAGTACGATGAAGATCAAACAGACAAAGAGAGAGAGAGAGAGAGATATGGAGTTTGACCCATCAAAGGGACAAGAAGAACGATGAAAGGCAAAGAAATAGGAGCAATTATTTATGCAGTATGCTCGGAACTCGCGTGAAACGGGGGATCTTTCTCTCTTTTTTCTCCCGTGGCTCTCTCCACGTTCCCCCCTCGAAACGACTTGTTGACATTGTCTCGTGTATAGCAGGAGCAAGACGTTGATTAAACGCGGCAACTGCGCCCCTTCTATGGACGAGCTGCACAAGCAACGCGTTTATTTCGCTGCCTCTTCATCCGCCTTCGTACGTATTCACCCCTTGATCTTACAGATTCTCGTTTACACGCTCGCGTTCCCATGTATGCACATACACTCCCCCTCAAAAGTCTGCGGGACTTTCGAGCGCTACGTTCGTTTCAAAATCGGAAGAATTGAAAGAGTTGGAAAAGTTGTGCCGTCTGCCAGAGCAAGAAAGAATCGGTCAAGCGTTAATGATTATATATATATATATATATATATATGTGTGTGTGTGTGTGTGTGTGTGTGTGTGTGTGTAAGAATGTAATTAAATGTAAAATATATGTACAGAGTGTCCATAAAGTCTCTTTACAATTTCAAAAATTTATTACAAAGGCAAATGAAAAGACAGATGGGTGGAAATTATTGCAAAATGAGACGTATATATTTATATTTTATTTTTTACCTCATTTGATACACCTCTATACGGGGTACCATTAGTTGCACTATGTTAATTTCTAGCTTGGGAACTTTTACTTTATTTATAAAAAATTTGAACTATTTTATATGACAATAAATTTATATATACATTTCTTTTTTTATAAATACAGTAAAAGTTCCTAAACTAGTAATTAACATAGTTTTTTATAAGACAGACCAAATAGAATACCTTTCTATTTGCTAAAATTGTTAAAAATAATTGTTTTTACTATATTTGAACTGGATACCTATGAAAATGAATTCCAAAGATTCGTTCAACCCTCATCCGTCTCTCATTTGTTTTTCAACTCGATAAATAACAGTAGGAGATACGATGAGAATTTGAAAATTCTTCTGTACATAATAGCTCGATTAAATTTCTTCACTCCCAGATATAAATAATTGGATCTTACACATTTTATAAGAAAAATGTGTCAGTCTGATACACGAAAGAGCAGATAGGTTCTACAATTAATTTCAGGAAATTGAAACATTTGCAACGCTAGGATAAAGTATCGTTCGGCCCTTGATGAACGAGAGAATAAATTGAAACAAAATTTCCACAAAAAGGATAAAGAGAATGTCCGATCGAAACAAAAGAAATAAGTTTCACTTGAATTGCCTGCAACTTTCGTCCGCTACATTTTCCTTCTCTGCCAAAAGAAAAAAGAAAAAACGGAAAAACGAAAAAAAGAGCCGAAACTGTACAAGCCAGAAAGCAGAAATTAGCTCGCGGCCCCGGAAGTCCATCATTCACCGGTATTCGGTACACACGTCGCCAAAGAAAAAGAGCCACGTAAATACAGGGAGAGGGAGGCAGCATTCAGAGGTGAATTCATTATCAAGGGGCTCTTGAGGAAAGATCGTCGCGCGAAGGACGGCTCCGTGTGATCCCGGCGAGCCATCTATAGAAAGAAAGGCTGACGACTAGCTTCCCAGCGTCTTCTCGAGGAACCACGCGCCTATTTCCGGTCCCTTTCACCTCTCAGTGTTCTCCGCCGGCGCTATTCAACGCGCTGTCACGCCATCAACGCCGCTGAAACTCCCATCCGCCATCGTCCGACCCTGTAAATATTTAATTCTTAATCACGAGGCCCGCGCAACGTCCAATGGAAACGCGAAATAAGGCTCGCGCTTTCCTCTCCTGCCATTATTCTCCTCCACCCTTTCTCTTTCAATCTCTCGGTATCTCCGTGTGTATTATGTACGCCGAACGTCGCTGACGTCAGTCACCGGGATTCCTTTCAACCATCGGGTTAATTAATCCTGACCAGCCTGCTCTCTTTCGATTTCTGCGCCTTTCACCTAGGAAATCGTGTCCTGGAAACTGATCCTGGCAACGAGGAGAATTGCGTGCCGATTGTTCCTTTGGAATATACTTTGATTTCCCGAAAGGGAGAGAAGGCACTTTGAGCTCTCTCGTGTCAATTCCACACATTTTTGTTGTAAAGCGTCATATTATACAGGTGCAGGGTGGTCACTGAAAGACAGAACGATATATAACAAAATAACTCTTACAAACGCATGTTTCCTCAATTTTTTTATCACTTTATTTGGGAATGTAATTGATGGACTTTCTCCAGTATTAGGTGTGATTTCTTTCTTTATGAATTTTTCAAACCCTTCAGTTTTTGCAGTGGCCACTGAAAGACTGAACGATATAAAACAAAAGTAACTTTTACGAACGCATGTTTTTTCAATTTTTTATTATTTTATTTGGACTTTCTTCGGTATTATGTATGAAAAGCAACATACAAAATACGTGCTTTCCCAAACGTATTACGTATTTGTGACGTGAAATATTTTTCTATTCCCAAGAAATATTAAATATTAAATTAACCAATTGTTAGTTATAAAATAATTAATCAAATCAACTGTACAGAAAATTGTCATGTACGACAAGAGAGAGAAACCACATCTATAAATTTATGAAAATTTTGCCAACTAAATTAAACTTGTAGAGAATTGTCTTTAATCTAATCTTTAAATTTTTAAGCAACTAAGCTAATCGTATAGAAAATTGTCAAATATACAACAGGAAACCACGAGAAGAAATTATAACATTGATAAATTATGTAATTATGATTCCATTAATAAACAATAAAATCATACTGTTGTGAATATATTTTATAAAAATCATTAAACATCGCGGAAGAATTCTCAACAGTCAGATATCTCTGAGAATACGTACGTTTTCACTATCGTCTCTCGAAGCACTGTCATAATCTCTCCCTTGCTGTCCGCTTCCGCTTGATGCGATAATTCCCCTCGAATCTTTTTTTCCTTCCTTGGCTTGCATCTTCACTCGCCGTGCCATTTCTAGAGCCTTCTTGCTGTCAACTGCAAACGAATTCCGTTCAGATGTTTGGCTCACGAATTCCAACAACTGCGCGATCTCGTGTTGGATCTACTTTCGGATTTTCAAACTCACACGTCTTCAGCAACGCTTTGCACGCTACGAGTTTCGAAACTAAACCTGAATCTTTCAATCGGACCCTTTTTTCTTTCTTTTTTGGCGCTGCATGGAATAACAGAGTGACTCACTTATTGGCATTAACCAGAGACGAGTTGTTATATTAAAACGATGCCAAATTGTAAAATTGTAAATGAAAACCTTTTGAATCACCGAATTAAAGGTACTTTCTTCATTCTCTTTTATATTTTGAATACAATATATTATGCTATATACTTTATTTTTATATATATTATGATATTACAAGTATAGTATATTAATATAGTATATAGTATACAGTACATAGTATATAGAATATAGTAAACAGTGTGCAGCATACAGTATACAGTATACAGTGTACAGTATTCAATATATAGTATACAGCATACAGTACAGAGTATATAGTACACAGTGTACAATATTCAGTATATAGTATACAGTATACAATATATATTATACAGTATACAGTATATGGCATATAGTATTATAGTATATTAATATATATATTATATTATATATTTTTAGTATACTATAGTATATTTATAGTATATTTAATTTTAGTATATTTTATATACAATATTTTAATAATTTTATATTTTATATACAATTTTTGCCAAATTGATGTTTTTGAAATTAAACTGACTCTTTTACTGGTCAAATTCACTGTTTTGCAAATGAAATTCACTTTGTGGATGACTCTAAAGTGTCACCATGCTGTCCAGTGATGAACCTCAATGAAAAAATTTCTTCAAACTTTGTACAAAAAATATTTTGGCTGATCCTTCAAAATATGAATGTGGAATTATCACTTCTACAATTTGTCATAATTATTACGCCTCTATATATATATATATAAAGCTACTCCTCGCGATGGCAAATGAACCATTACAAGTGAATATTTATGTGTATATAAATACTTTTAGCGTTATACACATATCATGTTAATCTTGATTAATCAGATTTATGTTAATTTTATGTCATTTTATATTATTTTTTGAGTATTGTTACATACGTGCTGTAAAACTTTTATTTTATGAATAATAACTTCACGAATTTTATTTTGTTTCTTAGAGTGGCTTAGGAATACATATTTGTAGAAAAATTTGATTTGCAGAAGAATGAATTTGATCTATGAAAGAGTGAATCGCAGAATTCTGTCAATTCAAATCAATATAATTTCCTTGGAGAAACGCAGAAAAATATTTTTTTTCATCGCTTTATAAGAATTTTATAGTAAATATTATAAATTCGTTAAAGAATAATGCTCAGAAATTAAATATATTAAAAATATTATTCTATACATACATATGTTATAACATTTTTTAAATTAAAGCCCGTCCTTGGATTGAAAAATTTAAAATAGTGTCTACTCGCGTAATACTTGCTCACGGAAGATTAGAATAAAACTGAAAAATTGGAACGGAACGAAGCACCTTTGCGAAAACTTGCAAAAATAATCTTGTCATTTTAAAAAAATACTGTTACAGCATTTTATTTTGCATTTTAGTTTGTAAAATGAAAGAGTATGAAAAATTTGAATTACAAGATGTGTTTCATCTCATCACACAGTGTCGGTATGTTTTATAATTAAAAAAGATAAAAAGTTGTACAAATGTAGTTATAAATGCTCTATTATAACAACAATATCAAAATTATAAATTCATTTAACTGATATCTATTAACACCAATTACCTACGTATACCGAATACGTAATGTTATAACGCATGATAATATGCATAATTACAATGACCATTAATAACAAGTATAGTTAAATAACATTTATATAAAATTATAATTTTGATATATACATTATAATTGTCATAATCATTTATAATTTTGATGTATTTGATAAAAAATTGTCGACACATTCAAATCGCTAAAATCCTGTATTTGTCATTATCAAAGATGTTTCAATGTCATTTTGCAAAGATACATTTTCTCCCAAAAACTTTGCAATTCAAACTTTCTCTGTCTTTATGGATTCTAAAAAATTTTTTTGTCACAACTATAAATTAAAAAATTCAATTTCACACAACCATATATGAACTATAATTTTTTAAAAAATTGAAATAGAAAACTTAAATAGAAAAGGATAACAAACTGTAAAAGTTGCTGCTAGTTTTCAATGGATTATGTTTCATTCTTTTAAATGAAAACCAATGACCGCATTAACATTGAATTACCATCTTGTATTCGAAAAATAAGGAACGAAACGTTTATAAAATTTCTTTCAAACTGTCATCAATCATTCCTTCATCAACTGTTCTTCGAGCACTCGGAACACAGCACAGGACTGAAGATTAAATTCCTGCGCCTAGAAAATAGGATTCTTGTACGAATCGAGATTACGTGCGCCATGAAATATTCGCATATAGTCAAGAATGGCATGATCGCCATTTTAAACACCTCGTAAAATACCCTTAGCGCATTGAAATATTCTTAGCATCCCTTTACATTGCTATCGACTTTCCGATAAACAGCGCAAAGTATTTATCATAAAAGTTACTTGATGATTCATTTTAACAAAATTTAAATTATCTCTCGTGATAATACATGAGTGTAATATTTATACTTTAGTAGTGATAAAACATAACTTAATATTTAGCAGTAATAAAAAATATTAAGTTATATTAAATAATAGTAATAATAATAATATAATATAACAATAATAGTAATATAAGGGTAACATAATAATGTATTAAATAATAGTAATAACAATAGTAGTAATAATAAAAGATATTTAGTAGTAATAAGAAAAAATAACTCGATTCAAAATGTAATAATTCTTTTAAGAAAAATGGTCCGTCGCTTTTCGATTTACCCTATACATCTTTTTAAACATACGAACAATATAAATTAATGTCAATAAAAAATTGACATCAATTTAATAATAAAATTAATTTAATAATTGATAATAAATTGATAAAAAATTTATAATAATTTAATGATAGATAAAAAATTTATATTAACAAAATTAATTTAATAATAAAAATTGATATTAAGCATGTAACGAACAATATAAATTAATATCAATAAAAATTGATATTAAGCATGTAACGAACAATATAAATTAATATCAATAAAAATTGATATTAATTTAATAAGTGGTAATAAATTGATAAAAAATTTATATTAATTTATTAATAAAATTAATTTAATAGTAAAAATTGATATTAAATGTGTAACAAACATGTAAATTAATATCAATAATTAATATTAATTTAATAATAAAATTAATTTAATAATTGATAAAAAATTTATATCAATTTAATAATAAAAATTGATATTAAACATGTAACGAACAATATAAATTACTATCAATAAAAATTGATGTTAAACCGCATTAAACAATGTTAAATAATACATTTTCCTATCGAAACACACAAGATGAAACATTATTACGAAACTATTTTATATAAATTGCAATTTACGTGGCATTGATCGCAAGAGAAAATCGCTAATTAACCACCTTCAACAAATCCAGTGTTTAACATCCGCGACGCGACGAGGCTTAACGAGCCCTTTATCAGTTACTAAAGTAAAGCAATTAAAATTGGAGTAATTACTCGCGCAACTCGCATCGCGGCCGAAAGCGTTTCAATCGCTGTTGCGCACGCGAGCCAATTGAGAAATTCCGCGAGACGTCATACAAATGCACGAAATTAATGGAGAAATCCGGTCGAATTTTAAGCTGATTTCTCAAATTATTGTTCGCGAGTAACAGCGAGTCAACTGCAATATCGATGACTCTGTTATCGCTATGGCGCGACGCGACATATTTCATCGCCACAACGTTCGTACAACGCAACCATGTTCTCGTCATTCTACGTACAATCGCTCTTGGAGAATGTTTGAACCAGGGATTGAAGAACTTTTAAATAAATTCTATTTGAAACGTGGATCGTCGAACTTTTTCAGGAAATGCTTCTGTTGCAATAAACATTGAAAAATCTTAAAAGTTTCAGACAGGACAGCTCTTGTAAAAAAATATAGTAATAGACATAGAATTTGCAAAAAGTAATATTTTATATTGCAGTTTATATTATTTTTATATTTTATATTCTATATTCTATCTTCTACATTTTATATTCTATATTCTATGTTTATATTTTATATTTTATATTCTATATTTTACATTTTATATTTTACATTTTATATTTTACATTCTATATTCTACATTCTATATTCTACACTCTATACTCTACACTCTACACTCTACACTCTACACTCTACACTCTACACTCTACACTCTACACTCTACACTCTACACTCTACACTCTATATTCTATACTCTATACTCTGTACTCTATACTCTATACTCTATACTCTATATTCTATACTCTATACTCTATACAGATAATTTAAAAAGGATAATTTAAAACAGATAATTTAAAAAAGTTCTCAATATTTATAGCAAGTACTGAATACTATTCAACGAACAGTACTCGAATATAAAAATGGAGTTTTAATTAAATATTCTAAAATAACTTGTTCCCCAAACGAAACAATTTATGTATATATAGAGTCTCTAAAATATCTGTTTCGTAACTATTTGAAAATGTTCCCAAGTGTAACACTTTTTCCTACAAAAATTCCACAGAAACGAAATATATAAGTTCGAGCAGAACTTTTTTAAAAATGAAAGGAACCTGTTGGTTTCGTTCCTTGTCCGAATGCTTCATAAAAAGAAATCGTACAACAATAAATCTAATTTACAACGATCGTTCAAAAAATTGTTGATACTTAAATTGCTAAGTAATGCAATTTTGCCAAGTTTAAAGTTTCTACTTTTGAACGTATCGTTCACTTCATTATATTTCGTGACAGTGAGGAAGTTCTTTTCTTTTGCCATATTTTTTTGAATATCGAGTGAAAAGGAACATATTGTACTTTCGTCTAGTCTAGTCGTTTAAGTCTAATATTCACTGTTGTGTAAAATGGTGAAAAGAAGTCGTGCATCAAGTTTTATGCAGTCGTTGTAAAGAAGATACTTTAATCTTCAAATCAGTAATAAACTCGGTCCTGAAAAAATTTTTCAATGTTTTCACATACTGTGACAATTTACAGCATTTACGAGAAGGAGAATTTCTTCACTTTCTCACTATCACGAAATATAACAAAATGAACGATACGTTCAAAAGTAGAAGCTTCAAACTTGGCAAAATTGTATTACTTAGCAATTTAAGTATCAACAATTTTTTGTACATCATCGTTGGTGTTTCAAATGCTTTCAGGAGCGACTATGTTCGTTAAATTGAAGAAAATAACTTCTTTTTACACTAATTATTAATAAGTTAAGGGCTAGTTTTAAAGAAATGAATTTACGTTATATATTAAAAAGTTGTATCGAGTTATAGACGAGTTATATTAAGTATATAAAAGTCATATAAGTTATAGATAAGTTATAAATAGTTGCGTTATATACTAAAAACTGAATATTACAACTGAAAGAAAAAGGATAAAATATTGAAATGACGGCCTCATAACTGCATAGTAAATATTGCGAAACAATATTTTCAAATTAAATGCTTGCTGTCTCTGTCGTCGGTAACTCAATTTCTCGCCACGTCAAACTATTATCATTGGATTGCGAATATTTATGCAAACACATGTTTCTCGTATTACGTATGTTTCACGTAAAAGACAAATGACTAAATATATTACACATGTTCAGTGTATTTTGCGTACAGCAACCCGTTAACATTCAAGCAAATCGGCGAAAAAAAAAAATCATACAGTAAATTTTGAAGAGTTGTCGTAAAGGGGACGTTTCAATCATCAAACACGTGCTGTGTTGTATTCAGTCATGAGGGAAAAAAAGAATTCGATTATTACGCTGTGCGACGTGGAGCTTTTTAAAAAGAAAAACACTCGTTTTACTGCTGATACGAGTGATTGATATATATTTCAATTTGTATTTGTATATGTAAATTTGTATTTAAATATTC
Organism: Tetragonisca angustula; assembly: GCA_036937485.2. NCBI lineage: Eukaryota > Metazoa > Arthropoda > Insecta > Hymenoptera > Apidae > Tetragonisca > Tetragonisca angustula. The sequence goes on from JAWNGG020000041.1 coordinate 569,575, forward strand.
CGTGCTGGAATATTCACTGGTGCTCTCGTAGAAGTACTATTTTAAAATTTTTTCAAGTTTACATAATGAGTCATAGCCAGGATTTTTTTTAAGCTTTAATATTTTCTCCAAACGTACATACATGCCATGTATGCTTCCCATACATATCACAATATCGTTAGTTATATGCATTGATGCAGCAAAATTTTTATATTCTGTAAGAAAAAGTGCCAAAGTAGACTTTAATATACGCTAAATTAAGTTTCAGCTTTTCTCCTTCATCAAACAATTTTATTACCTATATTAGAAATAGTAACATTCAGAAATATTCACAATAAAGTTGTTGTTAATATCAAAATTTGACCAAGAATTACAAATTGAGATTGCCTCTCTAAATATTTTGCACAGAATAGTGCAGCCTCCAACTGTGTTCGCTCTTTTGATGACTAACTGTGATGGACGTGTGAAGCGTATGGAATTTTTGTAAATTGCCGTGCGATGGGAAGCTTTTAAAAAGAAAAAACACTCGTTTTACCGCTGGTTACTGAGTGTATTTACTTTAGGCCAGTGTCGCGTCGTATTTTCTCTAATAATCTATTTTGAAATATTTTGCCAGCCTTTAGCATACACTGAGCTGTATCTGTCACTAGGAGCAAAACCTTCTCATCTCCTACGTTTGATGATCGTAACATTCGAATCGCCGAATCAACGAATCGAGCGGTGACAGCGTGATTTATTTTCTCTAATTGCGCACGAGCGAGCAAACGAAGCGTTGACGCTTCCAACTAAATTAGCGATACAACGACCGGTTACTGTCTGCTCGTTTATAAAGATTCAAATGTTACGACATCCCTTCGGACATTCCGAATACACGATTCATAAAGATTTTGCAGATAATTTTTCGGATCTGAGAGTGCATTTGTTAGAAATAGTTTGACCAGTGTATTTCTCCAGGAAGTTATTCCACGTCGTATCGTTTAAACATCGCCAAGGTATTTTTACCATCGCTTGACACAAGTCGCCATAAAGTTGATTCGCGTTTGACACTTGATCACTCGTGCTCGCTGTTGAATCATCACGCCATTGCATATTTCTTCTGCGACACTCGCATGTTGCGATCATTGTGATTTTCTATTCATCCGTTTACCGCACGCCTGCCAATGAACATCTCCTTTAAAAATAAATCTTGCATCGCCTGCTTCACTTATCCATTTGACAAACACAAATTGCTTGGCATTTTTCGTTTTAAGCATTGCACGAAAATTAACAAACACTTTCGACACTCTGAAAACGATTAAATCGAATTAACGTGTCAGTACGTTTCTGTCACTTTGTACTTGTATGTGAAATCAACGTTGCCATTTCTTTCGAGTCACGTTGAATTCAAATTATACTCGCTTATTATAAACTCATCGTACGATAGTTGTACATATACGTAAGACTATCATGAATTGTAATTCGTGATTCATAAATTGTTGCAAAGGAGAATATATAAAATGTGCAAGAAATATGTAACGTATTCAGCTATTTGTCTTTCATGTGAAATATGAAAAATATATGTTACAATATACAAATTACAATATACAAGTTACATATGTTGCAATACGAAAAATATGTGTTTGCGTAGAAAACCGTTTTTTTAGTTATTATTAAAAACTAAGTAGCTCAAATGTGTTTGATTATTTCATCTTTCGCATCTCAGGACGAATGAGGACGAATTAATCCATAGTCATTGTACATAACGTTTGTCACCCTGATTTTCTATACAACATTTGAACTAAACCAAACAAACATTTCTCAGTGATTTTACGAAACATGTTTGAGATCTGGAACAGCCGGCATACAAATTTTATTTGCATAAAATGTTCTCACGAGTAATCAACGAATCCAAACCGACCAGAATAAATAAATATTATAAGATTTATAAATTTTATAAATTAATAATAAACTTATAGTATAGTATCATAAGCTTATAAATTTATAATAAACGAAAGGAAAAGCTGCAGTTGCAAAAGCTGCATTTTATAACAAGTCTTTGTACGCTGTTGCTTGCCGTGATGCTGTCCAATGGCCCGTGTCTCGGAGGAATTCATTATTTCGTGAATAATGGCGCCATAGAAATAATTATGAGTTTGTTACTCGGATGAGTAACCGAAAGATCGATCTCGAAAGTTTCGTTGCTTTATAAGTATAAATTATGACGCATGATTTATCACTCGTAATAAAAGGGACGCAGGGGATACAGGGACGTAAAATATATCGTTATCTAAATATAGAATTGTTCGATGACTAAGACAGGCGAGACTAGCAGAGTGTAAAAAAACACTTGGCCAAATTTTTTACCATTGTACTTTCTGCGTTTAGTTAAAAATAACTGTAATCATTGTGTCAGCATCAAGTTGACGAATTGTGAGAAAAAGTATGAAATCACGGAAGCCATCCGTGTGTTCAATAGAAATTATTCATAAACAGAGTCGGAAAAATAAATTATTGAACAAAGCAACCTCAAGTCGTAAATTTCAATTTCATTTTCCAAAGAGTTTCTTGAAGGATCAACGTCTCTGCTACGAGATTCTTATTTATTAAAATGAATCTGCATAATAAATATTTCCCAAAAAAGTGGAAACACAGACATACCTTCCTAATTGTAATTTCGTTCCTGTATTGTTATTGTATTCATTTAAACAAACATTTTTATTACTGTGCAATTATAATTTCCTAGTGCTGCAACATTTTTCATGAAAATTTCACCTCTCATATTATACGTGTATCTATACATACATATACAGGGTGTCCCGCGTAACACTTTTCACGATTTTTCAAGTACTTGCGACAATCTGACAAAAAAATGTTTTCAACGAAAGTTGATCAGTTTTCGATTGGCCATACACAGTACAATGAAAAGAAGTTTCAAAAAAAATTTTTTTCTCGATAATTGTCAAGGCCACTTTTATTTTTTAAAATGGCACTTTATATTTTTGACTTGACAGTATTGTAGCTCGTATCTAGACGAATTCAACGACCTAATTTACCATGACCTTCGGATGATCTTGAAGGCAAAGAAATGAAAATTTCAGCATAAATGGGTGACAATAACTTGTGTTTATTATCAAGACTCGAAATTACATTCAACTGAGGAACCTTGAGTAATTGAACGGGAAAATTCACAACAAATGTTCGAATTGAAATCCATTTTGTTGTTGCACAATTCCGCTCTACATAACAAGTTTGCTCTTACGATACTGTCGTAGCGCATTTCTTCGCGTGCTGTACGAATTCGTTGCTTTAAACGTTCCATATTTTGTATTGGAACAGCATAAACTATTGACTGCAGATAACGCCATAGAAAAAAATCAAGTGGTGACAAATTAGAGGATCGTGGTGGCCAAGCAATAGGATCATAAGTGCCCAACCAATGTTCTCCAAACTTTGAGTTTAAGTAGTTATGAACGATTCGAGCATTATGAGGTGGGCAATAAGTCTTGTTGGAAATAAATATGAGCTGGTGAATATCATCTGGAAGCCCTTGCATCAGTGTTTCAAGTTGCGTGGAAAGAAAATTTAAATAAGTTTGAAACGTTAAATTACAAAAAAGTAAATGAATAATAACGAACACAAGTTATTGTCACCCATTCACGCCGATTGTCATTTCATGAAATTGAAATTTTCATTTCTTTGCCTTCGAGATCATCCGAAGGTCATGGTGTACTAGGTCGTTGAATTCGTCCAGATACGAGCTACGATACCATCGAGTCAAAAATGTAAAGTGCCATTTGAAGAAACGAAAGTGACCTTGACAATTATCGGAAAGGAAACTTTTTTTGAAATGCACTGTATAGCCAATCGAAAAGTGATCAACTTTTGTACAAAACATTTCTTTGTCACGTTATCGCAACTACTTGAAAAATGGGACACCCTGTATACATGCATATAATTTTCCTTTCATGAAAAGCCGCATTAAAGCTAGCTAGCTAAATCGACGTGAATTTCATATTTTCCACAAGGGTGTAACAGGCTCTAGAAGTTGTTACATTTAAAATTTGCATGATTGTTGAAGTAAACGAACGTAACTCTATACTTATGCGGTTACGCAATTATTGTCAGTGAAATATTAAATTTACCAATTTGATCTCGCCGACGGTATGTAACATCCAATTAAGGAAATTCTCATTCCGAGTAAAATGCAAAACGAAATGAAATACGCGCGTTCATGTTAAAACAGACGTACTTTCGATATTTAACGTTTAATAAATATATTACGCTCACAAATATATTAGAAAACGATTCGTTTCGTTACAATGTGAAAACTGACATGAAACGAAAATTTTATACACGTGTGTTATACGTATTGTTACCTTCTTTCCCAACAATGTTACTCACATCGTAAAGCAACAGAGGATAAATTAAATTTTTCTATATTAAGATTACACTGTCTTATTAGAACATTGATTTATTAATTTATTTCAACATTACAAAATTATTTGTAACAATTTTACAGCTAACTATTATAATTAATAATTAAATTATAATTGACAATTATTTTTTCAATGAATCACAGGAATCTCTTATTTAAAGAATATTATATCTGAGCCTTGCTTTTTTGATAAATTTAGAACATTTGCTACAAAATCTTCGTAACGGGATGAAAAAAAATATTTCTCTGCGTTCGTTCAAGGAAATTATATCGATTCCAATTCACGAAATTTTACGATTTATTTTTATTTTTGTTCCATACTTATCTTTGTTACAGCGAGCAACATGTCATTTCCGTTCTCGTTAAACTGTACATAAAATTTCGAACAGATAGTGTAAATTTCATCAGAATTGGTGTTAAATTACTCTCTGCCCAAAATATATCACGCACAAAATTGACTATTCTTCTATTCAATTTATTTCACCAAGTTTTACGAAAAATCATTGAAAAGTACACAATTCCAAAATTTCAAGTGACAATACGAATATGATGTGAATTATAGTTGTGCAATTATTTATTTGGTGCTTACACTAATATCGAGCAAAGATATTTCATATTTCGTTAAAAGCTATCAATGTAAATTATTTAAATCCAACTCAGATCTAACCCAAACATATACTGACAGTTGTATTAATTAATGTAAACATATTCCAAACGAAGCAAGAATATTTTTCAATTAATCATTATTATTTTTAGATAAAGTTTCGAATGGCGGTGACATATATAGAGAAAAGTTGTTCAGAATCACGTTTGACAACGTGTCTCAAAGTAATAAAAAAATCTGTCGGATTTGTTCTTTTTTCTTCTTCTTCTTTTCTTTTTTCACCTACTTTTGTGAGCTGTTACACAAAGCAAACGTGCGACTGATGTACATACATCCAAGCAAGTGTCCGCTCAATTCGCCGTAATCCCGATAAAATAAATTCAGTTTTAAGATTTATGAAAATTATCGTGAGATCGGTAGTAATTGAAACAAAATTCAAAGTTACCAACATATAAAATATTAATATTTAAATTTACGAATACTAATATTAATATTTAAAGTTACTAATGTTAAATTAATATTAATGTAATAACAAAAGATTGAAGAATGGCACGAGAACATGTCAATATTGATAAATATGATGATAAAGTCCTTTAAAAAATTTTTAAAAGATCACCTCTTGAAACTTCAAAGACTCAAGCATGCAACACACTGGTACTAGGAAATACACAGTTCCTATAACAGATAATCATATAACATGTACATGTACAGTATTATTTGTAATTGAACTCACTGCGAAATAAATGTAAAAAAAAGTAATTTCATCACTACGATAATCTGCAGTAAATTGCGAATTGCAACATGATTGTTAAAATTGGAATGGGCAATTCCCAAATTTGCTTTTATAATTGAGGCTTTTGTTGTCTCGAGATCTATGCGAAACGATTTTCGACAATGTTTTAAAATAGTTAACGAGCCAAGAAAATCACTGGTAAATTAATTTTATAATCATTACAGGAAAAGTCGTAGAGGAATAGAAAGAAATTTGAGTCAAAAGTTTGGAAAAGAGTCATTTGATCCCACTGGTAGAAAAATGTTAAAGTATTGAAATTTCCGGTGAAACCGCTTGTCCTGGATGTACATAAATTAATAAAATTTAAATTATAATATAAATCAATTGTATTTATTTCTTTAATGTATCAATTTATCATGACATTATTTTTATATTATATTTATAATTACATTATTTATATTTATACATTCAAGCAAGTGTCCGCTCAATTCGCCGTAATCCCGATAAAATAAATTCAGTTTTAAGATTTATGAAAATTATCGTGAGATCGGTAGTAATTGAAACAAAATTCAAAGTTATCAACATATAAAATAATATTGACGAATATTAATATTTAAAGTTACTAACGTTAAATTAATATTAATGCAATAACAAAAGATTGAAGAATGGCACGAGAACATGTCAATATTGGAAAATCAACGATTACGTACAGAATGTTAATTCGTTGGATGCTAGCACTTTTACAAAAACTTTTTAAAAGTAATGACTCGAACAGTGAACTTTATCAGTAATTTCTGCAAAACAGTGATAAAAGAACGACCAGAAAGGTGAAAAATTTCGTGGAAAATTAAAAAGAGATTCGAATCTCAAAGCAAGCTGTCAGTTGGTTAACCAAGTTCAAATCACGTCACGAGATTCGTCAGAGAGATATTAGCGGAAAAAATCTTCTCGCAGAAAAGGCTGCTGCAGAAATTTTCAAAATTAATTTTAATAAATTTGTAAACTACAACAAGCGACCGAAATAGAGAAGAAGAGCTCTTCTCATCGAAAAAAACTGTTACAAGCGACCGAGATAGAACAAGACTCAAGAGTCATTTATAATTATTATCTGTAATCAAAATATTTAATTTTTCAGTCACGTGGTATCTTAAAAAATTTTGTTCACACTTATTCTTCAACTTGGGCTTTTGTTGTTCTTTTTATAAAAATTTTTCGAACAATTGTTGTTAAATAAAAAGGATACAAGCTCGTGTTCTGTTCCGAGGAAATACTGCAAGATAATTTCTCACAAAATAAATGTTATCTTCACGCAAGAAAAATTATGTTGAAGCTGTTGTCGTTCAAAAATGATTAAGTAAAATTAAAAGTTTAATTATCCAATTGCTATCGTTGGGAGAAAATTAGAATATCGAAATGTTTTATCGAGTACGATGTAATTTCTCTTTACTGTAACATATTGCGCCGTATTATTAAAATATTTCGATCTCAGTTGAACATAAACGAATGTAATTACGCATGGATATTCAATATCCGCAAACATTTCGTACGATCGTACGGAAAATATGTGTACGTGTATTTGCGACACTAGGATATTGCACTATTAGGTACACGTCATTACGTATTATGTACAAACGTGTATTATGTACATACGGATATGTGCACAACAAAATAATATATTCACAGTTTGGATAGACTTCTATCTTTCATTTTTTCTACTTCATATACTTTTATTTCATTTTGTAATAAAATTTCCAACTCTGTTACAATAGCTGACCATGTGTATAAAGACGATGTCACAAGTACGTACATAGAGACACGGTAGTTTGCATCGTTTCAATTAATTTTAATTCCTGGGCACGATAAATCTCCAAATTACACATGTTGCCCGTGATACCTTCGCTTGGCGAATTTCGTAACTTGCGATTCAATGTAGACTCTAAAAAACAATCTTCCAAAGTGTTGTACCCTCATTTAAAGCAAATTTCTTGATTAGGTTTGTAAACATTTATAGATTTTGGCAAAAAAGAAAAAAAAACAGCCTATAAGTAGATTTCACTTTAAGTTGCAAGGATGAGTCTATCAGTTCGCTTGAAACAGAGTCACACATTTTGGATCGATCAACCGGTTATTGTTCGTCAACGTTTCGCGTGTCACGTCCCAAGTTTGGGCCTCTGCTGTTCTTTGTAAATATGCCAGAACTTCCGGGGGCCATGGGAATGTGATCAGCACAGGATCGTGTCGGTGAAGGATGGATAATGATGGTGAAGGAAAGCGTTTTTCTCTCAGAGTCGCCAGTCAAGACTCATCCAGAGGGAGAGGGGGCTGATGGCGGCGACTCGTGCCCTAAATGCTAGCGTGGAAACTTATACGCTGGGTATCTTAGGGTTTGCACGTGTTTGCTCAACCTGGTGATCGCTGTCGATCGATTGATTATCTGCTTCCACTTAGGGCTTGCGAAGGTATATGTTTGGAACTTGTACATAGAGATAATACGGATGAAATGTTTCTCCTTTTAATATTCGTATTGTGGTAGTTTTAGAAATGCCACTCTCAAGTTGTCTTGGACTCACATGTGGATTTTTGGTTAACTTCAGCTACAACGTTTCCTTTATTCCTTTCGTTATCAAGTTTCAGTCGTCTCATGTTTTTTTTCACAATATTACCAGACAATTGTAGGCTACATTTGAAAGAAACCGAGACAAGAAAAGATAACTCTTCCTAAACGGATAACCAAACCTTGATCATTCGTATCTTTGACCAAGTAAAAATTTCGACCAAACGAAACTTTCTTTTTCAACTTTCAATAGATTCGCAAGCGATCTTTTTGAAACATTTTTTGCTCACGTGCACTTGACTGTAATATAAAAGAAGTTTTGGAAATAACACGGAAAAACCATTTGTTCACAAGTGTTCTGAAAACGAAAGAATTGTCAGCTATCTAAAAATGAAAACGTTCGCGTAAAATCTCGCATGGTTGTTACCAGTATATAATTCTATTTACGCACATTCCGGTGATTTTCAGTCGTGAGTCCATGCAAATTTTCTCCTATTGTATTCGCAGTGTCTGAAAACTGTTTCGAATTTTTATCATTAACGTGTATGTGTCTATTATTCCTTGTTATACCTACATGCTGTCTGATGAAAACAGACGCATTTACAGAAAATTTTAAATTGTGAATTTGCAGAGAGTGTAAAATATTCAAAGTGAAACAAAACGCTCGATATTTTGTTTTCTATTTCTAGTACATGAAATGATTACTATTGTACGAATTGAAATTATTGCGCAAAATACGCAAAATTTTTCACTTGATTTCAATTAAAAGAATTGTTCCAATTTGGAGATTAATTTCCAATAAAAGAAATGTTTCTATTTTAACTGCAATTAATTTTTTCCTCCCCCCCCCCTCCTCCTTACATTGTGAATGTAATAATTTATTCATGAATATAACAGTCTACGTAATAGGCCACTGCAAGACATTTATGTTTTCTCATTTATGTAAAAGATTGTTACACTAGGAACTTTTTGACAAAGTATGAACAAACACGAATCGATGGAAATTTTTGTAGAAATAAAATAAAGAGTTCACGACGCTAAGAGTTAAAAATCTGCTGTCCAACGATAAACGAGTAGGAAATGCAATGAAATTTCGTAGGATCTCAAGTTTCATTTCAATTAGCACATTTTAGTATTTTCGTAGTACATTTTCATTAATTCTATTGATACCATCGGCGCCCGTTTATAATATTCGTGTGTGAAATTTTTATTTTTATTTTCTTCAGCTAATAAATCGGTTTCGTGTTCGACACGCCCACGCTGGGAAGAAGAATGAGACAGGATGTGTATAATTTTCATCAAACAAGCTGCAACAACCGCAACTACCGTGTAGATTTAATCTTATTCAGTACGATAATCCAATATTATCGAATTCCATTTTTAACATCGTATAAATAAATTGGGTATATAATTTAAAATTTCGTACTCCTTTGGATTCTAAACACTTGCAATATACAAGAAATAAAATCGACAAAGGAAATTACGTTCACCTCGAATATCTTTGTCTGTTTCTGAAAATATAAAAGAATTTCTTTAACAAAAATTCACAAAACATCGGAATTCACGATATAACAATTTCTTCTTCGTGGGTGAAGATCGCGTCCACTTTTTAAAATGAAACGATGCATTGTTTCATTCACTAATCGATATTCTTCATAGAAAGAAGAAAAAATGGTAATCTACGTTGTCGAAAAAATTATTAATTTAGTGGACGAAAAATTTTGCGTAATTAAGCTTGACTGATTAAAGACTAAACGGTAATTTGTCATAATATTAAAAATATTAAAAATGTGTCGACATTAAAAATATTACAAACGTTAAATTGTATTGAAAATATTGAAAATATTTAAAGTATGTCAATTTTTTTCAATTCTGTGCAATTATAAATTTTAGCTGAAAGAGATAACAATGAGAAAACGTGTGTTAAACAAATTCTTCGCAAGTAAAATATTAAAAAATAGATCTGGCAATGTAAAGTGATCGGAAAAAGTTGCATTTACGCGAAATCTTGCGTTTACAAATGGTCTTGATGGATAAATTAATATCGGATTGGCCAAGAGGTAATAGTTTTTTCTAACAAATGGATATTTGTATATCTTGAAATGTTACCAAATTCGTTCTGTATATATTAAATTACAATTATTCTTTTACATTGTCATTATTCTACATCTGCTTGTATTCTTAATAAAAAGAAAACAGTAAACGAACATTCGCGAAGTATCCCGAACACATTCAGCAAACATTCTTTATCCACTTTATCTGCAAATGACTTTTCATTCATCAATGTTGTATTTCTTTCTCAACGAAGTATCGAGCCATGAAAAATTTCAAAGTTTCGAAGTTTCTTTGGGTTTCTCGGGGGTTTTCGAGTAAAAATCCATTTAAATTATTAATAACTGAAAATTAAAAATAAAAAATACGTCGACACTTGATTCCTTTCGTTACAACGATCATATCTGTTACGATTGAAATTACTAGCGGACAAAGCAATAATAAAATACCACCAATAGTACAAACCATCGAAATTGACAATAGGTTCTTTTCGTTTTTAAAAAAATTTTGTTCTCGTATAAAAAGAATATCTGCTTTTGTAAAATTTTTATAGGAACAAGTGTATAGGGAGAGAATGATTTTCCCAATATGGAGTATCTTGATGTAAAATTGTCGAAAATAAAAGTATGATCCTTTAAAGGAATATTCGTTTGCTGGAAACGTGAACAAAGATAAGAAGATGCCAATATTAATTATTAAAACACTAGTTAAATTCGACTGGTAATTACATTTTTGTTCAATTTTCTAAAAATAATGGATTTTTTTTCTTCCAATAAAACAAAGATAATTATTATTAGAATAAATTCGCGAACCACCACGAACAGAACACGAACGACGAAAATGATAAATATTGTCTAAATCGTCGTATTTTAACACTAGAACTACCAAAGTGGTCAAAACTTAAAATTTATAATCTTTGTTGGATGCTTCATGGACGTGAATTAACATTGTATTTTTAAGGATTTAAAGAATTTTTCGTAAATTGTACTGTAAAGTTTCTCCACTTTTTGGATTTCAATGTCTCTGACGAACACTTCATCGTCAGCCCTAATCATCGGTAGTGTTCCAGTGTTAAACTTGACCGTTACCAGTCGACGCGGCACAAACGTAAAATTTTCTACAGAAATCGCCAAACAGACTTGCCAAATCGATAAAAAGGGAAAAAAGGAAAAAAAGAAAAAAAGATTATTCCACAGCGTACGACTTTCACAAACGTACGACAAGAGAGTCGAGCAATAATACAATTTCACGTAACGAGAAAGGAACGTTATCCCTTTTCACCAGGCGATTAAAAGCAATAACGATCGTCAATTGGCATCGTGGGGAAATGATGCGAGATCAACTTACCGGATGGCTGCCCGGCGCCAGATCAAATCACCCTGGGGGCGAGGGAGGCGCGGAGAAGCCCATCGTTAAATCCGTCCACATCGTCGCGATATAAATTGAAAAGCTCGATTCCCGTTCAACTCGCGTATCTCGATTAACCGGTCGGAGTTTGCGGAATTTAATAGCGCGACGCGACGATGGAACTAGAGGGAAAAAGATCAAAAAGCACCGGATATGAGAATCCTCCTCCATCCCTCTCTCACTCACTCGCTCGCTCGCTCACTCTCTCAGGCATCGATGAAGAATGGCGGAAAATAATATGGTTATCGAGGATTCCGTAGATATGGAACAGGCAGGGAGCACGGCTCGTCAAGGTGGCTCTTCTCCGCGTGGAACGTGTCTCGGAACAAAGGGGATGTTTCTCGGTAAATGGGGTGACGAGCGCGCGACGACCAAGCGTAATATACCGAGCAAAATCAAGACACACACACACACACACACAGAGAGAGAGAGAGAGAGAGAGAATTGAAGAGGAGGGAACCCTACACGATAGAGCTTGCTGATACGGTTAATACCACACGACACCGAGGAACACGATTTTCCTCGGCGACGAGAAGCTCGAGGAACAGTTACGAGAAGCCAAGGCGAACGATAACTCGATAGCACCGGCGGCAGCACCGTCATCGCCATCAGCGGGCTCGCCCTCGAGTTTCAGTTCCTGCGCGAATTATTCAACGACTAGACTCGCTTGCCTCATCCGTGTAATTGTCGCCAGCGATCTTGTATTTTCCACGACGCTCAATTTTCGAGCGCCCCGTTGAAAGACTCCCTTTGTTACCGTTTGGCAAATGGGCGCGATACCGAGAGCGCGAATGGATACGAAGTGCTCGCGCGTATTGTGTCACGACGATTCGGTGGAAATTTAGCGCGAGGAGAGGGTGCAAGTTGTCGCATTATCTTTTCTCCCGCCGCTGAACGCTTCGTTCAACTGGATTGCATTATTATCGCACGGATGAAATATAAATGACATTGATTTGATAACAACGTTGGCGATAAGACAAAGAATCACGGATCACGCAACTCGAATGAATTTACAGTCGACACTTTTTTCAACTCTCGATGCCTTTTTCCAATCGACTCTGCTTTTTCAACTCGCTCCTTCCTCAAAAAGAGAAACGTTCTTTTCACTCGCTTCACTTTGCACTTTCTTTTCACGCGTTTCCACGTGAATAAGCGAATATTACGAGCCATCTGTTGTAATTAAATGGAAATGAAAATGTAACAACTGGAACTAGAAGTATAGGTTATGATTTAACAATGGCCCACGATAATATTATACATTATTGTATCGAGATTGCTTTGATGGAAAAACAAGCCGTATTACCTTGCTGCATCTATTTCGTCCGTCGATCGTTTCAATTTGACGATGCCTGAGAGTTTCATTTCGAAAAATTGTGATATTTTAGTCAATTACATCTCAAACGAGCAACATGTGCGGTTTCTTCAACCTAACCTAAATCTAAACCCAACCTAAACTTAAACTAAACCTAACCTAATTTAAATCTCAATCTAAATCTAATCTGAACCTGTACCTATACCTGACAGTTTCGAAAAACTGAGATATTTTAATCAATTACATCTCAAACGAGCAACATATAATGTGGTTTTTTAACCTAACCTAATCCTGACCTAAACCTTACATGGTAAACATAATAATTTGCTTTTCTTTAATTTTCTGAGAGTTTTGATCCAACCTAAATTTAAATCTAAACTTAACCAAAAACCTAACGCAAACCTTATCTGGTAAACATATAATTTGGTTTTTCTTTTTAATCCTCTGAGAGTTTAATTTCGGAAAATTGTAATATTTTAATCAATTACATCTCAAACGAGCAACGTATAACGTGGTTTTTTTAACCCAAACTAAACGTGGCCTAAACCTAAATCTAAACCTAACCCAAATCTAAATCTAAATTAACCTAAACCTAAATCTAAACCTAACCTAAATCTAAATCTAAATCTAACCTAAACCTAAATCTTACATACATAAACATCTAATTCGATTTCTTCGGTCTACGTCGTAAACATATAATTTGGGGTTCTTTTTTGAATTTTGGTTTAGAATTGGAATGCGGGAGAGAGGACGACTGATGGTTGTTTACGTCGCTTGACGTGGGAAATGAATCGACTTAGATTAATACTGTCTTTATTACACGATCAGCCTGGTGGCTTCTACCCAATTCAGACAGCTTTGATCTGTTTAAATGACTAACATACCGACGACCGAGCTCGAAGGATTCTCTTAGCTGAATATTGACCGAACGACTACTGAACTGAATTGAATACAATAGAATCTCCGTTATGTGAATTAATTGAGAGGTGAAAGTGTTTAGACAAGCGAATGAGAGAACGACAAGCGATTTGCACTAAGTTTGACTCACCATTCAAAATATTTGTTTCTAAATATCTTTGCACATAGATTGCACAAGCAAAAGACTTTTCACAACTATTGTCGCGTGAAACTCTAGCATTCTTCGACAGTCTTAAATGCTTTGAAAGCTTGGGTTTCGTATGATGATAAAGTCCTTTAAAAAATTTTTAAAAGATCAACTCTTGAAACTTCAAAGACTCGAGCATGCAACACACTGGTACTAGAAAATGCACAGTTCCTATAACAGATAATCATATAACATGTACATGTACAGTATTATTTGTAATTGAACTCACTGCGAAATAAATGTAAAAAAAAGTAATTTCATCACTACGATAATCTGCAGTAAATTGCGAATTGCAACATGATTGTTAAAATTGGAATGGGCAATTCCCAAATTTACTTTTATAATTGAGGCTTTTGTTGTCTCGAGATCTATGCGAAACGATTTTCGACAATGTTTTAAAATAGTTAACGAGCCAAGAAAATCACTGGTAAATTAATTTTATAATCATTACAGGAAAAGTCGTAGAGGAATAGAAAGAAATTTGAGTCAAAAGTTTGGAAAAGAGTCATTTGATCCCACTGGTAGAAAAATGTTAAAGTATTGAAATTTCCGGTGAAACCGCTTGTCCTGGATGTACATAAATTAATAAAATTTAAATTATAATATAAATCAATTGTATTTATTTCTTTAATGTATCAATCTATCATGACATTATTTTTATATTATATTTATAATTACATTATTTATATTTATAAAGTTACATGTTAGTTTTGTTTGTAATTATTATTATATTCATATCGATATAATATTCATTTATTAATGTAATATCAATTTATTTTAAATTAATAAAATTGAAATTAATTGATTTGATTAATTTAAAAACGTCTGCCATTGACGTGAACATTTTCAAAGTCAAAGTGTCAAGTTTGTCAATCGATTGTTCAACATTCCGTTGGAAAATTCGTAACGAAACGCCCCCCAGTAAGAAAGAAAGTGCAATGTTTCCAATGAAATGGAAAATTTCTTGAAAAACAAAAACAAAGAAAAAGGGGTGACAATGTAATTACGTTATGAAACGCGGCGGCGCCTCGTTCCTTCGCCATTGAACGATGATCGGCTCACGCGATGAAAATTCAATATTCTCCCGGTTAAGTAGTAATTGATGGCTGGCCCATAGAACGGCGTTCTGCACGGCATCACCTGTTAATGCCAACAAGTGGGCACCTACGTGAAGCCAACACCTACGCGAAGTCTGCTGAAATAATTTCATAATTCCGGTGTCGAAGCTGCACGCAATTTCAATTCGTCCCGGAATCGACGACGAACCGCGCCTCGCGCATTCTACTTTTGTACTATTGTTACGCGGTGTGTGCGGTGCGCTGCACGAAACGGGGACAATTGCAAGAAATCAATAATACATAAGTGGGATAAATAATTCCGGTAATAAATTGATACGGATACACGCACGTCAGATTAAATTAAATTATCGAGCATAATAATTCGACTATTTCACTAATTAATCTAATTTCTATCTATGCGACGTTTGTTGTTGCATTTTGGTAACTAATTTAGAGGTGACGAACGCTGCATGCGATGGAAACGCACACGCTGATCATTATTCAACAATTGTGTCGATTTGATATCGCGAAAACATCGTCAGAATGTTAAAAAATTTGACGTTTCGACGAAAAATTCATTTTTATGACGTATCAACGTCCTGTCTCCTTGCAAAATTGAAAACAGTTTTGAAGGAAATTAATATTCTCGTTGACCGTGCCAAGGACTGAAATTTCTTGATATTTGATTCGATTATATTCCTTCGTGTACAGGCCGGAATTCGTAGTACAAGGGAGTGATTCTACGTCGAAAAATAAAAACAAAATCTGGCATAACATTTTTTTTTATCTGGGGCTCGAGAAAATCGACTTTGAAGTTTCTACGCAACGAATTGCCTTCGTTGTTAGCTACTACAAGTACACGACGGTGCGCCGCCACATTACACGAGGGAGGTTAAAAATTTTTTAAATCAAACGTATTCGTGTTGAATCGATGGCCACCAACATCTCCTCACGCCTCTAGATTTCTTTCTATGGGGGCACATCAAAGAACAAGTTTATAAAGACAATATTTCAAATATTACACATTTGAAGCAAAAGATTATGGAGCAATTCGAGAAATTAAAAAACGATATCAGCTTATATTCTGTTCGGATAACATTAATTCGTCGAGCAAACTTATGCATGCAGCAACGAGGAGGACATTTCCAACAATACTTGTAACAGTGTACTGTATTGTGGTATTGCAATAGAAAGTAGTAATGAGGAATAAAAACTTAATCATCAGTAGGAACACTTTGTTCTGCTTCAACCACACAATGAATAATGTTTGTAAACACTATCTCGGACGGAGACAACCGCGGTGGAAGAATGGACAACTAAATCGTTCACAAAGATGAACAAACTTTAAAGTCGATTATCTCGAAAACCGAGCCCCGGATAAAAAAATGTTACACCAAATTTTTTTCTTATTTTTTGACGTAGAGTATGCCCCCCTACTACGAATTCTGGCCTACCCCTGTATGTCAGTCCTAAAATCGTTGTTTTCTCGACCCTTGGTCCTTAATTTCTTTCACAAATAACAACTTATTTGTTAGACACGAGTAATACATCGTCTGTAATATTCGATGATACACACGATCAATCCAGATAAATTGAATTTAAATGCAAAGAATGATCCGAGTTGTTACATTCACAATTGCACGAATCGACTTGTATAATTTAGATAGTTTGTTTCTTTTTTTTTTTTTTATATTCAAACTCGAGCTTCTCGACAATGACCATTAAAATCGTTATCAAACGTTCTCCGCGTTTTACAACAACAATTAAAAATCATCATCCTGTTGATTAGGTCGCAATGTCGTCGCGAACATAAGCAGAACGAGTCAGAGCAAGTGAAATGAGTCTGTGTACGACGCGACATCCGCTAGTAGACTAAGTCCATATATGAAATTGAGAACCGAGAAAATAACGTATATAATAATCGTGGTACCGATATACAGGGTGTCCCAGTTTTTTCCGGCATAACTTTGCCAGCGTGTCATCGAAGCAAAAGTAAGAAAAAAAATGTTGTACGAACATGTGCTCTTAAATGTTTTATCAAGGAGTTATAACTAATAACACAAAACGACATCTCAACTGGCATTTCGTCGACACAACGTAGGAATTTACCAAGAAAAATCAATATTTAACATTTTGTAGAACCTCCAGAACTTTGTTATAATTGCAATCGTTCGCCTTGGAAGAGATTTTATTTATTTTTTACCATTCCACTAAAATTCCACTCTTTTAATTCATTCATGTTACTCAACTGTCTTGCCTTGGCATAAACGCCTCTTGCAAAATCTCCCCATAGGTTTTCTATCGCGTTCGTGTCTGGGAGACGGGCTGGCCATTCCAAAAGTGAAATATTATTAGCTTCAAAATATGACCACCACTTTTGCAGCATTATCTCGTTGAAATACGAACCCATTTCCGGATATCCTTGTACCACGTCTTTCAATTTGTTCACTCATTAGTTCTGAATAGTTTCTGGCTTTAATAAACTTTAATAAACATCTGTTTTTCCATGATAGCCAATACCAGTCCATGTCATTATACCTCCGCCACCCATCTGAAATTTAAATTAAAAATTTTGTATCTTTTCGCAAGTCATAGTAATGGTATTACTATTCAACTTGAACCTTCATCGTGTGTACATCGATTAAACATTCGAACTGAATTTTTAAATGATATTTCTGAATATTCTAATTGTTTAAATATTATCTAATATTTCCAATAATTTAGTTCGACTCGATTTTCGACTACATAAATTTCTCTTTAATATATGTACATCAATGCAGCTATAACTTGGAAATTAATATCATGAAAGTGTAAATTTATTTCTAGCCAATAGATAAATAGATAAAAAAAATTAATAAATTATTACATTTGACATTGTAACATATTTATGAAAGTGTAACCTTAATAGATAGAAATCTAAAAGCTATTGATTAGTATAATAGAAAAATTGTTCCTCGAAATATTAAAAAAAATTATCAACAGTTCTGGGTAGCACTGACGAACGGAACATTAGATTAACCTCGAGCGGTACGGAGACTCATTACCAACTAAACTTTCGTCGTATGCACATCGACCAAATTTTAGAAATTTGAAAAAAATTATCACCTATTCTGTATCATTGACGACCGAAATATACATACATTAACCTTAAGCGGTAAGGAAGCTCATTATCAATCAAACTCCCGTCGTGTGCACATCGACCAAAATTTAAGAGTGAGTTTTAAGTTAAAGTCAATCGATATAGAAACAGGAGCTCATTACGAATTGAATTTTTGTCGTGGGCACATCGACCAAATTTTAGAAGTTTGAAAAAAATTATCAACAATTCTGGATCACTGATGACTGAAATATACATTAACCTTGAACAGTACCGAGGCTCGTTACCAATTAAACTTCCATTGTGTGCACATCGACCAAATTTTAGAAATTTTAAAAAAATTATTAGCTGTTGTGGATTATTGACGATCGAAATATATATATATATATATTGACCTTTAGAGGGACGGAGACTCATTACCAATTGAACTTTGACCAAAAATTTAGCAGTGAGTTTTTAAATAACTATTAATCCTTTACTATCAATTAGTCAAACAAGAATCTTACTTCAATATCTTAAAATAGTCACTAAATCGAACAAACAATTATGCCTTATTTTACGAATACCATTCCTCTTTCTAAAAATTATTTAAATTCAACAAAAGTGAGACCTGTGTGAGAAATATATGAAACAGTATTGATTCACGATACATTATAATGAGACCCATGCGTAGTCACCTCCACGTGGTGGGTCTTGGTAATTGATATAGTTTTACAAACATTAAAGTTTGTAAAACGTTATCAGGTTAAATTGCAAAACGATAAACATTAATGTTGGTGAAACGATATCAAGCTAAGAACTACGCAACCTACAGTTCAGTTTAGATCATGAAAATTTTTGTTCATTCTTTATTTCATGATCTAAACTGAACTGTAGGGACAATTAGTTGATAAGTAAATTATTGGGCCCCCAGCGGGCCACCGATGGACGACGAGGGATATCGCAGGGACATCGTGGGATGCGTGCGTCTTAACTTTAATTTGCGTGCGTTTAGTTTATGTAAATTCACTGTAAGCGCATTCTGTACAAAGACACGTTTATTTAACTGGGGACGAAATTAGGGACATCTTCTCTCCGCTGTTCTTTCATTCGTTGTTACTATTGTTACTGACATTGCACTGAAGTAGATTTCCCAACATTCGTTGTCTGTGTGTCAATTGGGGGAACTGCAGCCACGTCCTAAAGGACGAGGTAGGTTCTTGTAGTCTAGCGTCCTTTGTAATTCAGCTCCAGTGGTTCTTTGGAACCCCACTGTGCCGTTGGGGGTAGCGCCAGACTACTTGCCCCTAAGTGCTCGAACCTCGATTTGGCACACTGACAAACCGCGATGTCAGTGTTTCAAGTCCGGGAACTGCAGCTTCGTCTGAAAAGACGAAGTTTGGTTCTTGTAGTCTAGCGTCCTTTGTAATTCAGCTCTAGTGGTTCCGAAGAACCCCACTGTGCCGTTGGGGGTAGCGCTAGACTACTAGCCTCTCTAAATGCTCGAACTCCGATTTGGCACATTGACAAATCGCGGTTTCATTTCGCGTTACGTACCTCTTACAAAGCACGATATTGAAGCGTGTCAATAGTTTCGTTTCCCTAATTTCGTCCAAGTTTAAAAAAACGTGTCTTTGATACAAATCATTGCGCTGTTAGGGCTGCGAATTATTGTACAATTATTGTGTAACGTGAAAGTTAGATAAGTATGTATGTTAGTATCAAACGCTGCGAGTGAGTGCGAAATATTGTATGATTTTCACTTGTACGAACTGTATGAACTGTATGAACTGTATGAAGTGTATGAACCGTGTGAATTGTATAGTATGAATAGTATGAACTATATGAACTATATAAACTGTATGATCTGTATGAACTGTATGAATTGTATGATTATATGTATTGTATGACTGTGCGGCAAATGAACTTATTGTTGAAGCGATGGTTGTTTCGGACACAGAGTTCCATCTCATACTGGAATTTTTATAAATCCCTGCAACACTATTCTGTACTCTTTCTTTTGCTTCTTGTTCTTTTTAACTTTTCCCCTAAAAGTATTTTTTCATTTACCAATTGAGGCTGTATACTTTTTTCTTCGTTAACTTTATTTTCCATCACATTTTTCCATTCTGCCTGTTGCTCTTCTGTCCATTTTTCCATTTGTTCTTTCATTTTCATTTCCATCATTCTTTTTCTCGAGTTTACTTATATTTAATGCCTCTTGCCATTTTTGTTTTTCTGCGTTCAATTTTCTTTCAAGTTCAACCCGTTCGTTCTCTGAACGTGTTTTATACATGTGTTTTATATATTCTTCTCCAATACTGTCTTCAAACGTCGTGCTTCTGGCCCGTCAACCACTTTGTTGAGAGGACATAGTAATCACCGCATCTGTCAGTCAATTTTAGTGATCTTATCCCTCTTCTTACTGTCTGATTCCCGGTGTCTTCAGTGTTTTCCTCTGGTGTCGTTAAGATTTCAGACTCTTTTGGAGTTTGCACGTTTTCTATTTTTTCTGGATCCTGAATACTCTCTCGTATGTTATTTTGTTATATTGATTAGGGCCTTTGTTATTTTTACTTCGTTCTTACCTTCTTTATTACCAAGAGGCCTGTTTTATTCGATTTTACCATGTCTATTAAGCACAGTCCAACTTTTCCTTCCGTAACCGCTGCATCTGTCTCCTTTTTACGTAACTCCAGCCCAAGTAGAACAAAAACTCGATATTCATCATGTTGAATGCCGAGTTGCTTGTACGTAATGGAAGGTGGTTGGCAGTAGGGCCCGGGGCGGGTCTCGTGCGTAGTCACCTCGTGGTGAGACCTGGTAATTGATATCTTTTTACAAACATTAGAGTTTTACAAACTTTAATGTTTGTAAGACGATATCAAGCTGAGAACTACGCAACCTACAGTTCAATTTAGATCGTGAAAATTTGATTCCATTCCATATTTCACGGTCTAAACTGAACTGTGGGGACAATTAGTTGATAAGTAAACTATTGGGCCCCCAGCGGGCCAACGATGGACGACGAGAGATCTCGCCGAGACATCGTGGGATGCCTGCGTCTTAGCTTCAAGTTGCGTGCGTTTAGTTTTAGTTAATCATAAGATAGTATATATCTGTAAATTCACTGTGGGCGCATTCTGTACAAAGACACGTTTATTTAACTTCTGACGAAATTAGGAGTCCCTCCTCTCTTCTCTTTTTTCGCTCGTATTTACTATTGTTACTGTCATTGCACTAGAGTTTCCGACTTTTGTCAGTGTGCCAAATCGGGGAACTGCAGCCTCGTTCGAATGGACAAGGTGAGGATCTTGTAGTCTAGTGTCCTTTGTAATCCGGCTCAGCGGTTCTTCGGAACCCCACTGTGTCGTTGGGGGTAGCGCTAGGCTACTTGCCTCTAAGTGCTCGAACCTCGATTTGGCACACTGACAAACCGCGGTTTCATTTCACATTATATCCCTTGCAAAGCAAGATATTCAAGCGTGTTAATAGTTTCGTTCTGCTAATTTCGCTCAAAGTTCGATAAACGTGTCTTTGATACAAAATGCGTTGTTAGGGCTGCGAATTATTGTACAATTATTGTCCAACTTTCGTGTTAGACGAGTGTGTGGTTAGTATGAAAGGCTGCGTTCGTATGAAATGTATGATTGTATGTATTGTATGATTATTAACGCGATCGTTGTTCGGGAGATAGAGTTCCATAGTTCAATCTGATATATGCGCGTTAGAGTTATAGAGATATAGACTTGAGTTTGAGATTGAACTATTGAACGTCTGTCTCCTTTGTACATAATCCCGGGCCAAGTAGTATAAAATCTCGGCATTCCTTAAGAATGCAGAGTTATTTGCATGTAATGGAGGGTGGTTGGGATTAGGGCCCGGGCGGGTCTCGTGCGTAGTCACCTCCTCGTGGTGAGACCTGGTAATTGATATCGTTTTACAAACATTAAAGTTTCAAGCTAAGTTGTAAAACTAAGTTGTAAAACGGTAAACGATAAACTTTAATGTTTGTGAAACGATATGAAGCTAAGAACTACGCAACCTACAGTTCACTTTAGATCGTGAAAATTTCTGTTCATTCTTTAGTTCACGATCTAAACTGAACTGTAGGTACAATTAGTCGGTAAGTAAACTGTTGGGCCGCCGATGGATGACGAGGGATCTCGCAGGGACATCGTGGGATGCGTGCGTCTTAGCTTCAAGTTGAGTGCGTTTAGTTTTAGTTGATTATAAGATAGTTAATATTTGTAAATTCACTATGAGCGCATTCCGTACAAAGGCACGTTTATTTAACTTCGGACGAAATTAGGTACATCTTCTCTTCGCTGTTCTTTTATTCCTTCACGACAGTAAAAACGTTTCATTATTCCAAAGATACTTTCCATGGAAACTGGTTGTCGATGCATGAATATCGTTCTGACATCTAGGCTATCCCCTTTCGCGATCATTCTTTCTTCCTTATCTTTTCCGCGACTTTCGTTTCGACCTCGCCGAGATGTTAACGTACTGGCAATACGTATAAGCAATACGAGCACTGACTAACTAGGATAGACCCCAATGCTTTGGAGCATGCACCTGACTAACATTTCCGTGTCACATTCTACCATGTCGATTTAGGCAAGTTTTTACACCGCGACGTTACTAACAGTATGTAAAGTTACCAATGTTATTACATCTTCACCGAAAATTATTTATTGAATTAAACGCGAACGCTTTCTTACTTGCATAACCATTCTTAAGAGACGACCAACTTAATTTTTGACCGCAATGTAATTATTTTCTACATAAATAAGTATTATATGTCATAGACTCATTAAGTAGAATTTAGTACACGTCAACAGAATTTTATGTTAAAAACTAATCGTGCAAACGTAGTTTGATTTTGTGAAAAATATAGAAATTACATAGAGGTGTGCGAGAACCCGAAATATCGGGTCGGGAACTCGAAATTTTTCCCGAATCGGGACGAGTGCCAGAAAATTTCGAAATTCTCGAATTTATCGGGATTCCCGAAAGAGTTGGAATTCGGTAACAAGAATAAATAATTCGTTAAAGCCCACACCTTCAACTATCATCAAAAAGTCGCAGATCATCATTCGAGCAATTCTTTCTGTTATATCTTTTCATTTAACAATCTTCCGCATATCATTTTGTACATGCGACAAATTTTATATCGATTCCGTTTCTTTTCTAGTACATGTTTGGATGCACATGCTTCAAACGGCGTAATAAACCAGTAGTACTTGCATACTTGGTTTTATATTCATGGTAACAATGTGTGCATTCCGCCTTTGTATCATCTTTCTCCTGAAAATGTTCCCAAACAGAGCTTCTCTTTACCTTCTTCCTTTGCACGATATCTTCTGCACTACTTCCTGCTACCACAACTTTACTCTCACTATTACTCGACATTTTTTTTTAAAGATTTTTAAATATACACAGATTTTGAAATATACGTCTGAGCTTTCCGAATTTCTCAGCGACACTGCTCAACAGCGTACATAATGTCCAAGTATTGAGCACGCAGTCACACGTTCCTTTATATCAGGTCACAC
Source organism: Tetragonisca angustula (assembly GCA_036937485.2). Taxonomy (NCBI): domain Eukaryota; kingdom Metazoa; phylum Arthropoda; class Insecta; order Hymenoptera; family Apidae; genus Tetragonisca; species Tetragonisca angustula. Next base: position 593,427 of record JAWNGG020000041.1, read on the forward strand.
GATTCTTAGAATTTCCAATAACTTCACTGGCAAAAGAAATTGAACTGTGTATTTACATATTTTGTAGGCTGCTATACAGCATTGTAGAATAGTTCGAGAATGGTAGCTGGGTTCTCGAAATTTTCAGGAATCCGACTCGTCCAGACCATCGGGTTCCCGATATTTTCGGGTTCTTGCACACCCCTAAAATTACAGTATTTATTTTTGTAAGATTAATGGGGGCTATAAAACAATAAAACTGTAAAATTGAAAAATTTTAACTAAATAAAACACAAAAACTGTAAAATTGATTACTGTGATAGAAATAGTGTTTCTGGAAATATTGACAAACCACCTGTTGTGCATCGCAGACTTTACCTTCGTCTGATGGTTGAGCAGCGAAAAAAAAGTCATTATAAGTTGAACCCCGAGTTGGGCATATTTTATTCGAACGAATAACGAATAACGAATAAAATACTGTCAAATTTATAATAAGGAATAACGATTCTATTCGAGGAAAAATTTTACGAATAACACTTTCGAATAAAACTTGGAATAAATTCTTCGAATAAAATTTTACGTTACTGTACTAAATACTCACGTTAATGTACATATTTCTACGTTCGTTCGTGAATTTGACAAAATTTCCAGGGTGTGCCATTTTTTTGTCGCGGACTGTAGCCACCTGTTGTGACGACGTGCGCCGAACCGTGCACGATGACCATGCTTCTCCCTGACAGTGTCCTGCTTATTCGTCGACCGAACAAAACCATTCGCGCGATTGTTAATCAACCGGTTTTGCCAGCGGTGGCCATCATCTGGACGCGCGACGGAAACAACCTTGAAAAACTAAACTCGGAATTACCCGTGCTGTATAATCGATCGACATACAGGAAACTAGCACGAACAGCCCAATTTGAACGTGTTTTCCGGATCGTTACGGATCCTCTCCGCCGTTGCCCTTTGTTTCGTTGTGCAAAGTGCGAAGTACGATCACGTGCAAGGCCAATAGAGATAGCCAGGTTGGCCGCTGCAGCTATGATTAATCGATCTCACCCTCGTACTAACGACTTCGGAACGTGGCCAAGTGCCGCTGCTGGCACTTGGACCTTCCCGGCACCTGTAACGCACACGTGTACGTGTGTTTGCCCGGTGATCCGGTAGTTTTCGAGTTTTTGACGCGAGATAAAAATTGCTGAAATTAATACGCCCGATTCTTCTTGTTGAAAGAAGCCCGAGGCTTCGTTTGCGAAAAATTGACCGAGAGAAGAAGAGAACTGATCGCGAGGCAACGTTTGTGGCACGTTTCTCGGTTCCTCGTCTCTGAAATTCTCCTTTGAATTAATTATAGTTGGTTAGAAATTTGATAAAATGTACCTTGGCCCTCCCTCTTTAAAGGAAACGAATGGCCGAAATTTCGACACTGCGTTCTGCTGCACCTGGGGAAGAAAAAATGCAGTTTGTGACAAAAAAAAAAGAAAGAATGACACGCTCGAGATATTTGGTATTGTTATAATTTTTGTACGATGAATTAATTTATTTTACACATATATACATATACATGTATACTTGCGATAATATAAATTTTATAATGAGACTATGATAATAAAATTCTATATGATACAATAATATATATAATATATATTATATAGAATTTTATTATTTTATATATATATATATATACAGGCTGTCCATAACGGTGCCCATATAGAAGTGAGTATTAAATGAGATCAAAGAAAACTTAAATATAAGCGTCTCGTTTTGTAAAAATTTCCACTTGTCTGTCTTTTCATTTGCCTTTGTAATAAATTTTTGAAATTGTAAAGAGACTTTCTGTATACGTATATAGCATTACTTCATATATATAGAAAACTTTGAGGAAAAAATGCCTACAGGATATTGATCGTTTAATATCATTCAAATTACGAAATATTCTTTTCGTCCACACAATTGAAAAAGATATTTGGAGACCGCACTGAAATAAGACACTTTGCATGCGTGCTGACTATCGTTTGATTTAGAGTTTCACATCCAATTGGAGAGAATAATTTCTTTTTCGTGGCTGTTACATAGATGGTTATATTTGCAGTTTGAACAGACAACTTTATCTATTTTTTTACGCAGGGGCAATTGCTCGCGTTGCCCTGCAGGGCCAGTTGCCTTTCACGCAAATCGCGCAATCGTTTGTTGCGATAGTTTTTGGTACGCCCGTGACGTTGACACCTGGCACATTCTGGTGGATTTCTATTTGCTTTGGCTGGTTCGATTTTTACTAAAGTATTGCGAATGACAGTTGCACTGTATACTCCTTTGTTGTTGTTTTCTTGTTTCAACTCCACTGCAAATATTGGCACGCCTGGAAAAAAAATCCCTAGAAACGCTTTTTGTGAGATTGACAATGTTGACAGTGTTGCTTTGTGTCCTTTTGGCTGTAGCTCCTTTTTCATGGATCTCGTAATCGTTTTATTTTTATTTTGTTTTAAATTTCCTTTCCATTTTTGATTGCTGTGTCAAAAGCTCGTCTACAACTTTCGCTTAAACCAAGTAGCATTTAATAGTTTGTGCATATTACAAAAAGCTTTAACTGTGTCAAAACTGAAGGTACTGTTTATACAGGGTGTCCCGTATGAAACTAACCACGCAATTTCTGCGAAACCTTCATGAAATATTAGTAACATAATGTAGTTTGCAATATTATTTTGTAATTTTTATAATGTATATATATATATATCAATTTATTGGTAAAATTGAAGTTAAATGTAAAAATTAATGCATCTATCTCAACCACCTGCTATAGGAATGATATTTGTTTCTTTAATTTTATTTTTACAGGATAGTGACTTTAAAATTACTGGAAAATTTTCATGTAATAATAACAAATTTTCTAAATTATTTGTATATCATTTTTACCGGTTTTGAAACAGCTTTTTAAAAAAGTACCAAAAAAACACCGTCGTGATTTTTTGTATACATTGAATTTTAAATTAAGTCAAACTTATTTGCCCAACATCATTAGGAAAAAATAATTGAGAAGAAAAGCAAAGATTTGATTGAAATTCTTATCTCAAATTTCAATTCTGTGGTTGCAGTGTATCGACGAAGAGAGTCGACTGAAATAAAAAGATCTGATTATGACGAAATACAAGAGTATGTAATAACGAATGATCCAAAAGAAGAATTATCTCTCAATGAAGAATCTTCGTAACGAGTTTGTCAGAATCAGAATCGGAAAAGCAAAATTACTATCTTTATAAAAAAAAAAAAGAGAACATTTATATTTTTATAAATAATTATTTTCTAACAAAAGAGACCCATTAATGTAAACAAATAATAAATTCCTTTATAAAAATTTTTACTCTCAATCAGAGAAGAGTTATTATTTTTTTGCCATATTCTTCATTCAACACTGTGATGACATTTAAAGCAGCAATATCGAAAGGGTTAATAAATAAAATATATAATTAATAAATAAAAAAGAAAAATAATCTTTTTAATATTTCAATCACCAAGTCACGATTTATTTTTTTGTTTTCGACCTACATTTCTCAATACTTCGTATCCTGTTAATTGACCAAGAGTCGTGTAACAACTTTGTTGCTGTCTTTTACCGTAATTTAGCTAACTTGAAACTCACTCCTGATATTTCAGAATTGTATTGGTGGGATAGACAGGCGAGTTGAAAGGGCAAGAAACAATGAGCAAGGTTGAGACGTGGAAACTGCGTCGTTTAAGAAAAAGGAGAAAGAGGGTAATTATCTAGAGAAGGAGACCGACTCTCACCGATCTCAATGACTTCGAAATATGTCGTCAAGGTCGTTCTGAACGACCTTTTTCAAGAAACATTTTTTGGTGAAAATTTTCAAAAATGTGTCACTTCCGAGTCGAAGCGAAATTTTGAAGATATCTCATTTAGACGATGAATGTAATTTGGGAAATCCCCTTTTAATATTTTTCCTGTTCGAAACACCAAAAAAAGAAACTTTCAACAAATGTCGAAAATTGTCGAAATCTGCAATAATTTCAAGTTTCTTTTATAAAAACGAGCTTGAAATAGCTATTTAGTTAACTAATAATATTTACTTGTAACTAATATCTACTTGGAGCAAGTAATTTTATTATAATAATTTTATTACTTGCTCCAAGTAGATCTTGATCTTGATGTAGAGTTTAACTTACCAAATTCCTTGATTATTAATGTTTAAACGTACATGCAATAATCAGTTTTTTTTTTTTGTTTACTATTTATATTTTTACAGTCTTTTTAAATTTCATGATATTTTGTTGATAGTAACAATTTTATTCTGTTGCAATTAACAAAATTAAAAAAATCATCATCTATAAATGATTTAAAACTTTAAATACTTCAAGCACTGGCGTTTTATCCACTTCAGACCAACCAATCGTCACTTTCTTCATCGCTGGTTTCTAATCTACCAATTATTGGATTTATATTTTTTCCAAGTCTTTTTGGAGTGCCAATAAATTCAGAACTGTTTAAATTGTTACCTAGTTTTATCACTAGAACTTTCATCATCAATTGTTTTATAAAATTGTGAAAAATATATGAAAAGAAAGTAAAAAAAAGTTTCACGAAAACCGATAAGAGTCAATATTTAATTACGCGAAATAATAAACTATACCAAAAGACAGAAAATCAAATTAATTCAATCTGGTGCCATCCTGGTGTCACGTACGATTCCAAAGATATATATACAGGGTGTTTCGTAACTTGTGGGACTCACTTCGGGAGCTGATTCTACGCCTAAAAGTAATGAAAAAGAGTACATATAAATACATGTTCTATCTGTCTTCGTTTATGAGATGTAATGAATTTTATAAACAGAGCAAACTCTAGTAAGCTAGTTTTACCAGGGATGGTACATTCAATTTTCATAATAATCATAATTGGGACGAAGAAAATCCACATGTTATTGTGCATTCAAGACATCAACACCAGTTTAAACGTATGGGCAGAAATAGTTGACAAATTTTTAATCAGATCTTTTTTTCTCGATGGGAAACTAACAGGCACAAAGTACGTTGAGTTTTTGAGCACGCGTTTACACGAAATATTAGAGGAAGTTCCAGTCGACATTAGACTTGGTATGCGGTTTATGCATGATGGAGCTGCGCCGCGTTTCAGCCGAGTGGCTAGGCAATTTTTAAATCAACACTTTGCAAATAAATGGATTGGTCGTGGAGGTCCTGTTGCATGGCCTGCTCGTTCTCCGGATTTGAATCCATTAGATTTTCATTTGTGGGGACATTTAAAATCTATCGTATACGCAACGTGGATTGAAAATGCTGAAACACTACGAAATAGAATAGACCAGGGCTTCCGACAAATTCGATAAACGCCAAGAATGATAGAGATAGTAACCAGATCGATGACAAGGCGCGTGCAGGCTTGTCTTCAAATGCAAGTAAAGTCCCACAAGTTACAAAACACCCTGTGTATATATATATATATATTTCTGCGCGAATCCAAGTCTTTGACGCTTGAAATGTTAATATGTTTCTTTCTAAACTTTCTATAAAATTTTTATACTCTTTTTTCTTCAAACTGTGCCAAACTCCGTATCTTTCGCCTAGATGCTCTCGGTCAGTATTAAAAGGGGTTAGACACGCAATTAGACCTAAAGAAAAAGAAAAATATAATAAAACGGGTGGAAAAAAGGCAATGGTCGCTTTTATTAAAGAACTGTACAAAGTGTAATAATAACCAGTTGCGGCGATTACTCTTAATTACACAACAACGATCCACGAGGGAAACGAACGCCTCCGATGTTTTTCCACCGAGCGAGACTCGACGATGGACTACGGTTTAATCGTGTTTCCCGATATTGAACCCTTTTTCAGCCAACCACGAAGAGTCGATGACAGACAAACCGCGGAGGTAACATCTTCCGGTGGCTACAATCTCCGTGAACAGTATTAACGATGGTTTGCTGCCGTGTAACGTCGAGGAAGGATGTATGGCAACTGGCTGCTTCGAGCTCACCTACACAAACAAACAATCCAATTACTCCTAAATTCTCGTTACCCAGTCACCGCATCGGGTGCAACACTCTGCGCTAGCAGCAAGGAAAACGTACTTATAACCGAGACCTATACCCCAAAGAAACTAGTTTAAGCTTCAAATTCCCGACAATTCTATCCGTCTTGTAAACTTTTCGCAACTCTTTCGTTTCGCCAATGAAAACGCGAAAACGGTGTTGCTTTTTCTTTGGAAAGTTGGAGTCGAAGTTTGATCGCGCGTGATTAAGGGAGTATTCTGGTAATCCGGCTTGAAAAAGTCGACTTTCTTGGGATTTTTTTCCAAGGAAACCACGATACACTTTGGTATGCAGTTTTTGCACACAGACTTATTCATAATTGAAGAGTATTTACAATTTCTTTTTTTAACAAAATTAATGAAAGTTGTGGAAATTATATAGCCTTGGGTAAAGCATGTTTTTAAAAACGGGTACCAATGGCTGACGTGATTCCGGTCCACCTGGATATTTGAAACTAAGAAACCAAAATGCAGTCTTAATTAGTATAAATATGGCCGCGTGAACCACGGAAACAGCGAAATTTCGAAAATTAAAAAAATGGCAGCATTTCGAAGTTAAAAATATCGATTTTGCTTGTGCTTTTCGTCTTTTGGGTGGTAAAAAAAAATAGAAAAAGAACATCAGATTTTGAAATCCATGGTTCACGCGATAAAGGTACATCCGGTGAAGATCTCCTCCAAATTTCAAGTCAATCGGTCAACTAAAACGTGAGATATCCCGTCAGCCAGTTTAAAAAATATGAATTCGAGAAAAACACATTTGAAGTTCTTGTTACCCGTTGTACAAAAATATTCATGCTTACGATCAATCGAGCAGTGCAAAAAATAAGATATAAAATAATAATATTATAAAATAAAATATTTTTTGAGAAAAACACATTTAAAGTTTTTGTTATCCGTTGTACAAAGATATTCATACCTGCGTTGCGAGCGGTACATCGTTTCCTTTAAACATCTGTAACTTTGCCAATTCCACGAATTCAAGCAAATTCTTTTACATCGGCATTCTCGAAAGCATATACTTTGAGAAGAGATAAAAAAAAGAAAAGATTGATTTTTTTTTAAACCAGATTACGAAAATACACCCTTAATCACTTGCCTTGCGATTTCTTCTCCAAAGTTCTTGGACAAACTTGTTAATTAAGTGGAAACTTACACTTTTCAATTCTCAATCTTGACTAAATACCACTTAATGATCATGTTGTTTTTTTGGCTGGTGATTAATAAATGATTTACTTCAGAAGCTAGTTTGATTAATATTCTAATAGTGCGATTCTAATGTTTGTAAGAATTCAGTGAATTAAATGAATTTTTAGACAGGCCTCGGGAAATTAAGTATATAAAGACTTGTGCCAAAAATTATCAGACACCCCTAAAATTAATCGGTCAGATTCGTTCAATCGGCGGTCGTGCGCTGTGAGAAAAAGAAAAGAAAAAGGAAAGAGAAAGAGAGAGAGAGAGAGAGGAAAGAAAAAGGAAATGTACTCACGGTGATATAAGTCTGATCCCTCTGCAATTCGGCGAGATTATCGTAGAGGCCCTCGAGGAGTGCTTTCCTGAGTTGTTCGGTATTTGTCCCGCAGCTGGCCTTCTCCAGGTTCGCGCGTTCGGCCAGCATGGCGAGCTGCTGTCGCACCGACGCCGCGTACTCCAGATTTCTATGATGCAGAAAGTTCTCGTGACACCAGGCCTTCTTCTGCTTCGTGTTGCTGTACGCCCGGAAAACGTTCAGCAGCATGACGTGGTCTCCCTCGGGTGAGGCGAATCTGGAACGAAACAGCCGTAACAAGCTGCGCGTATCGATCACATCATCACCGCCGATCTGTTTGACGTTTTAACTCTCGGAAAGCCGATGAAAGAAACAGTCGCCGGGTCGCTGGTGACCCAAATTTGACTACTCATTACAGGTATTTTAAATTCAGCTCTAATGGCGCTGAACGATGCGGCTGGGTTAGCAAATACAGTGAAAACTGTTGAAAAATTGTCGATAATTTAAACTGAATTTTTATACAATTTAAGGGACCACGTCCTCGCACTTTGTCGCGATGAAATTCATACCAAGACTTGGAATTTATAGAATGATTCTTTTTATCTTTAAATTGTACGGATTTTTACAATTTTCCATAATTTTTATCAGCAGTGACTCTGTAACATTCTTGCAACAGCGATGTCTCAAAAATTACGTTTGAATTGTGTCAAGTAGACTGTTATTAACATTATTTTATTTAATAATAATTTAATAATTAATATAATTATTTATAAACTTGAACTCATTTCAAAGGCTTAGAGCCTCCACCAAAATGCATCGTTTATTATATTTTTAAATGTTTTTGTTTCTCTTCTCCAAAATGCTGCAAATTGTCACGATATGTAAAAACATTGAAAAATTTTTTCTCGTGACTGAATTTGAATAGATTTGAAAATTGAATTAATCGAGAATCTAAACCAAACTAATCGGGTAAATATGAATTTAAAAAAGGACATATGCAATGTTTTCAAACATTAATATGCAAAATATGTAAAATAAAAAATAAATTTTTTTTTTACATTAAATTATCAAGTTTATTATATTAATTGTATTAAATTTTTTTTTTAATTTAATAATTAATTTCTGTCCAATTACCACATTTTTATCTTTCTTCTACAAAAATATGCGTCTGCTAAGTCCAATAATAAACCTTTTAATAATGTCCAACAATCAGACAGAAAATCATTGATTCTGTAATTAAAAAATTCCTGAATGTCGCTGAGATTTTTTCAAAATACTGAACTAGCAAATTTTTGTCTACTATTACACATTCCTACCTGTAATTATAAAAGTGGTCTAGAAGTCAAAAAATGTGAAAAAATGAATTTAGTCCACGCTTTGTATCGAATGTGTTTGAATTATTGTGAATCAGATGCGGTTCCTGTTTATTTTGATAATGGCCCAAGTCAGATTCTCATTTCTCCTTTTGAAACAATTTTGTGATTCTTGAAGAAATTATCTTTCATAATAATGTTGTTAGTGTGTGCGTCTAGAATGAATTTATAGCAAAAGCTCAAAAAAAAGTATGTGCACATAGTGACATTTGCTCTAGCCAGAACCGTAATATTAAAGTAGCACTGACATGGATGAAGATTGTACAGTTTGAATGGAAATACAACAGATAGTAAATTTTTGGCATCTGACCATTCCTTTTTGCCAAACGGTCGTGATTTTATTTTGATGGAAATGAACATAGAAGCAGAACGTAGAAGCAACCCATTTTTTTCTATAGAACGAATGGCGCAGAAAAACAAAAACCACTGCAAAGATCAACAAATAGGGAGAGAATTCCATTGATTGCAAATACAGTGGATGAGATTTTTAAAAACTGCTCCATGCAAAATGCTTTACAAGACATGATTAGACAATGATGCCAAATTCAAAGTTGTAGATCTTTCCTCCAGGAAAAGAAACAAGAAGCTGAAAATATATTGTCATTAGATCAGTAACAAAGAGAAAATATGAAGGATTTTAAAGTGCTCAGTACCGAAAATTCCATGTAAAAAAATAAAAATTATAATTGTGAAATATAAATGATTAAAAGTTTGCCTCAAATGTCCTTTTTCTAATAATAATAAAGTTTATTATTTTTCATCGTTACAAGTCACTTTTTTGGTCGTTCGATTAATCTTGAAGATGGTCCAAATCTGAAGAAACACAATCACTTGCAAGATACAAATAAAATTTTACAATCAAAGAGACTGCTATTTGCATTGTAAGAGCAAATATTCGATTACGCGTTACGTTGTGCTTTTATACATGTAAATGTAAAACCGGAAACACCTCCAAACAAGGAATATGCAACTCAGACCATTTGGCACGTTTATGAAAGTTAAGAAGATTATCAAAGACCCAGCGAGAGAAGCATTATGATGGAATATTCAGCGAAACAGTAGCGAAAATCAATAACACCGATACCTTGATCTGGCGACGTAAGCCTGCTGCCTTTTCGCAGGTGGGTCAGTGAAAACAGACTCTCCCGACAAGAGGGCGACAACCGTGAGAGCCTCTTCGAGGCACTGATGCTCCGTCGATGCAAGAATCACTTTGGTGAATCGTGGATCCAACGGAAATAACGACATTGTTCTTCCGAGGGTGGTCAGCTGTGGCGGAGAACCTATTTCCGTGAAGAAATTAAATTTATCAATATTTTAAATTTCAACTCGGCGTCGAAACGTACCATTAAACAGAAAATAAAATAGTGAATCGATCAAAATTGTAATTATAATTATAATTAACCAGTTTAGAATACCGACGACTTTGTCCACTACTGTACACATCATTATTTTACTTAAAAATTAAAAAAAAAATTACCATTATATTGCAACAACATAATAAAATATATTGTTATTAATAAATGTTATAACAAAATATATTATCATCAGTTACCAAAATTAACGATTCTTTTCGTCTTTAAAAGAATATTTCACGCTGCCCTTGTGAAATTTTTAGAAAGAAGCGATACAATTGGGAACACTTTTGAATAATGTTCTCATAGAATAGATATTTTGGAATCTAAGTTATTTTTATATTCATATTTTTATACCTTTTATATTTACATTTTTATACTCTTATATATTTATATTTTATATTCATTTAATAATATTCAGTATTTGCTACAAACGTTGAGAACTTTTCTAACATTGACGAACAAATTATCTGTTCCTTCCGACAGACAAATTTTTCCTTTTATATTTTACAAGCCCTGTCTCGTCTGAAACATTTATTTGTCTGTTCTCATCGGGATTTGTAATATTTCAAATTCATGTTTCAAATAGGAATTATTCAAAGATTCTAAAACTTTTTCGATGCTTGATTATTATCATTATTGTTTTAATTGTAAAATAAAATCGAACCGCGCAGGAATCCAACGTTTCAACTGATTAGAATTTCTTTCTATAGTATATTTTTCCCTGCCGCGATTCAGGACAAATAGAAACAAAAATAAAAGTTACATTGAAATTTGATACGATCTATCATCGAGTTATACTCTCCCAGGCAGCATAAACGTCGCAGAATAAAATTACAGCGATTCTCGCTTTGGATGACACGATATACACAGTTACGATAACAACCAACACGCGAGGTATGAAATATTGCTATTCTAAAAAGAAATAAAGCCGGGAGAACGTATTGTTTCCAAGGACGGGGATATATACTTCCTGCGGTGAGCCGATGCTGCTTACTTGAATTTCAGAATCTTCCTTCCCCGAAAGTTTCAGCTGGAGCCCAGTTTCCAATTTGTCGTGCTAATAAAAAAAACAGTTCTACCTCCGCGACAATGCAATTCATGTATAACCCTGTTTCTTACAACAGGAGGCTCCACGGGGAAGAAAGAAGGAACTATAGCATTTCTTAAGGGTAATCTTCAAAAAATTAATTTTTGTTTCTTACATTTTCTCAAAGTATATGCTTTCGAGAGTGTCTGTGTAAAAGGACATTTTAACTTCAAAACGCTATTTTTTTAATTTTCCAAATTTCACTGTGGTTCATCGCGATTTTAGATTTTAGAAGATTTTTAATAACTTTAGACGCAAATATTTCGAAATTTAAATGGTACGAATATGCTCATAGAGATCGTTGAATTTGCTTTTTGTTTTTCATACGCATCAAAAGAAATGGTACCATTTAAAAAATTACCGATTTGAAAAACTTATCTTTGACGTCATGCAACTTTGTCCTGAGAAATTTTTTAATTTGATTGATCTCGTTTAGCTGAGAGATGCTCTGTATACAGCGATTAATATCCAGACACTAGATATTTAAACTGTTACAATTTTCTAAAACTGTTTCATTTTATGTTAAAATATTTTCACGTCACGTAAGCAAATAATGATACTTTTCTTCTCTTTTCCTTGTAAAAAAAAATTGAAAAATTTTTTTCACGATTGAAACTGCAATTTAAAAATTGGAACCTTTCCTTTGCAACGATTCCCGAAAAATTGATGTACGATCTTTTCGTCATTTTATTGGAACTTTCAAAAATTCAAGAAATCGCAATATATAAATTACAATTAAAATATAATTAATATGGCAATTTGTATTAAATAATAAATTATATTATACAAATTATTATTATACGATAAATATAAGATTATTTAAATGTTCAAATATTAATAGGAGTCACTTGACACGATTCAAACAACGTAATTTTCGACATATTATGAAAATGTTGCACAGACACTACTGACGACAAATGAGAAAAATTATAAAAAATCTTGTTCACTTGTCTGCATAATTTCAGTGGGAAGGAAAAATGCAATCATTTTTTCTGATTTATTCTCCAACTCTATAAATTCGTCGTTATTTAGTATGAATAATATTATTTATTATTTTACTGCGAACACGTTTATCTCGACAAAGTGAGAGATATGGCTTTTTAAATTAATAAAATGTGCTTTCTTTTTAATTAGCAAAATGACATTTAGTTATTCTGTTTATTAAAAACAGTTCCTCGCATTTCCTAAAAAAAAAAAAAAAAAAAAAAGAAAAAAAAACATACTTTTTCAATTATGCAACAATTTAATGATATCTTCATTTATTATATTAAACTGTTCTATTTAATTAAACATCCATCATCCAACGCGTTTCTAGTTAAATATTATATTACTCGAAAGCGAATATTACATTACTCGAATTATATTCCAATTAAAAATATTTTCAAATGTCTATCATTAAATTTAATACCTGCGAGGATTACGCGTTCATACATAATGTATACAATATTGTTATAGATAATGATTGTGATGAAATATGATTTCGCGCGAAATCAATGGCGAAATATGAACAAAATGAGATTACGGGAGAGCAAGCAAGTCTTATAAATTCTAGAACAGCTGAAATCCGAAAGTCGATAAGGGGAGTATGGTCTTATGCCACTTGACACTTGATCTCATTTTCAGCGAAACGTTCGATACACGTCGAACGATTAAAAAATAACTGGCTTTCGCAAATTCTCGTTTCCCTATTAAAAATAACATAATAAATATAATGCGCACATTAATATTCGTTTATTTTTTAGCTACATTTCATTCATTTATTTATCCACTTCTTGTATAATTGATATATTAAAAATAGATAAATTTTAGTATTTTTCTGAAAATTTGGGAGTTGACTCATTTTTATTTTTTTCTCTCTTTTTTTCTTTGTTTTTCATATGAGAAAAGTATTAAGAAAAATCATGACAACAGAAATCAATTTCATTAAAACACAGGTTTTAAACGTGGAAATTTTAAATGTATTTGTAATTTGTTTAATTTCTCGAGAATTACATTACCATCTCATTTGCATTTTTTAATAATGACGTGCAGATATTGTTGATTTAATTATAATACATTCAAGATCGATAATCAACATGCATCAATTATAAAATTTTAAAGTAAAATTTTAAAAAATTTTTTGAATATTTATGATTATTGTTATACATAATTATTACATATATTTATGATTATTACTATTATATATAATTATTATATATATTTATGATTATTATTATTATACATATTTATTGTACTTAATTATCATATATAATATTGATTATACATGTTATTGTAATGATTATATAATAATAATTAATAAGTATAATAAAAATTTGTATATTTTTAAAAAATATTTAAATATTTATATAATATTTGTATAAACTTTAAAAAATTTTTAAATATTTATACAAAATTAAATAATAATTTGTATAATGTTGAAAAGAATGTTTAAATATTTGTGTAATATATTTGGAAATATTAATAAATATTTGTAAAGTTCAACAAAAATTTTAAATATTTCTACGGCTTGTGGAATAATAATTTGTATTTAATAATTGTAAATATAAGTGTAAATATAAGTGTAAATATTCGTATCGCACAATTTGTACAATACAGTCGATGTTTTCACACTGTGTATAAAAATTTACAACAGAAACGAAAAGATCGTGAGGTTTCTAAAGAATTTTCATTTCTTTGCACTCGAAAAAATTGAAATTGCTCGCAAGCGATTTTAAAAATTTCAAAGTATCGTCGGATGGGATTATATTCAACCGACCGAGAGAGAATGATCGAGCAAACGTAAGATTCGAGAAGCAACGAACAATCCATCGTCGTTTCTACGTGGAGCACAGAGGAACACCAGGCTAGATTTCGTTCCCTCAACGATGAATTTTCGGCCATTAATTAAACTTACAAGTCTCGATGAACCAATTTAAAGGAAAGAAACCTTCCAATGCAACGGTTTGGATAATTCAATTAGCAGAGAAATTTGATCTGACAAACGAGAAACTCAAACTGAAATCTGGCCCCGGAAGCTTAATTGACCGATCCAGTTCCCCTTCGCAATTTCTGCAAACAGATCTCCGTAGTTTTGCGTTTAATATTCAAATGTTGAACTTCACGTACTAGCACACGCATAGTCCACGGTACCTTCATTTATCACATTAAATAAACTCCAAATAAACTTCTGCCAACTGTTGTTCCTACGATATTAGTGGCGCTAATGAAAAATCTGATTTACGAGTTGGTCGTGTAACCTAATTGTAAGTTAACCGACGGAACAGATAATAGTTATTTAATTTTCCTCTAAATACTTGAAGTTCAAATTATTTATTATTTTGATTGACCAAAACTCCAATCAAATGTATTTTAAACCAGTTCAAAATTATTCAGTAACAAATGTTTCCTTATATTATCCCAATTTTATTTAAACAATGAAAAATATATAATTGCATAAAATGTACAATTCCATTTAAACAAACAAAGGTTTGTCCCTTTTCGAAACTGTACAACTTTTAACATTATAAACATAATTTAGAAATTTATTAAATATTTCCTTATATTGTCTGAATGAAAAACATGTAAAATACATAATATAAAATACAATACAATAAAAATATAAAATATAAAATACATAATTTCACTTAAACAAACAAGGATTTGTCCCTTTTTGAAACTGTACAACTTTTAACATTATAAACATAATTTAGAAATTTATTAAATATTTCCTCATATTGTCCCAATTTTGTCTGAATGAAAAATATACAATTGTATAAAATATAAAATATATAATTCCACTTAAACAAACAAGGATTTGTTCCGCTTTGAAACTGTACAACTTTTAACATTATAAACATAATTTAGAAATTTATTAAATATTTCCTCATATTGTCCCAATTTTGTCTGAATGAAAAATATATAATTGTATAAAATATAAAATATATAATACATATTTTTAACCAATTTCTACAATAGTATTTTTTAACCTTCTAAAAACCGCGTCTTCTAGAGGTTTAGTTGAAATGAAATCCCCAATATTTGATGGAATTATTATTATTTAAAAAAATCACTATCCGAACTAGTCGGACACTACTACTTTAATAATAAAAAGTATATAAAAATATTGTCTCTCTATAAAATTTTACTGCATAATATACTTCGTATAAACTGTTTGAAACTTTTAAAATGTAACTGAAGCCACTTTCAAAATAAAAATCTTTCCAGCTAATTTTCCGTGTACAAAATCTTGGTGATATTTTAGTTAAAATTTGTTTAAAAATGAAAAAATAAAGATAGAAATGTAAATATTAAAACAGCTAGCTTGAAAATGTACTTGAGCCACTTTTAAAATAAACGGCTCATATCTGCATGTCTGAATGTGGCCAAGATTAACAAACAACGATGAGTCTGCGTTACGAGCCTCACGTTTGACTCAAATTCCTTGCTACGAGTCTCTACGAGTGTTATGAGTTTCTCGAGTATGAATTGAAAGTGTTAAGAATTTACTTAAAATGAAAATCGAAAGGCTACAAACCCTTAACGGCGCCCAGTTTCTCCAGGCAGGTCACCGCGACGTCGACGGCCTCCTTCGGCGGTTTGTCCATAAAATCAAAGGTGGTGATGTCAACGCCGATGGCGAGTAGCTGGAGGGCTACTCCCGCGAGGGAACACCTTTGTATCTCCGGCACAGGCATCTCCTTCATCCTCTCGAACTCCTCCTTGGTGTAGGTTCTGTAACATTTGCCGGCCGCTTCTCGGCCAGCCCTGCCGGTTCTCTGCCAGGCCTGTGCCTTTGAGACTTTTTCCACCCTGAGCACATCCAATCCGGTAGTCGGGTGATGAGTTCTCGCTTTGACCACGCCGGTGTCGATCACGTGTCGAATTCCTGTGTAATTTTATATCGGTGAGATCAGTGTGCGCGCGCTGCTGCCGATCCCTCGTGCCGCGAGGATGTAATCACGGGAAACGCGGCGCCGCGATGTAATCAAGTCTGTCGCGAAACCAGCTCTCCTCCTCCTCCTCCTCCTCCTCCTCCCCCCCACCCACCCACCCCCCTGCCACCAGGATTTCGGATCCGTGATATTAGCAGATTGCGTTGCACGCAGAAAATAAAATTGGTTCCTCTGGCTTAAATTTAACGATTTAAGGGATCGGGACAGTTTGAAATTTTCAAAAAATCGATTTTTTTTTTTTTTGATCTTACGTAGTAGTTTAAAGTCTTAGAAGTAAGATAGAAAAGGTCCTAGCCTTTAAAAAACAACCCATTTTGGGGTATAATGATAAATCCGCGGATACAGAATAATTGTTTTTGTACCACTGTTTACAACTTTAATAAGCAGTATTATATAGTGTACATCGTGTGATTCAAATATTACTTTTGGTGAATCGAATATTAGGGGACTTGAATTCAATTTAGTTGTGAATTGTGGGAACTGCGAGCCGCGATATATAAGTAAGAAAAGTAAGCAAAAAATGACGTGATTCTGAAACTTTAAACGCGTTTTTCTCGAAACTCGGTTTTTAGAAACGGTGTGCAAGACATCTCGGAATCGAACCAACCGATTACCGTGAAACTTGGTACCTATCTTTACTGCAACACTTGCTAGGGATTGACGATCGAACATTTTTTAATTTTTAACAATTTCGAAAAATATAAACAAAAAATGTAGAAATTTTTGGTATAAATTCGATACACGGAAAACAAATAGCTGCTACTTTCATAATTTTTACAGAAATGAAAACGTTGGATCGTCAATCCCTAGAGAATTGTTTACTTTTGAATTGATGTTATTCGAAAAATGCAATATGTTTTGTTTCGACAACGTGTAAAAGTTAAAATTAACTTTTTTAAATGGAATTTTTTTTTACATTAACCGATACATCGATAAAAGACAATTCCTTATAAAATAAATTGACCTATTTATAGCGAAGAAGTTTAAAAGTACAGTTTAGAAGATATTTGAATTTTATAAAATCTATGCATGAAAGACAGACATCTAGAACATAAAAACACTTGTCCTTCTTCATTTTTGATGTTACAGATTTTATAAAATTTTATAAAATTAAAATATCTTCTAAACTAGTAATTCTTCAACATGCAATAATTAATATTATTCTTTTTAAATTAGCATCAATCCTTTTAATTATATTATATTATGATGTTATTAATATTATATTATAGTGTTAACAGATTAATATTATTCCTTTTTTATAAGGAATGACCTACTGCATCTAGAATTGATGTGAAAGAAATTACGTGACTCCATTTAAAACAATAATAATTAATAAAAATCATATCTATTACAAAAGTAGATTTCAGATTTATATATTATTATATAAATTTATATATTTTATTATATATATGAAATATATAAATATATAATTATATATTTTTATTATATTTACATTTATTTTATTTTATTTTATTGATTATATATATTTATATATTTTATATTACTGTTACAATAAAATAATAAAAATCGCGTCCACCTAGAAACAAACTACACTAAATTACTGCCTCCACGAAACAGAACGAATTGCATTTGAAATATTTTCCGAATAACAAATAGTTAAGATTTATAAATTGAATGGGGCATCCTGTATATTTTGCATCTAATATTTCTATTGTGTCGCATTATGTTGTGTATTGATGCAACATAATAAAAGAATTTAATTTCCATTTTTTAAGTAACGCGATACGTACATATGTAAATCTGTTTGAAATATGTCATACTGCAAATGAAGTATTCCGTTAAATAAAAATGAATTAAAAACACTGGACTGGAAACTTTTAAGCAAATCAATTTTAAAATTCCATTAAATGCGAACCTGGATTTGAAATCCAGCACTGCGCTCGATGGATTGACCCTCTTGACAATAAAATCTCATATTCTAAAATTTCATTGAGTGTCATTGTTATTTTCTTCTTCTTTTTTTTTTTTTTCTTTTTTGAATAAAAAATCTTATTTTTGATTTTCGTGCTTAGGCTCCGTATGTTTATCTGAAATTTTAATGTTACTGTAAAGTTTTCCATCGTATCCGAATTAATAGAGAGACAAATACAATGTGTATAGCCCCGCGATATGATTTCACGTGTAAAAATGGATAAAATTTTTTCATCAGTCTTCATTTTCAAGAAAATCGAGTTTGAAAATTTATCGTAAAATTTATACACTTCAATTTTAAACAGTCCTCGGTACAGTAGTTATTATGGCATTATCAACATTAGTTATTATGACATGTTACAATTTGTCAGATGTAAAGCATTGAAAACGTTGAAAGAATTATGTACAATTTGTATTTATTAATGTTCAGTTTGAAGAATTAAAACTGAAAATTCAAGTTCATATTCTTTTAAATCGAAACTATAATTCCTGCGACAAGTGCTATAATTTCTACGACTCGATATTATAACTCAAAAAATTAACAAAAAGTTATTGTAAAAATTAATGCGAAAATAAGTAAAAAAATGCAAAATTTTTTCATTTTCAAGAAAACTTAAGCGTAACGTCGGAGGATTAAAACAAACAAGAACTTGACAAGAAATTAGTTGGGATTTTCTTAGAGTATCGTTGTAAAAGAGATTCTCTGCAGAACTCACTGCTACAAAAAGTAGTATAGTAACCGAGACACGATTCCTTCCCACCACTTTTCTCTCCTTTGACTGACTTTCGTTAGTTTTTCGAGTTTCCTTTCTATGAACGTGCAAATTCTCAATTCACGAATCAGCAACCGACTGCGAGAATTTTATGAATCTTTGTATACTGGGGTAAAGAACAAACAGAGAAATCTTGTCTCGCATTTTTATAATATTTTACACACGTAACAAATTTCTAAGTTTATATTACAGAAAGAAAAAATATTTACAAGAAAGTACCAGCCTCTTTAAGAGGATATTCTGGTAATCCAGCTTAAAAAAATCAATTTTTCTTTTTACATTTTCTCAAACTAGATGCTTTCGAGAATATTTGTGTAAAAGGATTTGTTTGAATTCGTAAAATTAGCAAAGTTATAGATGTTTAAAGGAAACGGTGTGCTGCTCGCAAAGTAAGTATAAATATTTTTGTACAACGGGTAACAAAAACTTCAAATGTGTTTTTTTCTCAAAAAATATTTTATTTTATAATATTATTATTTATATTATTACTTATTTTTATACTATTGTTATTTTATAATATTTTATTTTTTGTACTGCTCGATTGATCGTAGGTATAAATATTTTGTACAACGGGTAACAGAAACTTCAAATGTGTTTTTCTCAAATCCATACTTTTTGAGCTGGCTGACGGGATATCTCACGTTTTAGTTGACCGATTGACTTGAAATTTGGAGGAGATCTTCACCGGATGTACCTTTATCGCGTGAACCATGGATTTCAAAATCTGATGTTCTTTTTCTATTTTTTTTTATCACCCAAAAGACGAAAAGCACAAGCAAAATCGATATTTTTAACTTCAAAATGCTGCCATTTTTTTAATTTTCGAAATTTCGCTGTTTCCGTGGTTCACGCGGTAGCCATATTTATACTAATTAAGACTGCATTTTGGTTTTTTAGTTTCAAATATCCAGGTGGACCGGAATCACGTCAGCCATTGGTACCCATTTTTTTAAAAACATGCTTTACCCAAGGCTGTATAATTTCCACAACTTTCATTAATTTCGTTAAAAAACAATTGTAAATACTCTAAGTATTAATAAATCTGTGTGCGAAAACTGCATACCAAAGTGTATCATGGTTTCATTAGAAAAAAATCCCCAAAAAGTCGATTTTTTCAAGCCGGATTACCAAAATACCCTTAATATATCGTCAAGGTTATCACTCTGTGTATTGAAAAGTTATTAACAAGCATAGTTTCGATAGTTATTTACAAAAAGGAACTCACCGCCAATTTCGACAATTTTTTAAATATGTTATCAAAGTCATCACCGAGTAATGCATTGAAGATTTTCAATAGTGGTCGTTACTTATTAAAAAGCATTTATAATTTATTTATCATTGTCAAAAAATTGTTTCCGTGAACTCAATTTATAATAGATTTGAAGACTGAAGTCGTGCTGTACGATTATTTTTCGCCAAATTGTTCAACTTTGAAATCTAGACGAAAATCTTTAAAAATTTTTCTTGTTTTACCTTCTTAGTCAAAGTTCAATAAACTTGGCGAAAAATGATCGTACGGCAAGAGATTTTAAGGGATCATTGCAAAGGGCAAATTTCAATCTTCAATTTTATTGTGTTTCAATTCAATCACGAAAAAGAATTTTCCAACGTTTCTGCAGCCGATTGAATTTTTATAACTTTTGAGAGGAAAAATATCCTACGTGATGTGAAAACATTTTCAACGAATTCAAATGTAAAAATACAAACTTCAAGTTTTAAAATGACCGAAAAAATTTAGACACGATAAGTGTAGGATGTAAATGCAGTAAGTGTACAAATTCTTTGTATAATATTATTGTATGATAATATTATTAATATTATTAACATTATAAGTGTAGGATGCAAATGCAGTAAGTATACAAATTCTTTATATAATATTATTATATAATAATATTATTACAAATTTAATAATATTATAATATTATAATTTAATAATATTATTAACATTATAAGTGTAGGATGCAAATGCAGTAAGTGTACAAATTTTTGGCCCACAGTGTATAACTAAGATTTTATGCGATATCGTGTTATTAACAAATTTTCATTTTCTATTTAATTTTCACATGTTTCTGTTAACCTTACGTTAAACTTACTAAATCCATTTTTTCTTAAATTTTACTTCAATTCTGATGAAATTAAGAATATATTTCGATAGGTGCATCTCACTCTTTTGCTAACAATGTTTTTTTGTAAAGGTGCAAATAGTTAAATAATTCTCCGTATTGTTCAAGAACGAATTTCACTCTGCAAATACTGAAACTAATGTACAATGCTACGCTACAACGATCTGCACTGTTTGTTGGCCAAACGAAATATCAACAGAAGCAAACAAAAGTTGTACGCGAGTTACAAGAACGAATTTTCGGATACTGCTAAATACATACAGCGTTCCGTACTTTTCAGTACGTGTGTGTATATGTGTGTGTGTGTATGTGTGTCTGTGTCTGTGTGTGTTATGAAACAAAACATCTATTCTAAAATATAACAAACTCAAATCTATTCTCAACTTGATTACAATTTAATCAAAAATACAGTGGATGAAACAAATATTTTTTTGGTCATATCTTTATGAAAACTAGATGCAAAAAAAAAACTCTAACCCTATTGTAAAGAAAAAACTTTGATTACTTTGATTGAATTAGATTTTAATAATTTCAGAAGGATTTGTCTTTGTAACTCTATCATGCATTTAAACAGAATGTTTAAAATGTTTTGATTGTTTGAAATCAAGTTTTGTTATTTTTTATAAGTGAATTAAGTAACTTTGAAGTTATCTCGTCTTTTTGTCAAAAAATTATGTACATGTATGATATGTATATATCTACGTTTTTTGAATTATAAATAGCTATAATAATTATAACAATTCTATTGTTAGTAGTGCAGTAAACTTTAATGATTCAACAGTCGCAAATCTAACATTTTCTAAAGTAACAAAAATTCCTTTAACATCTTAAAATTATATATTACATTATCAATCATATTTTCAGTTTCATATCGTGCTTTAAATATTTATAGTGTTCGTTTTCTTGCTACTTTTGTCATCAAATAATACAATTATGATATAAATATATCGCTGACTTTAACTAATATACTCAGCTCGATTTCAACTATAAGATTCAAGAATGATAAACAGATTACATCGCCTAATCAAAAAATTGAATTCCAACGTCAAACCTGCAACCAATCTTGCATATAAATACTAAATACTCTGAAATCTTATCATGATGAGAGATTATCCAGATTATCCAGATTATCCAATGGAATCTTAATAACCTTTATCTGGCTCGAATATCTCCAGCTATTAATTAATGATGCCTAGCCACAAATAAGCTTACAGGAAACAAATTTCAAAAACCACAACTCAGACAAAATTAAAGACTTCAAAGTCTCCTATAAAAACAGCAACACCGCCTATGCAAGAGAAGGAATAGCCACTTTCGTTAAAAACAATATTCACAGCCAAGAAGTAACAGTCACAACTAACGGAGAAGCTGTTATCGCTAAAATCTCATGCCTTGCCATTTTACATGTGTAACATATATTTACTAAAGTCAACATTTAAAAGAAACGAATATAATCTATCTAATTAACCAAATTCCCAAATCTTACATTATTCTTGGTGACTTTAACAGCCACACTTGCTCTGAGAATCGTATAAAACTGATGAATGTTGAGATATTCATTGATGCAGTCAACTTAAACTTACTTAATACAAATACACCTTCCCATTTTTGCACTGCGTCTGGTCATCTCAGTACTATAGAACTATTTACCATTATATAGCCCTTCAATTACCTAAAACATCACCCGAAGCATCTTGAGCGACCTAATGGTGTTACCATCTTCTCAATAAAGAAAATCTTCCAACTTGTGATTTGTGCAAAGTGACAAGAACATGTTTCTATCCAGTGCGAAAAATACATGGCCAACAAACATCAACTGAACTGAATAAATCAATCTTTGATTGACAATCTAAAGAACAAAGAACCGGTTCTAATACATTTTCTAAGACAGTTTAATAATAAATCTTTATAATAAATTGTAAGATTTAGTTCCAAATGGTCGATGCGGCTATAAACAAAGAAAATAAGAAAAATCCTCAAAATAAAATTTCCTCAAAAACAAGACCTGGTACGAGCAAATTTTATTTCAAATTTCTACTTTTTCTCTTTTTTTTTCAACTACTAGTTACAGACGAAAAATTTATTTTTCCGAGCTAAGAGGTTGAAAAGATCTCGAACGTTCGCTTCCAACTTACAATTAGAAGGATTGAACGAAGAAGCAAGGGGGAAATAATAGAATTTCATGAATCCATACGTACCACCAATGGTAACGGAAGTTTCAGCCACGTTGGTAGACAAAATGAGCTTTCTCATTCCAGGAGCGGACGGCTTAAAGGCTTCCAATTGCTGATGCGTCGGCAAAGCCGAGTACAATGGAAACACCTTCAATGGCGGATAACCCTGTCCATCCAGTTGTTTAGCTACTTGCCTCGCGCTCACAACCGCAGCCTCGATTTCTTCTTGTCCGGTCAAAAAGACCAGAATATCCTCGCTGAAAGAAACATGGAAAAACTGTGAAAATCTGGGAATCGTCTGCTCTGTTCACTTCTGACCCAGTTCCCTGGACCTGGTATTCGAATCTGCTCGAACGAGATTACTCTAATCTAATAAAAGTAACGCCGCTATGCAAATACACGGCAATCTTGCAACTGGCTTACTAAGCTGCAAAAATTGTCGCAAAGCTCGCCGATATTTCTCTTGTCGCAATTGTCACGTTCGAGTAAAATAAAACTTTAGCGATACGTTCATATAGAATTTGAAAGAGGAACAGAATGATGGTAGCCCTGCTACGACCCATACATTTTCACATTTCAATCTTGTCTTTATTTTAGAAAACAAAAATGTTTAATAATAATTAACATATTAATATTCAATAAATTTATTAACAATGAGATTAAATAAATAATTTAAATAAAGATATGAAGTAAAAATTACGTTCAATTTCGACTTGAAGATAAATCTTACTCTTACGATTATATACTTATTATATCATTATAAATATATATTAATATAGTAATAATTATAATATTTTAGTACGACATATATTAACATATTTTAAAAAGACATTTAACATGAAATCACATATGCTAACAAGAAATTTCTCAGAAAGAAAAGTTTTCTCAAAATATTGGTAAACCTTGACTTTAACAAAAAGAACGTTGTATTGTCTTTGTATTTTTATATAAAATCATTT
This sequence comes from Tetragonisca angustula, assembly GCA_036937485.2. Taxonomy (NCBI): domain Eukaryota; kingdom Metazoa; phylum Arthropoda; class Insecta; order Hymenoptera; family Apidae; genus Tetragonisca; species Tetragonisca angustula. Next base: position 617,660 of record JAWNGG020000041.1, read on the forward strand.
ATCTAGTCTATCAATCATTTGTCTTATCATTAGTAGATATTTTAACTTCAACTTTGTAAAAGTTTGCAAATACAAAAGTACTTGTCCTTGTTTTTCATATAATAAATTTCGCAAAATTGAAACTGAAACAAAACAAAATAAACAGGTTAACAAGTACTTTAATTTTATACAAAATGCCTGGGATTACATTAATGCATTAAAAATTAAATGATTTTAAAAACCAAGTTCACAAATGAACCAACTACATTAAATTACTTTTTCCTTGAATCATTTTTTTCATTAATAAACAGCATTGATGATGATTATTGTATTTACAGGTTAAATACCCTGGTTAGGAAATACCCTATGTAATTACTCATTTTAATTCATGTATGATCCAAATTGAAAAACATAACACCATTTAACAAATGTTTGTTACAAAATATTAAAAGCTTAATAATATTAGAGATATTTCACTCACTGTTTAATAATACTAATCTCGTTTAAAAAGAAAGAAATTAACTAAATTAAAAGGGAAAAAAGAAAACAAACATCAAAGTTGTGAGGTTTTTCGTCTATAGTTATAAAGTCTATGGTGAAAATATATGTGAGAGTCCCGTCTAATGTAAATGATATTTTGAAAAATGTCCTAGAGCAGTTAGTCCTTATAGAAGAGTCAGAGAGGGAGAACCGATAGGTGAAGCGGGACAAAGAGTGAGAGAGAGAAGAGAGTGCGAAAGCAAGAACTGATTTATCATTTCGACGTAACATTTTGTGTTTATTGCGCTATTATCTTTGTGCTTTTCGTTGAAAGATAAAGATATTGTTGTCCCATTCTACCCACAAAACGTTTCACACTTTTCAGTTCATCGTAAAAACGGGAATATGCTGTCAAATTTTCGACGCAAATGAGAGCATAAAAATATGAAAATAAGCGAATAAAAGGAAGAATTACTTGGCAGGGCTGTCGCGATGAATCTGGAAAGCTGTAACAAGGGCGGAGAACGCATAATCCTCCTGCGACTTGACGGCGTGATAAATCTTCACCGGATGCTGACGACCCTCTAAGTACAGTGCCGGCGCTTGGAAATACTTGCTAAACTTATCGACGTCCATCGTGGCTGACATTACGAGCAACTTTAACGGCGGTAGGTTCTTAAGCTTTCGTAAATTCTGCGCCCTCCTTGCAACGCCGAGCAACACGTCAGTCTGCACCGATCGTTCGTGGGCTTCGTCGAGGATCACCACTGAATAATCCGATAAAATCTCGTCGGTCATCGCCTCACGGACCATCATACCATCGGTCAGGTACTTGATCCTCGTTTGCGACGACGTCACGTCCTCGAAACGTACGCAATAACCGACCAATTTACCCGTTTCTACCCCTTGCTCTGACGCGACTCGGCGGGCCACGCTCACCGCGGCCACTCTTCGTGGCTGGGTGACGCCGATACAACCGGAACTGCCAGCGATACCGGAAGAAAGCAGGAATTGGGGAATCTGCGTTGTCTTGCCGCTTCCCGTTTCGCCAATGATGATCAGGGTGCTGTTCCTGCGGATCTCTTCAAGCAGTCTGAAATGAATATCGAAGAAAAATTTGTTACTCAACCGTTTCACCGTATGTAAAAATGTGCACACTCCCGTCCAGAAATCATACGGAAAGTAATATTGTGTCTATATGAAAAAAATAGTACGGTAAATGTAAATTACAAATTATATATAATAAATATATTTGCAATTATATAGGCAGCATGTAAGTATAAATTATTATATTTACAACAGATACATATTTAACATACATAATTAGATACAACAAACATAAAACATACTTTACATGATAAAATTATATACTTTGTCAATTATAGTATAATAGTATTAGTATAATAGTAATATTAATATTATTATATTATATTTGTATGATAAAAATTACAAATCATATGTAATACATATACATGTATACACAGTATGTAATATATATATATATATATATATATATATATATATATACGATAATTTATAATAAATATAAAATATATTTTATACAATAAAGACTGTTAAGATATTGCTATATTGTATTGTTATATTATTGTACATATATTGTTAATTATTGTATTATTATAATATATATTGTATTATAAAATATACACGATAATCAATTTTATTTCTTGATATGATTGAAAATATTTCTTCATGCGCTTAGATTAAGGAGCTAATAATTATGAAAATCATACAGATGAGATAAGAATTGAGTATAATGAGCAATAAATAATCTACTATCTCAACCGTGACGTCAATGTCCACACATTTATGGGCATAACAATAATTTTATACTCCACAAAATTAAAAGAGCATTAAATTGTAACACAAAAAATTCACGAACTTGTATATTATTTTGAATTAAACGTTGAATATTATTTTAAAAAAAACATATTTACATTTTGCTGGTGAGTGAAGCGTCTACTTTCAGAATTTGAAATACTACAAGCTGCTGATTATGTGAATTTATGCTAATTGTAAATATGGCTTTAAACTTTCCGAGTGCTTATTAAAGGTCTAAATAAATTAACAAAGGTCTAAAGTTTGTTTAATAGCAAACGAGGAACATAAGTTAACAGCCAATTAAAAATGCGTTCATCTTTGAATATGTATCTTTTGATTTATTTTCACTTATTCGATATATTTACTGTCGTATGAAAAAGCTTTTTAGGAAGTTGCAGAAAATTTCAAGGAGTATATATGTATGACAGTGGTAAGAATTCAAAAAATCTTCAAAAGGATTTTTTAATATTTATAATCTAGATATCACTATATATGCTTCTACTTGCACTGCAATTGTTCACCTACTGTTAGACATCAAAAAATGTTTCGTTTTACTATTTTTTTAATCCGACAGAAATTAAATCTCTTTTTTTCAGAAATTTTAGCTTTCTGTGAAACAGAAAATTTTTAATTTGGTACTTTTAAATAAACGTGTAATATTTTAAATCTATCTTTTGTATTTTTAATATTACCAATAATAATTATATAAAACATTGGAAACTACCTATAAATCTTGTTCTGTTTAAACTCGTTTAAATTCGTGAAACACATTCGATTTACAACTAGAAACTATTGGGTTACATCGAAAATAAAATATTATCAAATTTAGAATTCAATTATGTAAAATCATGTAAAATCTTACAAATTTAATAGCTCTTCACGCACTTTAAAAAAATGTACGAAATTCTAAAATAGAAACAGAAAATATTTTCTACAGAATTCTTATTCGAACCTGCTCCCGTAATTAAATTACATTTAAAAAGGCCAAGATTTATTGCCATTTCAACGTAAAAATAATGCTCTAAGATTACAAAACGTTATTGAAGATTAAATTCTAGCACACAAAGAATGAGAATATTTTAATAAATATTTAATTTTTCATTAATATATAATTTAACATCAATTTAAGTTGCAAATGTACCCAATCTTTCTCTCATATTTGTTTTCCATTCAATAAAAAACTACCATCTATTTTTATGACTTTATGTCTACCTAAATGTGGATTTAAGAAAATATTACTCGAATGGGGATATTTATGCAATTTTATATTATTATAAAAATAATTTAAAAAATTATTTAGGAATCTAGAAAATTATTTCACTTATTATTTTAAATATTACAAGGAGTATCATACTTTAAATATTTTATTGAATATATTTTTGCATTTCCAAATTTTCCATAAAAATCCGCAATCTAGCAATTACTTTCGATGTATAACATAATGAAAAAAAACCAATATTCAGAAAAAGGGTGTCCAAAATCATTTTTATAAACCTCTGTTTATTTTTCACTAAAAGATAATATATCATTTTTTCGCTGTGACATAATAAAAATAAAGTTTGTACAATGTATCACTTTTGTACGTTTCATATCAATATCGCGATTTTATAAACAAAAGAAATGTTTCAACGCTGAATCTTTTATAACACAATATACCCTTTTCTGAAATAAATCCTCAATTTTTTCTGAAAGTCATTTTCTTCTTTACAAGATTTCATTTTTATTTCTGAGAAACTTTAAAATCAAATTTAAAAATTCTTCAAGTACACATACATTTTGTTAATTTTCGATTAAACAAAAGTGGACAATTAACAAGAAATTATATTTGTCTTATCATGATCACCAGCAGAACACATGAAAAATGAATATATATAGAGAGTAAATTTTCTAAATCTTTAATTTTAAAGAATAAATAATAACAAATTAAAAAGTAGAAAATTTTCTGTTAGGATATTTACATGAATCTCTAAAAAATTGTACACAGGTATATGTAACAACACCAATATTTTTAAAAATTTTTATATCATCTTAAAAATACTGTAAAAAATCTATAATAATACTTAAAAATGTTATATAATTTTAATTATCTCGTACTATGTATATGTAATATTGCATATTAGATTATAACAGTTTTTCAAATTATTTTCAATATATGCGCGGTTTCAGTTCGGTGCAGTGCTGCCATCTGTACGCAGGGAAACCAAGTTATTAACTCTTGTATGGTCGATGATTCTCCATCTTGTTTCACATGTTAATTTTTGAGGTATTGCTTACAATAAAATATAGTAACAAAAAAAAAAAAAAAAACGAAAGAAAATAATGTAAAACTTACCGCTTACGAAGCTTATAGACCGGCAGAGACTTCCTTTGTTGTTGCAAATTAATATTTCCTTTGTCTACATTTTCTGCTTGAATGTTTTGTTGATTATCCTCGTATTTTTGGATTTTGCTCGAACTTTCGTTAAACACAACGGTTGTAGGACGTTTCGATGCTAATTTCGAAAAGCTCGAATTGCCAATAACAATATACTTTGAATCTGCGTTGTCGTGGACTCCCATGTCGCCGAAATTTAAAGTAACGACGACGACTCACTAATAGCAAACGTCCACGAACACGCACGTGTTGCACACTACAGCTGTGTACAAATACGCAAGCATTGCAACCAATGGCATAGCCTTCTTAATTTATGTCGTATTATATTAAATACATTTTCTTCAAATATAAAAATATTAATTATCCAATCATCAAATTCATTTTTCTAATATAAATATTAAATAATATATTAATATTATATAATAAGCAAATTCGCGTATTATTAGAAATTGAAAGCAAACTCATTAAATAAAGTTATCTAATCGCCCAATTCATTTTTCTAATATGCAACAAGTGCAATAAATTTTCTAATATGCAATTATAAATTAGAAATTGATTAAACAAAATTTTGCCAAAAAAACAATAATTTTCTTTTTTTCCGCTTGAAACGAGATCATATTTTTTAATCATATTTTTTACAGAAACTAGTTTGCATACGTAAAGGGTGTTCAAATTTCAAATTTTTGAAATTTTAATGATTATTATTTATAACTTTTAATGATTATTATTTATTTCAAATTATATTATTCAGCGACTTATATTTAAATAATATTATTAGTGATTGATACTGATTCAGATTTATACAGATTCAAAATGATCAGCTTTCATCTCTACAGTATACATGCAAGTAAGAGTACTTTCACTGCATATTAGCAAAATTGTTATTAATGATAGTATTTTTGATCTTCTTTATCAACGAGTATTAGATTTTCCACTGAAGTGTACTCTTGATAATGATCAAAAGTTAAATAGCTTCAAAATATCTAATTACTTGTGGCTACCATTTCCATTCGTATCGAAAATGAAGACAAATCAGCCCACATAATATTATATATAACATTTTTTACTCAAAATGACTTTCTAAACACATTGGCAAAAATTGATAATTGAGAACCTTTATACCTTGTATAAAATAATCTTCGTTAACAAAATGCTTGACACTTTTTGAATAAAAAATGTTTTTAATACATTTTATCACAACATTTTATAATATAAAAGAATATATAAGCTTTTATTTGTTAATCGTTTTATTATAATAAAAAGAATTATATAATATGCTATTATATCCTAAATTAACATTTATAGGTGTAAAAAAATGTAATGCAAGATAAATTATAATATTTGGTTTCATTCAATTGTACATTGTTAAACATGCATAAAGATACACTCAAATACATGTATTAAACAAGTAATTTAAAGCCCTTATATAGATTTTCTTTCAAACAAGAGGTAGAAAATAATTCTTGATTCATTCATGTTACAGATATATTACATATTATATTATTAACTCGATCGTGTTTCATAAAATCGCATTATTATTAATATTCGTAATTACAATAAATGCGGATGATGTGTGTGTGTGTATGTATATATATATATATATGTATATCTTTGTCAATAATTTGTCAATCATGCAGATATTAACTTCTTAATAAAAGATGCTTTTTGATTCGTTAAAAGTCAATTATAAATAATAACTATAATTCAAACGTATTGATTTCGAAATTATCACAGATGCTGTGTAACAGGAAGACACAGTGAGCAACTCTTTTTACAGAGATTTTCAATGAATGTAGCTATTTGTATTTTACATTTATCTAAATAAAATGCATCATCGTAATGGCCGATGAATCGGTGTTTTTATATTAGGCGGTACCTGAAAATATGAAAAGTATTATATATTAATTATATTTCGAAAAGTGTTATATTAACTACATGTATTTAAATTAATTTATTATTTTTAAATTATGTTCCAAAGATATTACCATTCCTCCGATACGAGAAAGATAACGATTTCTAATACTAATATCGGATTGTGGTTGTAAAAGATCGTCAGTCGATAAATCTGAAGTAGATTCCGAAGTCAATAACTTTTCTCTTTCAAGACTTTCCGGTGTTCGTTGAATTTGTTCATATTTTTCTCTCTGACTCGGTGTCATGTTCAGATAACCACCAGTAGTTGCTACATCCGATACCCAGATTGCAACAGCAGTTATCAACGAAACTGTAAAAATATGAATTATAAATTGCTGTACAAACATTTGTATCATTAAAATATTAAGTAAAATAAAAGGAAAACATACTCCATAGCCAACCCAAGAAAAACATCTCCAGCATAAAATATCCACCGTGATCAACAATTATACCAGCTAGTATTGAAACTACGGCCAAACCCAAATTTTGTACAGCTTGTGCACTGTAAATAAAGGATTTTGTAAGATCAACAATTCAAATATTTCAAAGATATTTCAAGAGAGTGTTGTAATTTTACTTACATGCCGTAAGCAGTACCAAGCTGATATTCTGGAGTAACAAGTGCTATCAATGGCCATAAACTACTAGCGAGCATAGAGTATGCTAATCCCATAAGAATCATGCATACATAAGGATTTACATATGTGAATGCGAGTAGTCCATGAGCTACTATAGTTACAAGAATACTAATAAACACCCAGGAAACGTTTTTTCCAGTTCTATCAACAAGATAACCCAGTATGGGAGATGCAATAGCCGATATGAAATACACAAGGGAATTAACAGTATTTGCATTTGATGGTTCAAACGCATACTTTCGTTCAAAAAATACTCTAAGAAAAAGAATTAAAACATAGCATTATAACATACCGTGTTATAACACAATACGTAGTAAAATACAGATATAGAGACGGCTTGTTATTCATACTTACTTTCCCAATGCGACAAATGGAAATATTGCGACATAATAAGCAATGCAAATGAGAGCAATCAACCAAAATATTAGCTTAAAATCTTTAACGTCTGTTAAACTAACGGCTTCAGTTTCTTGTCCCTCTCCCCTTCTTAATAATCTCTCAGCACGCTTGTCCATAATACCCAGTACACATGCACAGATCATAGAAATCACACAAGTAAGAGCGGCAAGAAAGAGAGCTATGCCAATACATTCTGGTCCTTTGTAATACTGAGATACATAATTATAAATTGGTTCCATTACTAAAAAGTTCACAGTTGATCCTACTCTAGCGAAACTTAGTTGCAAACCAAACACCAAGTTCAATTCCTTTCCTTTAAACCACAGAACAGCATAACTATTTTGAGCAACAGCTAATGATTCTGCACCAATGCTGTAAAAAGTATCAAAATTAATATCGAAATCACAAATATATTTCAAATATCTTATAAAAAGAAATATATACATACCCGAAAACAAAGCGACCAACCATCATTAGCCAAAAGGTATTAATTGTAGCACCAGTTGCGAATATAATCTGACCGATTAATGTAAGTCCCATATATATAATTGTTCCTAGACGTATGCCAAATACGCTGTCTAATAAAAATCCGCCAATAAAACAAAGAATCACGTTAGGCCACGAGTAAATAGAATATAATAAAACAAATTGGCTAGTTGGCATCTGTAGGTCAGTTTTAAAATCATCTTGCAAAGCACCAGGATTGTCGAAACAAAAGTAAGAACCTGTAAATAAAATTCATTTCGTTTAATTAATTGATACATTTGATGAAAATGCAGTTGCGTGATGTGTGAATCATCTTAAAGAGGTCTATGACCTAATTGCTTTCAAGAAGATATTCGAAAAGGCGTTAGAAAAAACGTTGCTAAAACAATCCGAGTTGGCGCAATAACGTTTTATCTTTACCTTTACCACATGTATCCCCAACATTATATCAACATTAAAAATAATAAAATAATATTTCGCGGACAAAAGAATACCAACATGATGATATGGCTTATCTCGTTGTCAAGTCATGTACAAAACTCACACAATTGCATATTTTCTGTTAGTTGGATAAATTATGGAAGAAAACTAAACCAAGATTTGTACACAATAGTTACAAAAATCATTGTTTTTCGTAAATCAATAGAAAAAAAAAATAAGTACGATTTTATATGTATATATATATATATATTTTATCTTTATACATATTTCAAATGAATAGTTCAAAATTCAAAATTTTTACATATGAACTTTTTTCACATCACAAAAGAAATTAATAATCATAATCAAAAGAGATAATCATAAAAAATGAAAAATGTAATGACGTTAGAGAAGTAGATTAAATTAACGTGATTGTTTTGTTTATTGTTATCTTCTAATTACATGCACTTTTAATGTATGATAAAAGAATTTTTAAATTGCACTTCATCATAATAGATAGTAAATATCAAAGTACAAATTTTAATGTCTACAAAAAAAAAAAATCGAGTGGGCATCGTAAGATAAACAAAATTAATGCATGTTTAAAGTAAAATTATTTCACAAAGAATTTAATCAGAAAAAAAGGACAGTTGAATATATTGGTCATTTCAGATAGCCAAGTTCAAACACTTTTAACGAGGTCATAATGTACGGAAACAGACATAAACAATGGCTACTTGGTCATGGAAAAATAATATAAAAAATGACAATCGTACCAAAGCCTAACAGGCACATTAACGTCAAGCCAAAAACTTTGTGTAGTGACTTTTTAGGACTGCAGAATCCTTGCAAGGCAATCTCATCGTCGGATCTTTCTAGAGTAGCCTCTGGATTTTCTAATATGCCTCCTTCCATTGTTACGGTCAAAGTGATGTTTAAATGTTTACAAGTGCCAGGCACAACTACAGGTGCATGGAATTACAAAGTTCACTCGAGTTCACTCGTGCCAATCCATCACACATTGATCGAACATACACGAACTAATCTCTCTGTGAAATAAGGTAGCTACGACTCGATTAATAAAAAATATGAGATCAACTCATGAATGCTGCCGTTTAACTAACTTCAACAAGTTGAGTAGACTGCCAGTCGTGTCATTGCTAATCTGTCAATCACATGCGTCATACAAGTGAACTAACGTAAGCCACGAAACCATCGAATACCAAAAGATCAACAGAAAATTCTCTATTCGTTGGGATAGACGATGAGCGTCAGTTGAAATTGCTACCAACAATTTGACGCATCTCTGTCGCTCGATTTTCCGATCTGTGGCGCCCCCATTAAAACCACTAGTAAACTAGTCGGTAAGAACGCTACGAGGAAAACGGCCGCAACTGATTTTCAAAAATCTATTTAACAAACATAACTTATTTAAGATACATATTGGTTACTTAACGCTAAGCGTATATTATATGAAACGTATGTTATATTATCTTATACGTAGAGATCGAGATAAAAAGAGTCGCATTTGGAAACGTCATTCTCGCTCGGCTTGTTAAGAAGCTACTTCCTCCGTTGCACCTTCGAACTCGAGCTTCACTTGACACTCGTCTGGTAGTCCTTCAACATCCACTTCCGATTCCGGAGCGTTTAACATATTCAATGTTACGTCTGCCGATTTTCCCATTAATCCTTGATTTCCTGTTTGCTGCTTCGATACCTGAACCGTCGATTGTTGCGTCGACTGTTGAGAAAGTATTTGTTGTCTGATCGGAACGCCAGCTTCCTCAAAAGCTTTCTTCTTCAGTGTTGTCCGAATCTGAGAGCTAAAAAGTTGAAGGAAACCGATTAATTTTAAGGTCGAGACTGACGAAAAGAAATTGAGGAACAACCGTGGGCTCGATGCAGCCTTATTCACTTACACCGTTCGTCCCTTGATGTGTTCACTTATTTTGTTCAAATCTTCGCTGAAGGTCTTTACCGAGTGACGGAGCATCTCAATTTCCTCGTCAGTCCATTTACTACAGATTAAGCGACACAAAGAGTTATGTAGAAATACAGCCAGCCTTTTTTTTTTTTTTTGCAATAAAGCGATAGCGACGCGAAAGTATTTACTTATTCAATTATTCGATTTCTAAACTTTTACGAGTGTAAAAGACGAAAAAAATTTCGTACGATATCTTCATCTACGTGTATTGACGATTTGTTAATAAAGAAAAAAGTAATACAAATGTAAATAATATTTAAGTTACAAAAGAAAGAGATAATAACATCTTTATTAATTGTTTATCGCAAGTGATAAATTCAAAATTTTTTCAATTTTTCTTAGTTGAACAATGTTTTTCATTGGTTAATACACCGCACCACGTGACATTCTCCCGCGCTTCTCCAACGTACATACACAACGTCATGTAAATTAAAGCGAAAGCGTTAGCACTGCTATTTATGACAGAAAAACGATTGCATGTATATATTTTTTTAATTACCCTGCCGGTGAATCCGTTGTAGGGTGTAATTGCATCGTTAATTCTCCTAGCTTGTTAAACGCTGCTCCGGCTGCGGTGAAAATTTCACCAACCTAAAAAAAACAATTAATCTTTAAAATGCTGATTAGTTTTTCAAATACGCGACTAGTGCTGACAGGTTTTCCCCGCGAATTTTTATCGAACTACCACACGAACACAACTTACACCAACTTGGCACAAAAAAAAAAAAAAAAAAGATTAAAAAATATAGTCGATCATAACCTAACCTTGTGCCCGCTTACAGTCTCCATTGCTAGAACATTGAAGGGTAAAAGCACGTGACTCACGTAGAAAAAGGAAGACGAGCGGTGGGGGAGAACGACCGTTAAGTATTATATGGCGGGAAACTGCCTAAAAATCGGCGACAACGGCTGTCTTTTCACTTACCTTGCTCGCAGAGTTCATGTCAGTTTGTTGTTGTGCTCGTATTTCGCCATCAGCGAAACGTTTATACAGTATTGCCATCTCGCGTCGTTTTCAGAATCTTTTCCTTTTAGACAATGATAACCCCTACACGCCCGATTTATCCTTTTTGCTCCTCCTTTCTCGTTATTACATCACTGTATATATATATATGTAGACAGGGTTTTCATCTTTAATTGTAACAGTAACGACGGAATTTTTACTTTTAATTGAAATAGTTTTGTATTTATTTGTACATTAAAACATATTGCACTAGAAACGAACAATATCGGAATCGATATTGCGATTTACAGTACTTACTGAAACACTCTGATTTTTAATTTGAATTTATTTCGTACAACATTAAATAGAAAAGACTTCTTGAATAATCTAGCACATATATAATACTTATGAATCACTGATTCATTGTGATTTACAAATGTAATATTTAATAGAATGTACGAAAATAATAAAATCTATTCAAAGATTGTATTTAATTTTAGAAAATGGAAAACAGAATATTTATAAAAATACTTTTCTCTAGGGATAGATTATTCGAAATGTTAAAAATCTCGAAACCTAATTTTTCGAGAATTCGAAACCTTATAACTTTTTCATGATTCGAAATTCTTGAAACTCAAATAAGAAAAAATATAAAATTAATTAATTTTTTTTCATTTACAGTGTAAATAAAAAAAGTTTTAAGCGAGATGCTTCGGTTTTTGTTTCGGTGGTGAATCGTATATCTAAAGTGACAACAAATATTCAAATCTAGAGAAAATATCAAAAAAATATTTTATCACACCATCAACAATATACTCTGAAAGACTTTTCAGTATATCCGACAGAAAAAGAAATAGATTAGAACCAATAAAAGTTCGGATATTAATATTCTTAAACAAGAATTTGTATTTCTGCTTATATTTTGTTTAACTATGGCCATAAAGGTATTAATTCCAGAAATACTACATAAAGTTTATATAAATATAATAGAATCTTCCACATCTTATGTTCTCATTTTGTAAATGATATTTAAAAAAAAAACTAGCATCTATAAAAAAGAATATATCGCATTTCACAAACTTATAGAAAATAAAATATGTATAAGACAGAGAATATTTCAAAGTTCTTAAATAACTCATGACAAAAAGAATACAGTATTCCTCACAACCTTGTTTCTCTACAAATTATGTTAACAGTAAACCCACCGACACTTCTTCTATACCTATTCCTAACGTTCCCCATCAAAATGACCAGTCCTTAAAAAAAGTTGTTTACTGTTTTTACAATTGAGCGTATATATTAGTCAATTTAATACTGCATTAAATAATAAATGAAGAATCTTTTATAAACTGATGACACAAATTTATTTTTATACATTTTCAATTATAAACTTGAAAAGAAATTAAAAGCGATCCGTAGTTGTACAGCTTCTTTCAATTGCATACACGTACATACACATTATTTCTAAATATAATAAATAATATTGTCAAGTCGTCGTTATAAACGACTAGAAATACTGGTTATTCTGCAGTGAGTTGAATGTTACAGCTGTGGACGGCTTGTCCAACGTAATTTGAAATTGATGACTGAACGCGAGTGAATAATTGGAGAATCACGATTTATCTGACGTGAACTGGTACAAGTACGATACCGAAATTAACAGCATTTCTTCACGAGGATAAAACCAAGTTTTGTTGAAAATTTTACTGATTTTGACCGAAAAATTACGATTTCTGCTCGCGCGGCCGCCCACGAGCATGTTCTTATTAGAATGTGCACGTTCAGTACACGTTTTTATTCGTTCCATTATACGATGATCAATGATCAGAGAAAGTGCAGTCCTTACTTTTTCTTTCATGATGTGTCGTTTAGCAAATTCTGTCGGACCGAACATTTACCTAAAAATATTACGAACTGGTGTTGTTCCAGGTTTGGAACTTTCGTCTATTTTTTCGCAAACTGTTCGGCCAGAAGCAATTTCGGTATGTTGATCCTTTGGATCACCCTCACTTTCAGAACTCAATGATAATCTCCTTCTCTTTTGCCTTCTACGTTTATTTATAATATTCTCCTTTACGTTATTGCTGTCTGAGGACTCTTATTCGTCTGTTGTAAATAGGTCATCGTCTCTTTCCATGTTGTCTTCAGTTTCGAAAAAGTCCTGTTGTGGATACTGAAATCTGAATACTCTTCATCTATGTTGTTTATTTTTTCTAATAACTTCATATTTTTGGAATGCCTTGACATTTTAGGGTCAATATTCGCCACAGAATAATGCACTATATACGAAATAAAATACAAAATTTACGTCAAGATACTGCTGGTTTACCTTTTTTTTTTCAAATTAGCACTTGTAATATGAGATGCAAAGGAAACATTTTAGAAATGATATACTCTGATGCTCTTTCCTGTAGTTATAAAATTGTACTGTTTTACACTCAACGCTGCAATTTGTGTACATCTGGCTCGATGAAACGTTGTTCGAAACCATTCACATGTAACATGTAACATCATACTTTCGTCATGATATAATATTATGATAATTCGTCACAATATAAAAATTATAAAAATATGATATGTAAATATCACATATTTACTTATTATATTATATTTTCTCGATAAGTCGCGCTAGGTAAGGTAAGCTACATACATATATTTCCCAGAAGAAAAAAAAGATAAAACAAGAAGCAAATATTGAAAAATACATCGTATGTATATTTGGAAAAGTGGTAAAGGTTGATAGCGATGTGATAATGTTTAAATACCTGAAAGTTATACCAAAGTTTGAAAACGGTCAATTTGACCGGTCGTGGTAGGTTTAGCGTTAAGTTACCAAATTTTATTTCAACAATCGTATAAATCAAATGTTCGCACAAAAAGATCGTCATTCACTTATTGACGTCGATTAACATACAGCACGGAATCGCATCAATCTCTAGAGTGACAGTGGTGGCTCACGTTCTCGCATAAATTAATAGTCTCCGTTTCCACTCGTTGTTCTCGGTAACCGTGATTCTTCGAAAATTGCAAGATTCAGTCAATATGCGTTCAATGTGCGCCGCTGGATCGCCAGTGAGCCTCAACGTTTGCAATAATGGAAAGTCTTCGCCTTTCGATCGTCGGAGCCTTCTCGACGCGTTTCTGTAACATTTCCAATGTTGCGGTTCGATCACGATCATGTCCGTGATCGAGCAAGCTTGCCGCAAAAATTCTGTCAGCCCTTCGTCTCCGTGATTCAAGTGGATCCACATGGTAATTGAAAAACAAAACACGACGTCGAAGCGTACCCTTTCCAGTCGACCAAGATATTCGTCCAGTGTTCGATTACGATCTTCCGTCAAGAAATCGAGGCATTCAAAAATAATACGATCCGGCTGTGGGTTGCGTTCCCGTGCCCGCTCGATTAAGATCGGATCGAGGTCTATGCCGAGCAAACAGATCTCCTTGGATAGACCTCGATCGACCGATAAGGTGTTCTCGAGGAAGTCGTACAACATGAATGTTAAATCCTGAAATCAGTAACACCATTTGTGATTTTTACGCGACCCTCTGGTAAAAAAAAAAAACTTCTTTTACATTTCGGAGAATCTTTCAATTAAATTAATTGAATTTCCTTGAATATTTGATTTTTAATGAGATTTCTAAAAAAAAAAAAAAAAAATGGAATTGTCTTGAATGTTTGCTATTTTATAACATACGATAACGACTCTTTGTTGCTAGTATTGCTGTAATATTGGCATTTGCTATACAATACAATGATAATTTTTACTTTGATATAAATTTTTTTATTCAAAGGAAAATTTCCTTGTTGAATATGTATTGAAATTGGTGATCGATTATATAAAAAATTATAGAAAAACATAGTGTCGAATTGTTAAATAATATGTATGCTATAATTAAATGAAAGGACTATTTATGCAACCGTTGATGTAAATTCATTCTTTTTCATGGAACAGTTAAAATAATAATTAAATAATTATCAATGTTTCAAAATGCATCGATTAATTAAATTGCACATAATTAATAATAATTATTATTATGATAAATATTATTATGAATATCACGATAAAAAGTAGATACGACTTTCAAACTTTGATCATAGATATTAATTATTAAAATTGTCAATGGCAGACATTTGATGAAGTTAATAAAATTCAACTCTTCTGTTCAATTGATAAGAGTTTCGATTCCAAAATCAAAGATAATGAATAAAATTTTCCAAGAATGATACTTTCTCCTTTTTATCTTTTAATAACTAGAAAAATCTATGAATTTATTTATGTATCGATTTTCTTTACTACTTTTCTAATTTGTCATCTTTTTTTTTTTGTTTAGTGAATATTTTTAGTAAATATGTAATTAATGGAAAAATTAATTTGATGATAATATTGAATAATTCAACCAAAATTTTACAAATCGAATTGAACATTAATAACTTCTGTTGTTCCTTGTGTCAAACTGACACATTTTTTCATATATGGATATTCCAAACATATAACTTTTTCTAATGTACAACATATGACATATTTTCGACATTCTGATAAAATATATTATACATTCTATTATAATATAGTATTATATATTATATAATAAATAATAAATATATTATATATTATGTTATATTCATAAAATATGCTGCCAAAGTTTCAAATAATATTCATTTTTAATTTTTTAATTATTATTATTATATCTATCACCTTCTTGAAAAGATACGTCTAGGCATTTATAGTTCAGAACATAATTGTAACAAATTCAAAATAAAAATGATCGTAACGTTGAATCAAAATTAGAGAAAATAAGATCATAATACAAACAGGATTTGTTTTACATGCAGTTGAATATAGAAATTTGATCCGTTTATTGTTAATAAAGTTTGTAAGTTTAACTATTCACTTTCTCATTGTAGATATTAATTTTTTTATCATTACGTCGAATTGATATGAAAAAAAAACAAATAAAGACGGATTAGAGATGAGAAGTTTAAAATGTAATAAATGATCATTTTTTTTAATGAATGATAATTTCCTATTTGAACTCGACAATTGTACTTTAAATAAGTGAAGCATCAGTTATGATATTAGTCGTTAAAGTCTTTAATAAACGACCATTCTGTGATAATTAATTATGTTACTAATAAAAGGAGAGTTTTGTTTCTCTAAATTGGGAATTTCCGGGAGGAACCGTGTTCCGAACGGTTTTCAAAAAGGGACACGCCGGCTAAATTTAGACGGTTGTCGTTTGTAATTTCGGATCACGGTCGACTCGTCCCATTTCGTCTGACAGCTGTTTCAGTCTTACCCCCGCGTTACAACCGACGTCTAGGCCTACGTATTTCCGGTCCGGATGGGCCGACCGCCACACGCCACACGGAAGTTGTCGCACGCGCTCTTCCGCAGGATGGAATTGGTAATAATTCATGAAGTTCCCGTGCCTGCTAGCGCCCGGATCCGTCTTATCTTCCTGCCTTTCCTTGTGCGCAGATCCCTGCGCCACGTCTCCAGACATTTCCCAAAATCTGTCGAGCCACCAGATAATTGACAATTAATTCTAAGTACATATATAGCTCGTTTAAAAATATATTCCGAATGAAACGAATGAAATAGAATATTCAATGTAGTCTGAGTTTGTGACAGAAGATCATCTGGTGTTTCTGTTTAAATTATTAGTCAACTCTATAAAATTCAAAGTTCTAACATTAGTTTCTCAGTATTTTTTCTCGATAAATGTAATATTATTAATACTATTAGTCTATTAATCTATTTTAACATTATTAATATTACTATATAACATTACTTTAATATTGTACAGGACAATGCGTTTACATGTCAAATAATTAACGTTGACCTTGAAAAAAATTCACCTTGGAAATTTATTTATGAAAAGACACTTAAAATGTACAACTGATTTCTAAATCATCAAATCAAGACGAAATTGTGTAAAAAATTATGCAATATTGTATTATAAAATGATTTTATATTCATTGTTTCATCTATTGATCACATAAAAAATTATAGATTGGTTATTTTAACTATTTTGCCAACTCTGATGTTAACGTAATTACATTGGTATTGGTTCTTTAGTCGATTTCGAACAAAAAAATTCAAATAACGAAATGTAATGTAATTTTTATTCAAATTAGTCACATATAAATACTTTGCATAAAAAAGAATATATATAATATTATTTAAGTATTGACAACTTTAATAATCCTACAGATGAGTTAATTTTAAATGTTTTATTCTGTATTTTTTCCGATAGTATTTCTTTTAAATAAACAGAACAAATTAAATTGAAATAATATAAAATAATAACTACAATACCACATCAAAATATATCAAGATATTGTTACAACAATGTAATTAAATCTTTAAGAAATCTATTAAGATAATAAAACGCGATCTCATTAAGATACAAACGGATTGAAACCATTATTCGTGCAATTAAATCGTCGAGAGGAGAGCAGCGAGAAGCTCTTTAGGTGGCAACAATGATTTCAGCACGTACTGCACGACAGTTTCGTAAAACTTGGCGAGCATTGCTTAGAAATAATGCACGAGTAAAGTGCAAAACGATTGTAAATACATGATAAAGACTGATAACGAAGAAGGAATGGGGGTCAGAGACGTCGTAAGAGCGGAAGGATCGAGGAGATAATTTGCCGGTGTCCACGACCCAAATAAATGTAGCCTTCGATTGCTGTGTTCGTGCTCGCGCTCGCGCTCGTGCTCTCGGCCACAGAGGAAGGTCTGAGAAATCGATGATGCATTGTCTTCCCACTCGCGGAGAAACTCACTTTCATGTCGGTGTTATGGTTTGGAATATTTCTTCGATTAATATCCTGCCATTGTAAATTTAACGGATTTTCTTATAACTATTTCATTTTTCTTTTGTAGCCTTTATAGGTTAATTGAACCTCTTGCGCTGGCAATTGAATGCGGACCATAACGAGTGACCAAACCGTATACAAGAATTCGTCGCTTTCTTTTTGAACTCGTCGGTATGATACCACTGGATAGAAATTATTGAGAAGTAATAAATTTATTACTTGTTTTGCCTGGGTTATAATTGAATATTCTTAAAACCGAGAAAATATTGCAATTTTTGGATAAAAAATTCCCGACGTCATTCCAGCGCAAGAGGTTAACCAAGCCACTTACAATTAGCTGGCAACTGACTACGGACCATAACGAGTGACCGTATACAAGAATTCGTCTTTCCAGCACAAGAGGTTAAACATATTTTATCTTGTGGTATTATGTGTGAAAGTTTGTAATTAATTTTAGATATTTAATTCTTTAAATTGTTTTGATTTAATTATTTGTTTAATTCTTTCTGAGTGCTTAAAGTTACCAAGATTGGTTATTTAGATATTTAATTCTTGGAATTATTTTGATTTAATTGTTTGTTTGATCCTTTGGGTGTTTAAAATTATCAATAGCCTGAAAGTTTAATATTAAATGAAGAGTACATAACAAATTAAAAATACACTATATTCCTTGAACCTTTAATAAATAAACCAATCTTTTTTTTTAATATTCTAGTACAAAGTAAAGGCAGTTTAGAAATCCATTTAAAGAGAGTAAAAAGACTTTATGGACACCCACACGGTTATGTTAAAGATATCGAATAAAGGTAAGAGACATCACTAATCTAAAGCAAAGGATCACTGATGCCATTGCCATTGATAAGAATATGCTACAGCGAACATGGCAAGAAATCGCGTATCGTCTTGATGCGCTTCGTGCAATTAATGGTGCCCATACAGAGGTATTAAATGAGGCAAAAAAAAAAAACTTAAATATATACGTCTTTTGTAATAATTTCCACTTATCTGTCTTTTTATTTGCCTTTGTAATAAATTTTTGAAATTGTAAAAGGACTTTATGGACACCTTGTATATCTCGAGGGCGTTAAAATCGGTAAAATTTTGCCTCAAAGTAGTTTCAACCTCATAATTTTGACAACTTGAATAATTATAAATGTCAAATGCAACGCGTTTGCAAAACGATAACCAAACACACAGCTCAATATCGAAAAATGATTCCATTGACGTGACATGTCACTTGCCGGAAATTTCAAATAAATCAAGATTCATCATGAGGCACGCAAGGATCAAATAACCGGTAACCGAAGGGTCGAGTGGACGAGCAGCACAAGCC
Source organism: Tetragonisca angustula (assembly GCA_036937485.2). Lineage (NCBI taxonomy): Eukaryota > Metazoa > Arthropoda > Insecta > Hymenoptera > Apidae > Tetragonisca > Tetragonisca angustula. Next base: position 637,278 of record JAWNGG020000041.1, read on the forward strand.
CTGGCTTCGTCATTTCTTTATTATTTCTGTTTCACTCCCTGGTTCGCAATCAACGCATACGGCATGAGGTAATCAACAAAGAAAGGAGAAAGACAGAGATAGGAAGAGAGAGAGAGAGAGAGAGAGAGGAGCAGGTGTTAGGTGTATAGTATACACGCTTACCGGTCCAAGAACACAGGGTCCATTCTTCACGGACCATGGGCCTCGTTGCCAGCAATTTCCTTTTTCTTCGACTGCGGCAGATGTGCCTGCAGGCCGGTGCAAAGGCACGCGGTACGATATAGGAGATAACGAAGATTGTACGAAGGATACTCTAGAGTGGAGCAAGGCAGGCAAGCTGCCAGTGAGTATCGGGTCTCGTGCAGGCCACACTTTTTTTTTTGTGCCCGGCCCCAGACAGGCCGCGTTTAGCCACAAGTATTCAAGTATTTCACCCGAAAATCGGGCTAGAGTTTCCTCGAAGTAATGGCGAAAGAATGGCGAAAACCATTATTATTTAGATTTGATATTGAAATTAAATTCTTTATATGAAATAATTAAATTTAATAAATTTTTATCAATCATATTTATATTTATTATATCTATTATTTAGATTATTATTATTATAAAAATATTTAATTATAAATTTACTTATAATAATTTCATTTTTATAATTATATTCTTATTTCTATTTATTATATTTAATTTTATTAATAATTTTAATTATAGTTTGAAACATTAAATTGCAAATTTAAAGAAATTTAATATTAATTAATATTATTAAAAATTTTGAGTTAAATAAACTATTAATCTTCAAAGTTAAAAAAATATTATATATATAAATTTTAATTTATAATAATATTAAAAGAATTAAAATCTTTATAAATAAATTTACAATTTATTTCTTTTTCAGAGATAATATTAATTTTAAGTATAAAACTATTAATATTAAAATTAATTATAAAATTAAATTTATATAAATACGTCACCTTTCAACCGTTGTCATTCATGTTTCTCTTTCACTGCACGAACCGTGAACGAGAAAATGCTTTGTCCACGTGCACTCTCAAATATTATCTTTCGTGAAAATCCTTCCGAATGACAAACGTAACAATATCTTTCAGTATAGTTTACTTCTTTCTCTCTTAACAACTATCAACTGATTTTTGTTAAATAATTATTTTGTTCTTGTATCCGCTAATTATTCATTATTCATTATTATTATTATTCATTACTGTTATTATTTAATTATTAATTTTTACTATTCATTATTCATTAATCATTATTATTATTATTGTTTATTATTCATTATTTTTTACGACATTGTAAGACCCATGAATACAATTCTCTTTCTAACTCGGCAAAAATAGATGAACGCATTCTTTTTTCTTTTTGCAGTTTAAACTTTTACTCTGTAAATTATCGTATTGACGAAACATTTTGTCAAATTCGTCTCATCGTTCGCATCGAAACATTATACTCATGTGCAAAATCATCTACATTCAAAATATTAATGAAAAAGGTGAAAGCAAAGTGCACGAGGAAAGTGGCGGCCCATTCAGTTTCACACCATGTAGAGGCTGGACTTTGGCGGTTAAAAAAATTATAATCCAACCCGTGCAAATATCTACAGTGAGAGGGACGATACGGATGAAACCATTTATACAACAATTTTTGCAAATACAGGAAGAATTTGAAATCGGTGATGATAATCTATATAACATGGACGAAACAAGTTTATTTTGGAGGATGCTTCCCAAGGAAGTACTGACGAGGGCAAATGAAAAGAGAGTCGGAGAAAAAGATCAAAAATGATAGAGTTACATTAGCGTTGTGTTTAAACGCAACTGCAAGCTACTCTTACTCTTGATCAACAAACATAAAAGACCTAGAGCGCTAAAGCACTGTATAAATCATTCACCCGTGATATACACTCACAACGAGAATGCTTGGATGAATACCGAAATTTTCCAACAAGTTTAAATCCTGCGTTAGGAGGCGGCAATTGGAAGAAAATAACAATGGTAAGGTTTTACTGATAGTGGATAACTTTAGTGGCCATAATTTACCAGAGGAGAAAACGGACGACGGTCATTTCAAAATCATGTTTTTACCGCCCAATACCAGTTTCCTGATCCAATCAATGGATCAGAGTGTAATTACAAAATTTAAAAAAAGATTCCGGCATAGATTGTTACAACGCTTCTCTCAGTATGAAAACGGACCGTCGAAATTCTATGCCGATTATGACATAAAAGATTGTATAGACTTGATAAACGAAACGTGGTACGCTATACTTTCTTTAAACATATTCGATTCCTGGGGTAAAATCCATAATCGAGAAACGAAATGGGTTGGAAGAAACTTGACACATTCCTCGTCGGAAACTGCTCTGCACGGCGCAGCGTATGGAACAATTTCTGACGAACAAGAGACAGAATGGATCAATCAATGCGAAGAAGCAGAAAGAATTAAAGAAGATGCTGTCGAAGAGGCAGAAGAATCTTCTCATTTGCAGCCCCCTAGTCCAATAGAAGCAGAAGAAATTGACAGATTGTTATATTATCTAAAAAAGATTACTGTAATAGAACCAAAAATTGCAAATTATGCAGAGTCTATAACAGATTATTACAACTCGAAATAATTTTTGTTTATTCTATATTTTATTATTTTTTTTCTGTAATATTTCTACTACTATCTATTCTTATTGTTATTAACGTAATTTAGTGTAATTATTAACGTATTTAGTGTAATTATTAAGGAAATGTTCAACTATTTGTAATACTTGTGAAAATAAAGCAATCGCTTTATAAAGTAAGCGCTACTGTATTTGTTATTTAAAATAAACTTTCAAATCCTTCCATCCGAAACAATCGCACCAAACGTAATAAATAAATATTATTTCCAATGTAATATTGGAAAAAAAATGAATTAATGGCAGATTTAGTGAAATATAGATATCTTTTTTTTATATTTATAATCACACATTTAATGGTGTACGATTTCTTCATAAATTAATCAAAAGAAGATTAGCTGTAAAATGTTACCGCAAGAATGTTTTGTTGGGCAACACGCTTATAATTTTGAAGAGTTTATTCCTTGTTCGTGGTCGTGTAGAATGATATAGAATGATATAGAATGTTTTATGCTAAGCTCAGCCATGCTATGCTATTCTGTAGTGTTCTGTAGTATTCTAGTCTGTCTCTCTATATTCTATTCTAAAACATGTCCTTATATATATTTGGTTATCATCCTCAAGTGGAAGGGGAAAGAGCATAGATGACGAAGTACTGGATCTTGCCCTTATGACCAACTATTCACAGTTCACTTCTATGTGGACTGTTGCTAGCTCGTTGTTAGTATTTGCATCCAGTATTGTCTGGGTTGGTCATCCAACAGTTTTTTTTTGAAAGTCAAAATAAGTCCATTCGTAATAATCATAATTGAAACAACTTAATAATTATTGATTCTTAACTTCCTTATTACTTACTATGAATACTTTTTTGAACATTTTTCTTCTACTTACAATAAAGTATTCGTAGAGCAACGAATTTTAATAAAAACATCATGAAACTTTCATCGTAAATCAAATACCATGTAGATATATACGTATTCTTAGAGATCTTTGCAATGAAATTCACAAAAAACATATTATTTATCTTTTTTTCTTTTTTTTGGAAATAAATAAAACGCATATATTTAAAAATCATTGGAAAATATGTACTGCACAGTATAATCGATGTATAATATAATATTGTACAGTGTATCTAATCATTGGAGAACATAATACGAATGATACGAAAAAATGTTTCGGATGAAAGTTGTGTTGAGAAACATATGGTGATGATGTTTGACCTTGTAGTAATTTTGAGACTGCGAAGACTTACTCTGTGAAGATCACGTTTGAAGTTCTAAGTGGAAACATATGTGTATTTTTGTAACTGACATCGAGATGTTTTTAAGGGAGTATTCTGGTAATCCGGCTTGAAAAAATCAACTTTTTGGGGATATTTTTCTAAGGAAACCATGATACATTTTGATATGTAGTTTTCGCACACAGATTTATTCATACCTGAAGAGTATTTACAATTTTTTTTTAACGAAATTAATGAAAATTGTGGAAATTATATAGCCTTGGGTAAAGCACGTTTTTAAAAACAGGTTCGAATGGCTGACGTGATTCCGGTCCACCTGGTTATTTGAAACGAAAAAACCAAACCAAAATGCATCTTAATTGGTATAAATCTGGCTATAGCATGAACAAGTGAAACAACGAAATTTCGAAAATTAAAAATATATCAGCATTTTGAAGTTAAAATATTGATTTCCCTTGTACTTTTCGTCTTTCGGGTGGTAAACAAAAACAGAAAAAAAACATCAGATTTTGAAATCCGTTTATGCGATAAACGTACATCCGGTGAAGATCTCCAAATTTCAGGTCAACTAAAACGTGAGACATCCTGTCAGCCAGTTTAAATAATATGGATTTGAGAAAACCACATTTGAAGATCTTGTTACCCGTTGTACAAAAATATTCGTTGCGAGTAGTACACCGTTTCCTTTAAACATCTACAACTTTGCTAATTTCACGAATTCAAATCCTTTTTCACAGACATTTTCGAAAGCATCTACTTTGAGAAAATGTAAAAAGAAAAATTGATTTTTTTAAGCCGGATTACCAGAATATCCCCTTAAAACGCTGTTGGATTCCGTGTAATGGAGTCAACACGCTTATAATTTTGAAGAGTTTATTCCTTGTTCGTGGTCATGTATGATGTGGGATGATATAGAATGGTATAGAATGTTCTGTGATCTTCTAGTCTGTCTCTACTGTAGTATTCTATTCTGTCTAACTTTACTGTAGTATTCTATTCTCTCTAACTTTACTGTAGTATTCTAACTCTCTACTGTAAAACATGTCCTTATATATATTTGGTTATCATCCTCAAGTGGAAGGGGAAGGAGCATGGACCAAGTATTGGATCTTGCCCTTATGACTAACTATTCACAGTCCACTTTTATGTGGACTGTTGCTAGCTCGTTGTCATTATTAGTATAGATCCAATATTGTCTGGGTTGGTCATCCAACAACGCTGTAGGGTTTACAACTTTTGTTTGAAACCTTTATTTTCAGATAAACTCGATAAGTACTATATAATTAGCTTGCAAAGTTTCACATAGACGTTTCGATATCCAATTTCTTTCAAAAAGAAAACTTTATACTTGTTTATTTATATTTAACGTCACGAATCCAATCACAAGTATTTGCAACTCTGTAAATAGACTTTTCTTATTCTACAAATTATTTAATGTGTAGGAAAATAATCTACATTACCGACTGTCTTGACACGGGCTAGTTTGCCATAAATTTTTTTTTTAATTATATTTTTTAGTTTTTATTTTTATGTTGGATGACCAACCCAGGTTTTTTTTTAATTATATTTTTTAGTTTCTATTTTTATGTTGGAGACCAACCCAGACAATATTGGATCTATGCAAATACTGACAACGAGCTAGCAACAGTCCACATAAAAGTGAATAGTTAGTCATAAGGGCAAGATCCAATACTTGGTCATCCTCCTTCCCTTTCAACTTGATGTTGATAACCAAATATATATAAGGACATGTTTTAGAATACTACAGCAGAGACAGACTAGAATACTACAGAATAGCATAGCTGAGCTTATTGTTAGCATAAAACATCATCCTAAATCATTTTATATCGTTAAGAGCTTAGCTTAGCATAATTTATTCTATATCGTTCTATATCATACACAACCACGATTGTAACAAGGAATAAACTCTTCGAAATTGTAAGCGCGTTGACTCTATTACATGGAATCCAACATTTACATGTGTCTTTCTCTTATTTATTTTGTATCATTTGCTCGTGATGTATTTACTGTGCCATATATAAAGGATTCCTTTCCCGCTAATGAAATTAATTAAATTAAATTATACTTGACATTGGAATATTACCAAAGTAATGTTTCTCGTAAATTTTATACTAATATTTATAACGATGCAGTTTTAGAGAGATTAGAATGATTAGGACATTCTTCGCGCTTCTCAAAATGGATATTTAGGAAGATTGAATATAATAATCGAATCGTTTTTTGCAACTTTATTAAAAAAAAAAAAAAAAATTTTAAATCTTCGATATTTTGTTTCCATAAATAAAATTGCAAACGTATTAGCTTTGTCTGTTACGTCCGAGTAAATTTAATTTGTACAACTTTAAAAATATATCTGCCAAACAAGTGAACTTCAAAACGATGTTTTTATCGTGCAAAGATTTTATGTAATCGTCTTATCCATTTATAAACTGCTTCTTCGACAAATCCTGCTAACATTTTGCTCGTCGAGAGACGACGCAAGTACTTCAATATGCAAAACATGGTAACTTCCCATCTCGTCGTATAATTTTTTCACATAAACGTGACTGTATTTAATCATGATTTGAAATTTATGATTTCTACGGCGTTTAGAATGTTTTTAAATAAACTTATGAAAAAAGAGACTTTTTCCTCAACATTAATTTCGTTAACTTTTTAAGACAGCGAACAGCATAATTGTACCAGTGACAATGAAAAATTGTCGATAATTTGATAAAATGATATAACTTTGTAAAGAAAGATCGTATAATACCATATAGCGAATAAGGATACTATTCTCTCCAAAGTTGCAAAAATTCAAAATGTCCAAAAATATGAAATTATTAGAAAAAAATGAACAACGTAGATGACGAGTATTCAGAACAGAACCATTCCGAAACTGGAGACAACATGGAAAGGGACGATGACCTATTTACAACAGACGAATAAGACTCCTCAGACAGCAATAACGAAAAGGAGAATATTATAAATAAACGTAGAGGGCAAAAGAGAAGGAGATTATCATTGAGTTCTGAAAGTGAGAGTGATCCAAAGGATCAACATACCGAAATTGCTTCTGGCCGAACAGTTTGCGAAAAAATAGACGAAAGTTCCAAACCTGGAACAACACCAGTTCGTAATATTTTTAGGAAAATGTTCGGTCCGACAGAATTTGCTAAACGACACATCATGAAAGGAAAAGTAAAGACTGCACTTTCTCTGATCATTGATCATCGTATAATGGAACGAATAAAAACGTGCACTAAACGTGCACATTCTAATAAAAACAGGCTCGCGGGCGGCCGTGCGGGCGGAAATAGTAATTTCCTCGGTCAGAATGAGTAAAATTTTCAACAAGACTCGGTTTTATCCTCGTGAAGAAACGCTGTTAGTTTCGGTATCGTACTTGTACCAGTTCACGTCAGATAAATCGTGATTCTCCAATTATTCATTCGCGTTCAGTCATCAATTTCAAATTACGTTGGACAAGCCGTCCACAACTGTAACATTTAGCTCACTGCAGAATAACCAGTATTTCCAGTCGTTTATAACGACGACTTGACAATATTATTTATTATATTTAGAAATAATGTGTATGTACGTGTATGCAATTGAAAGAAGCTGTACAACTACGGATCACTTTTAATTTCTTTTCAAGTTTATAATTGAAAATATATAAAAATAAATTTGTGTCATCAGTTTATAAAAGTTCCTTCATTTATTATTTAATGCAGTATTAAATTGACTAATATATACGTTCAATTGTAAAAACAGTAAACAACTTTTTTTAAGGACTGGTCATTTTGATGGGGAACGTTAGGAATAGGTATAGAAGAAGTGTCGGTGGGTTTACTGTTAACATAATTTATAGAGAAACAAGGTTGTGAGGAATACTGTATTCTTTTTGTCATGAGTTATTTAAGAACCTTGAAATATTCTCTGTCTTATACATATTTTATTTTCTATAAGTTTGTGAAATGTTTTTTGTGAAATGTGAAATTTTCTTTTAAATATCATTTACAAAATGAGAACATAAGATGTGGAAGATTCCTTTCCATTATATTTATACAAACTTTATGCAGAATAATAATACGTACCGTATTTCTTTTTGTAATACACGAGTAATAAGTGTTTCTAAATTAAAAGTATATTCTCGAATTCGATACTTTGTTGAGGAAACTTAAATCTCTGGAAACTTGAAGTGCTGGTTTTATTTTGTAAGTAGGATTTCTGGAGTTAATATCTTTATATGGCCATAGTTGAACAAAATATAAGCAGAAATACAAATTCTTGTTTAAGAATATTAATATCCGAACTTTTTATTGGATCTAATCTATTTCTTTTTCTGTCGGATATACTGAAAAGTCTTTCAGAGTATATTGTTGATGGTGTGATAAAATATTTTTTTGATATTTTCTCAGATTTGAATATTTGTTGTCACTCTAGATATACGATTGACCACCGAAACAAAAACCGAAGCATCTCGCTTCAAACTTTCTTTATTCACACTGTAAATGAAAAAAAATTAATTAATTTTATATTTTCTCTTATTTGAGTTTCAAGAATTTCGAATCATGCAAAAGTTATAAAGTTTCGAATTCTTGAAAAATTAGGTTTCGAGATTTTTAACATTTCGAGTAATCTATCCCTAGAAAAAAGTATTTTTTATTTTTATAAATATTCTGTTTTCCATTTTCTAAGATTAAATACAATCTTTGAGTAGATTTTATTATTTTCGTACATTTTATTAAATATTACATTTGTAAATCATTCATGGATCAGTGATACATAAGTACTATATGCTAAATTATTCAAAAAGTCTATTCTATTTAATACTGTACGAAATCAATTCAAATTAAAAATCAGAGTGCTTCAGTAAGTACTGTAAATCGCGATGTCGATTCCAATGGGTTTAGTATTGAATTCATAATTAAATAAAAAAAAAAAGGAAAGAGAAAAATGTTGGAAAGTCAGAACAACCAGCTCCGAGAAAGAGATAAATATTTCCGTGACAGTGGGTGGATGAATGGTCCTCCGGCGAGAGGGACAGCTGGCACCGTTGATATCCCCTTTGATCTCTTCTCATTCTTCGGCCGAAAATATCCCAGGAAAGCTGCAGTCGAGTTCCGAGCTGCAGGTAGAGAGTTGCCACGTTGCCGGATGCCGGCCTGTAAAGCGATCCGCTCGCATCCGGCGAATTGAACGGCCGGTTTTCTACGCTACACGAGGAAATCCGCTTTTCCCCGGATTTTCGTATCGGACAGAATGAACCAACGATCGACGACGACCACCTCCAGCGGCGACAAAAGGAGCGGTGCGTTTCTAAGCCGGTGAAGATTGACGCGGCGCGGGAGGAAACGGCGGAGAATGTGTAGCGGAGGTTTTGTCACAGTGAATGGACGAGGAAATCGGCGTCCTGTACCTCTTCTCACAGGACGCACGTGTTCGAACCCATTTCCCGGGGATTCTCCGCAAACATGACTTCATTCGTGTCCGAGTTTCGCCACTTTTTTCATCCTCTTTGGGGGATGTCTGCTGTCCCCAAACTGTCTGCGCTCGGATAGAATTTGAGATGGCTCGGTTAATCCTCTAAACGCTATGTTGGTCTTGTAAACACTGTTCCACAGCCTATCGGGGATTTGTTGAATTTTTTTTTCAGTGCAGTTTGTTAGATTCTTAAGTTGTATCCGATTTAGCGATCCTTCGAAGCAATTTTATTTGTAATTTATAATTTAGGTTCGCTGTTGTGTCTTTTGATTATATTCGATTCGTAATTGCACGAATGTTATAAAATATAACATACAGATATATAAGAGATACGAATGTTGTAAAATATAACTTATAAATATGTGAAAGATGCATCAAAAATATAAAAATGACAGTATTTCCTGAATTATAGAAACTTTAAAAAATAGCTATATTATGCGTAGAACAAACGTTGTAAATTATTGTAGGACAATAACTTATGTTGTGCATATTGGGCTGGGTAAAATACTATTTCAAATAGTAAATAATAATCATTTTAATTCTAATATAATATATATATTTATACAATATAAATAAATAAAAATAAAAACAATATAAATATATTTAAAAATATATATATATATATATATACATATATAAGTTTGAAAATATATTTTATTTGATACAAAATTAGGTTATAAAATAGCATTTCTATTTTAAGATTAAGCTGTAAAATAGTATTTTTACTTGAAAATTAAGGTATAAAATAGTATTGTTATTTTAAAACTAAGCTATAAATAGCATTTTATTTTGTGGAATAAAATTCCATATCATCTTGGAAATTCAGAGTGAACTATATTATATTATTATACATGTGTTATATAGTACCAAAAATTTTTATGATTAGGAAACTTGTTTATTATTTAAATTAAGGGTATTCATCACAAAATGTAAAGAAAATTCTACAAAAAAATCCACAATTGAAAAATTTAGTAATGGTTACAAATGTTTTTATTGCCGAATATTATTATTGGTTAGAGGAATTCTATTTTGCTTATAATACAATGATGGAAGTTCGTGTCATTTATGCTCATAACGGTTATTGGAGAAGAAAATTTTATTCCGGTCGTTGAAATTTCAATTTACGTAGATAGATATGTGATTCATAGTCTTATAAAGTATTTTACATTTGAAATATAAATGACTGAACGATTCTTCATAATCATATCGAAACATTTTAGAAGTCGTAGAGTTACTTTCTGATGTAACTGTTGAAGTGGCAGAACCACTAAATATAAACTGTCCTCATTGATAATGATTATTGTCATTGAAGAAAATTTTATAATTGTTATATTTGTAATTAAAAAAAACATTTAAATCTAAAAGATAATTTTTTATTTTGATTCTAATATGGTGCCTGTTATTATATATATGATCATTAAATATAATATAACATATTACATTTCTATCTATAATTTTAATTTTAATTATTATTATTATATATAATTACATATAACTTTCAACTCTGTACACTTACTATATCTATCCCAAAGGACATTATTACAAAAGAATATACAAAAATACGACTATTTTTTGCATACATTCACTTTTTAAAAAAAAAAAAAAAAGAATTTGCTCGTTTAACAAGCCATTTCGTAAAAAGTAAGTTAAGTCAGAAGCACATCAAAAGTTATTATCAAACAATTCCTATAAAATTGTCTCATATTAAACAATCTCTTATTATACGTTCTTTTCTGCGAACAGCAAAATTTCACAATTCCTTTAACCACTTGCGCTGGCAACTGATTGCGGACCATAACCGTACACAATAGATTCCAGCGCAAGAGGTTAATTGTTCATTCCTGCTACAATTTTCGAATTTCCCAACGGCGCTTCCATCTCAATAAATAAGAATAATTAATAAAATTATTAAAATTATTATTCTATTAATTAATAAAAGTTCAATGAAAGATCGTTGATACTTTGAGAGAGACACTGGCACGAATAAATTAAAAATCAATAAAAGTAATAATCACGCGTAATAAAAGTTGCAGAATGTACGTTTTCGAGTCTCGTAAAGGAGAAGATATTGAAACTGTTAACGATTCAATATAATCGAGAGGAAGCATCGCGCGTTGAAATATCGTACGATTTAGCAGGAAGCTCGTCTTGTAAGCGACACCGTCATATCCGGAATAAGAGCCGAGGAATTCTAATTCAGCCGAGCTGGGTATGGCTGAAATCTGTTTGTTCAGCCGCTTCTACCATCTTTGCGCTTATTATCGCTACTGTACAATGGATCGCTGCGTCGTATAACGTGTCTCTTTTATAACACGGATTCGCGAAAAGAGAAGGAAAAGAAGAAAAACGACAAAAAAAAAATTTTAGAATGCGGAAAGAAATTCTATATGACGCTTTGAACGAAAACATAATTTCCAATTTCTTTTTATTTTTTTCTGTTTTTCTTTTAACGTGGCACTTGCGTGTTTTAACTTATAGTAATTTATAAATGCGAATTATATGCGTAAACTATCCGTTGCAGAAAAAAAATTCTACAGATTAAAATTGAACACTTTGTACATATATACAGGGTGTCTCAATTAACACTTTTCACGATTTTTCAAGTACTTGCGATAAAAAACTGACAAAAAAATGTTTTAAACAAAAATTGATCAGTTTTCGACTGGCTACACAATGCAACAAGAAAAAATTTCCAAAAAATTTTTTTTCGATAATTGTCAAGGTCACCTTCGTTTTTCTAAATGGCACTATATATTTATATTTTTTACTTGATAGTATTGTAGCTCTTATCTAGACGAATTCAAAGACCTAGTATACCTTCGGACGATCTTGAAGGCAAAGGAATGAAAATTTCAACAAAATTGATAACAAAATTGTGTTTATTATTAAGACTTGAAATTACATTCAACTCAACCTTGAGTAACTGAAACGGAAACGATTTCGTGAAAAATTCACAACAAATTTTCGAATTGAAATCCATTTTGTTAGAGGCACAATTCCGCTCTATGTAGTAAGTTTGTATTGTATTGATTGCTCTTACGATACTGTCGTAGCGAACTTCGCATGCTGTATGGATTTGCTGCTTTAAATGTTCCATATTTTGTATTGGAATAGCATAAATTATTGGTTGCAGATGACCCCATAGAAAAAAATCAAGTGGTGACAAATTAGGGGATCGTGGTGGCCAAGCAATAGGATCATAAGTGCCCAACCAATGTTCTCCCAACTTTAAGTTTAAGTAGTTACGATTCGAGCATTATGAGGTGGGCAATAAGTCTTGTTGGAAATAAATTATTATATTTTTATTTATATCAATTATATTTTTATATTATTATATTTTCATTTATATTATATTGTATTTTATTATTATATTCTTTTTCTTCTGTTATTGTTATATTATTGTTATTATTATTACATCATATATTACAAAATAGATTATCATTTTGTTTGTATTAAAAAAATATTAAAATTCATTTGTTACTACTTACAGTATCCATTTCCATCTAAATATACATATTTTTCGAAATCAAATAATGTAAATAACAGAAATTTTTCCAGTTGAATTTAGTAGCCATAAAAATGACAAACCGATCAACTTCGTTCCAAATCAATCTTGCAACTGATCTGTAAAATTGAACGCCAATGTAAAAATATCGTCGTTTCAATTTTCACTTTTTTTTTCGCTTCGAAAGATCCCCACAGACACGTTCGTGTTGTGAAAGATTTATTATATTGTACTCGTTTTGTGTATACGCGATACGAACTGCGGTAATGAGGATGCACTTTAGTGCCTCTCGGTTTCTAGAACGTTCCCGTTTCCGTGTCGGCGATTCTAATAGAACTTAGGAGAGCGTTCCTCGTTCAAGGAACATGTTTGGACTCGCCGAGAAGCTGTTTTACATGCATACAGAGTGTCACACTTGATTTTCACATCTCAATTCCTCATTCTGCAATCTTTGAAGTGCTTTACCTAAGGCTATATAATAATTTCCACGACTTTCGTTAATTTCGTTAAAAAAAAAAAATTCTCATTTCAAATTCTCATCAAAATGCATCATTTCCTTAAAAAAAAAATCCCAAAAAGTCGATTTTTCAAGCCGAATTGCCCCCTTAAATTCTGAGAATGTGTAGAAAATCGATGAACTAAGAGAAAAAGAGATTTGCTCGATTTTGCTCGATTTTGGAGAAAATTGCAAAAAAGAAAAGAACAAGTAAGTTCGTTCGATGCCAGCCGAAGAAAACAACTGAAAAATTAGATCGGTAGTTTGATGCGTCAAATATCATTAGAACAATGTTTAGCTACCATCAGAGTAGTCAATATAATGCTTGCATTGCTGGCGTTTCGAATACTATTTTTATTAAATAGATGATATCGTTAAGGTGATAACAATGGATCGTAAAATAGATAATAACATAGAATAAATAAATAAATAAATAAGCGGAAAAATGAAAACTCTTTCGTTCCTTTTCCCGCGATCTCTTTCGAAATGAACATTTCTTTCTTTCGTTTATCGAGCAGTTTCGACATTTAAATAAGACACCCACGATTACAATTGAAATATAATTCTAAAAGGTTTTGCAAACAAGCCGCGAGGAATTTTAAAACGCGTGCATCGCTGGCATAGATGAAAAGAGAAGCGATACGTAGAAGATCATTGGCACAACATGTGAAATGTGATGTCAGAGGTAAGAACTTTGACGCGCGTGTGCCAGTGTGCACACAGTTGCAATTTCCGTGGACGTACGGCCGCGAGCGCGTCGGTGAAACATACGTTGCATCCGGTTTGTCTCTAATTCGCCGTTAAAAGTCCCACGGTCCACAGGAAGAACGAGTAAAACTGGATCACGGATGAAAACACATTAAGTTCTTCACCGAGGGAAAGAATACTTAGAGTTGCGAGATAATAAAGTTAGTCGAGAATGTTCCTCGAGGCGAGTATACGTTACATTCACGAATATGTCAGTCGCTATTAAGCAGAGTCGAGGAAAATTTTGTTATTCGTGGACAACGTGGCTAATAAAAATAAAAAGTAAAATTTTATTCGTCGCTATTGATCACTGATAAATATCTGATCGAATAAGTATTTGTTTGAATTTGAAATTTATCACAAGAATCTTAATAATAATATTAAAAGTTTATTTAGAGAGTATTAAAAATAGTGAATAAGTATTTATTATATTTAATATATAATAAAAATATTACAAACATTAAATTGTGAATATAATATAATATATAAGTATTTATATTTATATTTAATGATAAACAAGTTTTTATTATAATTAATTAATAATTTATTCGTATAGTGTACTTTTAGGTATCATGAAATCTGCATGAATAATAGTATAATAAGTATTTAGACAGTATTAAGTATTAAGAATAATAAATAAATATTTTATTACATTTAATATATAGTAAAAATATTACAAATATAAAATTGTGAATACTTTACTTTATAATATATGTATTATTTATTATTTATTTTATAATATATTTATAATGTAAGTATTTATTATATTTAATAATTTATTCGTATAATGTATATTCGATACATGCACCGACTTTCAGATTTCATGAAACCTGCATTAATAATAACATAAGTATTTTATTATATTCAATATATAATAAAAATAGTACAAATATTAAATTGTATGTACTTTATAATATGTGTATTATTTATTATTTTAATATGTTATTCACTTTATAATATATTTAATTGATATAAGCATTTATTATACAATAATAAGTTTTATTACTATTTAATAATAAATAAGTTTCAAACCTGCATTAAAGTCAGTTTGCCTCCACACTACCGATTCTTCAGTTTTTCGTGTGACGCCAACATTGAAACACGTGTTTTAAAATATCGAATCGCCTTCCAGCCCCAATATTATTATTAGTAATAGGAGGTTGATTGTTACTTGCAAAAAATAAAAAAGAAATTAAATAATTAAAAATAAATTAAACAAATGCATCGTCGCATCGTGTATGGGGAGCCTTTACTTTCCTCATCGCGAGCGCTACCCCCTCCACTACACTGAAACTTTCTCGCCGTGCATGAGCCTCACTCACAATCAACTCTGTTGATTTCTCTACCAAGCAAGTGGAGAGATCGAGGTAGTGAAAGGATCGAGGTAGTGGAGGGGGTAGTGCTAGCGAGGAGGAAAGTGGGGGGTGGCTCGCGAGCCGCTAGTTAGCTCCAGAAGGAGAAGAAAAATAAATGTGGAGGGGGCTTTCCAAGAGGAGCACGAGCCAGCAGTTAGACGGGCCTGGTCTAATTGTAAGCCATCTGATATTTCGCATCGGGTTTAATAGGCCACGATTCGTAAAGCATGTTTCATCGGTAAATGAAAAAATTTTTTTATGAAAAACATTTTTTCATGTTTGTATTGTCGTATTCCCCATTGACAAAAATTTAAATGGTTTTCAAAGTCTCTTGATGAACAGATGCGGATAAATGAAAAGGATGAAATTTAGTAGTGTTGAAAATTGGTAGTGTAATAATTTTGTAAAAATTTTTTTAAAAATTTCAGATTCGATAAAAACAAAAATCGAAGCATCTGACACCGAACATTGGTTAAGATACGCGAGTCAAACGTTCTTTATTCACGTTGCAAATGATTTTATAATTTTTCTTATTTTAGTTTCGAGAGTTTCCAATCACAAAAAGAAAAAGAACACAAAATTTCGAATTCTCGAAACTTTTCAATATTTCGAGTAACCCATCCTCACTTTTTTTTTCGTTAATCGTCTTCAGTCAACTGTTACGTAGATAAATAAAAATCGTTCTTTCTTCTTCGATTCAATATGCACAATTAAGCACAAAACTTTAAAACCTATTAAAACTTTAAGATTTCATAAAAACTTGAAAGACACAGGATAATAAGACTCGTTAAAACTTTTGAAAGTTTTAAACATCCAATTATGACAGAATCGAAATTGAAATTTTCATAGCATTAAGAAACATTTCGAAATTGGAATGCGTAATTTTCTATACTTGTAGAATCAAACAAATTTCAAATAATATTTCAATCAACATGAAAACAAACCAACAAAACACTGCGCGAAAGATAATCTTTATAAATGTATTTATATTTTATTCGAAATACATTTTTATTCAGCACTGCATATTACGTGTATTTTTGGCACTTTCAGATTTCTCACAAATTAGACAATAAGAATCACGTGTGTGCGTATATTATACAGGATGATGCGAAATTTCGCGACACGATTAAAAATATTCGTATCTTTCTTTAAAGAATTATTCAATGTATCAAAATTATTGAAAATCATCGCTCAATTATGAAAATCATGCAGACTCGACAAGTTTATTGTCGCGTAGTTACTTTTTTAAGTCGATGATTAGAATTATAAATGAATTATAATTCAGCGTTTCCAGAAACAAGGATTGGAAGGAGCGTGATCACGTTCTATCTGAAACAACGTGAATATTCGCGATGAGAAAGTAGCCAGGAAAATCTTGGAATGTCAAGCCGAAGACTTACTAGGGATTGATGATCAAACATTTTTTAATTTTTAACAATTTCAACAAATATAAACAAAAAAAGTAGAAATTTTTGGCATAAATTCGATACATCAAAAACAAATAGCTGCTATTTTCATAATTTTCACAGAAATGAAAATGTTGGATCGTCAATCCCTGGGGAATATTGTTTCGAACTTTTGAACTTCTTTTGCCATTTTGTTGTTTGACTAATGCTGTTTGGCTGGAATCATGCACACCGATGGGTAAAGAAATGTATGAATAGTAGTTTATGTTTTTTACATATATTAATACTCTTTGTACGTCATTTTGAGAAGTCAGGTTTATGTTTGCGTTGATTCCGTATTTCTGTCTTTGGGTTTCTGTGGTGTGGCATTCGTGCAGTATGTGTGTTATTGTTAATGGATGGTTATTGCAATGAGTGCAGGTGGTTGGTGTAGTTTTTTTGATTTTGTGTTCATGTGTTAGCCTGGTATGGCCGGTTCTTAGGCGTGTGGTAATTATTCCTTCTTTCCTGTTGTTAAATTTCGGTGTTTGCTGGTGAAAGTCTCGGATACTTTTGTGTAGTTGGGTGCTTTTAGTTGTTTTCCATGTATTGTTCCATTCATTTTTTGTTACTTTTTTGCAATGGATTATTTGGTCGTCGCAGGGGATTGGAAGATGGTTGCCATTGTTGGTAAGTGGGGGGACTGTGGCTTCCTCCGCTGCTGCGTCGGCTTTTTCGTTTCCTTCGATTCCTTGGTGAGCTGGAATCCAGATGACTGTGGCGTTTGTGTTAGGTTGGTTGTGGTTTAGTTCTTGGATGGTGGATATTAGATGGTTTTCTTGATCGTATGATTTCATTAGAGATTTTGTAACGCTCATGGAGTCGGTGTATATGACGATCTGGGCTTCGTTATTTGAGTGTGCATATTTGATGGCTTCCAGGATGGCATAAAGATGGATGATGAAGAAGGGAGATTTATTGTTTTTTTGGTTTTCTCTGTGATAATGGCGTGTCCAGCTCCAGTGTCCGTTTTTGACCGATCAGTGTAGATCTTGCTGTGTTGGGCGTAGTTGTTATTTAGTTCTAGGAATCGAGTCCTGTGGTCAGTTGAACTCAGGATTTTTTTGGGAAGTTCGGCAAGACTGGTGTTTGTTGGGAATGTTTTTATTATCCATGGGGGGATTTGTGGTGGTTTACGTTCAATGGTGGGGTGGATTTTGAAAGTGGTAGATTGAAGGATTTTGTTAAGTCTGATATGAAAAGGGGAGAGAATTTTGAGTTTATTGATGTAGAAAGCTTTGTATCTATTGGAGAATATGTTGTTGTAGGAAGGATTATTTGGAGTGGATGAGACTTTTAGTGCGTATTTAAGAGTTAGGAAGTTCCTTCTGGATTCAAGTGCCATTTCTTTGGCTCGAATAGTAGGGCTGTTTATAGGGCATGTTCGGTATGCACCTGTGGCTAGTCTAAGAGCTGAGTGGGAGATTGGATCTATTATTTTTTTAATGGAGCTTTTGGCTGAGTTGTAAACGATAGAGCCGTAGTCTAGTTTGGATCTGATTAATGCTCTGTATATTACTAGAAGAGTGTCTTTATCCGCTCCCCAGTTATTATTGGAAAGGGTTTTAATAATGTTAATTCTTTTCATGCAGGACTCTTTTAAGGTTTTTAGGTGTGGCGCCCAAGATAATTTTTTGTCGAACATAAGGCCTAATATTTTAATGGTGTCAGTAAACTGTATTTCAAGATTGCTCAGATATAATTTAGGTGGGGGATTGAGTTTAGTTTTCCTAGTGAATAGAATGCCTTGGGTTTTTTTGGGAGAAAATTTTAAGCCCGTTGTTTTTGGCCAGTCTTGAAGGGTATTGATGGCTGTTTGTAAATGTTCGTTAATGGAGTTCATATTTTTCCTGCTACATGTGATTGTTACGTCGTCCGCAAATAGTTGGATTTTTATTGGTGGCTTGAGGTTGGTGGTGATGTCGTTGATTCCAATTAAAAATAGTGTGGTGCTCATTACTGATCCTTGTGGGACTCCGTTTTTGATTATAACTGGATGTGACAGAGATCCATTTGTTCTGACTTGGATTGATCTATTGGATAGGAAGTTGGTTATGAAGGATAGCATATTGCCATTTACTTTTAGCTCGATGAGGGCGTTAATAATTTTGGTTCTCGAGATTGTGTCGAAGGCTTTTTCGATATCGAGGCATACGGCGGCTATGTATTCTTCGTTGAGGAAAGCGTCGCAGATATTTGTTTCCAAGTTCGTTAGGACGTCTATGATTGAACGGTAGTGTCGGAAACCGTATTGATTTGGGTTAAGAAGTTTTTTTTACTTCGAGGTACCATCTAAGCCTACGGTTTACGATTTTTTCTAGTAGTTTGCACATGGTATTTGTTAATGCAATTGGGCGATAGCTGTTAGAGTTTTGTTTGCATTTGTTTGGCTTAGAAATTGGAACTACAATTGCTTTTTGCCAATTTCCGGGAAAAACTTTATGAATCCATATACAGTTGAAGATTTTTAACAGGTAATTTATTCCAGTTTTTGGGAGCATTTTTAGCAGTGAGTTGGGGATATTGTCTGGTCCTGGGGCGGAGTTTTTTGTTGATGTAAGGATGGAATTTATTTCTTTGAGTGTCAAAGGTGAGTTTAGTGATGAGTTGTTATCGTTGTGAATCAGATCATGGTGTATATTGTTGTAGATTATTGTAGGATGTGGTGAGTTTACGTTATTTGAATTTTCTTGGAATTTTTCAGCTAATGTGTTAGCAATGTCGTGGGCTTGAGTTATGGTTTGACCGTCATCAGATTCCAAGAATTGGATATTCGTAGAGGGTTTGGATCCATTTATGCTTTCAATTTTTTTCCATACTGCAGATGTTGGTGTTTGTGGATTTATTGATGTTATGTAGTTTCTGCATCATCGTTTTTTATTTTCTTTAATTATTCTACGGAAGTTAGCGCGTTTCCTTTTGAACTCGGTTAGGTTTTCGTTTGTGGGGTGTTTTTTTGCTCTATTGAAAGCGTGATGACTCTCTTGCATGGCGATTTTATATTATTCTACGGAAGTTAGCGCGTTTCCTTTTGAACTCGGTTAGGTTTTCGTTTGTGGGGTGTTTTTTTGCTCTATTGAAAGCGTGATGACTCTCTTGCATGGCGATTTTATATTCTTCATTCCACCACGGTACCGGTCTTTTCCTGATCTTTTGTAGTCTAGGAATTCCAAAGGATTTGTCTGCGGTTGAGGTTATGATTTGTTGGAAATTGTTTATTGTTTCGCTAATCCGGGCTGGGTCGAGTTCAGGTTCAGTTTCTTTCTCAGTGAGTTGAAGCGTTATGTTTTCTTGGTATACTAGCCAATTTTTTTTTATATATGCCATTTTGGTTGGAGGTAGTTTTGAGTTGTTGTACTATTGTCACATATAGGTGATTTTTATGGGAAAGTGGTCGCTGTCATATAGTTCTTTCAAGGTATCCCATTTTAGGTGTTGAGCTATCTGTTGACTGGAAAAGGTTAAGTCTATTGCACTTGTTTTGCCGTTTCTAGTGCTAAAGTGCGTTGGAGAACCTGTGTTCAGCAAGATTAAATCCTGATTGTTAAGCAGATTTTCGATAGTCTTCCTCTTCTGTCAGTTTTGGTCGATCCCCAGAGAGCGGGATGGCTATTAAAGTCTCCGGACAGGATCAATGGAGCTGGAAGTTGAGCTATTAAATCTTCAAGGTCTTGTAACTCAAGGGGGAAGCTATTAGGAATGTAGATATTGCAGATGTAGATTCTTTTTGGAAATGAAATAGATATTGCAACGGCTTCTAAGTTTAAATTTAATGGGATTTCAGTAGAATCATATTTGTCCGAAATTACAATGGCCACTCCTCCGCTGCCGTGATTTTCGTTTACCCGGTTTTTGACGAAGGTATTGAAGTGTTTAAGCGTAAGCTGGTGGTTTTTTTTGAAATTTGTTTCTTGAAGGCAGATAATGTCTGGACTGAAATTGTTTATGAGAATTTAGAGTTGTTCGTAATGGGTATAATAACCGTTTATGTTCCACTGTATTATTGTTTTCATAAAGTATTTGATGGGGCTTTGAATTTGGATTTTGCTGTGATTTCGGTTCTCATGAAAATTCTATGTCCGATTCAGATGAGCAGCTAAATGACGATTCAGGTGTGTCAGTCGATTTGAAGAGCTTTTTGCAGAGTCGATGTATTCTGTTTTTTATGCTCCTTTCGTTTAGATGGGAGTAGATTTCTTGAAGAGTTTGAATAAGTGTCGGAATGTTATCGATGTAGTTTCTTGCGATTTGCAATGGGTGTGCTGCTCCGAAAATGTCTTGGAGGAGGCTCTTGATCTGGGAATAATTTAGCTGGGAGTGTGAAGGATTTTTTTTTTTTATTATTTCTCCTGCTGGAGCTAACATTTCCTCTAGTTTGGCGGAATCGAAAACTGGGGATTGTGGAGGAAGTGTTTTTAGTTTGGTTATTGCGATTTTTGTTTTTTTATGTGGATTGATTGGTGGGGGCATGGAGTCTGTGTCGTTTAAGTTAGCACAGTCCGGTTTCTCGTCAGTTGATGATTGTGACAGTGGTCTTTTGGAACTGAAGGGGATTGGTGGTTGCTCTATGGGTAATTTATTCGTTGCTTGTTTGGAATTGTCGATGTTTGTCTCGTTAGTGATAGGAATCTTCTTAACCGGCAATTTGGGGGACTGAGTTGGTGTGGGGATCGTTGTATCGGTTATGTTTGAATTTTGGGTTAGCGGGCAATCTTTCGCTAAGTGACCTTCTTCTTTACATTAGAAGCAAAGAAGGCTGTTGATGGAGGTGAAAATACGGTACGATGTATCTTCAAAAGTTATTAGGAAGGTGGATGGGACTTTTCCAATGTCATCGGGATCAATGTATGCCTGTCTTCTGAAACTGAGGATGTGGGCGTGTTCCGGGTCGGTCATTCCTGTTTTCAGAGTTGATATTCTGTAGCATAGCTTGATGTTGTTTCTTTTGAAGATTTTTTTCAAATTCTGAGTTGGGTATAACCAGGGCGACGTTTGATAGAATTATTCTTTGGGCCGGAGTTAACATTGGTCTTAAGTTTAGCGTATTGTTGTTGACCGTTACTGTTTTATGCAGATTTGTTAGGTGTAGTACGGTTTCTTTTTTATCAAGGTATGCGCAAATTCGATTGTTTGAGATTTTGGAGATGTACTTTATTGATTAAGGGCCGATTAGTTTTCCTATTGCAAGGGCATAGTCTTGGAGGCTTGTGTCGTCTATTGCGTGGATGATGATAGCTTGGTCTTTTGTAGGTGATGTGTCGAGTTGTGCAGCGTTGGAGTATGATTTAATGGAGTTGTTACTTTCAGTTTGGTTGGAAAAATGGGAACCCCCCTGTACTCAGAAGTCCCCGCAGGTTGGTGTTGGTTAGTCGGTGTATTCATTCGTGTGGTATTTCTTTGTGTTGATGTACGAGATTGGCGTTTGTTTTCACTAACACTATAATACTGTGGATTGGAACTCGTAAGCGAGACTGTATCGGACGTCCATACGGCACGACGGTTAAACCGAGGCTCATGTAAAAAGTTATGATGCCGTTAAAAAACTAATTAAGAGCCTTCTTTTTTTCTCTTTTAATGTTGCTTTTTATAGTTTATAATGTATTAAAATAAACCACAAAAGCTCAATCAAATATGTAGTTTTTTTTTTACTAGCCCTTCAAAGTATACATAATTTTTAGGCCTGTCACACTGTCCTGCCCCCTTGAGTCAAATATTTCTTTTTAATTATTATTTGTGCAAACTCTCACTCCATTTTACCCATTTTATTCACATGAGGATACGTAATCAAGATGCGGCAAAAGTTAGTTCATTAAACATACTACCACTAGATATGACTATCAATATGCCAAATATAACGTTATATATAAGTTAATAGTAAATATTGTTTCATTATTTAGACTGTACATAAATTTGCACCATCTTTTGCGTGTAAGCGACTATTAAGGAAAAGAAAAAATGGCAAGAAGAGAGAAACTTGTTAAATTAGTGTCTTTCATGCTGTCTTCACATATTTTTAATTGAGTTAAATTTATTACATGTATAAATTTCAATTTAATCTCTTGCGCTGGAATGACGTGCCACGCACGTCAAGAATATTTGGCCCAAAATTGCAATATTTTCTTAGTTTTAAGTATACTGAAATACAACGCAGACAAAGCAAATAATAAATTTATTACTTCTTAGTAATTTCTATCTAGTAATATAATATATACCGACGAATTCAAAAAGAAGGCGACGAATTATTGTATACGGTTTGGTCACTCGTTATGGTCCGTGAACCATTTGCTAGCGCAAGAGGTTGAAATAAGCAAATTGAAATAAACAAAATAAAAAAATAAACAGATGGATTATTGTATTATATATTATATTACGAGTAATACTCACGTTCGCTAATACTCACGAGTAATAATCGCGTTCTGCTAACGTTCCTTGGAAAGAATATTTTACTGGAGCGAGATCCAAGTTATCCGTAACTGAAAACAGTGTGAATATGATCACATTAATCAAACTTCTTATCGTTCGAGCGTCGAGTAGCAACGAAGTGAACACGATTGACAAAAAGATACATAACCTTAAAATTTTTAATCGCATACCTCTATTATTTTATAATATATTTTTGTAGTTCACATTTTCAAACGTTGTTTTCAACATATTGAAAATTTGTTTTGCATAAATCACTATTGAAATACAAACATGTATAAAGTTGATGTGATATGTGACACTTCTTACTCTTTACAAAGTGACCTCTCAAACAAGTTGACAAAGTCTGATCTCAAATTGAGATCTAAAATACTCTGTACACACACATATATTAACTATTTTATTAAAATTAATGAAAAAAACAGAATATTTTTACTGACCATGTTTCACAAAAATTTTACTTTTACTTTATTAATTTTTACTGCCCGCTAGTACACTAACGGGTGAAGTAATATCGGTAATTTTTGCGACAGGTTTAGCGATTTACTGTTGTTCTTCTAACACTCACTTTCAACGTGCAATTTAAAATGCATCTCGCTTTCACGGTCTCAACGAATGTGATCACTTTGCAATAACTTTAGTTTTCACTTCGCTATAGATCTCGAAAGTGAGTTTATGTTGAAATTGACAATGAGTGTACATGATTTTAACTACTTTTGGGATTATGAAAAAAAAATTATTATTCTTAAAGATATACAATCAGTATAAACTTCTTTACTGACACAAGCATGACGTGCAAAACCAAACGCAACACAGTGTAATATTTTAGCAATTTAGAGGAATAAAATTAATGTATCAAAGAAATTTTTTGGTAATTATTAATTTTATTGAAGTAATTAAAGTAATTATTAATTTTATTAAAGTGATAATTAATTTTATTAATGTAATTAAAGTAATTATTAATCTTATTAATTATTCTACCAACAATTAACTCTTTGTCCTCGGAAACTTTTTTTCTATCATCTATCAGTAATTTATTTAGTATCACTTCAAATAAAAAGTATCACTTCAAGTAAAATAATATAACACAGAAAATAATCATTTTGTTCAAAAATTTTGTCAATTACATTTCTTTAATACATAACACATTTAAAGCAACGTGCAATGCAAGTTTGCTAAAACAAATATTATATATATATATTTTTTTTAATTTACTAATTTTTTGTACAAAATGTACAAGTTCAAATTTTCGAATTTTTTTTTTTAAACAAAAAGAACCTGTTAATTTCAATCTCTGCTTCTCAAATATGCTCTTCATTAAAAATTACCTTAATGTAACTCCAAACTTGAGCTTTTCCAACATGAAACATCTTATTAAAAAATTTTATTCTACGTTAAAATTTTATTCTGTGGTTATCACATGTAGTTTTACTTTCGAATTGTCACTTGAACCAGTTTTTCCTATTAGCAAAGTGATCTCTTTGCTTTCTTTCAACGAAAAATCTATATTTCTTCGTGATAAGAATCCAGAATTCATTTAATGCAAATACAATTCAAAAAACGCAGATTTCCTAAAATGTTTTCTCTTTACAATCAAAGAATTATTTTTTCCTGTCACGTCTAGAATTAGCTAAATTCAAATATGCTTGATAAACTTTCAAACTCAAATCAAAATATTTATTCTACATTCACGTAATGTAGCTTTTATTGCAAAGAAAAGATCCTAACAACAGTTGAATAAATTAATTCGAAATACACCTGCTGATTTAAAGTTTTCTGAAAGATAAAATTCGCGTAATTTTTTTTCTTAATAATTGTAAAGTCTTATTTTTTTCAACCATCAGCTGTCGCACAGAGATATTGCAAATTCCATGTTTTCTTGTCATTCACGAAAACGAACAACAAATTCATTATTCATGAAAAATAATCAGTCAGTTTTATGGAACAGAGATACATGCGTATATCGAAGTATCCGTTGGCCTTCAACCACAATCGATAAATTCTCGTACACACGTATAATTTCAGCTGGGTATGAGCGTGTAACTGGGTCATCCAGGCAAGGATACGTCGTGAATGCAATTTATCGGATGCTTCGAGCTACCGAGGAAAACCTCGTCCGATGTCAAGTTCGGCTATCGATTCTTTTCAATTCTGTTCGCCACTGTTCGATTCGGAATCTCCTTCTTCGATTGAATTTTCGGGGCTCGTTCTATGCGTATCGATCTACTTTTGTTCAACAAAAGTTCTTTAGTATGATATGGCAGCAATAATTTTTTTGCAATTTGGAGGAGATTTCAAAGTCGCTCTTGAAACTTTTTTCTTTTTAATGAAATCCTATTACTTTTCATATGCCAATCGATACAGCTTTTTATCCTTTGTAAAAATATTGATCTATTTGTGTTGGAAAATGAGTAATTTACTTTAATTTTAATATATTACCTATACAATTATTACATAATATGATATTATTATACATATTACCTATATAATTATTATATACTATTATATAATATATATACCTACAATTCTAATAAAATCCGTGTATATAATATGTATAATATCTATAGTATACCTATATAATTATTATATAATACTGGGTAAGGGAGAGTATAGGACCTTAGTAAAGGAATGTCTAAAGGAAAAGGAGGAGGAAAGATAAAAGACAAAGAGCATGGAAGAAAGGGAAGAATATCTAATAAGAAATGGGCTGAGTAAATTCGGATTGGAACAGAAAAGAAAGAAAGGAAGAAGCAAAAAAATAATAAAGACCCTGAGAAGGAGAAATATGGAAAGACAGGGCCAAGTGCAGCACAACAAAATACAAAAATCAAGGTACAATGAAAGATACAAACACGTCCAGACAATAGGACTACCAGAATATCTAAAGGAACCAGAAAACGGAGAAAGTCAGCAGCTAATGGCCCAAGCTAGATGCGGATGCATGGAAAGATGGAATCGATACTGGGAGGACGAAGAGAAAAAGAAGTGCGAGCTCTGTGAGAACGCCTCACTGCAGCACCTGATGAGAGACTGTAGGGTGACAAGCAGAGAGGTAAATCTAGAGGACATCCTGAGAGGCAAAAGGAACGAAAAGACAGAAAGATGGTTGGAAGAAATCAAATGGGAAAAAGAAGCAAGGTCAAGAAGGCCAGAAGAAATAGAAAGTGAGGAGACAACCAAAGGTGGGCAAAGGCAATACGCGGTACATACGTAGGGTAAAATTAGAGCAATAATAAGGTAGAAAATAAAAGGGCAATCTATAGGATAAGCAAAAGAGGAGTTAGGTAATGCAATCGAGGTTAAATTGTTAAGTATAGCACAAAAGTATAGGATAGGTAGAGTATAAAACAGATATGAAGAGTGAAGAGCGAGAGTGAAAGAAACAGAGAAAATGAAAAAAAAAGAAATGTAAATCAAGTCCACTTTCATGGCTGTGAAGCCGGAAAATAAAATTATCTAATCTTATTATATAATATTATATTATATATATTAGCTAATATTAATATTATAATTGCTAATAAATAAAAAAATTTATGTTGACAAATTAAAAAATTTGTATTAACAAATTAAAAAATTTATGTTAATAAATTTAAAAAAATGCAACAAAGCTACAGTCTTAATTTGTTATAAAGTGCAGTTTTCACAAAGTTAAGAAAACGAATTTAACTCGGTTGTCACCCAAGGGGTACGTTTCAGAGATATCAAGGAAAGTCGAATGTACTAGTTGCCAAATGTATGTTTTGCAACACCCTAAATACGTTGTTCATTAAAAAATTTCAAACCGTTTGTTCATGGTATCTCAACGATCAGCGCGCGAATGTTTATTCGTTTAAGCTTGACCTTTCAAAACGATAAATGATATCATTCCTTTCTTTGTTAGTGAATAAGTAGTAAGCTTCGCAGAGGTGAACGAAAAGGTTCCTCGTGACTTGCTTGCTCAGAATACCGCGATAGATAATCGATATTTTTCACGTTTCCAGTTGTGTATAAATGAGTATAAATCACCTCTCTGATTGTTTATTTCATTTTACAGTTTATCACGTTTGGTATCCTTTGTCATGGTTTTTTTCAGACAATTTATAATTAAATTGTGAATTTTTATACATTTTCAAACACTCGAAAACATAATTAAAGAAATGGAACTTAAATAGAAAATTATTTTATCCACCAAAAATAACAGTTATTCACAAAATTTTTCTAAGAAAAATTAATAGCTGAAACTTGTTTATTATTTAAATTTAGGATATTAATTATTTAATATTTTTAATTGATATATCTGATATATGAAATATTTAATATTAAATATTATTTATATTATATTAAATGTTAAATAATATTAAATATTATTGAGGATAATTATTTAATATTAATTGCAAAATACAGAGAAGATTTTTCAAAAAACCTACATCATTAAAAAATTAAACGCTTCACTTACGAGTAATAATTATAATAATTATAAGCGAAATTTTTTTCTTGCTGATAATCATTATCGATGAGGGGGCATCCTATTTCAGTCGTTCACAATAATTATCGACGAGATTTATTTCGATTGCTCGTGATAGTTATCGACGAAAGAAATTGTATTTCAATTGCTCGTAATAATGTATACTGTATCGAATTCAACCAAAATAATAAAATTTTTCGAATCCGCGCCAAATTTCAATTTCGATTTATAATTTTAATTGTATAAATAAAAAGGTCATAACTATTAAATATTAATTAAACACATTGTAATATTAATTAAATATAACTGAAACAATATATTCGTCATCTATGACTATTATCTGCGATTGAAATACAATTTTCTTCATTGACAACTGGTTATGAACGACCGAAATTTCCTTCGTTTATAATTGTCGTGAGCAACCGAAATTAATTTTCGGTAATTATGAAGTGCGAATAATATAATGTTATTATAATAGTTATATTATAGCTATAATATAACTTTATTATAATTATAACAGTCACATTATAACTATAATTATGTATTATAATATAACTGTATCATAATTATATATAATAATATATGTGTTATTATAACTATGATATAACTATTATTATATAATTATATATTACATAATAATATAACTGCTATTATAGTTAAAACATTTTAATTGAAAAAGTAATTTTTTCATTTTGGTTGTAACAATTACAGTCGTTGGTTTTATCTAAAGTAGAACTTCTGAAAGTATGCAGTTTTCTAACCTTAAAAAAATCGAAAAGTTTCTTTTTATAATTTTATATGTGTGAAATACTATGATAATAGGTATATTTGAAACAAATGTCGAGGTTATGGAATAGAAAATGATCGCGTGTTATGTCTGGCAGAAAAATTAACACACGCGGAAATTCGAACGTAACAAAATTCGCGACGATTGTTTGGGCACAACGGTATGTGTATGATGTCCGTGAAGTGCCGATAGTTCTCTCGTTTGGTTTTTTACTTCCGTCGGAGAGAGGTTTCAAATAATGGATGCGAATATAGGTTAAACACTTATATTTAACAACTATATACAAGATTGAATGATGACTGTGTGACTGATGCTGTGTACTGTACGAGATGAGCTGCCTGAGATAAGCTGTATGCCTGTGCTTATATAGGTGGCAGTACCAGACTCCCTCCATACCTGGAGGGCAAAGGTGTCTCCTAGAATCTCTTTTCTTTGGTTTGTTCATGCCGATCCTTTTCATGTCCCAGTTCCTTCCTCAATGCAGGAGAAAGTGCAATTAGAAGGGGGAAATTGGGAAAATCGGCATGGTTATTGCCTTGGCCGTCAATAAAACCCCTTACCAGATGTTGGAGTGAGTTACTTGTCTGACTAGCATGTTCTGCTCCGGAACAACAATTATTGGATGCGTTCATGAAAAACTTGAAATCGTAGATTAGGAGTAAAATTTTAAAAGATGGAAAATTTTCTTTCGTTTTGGAGAAAGATTGCCTTTAATCTCTTGCGTTGGAATGAGCCAGACACGTCGAGAATTTTTTGTCCCCAAAATTGCAATATTTTCTCAGTTTTAAGTGTATTTAAGTATAACCCAGGCAAAGCAAATAATAAATTTATTACTTCTTAGTAATTTCTACCCAGTGATATATCGATAAAGTCAAAAAGAAGACCAATTATTGTATACGGTTTGGTCACTCGTTATGGTCCGCAAACCCCAGTTACTAGCTCAAGAGGTTAATCGTTGGCTGCGATGCTTAATCTATAAAATACCTATAAAATATAACCTATAAAATGCAGTATGCACAATTTATAAAATACAGCTTATGTACAGTAAATATTGAAAATATTTTTACGTACAGTGATTGAGATTATACATTAGATTATATATTACATTAGATATTCGGACACTAAATATTGAAACTGTTGCAATTTCGTAAAGTGAAATCGCACAATAATAAGCTTGGGCTTGTTTTAAAGCTCCAAGTCTCTACTTTCAAAATGCTTCGTTCATTTTATTTCACGATGTCTTTGCATCATATAGCAGGTAGGAAAGTGAAGATACTCTCCTTCTCGAAAATACAATTCGACGAGTTTAAAAAGAAAGCGACGAATTATTTTATACGGTTTGGTCACTCGTTATCAGCTGTCAGCGAAAGTGCTTAAAAAGCGTTTCTCTTCAAACTGTGTTTTCCGACATTGCACTTAATATATCTCTAAAACTCTTTGTTTGTTTCACTTGAAATTTTTACCCATTATTCTTTAAAAATTATCTACAATGTAACGTACGATTTTCTTTTTATATTTCAGTTTGCTGAATTTTCGTGGACATTTAAACTGACATTTCTCAGCGAGAGATAAAGTTATATCCTCAACAGGCCGTCATTTCAACATTTTTAAAAATTATTAAAAGATCGTATGTTACATTGGATAATTTATTTTTATTTGAGCAGCCAGAAAAATTTTTCATTTTTTATATCCCAAGCTCATTTGACGGCGGATTCACGCTGATAGGGTTTCACAGAACAAGGAATCGGATAGTACTTCGGAGAAACTTTATCATTTTGTAATTTTAAGTGATAAAAAGAGTATAATATGAATACAATATAATATAATATAATGAATTAATAATAAAATATGAATAATACTCTTTATAAAAAATCTTTGTTTTTTTATTGACAATACATAGTTAAAGAAAAAGATAGACCCATTTACCCATTTTCGTCAAGTTTCTAACGTTCTGAACTTGTCTGACATGAGAATAAATAAATTTACATAATTGAAGTTTATACAACTCTCTTCTAATTCCACTAATTCCATGATCTTTCGTTCATAATAAGAGTGACTCGTTCATTGATAAACTATGCTAAAACCAACAGCGATTTATTTTGGCTAAGTCCAAAATTCTAATGCAAGACTCCTTGAATCATCGAAACAAAGGATAAACAGATTTATAGAATAATTACAAAACAGAAATTACAACAATCAGATATTTGTTTTTGTGAAAAATCATTTAAAAATGACAAAATATAGGATGGCTAAAACACTGAAGAGTTTGAAAAATTCATAAAAAAAATTCATACATAATACTGAGTTGATAGAGAGAGGACCAATAATATTACAATAATAATTTTTCTAAATAAATAAAATAAATTTAATATTAATAATATTCCAAATAAAATAAATTTAATATTAATAATATTCTAAATAAATAAAATATAACAAAATTTTATCAACAAAAGTTATTACAGAGGGGGCCAATAATATTACTATTATATAAAAATAACTATTATATAAACTATTATATAAAAATTGTTACTAATATTGCTATTAATATTGATATTAGTAACAATTTTTCTATAGGGATTTTGAGGCTGTCTCCATTTTTCTCAAACGGAATAATACATTCTTTCATTCACTCGTATTCCGTAGATTTATCACTTGAAATATAGACATGTTTTTATAATAATCACATCGAGTTACTGCTGGAGCAATAATAACCATGACCTCGAATTAGAAACGTAAGATCGGGCCGACCTCGGGGTTCGATATTGCAAAGTGCGCGATAACACTGTCTCACCTGACTGATTGCTAGTCGAACGCTGGTCGTCTGGGGACCGAAGGTCTCTGCCGTGGAGAGAAAAAAAAAAAAAAGATTGAACGATGGTTTCATGCCGCGCCGATTCTCAGCTCTCGGCGATTGCGAAAGAACGAACCGCTTCACTTCGTGAAAGACGGGCCTGAGGGAACCCGGGTGTGACACGATTCACTGATTCGCTCACGTGCGAGGCGACCGATTGAAAAACCGACCGAGTGATAACGAGATTGTCGGACTTTTCTGCATTATCTGTGTCATTTGAAAATTCAATCCCGCCGCGAGCTGATCCACTTTCACGATTTCCTTTTTCAAAGCTAGCAGAAAGGACGTTTCTATTACGAAAATTGAGAAAAATGTGAAGATTATACAAGATGAACCGGGGTTGATTCGAATATCTCCGTTATTGTTAATACAGAGAAATTTTTGTTAACAAAAATTGTCTAGTACAGAAGAGATTATAATTTTTTTTTTTTTTTTTTTTTGTAAATAAAGGAGTTCAAAGTCATTTCAAGATCACCCACTTTTTTCAAATGGAATGACATATTTTTTACTCCATTAATCGACAAACTTCTTACTAATTACTAAATTAGTAAATTATTAGTAAAGCTTAATAGTGATTCAATAGTCTCATGACAAAATTGACATTATTCCTTAATCTGCGATTTAGATTCGACTTTGACGGATGGTTTAAGACTTTTGCACTCTGCTGTACGTAAAACAGTTTATATTCGAGGACAATCGGAGGATCGAGCGTCTTCAATGACGCACGATTTTTACCGATCCTTGAATTCTCTCTCCTTTCAAGACTCGTCTCCTTCTGGCCTTTGTTCAGCCAACTAAAACCTGCCAGACCAGCCAGTGAGCCATGAATGAGTGTATGTATTATACAGAGTGTCCCAAAAGTTACCACCTATCTCGAGAACTGGTGACAATACCGGGAAAACCAGGTTAATACGACAAAATAATTTCATTTCAAAGAAAGTATTGGACGTTCAGTGAACAGTCTGTATCTCTACAAAGCGATGTAACGTTTCCTAGAACACGTGTTCCAACAGTTGCAGTGTTATTGTCTGAACGACAACGCTAATACAAAGTGCAGCTACGTTTCGAATTTTTCGCTGGAATAACGTGTCAAGCTCGTCGAAAATTGCAATATTTTCTCAGTTTTAAGTATATTATATTATTATATTATTATTATTATTAAGTATATTATGTTAGAAATATAACCCGGGCAAAATAATAAATTTACTACGTCTTAGCAATTTCTAGTGATTCTAATGATTGCTAACTTTATTGATATACCGATAAAGTCAAAAAGAAGACGAATTATTGTATAAGGTTTGGTCACTCGTTATGGTCCGCGAACCAGTTACTAACGCAAGAGGTCAAGTCTCGCGGAAAGAAAATCTAATGGTGTTAAATCAAGTGAATGTACCGCCCATAGTCGTGGTCTTGTGACTTTTGGGACACCCTGTATATTTACCATGCGATACTGCCCAAGAAACAATTGCAGCATTTCGCTTCCGTAATCTGCGTGAACTTTACTAGGGGAACGTGAACGTAACCCAAGTTCGTTGCTTAGATGCGATTTATAATCACGTTTTTAGGAACTGGAGTGAGGTTAGGACAAAATTATTCGAATCGTTTATAATCGATTAATACTCAACTGTGCTTCCTTGGAATAGAATCAATTCTGAATTAACCTCTTGCGCTAGTAACTGGTTCGCGGACCATAACGAGTGACCCAACCGTATACAATAATTCGTCTTCTTTTTGACTTCATCGATATATCACTGGATAGAAATTACTAAAAAGTTAATAAATTTATTATTTGCTTTGCCTGGGTTATATTTTACTATATTTAAAACTAAGAAAATATTACAATCTTGGCCCTAATATTCTCGACGTCATTCCAGCGCAAGAGGTTAATTACTTGATTATAAAATTACATCAATGTTAACAGACATCATTTACATTTTCACAAGACTGTACAGTCTTCATTTCCCGAGACAAATTATGGTAAAAATATCTCGTTAACCATTAAGTTTTAACTTAATTTATTTTTAATTATCAAATAAAATAATATCTTCAAATAATATTTGCTTAAGAAATTATCTCATGCTAATTCAAATTTTCTCCAACCTTGTCGCAGAGTATTGCAAGAAGGTGACGCAAAGTTGAGCGTGGACCAAGACAAGACGCGTGTGAAACAGAAAGAGAGGGACCATGTGGCGCTATAATAGACTTTTCGATAGCTCGACGACATTTCATCGGACTTTTAGTCTGGTCTATTTTTGGACTGACACGCGATTCTTCCATATTCATGGAACTTTGTGTGTTAATCGTCAAGTGTGATTGTGGTGACCTTCGAGTTTCGCGACGATCGGATTACCAGTTAGTCAGGAATTTTCTGATCACAGGATGCCGCAACTCTGAGTAGGTGTTGCTGACGTTTGTTTTTAACGCGTTGCTATTTTGTACTTGATGCAGGAACTGATCAGATAAACTGTTGGAAATTCTTTTTACAATTGATTGGATTTATCATGGTGTAATTGTTCTAACTTTCTGTGCGACTTATATGTTTGACGTATGTATACACAGGGTGTTCAGTATTGAAGCTGACAAGTTGGAAGTAATTCTATATAAAGAAAATAAACCGAAAATTTTAATAGAGGAAATTAATTAAAATTAATAGACAGATATCTTACAATACTATAGATATTTTATATCCAGTCATATCATTTTCACAATGAATGATATTTTCCTCTCCTAGATCATGACCCTAGATCAGTTATGTTCTTGAGTATAAAATATAAATAAATACCAAGTGAAGTTATTAATATGTGTAAACTGATATAATGATTAGTGGCGCTTCCCGAAATAGCGATCACCCTCAACATGGTCTATTTTTACTTCATATGAATAGAAACTGTTCTCTCTCTCTCTAATAAATAAATTCTATTTTTAAACAAACTTTGCAACATTTTCTATTTAGCAAATCTTCATTAATTGTTTGAAAATATAATTTCCAACATAACTTCTAAACTTCTAAAGTATTAAAATAGAAAGTGTCTCTGTAGTCACTTTAAATCCCTAATAATTCTTTCATTCCTCTTTTATCAATTAATTAATATATTTACATAATTTGTTAGATAAATGGCACGATGGAAAATGTTTCAGGGAATAAAAAATGTTTTTACAATGAAGCAAGTTCAAAGTAGGAAAAAATACTGTTTAACAACGAAAAAGCTTGTTAATTATCTAGGAAAGATTGGGAATGAGAATGACCCTGAAATTGTCAATGATGACCTGATTGCACAAATTATACACATGGTCATATGTAATGATAATTAAATGTGGTAAGATGAATGTGAAAAAAAATGTTTAACATATCATGTGCGTATGCTTTTCGATTCAAACGTGCAAAGCATATGCAATATCCAAAATAATTGTGGAATGAGGAGGCTTCATTGCTCGGAGTTTCTTTCTGTGTGGGCCAAGAGCCAAATTATCGTCTGCTGTGTGTCCGATGCTGTGTGTCGCAGCAAAAGAAACCAGATTTGAGACTGTTTGTTTAGCCATCCCAATCCTACGTCCCAAACGTAAAATATCAGTGTACGTGTTTGTGTGCGTGCGTGCGTATAGTGTGTGAAGACAGAGGTTTTGAAGATTTTCTTTAGTGAGTCGCAATAGCATGCAGATCTCGAGAGAGCTTAATATCTCTTTCTTATCGTATTCCGGCTTATTCAGTGTTTAATATTTAATGTATAAATTAATAATATAATATATTATATTTAATATTTAATATATATATAAATATTTTAATAATATTTAAATATCAATCAATGTTATATTATAAATCACATGGTTTATGACGTATGGTATTTCTCACGTTACATAAAATATATTTTAGCATGAACGTCCGCTGTCCATTTACAAGAGAATAAGAACAGAATGTAGCGTGAAAGAATAGTAATTATGATGATATAACTTGAAAAAAAAACTACATTTTTCTTTCAATGGCAAATGAATGGTAAGAAAATCGAACAATCAAATATCTTAAAGCAAGTCAAATTTGTAATTTATTATTATTAATTTCTTTTCTTTATTTTTATATATTTATTTATTATGTATAATTTTGTAAATAATTTTAATTATAACTTATAATTGAAATTTTAAATTGCAAATTTAAAGAAATTGAAAACTTAATTCACTCACTCTGGCTATTTTAAGCAGAATAGTAGGAATATGTCTTATATATTTGTGGGAATTTTGCAGATAGGATTTGCTATCTGCAGAAACAAAAGAAACTTTATTACCTTTGCATACAATTTGTAATTTTTAATATTAAAAATATTTGAAATTTCAAGTTCATTTTTTTCTTTTTAACTTTGAGTTAAAACGATTCTTTTTAACTTGAGTTTCAACGATTCGCAATTTGGAAAAGAACGTTTCTTAAAAAAATATTTTTTTCATATTCAACAAGCAATTAAATGAAACAAAATTTCTGCGATATAAGATTGATAAATGATTATAGATTCTGAAAATGCAACAAGAGGAAAAGGGGCATTTTTCGCCCACATTTCCAAGAATTCGATTAGTGTTGTTGAAGCGTAGCGAACAACGAACAGTGAAGATTGGACATGGTGTGACAGTGCGAGACACGGTAATGCGAACCTCGGAGTCGAGGTCAGCATTCTCTCATGATTGTCGCGTCGTTTCGCTTGTTCCCCTGTTTGTAACTGCGAGAGATGTGTCCTCGAAAATCAACGAATCGAGCATTCATTGTCAATTCTAGCTCCTAGCTTCCGACAATATCGGTCTGTTGACTTTGAAATCTACTATCGCATTAGACGATTCTATTTGCGATTAGTCGACAATGCTTAATGTTTCTAGCTACCTATATGATATTTATATCGTATTAATAAAATTTTTAATCACTTTTGTAGCGTTACAATTCGACGTATGCTATTTAGTAACCAATGATAAATTCATTTCTAATCAAAGTTGAGATAGGAAAAAATGTATTTAGTAACAAAATTTTCTACTTCTGCTTGTTCTAAAAAAAAGGATTTCCAACGTTTCTCAAAATTAGATAATTGAATATAAATCAAAAAATGTATTAGATGAAAATTAAATTCGAGAGAGGCATCAATTGATACAATTGTCAGCTTTTTAATGTTGATGCATAGAAGACGTTTATTTATTTATTTTTTTTTAAGTGAAATTATTCATTTATTAGTACATTAATCGAGTTAGCTCGTCTATAAAAGAGTATCAAACCATTATTTCAGAAGATATTCTGATTAAAATAATTCAGAGCAATGCTTGCATAGCGTCAAATGCAACTACGTTAAAAAATGACAATTGTATCAATTAACTCTTGGCGATCCAATGTCTAATGTGGCTGGACAACAATTTTATTTTAATAGATTGATTCGTTCAATGGTTTTATTCTGTTAGATTTTTGCATGTGAAGTGTCTAATTTCAAACTTGTGTAAAGTCATTTAGAATTTAGTAACTAAAAATAATATTTATTAATGATCAATTTAAAGCCAACGAAACATGACATAATTGGTGTTGATTATTATTCCTCCATCAAAACGATTCATGAGCCACTGTTGAATTTAAATATATCCTTTAGAAAATTTCAAACATATTGTTCTAATGCAGTGAAAAAAATTGACTCTAATGTCAATACTAAATTCTAAAAGAACAGATTCTGATCTAACGTTAATGCAAAGACTAACGATTTTGATAATAATAATAATAATAATAATTTTGTTCCAAGTCATTTGCATATATTGCAAAATGTATTGAATTTGATTAATATTACTTTCAACAAAGATATAAACTGATTGAAAACTAAAAGTTTTATGAAAAATTCAATACATTTGCAACAGTTTAATGTATTCTATAATTTCTTAATTTCTCAAAATAATTTTACAACACTTTTTAAAACAGCGACCAGAGATTTTAATTGTGATAATTGTGATTTCGCTTTACAACTTGCCAAGATTGTAAAACGATTATAATATTATTTTCAAGGAAGGAAAAATTCATTTGCAGCGACCTAACTGAATGACAAAAATTTTTGAATATAATTAATCGTTTCGAAAATATTTCAGTTTGTAGTCTTAGGTGACTCGCTCAGTATAATAATAATAAATTGCCAAGACTCTGCTGCAGTCGTGAATTTTAGAAAACTGAATTATGCATTATGAAAATGCGTCGCCACTAACACTTACGTACACGAAGAAAGATTCTAGAAAAGTAATTTTCCATAAATCGACAGAGTTAATTATTAAACCAAATACGTGGCAGTGCTAACTTAAGCATCCGTCGTTATTCCAGTTCTTAGAATTGGGGCCATTCCCACTCTACGCTGTCCTACCATGCGACGTACCGAAGGCTTCGTGAAACATGATATACGACACAAAACAAACTATACACGATAATGTGCCGATATTTCGGCACACAGTCTCAGTACAGATCAAAGTTAGGTAAATTTATATTTTAAATAACAAATACAGTAATGCTTGCTTAAGCGATTGCTTTATTTTCACAAGTATTGCAAATAGTTGAACGTTTCCTTAAAAAGTACGTTGATAATTACAGAAAAAACATAATAATAAAATATAGAATAAACTAAAAAATTATTTCGAGTTGTAATAATCTATTATAGACTCTGCATAATTTGCAATTTCTGGTTCTGTTACAGTAATCTTTTTTAGATAATATAACAATCTGTCAATTTCTTCTGCTTCTATTGGACCAGGGGGCTGCAAATGAAAAGATTCTTCTGCCTCTTCGACAGCATCTTCTTTAATTCTCTCTGCTTCTTCGCATTGATTGATCCATTCTGTCACTTGTTCGTCAGAAATTGTTCCATACGCTGCGCTGTGCAGAGCAGTTTCCGACGAGGAATGTGTCAAATTTCTTCCAATCCATTTCGTTTCTCGATTAAGGATTTTACCCCAGGAATCGAATATGTTCAAAGAACGTATAGCGTACCACGTTTCGTCTATCAAGTCTATGCAATCCTTTATGTCATAATCGGCATAGAATTCCGACGGTCCGTTTTCATACTGAAAGAAGCGTTGTAACAATCTATGCCGGAATCTTTTTTTAAATTTTGTAATTACACCCTGATCCATTGGTTGGATCAGGGAACTGGTATTGGGCGGTAAAAACATGATTTTGAAATGACCGTCGTCCGTTTCCTCCTCTGGTAAATTATGGCCACTAAAGTTATCCACTATCAGTAAAACCTTACCATTGTTATTTTCTTCCAATTGCCGCCTCCTAACGCAGGGTTTAAACTTGCTGTGATACCAAAATTGAAAAGTTTCGGTATTCATCCAAGCATTCTCGTTGTGAGTGTATATCACGGGTAAATGATTTATACAGTGCTTTAGCGCCCTAGGTCTTTTATGTTTGTTGATCAAAAGTAAGGGTAGCTTGTGGCTTCCAGTTGCGTTTGAACACAATGCTAATGTAACTCTATCATTTTTGATCTTTTCCTCCGACTCTCTTTTCACTCCTTTTTCATTTGCACCCGTCAGTACTTCCTTGGGAAGCATCCTCCAAAATAAACTTGTTTCGTCCATGTTATACAGATTGTCATCGCCGATTTCAAGTTCTTCTTGTATTCGCGGAAGCTGCTGTATAAACTGTCTAGCAGAAGACTCGTTCGTATCGCCTCTCTCGCTCTCGCTAAAGATATTCGCCTGGCTTAGGTTGTAATTTTTTTTAAACCGCCAAAGCCAGCCTCTGCATGGTATGAAGTTGGACGGGCCGCCACTTTCCTCTTGCATTGCTTTCGCCTTTTCTATCAAAATACTGTCTGTTACTCGGCCACCTGCCGAACGACGTTGCAAGACCCACGAGTACAAATCTTTGTCTAAATCAGCGGACGTAGACGAACGCATTCTTTTCCTTTGCAGTTTACACTCTTTCTCCGCAAACTGTCGTATCGACGAAGCATTTTGTCGAATTCGTCTTATCGTTCGATCAGTGACATTGTACTCGCGCGCAAGGTCCTTTATGTTCTCACCAGCCTCTAATTTCTTCAAAATGTCCAAACGAACCGCAATGTTTAATTGTCTGCTAGGAGTAGAACTGGAATTGGCCATCGTGAAAATATAACCAAACGATATCGAATAATCGTGGTAGATAAGTATAACACAATTGACGCTTATTCTCTCTCTCTCTCTCTCTCTCTCTATCTATCTATCTATCTGTTTCTCTCTTTGCTTCGGTGCCTATTCACAAAAGATACCGTCTCGCTTAAGAGTCCGCTCTCGGTCTCGACTGCGGACGTTTAAATGGGCACACCGTATATATGTAACAGTGGCTGGTCTGCGCGTGGTGGGAGAGTCGGTTTAGAAAGGAGAGGGGGAAACTCGCGTTCATCGAGCGCCAAACTCGCGTAGCTCGCAAGAGGGGAACCATTCGACAAGCCTGGGCAGTAAGTCACACACGACACCAACGACATACATGACGGGTTTGTGAATGAAATAAAAGAAAAATAATAGCGGCGAAACTTTGATATTAATAATGAAAACGTTATAACGTTCAATTTACCATGAATGGAATGTCTTGGAACAAGTGCAGCATATTTGGAATACCAGTTTGTTGAAAATAAAAAACTACATAATATATATTATACTATAATGTCATAGGGTGTTAAACTTATAAACTTTTACATTTCAAACAGCAAAGAATAAAAATTATTTGAAACTTTGGTCCGATTGAAGAGATAAAGTGACGATTTTGTAGATAATTTGGAACAGTGGTGTTCCAATTTATCTTTGGCTTATAAAATTAAAAAAATAGGTAATAAAGTTTAATCAAATTAAAACTGAAAAATAGGTAATAAATTTTACAAAGGAAAATTAAAGAAATAGGTAATAAAGTCTAATCAAATTAAAGTTAAGAAAAATAGGTAATAAATTTTATAAAAAAATTAAAAAAATAAATAACAAAGTTTAACCAAATTAAAATTAAAAAAATAGGTAATAAAGTTTAATCAAATTAAAAGTAAAAAAATAAATTTTCTCTTATAATCTAAATAGATATTAGCTACAGATAAACATTTTTGGTTAAGTATTTAAAGCTTAAGTATAACTGTTCAAAATTCGTTTCAAATTTGAAGCAATTTTTTAAACATTCTCTTCCAAAGATGTCAAATCATCAAAAATAACCCGCGCTACATAGACACTCAAGATAGCTCAAGATTATACAATGTGTTAGCGATACGTATCACTGACAATGAGATAAGTGGACGTGCTTCAGACTCAGCGTGTCAAATTAGAAATTTCTAAATATTTTTGTTTACAACTCGCAAGTATAGGATTCTCAACTAAACGTCCCATAAATTTTAGTTATCTTCAACTGTGAAGAGCTCTTTCACACAATGACAATTGCCATATCATAAACACGTGCATATCCAAAGTAGTATCGTGCAGACAGATAGTGATAGGGCTGTTATCTCACTCAAATCATTCTCACGAGTGGTAATAAGAAATTCTGAAAATCTCTTTCGTACTTTTTGATTTATCTCGACACGCCAGGATTTTTTGGAAATTTCAAAAAAAAAAATACATCAAATACACGTAGCTAGAAATCTAGTAACAATAATTGCTGG
Source organism: Tetragonisca angustula (assembly GCA_036937485.2). Taxonomy (NCBI): domain Eukaryota; kingdom Metazoa; phylum Arthropoda; class Insecta; order Hymenoptera; family Apidae; genus Tetragonisca; species Tetragonisca angustula. Next base: position 678,277 of record JAWNGG020000041.1, read on the forward strand.
TCCACCATTTGTATCTGCTTTTCGGATAATAGAGGATCGATGCTCTGGACTAATTGCGTGTATCGGAGATCCGTACTTGATAAACGTGTGAAATTTTGGAAACGTTGTTTACCCGTTAATAAATTATCACGCTTCAATTATCACAATGTAAATACGTAATCTAAAAGCGCAGTAGCTATTGATAAAAGTAAAATTGAATTTCCAATTGTTCATACGTATGTTGATTTAAATGAATAATAAAATAAATTTCGTCTAACGTGAAGATAAATTAATAAGAAATAAAATGATGCACCATCATGTGTAAATTAATCGAATTATTCATCCTGAATTGATATCTTTTATAATATGAGAAATTCTTTTAAATTCATATTTAAATAGTAAAAATAAACCTGAAATAATTTAAATTAATAAGAATATTCCTAATATTGACCCAAATTTTCACGTATAATTAGTACTAATAGGTGTTGATAAAGTATTTTTCAACCAATGTTGTCTCAGTGGGGACAGAGCTTAAAATTTCAACATATCGTAATCACGATCGCAATGATTGAATACTTGTTAAAAAACCTTTGCAAATTTTCCAACACTTTACATATATATTTGATTTTGGTTAGTTAACAAAAAAAAATATATATATATAAATAATTATAATTAAATTTGTATTTAATTATTTTTAAAATATATGTATATTTCGATATATTTTAAATAATAAAAATATTAACATTAATATTAATATATCAACAAATGAAAACACCCATTGACAATAGAACAGTCGTATCAAAATATTCTAGATACAAGTCATTATAATTTAAACGATAATTGAAACAAATAGATTGATACAACTATGTTTCTTAATATTAATTTTAAATTTTAGTCGTATCAACGAGTTCGATTTTTATAATTAAGTTAATAAAATTGCACGATTATTTACAAAACTTTTATAATGATAATTCCAACAAATAACACATATTTCTTACAGGCAACATTTGTTTTATTGATTGAATTGAAACATTAAAATTACATTGATTAAAAATCCATTCGACCCTATTATCTCCCACAAATTAATACTTTCTTATACATATTTTAGCAATTCAAATCATCAGCATTCTCTAGTAATTAGAAATTTTGGTTCATTGAATACAATATGCAGTACAATTGTGAAAAATAAAACAACCAATCAAAGATACAGACTTGCTCCTTTTTTCATACGGTTTCATACAGTTACGCTCGAAAATCTTAGGACACTTTTATTTTTAACATTCGGTATTTATCGATATAACAATAATTGAATTATCAATATTAATTTTTAATACTCGGTATTTATTTATATATGGATTATCTTGTGTATTTCATTGTATATTTCATAACACAATGATACAACCTGTAATATAAAATATCGAGTGTTTATTGTATAAAGTACGTTTTATATTTATTGTATTTAATTAAATTATATTTATTAAACGTACAACAATTTATATTATGTAATTATTTCTATTTATTTGTTTATATTATATAATTATTTATATTCACAAGTATGAATATTTTTGTACAACGGGTAACAAAAACTTCGAATGTGTTGTTCTCAAAAAATATTTTATTTTATAATATTATTATTTATGTTATTATTTATTTTTATATTATTATTATTTTATAATGTTTTATTTTTTGTACTGCTCGATTCGTCGTAAGTATGAATATTTTTGTACAACGGGTAACAAGAACTTCAAATGTGTTTCTCTTAAATACATTTTTTAAACTGTCTGACGGGACATCTCACATTTTAGTTGATCAATTGACTTGAAATTTCGAGGAGACCTTCATCGCATGAACCACGGATTTCCAAATTTGATGTCTTTTCTATTTTTTTTTTTTTTACCACTCAAAAGAAACGAAAAGCACAAGGAAAATCGATATTTTAATTTCAAAATGCTGTCACTTTTTTATGCTGTTTCCATGTTTTCCATATTTATACTAATTAAGATGGATTCTGATTTTTCAGTTTGAAATAACCAGGTGGACCGGAATCACGTCAGCCATTCGAACCCGTTTTTAAAAACATGCTCTACCTAATGCTATATAATTTCCACAACCTTCATTAATTTCGTTGAAAGAAAATTGTAAGTACTCTTCAAGTACAAATAAATCTGCATACCAAAATGTATGATGGTTTCCTTGAAAAAAAATCCCCAAGAAATAGATTTTTACAAGCTGAAAATTACCAAAATACCCCGTTAACCCGGGGACACCCTGTGTAAAGAGAAAGGTTCCCTGTGTCATGGAAAAACGAGTCATTCGTTCCACAGAATGGCATGCGAAATCAAGGAATCGGCGATTATACCAAGGACTGCTAGAATTGTCTAGGATCATCACGTAATCGATGATTAGCAATCGATCGGATCAGAGTCGTTCCTCCCCGGGCAAGCACGTGATCAGGTAATATCATCGACTGCATTTTCCCCGTTTCGCGTATCTTTTCTCGGAGCGATACTCTGACGCAATCGTTATAGGCGATATTACCGATAAAATCATAACAATTATTATACACACGCGTCGTTACTGTTGACTGTGAATCACTGAACGAACACTGTTCGCAGCAGTTTGAGTGCAATGGTCGGCGCGACGTTCCGATCGGAGCAACGTCACAGATGCTAGATACGTCTAGATCCGTTGCAGCAGCGCGCCGTTAAAACAATTGGAATTTACGTAAGAAGAGTCGAGTCGTAATCCGGTTCCGTTATGACGAAAATGGATTCCCAGTGAATCCTGCTTGGATTTTTTTTTCAACTGCACGCTCTCTCTCTCTCTCTCTCTCTCTCTCTTTTGCACGGGGAAAAACTTGGAAATCGAAGAAGAGGGGAATTTCTTTTAAATTTCTTTTTGCTTGCGAAACTTTTCAACAATTACTTCCCAAATTAGTTGTCACGCGTGCAAAAAGATAGAAATTTGGTGATGATAGAAAACTTTTTTACCCAAATGAAAATTATCAATGATAATTTAATTTTCAATAATGTTTAAACAGTTTCTAGCATTAATTGTAGGTTCAGTTTTACATACGTGTAATACAGGTTGTCCATAAAGTCTCTTTACAATTTCAAAAATTTATCACAAAGGCAAATGAAAAGACAGACAGGTGGAAATTATTACAAAATGAGACGTATATATTCAAGTATTTTCTTTGCCTCGTTTTAATACACCTCTATATGGAGACAGGGACAGTGTTCGATAAAGGGAGGAGTGGACGACCAAGAACATTTGAGGAAAACATCGATCGTGTAAGAAATCGAATACCGTCTTGATGTACTAAAAGCAACTAATGGTGTATACATATAGAGATATATAAAAACGAGACAAGAAGAAACTTAAATATATACGTTTTGTAATAATTTCCACTTATCTGTCTTTTCACTTGCCTTTGTAATGAATTTTTGAAATTGTAAAGAGACTTTATGGACACCAGTATACTTGACAATGTCACATTTATTACACAATTACACGTTAATCCAAATAACACTATTGAAATGTAAAGTACGCATTGTCAAGTTGTTTTGATGTAAGCTTCAGCCGATACACAGGTATGGTTACACAGTTATAGATCATGATCACAATATACAAGGTATTTTCTATTCTCCCGGCAAAATTGAAAGAGCACAATCCACAAGTGAAAACAAGGGAAAAGATATAGTTGTGTAAAGTTGGTTTGTAAACGCCTTGTTGCAAAATTGCAGATAAATATTGCACACGTATACAGGTAAAAATATTATCGTTTCAAAGTTTGGTCGCCGTGATCCTTCGATCTCTATTTATGGAGAATTCTACAACAACAACAAGCGTGCAGGGAACACACGTGGGTAATTCTCAATTCAACGAATCAGTAATTTCAGTTGCCGAGTAAAATTTTCAAGAAATGTATGTACATGCAGTTCCATACTACTATTCTATGTCAGAGTTGCATCAATGCAGAAGATGGTCATATTGAAATGACGAGAATTTAAACATTTTCAGTGACACTCAGTCAGCTTTCTGAGTTGAATGTAATTTCTTGATAATAAACACAAGTTATTGTCACTCATTCATGCAGATTGTCATTTTTTGTTGAAATTTTCATTTCTTTGCCTTCAAGATCGTCCGGAGGTAAACTAGGTCGTTGAATTCGTCTAGATACGAGCTACAATACTATCGAGTCAAAGACATAAAGTGCCATTTAAAAAAACGAAGGTGACCCTAACAATTATCGAAAAAAAAAATTTTTTTATGTATAGCCAATCGAAAACTGATCAACTTTTGTTCAAAATATTTTTTTGTCAGATTGTCGCAAGTACTTGAAAAATCGTGAAAAGTGTTACGTGGAACACCCTGTACATATACAATCAGGTTAGAAAGAAACACAGAAAGAAATGTACAAGGGAGCATAAAATTACTAAGAATTACGAAAAATCGCCAATCTGTATGAATCGAGGTAATCAAAGGCAAGCACATACAAATATAAATATAAATGAAACATTAAACCGTGTATTATTCACATATACTATACATATACGTGTTATAATTTATATTTATTTGATATTTATCATACTTATTATATTAATATCATTTATTATTTTTAATTCAAATAAATTTTTTTCAAATAAATAAAAAAATTAATTTAGAAAAAAAATTTCATTTGAATGTGGTTTTCATTTCTAAATTGTATTACCATTTTCAATATATTTTTAATTTTTGATGTTGAAATTACTTTATTAATTCCTGTAATTTTCTATTTGAGATATTGAAATTTTTTTTATGTAATTAATATAATTTTATTATATATTATATATTAATTTATATATATATATATATATAATAAAATTACATATTATATAAAAAAGTACACACACATATATATATATATATATATAGGGTAATACTAAATGTACAAAACATGTTATTGCATACAAATCATTTGTTCCCATTATATTAGGATCAAGTTTAGATAATAGCCAAAAATAAGATTTGAACTAGATAAAAACCTGAAATACAAAAAAAAAAAAATCAGTAAAAGAAAAAGAAAGATTTTTCTTAAGAAAATTCGAGAATATTCAAACGTTGACATTTCAATGTCAGTATATATATTTTTAAAAGGAAACTGTTGCTCATTTATTTCGTACTTCGAGTTGCTCGACACATGATGCAACCAAGTATATGTTTACATAATAATTTATCGAATATTTTTGTAAACATTTGTAAACGTTACAAAATATGCCCCGTCCGATAATAATGATACAGAGCTTAATTTGGATATTCGATAGTTTAATCGAACATTTGTGACTGAATGTTTTCACAGCGATAATTTTATAATTTTATGAATCACGGTTTTCAGTTAGATTTATACAAATTACTACGTAATTTGTGCATATTTATCTACATAGACGCACAAAGATTTGAAAAATTGTATCATTCCAACCATATGCAGAGCAGCAGTGACACAATCAAGCAACAAATGATTTTTCGTGTCAAAAATAAGTAAAAAAATAAAATATTTATTTCATTTGAATACTTAATTTCGAGCTTGAAAATTTATCAAGCATACTTGAATCTCACCAACAATTCTACGTAGCAAAGTACAATTCTTTCAAGGTGCTTCGTTTTCGAGAATATCGAATTTGAAACGTGAAATTTTTAACGAAAAGTGAAAAAATGTTGTACGCCACGTATTTTATTTATTTTTATGCGTAGAAAAACCTCCTAATCATTCTATTATGTCTGAAATTGATCAAACTCAATATTTGATAACGTTATTTTCAGAAAATTAAAGTTGAAATCTCCACCGTTTTATCTATCATCTACAATACACCATTTTACATATACATAGTATATAATATAAAATAAATAAGTATAATATAAAATAAATAAGTATATAAGTATAATATAAATAAATATGTAATACAAGTATACAATAATAGTATACAAATATAATATAAATAAGTATATAAGTATATAATATAAGAATAAATTACTGATCAATTGACGAAAGAATTTTAGAACATAATAAATAAACATGAAATGAAATTGACACTCTTCTGAATTTAATAATTGTGCCGATAATTATAAAAAATACGAAACAATGGATTTATTCGATAGTTTGCATTTAAATTGCAATGTAATAAAGTTAGTTTTGGAAACTCACAGATCGAATCATGCACGTATTCTACTATATTTTTCCGCGTATATATATATAAATATAAATATACAATTTTACACACGTATAAATATACAAATATACAAGATCTTAAATATCTCGAAAAATAGAACGTATGACTTGGGCCACTTTCATCGCCACGGACGCAATTAACATTCATAATAATTTCGTGAATAATCTGGTGAGATATAATAATCTAAAAGAATCAAAATTTAACAATATTAATGTTACATTATATTACATGATAATATTATTAAAATAAATTTAATAATATCGATAATATTATTACAAGTGAGTATTACACAGTATGTATGTATCACAAACCATAAATTTGATAAAATTATAGTAAATTATAGACACGCGCTGGAACTTGTATTAAAATTCAACCACAGCTTAAAATTACCACTAAACACTGGAAAAAAAGTTTGAATTATCTTAAATCAACAAATTAAGCCACTTCAAGAATATTCCATTAATAATTTAATGTAATTGAAGATCGGATAAAGGTCGTTCTGACGTAACCGATAATGAGTTTAATCAACGATTGAGCAATTAGAAACTGTCTCTCATTACGTTTCGAAAATACTCCATACTGTGGCAGACGCGAAGATTAATTAGGATGAAACGCCAAAGAATCATTGACCCCTAGTTGGCGACTACCGCTATCGAACAAATTAAACAAATCGAGTACATAGATAACGCTCTCAGATATAGCAATATGCGTTGAATAGTACAATAGAGTACAATACGTGCAAATATACTTCATTTACAATTCATTTACTTTACTTGATTTATTATTCTATTTTACTGATTTTTGCCATATTTATTTTATTTTACGCTTATATTTCATGCTTTTATGCTAATTTGTTATATTTTATGCTTTTTGCTATTTTTCCTTTGCTTATTTGTCATGTGAAGTTTATTCTGCAACATGCTCTCTCTCTCTTTTTTCCCACTTTACTGCATTTATTTTACTTTATTTGCTTACTCTATTTATTTACCATTAAGTTTATTTAACGATATACTTTTTCTTCTATTTTATGTACATGTATGTTATCTTTGATTCTAATTGTTCCCTGATCGATCTCGGCATGTTCCTTATTCTCAACTTTATTTAATTTACTAACGTATTTTTATTCCCTTTTTCTCTTGCATTATCTCTCGCCATTGTATCTTAAAGGTATTCTTTCCATAAAATAAATAGTCTTGCGAATTTTATGAATTTTCAACAATATATTCTCTAGCCAAAAAAAAAATTTCACATCTCCAATTTTAAATAAACAAGTAACTGTAAATAATATAAAATAAATGTAATTTTAAAATATCATTTTTAAAATCTTTCTACATCGAGTAAAAATGTCTTATTTTCACTTTTGTTTTCAGTAATAAATATTTATAACTTACTACCACTGCTACAACTATTTGTCTTTTCATCTCTAACGCAATTTTTTACTGCTACTTACAGTTTACGACAATAAAGAGTTATTCAATCCCTTCCCTTGCGATTTTTTTTTTTTTTTTTTTTTTTGAGATAAGCAGTACTTGTTGAAATTGCAGCATTACATTACATGTAAAGTATTGAAGAAATTAAAGATGTATTTAGACGTAAAGAGATGGAAAAGTTGAACAAATACTTTTAATCAAAGGATCTACGAGATATTATATAATATAATAAAATATACTACAATTCATTAAGAATCGTATTATGAAATACTCGTGCAATTGAAAAAATGTTACTATCCACGATAAATATTGAATACTAAATGTACAAAATGTGTAAAACTGTGTTCATACTAAATGTTCATACTAAATGTTAAGATGTTTGAACGAGAGTATACGCTATAGCCTGCGTTATAGTTGGCGCAAAAAGTTTTTAGAACTAGTTTTTCATAAAACAAAAGTGATACTTCAATCTCGACGGTTTTCTCAAGGACGAATAGATAAAAAATAAAAAAAGACATTCGTTTGGTTTACGCGATCGCGTATCTTCCTTTGTTCCCGCCAGAGAATACAAACTTATCGGCTTATCGAGCACGACTTTTTTCTCCTCTAAACTGTCTAACACGTATCACGGTGAAGCAACCATCTGCGCGAGACTAACCGGTCGCACATTTTTTTCTGGCCCCCTTTGCTGTTAACCGATAAACGAGCCACCGATATTCGCCGGTTTTGCAACTTGCGTGTCATTGGCGAGGTCACGCGCCACGTTCCATCAAGTTCCATCGAAAACCGTTGTGAAAGAAAACGAGAAGAAATGATTAATCGCTCGGCGATTTGAACGTGCGACGCTTCGCGACAAAATGTTACGAGACAGACTGTGTGTAAAATTATACGAACCTGTGCTATAAAGTGAGATTTTTTTTTTCTCCCATCTGCACATACATGGAGTTGTTTCTTACTCCTCGAGGATCTACAATGTTTTTGTCGAGTGCGGGTTTAAAGTCTCGTCGACAGCACGACTGCGTGAACGAACTGAAGAAAATGAAGTGAAATAAATAAAATATTCCAATATGTCGATACTCTTCGAATAAAATATTACTTTCGAAATGTTACATAATTTTAAATGAATAACTTAGATAATATTATAATTTCAACTAAATAAATAACTTTAAATAACATAAAATTAATATACTGATTATATTATAATTTTAAAATCTCTACTATATCGTAAAATATTTCATTTTCAGAATAAAATATTCTGTTTTAAAAGTGTAATATAATTTTAAACGAATAACTTAAATAATTTCAATAACATTATAATTTCAAATAAATAAATAACTTTAAATAACATAAAATAAATATAATTTTAAAATCTTACTATATCGAGTAAAATATTTTATTTACACTTCATTTTCGGTAATAAATATTTGCAAGTCACTACCACTACTACAACTATTTACTATTTACTCATTTCAAATAGTATTTTATCCAGCTCCGAATGTGACACAATAATTGCTAATGTCGATACAGTGCTTTCAAATAAATAGCAATTTATTGAATGTTCAAATATTTCCCTGCACGAATGATAAGAGGAATATTCATTTCAAGTAACTATTTCAAGTTCATTATGAGAAATGATGTATGTATGTTTTCCTTGTAAAATCAAACAAATTTCAAATAATATTTCAATCAATAGAAAAAGAGATAATTATTTCAAATAAACAAATGAAACACTATATAGAGAATAATCTCTCTCTCTCTCTCTATATATATATATATATATATATATATATATATATATATATATATATAATAATATCTAAATATATATTAGTATTTTATTTAAAATACCATTTTAAAAATACTGAAAATTTTAACGTAACCCTCACGGGACGTTTCGAAGTTATCTCAAGGTCAAATGACATCACAACACGTAGTCTTTAATACCCTACAACTTTTATTCGACAGGTTTTTTCGTATCATTCACATTTTTCGAGATATTTAGGCCAGAGTTGGGCATTATTCGAATAAAATTTTATTCGAATAACATTTGTAATAAATTCTTCGAATAACGTTTTATTCGAATAACATTTCATATAAATTCTTCGAATAAAATTTTATTCGTACAATATTTCGAGTAAATTCTTCGAATAAAATTTTATTCGAAATATTTACTGAAATAATGTAAAAAAAAAGGAGTCCTTTTTTCATACTTTTTTTCATTTGCAATTAACCGACAAAATGTTCGAACAAACAATTGTACTAGAAGCAAATTTATTAAATGAACCAAAATTGTGAAAAAAGGACTCCTGACTCTTTTTCTTCACATTATTCCAGTAAATATTTCGAATGAAATTTTGTTCGAAGAATTTACTCGAAATGTTATTCGAACAATGCCCAACTGTGTGTTCGAATAAGATCGTTATTCGTAAATGACGAATAATTTTTCCTCGAATAAAATCGTTACTCGTAAATAATGAATAATTCTTTCTCGAATAAAATCGTTATTCATTATTTACGAGTAAATTTGTCAGATTATTATTTATTATTTACTCGTTATTCGTTGTTCGTTGTTCGTTGTTCGAATGAAATATGCCCAACTTTGATTTGGGCGTTCTCAGCTAAAACAGACGTATGTACATTGTTTTCGACTAACTCTGCTAAATTTGTACTCTCGAACGAGCTGATAATTCAAACTAAATTACTGTATCTGTCTCCCTCTTAACATTAGAACAACCTGTTAATATGGCGAATTTCATGTACCTTCGTCAAAATTAATATTGATTTCTGTTTAGACGGAAACATAATTACATAAATCTATCACTGCAATAAAATGTCAGCAAGTGGTGATTCTCCAATTATTAGCAGTCTCGTTAGGTAATATAACATTTAAATATTACTGAAAATGTTATATAGTTAAATATAACAGTATATAATTATCATATGAAATATTATATTAGATATTATATAGTTAAATATAATAGTATATAATTATTATATGAAACATTATATTAGATATTACATAGTTAAATATAATAGCATATAATTATTATATAAAATATCATATAGTAAATATAATAGTATATAATTTATGTTGATAATAATGTAATACTATTTCCACTGTGTTCTAAAGGAAGTTCCACTTTTTAATTGTTATCGTTCAAGTTGTAATGATTTAGGCTTGTATATTTTATTATACTACATATACTGTACAATTGTTTACTAGTATTACTATAGTACACTATAAGTATTATTATATAATTGCAATACATTACATTATATTACTATATATACTATAACTATTACTATACAATTGTGATACATTACATTACTGTGATATCATTTCATTCATCAGTATTTATTTTCATTTATTTTTACTGTCACTTCAACCAAATTATTTATTTAAATTATTTAATCGTCATTTTACGAGTATTTCGTTCTACTGTAAATATTCTTTCATTTTTCTTATGTCTTTGATAGACTCGTGATATCATGCCTCGATAATGGTAACGTTAATCACTCGTTCCTGAAATCCAATATCGGAAACTATCCGGTGATTTACGAGCTGTTCAGGTAGCTTCGTTAATTACCAACATGGCCTGGCCATCGAGCAATTCCGAATGATGAACCAACCAAGTTGAAAAAGGGCCGAGTATCGAGAACACGGTCGTTATCGATACTCAAACGCTAGCATCGATCGCGATAAAAGACTTTATGACCCCCAGGCTGTCAAAGTTGCATCAGAGCAACTCGGGACGTGTCTCTGCGAGTCATGGACTTCAGACTTCAAAATGGTCACGTTCACTCGATTAAACCGAGTAAGGATAGAAACGCCACGTCACGTTACATCGCGCTGGTCGAGGATACGTACTAACTTCCGCCGTGAGCTTGTCCTTTCTTCAAAAGGAAGACGTTACCACGTGTCATACAGTAAATAACAAACAATCCTGCTTATTTTTAAGTGTATAACTTTGAAAATAAAATACACTGGTGTATTTTATTTACTTATGCATAGCATTCATAATATATTCAGGCACAGTATAATATTTTATTTACACACGGCATTTCAAAATAATATTAGTTTATTTGAAGACGTTTATTGAAAGCATTTGTATTTTGTTTTTTGAAATATTTTATTTATTTAGTGTCGGTAATAAATATTCTCTTTATTCATACATAGCATTATAATATTTTATTTACACACAGCATTTCAAAATAATATTTTATTTGAAAACATTTGGATTTTATTTTTGAAGTATTTTATTTATTTAGTACAAGTAAGAAATATTAGAATTTTATTTATTTAGTTAGTAATAAATATTTTATTTATTTGTACATAGTATTCTAATATTTTATTTGCACATAGCATTTCAAAATAATATTTTATTTGAAAGCATTTGGATTTTTTGTTTCTGAAATATTTTATTTATTTATTTTAAGTAATAAATATTTTATATATTCATACAGAGCATTATAATATTTTACATAGTATTTCAAAATAACATTTTATTTGAAGAGTGTTGAAAACATTTGGATTTTGTCTTGAAATATTTTATTCACTTTAATGTATTTTCTTTATTTCAACCATCATTGCTAAAAATGATAATTGACGTTCGATACATTTCCGAGTATAAATAATTTCTTCATCTTTCTGTGCGATAATGTGTATTAAAAATCGAATAGTTTTCCTGTGTCCAAAAATACCACTTGGTCTTATTTTAAAGCGTTAAAGACTCTGATATGAATACAGTTGAGTCTCGTGAATTCGTTTTTAAAGTGATTTTATATCATGCAATAGATAATAAATTCAAACGCGTGTGAAAAAATTTTTTTTATGACTGAAACCATCGCGAAGCCTTGACACTCACTGTACGATTTTTTTCACCATTTTATTGAACTTCTAGGACATTAGGATTTCTTCAATTTTTTTTCGTGTAACCCTAATATTTGACCTATGATGAAAAAAAAAATCGTCGTGGAAACTAATTACGATAATAAAAATAAAAATTATTTAATGCTTTTACGCGGGTTTGAGTTTTCAAGGAAAAAGCATTCTTACTTTTCCACACACTATGTGATGTAAAATGATGGGAAAAAAAACAAACTTGCAAATTCAGAGCAGAGATTTAAAAATAAGGCCAAGTTATATCATCTTTCTCAAATTATCGACAATTTTCCATTGGTGCAATTCACTATGTTGAAAAATGTTACAAGACCATATTCTCCGAGTAACATTTACAGCCGCACGTTCCATCTGAGACGATCCTTTTATAAGCAATTATTTCAAATATTTTAAATTATATTATATTATATTTCAAGTATTTTAAACTTTTTTTACGACTTGCAATTGCAAAATCGTATAAAAAGAATTTTCACTTAGAAAATTACAGCACAAGAATAAATAAAAATAAAAATAATCCAAAAAAATAAATTGTAAAAATCTAATATGTGAACGAATCGAAAATCCGAGTTTACAGATTATTAAGTATTGTGTTTCTAAACTCTGCTTAATTCATTTTGCAGAGGTTTCACAATTTTTGCCATCTGCCTATTGGATCCAAATGACTAAATACTAATTTATTAGTACTCGAATACTAATTTATTAGTACTCGACAACAATTTTCCTTTTCTTACAAATTACTTTCTTTTATTTTCACGAATTTTTCATTTCCACGGAAATAATTTCCTTCCATTTGTATTAAGTTCTGTTTAAACTACAAATTTTTAAAATTTTGATTAATATTTGATTATTTTTGAGTATTTGATCATAACTCAAAATATAATAAAAAAAAAGAGAAAAATTTCGATCAACGGTGCATGGCTCTTTTATATAAATTATCCAAGTAATGGAGTCTTTATTACGATTTATTATAAAGTTTCTATTTAGATTTCACCTTTTTAATTATGTTCATAAAAATGTGACAATGCATAAAAATCTATAGACTACTAATAAACTTGAACGTTTGAAGTGATTTATGTACATTTAAAATTTATCGATTGCTCATTTATTGTTGAGTATTTTTTAGCAAAATAACTTTTATATATAGGGCATTTCCAATCCGATTCTGCACGAAAGAACAAGTTAAAATTTTTTCATTTCAAAGCTTCGTTGTCGAGTTTGAAAATTTATCGAGTACACTTCGTTTTAGCTAATTGTAAGTTTAGGCTTGAAAGAAAACTTTTTGCATGAAATTTTCCGTCTTCGAGGAAATCAAATTTGAAAAGTTATTATCGAAGCAATTTTTAACGAGACACATTTCAAAGTTCATTTTCTTGAAACTGAAACTTTAAATGGAAAAAAATGTTATTCATCTAATTCATTTTTGCACGTAGAATGATTTCGTGTTAATTATTCTATCTTTCACATCTAGAATTAGCAAAATTCAACTTTTATACTTTTGATGAAATTTTCAAATTCCATTTTCTCCAAAATGAAACCTTAAGTAAGAAAATTTTATTTCTTATCTTTGACTTATTTTTTCACATAGAGTCACTTTCTCTCTAAACGAAATTTTTTCCACGGTTCAGTTAGTTATACATATTATTTTTACTGTTATAAATTTACTTATATATTATTTTGTATATCATTTTGTATAACATACTATATTCCAACTACTCTGCAACCATTCCAACTATATACCACAAATATTCTTATTATTATAAATACAATTTCTCATTACGTATTTCAATCAATTAATCATTGTCAAAATAAATCAGTGACCTCGAGTAACTTTTAGGTTTTAAATCATCGCCTGATTAATTTACATTTGTATTTAAATTAATTATCAAATGTAATCATTAATCAATTAATCATTGCCGAAATAAATCAATAACCTCGTTTAACTTTTGTAATTTGTAATTTTTAAATCATCGCGTGATTAATTTTTATGACGATCTGTAACGTGCCCATAACACGTGTTCAAACGTGTTAATTACCTAGAGTTGTGCTATTCGATATATCTGCCGTATTATTTTCTGCATAATAGTATCTGTTTCCACTGAATTTATAACAACTTATATTATTTATAACCACTTACTATAATGTTGCAACAAATGTTGATTTTTCTGCAGATAATTGCAAATAATAAACGTGTAGTTTCTACGAAATACATACACACGTAAAACTAAACTACGGAATACAATCATGATCAAAGGTGTAGTCATTTGGTGATTAATCATAACCTTCGATCACAATAATTTTGATTATTTCTATTATTTGCTAATCAGCAGTCATAATTAATATCACGATTAATGATCGATATTTTGCCCAACTCCGCTATAACCTATACTTAACCTATATTCATACTTATAACCTACATATCTGGTTTTACCGATGGTTCTCCACATCCGATTCGCGTTAACACGACCACCGTTTCCCAATCGCCGTCACAATCTCAATTTATATTCTGACGTATAACGACTCCGATCATCGTTCAATGAAATGTGTTCCAAGTTACACAAACACATTATACCACATGATGCAATCGCAGGCCTCCGCATAGAAAAAGCATATTCGAATCGACACGTGAAGACCTTTCCTTCGGGAATAATGTAAGTAGATACATACTTCGAAAGAGAAGCGTGTTTCATAAACCATGTATTGTAACATAATCTCTCCATCGTGTAAATCTAAACACGATGTAAATGTAGATTTAACATTGAAGTATTGTATTTGCACACACACACATCTCTCTCTCTCTTGGCTTCTTTATATGTAACACAAGTATTATTGTATCAACTTGGTTAATTATGTAATTGGTTCTTTTATGACTTAATTTTTTTCGTTAGGGATTAAATATCATTAATATCCGGACACTAAATGTTTAAACTGTTATAATTTTGGATGAAACAATAAAATCTGGACTCATTTTAAAGTTTCAATTATCTTAAAATGTACTTGGCCTACTCAAACATGCAACACACAGTAAATACTGGAAACAACTGAATAATTTTTTCAACATTGCAAATGAAATATTCCCAATTTCGCTATTATCGCTAACTACTGCATAATAGTTTAATATGAATTTTAGTTGTGTTACTATTTAATACCTGTGCTAGTGGCAATGTCGTATGGAGATATTTCATTTTATTAAAGCTATCAATATATGGCATTTAAATCTAACACAAAACTAATTCAAAATGGCATTAATACAAATGTAATTAATGCAAACGTAAGAGATACAATATACAGGGTGACAAAAATATCTTTACGAATATTTCAGAAACTGTTTGGAACTGTTGTCTAGAGAAAAACGTTATTCAGAATGTCAACCTATTTTAAATACTGCCTACGCAATAATATTTTACATACAATGAAGAACATAATTGTACCAATAATGATGAAAATATTATCGATAATTTAAAGTATTGTAACTTTATAATTAAAAAAAAGTCATTCGTAAAGTATAACAATCTACTTACAATTAGTTTGATTTTAAAGTGTGAAACCTCTGCCTTGACAATTGTCAGTTCGTTTCCTTCGAAGACGATTCTACATCATATCATAGAGTGAGAAAATTACCTTTTTCTCTAAAATTGTCAAAATTCAAATATGTGTAAAATTTGAAAAATTTTGTTCGTAATTAAATCCATCATCATTTCGAAGATTGAAGTCTTTCTCTTCAAAACTTTCTGTACAATTTTTTCTTACTGTTTTGTTGAACTTTGAATATCAATGTTAAACGAAATTCAAGAAATCTTAACTTTTCGTTGTCCAACTCCGACATTCAAAGTTCAATAAAATAAAAAAAAAAAAAAAAAAACTATACCAACGAATTTTGAGAAATCATTGTTAAAGACACCAGTCGCTTTTTTTTTACAAAATTATATCAGTTTAAATTATCGACAATTTTTCATTGTCATCGGTCACTGCATATATTAAAATTATTTATAGTATTTTTTATTGCAAGTATTGATAATGTTAAGTATAATATTAAGTATTGATACAAGTATTGACGATATTTTCTATTATTTTTTATTATTTGATTTCATTTTGATATTATTTATCCACACAATCCATACATGAGGTAAGATGGTGTCATTTTACCTCTTACAGGTTACACAGTTCATTTGTTTCCTTGTTTCATCGTGTGATCTCATTCCTTTTATAATTTACAGTTATCTTTTAACACGATTGTAAAATGCCAAACTCAAAGAGACAAGTTTGGTCACAAGATGAAATATACACAAATCTTTTCTACATAATGTTTTGAACATTTAAACTGATGGCATGAATCTTGTACTAAATATCGAAGAGTTGGTTCATTCACATGATAGAATTGTATTTACTCACAAATTAGTTTTTAATTTTCAACCAGTGATAGTAATAAAATTATTCTTTTTTTTTTTGGAATAAATATTTTTGTTTCTAATAAGATTTTGCTAAAATATTCCATTTTGTTTATATAAGAAATAAAAAAGTTATTTTATATAAAATAACGAAAAAGTTACTTTTACTTGTGATTAGTATGGCCAGCTTGTCTCGATCACCCCCACCTGTAAACACAACGAGTCATTTAACCTAGCACGTGCAATTTGCATGCGAACGCAAGTCGAAGTAATCGTATGCGACGAAAAGGTATAAAGCATAATGATAAGAATTTATCTATTGGCAATGTTAATGCTATTCGATTATTTCTAGTGCTAATATTTCTCTTTCTGTTTTTTTTTTCTTGCATATTGCGAAGCGGTTAAATTATGTAGGCATAATTTCTTAGGGAATCTTCTAGATCAGTGGTTGCCAACCTTTTTTCTCTCCCGTATCCCTTGATTAGACTTTTCATCTATGAATCATAATAAACCCCCATCCATCCCTCAAAAAAGTTTCCAAATTAACCTGACATTTCAAATCGGAACTCTACAATTTTGTCTTTATTTTAACTCCTTTTTTTTTTTGATGTTTTCCGCTATTGCTAATTGTTATTAGCAATAGGGTATCCCCAGGGGTACGTACATCACTGGTTGGGAACCACTGTTCTAAACAAAGATTTAGGTTTCTTGTCAGCGCCAAAAAATTTATCGTTTTATTTTCCATGCTGGCAAGAAGTCGTAAAATCGTAATTCTTGTGTCGTGATTGCTTGTTGTTTCAATTAGTGTTCTTCAGGAACGCTTGAATGTCGATTCGTGCGATCGATCTTCGATCTTTTTGTAATCAAACGGCCCCATGATTTTGAAATGACGAAACGGCGGTGGGATCAGTGTTCTAAAGAGAGCACGCACGTCATTATACTTTCTGTTGCTCGTGATTTTCGATCTCACTTCACTGAAACCGCCGCTAGGTGGCACAACAGGCGAGTTGCATGAAAAAAACGTGGGATCTGGATAATGTGAAAATCGGTCGACCGTTTGCAAAACCGTTGTTTCACGATTGGCAACGTGAAATGGCAGAATTTCCCGTGTATCGAGTCCTCTCACTGAACTAAACGGCAAGTCAGTGAACCACATTTAGTTAGAAAATTGCATCAGGTCGTGCAATCGCGATGCACTGGCGCTGCCTTCGGGAAAAAAGCGTAACGGCACATTCGATCCAACGATTAGCCAACGATTTACCATCATAAACGAGTGAGATATTCGCAATCGATCGCAATCCGCCCGATTGTCGACCAAAAATAAATCAACTATCAACGATCAAATGTTTCAACGATAATCATTACTCGCAACTAATGATTATGTTTCAACTTATTAATAATTTCGAATTATTAATTATTTAAATTTCAAACTGTTAATAGATAATTATTAAGCTCCTGGTTTAACTTCTTGCGCTGGAACGATGAGAATATTTGGCCCAAAATTGCAATATTTTCTTAGTTTAGTATATTGAAGCATATTGAAATATTTAATAAAATATTTAATTATTATAAATAATAATAATTGATTAATTAACATTGTTATTTATATTTAATAAAATATTTAATTTAGTATATTTAATTTAGTACATTGAAGTATAATTGAAATATAACCGAGGCAAAACAAATAATAAATTTATTACTTCATAGTAATTTTTTCCAGTGATATACCGATGAATCCAAAAAGGAGACGAATTATTGTATACGGTTTGGTCACTAGTTATGGTCCGCGAACCCCAGTTACTAGTGCAAGAGGTTAATCGTTGGCTGCGATGAACGACCTAACTTAATTTATAAAATATCTATAAAATGCAATATGCATAACTTACAAAATATAGTTTATGTATAGTAAATATTGAAAATATTTTTACGTACAGTGATTCAGATTATATATTAGATTAGATACTCTGACACTAAATATCGAAACTGTTGCAATTTCGTAAAGTGAAATCGCACAATAATAAACTTGGGCTCGTTTTAAAGCTCCGAGCCTCTACTTTTAAAATGCTTCGTTCATTTTATTTCAAGATATTTTCACATCACATAGCAGGTAAGAAAGTGAAGATACTTTACTTCTCGAAAATGCAATGAATTGTTATTGTGTGTAGGAGCATTGAAAAATTTTTTTCATGACTGAATCTATAGTATCTAATTTGAAGATTGAAATTTCTCTATCAACTTGAGGTACGATTTCTTTTTTTTTTCGCCAATATTATTATTGAACGAAAAGGAAAATATCACGAGTTCTTGAATTTTGCTACGAACATTTGTTGTGGCACTATTTATTAAATAGTATTCAATATTTGCCACAATAATTATTTAATATTGAGGACAAATTATCGCTTCTGTCGAATGATTTTTATTTTATAAATTCTACTCAGAATGAAAGTTCCATTTACAAAAATTTTTTTTATTTATTCTTATTAGAACTTGGAATGTAAGCTTTTTTTTTTTTTTAAAGCTCCACAGTCTATGTTTTAAATAGTATCTAAATTTATGTATGAAATTAATATATGCTTCATAAATTTATATATAAAATTAATTATTTATAAACAAAAATTTATGTCTTAAATTAAGAACTTTTTGAATGTTTGATTCGTATTAAAGTATTATACAAATAATCTTATAAACAATCATAAAATAACTGGTTTATTTATTAGAGATTCAAGGAAGATAATGTATTCAAATACTGCCAAATTAATATTATTTGAATATTGCCAATATTTACCAATAATTGTTTCATTAAAATCGCCGTAAATTGTTCAATACTCAGACTAATAAGATAAATTGACTGCCAGCTGTTATAGTCGTTATTTCAGAAAAATTATATTGCATTTAATCAAAGACAATTGACGGTATGGAACGAAACGTTTTTATTAAGAAATATTGCGTCACTCGATATCTGATATGTTGCTCATTAATACGTATTGTTCACCTGCTGCACACATGGTGAAAAAAGATGATGTCATTTCAACGTGCAAACGAAAATGATATCACTGTATTATTCATTATACATTTACATTCTAGCTTGAGTGGATGAATCAAACAGTTGCGTGTTTCTTTATTCCAGCGAAAGCAGATAAACAATCGTCCGTGTTAATCAAATCTTGCAATATGCTGTAATTTAACGTAATTATACGTATAATTGCGACACGTATAATTCTTACTAAAATCATGCTCGAAAGAATGTGGAAATCCAAGGGAATAACTATGAGTCAATCAATCGTGAGTTTACGATTTGAGAAAATTGAACTTTTCATTTGTTTGGTGTTACATATCAAAACACATTGCGACGTACATATATCGTGAGATATATTCATGTTTGATGGATAGATAGGTAAACTTTATGTAAAGTCAACTGAAGAAACGTAATGTGTTTCCTTCAATTGTTCTTTTTTATAGAAATATATTAAATCAATCATTTACTTTAAATATATTGAATTAAATCGATAATTGAATTTAACTAGCAAGTTAAATTACTAAATATGTTAAATTGAATATATTAAATCACTGAATTGATCACTAAATGCGATTAATTGTTAAATTAAATTACGATGGACGGTCGATTATCCAAATGCAGGATAATTATATGTAAACTATACATTTAAGAATGTTTATATTTTGGAACCTATATCCTTCCCACTTCGAATTTCAGTGACTTGTCTGAGTTTACATACAAATTTCATTAATGTCACGAATATTAAAAGAGAAACAGTGATGCTACGATTAAAAGATAAATTGAATATTATTGAATATTTTATAACAAGGATGAAAATTCGTTCATTTTATAAGTCTCTAATTAGCCAACTAATTAAAAATAACGAATCGAAAATTATTCACAAATGACGAATTAAATTAAATGGGTGCAAACAGATTTTCGGTAAACGAAGCATTGATATACTCGGTTCGTTAATTTAAGAAAAAGCTCTTGAATTAAATATAAAATTAAATGATAATAAAAGTTTTCAAATTCTTATTAGACATTTTGACAAATGTAAAACAGAGTATTTCGTAAAATGTAAAATGTAAAATGTATAAATAAAAGCTTGTGCAACATTGTACTATAAAGCTCACTGTAGTTCTAGCATTGTACTATAAAGCTTCTTTTTTTTTATCAATGGTTCCCTGGAAAAGTTTTACCTTTGTGATGAGTAAAATACAATGAAAAAAAAAATTCATCTTGAAATTCAAGGTCAAGATCAATTTTGCGGCAGATTCTATACACGCATTATTTCCATCAAATTGAAGATGTGAAATTCATGTATGACAGTCACAGATAAGCTTTTCTTTCTATCCTGACGTTTAGATCAGAGGCGACGAATTTCTTCATTCAGCTCCCACTCTCTTCATTCTGTCTTGCCGCAGCCATCCGATGAAAGAGTGGAGCTCATGCGCGGCGAGGAAATTTCAATGTAGTGGGGAGATCGATGCAGTGGAGGGGATAGCGCTAGCGATCAGGGGCCGCCAGTTAACCAGCTCTGGTTTACAGGCTAATGGGAAATACGTGACAAGACTGTTATTAAAAGAAAATACTATATTTTATACAGGGTGTCCCGGGTTTTTACTGATAAACTGCGAGAGCTATTCTAGAGGCCAAAAGAAGAACAAAATGTTGTATGAATAACATGTTGCGAATTAAACGCCTTGTTAAGGAGATATAAACAAATAATGATAAACAGCCACTCACTATTTTTAAAGTCTTATTTCAAAATGGTGTCCTTCTGCTCGGATATAAACTTGACATCGAGGAAAAATTTATTGCTCTATGCTGTGTCTCAGTATCTTGTTGCATTTTTAGTACGCTGCAAGAGATCTTCATGTAAAGTCACTTCGGTCGAGTAAACCTTTTGTTTCAAAGTATATATTACCCCATAAGTAAAGGTCGAGCGGTATAGGTTAGACACTTATTTATCAACACTCGTTTCCAATTATGAAACAGGCAAAGAAAAGGAATGACTGAAATACTGAAACTTAGTAAAATGCCGAGTATCTATTTTTGATTATATCTCCGTGACAAAGCGTTAATTCGCAAACTTCGTACAACATTTTTTTCTTCTTTTGGCCCCTAGAATGAGCTCTCGCAGTTTGGCAATATGTCTTGTCTATGATATCAAGTACAATCTATTCAATTGCAAATACGACAAATGCATTTGACAAATCTTCAAACTCGAATTTTTCAGCAACGAAACCTCGGATTCAAAACATTTATTCTCTCTTTTCGACTTGTATTTGTATGTGGAATCATTCTCAAGTCCAGCCTTTCCGTTCAAAATGTCTCAGTGTGCGTTCACGATTCGCGAGGCTTCTTCGATCGCCGAATATTCACATACGCGCACACCATCCATCCCACTTCCCAATTCACACTTGCACAACAACATACATATTTCAAGCTTGTTTTTAATATAACATTATTTTTACTATGATAAATTTATAAATTATTAACTTATAATACAAGTTTAACCGCTGTTGCTGGCACTTTAATTTATTAATTTTAACTCTCCTATTTAGTTTTCATCAAATTATACAGAATTTTTTATTAACTTTATTATATATATATTTAATATAAATAAATTATATACAAAATATTAGTTTAATTAATAATTCAACCATAATTATATTTTAAATCTATTAATTTATTATAATTACCATGTTTTAGTTATTACAATTTATTACTTTGAGAATTAGACTAACTTAGAATTACTTTGAGAATTAGCCTAACAATTTTTGACTTTAATGTTTTACTAAAGAAAGTGGCATCAATTAAAAAAAGAAAAAGATTGTACTTCAGTGGAAAAATCCACCTGAAGAAAGATTGATTTCTCTGTTATAAAGATACACAATAGTTTTCTTGTTCTTTTTTTTTCAAGTGTGTAAGTCGCTCTTTTTGAAATAATTCCAAAATTCTAGAATGTAAATCCATAACTTGATGTTTCGAAAGATGAATATTTACAAGTTTGTTGGGAATTGTAAATAAATGAAATTAATTTATAACCAATCTTCAAAACGTAAAGACAATCAATAGAAAGACAGAAAATTAAAACAAATTAATAATTGTATGCTCATTTATACTTGAAGCATGCGACAACAGTGGAGCATGTTCAGAAAAAAGGAAATAGCGGGGAATTTTGTTATTTCTTTTGCTCTCGCGCTCGAGGTGTCGTAAAAAGTTTCGGAACAGATAAAACTCGGCTAGAGCAATTCGCGGCACTAAAGTCGATCCCGCGCGTTGCAGCTAGACTGCAGATACCGCAGTTCGCTCTAGATCAGCGTTTCTCAACCTTTTGTTCCACGCGGCACATGTTGAATTATAATGCCACTTGCGGTTCAAATCTTTATACAGGGTGAGTCTCGTAACGTGACGACATCGAATAACTCATAAAATATTTGTTGTACGAAAAAATGTTTCAGATAAAAGTTGCATGGCTTCCAGAGGGACATGTAGTACCGTAATCAGTTTTATATTATTTTGCTTTTTTATCAAGATGTGAAGGTTACCTTCAATTTTTTAAATAGAATAATTAATATCTCTTCCCGAGTTCGGATAAAGCGTTGAATTCTACATAAAAAAGTATTGCACCGAATAGGGTCTGAAATACATAATTACTGAGATTAACGGTCTTTTCTAATACAATGTAAAAAAATATTTTTGCTGATATCTCAGTAACTATGTATTTTAGACTCTATTTGGTGTGATACTTTTTTTTATGTAGAATACAACGCTTTATCCGAATTCGGAAAGAAACATTAACTATTTCATTTAAAAAATTGAAGGTGACTTTTGTATCTTGATGAAAAAATATAATAACATAAAACTGATTACAGTACTACATGTCACCCTGCAACTTCCATCTGAAACATTTTTTCGTACAACAAATGTTTTATGTATATACAGGGTGACGTTTATACATAGCTTGACCCGTTGTCTTTGAAGATATGAAAAAACTTTGTTAACAAAAATAGTTTAGTTCAGAGAGAGTCATAACATATTAGTAATAGCTTTCTTGTAAGTGGTTCTCTTTTTTAAATGAAACGACATACTTTTTTTGCTTCATTAATCGATTCCCTATAAAAAAAAAAGCCTAATTCTAATTTTGTCCAATTCTAACTAGCCTAATTCTGTAAAATTCTGTGACTTAATTCTATAGAGTTTATCACACGAAAGATGAAGAAATTGTTGTTGTGTTCATTACGGTCCATGTCTTTCATACATAGATTTTTGACACCTAGCCTGACCTAAACTATTAATTTTTCGACATGAATGAGTCAATATTTTTTTCTGTAAAGGATAAAAAGCTCCATCGATTCGTGTGTGAAAAAGTACAGGGTTGCGTTTAAAGGAAGTGAGGGTGAGACCTTGAAACTTCTCCAGCTTACAAAAAGGATCAAAATTATGCCAAATTATGTACTAAACAATTTCGTTAACAAACTTTTTATATTCAAAACGATCAAGTTACGTGACTCAGCCTGTTAATAACAATTTTCAAATAGCCATTTTTGCTAATGCTGATTGGTAAGTTACTTTTACCAATTGATATTAATATTAATATTTTTACTAATGTCAAAACTTTAGCAGCGTGTAGGGGATTAATAGACCAAGGAAAAATGTTCATTAGAGATTTGCTCGTTTGTACTCCATCTTGAAGAAAAACCGCGAAAAGAGAGGCAAAAGAAAATTTTTGTTTTTTCACCTATTTGTTTGCATTTATTCACGTTATCTCATCCATATTGTCATCCGTATCGTCTATTTAATGAAGATACAGCCAGTGGAAACATTACGTCGCACATTGACCACCTTGATTGCTTTCTCGAGTTGATTGGCATCGAATAAACTTTCGAAACAAATGAGAAAATTAAAATTCTTGCCTTCTTTCGCGATTTTCTTCGAAATGAAGCAAAAACGAGCACACCTCTGAAGGATTTTTTTTTTTTCTTAATTTATCGATCTACATGCTGTGGAAGTTTTTGAATAAATGAATAAATAAAATTGCAAAAGAAAATTTTTAATTTATCGATCTCCTATCTGCTCTCGAAATTTTGTAATAATAAACAGATAAATAAAATTGTGTAAATAATTGTTACACGGTGAGTAATATTCAAGTATATTTCTACTGACGACAAAATTTTCAACGATTAAATGTAACCATAAAGAAATATAAAACTGATACTTTCGACTTGGTTTAAACGAATGGATTATGTCAAATTGTCTCGAGTGAAAAGAACATGATTGAAGCATGAAATTATATTTTTTATTTTATCTAGTATGTTAACATCTTTTACACCTCAAAATCTCTTTATAAATAATAAATAAATCATGAATCAACATAAAGGTATACAGGGTGTCCCACGCAATACTTTTCACGATTTTTCAAGTACTTGCGATAATCTGACAAAAAAATGTTTTCAACAAAAGTTGATCAGTTTTCGATTAACTATACAGTGCAATAAAAAAAAAATTTTAATTTTTTTTTTTTTTTTTTTTTTTTTTTTCGATAATTGTCAAGGTCACCTTCTCACTTTATATCTTTGACTTGATAGTATTGTAGCTCGTATCTAGACGAATTCAACGACCTAGTACACCATGACCGTCGGATGATCTTGAAGGCAAAAAAATGAAAATTTCAACAAAAAATGACAATCGGCATGAATGGGTGACAATAACTTGTGTTTATTATTATTTATTTTTTTTTTTAATTTAACATTTCAAAGTTATTTAAATTTTCTTTCCACGTAACTTCAAACATTGATGCAAGGGCTTCCAGATGATATTCAGCAGCGTATTTATTTCCAACAAGACGGTTGCCCACCTCGTAATGCTCGAATCGTTCATAATTACTTGAACTCAAAGTTTGGAGAACATTGGTTGGGCACTTATGATCCTACTGCTTGGCCAACACGATCCCCTAATTTGTCATCACTTGATTTTTTTCTATAGAGTCATCTGCAGTCTACAGTTTATGCTGTTCCAATGCAAAATATGGAACGTTTAAAGCAGCGAATCCGTACAGCATGCGAAGAAGTTCGCTACGACAGCCTGTGGAACACCCTGTATACAATAAACGCCAAAGAAAAAATTTATTATTATTATTGTGACTGGTATAAACGACGAACTGTTCTACTAACAACTTCATACGTGTATGTTGACGATGTAAAAGACTGCGATAACTGTTGTAATATCGTGAAAGATTTTTAATAAGAAAGAAATGAATGACACTCGTCCGTTGTAAAGACTGATTGCAACAACTGTCGCAACATCGTGAAAGATTTTTAACAGGAAAGAGAAATGAACAATGTTCGTTTATACGGAGAACGTTGTACCGAGAGTTGCGAAAAAAGGAGAACGATACGATTCGGTGGAATCGGATATCTGAAAGCCAGTTTTTGTTGTAATCGGGTGCAATCCGAATTGATTAAACGAGAGATTGCACCATCGCAGCTGTGCCCTCTTACGAAAAACAAGCTCGGTCGCTTACATTTCCTCTTATTCGGTTTAGAAGCGACACAAGTCTTCTCTGGTTTCGGTATCAACTCAACGCTAGAACTACCAAAGAAGTCGAAATGACCAATTTATAATTATTCAGAGTAATTTTGCTGACTTGCAGTAATGTTGCATTTTTGAAAGATTTGAGTAATTTTTATAAAATATACGAATAAAAGTTCATTATCGTGTTCATTGTTGTATTATAATCTCACTTCAAATGAGATACTTTTTACATAGAATGTTCACGCTAATTTTCAAGCATTTGTAATAAAGATATGTAATAAATATGTAAGATATGTAATAAATGTAATAACAAAAAAATGTTTTAGACAAAAGTCGGTCAATGTTGCATCAGCTACAAGTTCCAATAGCAAAAATTATCAAAAAAATATTTTTTTCAATAAAAACTTAAGGTCACCTTAATTTCTTCCAACATTATTGTGTATTTTTTTATTTGGTAGATTGTATTAATTAAAATTGTAGACCTATGACCTTCAAATGGTGTTACAAATATTTAGAAAATAATTTTAAAATATAAGTAAAATATTAAAATCTAAGTAAAATATAAGTAAAATATTAAAATGTAAGTAAAATATAAGTAAAATACAAGTAAAATTTTAAAATATGAGTAAAATATTAAAATCTAAGTAAAATATAAGTAAAATTTTAAAGTGTAAGTAAAATATAAGTAAAATACAAGTAAAATTTTAAAATATGAGTAAAATATTAAAATGTAAGTAAAATATAAGTAAAATTTTAAAATATAAGTAAAATATTAAAATCTAAGTAAAATATAAGTAAAATTTTAAAATGTAAGTAAAATATAAGTAAAATACAAGTAAAATTTTAAAGTATGAGTAAAATATTAAAATGTAAGTAAAATATAAGTAAAATTTTAAAATATAAGTAAAATATTAAAATCTAAGTAAAATATAAGTAAAATTTTAAAATGTAAGTAAAATATAAGTAAAATACAAGTAAAATTTTAAAGTGTAAGTAAAATATAAGTAAAATACAAGTAAAATTTTAAAATATGAGTAAAATATTAAAATCTAAGTAAAATATAAGGAAAATTTTAAAATGTAAGTAAAATATAAGTAAAATACAAGTAAAATTTTAAAGTATGAGTAAAATATTAAAATACAAGTAAAATTTTAAAATATGAGTAAAATATTAAAATGTAAGTAAAATATAAGTAAAATTTTAAAGTGTAAGTAAAATATAAGTAAAATTTTAAAATATAAGTAAAATATTAAAATCTAAGTAAAATATAAGTAAAATATAAGTAAAATTTTAAAATGTAAGTAAAATATAAGTAAAATACAAGTAAAATTTTAAAATATGAATAAAATATTAAAATGTAAGTAAAATATAAGTAAAATTTTAAAGTGTAAGTAAAATATAAGTAAACTATACGTAAAATTTTAAAATATAAGTAAAATATAAATAAAATTTTAAAATATAAGTAAACTATAAGTAAAATTTCAAAATATAAGTAAAATATAAGTAGAAGTAGAATACTTTTAAAGTACAAAAATAAATATTTGGAAAATACTTTTCATTTAATACAATAAGAATTTTTATTTATCAATTTATTCATATTCAGAATTATTTTAGAAGGTAGCATTCACATAATTTATTATTGAGAAAGTTTATCTGCGACACAGAAATTTGAATGACCTTGGAACATCAACATATTCTGGTCGATGAATCTGTCATGGGACCGGCACGAATAAAAATTATAGTTTCATTTAAGGAAACGAAGATGGTCCTTTAAATCATGGTGCCACGTTCACCTACATAAAATTCATGGCTATCGTAAAATGTCCCTTTCGAAACAAAGTAGGTTTTATTTAAGACGTTCTCTCTTTTCTACAACGAGGAGTTTAGTAGATAATTGCGCAACATTATACATAAAGTTTGATAATGTAGATGAAAAACAGAAATTCATGTGTATCTACTTATATCGAAAAATAAAATTGTAGATTTGATTCTAAATGTTGCTTTTAGAATTAGGCAACTTCAAAGCATATCAGATGCATAAATAACATAAATTAACGTTTAGAATAATTTAAAAACCTGTTTGTCAAATTTAACAGCTTTGTGGTGGATATGTAACTGTTGGGCAAAGAAAATTAATGCGAGTCGGTATTTAAGAAAAATTCGCAACATTGTTTACTGGACAATAATTCAACATTTGTCGTTATTAGGAAATAACGAGGTAAACGATGAGTCTATATATCAGAATCGAAAATCTGTAGAGATCATTTTACAGAACATAACAGCAAAAAATTTAAAATTAAAGTAAACAAGATTTTCTTGTCTATTAACAGCCTAATACAGGAGAGAGAAGATGTAATTATGGCACAAACTGATATTCAAAAAAAATTCACAAAAATTATTTATCGACGTTAAATATAAAATATTCGAGAAGAAGTAAAAATTTTGAATGATTACATATAGATAGAGATATTTGAATGAGTTGATACAGAAATATATTACCATTGCGTTGCAACAAATCTGAATTGTCATGCAATGAAATTTGCATTAAAGTAACGAGATGATGCAACTGAGATAAAATTTCCAACGTGGAAGCCCAATAGGTTTTAATTGAATTGATCTTTTTAATTATATTGCTGTCTTTAATTTTTAAAGATTTTATTTAATATAAAATTAAAATAATTTAATATAAAATATAAAATATAAAAATAAAAATAAAAAAGATATAATGTTTCTTGGCGTTGAGTTATTCTAAATTTCCTAAAAGTAATGCAATATTTTTCAAGAAGAAGAAAGTTCAAGCGTCATTATCGTTATCTTACTTGAAGACTGACGTGAAGTAAATTAAACAAGGAATCTTTCAATTTTTATTTTATATCAATTATAAAAAGTGTTTCGAGATTTTTGACCAAGAATACCAATAATATTTACTAGTGTTCTTTTTGAATGTTACTAGTTTGGAAATAAACACAGGTATGGAAATAAAAATTTCCTTTATTCACGAATGCACGCGCAATTGGAAAACTTCGTCATCCACGATAAACACTGAAAATACAGTAAAAGAAACAAATTAACTGAAATTTCTCTACTCTCCCGAGCTTCCAAAAAAAAATGTGAAAAGATTTTGGATCATTTAACGTAGTCTTTGCCATTATATATTTTACTGTCAAACCTTTAAAAATAAAAATTTGCCTCGAAACATTCACGCGTGAAATTTCACTAACAATAACAACATTAACGACCCAGTTAATGGGAGGGTTAAAAACAAAAGATCTCCCAAGATTTTTGACCGAGAGTGTACATACACGCGAAAGGTGCGTCGTCGAACAGATCTTCGACATCGTGTCGTAAAGTTGCACCTTCTTATTGTTGCTCGCCTTGTTACACAATTTTCTGCAATGGTTGCAAACCACTCCTTTGTTCGCGATAATTCCTCGCAAAATAATTTATCGCGATTTATCATCAAGTTTAATTTCTGGACATTTAATTTCAATTTTATTAAAGAAATTTCATAATAAACTGAATTTCTATTTTACCATTTAGTATGATTATTCAAAATATATCATCGACTTTGTAAATTTCTATATCAATTATTCAAGCATATGCTTTCTCAATTTTGTACTAACATTACATTTTAACAAATCACATAAATTTATATTATAATAATTAATATTTAAAATGAAAAAAAAATTTTCCTTTTTTTTTTTTTTTTTTAGTTAAATTAAGACCATGGCCAATTATTACATCATTTAATCTAATAAATTTATTAATTAGAATTATTTTATGAATTAATACAAAAAGTATATTTTTATTACTAATTACATTTAGAAATTTAATTATAATTAAAATTTTATGATTTCGAGATAGTCGTGAAAGAACATTTATAGATAATCATACATTTTATATTGAAATCGTCTCGATGACGCTGGGCTCGCAAATGGAAAAGTCACGAGCGTATTCTTCGTGTTGACGAAATCATGCTAAACATCTCTGTCAACCAATGTCAAAAATAACAAGGTGCAAAAGTAACAACTTTACCTCTTACGCTGGAATGACGCACGTCAAGAATTTTTTGTCCCAAAATTGCTATATTTTTTCAGTTTCAAGTATATTTATGTATATAACCCAGGCAAAGCAAATAATAAATTTATTACTTCTCAGTAATTTCCATCTAGTGATATCATACCGACGAGTTCAAAAAGAAAGCAACGAACTGTTGTACGAACGGTTTGGTCACTCGTTATGGTCCGCAATCAGTTGCCAGCGCAAGTGGTTAAAGCAGTTTGTAATACGTACGCCAGAGTCGTTGACGCAAATGTTTGAAATGTATTCAATTTTTGGGGAAAATTCTGAAATTTTTCTAAAAAAATTCTCTAAATACGTCTAAAATGTTAATAATTTTAATTGTGAATTTCGTCCAAACGTATGTACGTACACGCGTGGTGTACGAAATAAATTTTCGATAACGCAAGGCTTTGTTCTTTATTACTATGAAACTGCAACACGAACGTGTGATTTTTATCTTGTTTGATTTTTAATCCAGATCTTTGAATGTTGTCGTAATTGTTACTTTGTACTTTCGTACACGTCATTGGCGAGGTAATTAAAATTTAAAAACTGGCATGAATTGCTGGCAATTAGAATTTAAAAGTTTCACTCTGTCTCTTCAGTTTGTGTAATTGACAAACGATAACACGAAATGTGCATTATTAAAATACAGCGATGAGCAAACCTGAAAGCACGTACGAATTTTTAACATTGATAATATTTTATCAAGTGTTTGCACATAGAATACGAAAAACGCAAAATATGTGCTGTTTCGTAGGATGTTTTGGCTCTCAAAAAAAAATTTTATGACCTTGTTACCATTGCTATTGTGACAAATACAAATACAAGTTTTCGTGGAGTCAGTTTTGCACCAAATTAATTTTAATGAAAGATTGTCAATATTTTGCAAAAGCTGTTGTAACTTCGTTAAAAAAGATTCTACAACCATCAACTAAACTGTTCTGTCGACTGAAGCTTTTGTTGAAAAAAAAAGGATGTTTTCATAGCACAAACTGTTCTCCAAGGAATATTCTGGTAATCCGGCTTGTAAAAATCAACTTTTTGGAGATTTTTTTCTAAGGAAACCATGATACATTTTGATATGCAGTTTTCGCACACAGATTTATTCATACTTAAAGAGTATTTATAATTTTTTTCTAACGAAATTAATGAAAGTTGTGGAAATTATGTAGCCTTGGGTAAAGCATGTTTTTAAAAACGGGTTCGAATGGCTGACGTGATTCCGGTCCACCTGGTTATATTTGAAACGAAAAAACCAAAATGCATCTTAATTAGTACAAATGTGGCTATAGCATGAGCAACGGAAACAGCGAAATTTCGAAAACTAAAAAAAATGGCAGCATTTTGAAGTTAAAGTATCGATTTTTCTTGTGCTCTGCGTCTTTTGGGTAGTAAAAATAAATAAAATAAATAGAAACATCAGATTTTGAAATCCGTGGTTTATGGGATAAAGGTACATCCGGTGAAGATCTCCTCAAAATTTCAAGTCAATTAAAACGTGAGATATCCCGTCAGTCAGTTTAAAAAATATAAATTTGAGAAAAACATATTTGAAGTTTTTGTTACCCGTTGTACAAAAATATTCATACTTAGTTGCGAGTATTACGCCGTTTCCTTTAAACATCAATAACTTTGCTAATTTTTACGAATTCAAACAAATCTTTTTACATAGACATTCCCGAAAGCGTATACTTTGAGAAAATGTAAAAGAAAGAGACATTGATTTTTTGAAGCCGGATTACCAGAATAACCCCCCTTAAAAACTTTATTCTATTCGAAATAAAGTTCTTCACTTACACTAATTGGATTATGAACTCTCCATGTATGTAATATCATTGCAATTAGTTAGTATTATAATAGAGAATAGTTAATATATTTAAATCGAGATTTGATCAATAGTAATACACGTGGACACATGTGCAATTTAAGTTATGAAATCTACATTGTGATGCAAATGGTAAGATCGGGTTGACTATCGCAAATGCGTTTTTAACTGTTGAATTAACTATATCATTGTCACTTCGCTCTTCTTTCTTGTTTTATTTATTCCATTTCCGACTTTAGTTATCTTCTTTCCGTAATTGCTCCACGATTACTGGACGATGGCAAAATTGTAGATATAAGTTTTGTTGTACAGTTTATCTACTTGTTTTCGTTGTTGGTAGAATGACGGAAGAATGGTGAAAGATTATTCATACTTTGCGTCAGATGATTGGCGTTTCGTGCGTGATGAATTTTTTTTTGTCAATTGGACGCACTGTGATAATCTTTTGTTTTACTTTTGGAACTTTTTCACATGCTTTTTCACGTGTCGATAGATACTGAGTCTACGTATGTATGTACATACATATGTACATCTGTTTCGCGTGTGCTTCTTCCCTTCTTTTGCAATACTTTTCACATGACTTGAATGATAACGAGTTATCGAATAAAACCAACGTAAGATAATAACAAATTGCATTTAAGATAGTAATAAAAATAATTCGATAAGTGAATTGCATCATAATAAGAACAACGTGAAAGCGTTTGATAAAATTCATAAGTTGAAACTAGAATTATAATTTTTAATATAAAATATATAATAAGTATATAATAAATATAATTTCCAATACAACATATATTTACTATTGAAATTATTGTTTAACAGTATATAAAATATACATTTAATATTATATATATTATATATTATAATATAATTTATAATATTTATTGTATATTTAATAACTGTAATATTTTCTAATCCAATAATTAACTTTTACACAATGCTTTAATATACCTAAACAAAACAAACACTTGATCTTCGTACACTCTCTCTGCACTCGCATTAAAAGACAATAATTATATCAGTTAACGCCATCCTCAAAATCATTCAACCTTTGTCTAAAACACTCTGTGATATAATTAATGGTTTCGAAAATATTTCGGCTTCCAGCATGAAATATTTTGATAAGTTTCGTGTAATATCATTTAAAAAATTGAAGGTGACCTTCATATCTTGAGAAAAAAGCAAAATAACATAAAACTGATTACAGTACTATATATATCCCCCTGGAAGCCATGCAACTTCTATCTGAAACATCTTTCCGGACAACAAATATTTTACGAGTTATTTGATGTCGTCACGTTACAAGACTCACCCCGTGCAATTGAAATGTCGACATATTAAATCTCAGTAATAGAACTTTTACGCTCAATTACACTCTTTGAAATTTCTAATTTCATCTTCTGAATCTAATCTGGGAGTATATATATATATATATATTTTTGTTCTTCTTCGAGTTTTGCCAATTGTAAAAGTTGAACTGGTCGGAGGTAACAATTTTTAACGATTGCCTACGTCATTGCTTTTTACTCTGTCTCGTGAGGCATCCGCAAAAATAGTTTCGACCGTGAAGCATAATCGTACGTCCGGCTCGTTCCACCATGGGAATATATCCGCATGTATAGGCTGCGGTCTGCAGCTAAAGAGACGATAATTCAGATCACTGTCGCAAAATTCTTCGCGTCCGATAGCAACTGTCAATAGCAACGAACGACTGAAAGTAAAAACGTGTATTGTGAAAAAAAATCAAAAGTTTTGTTGCCTGGAGATGTGCGAGAAATCGAAAACTCGAGAATTTGTTTTGAAATCGAGCCGTATTTCCGAAAATATCTCATATTTGCGGTTGCCGGGATTCCCTATTGACTTTCAGGATTGTGAAAGAATGTTGAAAAAGTGGCCACGAAAATTTAAAATAAAGTATTATATTATTATAAAGTTTATCGCGTACGTGCGATAGGATAGGATGGATAATATATTTAGATTTTAAAATATAATTTATGATTTAATTAATCATTTAATATAATTTAGACAATATATTTAGCAAACTAATTAAATTAACTAATAATTTAGATGATATATTTATTAAATTAATTAAATTAATATAATTTAGATAATAGTTAGATTTTAAAATATCACAACTTATTTATTAACAACAAGATGCAAACGATCATAGTAATTGAATAGAATCTCTATCTAATTCTCTAAATATCCTCCTCCTAATTCCTCCGTTAAACACGTGATATAATTTTTATAAAAATATAAAGACCAAATTGGAAAATTTGGTCGTGCAATGTGAGAATATCAATCACACATAATGTTGTAACATTTAAATACTTAAATCTGTAAATTCAAATTATTTACAAATTATTTACAAATCAAACAATTATTCATGCATTGAAGTTTGTTTAAATTATTTATTATTACACGTGAATTTAAATTATCATAAATACTTCAATTTCTAATGTTCAATATCAAAGTTTCATTATGACAACACTTGGTTTGACACATCTTGTAAAGTTTTATCTTACTTTATTTACTTATCATTGTGTTCCATTATATAATCGCAAGAACTTTTAAATGCCAAATTAAAATGGAATAAAATAAAAAATTGTAATCAATTATATAATCTTTTTTCCTTAGCAAACGAACATTCTTTCGAGATAAAATAGTAGATTTTTATTTCGATTACTAGTATACATATCGCTCTCGTTCTCTACAACTTTACAAATTAAAAATAAAAATATCACAAACAACGTTGTCAAGCCTTGCGCAACTTCTCGTAAAATATCTCGCTACAACATGCAAGGGGAGTACAGTTTTACATCAACCTAAACACACAGATAAAAGATTTATCACGTATTTCTGCGGTTATTCTAGTTCATCGATTGAAAAAAATTCCAATCTTGCAAAAGCTTCGTTTATCGGCGATCTAACAAACAATTTAACTCGTTTTGTCTATGTATCTCTGATCCACATCATCCACGGAATTGCAATTGTCATGCTTTCATGACAAGAGCGTTCCTGCGACACCGGAAGTCATCCAACTCTTGCACAAATCATTCCAAATGTCACGTTTACGAAATGTCAGAAATTTTCGAATTATCGAGGCAACGAGATCCTCGTCGGGCTGCTCTTTTGTTTTTAAAGAACGAGTCAGCAACGCATACTTTTCGATGAGTAATTTCCCACGTATGAACGAGTGAAACGAATGGTTTTCGCCGTGTGTGATACGCGGCAAAGGCACAACCGTTTAGGAAATTTGCGTCTGCATGACGCGCGTCACGTATTCTCGAATACCACTCGTATCCGTTTCGTGGAGCAATCATTATCAGTTGGGCTACCAAATGCTTTCTTCGTATCTACGTAAGTACACGTTTTAAACGTTCTTCTGTTTTAATATTAATTTAATATTAACGTTAAGTCAATATTAATTTTTAATATTAGTTTTCATATTAGTTTTAATATTAAGTTAATATTAATTTAAAAATAACGATGATTCAGTCAAGAACAACTGCTCTTTTTGAGAGAGTATTTACTTTGAATATTAATTACATACTCGTTATATATAATAACAAATATTCGTCATGTGAAAATTCATCAAATTTAAAATTTAAATTTAAAAAATTGAAAATTTAAAACATTTAAAATTTAAAATTATTTTGTAATGTACGTGACATGAAAATTTATTAAATTTAAAATTTAAAGAGTTGTACTTTTAATTTCAAAAATTACAATAATAATTTCTGATTTAATCTAATTTTGAAACAGACAATTTGAATTTGGAATATCCAGGATTTTATTATTAAGAACAAACGAACTAACTTTCTGTACATTTAATCTGTTATTAATATTTAGATACTTAATTATTATTATTATTAATATATGGATATTTAAATCTACCAAATGTACTGATAAACTCATTACATAAAAGAAGTACAAAATTTTCGTTCTAAAGGAATGTAGTTTATTTATTCAATAAACAAATTATTATTATATTTTCTCTGTGAATATTATAAGAATAGAAATATTAGATATAAAAATTAGTTTATTCTATTAATTATTATTTCATGTAATCATAAAATAATAATTAATAGAGTAAACTAATAAAGTATGACTTTTCAGTAGAAACGTTTTGTAAAAATAAGAAATATTCAATAAGAATTAAGTAAGAAATATTCAAACGTGCAGGAAATGTTGAAAAATATATGTGAAAAAATCAAAAAGTGAAATCATATTTCGGCTCTTAGAGCACTAAGAGGGTTAAGATACCAAAAAACTTCCCTGTTTTGCAAGTAGTAACGGATATTAAAGATACATCGATTCGACAAACATCGAAAAATTTTAGCCAGACTAAAATTTTTATTCCGGTCCTTACTAACAAAAATATCTCATGTAATCCCGACAATCGTTTAACAATATATTATCAATACGTTTGCTAATATTAAAAAAACAATGTTAGACTCGTGCTGTATGCCACTGATTCCTAATTTTTGGTAACCACCAATGCAATCACACCCTTTCACCGCCAATGCTGGTGAATCTCTGATCTCATCTTGTCTTACAATGTGATATTAAATTACATTTGCAGTCACTGTGGAAATATTGTCGACGTAACACGTAATGACCCGATCATCCGACGACACTGTTTCGACACGATCGCGATGCGACATGGATTATCATGTGTTACATCGACCGCAACAGCGAACGTGTCAAGGAGCGACTGTGACTCTGTGGTGATAATTTGTGATTTTTTTTACCGATGCACTGTTAACCGATCCGGATCATTACATGCTAGATCAACAGCAGTGTTGAACAAAAATCAACGATCAACGATTAAATTTATCCAATAATTATTAATCGCACTTAGTGATTACATTCCAACTTTAATTAATAAATAACTTTAGTCGTTGGTTGCGACCAACGATTGTTCTGGTAATCCGGCTTAAAAAAATCAATCTTTTTTTTCCATTTTTATCAAAGTACATGCTTTCGAAAGTGTCTATGTAAAAGGATTTGTTTGAATTCATAAAATTGGCAAAGTTATAGATGTTTAAAAGAAACGGCGTAATACTCGCAACCAAGTATGAATATTTTTGTACAACGGGTAACAAAAACTTCAAATGTGTTTTTCTCAAAAAATATTTTATTTTATAATATTATTATTTATATTTATATTGTTATTATTTTATAATATTTTATTTCCTGTTCGATTGATTGTGTAAGTATGAATATTTTTGTACAACGGGTAACAAGAACTTCAAATGTGTTTTTCTCAAATCCATATTTTTCAAACTGGCTGACGGGATATCTCACGTTTTAGTTGACTTGAAATTTGGAGGAGATCTTCACCGGATGTACTTTTATCGCATAAACCACTGATTTCAAAATCTGACTTTTTTTTCTATTTATTTTTACTACCCAAAAGACGAAAAGCACAAGAAAAATCGATACTTTAACTTCAAAATGCTGCCATTTTTTTTAATTTTCGAAATTTCGCTGTTTCCGTTGTTCATGCTATAGCCACATTTATACTAATTAAGATGCATTTTGGTTTTTTCGTTTCAAATATAACCGGAATCACGTCAGCCATTCGAACCTGTTTTTAAAACATGCTTTACCCAAGACTACATAATTTCCACAACTTTCATTAATTTCGTTAGAAAAAAATAATAAATGCTCTTTAAGTATGAATAAATCTGTGTACGAAAACTGCATACCAAAATGTATCATGGTTTCCTTAAAAAAAAAAAAAAAATCCCCAAAAAGTTGATTTTTACAAGCCGGATTACCAAAATATCCCCGTAAGTATCACGATGATAGATGATAAATTAACGAAGATTGATTTCTTCAGAATTTTCGATTAGCGGACTTGTACTGTTTTGGAATTCGTGGCTGAGCAACAATTTGTTTCTGCTGCGAAATACGATAATAAATACGGTAATTTTAATATTTTATACATTTTCGTACATCGTGTGCATTCTCTGTATTTTTGCATCTTCAAATTTTCCATAAACACATAAAAATTTGCAATCTACTCGTGATAAACTTTGCCAACTGTTCGCAACAACACACATCTTTATCAACCAAAATTTGCGCGTCTACCAAAAATTGTGCTCTTCGAATGTTTCCACGTGGTCGATATCTCGTAAAAAAGAGAGGAAAGGAACGAACAAAGAAGAAATTCATCGTTAAGAAACGAAGGTCAGACGCCGAAGTATATTTGTACGAATCAAAGATAGCCTTTCGCAATCACGTTGGTCGATGACTTTCCAAATCCATTAATGTCTGTTTATTTACGGATTTCTCATTCTACGGTAGATACAAAGTTAAACACAATATCCATTTTATCAAAGCTCCTGTCGCCGACTCGTCAGGCGATATACATATCATTATTGCTAGAATAAATTTGAGATGACCAAAATCTCGCTATTTGTCTAACAACGTGTCGCGTTACGAAACTTTTCCTAAAAACATAATGATACAGATAAGAGATCCGGCGATAACAGACGCAAACAAAAACAGGTATTCATTTTGCAAGACTGACAACATATACATACATATATATGCAAAAGCATCTCCGGAAATCGAAGAAGCAACATCGTCAAGCACAAGAAGTACAATAAAAATCCATTCATTTGAACTAAAATTTAGTTATTCGATTTAACCACCTGCGCTGGCAACCATAACGAGTGACCAAACCGTATACAATAATTCGTTGCTTCCTTTTTGAACTCGTCGTTATGTTATCACTGGATAGGAATTATTGAAAAGCAATAAATTTATTATTTGTTTTGCCTGGGTTATACTTGGGTATACTTAAAACTGAAGGAAATATTGCAATTTTGGAACAAAAAATTCTCAACGTGCATTGCGCGCCATTCCAGCGTAAGAGGTTAACCAAGCCACTTGCGCTGGCAACTGATTGCGGACCATAACGAGTGACCAAATCGTATATAATAATTCGTCGCTTTCTTTCTGAACTCGTCGGTATATCACTGGATAAAAATTATTGAGAAGCAATAAGTTTATTA
Source organism: Tetragonisca angustula (assembly GCA_036937485.2). NCBI lineage: Eukaryota > Metazoa > Arthropoda > Insecta > Hymenoptera > Apidae > Tetragonisca > Tetragonisca angustula. The sequence goes on from JAWNGG020000041.1 coordinate 717,636, forward strand.
TTTGTTTTGCCCGAGTTATATTTAAGTATACTTAAAACTGAGAATATATTGCAATTTTGGGACAAAAAATTCTCGACGTGGCACGTCATTCCAGTGCAAGAGGTTAAATGAACTCTTACTGACTGAATCCACTTGTTTGAATCTAAACTCTTATTGCATGAACGAAAAATCACTAGTAGAGGAGAGAATCAATGAACTTGTATTAAAAATAATTATAGTTTGTTAAAATGTACGTTAAAATATAAAGTTACATAACTATGAAAAAATTTGTTTCTAAATTTAAATTGAAGCTGCAGTGTTTAGCTAATATGCATTTTTGTAGAAATAAAGTTAAAAAGATTTCTTGTAATTTTTGGCAACTTTTTTCAATGCAACTCTTACAATTAGTTAGGAAATTCCACAGGCAACTTTTGTTATCTCAAACTACATCCAGACCAAAAATTAAACACATGTAAAAAACACATATGAGGAAAAATGAAATACATAACGATAAATCAGAAGACTCCATGTACTAGCTTATACCAAGAGAATCTAAATTAAACGCGAATAGCAAATTACTAATTTATAAAATAATAAAATCAATTTAGAGTATGACAGCTAAGACAAAAGTTAAGAAAATGGAATCTGAACGATTCATTGCACTAACTGTAAGGTTTATTCTAAATGCACCGTAATGCATATGGAAGAAACAACGATAAAAGAATAGTCAAATCAGAAAATCTCCATAGTTGAAGACGAAACATCCTACTGATCCAATGACTTCCAACTATTAACAATCACATACACGGTAAATACTAAAATAATAAAAACCCCCTTCCAATGATTATCAAAATACGCTACTATGCTACAAAATAAAAAAATAAATATTTGTAGCAACAAACAGAAACATTTAAATTCAAGAAATCAAAAATGAATTGAAAATGACAAAATTTAGACACGTTAATGAAACAAAGCGATTTCGTACGTATTAACTCGTAACTGAGTCAAGTTCTTTTTTTCTTTGTACGTAGTAACGTCTTAAATACCTGATTTAATCGACTGTTTTACCTGTTAAACCTGATAAACGGCTTTATCGTAATGAAAATGTTTTTTAATCACAAATTGATAAATAGTTTGACATTTAATTGAAACTCGTCTAGTAATCCAAATTACGACATGAAAACATTCTTAAATAAACTTCAAAACGTGCAAAAATGATTGTCAATGTCTTATAATATATTTATCGAAATCAATTGCATTCGATGGCAGAATGCGAAGAAAATGAAAAGATAAAATCGATAAGAAAAATATGTGACAATGCTATATCATAATACAAATTAGTTGTTCGATTTCCTTTTATCACAGTGACACATTTCGATGAAAGTAGTTAGATATCAAATAAAAAGTACCAAAACTGTATATCATATTTCCTAAAGGCCTATAGAGATACGTAATTTATCAATTCAGATAACACTTCTGCTAATAATAATAATTGTTATCTACTTAAAAAATTATTGATTTCTAAGTTTAAAAAAGAGAAAAATTTTTTTCAATCTTCGAGATTAAAAGAATAGAAGCAAAAGAATTATAAAATAGGTGGATCTATAAAAATTAAAATACAGTAAATTATTGTTCGATTAAAAATAAATAAAATTTTAGCAATATGAAATCAATCAGTTTCAAGTACATAGCTGCACATCAAATGCTGTACAATGCTATGTACTTGTAAAAAACTTTTCAAGTATCAATTTAAATACCATTCGGCAAAATTAAAATTACATGGAATATTTATATACGTAAATTAATATAAAATATTTTTTAAATAAATCATTTTCACGTATGAAAAAACCAAATCAATTATAACATACAATGTAATTCGATTTAAAAAAGTAAAAATAAAAGTAAACGCCTCTAATTTTTAAAAATATGTTAAAAACATAAATGAATAATCATAAATAATGTGCAATTATGATTTTCATTAGATCAAGCATTTGTTGAGCAATCGTTGATTTTACCTAAATTGTTCAAAATACATTTGACAATCATGTTATCAAACAGTTGTAACATATTGTCGAGACACATCGTTTTCGAGACGCATTGAAATGTCGCGTTTTTCGTTGTCATACATGGATCGGTTTGAATCATCGAGTCGCGAAACGAAGCAACCAGCACCCACGTAAGTGGCAGAATCGAGAGCGTTAAAAAAAAGTACTAGGTTGGCCAATATCCGGTCTGGAGCCTGAGCTCGTTTGGAAATTCGAAGGCCTGCTCCGGCTCCGACCGTAATCCATGCAATCCAACCATACTTCTTCGCGCGAAACGTATATATGTATATACATATGTAAATACATTTCTTTCAATATAAAATTTATTATAATAATTTATTAATATTTATTAATTATAAATCAATTTTCATCAATTTTTATATATTTTATAATTATAAATCAATAATTTATTATTAATTGTAAATCATAATTTTCAATATAAAATTTTCAATATTTACGGTAAAACGAGGGAGATAATCAGAATATTTTAATATATATAAATCTTTACAATCAAATGAGAACATTTCGTTCATTTTTTAACTCAATTTGATCACTCCTTCAAGTGATGCTGATACAAAAGAATAAATCATACCAATGTAAAATCTAGAATTTCGATTTTTCATAAATCGTTAATCTAATAATATTGTGTAACTGACAGATTTATAAAATTAAAATACAAATAAACAAAGTAAAAATAGTGAAAGTTGAAAATAATGAAATCTCCCATTTCAAGATGGAAAAGATATAAAATAATTAACGGTAGTTAAAAAATGTTGATCAGATTTAGTTTACTTTTCTCATATTTATAAAAAGAGAAATTGCAAATCCAAATACATTTCAAAAGATAACCCAAGAACAGAGTTGCACACCTACGTATTTCTTTACGACAAAAAGTATGTGAAACAATGATACGGTTCTCACGGTCATAGCGGAGCATTTGTGGGTGAGGTTACGTGCCCTTAGTTGCCACCGATTGTTTAAGCGTGCCTCCCGCGGTTGCTAAGGAACGTTAAGGTAGGTCAAGGGCACTTGGTTTATTATGCGAAACGAACGCCTCGAATGAGCGTCTATTTCTTCACGGATGTCTCTTTACCGATTGACAGAGAATCTCATATCGGATCTACGTACATATATAGAAGAAATAGTTAACCCAACGTTGAACGTTAATCTCAAACATTTTTTTTATACAGCAAGTATGTTGCTTAATTTTGCTTTCACGATAAAGTGCAATTTGATATCAGAACGTGGAAAATTTCAACGAATTTCAATCGAACGTGATAGCGGCGCATGAGCTAACGTAAAAACAATTACTGTCACAGATAGTCTGGACAAACGCAAGTTTACATGTACGAGCGCCACGACCGCGTGTCGTGGTTTGGGATGCCCACGTACGCACTGATGTGGCCAGTAGCGCATCTCTAATTGTCCAGGCCCTCTCACTCGATATTCCCAAGAAACAAGTTCTTTTTTAGTATTTTATCGTTGTTGTACAATGTTTTCTAACTTACTCGCATGTTGCATCATCGAAACGTACATCAAGGATACAGTGAAACGTGTAAAAACTAAATACATAATGAAATAACGTGCTATTGACGACGATGCGATAAGCAAAAACTACATATATACGTGTTCTTATTGAAATGTACAATCAGTATAGAGAAAATGATACTGTGCGAATGTACGTTTGTAACAAAAAGGAAAACAATTTCGTGGCAATAAAAAAAAAATTTTTTTTCGTCATACACACCTTTGACACAGCGCCGATCACTGAGAAGAAAAGAGGTATCTCACCGCAGGACTCGAAACAAAGAAACGCATTCTTCTTGGTGATTTGTCTTCTAAATTTGAATCACGTTTCTACGAATACAAAAAACACGCGAGGGCACCGCGCGACGCGACAAACTCGTGCCGACACTGCAAAATCTGTAAACCACGCATGCGCCTTTCCGTCCCATTCCCCACCACGGTTACTTACCGATTCTGATGTCAGGTTAAGTCGAGGCGGCGACCGTAGTTTCAGTCGTTTGCTGCACAATGGCGCGATCGGTCTGTACTCGTTCGTTCTGCTGCCGCCGTCGTTTCTGAGCGGAGGGCCGGCCCAAAACGTTGGACCGTCCGTTGCGCGGGATATAGATCTCACCGCACGATCTCCCTCGTTCGTAATCGCTCAGTTATCTACGTTTCTTCGTTTCTCTCGAATTGTTCACTTTCTGTGAAATCTGCGTGACGAAAGAGGAACAACAACAACAACTACTACTACTACTACAACTACAACAACAATAACAATAAGAAGAAGAACAACAACGACGGCTGATCGAAAGACGAATCGCGAGAACCGTGAACAAAAAGACCACCATTACCGACCACCATCCAAGGTAAACTCGACTCGGAAGAGAGACCAGGTTTTATCCAACGCGCGCGCTATTTGAAAAGTCAATACGCCCGGTAAAATCGTCCGGGGGTTCGCTTTTCGAGTAGACGGCGGTTTATCAACAACGTCTTTGGGGGGAAACACGGATTATACATCTGACCGTTTCTCCGTCCCAGCCTCCCGTTCAGGAACGTACGGCGACAACAGGAAGAACATACAAAGGTAAACCCCCATGTGTGTTAACCTCGTTAAATAAATATATTTAGACGGGGAAAAGAGAGAGAAACGTTGAAAAGTGTGCGGCACCGTACGTGTATTTTGCGTATCAATCTCGTGCGGGTACAGTGCAAAGTGCAGTGATTATTACCGACACGTACCGGATCGATGTCGGTCTCTTCGTTCTATCGCATATTTACTTTGGTGCGCTTGCCCTGATATATACACACATCTATGTACAAATGTGCAGTCTTTGCTAGCTCTTCCGTCGAATCGTTTATTAACGATATTGAACGATTGAAACTTGAACCGAAGACTCGGAAAATCCAGTCTTCGTCCAAGTATTTTGATACAACGCTCGAATAAATTCTCGCAACTTAACCTTAAAAAAATCGTTGGGAGGGCCGTAATTTATCGTCGTCGTCGTCGTTCACTTTCTTCCTTGTCTGTGTAGGAAGTCGTTGAAGACGTCGGCGCGATCCATCGACGATTGCGAGCAAATGTATTAGGCAATTTATTTCGCCGTGTTGCGTCACGCGTACTCGCGCGCTATTAATGCAACCGGTGCTAGCAGTATCGCCGTGACAACTGTGGAACTCCGCCATTTTGACCTTACCGAAGGATATCTGCTATCTACTTGGTAGTGTGCGTGCGAGCGTGCATGCACGTACACGCGTTTCGACACGCGCTGCCGTGTAGACGCAATCCTTCACTAATTCTGAGCTCACTGTTTCGTCAGATTTTCGTTCATTCAATAAACGCGGATGTAGGAAATGCTTGGACTCTAGCACCTATTGCTAGAGTGTTGGTTCAAGATTGAAAAAAACACGTTTCGGTAAATTGTCGAGTAAAAATGACGAATTGAAGTCGTAATCGAGATTATCTTTCGCAAAGAGAACCAGAGAGCACGTACTTCCCTGATCTTTGGAACGGTAAGAGCTTTGCGCAAGTGCGTAGATATATAATGGCGCGATTTCGCGAGTATCGATAGTCAGCATCCGTTCTCCGACGATAAAGTCGAACTCGATCGAGCAAGTTCTAGAATTTTCAATTACCGGCCGATATATTTTTTCTTCGTTTCAAAATTATCTCAAAATTCAAACAAAGCTGTTTCACAGAAAATGGAACATACCCAATTCTGTTTTTACACGATAGATACGTTTTCGAAGAGTACGTGGAAAAAAAATTCGTGTAAAAGAATACATATATTGTATTTATGGAAAAATAAAAGATTGGTTCCAGACGTAAAAAATGAAAAATACAATGTACCTCATAATGAGCCAAATGAAAATTCTTATTAAGATCTTATCATTTTTATATGCTTTCGCATTTTATTTCATAAAAATTGCACACGTAATAAATTTTAGTTATTAATTCTTAAAATAGTTTTTAACGATTTTTTTAAATAATTCTCACGATAGCTTCATGTATATCAGAATGCTTTCCTACAGATGTTGCATCTTGTCTTACAAAATGATCCAAAATTTGAATTTTAATATTTTCTTTTCCTTTTGTTATATATAAGTTATATGACATTATGTAAAGAGCGATCAAAAAATATTTCAGTTGTAATTATAAAACAGAGGTTTGAAAATTATGTGTAACTTATTTATTGACTTTCGGCAAAGTTAATTTTATTTTTATTCAACATTAAATTTTTTTCAACGTTAACATCAGAAATGTACTTTTCACTTTTAATACCAAAGTTAAAATGTAGACGAAACAAATTCCATAGTGAGGCTATTATAATTCGGAAAATTCCCCACAAATAAAAATTGCAAATGTAACCAGCACAATTAAGGTAAAAGCTCTGCTCAATTGTGAAGGTGAGTGAAGTGATTTTACAGTTCTGAAAAGTTTGATACGAAAAAAGTTTCTTTTTTAGGGTCGATCGTGTCAAGTGAAAACAACTGGTGTAAAAAGAGACTAAAAATTTTTTTTTGCAATTTGTGTTAAATCGAAATCAGAGTAAAAAGAGTTTGTGTAAAAATAGAACTGGGCGTATAGTTTTTTCTTTTTTTTCTTTCCCTTAATTTTCTGCTCGCACCGAGTGAACTTTATCGTGACACAAGGTACGTTAATTACGCAAGGTCTAAATAAAGGTCGATAGAAATTCGTTATACCATTAGTAGCGTTAACGACGCCCTCAAGATTTTTCTTGCGTCACGTTTTATAATTTTTCTGCCACTCGCGCGGCTTCCTCGACTGGATGGAACGTTACAGCGCGGCGCGGCGCAACGACCGCTTTACAACGATATCCCTGACCTTACTGTTGTCCCCTTCTCTATAGAAATTGCGCACAAGACAGGACTAGTGTCGAAATCGTCTTTTGAAATTGTCCGTGAATCACGTAGAGTTAATAAACGAGACCCCTGTCGTTCGAATCCTATCGCGAATATCGATAATTTGACTAAACGATGACTGTACGTGTTTAGCTTGCGCAAAAGTAAAAAAACGATCTTCCGTTGAAAAACGTGTTTGTGCGACTTGAAATCAATAGATTTTAAGAATCGGTGTTATCGATAATTTATAATAACAAATGTTACGTTTCAATTGAAGGAAGCAGACCATGTAAAAACTTGCTTATTCTTGCCTGTTGCAGAGCTTTTCTTTTAAAGTGACCGATTGTCACCCACGAAGATCTCCGTCCAAGGACCCAACGGTAGCACGAAGCAACGCTGCGTGGGCCCAAGCACAAGTGATATTCTTAACTAATAATTAATTAGCTATTGCATTCGTTTATACCTGTCAACCTCAAAAAAAAAAAAAAAAAAGAAAAAAAGAAAATGTTCAAATTGGCCCGTTATATAATCGATAGTCGATCGTTATAATCGATCATCGTCGTAGCTACCGCCGTCGATAATCTTATGACTTGAAGTGTGTTCAAAAGGCTTTTTTCTGTTTCTAACGATCCATTGACAATAATTACGAATAATTATAAGAACCGATCGAACTCTCAAAGACGAATAGGTGTGTTTCGTTTTGTTGGACCGAACGATTTTGAAAGAGAGAGAGAGAGAGAAGGGATAAAAGGGAGGCGGATAAGTGTCAGCCAGTGTAAAAAAAAAACAGTGCGTGTGCGTGTGAAAACGGCGCAATATGAGAGTGACAGCCGCTGTCAGACAGCATTCTCTTCATCTGCAAGTGGCTCGCACCAACAATGGAAAGTTCTTGGTTTGTCCGAACACTAATCAGGACATTAATCAACAACCAACGAACGACGAGGCGAATTCGGTGCCAGCGGTTGTCTTCCCTAGTTACGAACCGTTGCCTGCCGATCATCATGGACCTACCATACTCGGCGATCGGTATGTGCTTCTTGGACCAGCCGAGGGGAGCGCTCTGTACCGATGCGTCGACGTACACAATGGCCAACAGCTCGTTGCAAAGGTGAGCGTTCACATTTCTTTTCACTTTCTTTCTCTCTTTCGTCTGCTCTTGATGTGAATATGTTTTTAACCCCTTTGCCGCTTGTACACGCGTTGCATGTTGTACGCGATAGTGGCGCAAGTTTTAAGCTACCTTGCATAATTGATCATTACGATAGTATTTCGATTATGAAAGGTATAGAAATATTGCGGCAATTCAAATTTCTAATCTCGTTTCTAACCACTACGTTTCACCGAAAATTTTTTTTTTAGCGGAAGAGTTAATGTGGCAAATGTTATTTGTTTAAATTCAATGAAGCAAATACGTATGAATGAAATAATCATGAACAATCGAGAAAGATATTGAAATTTATTCTGAATTCAAACGTCAGTTTCGCTTTGCTTGAACGCGAATGCAAACATTTTTCTCCAATTTTTACATTTCAATCTTAGTATTTCATAATTATTCCGAACGACTTGAGAGGAATCGTAATTGTCTAAAAACTTGAATGAAGAACGAGCCAGCTGATGCAACGTTAATAAAGTATATACTGTAATATCCACTATAGGTAATTATGCAACACTTGTTGACTTCTATTTCAGACGACAATAAATGTTACGCACCTCATTACTCATTCTTTCGCAGCAATAACAAATTACATTTGCTGATCAAAGTTTTTATCTTGATTGTCTCTAACAAAGTCATCTTAAGTACATTGTCAGCAGAATCAATTTTATCAATTACGCATTTCAATAAAAAAATTAACAATCGTAAATGATTACACCTCTCATTTTTTTACTGAATCATTTCCGGTTATACATTTGCTAAGAAATTCAGTTTGGAAAAAGGTTCTTCGAGTTATGTTATGTAAAAGTAGCAACGTGATACAAAACAATAGAAGTATTGCATAAGGAAATGTTACTGTAAGTATTTAAGTCTCGTTACGAATGTTTTATTAGAAATCCTTGTTTTATCTGCATTTGTTGCGACATTTAAAATGAAACTGGAGAAACAAAAGTAAAGTGAATGTATCTTACAAAACGCCACTTGTTTCGTTTCAAATAAAATTAACAATACTTCTTTAATAATCTCTTGCGCTGGAATGACGTGTGCCACGGACGTTGAGAATTTTTTGTTCCAAAATTGTAATATTTTCTCAGTTTTGAGTATATTTAGTTTAAAACAAAATAGGCAAACCAGATAATAAATTTATTGCTTCTCAATCATTTCTATCCAGTGATATCATAGCGACGAGTTCGAAAAGAAAGCGGCGAATTTATTGTATACGGCGTGGTGGTCACTCGTTATGGTCCGCAATCAGTTGCCAGCGCAAATGGTTAAAATCGAGTGTAATTTTATTTTTGCTGCACGTACAATTTTTATTTAAAAAGCTGCCTGTTTTACCCTTTTTCTTATCATATAAATCGATAAGTGTAGTTAGAAATTATCTACGCTAATATAAAAATTAATTAAATAATAATTGGTATTTAAGAACCAAAAAAAAAATTTTTTTTTTAATGTAACATTTTTGATTTAGCATAAAATTTTTAAATGTTAATGGAATCAATCTTTATACAAAATTTATTGAACACAAACGAGAAAATACGATTTACTACATATTTGAACACATGCAAAAATTATATCTGTATATACCATACATGTAGGTTATCCAACTTAACCTACTATCCTTTCGAAAAAGTTAGAGATCAAAAACTTTAGTAATGTTTTTATGGCGAGTAGTAGTTAGGTCAACTAAGGTAGTAAGTTGGTTTAGGTTTTTGCTTCGTGACAAAATCTGTCAATAAACCGAAAAGAAGAGTCGAAAATGATACTGTTAGTAATAATTATGAAATTGGGGTGCGAATGTTAAAAAAAAAAGTGTCCAATACGATATTTCTCGTACTAACGAGGAAAAATAATAGATAGTCGCTGGTTGGATTTCGAAAGACGTTTGGTCGTTTATCCTTGATAGAGCAAACGCATCCTGCCTCCAGGATATATGTCACGCAAGACTCGAAGGCAGGTGTGCAATAGCGTGCAGAAACACGTCCAATAAAAGTGACACGCTGTATCAATGAAAATCGCCTTTCTAAACTATCGCCTGGGGGGTTTATTTTGTTAAGACACGAGTCAAAGATGAGTAGTTGACGCGTTATCAATCGATGTCACTGATTCGTCATTCTGAATGTTGAGAATTGCTCCACATGACTCATATACTATCATTTATGTGACTATGTATACAAGGTGTCGACAATCGACACGTAAAAATGAGTCAGAGAAAAGTTCCGTTTTCGAGAAAATCGATGTATGTTGTTAACCTCTTGCGCTGGATATTTTCTCAGTTTAATATATTGAAATATTTAATTTAGTATATTGATATTTAATAAATATTTAATTAATTAAATTAATATTATAAATAGTAATATTGTATATAATTTAGTATATTGAAATATAACCGAGGCAAAACAAATAATAAATTTATTACTTCTTAGTAATTTCAATCCAGTAATATATCGACGAATTCAAAAAAGGCGAATTATTGTATACGGTTTGCTCACTTATGGCCCGTGAACCAGTTACTAGCGCAAGAGGTAAATTTAAATCGAATTAATTTCCCGACTGGATGAAAATAAACAATTAAAGATTATTTTACGTGAGAAAATAAACGAAAATTGTAGAATTTAATTTTCTTCTTTATGTTTCTGAGAAAAATTTATCAAATTCACGTGTACCAATGCGAAGCATTCAAAGTCTATTTTAAAAAATGAAAATAATAGCTTGGACGAAAGAAAATGTGTTGCAAAAATTAAAGTAGGAAATCTTTTCATTTTAAGCTTCGTTCTCGAAAAAATTGAATTTCAAATAGATAAGTATCGTCGATAACAATTTTTATATATACATTTGATAGGAAGTTATATACAATGTGTACTTACACTATTTACTCAACGAATCTTTAGAGCGATTTTCTCCAAAAATAACGAACGTCTCGAACAAAAAATTTGTTATTTTGTTATATTATAGATTTATTATTGTGTACATTTAACATTCAATTGATGCTTATTGACGACTATAAGAAATTAAATCAAATTTGAGTTGATTTGCTCAATTTCAATTTGTATTCTATATCTTGTATAAATGTCATTGATGGTCTTTGTAACATTCTATATAATTTAATTTTTATATTGTTATTGGGCAACTGTATTAATTGCCCAACGATATTAATTGAAAGTTTCTTGTATAAATAATGCAGAAAGTATATAATATAAAAATAAAGTACGATTTCGAATTGCAAAATATTTTGTGAAAATTTTAGTATTTTGTTTTATGCAGATTACTAGTAGTGTTTAATAAACATTACAACAGAAGCAACTCTATTAGATTTATCAAGTATGTACCGGCTTTTAAAGTCTAAATTATATATTCGATCATGTATTGAACAATTTTAACATCAACAATATTGCAAATATATGGGGTGATTCTTAAATGCATGTCTATTATTTAAATAATGAATCTACACACTAAAACAACTAAAATTGATTGAGATATTCATTCTTAAAGTACAACTGCCGCTCAAAAGTGGGATAGCCTAATGCATTTAACTTCGTAACAAAAAATCGAACAAAATTTTACATAGTTCACATAGTTCACAAAGCTCACTTGAGAATACCTATTTCTTCGACAATCCTGAGAATTTCGGAACTCTTAAGAATTCTCAAAAGTCCCGAAATTCTCAAAAGTTTGAAATACTTTCGGAATCTGCTTCGACCATTCCCAACATTTTTTATGTATATACTAATACATGTCTAACGTGTACATACAGAAGAATTATTATTCAGCTCGCCAGTTTGACAAGTCTGCTTTACCAGTTCAACTCGTCGAACAGACTATAATATTACCTGTCTTTGAGTGTATATCTTACAGCTGCCGTTACAAAACCTAATCTCAAGATGGCCAAGATTTCACAGTTCTATATGTATACAGGGTGTCCATAAAGTCTCTTTACGATTTCAAAAATTTATTACACAGGCAAATGAAAAGACAGATAAGTGGAAATTATTACAAAATCGGACGTATATATTTAAATTTTTTTTCGTCAGATGTTTTTGATCGTCCACTCCTCTTTTTATCGAACACTGTCCCTGTCTCCAGAAATTTCTCGTACCATGCACGAATTGATGGACATGACGATGGATCTCTTCCATACTTAGTTCTGAAGTTTCGCCGAATCTGCAGATCCGAATTGGTTTCAATAAACCATGATACGCACTGTGCCTTCTCTCGAGGAGTAGCCATTTTGTTCATTTAACAGTATCTTATTCATCAACAGGGTACCTGAAATGCAATGTGATAAAAACCTTGATAACTACCGAGTATATGGAACAAATCTGACAAAGATATCTCATCAGTTGCTTGTGTAATAAATTTTTGAAATTGTAAAGAGACTTCATGAACACCATGCATAGGGAAATTCATGATCCTGCGAGATTTACCTAGGAAAAATGAACTGAGAACAATGACATCGAAAAAGTAGAAAGTAGAAAGGGTGGTAGCCGTTGATGATCGAGAAGCGATGTTTATAAAATCATACTTTTTAAAGCGCAGGTAAACCGTGTAGGTATAGGGAATCGTACTGGTTGGGTCGAGAGAAAAAAAAAAAAAATAGCGGATCCTCTTTCTTGTATCCGGTGTTTCTTCTCGCGAAACGGGCAACCGTTATTTCTATTGTCATCGGTGGCACGAGAGGGACTCATTGGTAGGGACGCGTGTGTGTCATTCTCTGAGAAAAGTTATTCGAAATATTCTTGCGTCAACCTTCACCGCATTTCTCGCAATTAAATCCCATAGTTGCATTTCTAATGAACGTTGCTGTTTTAAGAACGCGACCGTCGCGATGTGTCGCAATGGCTTTTACCTTCGAGCGGCGATTATTGTTATCTCTTGTGCTCGGAAAGGACTTGGGATTCCACGGTTCCAGGGGATGGTCCGAAACAGTTGAAATCTGCATTTCATGAACTTTCAAAAACATCACGCTCGACTTGCAATGAGTTTTGGGTCAACTCGTTTTACAAAAGTCTTCCGCGCCATATACAATGATTGATTTTTACGAAATTATTTAACCTTCGCGTTTAACCTTCCGAATACTGACGCTAAGGCTGCTGGCTACTGAGCTGGGTCATTTTGACTCACACGGATATCCATACATATTTAGGCTCGTACGGACGGCTCAACGAGCTACTGTGCGTAATGTGACGGTCGCTCGAGACCGAGGTCCTCACCGATATTGTACAAACACAGTGACAGACATCCGACTCATATAGGAACATGTAGTAGGAGTATAAGGAACAAATAATAATAGTCATATGAATAATAAAGTTATATATATTTACTATACATTTATGTCATCTACTGTCAGGAACGTCTTGTGCAAACTGAGCGAAAGAAAACAAAGAAAAATTGCTCGTTGACTAACGAAGACATTGCGTCAACAAATAGAAACAACGGAAAAAGTAATAAAAAGAATAAAAATAATAACAGAAACAGTAAATTAATAATAAAAATAGTAAAATATTGAAATAGTGCTAAAAACTAAAATCTAAATAGTAAATACAAAAATAGTATAAAATACTAAATACTAAAAACAAAAATAATACAAACTATTAAATACTAAATACTAGAATACTAAAACAATAATAAAAACACTAAAATATGAAATAAATTTTGAAATAAAAAATTGCTTCGATTTGCTGCACACGTCTTTCTTCCTCAGAACGTTACCAGAAACTGATTTTTTTCGTCTTTAGTCGTCGTCACTTCGGCAATTTGGCACATGGCGCACAGCCACATGATGCTCGTACGTTAGTACGATCACTAACACAAGCAGCTCCCATCACTGTGGGCGATCACTAACACAAGCAACTCCCAGCACAGGTCAAAATTGTGACCCGGATCAGGAGGCGAAGAAACTTCCACGCTAAATGATATTTTTTTTTATTAAGAGACAAGAAGGTAAACAATGATTGTAAACAAAGCATCTTGCTTCAACAAAATACATCGATATATGAAAATATGAGTGAAAACGTTAGAAATAAATATTATTTACTGTATAATTTCTTATATACACACTCTTGCATGAATTTTGTCACGCAACTTTATTTTTTTTTTTTTTTTATTATTCTTGTATTTTTCATTGCCAAATAAATTTATTTGTTTCTTATGCCGTGCAAATTATTTTTTAAATGTTTAAAAATACCAAAAATAAATTTAATAATTAAGTTAGAAAAGTTCTCACCAATATATACGTGATTTTTTCGATTAAGTCTCGAGTTAAATATCATAAATCCTTTTCGTTTGTTAAACTAACCATGAGATTGAAATACAAAAATTCAAAGATCATGGGATCGAATCAATTAATGACACAGCACCAATTCTATAATACTATATTTATTGTACGGAAATTATTCCACGCTTCCTTATTATTAACATTATTTCTTTATTTTCCAACACTTTGATTTTAATATTCTTCAACTCCAACTTCCAAATATTCTCCAATTTTCCGACACTTTGATTTTAATATTCGCAAACGTAATTTAACGTAATTTCTTCATTTGTAATGCTGCCGAAAGAATACTATGCATGTGCTATGTGTGCAAGTCATTAAGACTATTATTTCGTATTTACATTTTTCCGTGGAGACAATAAAGCTATCCACGGAGAGGATTTACCGCTGACAGAATTGCAAATAAGAAAATGGTGGATCATTGTTAACGTCTGTTAATCGTTTAATTCTCTTTATGACTTTTGTTTCTTGAGCGGTTGTTTGTTAGATCAGATCGTTTTTACGATCAGACAATGGATCTTTGTGGAATCCCATAGCCGTTGCACGAACGATTTCGGAATCGTAAAAGCAATCGGAATGACGAAGCCTTAGGAGAAGAAATCGAAGACGGTGAATTCCGTGGAAGGATTCTTTTTATCGCTTTTCCACTTTTGGTGCTGGAAAAACAACGACAAAAAAATAAAGTATGAATAAAATTCGACGAAAATGGAAAACTTTCTCATCTTCAAATTTTTACACTTGTTTAACGACAAATTTAATAACTTTTAATATTTGATCTTGAATAAATATTTAAACATTTTATAGCACTCTAATTACAGGCTTCAGGTTTATATATAATGTTTTGTGGCAGGGGATTTTCATACCTGAGTTTGGATCTGCAGTTGGAAAATCTAACATTTTATTTCCTTTCGTCTCCTCAATAATTCTATATAAGCTTGATTTGGGCACATTTATAGCACTTGATAAACTTCTAATAAACAACCCTCTTTGACTCAAGGGAAGACCTTTAATTTTCTCCAAGTTTTGAAAAAAATCTTTTCTTCTTCGTTAACATTCTAGTTTATCATCTTTACAAATTGCTGTAACAAAAATTGCAGAACATCATTTCAAGCTTTTTGACTTTTATTTATCATCCGTCGTTTTAGCTCTAGGCACACTTTTAAGCTGGTGTACTTTTGAAAATGTCTTGAAAACTATTCTAACACTGGCTCACTTAATGATAAGCAAATGACGATCGAGTGATGTTTTTTTTTAGTTAGTTAATAAATATAGTAACCTACTATCTTTGTATTTAGACATCCACCAAATATTTATCATATTGATAATCAGGTAAAAAATATACAAATGTGGGACGGAAGGGTATCTTTTACAATTACAGAAATACAGTTATAGTTACAGTGTAGTGCCAAATAATGATATATCGTTGTTGGTTACATTAATTTATTCTTTCTTTATTTCTTAATGTATCTCTTCTTCAATTTTGTAATTATCATTTTATACAGAATTTGCCTTCTTTCCACAAATCTTATCACAATTTAGCTCGACACTTCTTGTTTAGGTACAACTGTTTCAACGCTGAGAGGGTTAAAAAAATAAGGGAAAAGCATAAAATATTTTGTTAACTCTTTAAGTACTTACAATTATCAGAAATCGGAAGATTGAATACCGATGAATACGAAATATAAACAAATTAATAGAGTATTCATCTTTTAACATACACATATCTTTAATATAGTTATTCAGTATCACAATATGTTTTCCTCTTTGAAACTGTAATAAGCAAGCCAATTATTGTGTTATTGATTATATGATTTATCTATTCTAATTAAGATCTGTATTTTGATGTCGAGTCAGAGAAGGTTTAGATTAGGTTTGGGTTAAACTAAAATAAAAATGTGCATACATGTGATAGTGTTAGAGATTTAGTATATTGTGTAAGTATTGCGTGATTAATTTATCACTCTTCCGCTTCTTTCTGATTGTAAGTTTCCGCTGCGTGAAGAATGATAAAGCTCCATTTATAATTAACAGATTGAACATTTTAGGACGTTAAAGTCTGAAAAAAATATGTCAAAGCTTTTGTTTGACTTTGTTTCTCTATTGACGCATTTAAACGTTAAAAACTTGCAATTTGATTAGTCTGGACAGATTGGAGATAACACCACGTTGTTTTTAATACTATGGAGTATTCAGCGCACCATATCACATCCGGTCAAATTTAAAAATTTGATTTAAAATTCTCAGCTCATTGCTATTTAACTTTATGACAAAAAATGTATAATTCTTTTCTTATTATTCGAAAGTTATTTTGTGCATTGTCTAAAGTTTTTGTGCATTTCCTATATTAAATTGTGGTTTACCTATATTTCTTTCATAAAAATATTTTTTTCTTTTTCATAATCAGTATTTGACTGATTATGGTACAAATGCATATACAGGGTGTCCCACGTAACATTCTTCACAATTTTTCAAGTACTTGTGATAATCTGACAAAAAAAATGTTTTGAACAAAAGTTGATCAGTTTTCGATTGGCTATACAGTGCAACAAAAAAGAAAATTTCAAAAAAAATTTTTTTTCAATAATTGTCAAGGTCACCTTTGTTCTTTTCAATGGCACTTTATATTTTTGATTCGATAGTATTTGTAGCTCGTATCTAGACGAATTCAACGACTTAGTATACTTTCGGACGATCTTGGCGGCAAAGAAACGAAAATTTCAACAAAAAATGACACCCATTCGCGTTAAATGATTGTCATTTTTTGTTGAAATTTTCATTTCTTTGCCTTCGAGATCATCCGAAGGTCATGGTGTACTAGGTCGTTGAATTCGTCTAGATACAAGCTACCATATTACCAAGTCAAAGATATAAAGTGCCATTTAAAAAAACGAAGGTGACCTTGACAATTATCGAAAAAAAAAAAAAAAAAAATTTTTTTGAAATTTTCTTTTTATTGCACTGTATAGCCAATCGAAAACTGATCGACTTTTATTGAAAATATTTTTTTGTCAGATTGTCGCAAGTACTTGAAAAATCGTGAAAAGTATTACGTGGGACACCCTGTATATATTTGAAAGCAAAGTGCCATAAAATCAAAAGATTTAAATTTGAAAATTATTTGAATGTCGCAGATTTCAAAGAAGAATTTCAAAGTCTGAATGAAGAACCACTGCTTCGTATAATATGTGCGTTGCAACGTTATAATCGATTGTATAGTTGTTGCTTCCGCTATGAGGTTATTAACGTAACTGGCTGCTATAATTCAAAGTAATTTATTTGAGATTTTCATACATTTCGTCGGCAATCTTCCGTGTAGCATTGCACTTGCGAACAAACATTGCAAAAATAAAAAAATATTGCATATAAAAATATTTATGTTTTAACCTCTCGCGCTGGAATGACGTGCCACGCACGTCGAGAATTTTTCTTGTCCCAAAATTGTAGTATTTTCTCAGTTTCAAGTATATTCGAGCAAAACAAAATAGGCAAAGCAAATAATGAATTTGTTACTTCTCAATAATTTCTATCCAGCGATATCATAACGGCGAATTCAAAAAGAAAGCGACGAATTATTGTACACGGATTTGGTCACTCGTTATGGTCCGCAATCTATTGCCAGCGCAAGTGGTTGTTAAACAAGTTACTAGGAATCTTAATTTATGATTTCATTTTCATTTCGTATTTTTATCAATCTGTATTTATTATCAACTATTATTATTGTAATAATAATTAGCATGTTGGTACTGTGCATACTAATGAACGTATCGTATTATACAGCATTCGGTTGTAAAAGCGATTCAAATGAAAAATGATCAGACTTCGAATTGATTCAGGCTACGTTCAATAGTTGTATACAACTTTGCAACAAAACGTTTACGAACAAACTTCGTACAACGTGTTTTTCTTATTTTCACTTGCTGATCATCATGCTTCTACAATTTTTCTGGACAAACAGGAAACACCTTATATAACAGTATTCACTTTTTATTATGCTATAGCTTAGTATAGTATGACTATCTAATTGTTAAATCTGTTGCATGTTTAATAGTACGATTAACATGTAGAATCTGAATTCATTATCCAATTAATTGCAAGAAGGGGTAACCTTCATTAGCAGTCAGAGCTATTGAATCCACGTGACTAGAATTTTCTGATTGCGTTAATATTTAGAAACTGTACGATTATTAAACGATTTACATTTTTTTTCTTTTTCTAGCTTACCGTCTAGTCATCGCAATTATCGTACTTATTATCGCTTATTATAATAGTTACGACGTAGATTTATTTTACGTAGATGATATTTTATGAAAGGGAACTGAAATTTTAAATAACAGTTTTAAGCTAAGATAACAAAATATAGAAAAAATTTCTGAAATAAAATAGGAACGTATGAAAATATTTATAAGTGTTTTAACATGAAGTATCTATAACATAGCTTAATAAAAAGTAAATAATTTATAATTTAATTTAGCATAATAATAGTATAAATAATTTATAAATGGTTTGATACAAAATATTTATAAATAGACTTTTATGAAAAACAATAAATCGTATTGATTAATTATATTAAAAATACATGATTTCGTTTAAATAAATTCATTTGAAAAAAGAGATTATATCAAATCACATATACATATGTTTGTATCTTTTCTAAAATCATTTCATTTTTGTTTGAATCAATTGAACTGTTCACGTCGCCAAATCGATTAATTTCACAAAATAAAAAGAATAGAAAAATTGCTGAAACACGTTCTAGAATGTATTATCATAAACTTTAGTCTTTTTTTTTAATTTGTGCTTATAATACAAAAAAATACTGCAAACGGTCTTTTTGTTTTGATTATGCATTGTTGTAGAAAATCTCTTTTAAAGTTTAACATATTGAAGAAAATTCGTTTGCTATAAAGTAACAATCCTCTAAAGTTTCAAAATCCAAAACTTTAAAAGCTTGTTCATTTTAGATAATACAAAATTGCAAGATACAAAATAATATTTATATACATAGCATATTTTGTTATAATTAGGCCAAAATTTTCAATTATTTTTAATTATTCTCGCCAAATTACTAATATATTACAAATAAATACGATGCCTTTTGAACCTACTCAGTGGAAACAAAAATTTTAGCCAGCTAAATCGTTTAAATATCCCACTGTGTGATGTGTCTCATTGTCATTCATAAAATTGGATAAAAAATATCCATATATTCGAAAAAAAATTGTCGATATTCTAAACTGTTATAGCTTCACGGGGAAAAAAGTATGCAACAATTCACTTGGTCTCATCTCAGAGCACAAAGTTCTACTTTAACAACCTCATTTCCCCTTTTTTTTTTCAAAATTTTAAGGTTTGCGAAAAAGAATATTTTTTTCAAAAATTGTAAAAAATCAGTTGTTTGTAAAAGAATTTTTTGTTGTGGCAAGATCCACCATTATCTCAAAATAGAGCTTAAAAAGTACGAATATATTCCCTTTTTCTATCATGCATAGAAACATTTAAAAGTAAAAGTCCGTGGCCTATTTAAATTTCTTTTGTTTCAATTGCATAATAAAATTAATTGAATTTTGAAAAGTATAATATAATATTTAGGATAATATAATCTATATAATAGTATATATCTATAATGTCTATAATTTTTAATATAATCTATATAATATTAATCTATAATACGTGGTATATAAAATTAATTGAATTAAAAGTAAACAGCAGGATGGAACAATGAAACGAACTATGTATTTTGAGAGATGTCTATATTTCTCCTTTTGTCATTTTTCCTCCTTAGCAGTTGTTCGAGAAAGAGAGGGGGCTGGGGAATCCTTGCGGCTCGCGATGTAAAACTTCCCCTTCATCCGCCAGCTGCGAGCAAACTGCGTCCATAAATAATTCGTAATTTGTAAACCCTAGTTTCTTTCAGCCAGTGTCATTCTGTCTCTTTTTTTCCGGAAATAATGGCAAACTGTGTGTCGCTGCACGGTGATTGATCACAGAAATTGCGTCGATTTTTAATCAATTTTACACTTCACTGCGTGTAAAAACGTATTCAATTCAGAATTAGTTCAGTATTTTTCATATTTGTCATCTAATAAATATCGCATTGCCAGCGTATTTCGTTTTCCACATTCAACATGTTTCACTCATGTGTTTGCATCAAGGGGAGATTCTTCTGTAATTCTTGCAAAATTTTATAATTTTCGTACATTTTTTAATACCAGAACTGACTTATATTTTAGTATTTTCTTTGCCATTATTATATTTATTATTTAATTTATTAAATTTATTTTGTAGATTGAATTTTTATATTTTAGAAATATTAAATATTTTATATATTAATAATTTTAAATTTATTTGTGTAATTTTATCTTTTTTAGTAAAAATTCCAATATATATGATTCATTCGTGGATGACTATTAAAAGCTCATGTTAAAGCTCCTTTTTTTAGTTTTTTAGTTAATAATTTTAGCTTCAGTTGTGTTAAAATTAGGAGCATATGGAATATTACGAATTATACATATAATAAAATTTATATGTAATAAATTTTATTTATATTTAATAATAATTAATTTATTTGGAATATTATTTTTAAAAATTATACATGTTTGTATCAATTAGATATAAAATTAATTGTTGCTATTTTTTCAATTGTTCTAACGGGGATTATATTAATAAGAATAATATTAATAACAAAATTAAGATTATACGAAAGATTTTTATTTTATAATAATTAGACATGGATTTCCAGTAAATTTGTATTTTTTTAATTTAATGGTTTATTTAAATAGTTTAATAAAAATATTGACTTGTGATTTCAAAAATCTAAAATTATTTTAAATCATTACAAAAAATATTGATTTTTAGAATTATATTATTTCTTGTAAGTTTAAATATAATATTTTTAAAATATATGTTTTATTATTTAATTATGAAATAATTTTAGAATGAAATATTGTTAGACTAAATTCAATAAAAATAGATATATTTTTAATTATAGATTATGAAACTTTATGATTTATTTATTTAGTAATATTTATTTCTTCGATAAACCAAAGTATAATATTTGTGGCAAAGAAATTAAAGTGCAAGATACAAGAAGAAATTAATAACACGATAAAGAACACAAACTTCTGTTAATATATTTTAAGAATCACTCGAGTATTTAAAAATATGCTGTTATAAATGGATAAAACTTCCATAGAAAATTATAAATTGGTCATTTCGACCACTCTGGTAGTTCTAGTAGTGGTGAAAGGTTACGATTAACATTATACATGTTATACTTTCATGTGATCAGTTGCATTAAACCATATGTATAGTTTCTATTTCGGTGGAGAAAATGCGACGTGCATGCTACAATGAAAAAAAATGTAGCGTGTAAAATTCTCGTGAAATCCTGGCCTAAAACTCCGGAAGAGAGAATAAGGCAACAGCGAGCCATCGCATTTTACAATCGTCACGTTATACAATGCACCACTTACGTCACCGTATACTGCACAAATACAAGGCTGCTATTTACCTCGCTTCACTTGCTCGTATCGTCATACTGTGGATTAGCGTTATTCATAATCGCTTTCAAAGAGAGTTCTTTAATTTAATTGGCAATTACGTTGTTTGATATGTAACCGGCGCAACCGCATCTCCTTCCGGTCGAATCTACCTATAACGCAGAGTTAACTTTAAGATCATTGGAGAAATTGTGGATGACATTATGTGAGAACTTGAAGATTAATTAGAGAAAAGCTTTTGTTGCAAAACTTTACGTAAGCAACTTTACAGAAGCATTAACTTTTCTGTTGTATTCAGGCATAATACTGCGTCGTTGATTGCAACAAACGAAGTTATAAATATTACAAACAGCAACTTTACAGGAACATTGACTTTTTCTTGTGTTTAACCTCTTGCGCTAGTATGACGCGCCACGCACGTCGAGAATATTTGGCCCAAAATTACAATATTTTCTCAGTTTTAAATATATTGAGATATAACCTAGGTGAAACAGACAATAAATTTATTACTTCTTAGTAATTTCCGATTAATTCAAAAAGAAAACGAATCATTGTATTGTATTGTACAATTTGGTCACTCGTTATGGTCTGCGAACCAGTTACGCAAGAGGTTAAGTGTAATATTAATAACGTCTTACATTGTTAATAAACAATAATACTCGAAAGATACGTACCATTAAATTTATAATGTCAAAAATATTTCTGCGCATATTTCGGAAATCGAGCGACTGTAACGTGTACAAAAAAGTTGCTCGGAATGACGATGATCGTGACAACACACGCTTGGTTAAATTTACATACTTAAATTGCAAATGGGAAACTATTGAATAACGCAAATGGAAGGTACAAATGTGCTATAATTCTGTTGGTTTTTCTACGAATATTACCTTGTTTATACTAACAGGTTTTTTTCTTTCTCTGCGACGTCACATCGTGTACAATTTACTTACATTTCGAGGATTCCAACTCGAGCTAAACACTTTACCGACCGGTAGCCTGTTAATTGACTACTATTTACCGCTACCGGTCGGTAAAAGTGTTTGTTCAGGAGCTAACGCAGTTAATTCTTGCAAGCAGAGCAGCCAATTCCAAAAATTGACTCTAGCAATAATTGAACAAATTTAGAAAATAAATATACCGAGAGTAAGCGAAATAGACTCAATTTATCGAAGAAGAATGTGGACGAGAGTTCTGCAAGTTAAACAGCTATAACTTTATTTTTCATTTCTGGAGTTATCAAAAACACGAGTTGTTACTTGTAATTAAAATTAAAAGTTTTACTGAGAGCAAAGTTTTATACATTTATTTGATATCGTTATATCGCTTTAGTTGTAATTATGTGCATAGAATGTACATGAATACACAGATTATAGATTGTTTGTATATATACGTCTAATGTTACATATCAAGATTAATGGAGTTTGTACTTGTGATTACTAATTAGTTCCAATGTATACGCCGTTATTGGTCTGGCTGTAAGCACAGCTTTTTCTACTGTAATTTGAGCGTCGTTACTATGGACATGTGCATATAAAATTCCTCATACGCGTTGAAACATACTGTTAGGTTCTACGATAATTTAATAAACTACTTTGTTTTGAATTTAATTGCAAGATAAGTTAGGTTAGGTTAGATTTGTTTAATTTGGAATGTGAAAAACATGGGCGTCATGTTTTAAAGTTTGAAGTACACAAACAATAAATTAATAACATCTTTTGCAATTAGTATACTGCTGGTAAAGAATAATCCGATATTTTAAGGTATATGTTTGTTAAATTGAGAAATAGGTTACTCGATGCGTCGAAACTTTGAAACTGGTCAAATTTGACCGATTTGGATTATTTTAAAAATCAGAGTCAATTGAGCCAAAGTGAATATACAATGCGAAAGCAGGATCTTTGAATATTATATAAACCGATCTTAAATCTTTAGCTACATAAAAAGTTTTTTTTGTTTCCTGATATAATAGATATACATACAATTACCCAGTTCTTTATATATATCGGAGACCGAAGAAAAAAAAAAGACACCTGTTGCTAGCGGATAATTCGTTCAGATGATAGAACGTATTGCTGTACCCCCAAAAGCTGTTTATAATTTTAGCTCAATTATCAGTTTACCTTCACATGCAATACAATTTCTCGATTAATAAATACATTTTGATGAATCATCGAAGTATGAAAAATAAAATTTATACAGGATATTTCCAACCTAATAACACAAAGGAAAAAAGATGTGATTCGAAAATTTTTTTATTTAAGGCCACGTTTTCGAGAAAATCGAGTTTAATTCATGTCAAATCAAGATCGTGTAAAAGGAGTTCATGTAAAAACCGAACTGGGTGTGTCGATCTTTTAAATTTCTTTCTTCATTAACAAATGAGATCTTATTACACAGGATTAATTTTTTATGAATAATTTCTTACTTACCTACTGACGATCAATAGTTTAAAACTGTTATATGTTTAAAAAAATCTTTCATTTTTTTTAAACGATTCTATTTAAGATTTTAAAAAGAAGAAAAATCACAATTTGTAACTACAATCAATACAGCGTTTACTATTCTAGCCATTTTTTCAATTAATTTATTTAAATTTTCAAATCACATATAGCTTCAACGGTGATATAAAATCTCCATTAATTGTTTTTGCGAAATTGGAGCATGGTTCTAAATTTGTTTGTCAAACTTTTCCTACGACAACTCAAGTGAATGAAGATCAAACCGATTATTGATGCTTGCTCAAATTTTTTCATCTTCTACGTACACAACTTGGAGGAATACTTTGGAATCGTTATCCTGTTGCAACAAATTTAAAAGCAAAAATACTTGATAAAAATTCTAAATTAATAGAAAGTCAACCGAAAGTTTTAAATCAACACAAGTGGTTTCAACGTTCAGTTTCAACGCGTACGTAGGAAAAAGGAAACAATATATTTACACGATGATTAAGCGAGCGCCCTGACGCAATCGAAGGTAACTGTATACGACGAAACTTTGTAAAGAAAAGTCGCCTCTGGTGAGAAGAATTCGTTGGAAACCGTGTGGCAATACGCTTCGTTGGAAGCGTGTTTGGAAACAAAGCGGGGATCGCTGAGTGTTTACTTTTCGAGATTACGTTTAACCTAACGATCAAAGGTGTGAAATATAAAGTAATTCCGTCTCTAGCCGAGCTGGTTTCGGATCATTGGCTCGTACACGCGTACTCTGTACATAACGGAAACGATAGATTGCTCGATGCCAGTGTTAAGTCTGGTAGAGGACACGTGGTGCAATCGAAAGGCAAATTTGAAAGACCTTGTGAAAAAAGCTATTGCGTTAGAACCATGACGAAAGAAGGTTAAAGCGTGGATCGACTTCTTTCGGCAAAAGGAAGTCAAATATTTAAATACCAACAATAGCGACAACATGTAAATTAATACAATCAATTCTTATTACTGTATATTCTAATGTACATACAGCAATATGAAAAAATATTTTTAATCGAAGATTATTTCATATTTAACATGTCGAATGCCACGCTGATTTTGCACGTCTGGTCCAAGGCGCCAACATGAATTTGTTATGACAATATAAATTAATACAATTAATTTATTTATGTTATATTATATTAATTCATATTATTTTAACGTTAATGCTTTAAGTACTGATAGTATAATAATATGCTGGTAAATACGAACATGCAAAAATATTTTTCAGTTGAAATTTTAATCGAAGATTATTAAATTGTTTAGAAATTAAAATTACAAACATTATTTACAATAAAAAATTTTTATCTGTCACGCAATAAATTTCTGACAATCCAAATTCGTTTAGTGAACAAGTTCAGAATCACAATCGGTCTCCGGTCAAAGTAAATTTTCGATTATATTCTACCGGAAATGCCAATTTCTCCATTATCTACAGTATATAGGTGTCTAACCATAGATGTCGGAACATGGTAAAAATAATGATCGATCTGTATACCGGTCGATTTCGTAAAGAACGCAGTGGTGCCCTTATTAAACTAATGGAACCTGGGTTTCGAAACCGTGTCAGGTTTCGACATGCGAGATGAACGGCCGAACGAACAAAGTTTCAAAAGTAGCCAAGATTTCGTCTGCGGTCTGCCCTCTTATCGACCCATTTTATGAAGGCACAAAAATCAAATGGACACGTGCTCGTTCGTTTGTTCAGTTACGTAAAGTCAGTTCCATTTTTTTTTTATTTTTTTTTTTTTTTTTTTTTTTGTATTTAACTTTTATACACACAAGCAAAGCATGCATGGTCGTGTGAATTCCGTGCATTTAATTTTTATTAACCCTGAGGGGATTTGTATAAAACAAAATTGAACTATTTAATAGATTAAAATTCTTAGATTGATTGATTGATTGATTAATGAGTACTATATTTCTAGTTTAGCGATTTTTCTCAATTTTGGCTGTTTCGCTACCATTTCTTTATTAGAAAAAGCTTATTTTATCACTGAAACTGTTACTTTCTTACTTCTTAGTTCTTGTTACTTTTTAAAGTAACAAGTTGTTTTTTTTAAGTCGTATAAAAAAAAATATGAGACAAAATTAGGAAAAACTGTTAAACTAGAAATTTATCAGTGAGATTAATAAATGATTAATTTTATCAATTAACATTATCAATCGACAGTTATTAATCGTTAGTCGTTACGTCGAATTTGATTACAATTTTATTTAAATTGAAGATATACTTTGAAATAAAGCTTTAGGATTGAGATATTTCATCGTACATGCATGTTCCTAATTTACACGATCGCGACCCATGTGACTAGCTGCAAGCCTAATTAAATTCAAAATTTGTTAAATGAACGAGCAATAATAAAAAATTTTATTTCGTTGCATTAGGCATTAATATTATCCCACTGATTATTGTATCATCTCTCTATATGTTACATATTCCAAAGGATTTCAATCTGTTGAATCTTTGGCTTTTATTTCAGTAACTTAAAACGTATAATTGTATGATAGTAACGAAAAAAGTCTTTGCCATACTACACAGAAATAAAGAAAATAATGTAATACTTTTTTAACAATCAGTTCTGAACATATACCTTTCTTCGCCATACAAAGCTCGACAGTCGACCCACTTTTTTTTTCTTCTCCATACACACACACACACACACACACTTCCTCTCATCACTCATACCAACCTCTCAATACATAAAATTGTGCATGAATTACCATGTCATCCAACACAATCTCTAGCCACAAGAAAACTACTAGTTTCACTAGAAAAAGAATTTCAGTAGTCAATCGTTAACGAGATATTTAACTGATGGTTAAAACTGCAAGAAATTTAATCGCCAATAATTGACGATTGATGTAAGAATTTAATCTTTAATCGTAATTAACGATTGAAATTGGTCGTAACTAACAATCAAAATAGAAATTTAATCGTTATTTATGATCAACTAAAATTGGAACATAATAAGCGATTAAAGATTGTAGGAAAAATTTAATCGTTGATTAAATTTTTTAGTTTATATTATAATAGGCTAAGTAATTTTTTGAAGCTAGTCGAGAAGAATAAATAAAATAGAATTAGATATAATATATAATATTAAAAATGAAATGAAATAAAATTAGAACACGAACTCGGTATATTTATTCCACTCGTGTCTTTCTCCAGTTTAAATTTATCACTCTAAAGAAAAATTGAATTAACTACTGAAACCATTTTACTTAAATCAATATTCGCATAGTAGATATGTATTACTTCAAATCGCTTTCATTCAACTAGCTTGAAATGTTTCTCCAAGTTTTTCCGTCGAAATTAAAATTATTAAAAGAAAAGAAAATGTAGAGAGAGAGAGAGAGAGAGAGAGAGAGAGAGAGAGAGAGAGAAAGAAAGAGGTCAAGATGATATTTGGGAAAACAGCGAAGAGGTGAAACAGTGCATTAAAAAACCAATAAGAACAGAGAAGTAAAAAATATCATTATTACTGTTCCCTGTTAAAAAAGTATCATGCGAAATTGTTTAACTTTTAATTGTATTAAAACCAAAGGTATATATTATTATATTATTACATTCGGACATATCATGTATTATATTAGTTTTATTATATTTATTACACATTATATTTTATATAGTTATATAGTTTAGTATATTAGTTTTATTACATATTATATTATTATGTACATGGAATGAATGTCCGATTTTTAAACACTGAAGTCACTTGTCAAACTTTTGATCAGATAAGCCTATTTGAATTAAGTTCTGCGCAAACTTGTTTAATGGAAACAGAATTATCATTTCTCGAACGAGTTTGAGCTCTTTGCAAAATATCCATCAATCAAACAGAATAATTTCTGGATTATCTAGTATTTCTCGTTTCTGTGTAATAAGAGTTTTTGCAGAAAAATATATTCTGTCAGTTTATGTGTACATGAAGATTTGTGAACTCGTCTCGGTTTTATTTCTGCATACATTGATTTGTTAAACGGCGAGTTCGATTTTAATTAATTTAACCTTAGGCATTGGAAAGGAAAACTCACTGCGCCTTTGATATCGCATACAATTTTGCTTAGAGCCTTGAACGTTGACCATGATTGAATTGAGTCAAGGATTTGTGACCATGAATGTACAGTAATTTTTAAGATCCAAAAGAAAACAACCGACATGTCAACCAGTGTAACAAATATGTAGATTGTATATTTTTATACAATTTTGAAATAGATTTAATTATCTCTTCAATAATAAAAATTCAATGATTTGATTTAATAGACAATATGTATAATCCATCCACATTGAATGAAGGAGCATATGATGTGGACAAATGTTGCTTATAATTGTAAATAGGAAGAAAACAAACACTATAAATATGATTTTGAAAATATAATATGCAACATTTGAAATATTAAAAAATCATTTATTACTGTAGAAAATAAAATATTGAATTTATGATTGATGAACTATTCAGTTTAAATTCAACTGCTAACATTGAAATGTTGATCATTTCAACACAAGAAACATGTTTTGTACAGATAATTATATGATTCAAAGAACGTAAAAATGTGTGTATATATATATATACAATTTTTTGATAGAAAAAACGAAACTTTCAAAGTTACTTAATTCATTCGTAAAGAATAATCAACCACATAGTACGCATTATTTGCATCGTTACACAATCTAATAAAATTTATATAAGAACTGTCAAAATTAATCAAATTCAACAAGTTGCCAATTTTTCACTCTCAAAGGTCAAAAAAGTATTTAAAGCGTGGACTTTGTTAAAAATTGTTCTTTCATGATCAATGAGAATAGATAGAAAAATAGTTTTTGAAAATGAAAGTTTCAGTTTGAATAAAAAATAAACATTTTTCTATAATTCAAATAAGATAATTCGTAACAATATTAAATAATTATTATAATACATAGTAGGATGTGCATTTCAAAATTTTTACTAACATAAAAAGATAGAATCTAAAAAAACTTGTTTCACCAACTATTGTTATAAATACCATTATGTCTGTTTTATCGACTGAAACAATCCTTCGCAATCGCATTACTACATTCTAAAAATCGTAGTTACTTTCTGATGTAAATCTCGCGAAAATTAACAAAGAGAACCGAAGTAAATCTCTCTCGTTGATAACTGTTATGACCAATCGAATGTTATTCTATAGCTTTCTTCATTCTGGTTGTAATAGTTACAGTTCCTGGTTCATATTCTGAACATATTCACAGTTACTGTGCTAAGCTTGTTTGTGTTTCTCTTTGGAACGAACAGTTACGAAGCCAAAGACACTAGTGAATACAAATATGATATTTGAAAGGTACAGTTTCAAAACTCTCTGTGTTCATTTTTTAAAAAAGTATTGACACACGTATTGCAATCTCTTTTCTTGGCATTTTCTGATTTTACTATATCAAAGACCTGACTTAACCTCTTGCGCTGGAATGACGTGCCACGCACGTCGAGAATTTTTTGTCCCAAGATTGCAATATTTCCTCAGTTTTAAGTATATTTGAGTATAACCCAGGCAAAACAAATAATAAATTTATTACTTTTCAGTAATTTCTATCCAGTGATATCATACCGACGAGTTCAAAAAGAAAACGACGAATTATTGTATACGGTTTGGTCACTCGTTATGGTCCGTGAATCAGTTGCCAGCGCAACTGGTTAAAAATCTGAAAACTGATTTCAAGTCTGTTGAAAATGTAGATTATAAATCGGAATTATTGTCAAAAACTGTCCACACTGAGTTCAATTCGATAGGACGCTATCGTGTGTCTTGAAGAAATATTTAAATATTTTAAGTAAACGTGGAACTCTCATCAATCATAATTGACTGCAAAAATGATAAACACAAAAACATTTAAATCTCAAATGCTTGGCGTCTTAAAGTCAATTTATCAAAACGTATTTGCAAAGAGCAAAGAGCACGCAGAAGGGGAAAAAAACGTCGCATTTATGCAAATTATTAAAACTGATGCACCAAGGAGTAAAATGAAAAGTGAAAAGTTGTCTGATGTTGATGAGCTTCTTAAAAAATATTGCGATAATGATTGGCGATATACTGGTAATTTGATATATAATGAATATCCTAATTTTGAAGATGAATAACTGTGCGAAGAAAAAAAAAGGAAGAAAATTTAACTTAATAAATTTTGTTGAATATAGAAATATATATTATATTCTTCTCGTTGTAATTTAAATGAACGAACAAAAATTTGACTGTAGTAATTAACTCTTATCATCATTTATTTTTCTTGTCATCGAATTTATTCTGAAATTATAGGTTATGTCGTAGGTTATGGAATTAGGTTAAGTCGTTTAAAATATAAATTTAAACAAAGATATATTGTAGATAAATAGAATGTATTATTACATGTCTAGATTTCATCTAATGACTCATAAAATACAATATATGCTTAGAGTAATCGTTATTATTAGTATAATTTTCGCATAACTGTATGCTTTAAGAAAGTTAATTGGTTTATTGGTTAATTGATTTGGTAAGTGAAAATAAAAAGGAAATATAATACAGTCAAATTCAACTTTTAAAAAAAATTTTATTGCAGATTTTTAGAAAAAAATTAATGATGATAGTTCCGTTATTGTTACAATTATTATTATTGTGAGTGTGGTTAAATTGAAATGTCATCAACGTAAATAATAATAATGTCCTCTTCATCACGTACATTCGAGGTTCCATCATTGTTCTTCAATTTCTATAATAATCATATTTACTAGGAAAGTTCATATTAATAATCATATTATAATATTATAATTATTATATTACATTATTATGTTATTATATTATGTTAATTATAATTATATTAATAATCATATTTACTTTGAAAGAAAAAAGTAACACATTTTACGATACTTGAACGCTGATGTGCGCCGGATAAAATTTATCTAGAAATGGATTAACAAGCTGAGAACGATGATCAACGAAATATATCGTCGAACGACGGAGAAAATCAACGTGATTCTAAAAAAGAAAATACGGGTATACGCGCATTAGCAAAGTATAGTTGGTTCGAGTCCGAGGGATCCGGATATTTGTATTGTCCGCTCTCTGCGGATATCCGTATTAATCGGTCAATGCTAACGTACAATTATCTAGCACAATGGCAGATATTGTGCGCGTTATTCAGAACTTACCACAACCGCGCACCAGTCATTTCTTAACCTCTTGCGCTGGAATGACGCGTCACGCACGTCGAGAATATTTGGCCCAAAATTGCAATATTTTCTCAGTTTTAAGTATGTTGAGATACAACTCAGGCGAAACAAATAATAAATTTATTACTTCTTAATAATTTCTATCCAGATGATATACCGATGAATTAAAAAAAAAGACGAATTATTATATACGGTATATGGTCGGTCACTCGTTATGGTCCGCGAACCCCAGTTACTAGCGTAAGAGGTTAAGCTGCGTGCATGAGCTTCTCCTCCCTGCTTCGTCATTATATTTTGCGCGCGACAATTCATTCAGAATGGAGGAATTTATATCCAGTGTAGCCAAAGGAGAATTATAATTCACTGTATTTGCTTGATTTTCTTTTGGAAGAATTAAATTTTTGTAGTAATTCGTAATTAGTAATAGATTTCTGTTGAGATTAAAAGGAATAATTAAAAAAAAGAAAAAAAGGAACTCCACAGGAACTATTACATAATTATACTTGAAAAAATAGTAATGATCTTCGTAATCTCCTACACGCGTTTATCTAGAGGCAACAAATAATAAGTATACCAAATTGTTGCACTCTCAAAACAGAAAAAAATGCACTAGAGGCATTTTTTAAATGACGAGATAATTGTATTTGTAAATTAAACACCCTGTATATTGTATCACAAAATATGTATACGCGATAATCCAAAACAAATGTCGAATATTATTGCGCTGGCAACTGATTGCGGACCATAACGAGTGACCAAACCGTATACAATAATTCGTCGCTTTCTTTTTGAACTCGTCGGTATGATATCACCGGAAATGGAAATTGTTAAGAAGTAAAAAATTTTATCATTTGTTTTGCCTGGGTATTATCATTAAATATACTCAAAACTGAGAAAATATCAATGTAATATTAAAATAACCTATAAGAGGTTAAAAATAAAAGTGTCTCAAGCCTTTGGAGCGGAGACTAATTCCATCGTACAGCGCAGAGTACAAGCGTGAATCAGAA
The DNA here is from genome assembly GCA_036937485.2 of Tetragonisca angustula. Lineage (NCBI taxonomy): Eukaryota > Metazoa > Arthropoda > Insecta > Hymenoptera > Apidae > Tetragonisca > Tetragonisca angustula. The sequence goes on from JAWNGG020000041.1 coordinate 750,111, forward strand.
AATTATTTGTCCTTCCTCGCGAGATTATGCGTGTGTATGTATTTCCTAATCAGTATGTACCGGAGGAAGGTAGCGAATGACGCAACGATTCTTCTAAATTTCAGGCGTTGACCGTGGGCGACAAAGGTTGCGAGGCACTGCTACAGGCTCACCTACGACTGGAAGGCACCGGGGCAGCGAGCGGTGTCGCAGGCGTGGTAGAAGCATCTGGAGGTCGGCGCTATCTCCTGCTGGAGGGCCACCACGGTGACCTGCACGCGTACGTGAGGGCGCGTAGGAGACTGCGGGAACCGGAGGCGAGGCGACTCTTCCGGCAAGCGGCCAGGGCTGTAGCCACCTGCCATGAGTACGGGGTCGTGCTCCGAGATTTGAAACTCAGGAAATTCGTTTTCGCCGATGAAACAAGGTAAACCAGAAAAAATCTGTTTTCAGAGCAAATGTCTCCATGATTTGAAAATTAACACTTTTTTCGAAAATTGAGAAAAGAAAACGTGTTTGAGAAAGTTAACATTTTTCGTGCAAATCTGACACCGATTTTTTTTTTATTACGAACAGATAATGATAGTAACAACAAGCGTGTTATAAAAATCATACATTATTAGAGATATTAGAAACAATTTTTATTTATGGTAATTCTTGAAACATTTTCCCAGGCACAAACCAAGGATTATTTTCGCAAGTGGAACAAAAGTAATTAGTAGCTTTGCGGCATTGTCTGCAGTTTTCTCTTCGTACTTTGTTATTTTGTCCTCTAGGCAACATTTCTTATAGATGTTCCGATATTTTCGAAGTGGTTGGCAAATTATCCTGGGAATTTCTAAATATTTCGATATTTCAGATAATTTTCAGACGATAGTCAATCTCTTGCCCTAGAATGACGTGCCACGCACGTCGAGAATTTTTCGTTCCAAAATTGTAATATTTTCTTTTCAGTTTTAAGTATATTTGAGTAAAACAAAATAGGCAAAACAAGTAGTAAATTTATTACTTCTCAATAATCTTTATCTCCGGTGATATCATACCGACGAGTTCAAAAAGAAAGCGACGAATTATTGTGTACGGTTTGGTCACTCGTTATGGTCCGCAATCAGTTGCCAGCGCAAGTGGTTAAAATTAAATGCAGTTGTTGAAGGCAAAACATCCTCGCGACTTATTTTGCTAAGTCCTAGCAGCCGTTTAAACTTTTATTTTGCTTAAAAACGATCTTATTTCCATGATTAGTTATTCGGTAATGACTCACAATATGAATTCATGATCGTTACACCAGGTGTGTGATCGGCCTCGAATGGGTTATCTAATCAATTTCTGGACAGGAAATAGTCGTGTCGTTTACAAGCTTAAGTTATATCTAGAAACTTCGTTTCGGGGCACTCAAACCTATATTTATATTTATATTTTGTTTATATTTATCAGTTACTAACATATTGTGCCTAAAAATTTGAAAAAATTTCTTAGCGCTCCAAAACCAAGTTCCAAACTTAAATCTAAATTGAGAAAGTATTCATCATATTAGTCTTTTATAAGAAAAGACAGAATTGAAGTAACAGCAATTACTATGCAATAATAAAATATCTTTTTGATAATTTCTGTAGATTTTACCATTATTTCAAAATTACGATTTGCTTGTATCCATTTGGTTGAAAACAAAAATCAATCGCACGAATATTTACAAAGCATCTCGCACCGAACGTGACTCAAATATTATTTATTCAAGTTGCAAGTGAATCCTTCGTTGATCGTCGTTGATTTCGTCGTAGGTTTTTCTTGCCTGAGTTCTGAATCACGAAGAATTCTCGAAACTCTTCGAAGCTCTTTCGGGTTTCGAGAGATTTCGAGTATCCCTAATACATTAGTCCAGAGGAGAAGGTGGTAAAGTGACAAACTAACTGTTAACGTGATACGACTGTTACCGATACGATGCACGATATACGCCCACGTATCCGTTGGTGTGGCATTCTCAGTGCAAGTAAGAGGGCACACACGTTGCTGCACAGCCATGAAAAACCAGTTCGTATTCGTTTCATTTCCATATTCGCCTGTAACTCTTTTGCACCATCGGTTACACCAGGAGGCATATCTTAGAAAAGAAGTACTATACCTCTACGCACGCCTACATAAATTAATTTCCCCTTCACTGACCGATACACATTATGCCGACACAAAATACGCAACCCTTTTGCACGCTTAATCAATTCCGTTCCATTTCCTTTCTTGTTTTTCATTCCAACCTGATTATTTATTGCAATTGAAAATTGCAATTCGACAAGTTGCTGTTGCCATTGCATCTCTAGCATTTTAATCATGTTACGAATGCGATTACATTAAATTCTCTAATGCTCTTTGTCGTTTGCACGTATGTGAATGGATTCTGTTTGTGATATATATTTTGCAACAGCTTGTAATAATATCAATATATTGGATGTTATTAAATATAATTATAATAACTACTTAATGTAATATACATTACAATATGTACATTAATTTTTTGTACATTTAATTGAAAGATGTTAATTTTAATTATACTTTAATTCAAGTGTATAAATATTGTTTAATAGGATTATTTTTTTATATTAATATACTTGATTAAATTATGAAATAATAATGTAATTGCATTCAATATTTTTATATATTAAATTTAGCTAATAGTAATTAATATGTAATTAAAATATATATATATATATTAAATTTTAATTATTTTTTTAATATTTATGTATTTAATTAAAATTATAAAACACTGTTGATAGGTTGGTGCATCATGTTGTAGCATTAGTGTTAAAAATCAGGATAAGTCTTCGATCACATTATTTTTTAGTTTAGAGCGTTGGAAAGATTTTCGATGGTGGAATTTTCACATTACCCTACTATCTTTCTCTTTTTTTAAATTGTGATTGAAAAATTGAAAACGGTGGCTACAGTATTCTTAATCTTTGACGTTCGATCCGATTCTTTATCTCACGCTGAGACGTAAATTTTAAATGTTCAAGAAATTATGTCACATGAGAGCGAAAAACACTTATCTACAGAAGAAAGAATAGTAATGTCTCTTATTATCAGTATGTGCTTGTAATTATTAGATCGTAGAATAAAATTTTAATTCAGCAAGATTGATTTTTTAATCTAGTCTCTCAGTGACTTTTCAATCAAACTGCCAATTTAAATTGTGATAAATGACATGATTGTTTAAAGTAGATGTTACTCGTGTAAAGATCTTCGTTCGTGAAATAACTAAATATATTTATAGTTGATAATTTATAATTGTTGACTTTTGCATGGTTTTAAATGAGTGTTCCATTCTGCTCTACTGCTTGATCGAAGCGAATATTTTAATATTTTTGGAAAATGTTTTTTTTGCTTCCTGTTCTACTCTTTCGTTTTTTGCCTCAAGTACTTTTCTTGACAAAATACGGAGACTCTGTTGAGACAAAACAAGATTTTCGATTTTTTAAGATTATAAAATTGCATACTTACATTACATACTTCAGAAATTGTACTGTGGATAAAACCAAGGGCCATAACTGTTACAACCAAAATGTTTTAACTGTAATAATAGTTATTACAACAATATTATATTATTCGCACTTCGTAACTACCGAAAATTAATTATAGTTGCTTCATAACAATTACAAGTAAAGGAAATTTCGGTCGTTCGTAACCAGTTGTCGATAAAGAAAATTATATTTCAATCACGTATAATAGTTATAATAGTTACAGACAACGAAAAGATTGTTTCGGTTCAATTAATATTACACGAGTTTCTAGTAGTTAGAACTTTCTTGTTTCTATAATTAAAATTATACATTGGAATTGAAATTTGGTATGAATTTTATTGGTTTCGGTTGAATTCAATATAAATTGTTTACGAGCAATTGAAATATAATTTCTTTCATCGATAATTGTCGATAACCAAGAACAATCGAAATAAATTTTTCTCGTCGATAACTATTGTAAACAACTGAGATGGTCGATAATGATTATCAGCGGAGCAAAACATTTCTAGTCGCTTGTAATTGTTATTCGCAACTGAAACGTATCAAATTTTCGAAAAACTTTTAATACCCTCAATGAAAAATAAAACAAACATGTTTCACTTGCCGATTTTTTTTTTTTTTTTTTATAAAAAATTTTTATCGGACAGTTATTTTTGGTCCCTGACGGGGACCAAACTCTTGCCCGCAGAGAGATGGCATTTCAACAATGCACTGTATTGTATATATAGAATTGCACAATGTACACATATACGTGTTAGATGGAATGAATTTGCGGAACGAATGGCTCGCGCCACGCCAGACCGCACCAGACCACATCATAGTGCCACACCATGGCGAGCTATTCGCAAGGCGTGTTCCTGCGGCTGAATGCGACTGTCGCGCGCGCTAGATACTGCATATACAGGGTGGTCCACGCAACTTGTGCACCTCTTGTGACTTCCAAACTGTGCGTTGCACAAAAAAATTTTGTATACAAAAGTTGCATGGTTTAAAAGGTTGCACTTATGTAGTGCGCTTATGTTTTTTTTTTATAGATGGAAACGTTTTGAAGATTTGAAGGTCAACTTTGTTTTTTTAAATGGAATACTATATTTTTTATATCAAAATATGGAAGAATTCAAAGTAAAAAAGTATTAACCTTTAATTAGCCTTAAACCTAATCCCGTTATCATCAGGTACACGTCGCTGTCCTGCGAAAATCTGATAAGGTTGAATCTCCAACTTGATATTACGTGAAAATTTTCAAGAAATAAAGTGAAATTACTCGTTAGTTATCAAGTTTAGGGCTAATAAAGATCAATACTTTTTTTACTCAGAATTCGATATTCTTCCATATTTTGATATAAAAAAATATAGTATTCCATTTAAGAAAACAAAGCTGACCTTCAAATCTCCAAAACGCCGCCACCTATAAAAAACATAAATGCACTACATGGTGTATCCCTTTAAACCATGCAACTTTTGTATACAAAATTTTTTTGTGCAACGCACAGTTTGAAAGTTATAAGAGGTGCACAAGTTGCGTGGACCACCCTGTATATGTACACTTATCTATTTACCACGCACCTACACGCGAGTCCCTCGTGGCGGCGAGTTTTGCACCAGACTCGAGGGCAACCGTCCGGGCAACCAAACAAACGAGCGAGACACCGAGATATTTATACTAATGTAACACGAAACACGATATAGTGGATGGTTAAGTAAACCACCGAATAGAATGTCTCGTCAGAAAGTATCTATTATAGAAGTGTAGTAAGCACTTGTAAAATATTCAGATTTGAAAAACGAAAATTAATATTATTCGATTTATTAACTACTATCGTCTTTAACAGTATTTTCCAGCTTTCGCTATAAAGCATAATAAAATGTTTAGTATAAAATAAAATATGATCACGGTAACGATAATTGCAGATAATTGGGTATTATAAACTCCATTTCTTCAAACTTCAGAATTTCGCACAATGAAAACAGTAAGGATTTTTACCACATCAACAAAGAAAAAAACTCAGAATGTGAATATCAATTTTTGTTTCACAAGACGGTACATAAGATACATTGATTCTTTAACATTTCTTTTGTGCGGCCTTGGCCAAGATTTCGAGTTCTTATGTGCCAACGTTTCTGTCAATTTCTTTGTTTCGACACGCTGGAAAGATGATTACTTTGACTATTAAACCGATTTTACAACTTGGGGCTATAACGTGGCCCGTATTCCCTATACACATGTGCCTCTTGTTTAGCCGTAATCGCGAATAACGTGCGAAGCGATAAAGGCCAAGAGAAGGAGAAAGCCTCACCGGTGTGTACCACGTGTGTTGTGTTGTGCGCGATGTTGGTTCAGTGTTGTTGGTCAATCGCGCATTGCGCTCACATTCCTGTCGCTCGGTGAGCTGCTCCCGCGTGTAGAATAAGGAGAGACGCGAGGAGGAAAAAGCGAGTTGGCGAGCTCTAGCCAGCCTATGTCCAGAGTAACGATTTTCGTTGCCGTGATGATTAGTTGACATTGATCGGTCGGACGATCGATAGTGTCCATATGCTTGATTTTGGTTAGATTTATTAGGTTCAATTAGATTTAGTTAGATTTAAGTTAGGTTTAGGTTTAGTTAGATTTACTTAAATTCAGGTTAGGTTAGCTAACAAAGATATTAATATAAACAAATAAATGAAAATATCGATTAACACTAGAACAACTGTGTCAAAGTACATAGTATAAGTATAATTGTATGTAATATTTTACATACAATTTAGATGATTAATTAAATACGTTTGTACAATTATATTTCTGTCCAAACAGAAATTAATATTAACTTTGACAAGAATATCCGTATCTTCTCAGCATTTGTAAAAAATGGAAAATCAGTCGTGCAGTGTTGAAATAATAAAATTGTACAGTTATTTATAAAACTTTTATAGTGACAGTTCTGTTAAATAATACATATTTCTTATACACACAACTGTCATTTTAAACATCCCGCCAAAAAAATGTTATAATGACCAAACGTCACAGTGTTCGATATATACATAAGAAAATGGCGAGAAAGTACTAAATAATACTTCTCTCTGGATGAAAATTTGTGTAAAAGAATTTATTATTTGTTAATGTGTCTTTTTTTATGTTAGAAAATAATCGTTTGTAAAAATGAATATTTTTCATAAAAATAGTAAGCTTCATTCTTCATGTGAATTATCCATTATTACGTACTTCTGAATTTCATTATAATCAGACCTCTTTAGTTACTTGTATTTTGTTACTTAGCTCTAATGCAGCTAATATTCCTTTGCGTTTGGCCTCCAAAACTTTTCCTACCGATATTTCGTGTTTGGATATAATAATTTTTTCATTTTGGTCAAATAAATTTGACTGTAATATAAAATTCAATGTATCTGCAATATATAAAATATTGCAATTTGATACTTTTTTAAGAACTCGTGTCTAAATTGATAAAAATTATACATAAGTAATTTGAAAAATTTTCCATTATCGTATGAAAACTTTTCAGTAATTTTAAAGATGCTGCAGTACTAAACTCATCTTAAAAAATAAAACCAAAGGAACGAGTATCACTTCTGTAGCAGGTGTTTGAACCATCAACTTTAGCAATAAATGAAATATGAAGTGATATTACAAACTACATTGTATCACCAATGTTTCATGACGTAAGATTTTTCACATCTTATATTTCGAATATTTTAATTCTCTACTTTGAATCGGTCTCGCTGTATGAGAAGTCCCGATTTTTCGGGATTTGTCTCGATTTTCAAATGATTCGTAATTTTTAGACTTTACTCACTGTTTTACGCGATTGTTGAAATATCGATGTCATTCGTAATAAAAATCATGCAAATGCACTTATAATGCATAACGCATAGGTGTAATAATAATAATAATAATAATATATGTAAAATGTTGTATATGTCAAACATATACGTTTTTTTTAGTCTTCGTTATTTTTGGTCTTGGTCAAATCAGTCAATAACGATCAATGATTAATTTCCAACATGTTTTTGACAAAGTTCACTTATTTCGCAAAACGATCTGTTTTTCTATTTCACAAAATTAAAGCGTTGCCTTTTTAAATGCGTTTTCGCATACATATCTTCAGAGAAACCGTTTTGTACGTTTCTGTCTTTTGTTTTTCGAGTTCTGCAAGAGTTGTTTCATCTTATTTGCGAAAATACATATTTCTGCAACACTCGTCGTAATATCGCGGCGCTTTATTAATAAAAATCTTCGACAAAATTAGGTTTCGTGAAATTACTCGTCTCGAACTGAAACAAACACGACGTTGTCGCATTTCACGTGTTGCAAATTCGGGCATGGTCGTATTGTAGAATTCGCTCGTCGTGTTTCACAGTCGGCCGTGTGACATTTTGTCGCCGTGCGACATTCAATTAGGATAATATAGGCTTATGCGTCGCGTCGCGAGAAACGTAGGAGGGGGTAAGACGCGGCCGTGGTGGGGGGAGTGCAAGGAGAATGTTGCAAGCCAGAAAAGCATATTGGTTTATCGGTTGGGGAGATTTTGAAACGCTGGTATAATTAGGAAACGCGTGGTTCGTTCCACCTCCTCCACAGAAACTCTGTGACACCACGTTCAGACGTGTACACTGCCGTTCAAAAGTATGCGAACACCTCCTTAATTCTTACCACTATCTAAAACAAATTATTGAAATCTTTAATAAACTTTATTAAATTTCATGCATGCTAGTTTGCACAGTATTAGAGAACGCATTATTTAACCAATAATTCGTCAAATAACTCACCAACAATAGTAAAAAAAACAATTATATATTCTTCTCATCAGTATATACGCCGCCGTGTGCTTTTATAACTATACTTGTTGCTGTTAGTATTTTCATTACTTCACTGTCAATTAGCTTCCACTCCGATTGTAAAACGTCCCATAAATGTTTCTCTGACCTTGGACATCGTTTTCGGTCTTGTCTATCCGAGTGATCCCATAGTTTTTCTATGGGGTTCAAGTCGAGACATTGGGGCGGCTATACCGTTATTTTCACATTAGAATTTTCTTCTAGTTGCCGTAAATAATTTCGACACATTTTTGCAATGTGTTTCGTGTCATTATCGTGCATAAATGTGAAATTATTTCCAATTGTTCTGTGCCCTGAAAGAATGGCGTTCTCTCGTAAAATGTTCAAATAATCCTCTTTTTTTTTTTTAAATACCGTTTATTTATAATAGTAAGAAGTAAGAGGGCGGCAGGACAGTGTGACGGGCCTAAAGATTACATATACTTTGGATAGCTAGTAAAGAAAACTACATATTTGATTGACATTTATACACATTGTGAACTATAAAAAGCAAACATCGAGAAAGAAAAAAAACAGGGCTCTTATTTAACTTTTTAACGACATCCTTTTACATAACTTTTTTTTACATTGCCCATCGGTGTGCATGATTCCAGCCAAATAGGATTAGTTGCAACAAAAAGGCAAAAAAAGTTCAAAAGTAAACAATATTCTCTAGGGATTGACGATCCAACATTTTCATTTTTCTGAAAATTATGAAAATAGCAGGTATTTGTTTTTGATGTGTCGAATTTATGCCAAAAATTTCTACGTTTTTTATTTATATTTTTCGAAATTGTTAAAAATTGAAAAATGTTCGATCGTCAATCACTAGTAAATGTTACACTAAAGATACGTATCAAGTTTCACAGTAATCGGTTGGTTCCGAGATATATTACGCACCGTTTCTGAAAACCTAGTTTCGAGAAAAACGCGTTTAAAGTTTCGGAATCACGTCATTTTTCATATGTATCCTTTGCTTACTTTTTTTTACTTATATATCGCGGCTCGCAGTTCTTACAGTTCACGACTAAATTGAGTCCACGTCCCCTAATATTCGATTCAGCAAAAGTAATATTTGAATCACACGGTTTACGCTTTGTAATACTGCTTAAAGTTGTAAACAGTGATACAAATTCAATCATTCTGTATCCGCGGATTTATCATTAGGCCCCGAAATAAGTCGTTTTAAAGGCTAGGATCTTTTGCACCTTATTTCTAAGACTTCAAACTACTATTTAAAAAAAAAAATCGATTGTTCGAAGATTTCACACTGTCCTGACCCTTTAAGGGGGCGTCTACACACATACTTTTGAGCGGCAGTGTATGTTACCCCTACTTGTACCATACGCGATACGCGTCTCCTTGTGCACACAATTGCGTTAGAACCGTTGATCTACACTCGCGCCATTTTTTTCAAAACTTGAGATTACCGCGTGTCGATTGTTTCCTTCTTCTGTTTGGACTGTGTTATCGATGATTTATTGACGGATAATGACAACAGAGGAACGAGCAAATGTTTGCACAATAATGACACGCGATAGATAGATGGAATATTTCGCAAAACTTGGTACGATGTGGGAATAGCATATCAACTTCCGGGATGATTATATTTGTAGGATTATTCTAAACGAATCGTTGGTCCTTTCGCAATGAAAGTGATTACCAAACGCGAGGTTTGAATAATTTTCAATAATTTCAATTCACGGTGTTAAAATACGCGTCTTTGTTGAGAACAAGTTGAGCAGAATAAGCAAAACCAGAGATATATAGCAGTCGGAAATTTCTGGAAGATTTATGTCTACGATAACAGATTATTCTGTTATTCGTAGACTATGCATGTTTGTGCGATTTTATATTTTTATGTAAATGGAACTTGCGTAGAATGTTGATTTATTTGTTAAATATTATGATTATATCTTAAATATTTTATATATTTTTCTACTTAATTTCTCCATAATTTTTCATAAATGCATGAAAAGTAGTTCTCAGGGTTGTCGGAGAAAATAAATGTACAAAATGTAAAACTACATAATCGAGTTTTCACTATAGAAATGAAGTTTATTATTTATTTTATTTTATTTTACTCTTCATTTTCGAAAATTCGCGAATCCATCATTTACGAAATTAATTTGTATTTGCCTTCTTCTTCGTGAAATAATTCCCACGATTGATAAAAGATATTCTGTAGATCATAAAGAATAATATAACTTATTGACTCTTTAGTAAGAGTTTGTTATCCAGTTTAACAATTTAACTTCCGGTAAAGGAATGGATCTGCAAAGGTGTGTCGTTAAAAATACGCATCGGTTTCGTTTCAGTTGTTTTGTTACAAATATAATCACGACGGTGCAGTGCGCAACACGTATGTAACGACTATCCTTGTATCTTACTGCAATCGCGCTTATGCAAATACCCTTTAGCCTTCCATTTGCGTCGCATTTTTCCTCCTGCTATCGCAAATTTTTTCCCCTACAATTATTATATTTATATATAAATTATGATTTTTGAAAAAGTGGGAAATACCTTGTAGAAAGAAAGGGAGAAAGTATTTTGCAATAGTTTAGTCCTTAAACTGGTGAAAAGAAATATTAATTTTAAATATTTAAATATTTATATATATATATATATATTATAAACATATATAATACAGTTCACTTTTGTCAGTAATCATTGTAGTTGTAATAATTGTCGCTTCAATAAGCTAGTAGTAAAATTTCTGACTGTAATTTCTTGTTTCTTATTTTTGTTTAGAGGTAAAGCTACTTTGTGTACAAGGTGATCGTGTTATTATCGTTCGGCGTTTTTCTTGGAAATAATAAACATAGAAAAAAATTATACTACTTTCTATGAATCATATAACGTGACAGTTTATCCGCAGTTTTTGTTATTCTACTTTTTGCAGAGAAATCAAGGTGAAATCAAGAAATCAAGGTTCGTTTCTGATCTCGAAAGCCATTGTAGAGTACATTCTTGGATTTATCTTCTGGCATATTTTCATATGATACAAACAAAACACATTTTAAAACGTTCCATTTGAAAATTAAACTTTGATTTTTCTAAACAAATGCAATAACAAAAAATATACGTATAGATGATGCATCTTTTTCCTTGCATACTATACTTGTAAAAGTTTATAAAAGGGATATTTTAAGAGGAGACTTTGATCTTCAAGACCATGGTGGATTTAATTACGGAAAAGATTATTCAGTGTGCGATATTTTTGAGAGAGAAAGTATCTTTGGAAGAAACTCAATACTGCGATAGCAGAGGTTATACTTAACGTCTTGCGCTGGAATGACGTGCTACGCACGTCGAGAATTTTTGTCCCAAAATTGCAATATTTTCTCAGTTTTAAGTATATTCAAGTATAACCAAATGCACAAGCAAAACAAATAATAAATTTATTACTTTTCAATAATTTCTATCGAGTGATATTACACCGACGAGTTGTTATATACGATTTGGTCACTCGTTATGGTCCGCAATCGGTTGCCAGCGCAAGTAGTTAACTCTCTTGCGCTAGTAATTGGTTCACGGACCATAACGAGTGACCAAACCGTACACAATAATTCTTCTTTTTTAATTAATCGATATATGTATCACTGGATAGAAATTACTAATAAGTAATAAATTTGTTATTTGTTTCGCCTGGGTTATATCTCAATATACTTAAAACTGAGAAAATATTGCAATTTTGAGCCAAATATTCTCGATGTGCGTGGCACGTCATTCCAGCGTAAGAGGTTAAAAATAAATCTAGATAATGTACTAACTGTACTATCCATTGTTCCTGCGAATTTAAGATTTTACAAGGAATATTTTATCTTTCAAGAATCTCGTAAAGTATATCATATATCAGTTTCTCTACTTTTCGTACAGTTGATCGATTTGATAAACGAACGGCTCAAATATCAGAACGAAAAAGTGTCTCGAGACTTTTGAGCGGCAGTGTGTTTCTCAAGCACTCTCAAATTACCCACAAGTTTTCTAAAGAAATCACTATATTAGTGAGACGCGGGGTTCTTGAACCCAAAGTCTATCGTAGGAGTTGTCGTCGTCGCCGTCGTCGTCGTTCACTTACGAGTGAAAGTTTGCGAAGAAAGCTACGCGGTATTCTCTAGCCTATCCTCGTCGCGTTGAAAGTGGTGAACGCGCACGCAGCAATTGAACTCGGCAATATAGGGTTCCTTCCAGGAAACGGCACGCGAGAAGAGGGGCCATTGACACTCTTGGATTTTCAAGATCGTGCCAGACTCTCTCTTCCTCCTTTCCTTTTTACTTTCCTCTCGCCTCGAGACGACGAAAATATACAACTTGCTAAATTGCTAGTTCTCAGTACAAAAACAGATGCAGACAGTTCAACGCTGGAACTACGAACAAATAAAACATCAAAATTAAAGTGCCAGAAACGAGGGAAAATGTATAACGCAATGAAAAATACTAGCTTTTAATAAAAAATCATTCAAATCTCTAAAAATACTTTGATATACTTTGATAAATATAGTGTACAATACATATGATATACTTTCAATAAATATATAATATTTCCGTGGAAAATCATTTATATATAATAATATATATTTATGAATATTGTATAAATATAATTACAAATGATTAAATAGAAAAGTCTCCTTTTGTATTTTGCAACATCAGCAAAACTTTTAAGATAGAAATAATTTAACAAAAGAACAATTCAGCATGAATCTTAATAATAACGTAGTATCAAAAAGTAATTTTAAATGATGATTATCCATCATCTTTTAAAACATTTCGTGGCATCGATTACAGTTTCTGTTCTCCATGTGAGCCCACTTCCCAAACGATTACATTTGCACATCGACCAAATGTTTCGGATCGATACGAGAACGGGCATCAAAAGCTTGTAGTTGCCTGAGAACGTTACGTACACACATTCTGACCAATCTGTGTTAAATGTATTCTAAGAACGTTGCTGTTGGCAATAATTTCATTTCAAATTTCCTTCGCCTTGTTACAACGTTTAATTCAAAGTGCATGTTAATCGAGATATTGTTTGCAAAATACCATAATTCGTGCAATTCGTGTCGATTTTGTTTAAAACGAAGAATTTTTTCCCCCTTTGATAAATGTAGAAAATTTTACGCAAACACGAGTTAAAATTAAACATTAAATTAAAATTAAAACAGAAGTTACGTCGAAAATCTCCATTTCGTAGAATATTTATTCACTTTCTTTATAATTGGAATTAATTAGTATTAAGTGCAAAAACGAAGTAGTTTAAAATGTTAACTCGTTTTTTTTTCAATTAAAATATAAAATAGATTAAAAGAATACAAATGATCTGCCAAAGTTTCAAATATAAAATAGTAGTTTTGAAATGAATCATCTTCAATCTCCGAGCATTGCATGACATCTATCTAAGCAATTTTTCCACTCTAACGCCGACATTGAGAAGAAACATTTAATAAGTATCTGTTTAATTTCTTTTTCATATAGAAAGAGACAATTTCCACATTATCGATATCGCGTTAATACTTGACGAAGAACAAGTTTTGTTCAACTTGAGCTGATTCATTTTGAAAGTGGCATAAATCGCTTTGTTTTTGATGGAGGTTAGGTTTGCACGTGGTGGAGAATGATTGTTCACTCGTTTGTAACATGCTTTTAATTAAAATATCTACATAACATTAAAAAAAAATAATCTATGTTTTACTGTAACACAGAATAATAATCTTTTAATTTCCTTTGGTTTGGTTTTTACCTTTACTTCTTACCGAATCGCGTGCTTCTATAATGTTTACTCTCTTGTACATACATCTTTCGCATATCATATTCTCTCTCTCATTCATCATTCATACCAACTGATCAAAAAATCAATTGTTACCAACAGTTTTTAAATCGAAATATTTAGGGATTTGTGCTTTAACTTGTCTAGAAAAATTGATGCCAACTTTCGAGAAAATTTACTTGTATCTTTCTCAGTCGTAAATAATATCGCACAGATGTCAACGAAGCGCCACTTTTCGTTATCTTGCCATTTTCAAAATAAACAGCTTGTAAAAATTACTGACTTGCGTTAGTTTTATCGAATTGACGTTTGATAAAACAGTAATTTAAGAAAATTGAATAAATCGTATGATAAAAGTAATTTATATAACATATTTTATACTTTAGTCAAAAATTTTCTTATTGTAATTAATATTCATAAACATAATAAAATAAACATAAATAATAACAAGATTCATTAGTGCATTTCGAAATCCCAAGTATAAGTAGTTTATATAACGTATTTCATATAAAAATTTACTTTTTAAATTGAATCATCATTAATAGGAATAATCAAGTCTTTGGAGACATCTCATTTTGTCTCTAATTTTGAAAATATATAATATGTGGTGAATCGAGGATATATAAGGAAGCAAATCCATCATATCTTTATATTTTGTTTCACGAGCATTTGCGTATAGAGGATCCATTTCTATTTGTGAACAATGTCTTGGTTCTCCTCTTTCTTGGTGACAAATCCAATTCGCAACAAATCACCATTTTTTACCATTTTCACTGCAAAGCCATTCGTATTTTCAAAATAAATATTTCTATCGTTAATTAACCTAAATTTTTGTCAGAAAAAAAAAGAATCTCAGAAAAAGTGATTTCTATAATATTGACTGCAAATTATTATAAAGTTGAATTGTAATCTAATCGCTAACTGGATCTTCTTGAGATGACTTGTGTGACTTTCAAGATAAACGGTGGACTCATTTATGCGCGTTGTACAGGATGTCCATAAAGTCTCTTTGCAATTTCAAAAATTTATTACAAAGGCAAATGAAAAGATAAGTGGAAATTATTACAAAATGAGACGTATATATTTAAGTTTTTTTTTTTTTTTTTTTTTTTGCCACATTTAATACATCTCTATATAGGCATCATTAGTTGCACGAAGCATTGAATATATATATACGTCTCATGTTGTAATAATTTTCAGTTGTCTGTCTTTTCATTTGCTTTTGTAATAAATTTTTGAAATTGTAAAGAGACTTTATGGACACCCTGTATGTCGATCGGATATCGTAATCAACACGAGAAGAAACACCGTGGAAAGCTTCTTACAAGTTACTCAACGGTCGGGGAATTATTACGTATACACATGCGTTCCGCGACTTCCGCGTTGCAGGTTAATCAACTGGCTGTGTACGGGCCTCCCGGGGCGCGCACTCTCCTTTCTTTCACCGGTGCTTTCGTTCTGCCTCGTTCCGCGACGTCCCCGCCGCATTGTACTATGGATTACACAGCGATGGCTCAATCGCGATATCCTCACCGCTCTTGCTAAACTGAAAATACCTCTGCACGTAAAAGGTTGCGCGCACGTTACTCGCGGTTGCTTTGACACCGGCGTCTTCTCTCTCACCTCCTTTTCCTTCACCAATTCTCTCGTAATCATCGATTTCGTATAATTTGCTCGAACGGTGACGCGTGCGCGCGATAAAATCGGACACGAGGCTGATGAGAGAGTTGGACAACGATCCTGGTTTATTCTTCGAAGATGACGCATTCCGTGGAACGAGAATGAGGCATACGAAATCAAAGGAAGAGTCTCGAGACCATTGAAATGTGACCAAATGCGGTCATCTCTACTTTCTTTCTTTCTCTTCTTTTCCTTTCACGCTCGTTTTACAATCAATTATTGAGAAATTATGTAGAAATGCAGGATTTTAAAGTAAAAAGAAAACTAATTGTTTCAACTTTTTTTTTAAACTGTTGTATTTTTGATATTTGTAAATTGTAACACTTGGAAAAAATGCAAGAAATCATCTTTTTGTTAACATAAAGTCAGTCAAGAACTTGGTCAATTCCAATGTATCCTGGAACAAGTAAAAATTCAAGATATACGGTGACGTTACAAAAAGATGCATCAAACTCTATCAATTACTTACAAATAGCGATCGATATAACATAAAATTTCTTCATGTATTATTAAAAAGTAATTAGAACACGTAACAGTTTATTTCTTATAAATCAAGAAACAGTCGCCTACATTCTACGTGAAAACTAGGTTTTCTTGTATATACGTACATATGTCACAATAGGAAGTTCTTCTTCCTCTCCTAGGACCACGAGAGCTTTCGTTTTGACATTTTCTTAACAAATTTTTAACAAATGATTTAACATTTAATTCAATCAATAAGTAACTTGTATATTTTAGAACGTTTGCCCATCGCACAATAGGTTTCCCTAAATTAAAGTTCTAAAAAGAAACAGAAAAGTTAGATTCGCAGACAATAGTGGCAAGTAGAGAACAACACGAAACAAAATTGGCAAAATAAAGAAGGAAAATGTTGACAGTACAGTTGATAGTTAGGGTAACCAACCAGTTACACTGGTAGTTAGAGCGAAGAGTTAAAAATTATCTAAATGTAGAGGCTAACTAATTCATCCTTGAAATTATCATTGTACATGTTATTAATCTTTCTGATGTGACTATAGACGAGATACATTCGTATTACGTATATTTATGTAATATATATAAATATATAAAATTAGATATAATATAAAATATATAAGATTAAATAATATAAATATAAAGATTATAAGATCTTATAAATATATAAGATTAAATTATATATATATATATCATTAAATAGAGAAGACTAATCAAAATAAGTAAACATTAAAGTCAACGACACTATTGCTCTCGCAATGAATACATCTTGTGTATCCATTGTCTATTTACCATTTTAGATTACATTGAGCTTCGAGTGATTAAAGGTATGTTCACGCGTTGTTATTGCGTCTAAATTTGTTTACTGATTCAAAAGATAGCGCTTTAAATAATTTCTTTGAAGCGACCCACTTTACCGACATCCATCGGAACAGCCTACATATAATATCAAAATATTGTCACGATTTATAAAATATTATACGATTTATTACGATTATAAAATATTGTCCACATTTTCTACCATGATATTTCTTATTATGACACAGTGAATAACAGTAAGAGAACAAGATAACCAAATTTGGACACAGCTTAACATTTGTCGACTATGATCGATCCACGTGTCAAAGAGGTTAGGTTGTCAGTGTGTCAGATCCCATTTATCAGATCGTTCTTTCAAATGAGCTGTTTATCTTGAAAGTGGCCCAAGTCCATTTTCCAAAAAAGTCAAGCCAGCTGTTTTAATATTTACGTTTCTTATCTTTTCATTTTTAAACAAATTGTAACTAACATATTTAATATCACTATGTTTTGTACACAGAAAATTAGCTGGTTAATGAGAATGATAAAGATTTTTATTTTGAGAGTGGCTTAAGTAAATTTTAAGAGTTTCAAACTGATATAAAGTATATTATGCAATAAATTTTGAGATAAGAGCCATGTTTTTTATTATTAAAGTAGTAGTGTTCGATTAGTTCAGACAGTGATTTTCTAAATAATAATAATTCCATTAAATATAGAGGATTTCATTTCAACTAAATCTCTGGTATATATAGGGGACGCGATTCTAGAAGGTTAAAAAAAAATCAGTAGAGGAAAGATAAATTGGTTAAAAATATGTTGAATGCGATTTTTGAGAACAGAACCATATAAAATATTCTATAAAACATCAATGAATGAGAATGCACTATACAAATCTCTGGATTTACTACCGCTTGGGGGAAGACCAAGAAACTACAATAATATTGAATTGACACCACTGTACAAAAATGTAAGACCAATTCGTAACACTAAAATACAACGATATAATAGACTTATTACTTGTATACCATAATTATTTTAAATCCTCCCCCATAAGCAAGTTGGAAAAAAATGAATCATAAATTAGGAAATATTATTTAAATGCAACATTTCTTCAATAGCGAATAAAAGTTGGATACTTTTTAATTTCATAACACAAAATTGTAATATTTTTTTATTTTAAGGAAATTTTATTTTTTTAAAGGGGCTTGTGCCTTTTTAAAAATTGAAAAAAAGTTATTTTATTAATTTTGAAAGTGGCTCAAGTCCATTCAAAGCCATCAAAAGCGTGTTATCTTCTAAAGAATGTTTATCGTACTAATCAGATTGGTAAATTATATATACCCCTAGAAACACAAAAACGTTATACTACCATGTTGTCGATTACCGATATTTTTAAATTTATCAAAACGCAAAGTATCTTGATTTAAAGAAAATATACGTTTGGAACCCCATGTACTTACGTTCCTTCTTTCTATTTTAGAACACGACTTCGCTTGGAAAGCCTAGAGGATGCTGTGATCGTGGAAGGTGACGACGACAAACTAACCGATCGACGAGGCTGTCCGGCATATGTAGCACCGGAGGTTCTACGCTCGGGACGAGCATATTCCGGCAAAGCAGCCGACATTTGGTCGCTTGGCGTGCTTCTCTACACGATGCTGGTCGGTCGTTACCCGTTCAACGACGCCGAGCACACGTCTCTGTTCGCGAAAATCTCACGTGGTCAATTCGCGGTGCCGGAAGGCCTGAGCCCACGTGCCCGATGTTTGATCCGCTCGCTGCTGAGAAAGGAACCGTCCGAAAGGCCGTACGCGGAGGACGTGCCGAGGCATCCATGGCTCGCGAAACCGTTGCGAGTCTGCACCACGTCCAGCAGATCCTCCTGCCAGGATCAGATCGTACCAGAGCTACCTAACAATCCTCAAGACTGACTCTTCCGAGAGAGAAAAATATATTCCGCGTGCGCTGGACCTAGCTTTTCTTGTTAATCCTCTATTTGGACGGAAATTTCACGCGGATAGGGAATTTTCATTCTCGAGTTAACGTGGCTTTTGTTTTTTTCTTTTCACCCTTTTCTCTTCTGGCTCTTACGCCTTGGCTTTTTATTTTCCATTAACGATGTAAAGTTGGATACAGACGCCTGGTTATATACACTGTGTACTGCGAATTACTGTTTTCCAATGTGACATACATATATTCTTGATAATGGGGGACTAAAAGAACGATATTTAAGAAATATCTTCCCCAGGAATTACATTTTGCCGTACTTTTACAATTGAAGAAATTTGAATCTAATGCTAATGTAACCAAACAACTGACTCGTGTTGTTTTTGCATACAATGTTAACGCAAATGTTGATAAAAATGCCATGCGTCGTTTCTTTCTTTTTACCACATATCGTGGATACGTAATTATCGCTGGAAGAAATATAGTGTTGAAATGTTGAAATTGTTCAAAAGCTACAGTAAACATGTTTTAGATGAGAATTGTTAAAGGAGAAAATACTTATTTCTACCTATAATACAATTAAGAATCGGTCATTATAACACACTATAAGATTTCTTTCTTTCCATATGCTATCGTATATAATAGTTTTCGTGAAAAAAAAAGCAAAAAATAAAAATAGAACAGAGAGAGAAAAAAAAGTCAAACTATCCTTATGTAGTTGGTGGTGGTTTAAGAGCGAATTAATTCACAAAGTTCGAAAGCTAAAAATAAAATCTAACTGACTTTAAACACTTGGTACAACGAATTAAAGAGGATATTAATATTCAATTTAAAAATAATTCTTGAATATTGCTTTCGCAGGCCCGTGAATACTTTGTATTTTAAACACTTTAAATAAAAAAATCGAATTCGTTACTCTGAGAAAATGTATCAAGTGCATAAACCTGACAATAAAAATCTTTCTTAGAATATCATAACTTATAACCACACCATATTTCTTCCATTTACCACATTACATCATTTATGCAAAAGCCATGTTATTTGTCAAATGGATATATCAAATAAAGGATTAACTGTTAATTGTTGCATCGAGGAGTCGTTTTGACTCCCAACCGTTCGTTGTTTTTCTTCTTCAGTTTTCTTTCTTCTTTTGTTTCTTTCTTCTTTTTTTTTTTTTTTTTACATTTTGTTCATCAACGTGGCAAAGAAGGACGGCCTAAAATATACAAATTAATATCATTTCAATTAGAATATGATGAAAAAAAAGATGATCATTGTATGTATCAAGGAACAAAATGATCGTCCTGTTATTATTTATTGTTTCAGTTCAACTTGTTCTTTCTAAAATTTAATATATGCCATTGAGAACATTTTATACATTGTTAAGGAGAGATATATCATCCTCCGATGTGGTTTTTTTTTTTTTTTTTGTTATTTATTTCTGTCTTTATGCTACACTCTTACGTTTTTGTCCATATACTGTCATACATACATGTGTACGTACACAACTAATCGAGATATTGAAATTTAGTGTTTCACGTTTCACACGTGCAGCAACTCGATATGCACGTTCTCTTTTGAAACAAAAGCATGTGTATGTATGGATATTGTCAATAAAGAGCCAATATTAACGATGCGAAACCTGTCTGCCTAATGATATATGTTCAAAAAATATTGTTTATTCAACTGTTTCTTTGGAAATTCAGTTCAGTCTTACTCAAATCTCTATTTCAGAGGGATTCGTTTCCTTCGTTTTATACGTAAGCCAAATTATATCGATGCGATACGAAACAGGAAAGCTTTTACATATACGCTGTACATAAATTTCCAATAGACGTAGAATCTACCGATACGTAAACAATTTAATTTCAAGAAATCAAAATATTTTTTCTTTTATATTGTCTCATTCCTCTTTCGAAAGAATATTCTTGTAAAGCTGTATACTTATCGTAAAAAGTCGAACGACTGTACTACTCTCTTGATCTTCGCAAACTGTTCAATTCGAGAAAAGTATCAAGCGTTATTGATATCTGTACAAATTATTCTACAATTCCTGCAAAAGAAAAGTTAAATGCAAAATTACCAACTGTGTATGTGTTGAACATCTGTGTAAGAGGTCGTTTTCCTTTACATTTTATAATGCAATTCTCTTCGTGCACGGATACCTTGCGTGTCCCCCGAAGTGCACGATTTCTTGTATCATTCGAATCAGGGTACACTGGTAAAAGCGTTTCATTGACGCTGAAATATATATGTATATAAGTTCAATCCAGTCCATTAAGTCCTATTAAATCCTAATAAAATATTCATTAGGAATAAAAGTTCTGTACATAAGCAAATAAATAGCGTTTATGATAAATCTTTGCCGTACTGTGTACATTTCTTGAAAAAAATCTCTCCATGAAACAGATTATATACATATACAAAAATTTAATTGAATTACACGCGTATACATATATGGGCACAATTATAAATTCTTGAATTGTGATTTTATTTTACAGTTTGAAATTTTTATACTGTCTTTAAAAAGGGGAGAGAGTTAGTAATCTTGCCTGTCCAAAAAATGTAATTATATTCATTGGAAGTTATAAAATGACAATTCCAAGCTTTGATTTCCATTTATTTGTATCGTTAGCTTTTGTCGCTTTAAATACGGATTTTCCACTAGTAAAATTTATATTTAATAAATAATGGAATATTCTTAAATATAGAGAGAGTACAGAGTTTTTAGAATATTGTTGGTAATTGGGAATATCAAGGTATCTAAAAAAGTATTAATGTTATTTCTTTAATATTTCTCCTATTCCAAACGCAAAAAAGGGAACGTTCGATGAAATGAGCAATAATTTCGAGTTTCTCTACTAGAAACAAGCTTGAAATAACTATTTACTTAACTAATAATAATACTTACTTGCATTTAATATCAACTTGGATTATAAAAGAAAATAATTTCATTACTTGTTTAATTTAATCTAATAAAATGAAGGTAAATGCCATTTTATTATTAAATTGGAATTCCAAATAATCTGTACTGCAACAAAATAGCTTCAGATACTTTTTTGTTTCTTATTATTATTATTGTTAAGAGTTTGAAACATATAGTAGGTTTTTTTTTCATTTACTGGTGTAATTTCTTATTCATCTGAAACAAAATAATATTCCAAATATGCTGCATTTCCTCCGACTATCCTTAAAGATAGTTTAAAGATATTCTACATAGGGGAAGTTGATACATAAACAATTTCATTTCAAAGTATTATATTAGTTGCATTTTAGAATTGCTTAATGCAAAATGTTCAAAATAATTAAAAGACGTTCTGTGATACTTCACGTGAAGGATATAATAAGCGAGATATTGCAAAAAGGTTTGTATTTGCACAAAAAACACGTCAATTGGATAGAAGAAGAATGGAACAATGTACTGTGCATTGACGAGTCCAAATTCGAAATTTTTGGTTCGAATTTACGTGTGTCGATAACGGTGGAAAAAGACTGAAAAAAATCCCTATCATCAAACAAAAAGAAAGTAGTATAATTTCTCTTTGAGAAAAGGCAAAAAGATTGAAAAATTAATAAAAATCGAGGGCACGCCATATCATCTGAACAGTGGATTTGTGGTAATAATTCATGTTTCAAGAAGACAGTCCTAAAAAACATTCGTCTCGATTATATATTTGGAACAAGAGGGAGTGTTAAAAAGAATGATACAGTCACCCTATCCCTTCGTGAAACAAAGTTTCGGAAACATTACTGCGTTTATACATCAAAAGAATGCCACGAATCTGTGTTATAGTAATTAAGGCTCGAAGTGGTTACATGAATGAAAATAGAATATAAACTGTAAATTTATGTCCAATTTCAGTTGTTAATCCTTTGTCCTCGGAAATTTTTTTCGCATCATCTACCAGTAATTCATTTAGCATTATTTAGTATTGTAGTAATTGAAGTACCACTTCAAATAAAAGCATTGAAAGTAATCGAGTATACAGAATGTATACTATATTAAAACAAGTATAGTATACAGAAGTTAATGATACTTTGAATTTCTAAGAAAATAATTTCCTCTGCCATTTTATAAATATTCGTAAAAAGCGACAAGAAGCCTAGTTTATGTGAATTGTTCCAATGAGTATCAACGTTCATTATAATTATCCATATACTAATAACTATAAGAAAAGAAAGTCCAAGGTGTTAGCTAATTTAAGTTCATGTTTCTTTAGAAGGGATAATTTAGTGCAAAGAGTTAAATATTATTTAATATTATTAAAATGAACTAATAGAATTATAAGAACTTTTCATTCATAAAGATGTATAATACAATATAATACAATATAATACAAAATAATATAGAAACAGTCATCCTCACAGATGAGACATTATGCATGTATATTTTCAAAAATTTTTAATCCTCCAAATTTGATCATTAACATCCTCAATAAAATTTCATTCGTGAATTTTTTAAAGCAAATTTTTATTCTTTCTGAGGAACCTTTTAAAGGTTTGATTTAAAATCTATTTCTCTAATATATAATAGCAAAAGCTTCTTTTATTTATATAGAAAGCTTCTTTTATATGTATAGAAATTAGTTGCTTCTTTTTCTTGTGCTTCAGTATTTATTGTACAGGATAAAGTTTTTCAATTACGCATATATTCGTGGGAATAAAGAAACTTTATATTCGCACCTGTTTATTTTCAAATTAATAACATTCGAAAATAATATCAGTACAGAGTTCAATATATATTCTTACTCAAAAATTTTAGAACACTTTTTGTAATAGCAAAATTTTTAACTGCTCGCAATATTATTGTTAATATATTAACACTTGACCGATTTTTTCTTGTATGAGATATCGTTTAATTTAATGCTTCTGATAATTTTTCAATTTTCAATTCTTTCAATTTTGAAACGAATACTGTACTTGCCCTAAGATTAAAGTGCATACTTTATCTTAAAATAATCAAAATGTTGAAAAAACGAGAAAATACCAAACTTCTCAAAATTCTGAATCAAAATTACATTTCTATCTATGTATTTCCAATTTCTTTTATTAAATATCGAACGAGTTATTTTTATTTACAGGTGCATTATTTTCAATAATATATTTAATAACAAAAATGTTTCGTTATATTTTTCAAATAAAGAAGATAATCTGAAGTTTATCAAATCTTCTTAATTAAAGATTATCTGAAGATTGATCAAAATCTGTAATTTACAAATCGTTCTAAATCAGATGTCGCTAGTAGCAAAAATTATTATACGCGATTTAAAAGATATATGTTTGATCACTGGTGTCAAAATAAGATATAAACTTGCTCGAGCATTGGGAAATTTTAAAAGGGAAATATATATACATATAAAAGATTTTATACCGTAAAATTTCTAAATTTAAACTATTGCTTCATAGAGGTTAGATCGAATCGCAGTGCAACCACTACAATAAAACTAATGTACCTAGAATTTTCAAACTCTAGGGAAATTAATAACAATCTGTATTCGTGATTTTCAAGATTTCAAATAAACATCTGACACGTCACAAGAGTTATTTAATAATTACTTCAATTTTCAGGTAGTCGTATGTCTGCATATGAAACATTCAACGCAAAATTAATAAACAACTTCATCGTTGGTCATGACATTTACAAAAATAGACTTTAATTATAAAAATAAAATGTAACTGCTTTTCCTTGACAAGTGAATCATAACACAAATAAACGAAATGAAATATTAAGAAACAGTTGTTTGTTTCTTATTATTTTTATACAAGATTCCCAGCGACGTATAAATCGTTTGCCAATATAACTGTAATATTCAATTGCTGTTCAATCAATTTCATTCGAAACGTATTATTACATTGTAATTGCACAAGATATAGTTACAATTCGTGTTGAATGAAAAATGGCTGCAAACGTAAGAACAGGTGAGTAACACGTATTTACAAACCTGTCGATAGTAATATAACCAATAATCATCATCGAGAAAGGAATAACCAGTCTGTTTAATCGAAGAAAGTACATGTAACGAGATGCAAATATAATTTTGTACCCCACATGTTCGGCATTGCAATCGAATGTCATTGCAATTGCATTGAACGTCATGTTTTTCGTTCGTACGTCAAATCCGATATATACCATTCGTTAAACTTTTTATTATTATCGCGAATATATATTGTTCGACGCCTCTGAATTCACATTGTGTTGGAAGATATTTGACACTTGGCAGTGGGCGTTATAATCGAAGCGGCTTGCGTTATTATCGTTCGCAAATTTTCAAACGTACTTGTGTTCGTGCGCAAAAATATACGAAACAGAATTCACACAAGTGTCTGTTTATTCAACCGAGATATCGCTTCATTTCGTGATTTGACTTCAGAAATGCGGATTCCTACACGCTCGGCTCCTCGTCCACCTATCAACTCGACGTCACAAAGAAACGTTATTTGGAATGGCACGTAAGTTCTACATTATATAATTTAATGCAGATGATCTCTATCTGCTTGTTATTTTTGTAGCGTGTAAATATTTTTACCTCTGAAATGAGGTGATGTATCTTAAGATGTTGGTGATATATCTCAAGATATATGAATGTGCGACACAAGTATTTATTTTACTTTTAACGTTGATAGGAATAATGTTTTTAGTTCTTCGTTAACTCAACAACCTGTTCAGAAGAAGAAACCACCGCCTCGGCCACCACCTCCAAAGTTTACTCAAAATTACACTCAAACGCAAAAGGAAAAACTTAAGAAACCAGTGTGTAGACATCTGTTAAATTCATATTGCGCAATTAACAAACGTTCAATATTATTTATATGGTATAATATAACTATGTTATATTATAGGTAAGGCCGACAGAACTTTTAACCAATCTCTTTGGAAGAAGAAAAAGTGAACATCCAAGCGTCACGCAATTGAATAGCCAGATACATAACACAATATTACATTCGGAAAACACAAATGGCTCAATTTGTCTGATAGATTTTAGTCCACCTGGATCTCCAACGTTCACAACTCGATCGAGTAGCGATGGTGTTAGCGTCGATAGTTTTGGTAGCGATGGAAACTCAAATCCATCTGCGTTCACAAGCAGTGGAAATACATCTCAAACGGAAAGTGCCTTTGAAGATGATTTTGACTTTTTTGGAATATCTACTAAAAAAACACCACAAAACGATCCATGGAAAGTTAATTCAGTGACAGATCCATTCGGACCGTTAGAAGTCACTAATCATAACTCGTTACAGTCTACGAAACAAGTAGGCGACGCGTGTTTTTTTGCTTTCAATGCAAATAATTATACCAACAACCAAGTACCTTTCAATCAGACGTCTTTGAAAACTACTCATTCAATGCCAACTATAATCCGTGCAAAACCACCCAAACCTCCAGTTCCAAAAGTTCTACAGATGAAAATGGGACAAAGGATCAATAATGTCGAAACTGATTCGAGGTGTTCAAACAAAACAGTGCCTTTTGCTAAGCCAATGACATTGGATTTAAATAACTCATGGCAAAATGATTCTAAGGACAATCCTTCGCCTCCAATGCCTACAATACCACCGCCTGCACCACCTTTAGAATATTTAGCAGAAATAAATAATGATTTACCAGTAAGTAATTATAATTTGTAATCTGTGATTATAACCAAAATAATTGATACTATCTATTTTCAGATCAATAGCGAAGAACCTTATGGCATTGCTCTGTACGATTTTCCATTAATACACGCGGGTGATTTGCCTTTCAAGCAAGACGATGTAATATATTTGATACGAAAAATTAACGAGGATTGGATGGAGGGTAGAATAGGAAATCAAAAAGGAATATTTCCTATTAATTTTATTGACATAAAAGTACCATTGCCTGGTATTCCAGATAATATAGTTACTGCTATCTATCCTTTCAAAGGTGAAACAACAGAAGATTTAGTATTTGATGTAAGTTAACATGACACAAACAAATTTTGATATGGTTTGTTAACCATTATTGTTTGCTCGTCTGACCATCACAATTGTTGTAAATGTTTCACAAATAAAAAGAAATTCATAGTGATTTATTTTCATTCGCTGTGAAATCAAAATTTTCATTTTTTGATCAAATTTGTAAATGACAAATTAAACCCACTCGTTTATATCGAATTTTACACTACACTATATATGTCTTCTCGTTTAAAATTCACTTTAATTTTATTTAACTTATATACTATAATATATGTTACAGGAAGGAGAAAAAATTACAGTTTTATCGAGGATTTCACACGATTGGTTATACGGTGAGTGCAAAGATCGAAAAGGACAATTTCCGGTAAATTACGTAAATAGAATTCCATGTAATCTTCCATTATCACATTAACTTGCACGGTCCCTCACGAATGATATGTCAGCGGTTTCTCTGTGGTAAATTTTTTTCTTGATCATATACATGCGATAAATTTTTATAATGATATTTTCGTAAAATAAGAAACAAAAAGCTTTAAATTTATCGAGTGTTTCCATAGTTGTATCGAATGATTGAAACGTATATTTCGAGAATTTCTATTTACAAAAAGACTGAATTATATGCAAGTACGTATTGTCTTGCGAGAAAGAGGGAGAAAAAATTTCAATGAAACAAATATCGAATTTTTGAAAATAAAAGATTTACATTTTGAAACTTTTTAAAATCAAAAGTAAGTAGAGTAATTTTTCAGAAATGAATTAATCTTTTCTAATTTTTACTTCATTATTAGTATTTTATATATATATATATCTCAAATGTTATTTAAAGAAAAAATTAAATAATACAAATAAAACATTTCTTACTGTCATACAAATATTTAAGTATTAAACATTAAAATTATTCCTAAATTACATATGTAATATATATTTTTATACAAAATAATTCTTTTACTAGTTAAAGACAGTGCCATTAGTAATACGTACGTTCGTTTTCATTTCAAGCATAGGGGCGGTTTCGACTTTTGATAAGAATTATCGCGTCAATATATATAATCTAACATGACAAATGATACATATGTGTATATATGTATATATGAAACAATTAGCAGCACTATCTTTGGGTTAACTAGTGAAAGGATTATCTTATATATTAAAATGCACTTAAAGTGCAAAAATGTGAAAAAAAATGTACATATAAAATTTTGTAATAATGTTATTTTTTTAGCAGAAATTTCAATATAATTACGCACAAAGTTGAGATTAAGGTATTTAAATATTAAATTTCAACGAATCATATTTATGATTTAAATTTTATTTAAGTTACCTATTATATAATATATAGAGAAAGTAATGCTTTTTATTATCAAGTTTTTTGAATAATATTTCTTTGAAAATTTTTCAAATTAATTGTAAAGTATAGATAAATCATAAATTTATTGATAAACTAATTGAATACACTTATTTAATGAACTCAATAACCCTACGCAAAAATTTGTAAAATATGCAATATGATACAAATAATACATGTAAAACGAATAATTATATTTTCTCATATTCTACATAAAATATTCAAAACTTAGTAAATCAATGCAAAATTGCAATTAAACATGTGATGTTTTAGTGTTATTGTAATTATTTTGTTCAGCATATCCCATATTGTGTTGTTATAATAAAAATTACGTATTAGCTAGTAAAGGTAATAAAAAGAAAAAGACTAATAAAAATTTTTTATAGTTAACTTGTAGTTTGTTACTAATAAACATGTATACATCATACTTTACACTTGAACGTACTATATATGTATATCAAATCGTATTTTGTAATGTATATTTAAAATATATTTTGATTTATATTTAATACATGAATATGCTGATTTTAAAAATATCAAATTTAAATATTCGCTATAGCATCACATTTTAATGAAAATTCTTAATTATTTTCTCACTACAATGAAAAATGTATTTTCCCAAGTGCGTGTATATATATATATATATATATATATAGATGTTTTTCAATTGTAATATGTAAAAAAATTAT
Source organism: Tetragonisca angustula (assembly GCA_036937485.2). Classification (NCBI taxonomy): domain Eukaryota; kingdom Metazoa; phylum Arthropoda; class Insecta; order Hymenoptera; family Apidae; genus Tetragonisca; species Tetragonisca angustula. The sequence goes on from JAWNGG020000041.1 coordinate 779,052, forward strand.
TTAAACAATTTTTCAAATATCGGAGGAGATTTTAATTGCAGTATTAGCAAGCAATAGTTTTATAAATTCTATAATCTATGTTGGAACCAGATATTTGATTTATGAAATTCATATGAATTAATATGATCATAATTATAGCATAATTATATAGCAAATTATAGCATAATTTGTTATATCTTCACTTTCGTGAATATAACGCAGAAAAATGTAGTTTCTAAAATTATTTCAGCATATGCAATGTGATATCTGGCTATATTAGTAGTCATTTCTTTTTTTAAATTAATTATTTAATGTGATAAATAATACTAGTAATATACTTCCTAAAAATATGTAATAGAAATTTTAATTTTTGTAAATTATAATAAAATGTATAATAAAATTAGTAAAAAACATAAACAAAGAAAAGTATACCTACCAAAAGTGATCTAAATAATAAACTTTACCATGAAATATACGACAATGTGTTGAACAAAAAAAAATTGACGTAAAAAATTCTTTTATTATGTTTAATGTTAGCAACTTTTATAAATTTTATTTATGTATTCTATTGCGTTAAATGTGCAACAGTGATATTATTATTTTGTGCAGAAACATTTCCAGAGATGGAATGTTCATCAAACGCAATAGCTTTTATTAGAACATTCGAAGACTGTATGGATTTTAAATGTATCGGATATTTCGAACACAATGTATATTTGTTAATGCGTTTAGAAAATATTGAAAACATTACAATCTTATACCGCTTTAATGTCTGCATAACTACGCTCCTAAATTTTTCACCTGTGAGACAGTATAAAAAAAAATTGATTGCAAAATTCCAATGATATATGTGAAAGCACAAGCCGCGACACCATTTCAATAACATTTTTTCTTTCAACCTGAAAAACAATTAATAATTGTCAAATATAATTGCAGTATGTATGCAAGTGGTATACGTGTACACATAGTGTGTAATTTATATACCAGTGTATATATTCCGCTTTCCTTTTTGCCTCAGTATCAGGAAATTTAATCAAAATGATATCCCAATATAGTCCCAAAGTTTCAACTATTCCAAGGGGTAGTAATAGCACTAAATAAACAGTTGATACTACAAACAATGTTCTGGAAGTATGATGTATTTTGTTCGTTTTATGTCTGAAATTTTCTAAGAAATAACGTAATTAAATTTATTCGTATTTCTTTAATCACGCGAATCTTCTCGAGTTATTTACTTACGAGTCAACTGACAACGAATTTTTTCAGTTTTTTTCATGTGTATAATCAGTAAAATATTTCCAATAAATATAAATAGTAGAGGCAACCAAGTTGATAATGCAATATAAAAATACATTGCATTACCCCATGGTTTTATTTTCTTTTGGCATGGTATAAATTCAAAAACACTGTCTGTTTCATAGCCTGCAAATTAACGTATATCAAAAGAATTCTAAATAGCAATAAATGTAACGAAATATAAAGCATAGAATTGTTTACCTCCTGAATACAATTTTGTTAATGATATTATAAAATTAAGACATATCAAAATGACAATGATTATTGTTCCAGAGCAATTGTTACAGTGACCATATAATCCAAAAGGAAACATAATAGCAAATAGTCGTGTCCATGTGAGAACTACTACTAGCCAGGTAGATGTAAATTGAAAGAATTCCATAGTAACGGAATTTAAACCGCATAGAAATCTGCTATTCTAAGAAAATGATAAACTTGAGCTTTTAATTATGTGTAAGCTAAATCTAATTTGATTGCTTACCATGAAAAGATTATTAATAAATATAAAATGTGATTTTGCAATACCCACAGCATAATTAAATATTAGTGCTCCATTATCGGACAAGGCAAGTGCCTTTAAGTAAAGCGACAAATTAGATTCACAAAGTACAGGTGTACTTAATATTACAAAAGATATGGTATTTAACAACACACCTATGTAAATAATTAATCATTTATTACAGTACAATAGATCTAAACTACAAAAATGAAACAGCACATTATTATGTAATAAAATATGAGATTTTCCTTTTTCTTTTTTACTTACCAAGTATTATAATCAGAAGTGTTACATAGCTAAGTAAAAACCGTACAAACTTAACAAATGGTTGTAATGATAACCAGTAAAAACGAATTTCACAAGGCCACACAATTTCCAAATCAGACTGTGAGAAATTATAAAGAAAATCCAAAGTTGTTAATGGTAATGGACATGTCAAATTTCCTTTAATGTAAGAACTATATAATAAATGTAAGTATGCACATGAGAATATACAATAATCTTTCTTTATCAATTACATTTATTTGTAATTTTTCTGAAAATCCCTTCTCACCTGATTTCATCTGTTACTGAAGTTTCACTAGTACGTATTGTTTGTAATAGTACATTTAGTATTAATATGAATTGCAGATGTATACTGTTAAACGACACCATTTGTATACATGTGCTGAAAATATCAGAAAAATTGTATGATTCCACAAAATATGTTTTGACTTTAGATTTATGTCGTATCTATTCACTACCTATTCACTACCATGACTAATAATGTCTTGTAATAATGTTTTGAGCTGTAAAGCACCTGATGTTTTAATTATCATAACAGAATTATTCTTGGCAAATATCATTTCAATACAGATAGCAGCTTATAAGATTTATATGTATGTAGCTAGAAAGAGGCCAACGTTTTATGTATATCTAATTGTAAATGTAAATTTACACGTACATTCAACAATGAAGTTTGTATATATGATTCTACTTCAAAATTAATTTTTTTTTTTTTAGAAAAAAAGAGTATTACGCTAAAAACTTTATATTATCATACATACAAAAAAAAAACATTCGCACGAAGAATTAAATATTACAAAATAATGTATTTATTATAAAAAGAAAAAAACAAATGCCTAAATCAAAATTGTTTTAAGATGTTAAAATAAGAACTTTAAATATCTAGTACATACTAAACAACTTTGTATTTTTTTTTTACGAATTATTTATTAATAAATGTCTAAATATAAGTTACAGGTAGTAATTAAATCTAAAATTAATATAATAAAAGATTTAGTATATATATTTAATTATAAAATATAGAAAAGATGGATTTAGTCAATAAAAATTTTCATCTTAATAATGTAAAATATATTTTGTTGCATAGAAGTTATCATTTTATGGAAATATAAATTTATGGTATAAGTGTTCCATATTTTCCATATATAATATATACATATAGAATTCAGATAATCCACAAGTGAAAGGCACACGTTAAAATTGTGATAATCTAATATTCATTTTCATAAAAGTATCAAATACTGCTTTTCTTCTGCTGCAATAGTAATAAATATAAAATAATATTCTCGTTATTTGTAACAGAATTTCCGTGTATTTTGTACTTTTTTAAAAATTATTTCATCGGGTTAATTAAATAAAATTGTATTTCTTTTAAGTAATTTTCTAAAAATTTCTTTATTACATTTCTACGAAACACAATTAATGTACTAGAGTAAATACAACAAAAATGACATTATATTTCTAGGGACATTACCTTTTATTTGTTTTGCCTATCAAAAATATATCCTTTTCATTTCATAAATTTTGTATCTGCCTAAGAATACTATATAAATTGGCATAATATCTGATACTGTTTTTCTTTTCCTACATCAATCTTTTATATCATAATACCAATATGTAAATAAGTTTGTCTGGAGAAATAATTTCTTTTCTTTTTTTAATAATAATGTTTATTTCTCCGTGTACTAGTAAATTCGTCAAATTCAATGCACTTCTCAAAACAATTTTATTACTTCTTTATTTTGAAATTCTAGACTCCTTAAAATTATCAATTATTTGTAATGTTTTCCCTCTGAAATATATAAATTTTTAACATATTTACAATCACATTCATAAAAATATGCAATACAATTTATCTACAAAAAAGTATAATTCAAGAAATTAGTTACGCATTCTGCTTATATGTATATACGAAAGAAATAAAAATGCAATTTTTAATTCTTATTTAATACACTTAAATCAATTAGTAAAGAAATAAATCCATATCTCTTAACTAATAAATTTACTTTTGTCAATGTTTTGTTTATCAAAATACAGATTCTAAAAGAATTAGTTTCACATATTTACAAATGTTAGAAAATATTTGCACTATCAAAATAAATTTAGAAGAAAGAAAAAGAACAATTAAGCATTACAAATACATAAATTACTAATATATATCATAAATGCACGTTAAATTTTATATTTATCATTTCTGCATAATTCTATATTAATTATATTTTTTAAACGCGCAAAGAATTGTCAAATATTTTTACATTCATGGTTCCATTGCACAGTACATCTCAAGTGAAGTATGAATAATTTACATAACTACTCACATGATTTCGAATGAAATAATTGCTGATTAATGTAGGATCTATTTAATTATAAAATATATTTAACTCATACTATTTAATAAAATAGTCAGTATATTTATTTACTAATAAGTCAAAAATTATGTTCCCAAATTGGTATGTTTGCACAATATGAATCATAATCGATAATTTTGCAAATTAAGTACATGCCTTAGAAAGAAAAAAAGATATTTACTGTATTTAGTATATATTAAGTTACAAACTCAGGTGTACTTGATCTTTGAGATATATGTAAAATATACGTTTAAATTTAAAACTAGTCTTGTATTCTCAATCACAGCCACTGAATAGAAAGAAAAATATATCTCTGATGCTTTTCAAAATTTTAACAAATGTCCTATCCATTTTTGTACAGTTTTTTTATATTTCGTTACAATTATATTCAGAATTTATTTTTAATTCCTATGTGTCAACATAAATTTTCGCTTATAAAATAGAATTTCTTGTATAGAGAAGTGTCTGTGCAGAACCATACGATGTGATATATGATATTATAGAATAAAAAGTTGTTAATAAACACTGTTTATCATTGAGAACAACATTATACACTTTGTTTTTTTGTTTTTTAATATTATACAATGATTGTACTTTCCATTTTTTCAAAACCTCGTTCTCTGTAAAAATTGTTATGAATAATCAAAAAATTTTTTTCTTTTTCTTTAGTGCAAAATAGTTTACCCCACATTATATGTAAAACAATTTATATTTCAATTAAAAATAATATCACTGTCTTTTGACAGCAACAGCAATGATATGCTTACTACTTTAAATTATAACAAATTTATATGTCGAAAAGTAAAACATATTTATCTGTATTTTATTTTCTAATATCACCTTGGTAAGAAATCAATCTATAGGCAAAATAAGTTTCTATATTGTATATTGTATATTGTATACGTAAATATGTACAAACGGGTATCTGTACTTTGCAATCATACGAGGGCTTGATAGTTATTTCTCACCCTTAAATCACAAGTATTCCATAATCAATTCGTTGTACTGTGTCAGATTAATTTCTTACCTGAAAGCTTAATGTCTAATTGAAATGTAGGTTTTAAAAAATTATTAATAAAGGAACGAAAATTGTTCGAAATAATTATGTTTTAATGACTAGTAAATTAGATATCAAGCAATATTCTTTAAATATGCTTATAATCCCATTTTGTGGTTCTCTTCATGCAAATTGACTGTTTTCATTAAATAATCCAAAACTAAAAGCAACTGAATCTTTCTATAAAAAATGAGTACATAAACTGTTGTCATTTGTTTGTTTCCGACAAAGTAAATTTTTAAGGAATAAAATTAATATACCATAATAGTTCCGCATTCATATCTCATTATTGTACTGTGCAATCCTACATATAATATTTACAAAAATAAGCATCCCGCAAGTGCTATTTGTATGTGTGTGTATGTGTATGCACGCGCGTGCACATACATACATATAAATATGCATGCACGCGCACACATACACTTGTATATGATGACACTTAATTCTTTCATATTTTAAAATAAAGCCAGAAGCTGTTGGCTTTTCACATTTTAAAGTTTATACTAATTTGTTATGCGCACAGATCATATGAGTATCCAGATCTTTCTTTTAGTCAGGTTTATATATAGGTATTTTTGGAATAAATTCAATTAAAAGAACCTGGAATGCAAAAGATAAAAACAAATAAGTATGTGCTTATATGTAAATAGAGATTTGTGCTTAAGAATAGCTTAGACAATGATGTAACTAAAAGTATAAATGAGTTTATACTAATAAGGTTTCAATCATTTACATAATCAAGAAAATGAATTTGTCATTTCCTTTTCTAAGAATTAAGTAATCATCTAAGTAACTTTGTTGTTTTTAGAGACGTGGATAAAGTTTGTTAATAAAAATTATTCAATACTAAGGCGCCGATAATATGAACATAATGGTTCTTTTTCGGTGGAGGGATCTGAGACTATTTCCAGGTTTTATTTTTTTAAGTGAAATGATATATTTTTTTTTTTTTTGCGTCATTAATTGATGTAGCTCGACGTTCTCTATAAAAAAAGAATTAATCTACGTATTTTAAAAAAAACTGGTAGTCTAGGAGATATTTAACCTTAATTCTGTAAAATCTGTCATATAAAATACGGTAAATAGAGACAAAGGCATTATTTTTATATTCATATTCTTCTTGTCTCTCGTGCATAAATTTTATAAAATTACAGTTGAAATATTATCTTAAACTAACAGTTTTTTGACATACATGGTTAATACTTTTTTTTACAGAGAATGCCAAGATATATTGACTAGTGGGTAAAAAGATCATTATATTAAAAAAAAATGGAGGTGATCTTGAAATCTTTGGAACCTCTTCACCTAGAGAAACTCATTATTGTCATACTTTTCAGTATTGAATAATTTTTATTAATAAAGTTTGTCTATATCTCTAAAACAACAGAATTATTTAGGTGATTCCATTCAAATAATCCATCCTGTATAATAAAAGATTTGTACAATCTAGAATTACATGTTGAGACAAAATCAGTAAAAACGTAAGAAGTTCAATTACATCTACTTACATATTCCATCATGGACGAAGTGTCGCATCTTTGTTTCGCTAATCTCCAATGTAATCCAAGTTTGTGATACAGTCTACTGTTTTCCCATTCTAATAATTTGTTTAAAGAATGTTGTGTCTATAAATAGTAAGATACAGATTATTTATATTTTACACATCTTATTGTATATATCACACATTGGTCAATAAAAACATTTGTATAAGGGTCAGTCAAATATAAACCAGAATTTGTGTGCCATATTGGCACGTTGTCACTTGTCCAGATGGGACGAGAACTAAAAGTTAAGAGTGTCTTATAAAAAATCCTCCTCTCAGAGGTCTATTTTTAGTCTAGCCATTTGTTGTTGCAACAAATGAGTAGTCAGTACTGTGTTCCGTTACACAACAGATTATTATTATTACTTTCTTAATTGAGAGTACAAAACCTATTGAAATTTTACGTAAACTACGTTTACAGTTTGGTAATGAGACATTATCAAAGTCAAATGTTGGATTCATCACTACATCCCAGAAACCAAGCGAGCAAGTTTAGAATAGTAAGGTACCATGTTTTGGGACAAAAAATCTGTATATATATTTTCTTTGTGATCAAAGAACTGCTGATCACTATTGCATGCTGTTAAGGATTGCATGACAAAGTTAAAGAAGTCTATAGGTCGAAAAAATGAGAAGTTCCAATTTGTTCAATACTGCTTCTGCATGACAACATTAGATCTCATATAGCCATTTGAATGCATGAAAAAATCAAGAAGATACATCGGACAACACTTGATTATTCAACCAGTCCTGATTTGTCATTGTTTGTTTTGGCCATTAAAAGAGGCATTATGATGAGAGCAATTGGCTTTGGATACAACTTTCTTCATTTCATGAAACCAGAATAAAAAGTGCATGAATGTACTAGAATGTATGTAGAAAAATTTGTAGCATGTATGTAGAAAAGTAAATCATTTATTTTTTTAAGCATTTTGTTAAAATAAAAGACTGCAAAAAATTTGACTGCCCCTCATTTTATTACAAAAGTCATACATAAAAGCTCGCATAAAACAGATATATATTTTTTAATAGGAATTAAATATTTACCCTTTTACTCAAACAAATAACAGGCCAAAGAGAACATCCTAATGTACAGCAGCAGCAAACGCAACCACAAAACAACCACTTAACATTAACTGGTAAAGTTTTTTTCAATACACTGTTTATTCTCATAACAGTTGCCTTAAATTCCTCCGGAGCAACTCGCGACACCAAGCCGTTTGGAAATTCTGATTCAAAACGATTACTGAGTCCAAATCTAAAATGAATAATTACAAATATATCAGACGAAAAAAATTGTTTTCTTGATTAAATAATTATTTTCCAAATAAATAATTTACGCAAGCATAAAAAAACATACGACAAATAAAAAAGATACAATATACAGGACAATATAAAAAAAATTTTTTTTTTCATTACATAAATAAAATTATTTTCATTACATAAAGAAAAGATCAATTTTACTCTTAATTTTGTTCTCAATTGTAATATTTAAACAAAAAAATCGAAATTGCTGAGAATTCGAAAAGAAATTACAAGTTCAGCATAAAAATAGTTCATAATTCCTTTGTTCTCGAGAATGAAATTAGGCGCTGAACCTAAAACTGCAAAAAAGTATGAAAGATAATAGAATTTTTCTTACACGGTCATGTTGCCAGCTCCGCGGATAATTATAGGATCCGGTACCGTTGTCACGTAATGCTCCTCCAAATTTTGTTCATTTTCTTCTTCTTCTTCGTAAATCGCATCGAAATCTGCCATTGTGCAATATTCAAGGCTTCCCGCTCTCAGCAACGCAACTATACCGTCGCGACGGAACAACGCTTTATTCTATCGAGATGCAGCCCCTTTTCATTTATATCGTAGAATCGCAACGTGTGCACGTTGACTTTAAGTGTTCCGCGTAAACATTTCTGCTATGGTCAGGAGCAATAGGCCAATGTAACAAATTTTCAGTTGAAAGCTATTTGCAGCATTAACGCTCACAACACACATACGACGCGCACTGCGGATACTCACAGCTCATCAATTTTTCATTCAATGCGATTCCAGATTGGCCAACATTGTAATCTAGGGACAAACTTGTATTCCTAGAGCGAAAGCTATTTCTCCACTCGATGAATATACCAATCAAGACAAATGGAATTCATCATGAGACAGGACGAAACAATTCCGATAGATCTGACTTTCAGGAACAGTTGCATTAATATTAAAAATTGGTGTAGCAGATACACATTAATTTATAACACGTATCGAATATGAAAATATGAATTCGAACTGTTCTCCTAAAGTTTGATCACGTGGTTTTATTTACATCGATTGACCCAACTCACGAACAGACTATAGATGGCATTGTCTATAGATTGCACGCATTATTAAAATTCAAATACACATAAAAGATTGAAAATAATCAAACGCAATCAGACTTGTTACAAAATAATTTAATTATTGCGTCTTGTGACAATATTGCATTAATATAAAATTCAATGAATATATTCATACATCTGTTTTATCAAAAATATATTTCCTAATTAACTGTTAATTCTAATATATAATTATCGGTTTGTTAAATACAAATACATTTAGTCTTGTTCTATGATAATATCTGCTATGTCGCAAGAAGAATTTATTTTTAACGTTTTTTCGTTTGCCAAATGCAACAGAGATACAAAAGAAATTGGGAAGCTCAAAGCTTCGATGTTGGTCTTAGTTAACAGATTTGGCAATGCTTTATAAACGTGACTGAAATATTTCTTATCATTCATTTTATCTTTGTCTCGTTGTACATTTTCCTCTATCTTCCTTCTTTTTCTTGCATCTTCTTGCATATCCTCCAGCATCGTACGTTTTAAACATTCCCAAATGGAATATTTCAACTGCTTCATGTCAATTTTTTTGGGACGTATACAATATGCAATAGACTGTTTATTTGTAAGTTTTGGTGCAGCAACTAGATTCTTCCCAGTGAAAGGCATTCCTAAGTTATTCTGATCTTCATATTGCGTATTATTATCATTTGTATCATTTCTTTCACTTTGTTGGCATCCTTCGCTATGATCGTCAAGAGAATGGCTTGATACATCATTTTCATTTGTATAATTACAATTTTCTGCATCGTCACGCGAAGAAGTAACATTCGTATTTGTTAAATTTGTTAAATTAAGTTTTAGTGTATGATGATATAACTTGTAAGCTTGTATGATATCATAATGCACATCTGGAGGTAACGTTAATATTTCTTCGTTCCATTCCATTTTAGCAGTTCTAGTATGCATATTAATCGATTGACTGGGTAAAAATTTAGCATTTACATTCTTAATCGTTTCATTGTCATAACTTAGCTGTAGTTTATTTCTCTCTTTTTCTTCTGACTGACGACACAGCTGATTCCTTAATTTATTATTGTATAAACTATTTTTTAAATTGGTTGCTTTCCAATGAGATGGACCAGCCCAGTGTATATTCATTTTTTGAATAAAAGAATATTCTGAAACCTTTGTTGATACTGTGTTGGTTAGAACTTTACAAACATCTACAATATTTTCTACCTGATTAGGTACCATAGCGCATCTATCTACATTTTCTTCTTCTGTCATCTCAATATCAAAATAATTCATACCAGTAGATACATGTTCATCTTCATGTACCAAACTTGCATCAAGATCAAACTGAAATCTGCTCTCATTATTTTGTTTTGGACTTTCATCATTGTTTGATTCATTTATTGTCCAACTATGGAAATCAAAATAAAATAAAGAAGGACAAATCTCCATGTTTGAAAAATCTGTTATCTCTGGAATCTTAAATGCTGTATCTTCATCTTGCCTGACTTTATTTTTCACTGTATCTACCAAAATATCATTATAACGATGTGGATAAAACTTTGAATTTGCATGGTTTGGCAACATCGCCTGATATAGCATATCCGTAGTTTGTAAATCTGCTTCCATAGTTATTAAAGAAGGTTTCTCAGTATCGACATTAATTTTTAGAGCTTCTACAGTGGTAAATATTTTTTGCTTATTTTTTTTCTTTTTTTTCTGTATCATCTGGTTTATTCCATCTTGTATATTTTCCGCTGCTTCCTGACAATCCATTTCTTCTAAATTATTTTGGTTTTCATTGTCTTTGTGTTGCTTTTCCATTCCACTAATCATTTTGAGTATATCCGTATGTACACCGTCAACGCGAAATCCATAAATCTTTGTGCTTACATCTAAAGATGTACTAGCTACTTGTAAATTAGACATGTTGGCGTCCTTCTTTTTAATCATATACGTCATAAAATCAATCATTTCTAAACTAAATGCATTTTTGGCATTAATTTTATTCTCTGTACCAAGTTTTATACATTGTGATATATGTTCTGCCATTTGGGAGGCTGGCATATGCACCAATAAACCAAATCCTAAGGAATGTCTTTTATCGTTTGAACCTTTAGAAGTCATTGAAGACATATCAGAAATTTGTCGACGACGAGCCAAACGTTCTGCTTCATCGTCATTTTCTAATAGAGTAAAATTGTTTGACCTTTGTGGAATCACAGATTTTCGCCGCAATGGAGACGAAGACACTGGGGTGGAATTTATAATTCCAGGATCTATCAATACATTTGGCATAGATGCACGAGTTGCCATTTTGCTGCTTACGTTAAATACCGCCTTTATTTTTATTCCTAAAATAAATATAAAAAATAACTCCTTTACACAAATTACAATATCCTTTTTGGAAGTGTAACTTTGAAATGATTTATAAAAAATATATTGAAACGTGCAATTAAATTATTAATTTTGTGAATTTCGTCAAAAAACGAATATATATTAAGTGATTTACAAAATAACAAATAAAATATTTATATTTATTCATATGTTACCTGTGTGCCAATGAAATCCTTTCTTTACATATTGAGATATAACAAAATTTGAAGATATTTAAGTAAATATGTGTGTTTTAGAAATTGTAGACAAGAGTAAACTCGATAAAGACCATTACACAAATTAATAACAACGTTTTATTCCATTCAATGATAGTTTGGTGTTCAATTATCTTTCGTAAACATCATTGTAATGTATTCAACATTAGTCTCCTATTTTCTTCAAATTGACATTAATGGTTAATACATAGAATGAGGTCATTTCCATATTACATAATTAGAATGAAAGAAAAACACACAAATATTTTTATACGTATCACACATTGAATTGTTATTTTGTAAAAAATTCTAGAAAAATTGGCGCGAAATGACTGCAAGAACAGCGACCGTAAAATCATCAAATTTAAACATCCTTCAAAAGAGTTTCGGAATCACGAAGCAATTGTTTGTAGAGTATCAAAGACGTTCTCTATCTAGAGACATCTTCCAAAGGCATCAGTACCTCTTTTAATGCTTTTAAGGACAAGTCGGTATTTTCTGATTGTTTCATGAAAACTAATAATTTAATCGAGATAAATCCCATTCAAAGTATATGTTAATAAAGACGTTGAATAACACACGTAAACATTTTTTATCAAAAGTGTCGTGCAAATTGTCATTGACAAACAATTGTTCTTATTTCTGTTGTAAAAATTTTCAACAATTATGCAATTATAATAGTTTAACCAACAAATCTGTAAAGTAGAGTACCATGGAGGTTTCGTTATTAAAATTCATACTGTTTGCTCGTCAGTGGTCAATAACAGTTGTTAAATTATAATAAAATGGTAAGTTGAAACGAATTTCACGTTCGATGGACACATCCAATAGCTGTCTGTCATTTACATCTACAAATGCCATCATATATATTCAATTTGTATTTGTTTTCAATCGTCGTTCATTTTATATTTTTTACGAATATTGTAATGCAAGAAAAAATGTGAATATCAATTAAGTATAGAAATAAAAATGCAAGTATTGTGAATTATATTCAATTTTATAAAACTTGTATTACAGAATACTTGTCTACTATTATTATTGTTATTATTATTACTATTCCAGTTTTTATGATTGTTATTACAGGGTGCAAATATATCACAATTGGAGAGAGATATTGGCTCTGATCAGTTCCCTCCTAATGAACATTATTTTGGACTAGTTAATGTAAGTAATGTAAGATACAAAACATTTAACCCTTTGCCGTCTAGTCTGCAGGTATTTCCAGTGTACTCAGGCAAGTTTATCGTATCTTGTCTTATTGTAAATATTGTACAGTGTGACACACATTGTAAACAAGAAAGAGTCATTGATAAACATATCACTGATATGCAGTCTAAACAAATTTGCTTCAATAAAGTCGTTGTCCAGTCACGTTGGACATAGAACCGCAAAGGGTTAAAAGTTGTAAAATTTCTTTTTATTTTCAATATTAAAATTATTAATATTGATATTTATATCGTTATAGTTTGGAAATACCTGTTACAGTAATTCTGTACTACAAGCTTTATATTTTTGTCGACCATTTAGAGAAAAAGTTCTAGAATACAAAGCTAGAAATAAGAGAACCAAGGAAACGTTATTAACATGTTTGGCAGATTTATTCTACAGTATTGCAACTCAAAAAAAGAAAGTTGGATCTATAGCTCCGAAAAAATTTATTGCCAGATTGAGAAAAGAGAAAGGTTAATATAAATGTATATATATTTAACATAAAATTTGATCTTGTAATTATAATGATGTATTTTATTTATTTTTATTTGGTATTTAAATATGATATTAAATATGTTTGTATGGCACATGTAACGTATGTATATAATCTTTCACAGAGGAATTTGATAACTACATGCAACAGGATGCGCATGAATTTCTAAATTTTTTGATAAATCACATAAATGAAATTATTCTAGGTATGCAAATTTCTTTGAATATACATGTATATAAGTATGTAATAGCATATTCTTATATTATCAATTTTGCATATTTTACATTTTAGCAGAGAGAAGTCAAAGCAAACCAACAGGAGGAAAATGTGGTGCAGGTGACGCTGGTTCACCACCAGAGCCTACGTGGGTTCATGAAATATTTCAAGGAATTTTAACATCAGAAACACGCTGCCTTAATTGTGAGACTGTATCTAGCAAAGATGAAGATTTCTTTGATTTACAAGTTGATGTAGATCAAAATACTTCAATTACACACTGCCTCAGATGTTTTTCAAATACTGAGACACTTTGTAGTGACAACAAATTCAAATGTGACCATTGTAGCAGTTATCAAGAGGCTCAAGTATTTGTGAAAAAATTTTACAATTACAATAGACTTCCTCTTTATCCATTATTTGATAAATAATGTTTGAAATAAATATGTCTAACAATATGCATTATAAAGCTAGTTTTCTATATAAATGATAACGAGTTTTATATGCAATAGTTTGATAGATTGACTACTTTATGTCAAATTAGCATTATTGTTACAGAAAAATCATAATTCTATTTCTACATTGATAAACATTGGCTGATTGAGAAAAGGCTGAATAAGAGGAAGTCTACTGTACTAAAATTTAGAAGAATTTAACAACCCTCTTATATTCTAGAAACGAATGAGAGTTAAGAAATTACCAATGATACTGGCATTACATCTAAAGAGATTTAAATACGTGGAACAATATAACCGTCACATAAAAGTTTCTCACAGAGTAGTTTTTCCCTTAGAGCTTCGACTCTTCAATACCGTGAGTATTTTGCATATGTATTTATTTGTTCATTCTATTTCTTTGAATATTGTAATCTATGTTATTTCTATAACAATTTAAAGAGTGACGATGCAGTGAATCCAGATCGATTGTATGATTTGGTCGCAGTTGTGATACATTGTGGAAGTGGGCCTAACCGAGGACATTATATTTCAATAGTCAAAAGCCATGGATTTTGGTTGCTCTTTGATGATGATATGGTTGATGTAAGACTTACTTACATCATAAGTATTTGTATCATAAAAATTATTTGCCTCTAATTATAATTTATATTTATATCATTAAATTTTTATTTTAGAAAATTGATGCATCTACAATAGAAGACTTTTATGGACTTACATCAGATATTCAGAAAAGTTCTGAAACTGGTTATATCTTATTTTATCAATCAATAGATTGTAATTAAAACATAACACAAATATATACTAATTAAATTATACAAATTCTATACGATAATTTCGTATTTTATTGGCATACACTGTATAAAGTTAAAAATATTTTATGTTAGATTATTTATAAAGTAAAATATGTATAGAATCGATTATATTTTGTTTGTAAAATATAGAAAAAGTTATTAGCTACATGGACTATTCATTAATGCAATACCTTAAAAGAAAAATTATGTATTTTGATTAGTCTGTAATAAAATATCGACAAATTTCATTTTCTTCTGGTATTATTTTTCAGTAATTTTATATCTATTTACTTTTTATTTATACGTTTTCCAGCATTATTTTTCTTTTTGGATTCACAGTTTTTAAATCAATTTCAAGTCTACACAGTATATGTTTTATGTGAAAAAATCAATATCTAGAATTTAAGAATTGCAAAATTGTTAATTTCTGTGACTTAAATACTTAATTCTTAGAAGCTATAATTATTCTATGAGAATGTAATGATTAGCAAAAAGCATATTCTCTTTTACATAGATTGACAAAAAAATTTTGAATATAAATATTATATTCAATAGGAAATATACAATATCCTCATAAAGACGACATTAATCTTTTCAAACCATGTTTATTGAAATTTTAAGCAATAAATTCATAAGGAATAGGTGCAAGTGATATTGGGTTTTCACGTCCCGATACAATATGTGCACGCATTGGTTCAGCAGGTTGCCGTTTTAGTTGTACTTTAATGTTCTTCTCCTTCGCTTCTTTTCTAAGCCTTTCATTTTCCTTTACTCGCTTCAGAAAATCTTCTCTACATTTAGAATGAGTCAAATGTTCAATACGAACATTAATTCTTTTGGCAATAATTCGTCCACGCACTCTCTTGTTGACAATGACACCAAGAGCATGAGGTGTTACATTGAATACACGTCCAGTTTTACCATGGTAAACTTTATAAGGCATTCCCTTTTGGACAGCTCCATTACCTTTAATATCGACTATATCGCCCACTTTATACACTTTCATATACGTGGACAATGGAATTGTTCCATGCTTGCGGAACTTTCGGGAGAACAAGTCCCTTGTTCCTCGACGATATCCTTTTGAATTTGTCATAATAATAAATCGACCTGTAAATTATACAATTTCATTCAATTTTTTTACTTGAAATATAGTCGTACGAATATTAATTGAAATTGAGGTTATGTTAACTAAAAATTACAACATTTTCGTATATAAAGTTATACAATAGCACAGACAACAAAAATATTAAATTTTAACAAGTAAAATAATTAGATAAAAATATTTTTAAATATAAATTTTAAAATATAAAATAAAATTTAACATATGCACGTATAGTGTCACGTGCATCTGCTAACAAAAAACAAAATTTAAACTGAAATTTAAATTTTCTGTTATAACAAAAAGATAAAGTGCTAATTATGAAAAATTTTGTTATCACGAAATATGAAGCAAATATTATAAAACTCTCTAAAACTCCTTATAAATATTGTTAAACCTACACCAGACAAATGTAATCACTCACGGCCGTTGAAAAGAGAATATAAGATCAGCAATTCTATAGTTATGCAAAAAATCGATAACAATCGACCCCATGGACGATTTCGATACTTATTTTTTTCATTATTCTTATTGTTTATTTTATAACAATAATAATTAACTGATACAAGTTTTATTTATTAGTTTTTATTAGTTCTTTATTAATTTATCGTAAATACACAAGTTTTAAGACCAATATATTTAATAGGATTTTTTAGACAAAATATACCATATACATTTAATAACTACACTAAACTAACTAAATAATAATAAATAATTTTCAGTACAATTCCAAAAATATTTGTAGTAATTTAGAAAATGGTATAAAAATTTCTTATTCTTTAAACTAGCTAGGAATTTTAAATTAACAAAAAATTTTACTAGTTGGACATCCACTGTTAAACGAGTCATCCCTCTATTATACATTTAATCATAATACGGCTGCATGACAGTTGTTTTCTGAAAATTCATTGTTGAACATACGTATTTTGCAACTAAACGTTATTTATTAAATAAATTAATACTTTAAATAGTAAATAATATTTTATAATTATAATTAAATAATATTCAATAATGGTATGCATTTTACGTAATTTTTTTTTTATTAAACACAGTAATAATAAAAACATACTAGAACGGGTTAATATAAAACAGTAAATAATAATTAAAAATATCAAATATTTTTCAGTTTCGGAATCAATACGATAGTGATGTTACAGTTTGGAGTCCACAAGGACGTCTACATCAAGTAGAATACGCAATGGAAGCTGTAAAATTAGGATCAGCTACTGTAGGACTAAAAAATAAAACTCATGCAGTTCTTATTGCTCTGAAAAGAGCTTCTTCCGAGTTATCTGCTCATCAAAAGAAAATATTCCCCATAGATAAACATATGGGAATTTCTATTTCAGGCTTGACAGCCGACGCTAGGATGCTAAGGTATATTATAAATAATAAAATATAAATTTTATCATGTTATTGCTAATAAATATATCAGGTTGTTCCAAAAACTTTTTTCATTTTATTAATGAGTAATGTATGCATACTATTTTATATTTTAGTTCATATTTAATTATAATCAAATTCTGATCTATTACTTTTCTGAGGTTTGCTATCGAAACATTGTCCAAGATGCATTTTTGTCATTTATTGAGGCACGAAGGGAATTTTTTAACGAAAGAAATAGATAGTAATCAGATATAGATATTTTCCTTCATTTCCTTTATATATTATCTCATCTGATTATTATCTATATTCTCTCTCATTTAATAAATTGTAGTAAAATATTTGACTTAATAAATGACATAAGAATGGTCATCAAACAATATTTCGCTAACAAATCTCAGAAGTTTTAGAAAGATAACATTATGAAGGAAAAAATGGAGGAAAGTAATAAGTCAGAGTGGATTATATATAATTCAAATAATATAATGTGAAACATAAAATATGCATAGATTATTCATTAATAAAACGAAAGAAATTTTTTGGACAACCCAATACAAATTACTGATCTAACAAATATATTAAGTTTTAAATTTTTATTCATCTGTTTATAGTCGATATATGCGAACTGAATGTTTGAATTATAAGTATTCTCACGATGATTTATTACCTGTTAGTCGTTTACTCGCATCTCTGGGAAATAAATTGCAAACGTGTACTCAAAGATATGATAGGAGACCATATGGTGTAGGTTTACTTATTGCTGGGTACGATGTAAGTAATTGTTAAATAATTAATTACAATTTACTAGGTGAAGAATAAAGTGCCATTTAAGTATTAATGATATTTCTGAAGGATCAAGGACCACATATTTATCAAACATGTCCTTCATCAAATTATTTTGATTGTAAAGCAATGGCTATTGGTGCACGTTCTCAGAGTGCCCGTACATATTTGGAGAAACACCTTAATGATCTTTTAACGTGTAATCTCGATGAACTAATAAAACATGGCCTTCGTGCATTAAGAGATACATTGCCAAATGAAGTTGATTTATCAGTGAAGGTAAATGAAATAATTTTTTATAATAATTACAAAATTAATGTAGAATGTTCCAATGTGTTTTTTAGTAAGTAGTAGATTTGTGAGAAAAATTAAAGAAAACAGTTTTATTTTTTTCTTTTATGTAAATAAAATAACGGTTCAAATAGATTTTTTAAATTTATTATAGTCTTTATGATAAATTCATAAATGTTTTTAAATATCTTTTTTCACACATAAAGTAATTAAGACAAATTTAAGTTCTAAAATACAAAATAAATAAAGTAATTTTTAGTAATATTTAGCGGATATAATATTTAAAACAATAAAATTTCTAGAAGACATTTATTTATTTTTTATATTGTTTTATATTGTTTTATATTTTATATTGTTTATCTTAATAGTCATCTTTGTGAAATATAGAAACAAATTAAATAAATTTAGACATGATTACATAAATTTGAAAAAAATTCATAGTCAATAAATTGTAAATATTTGTTCTGTCCAATTTTTGTCACAAATTTATCACTTACATTCAAGCATTTTACGAAATTTCATGTTATGTATATTACAAATAAAATTATCTTATTACAGAATGTCTCTATCGCGGTGGTAGGAAAAGGTACAAATTTCAAAATATTTGATGAAGATGCAATTTCGGTATATTTATCTCAAATTGAAGACGACAAACGTAGCAAACTTGCAGAACCAGATGTAGAACAAGATTCCAAACCTCCACAACCTCCACCTTCTGATGAAGGTCCACAAGAACCACAAGTTACAGTTGCAATGGATACAGATTAAAAACAATGTAATATATTTCATAATATATTTTATGTATTATTACATTTAAAATGAACTTGCATTTTACACTTAAAAATTGTATTTTTTTCTTATTATGTTCAATATAATAATAGAGTATCATAAATCATAAAATTTTGTTAATTTTCAGCACATATAATACATTTTTTATAATGTAATTATAATTATTTCTATAATTTAACAATAATTTTTTGTGCACAAATTTACAATAACTTATATTACTATACATAAATATACAAATATTCTCAATTAAGATTAAAGTATATGTTTATTGGTTTTCAGACTGTTTGTTTCTACGTTTTTTTAATATATTTGTTAAAAAAAATTCTCCAGCCTTGTATGATGAACGCACTAATGGACCGCTTGCAGTATATAAAAATCCTAGTTCATTTCCAATATTTTCCCATTTTTTAAATTTTTCAGGTGTAACATATTCAATAACTTTTAAATGTCTCTTTGTAGGTTGCATATATTGCCCCAGTGTCAAAGCATCTACGTTTATTTCTCTCAAGTCTTTCATTGTTTGTTCAATTTCTTCATCAATTTCACCTAATCCTAACATTATTGATGATTTCGTAATTAATTCTGGTTTGTATTCTTTTGCCGTTTTCAAGACCTTTAGTGATTGTCTAAACAATGCATAAAAATATATAAATTTACAAATTTATCAAGAAAAGTTCTAAAAAATACAAGACAATATATCTCACCTGTATTGAGCTCGTCTGTCTCTAACAAATGGAGTTAAACGTTCAACAGTTTCAATATTATGAGCAAACACATCAAGATTAGAATTAACAATTGTTGCTACACAATTTTCATTTCCTCTAAAATCTGGTACTAAACACTCCACTAAAATATTAGTTCTGCAAAAACATAAAATATATATATGAAATGTTTATTTGATATATAATTACAAAAGTAACTTGTTACAATAATGGAAAAAGTAAGGTGAATTATGTACCTTTTTTTAATTTCTTTTACAGTTTCCGCAATATGACTAGCTCCACCATCACTTAAATCTATTGCAACATATAATTTTACATAAGAAATACAAACAATATAATTTCTAATATATAAATAAAAAATTTATAAAGGATACTTAACCATCTCTGTCTACTGATGTAAGTACAATATAATCTAAACCCCATTCTGCTATTGCAGTTGCTGTGTTTAGTGGTTCTTCTGGATTTAGTGGTAATGGTGTTCTTGATGTTTTTACAGAACAAAAGCGACAACCACGGGTACATGTATCGCCCATTAACTATATTAAATTGTTTTCCACTATTATGTTTTTATAATATTATTAATTAACCTTTTCAAATAAAATCCAACTTGATAATAACGCAATAAATAAATAAATTTTAGTAAATATATTATATAATAAAATAGCAATATAAAAATTTATATTATGAAATATAATTGTATAATAAATAACTTCTTATCTTAATATAAAACCTATTAGCTAATCATTATACTTTTAACACATTGATTGCCACATCAGATGTTCTTAAACACAAGAATTTTCATTATTATATAAACATTTAATGACAAAATAATAAGAAATGTGGTTATAAAAGATCATGCCTTAGTAATCCATAGTATGTTTATCTTGCTGTGATAGTCATGAGTGATCATTCTGAGTGGTTCCTTGATGCATTCAATTAGTCTTGATAACTGTTTCTGAATATTTTCTTGCAAACATAAGAAAACAATTATCTAAGCATCAGTTTCATAAAATATAAAAGATTATGCCTAATGCAAAAATTTTGCAAATCATAGTTCAAAAAATGCTAAAAATTGGACAAAAAAAAGTCACAACATATTGCGATGGCCAGTTTCATTTGTGCTTAAGATGTTTTAATACAGTTGATATATTTTTCAATTAAAATCTTTAATTATTGAATGTGCACTTTTTATTTCATAATATTGTCTAGTCAACTATGATGTTCAAAATTTCTTAGTTGACAATATTTATTTTATTTTAATTATTCCAAACATTTGAACCTCGGATGAGACCTCACAATCATCAATCACAGATAATCAATGTGACAGTCAACGTGTTGATTAAATTAGAATAAAATAATAAAACGACGAGCATTGTATTAATAATACAAACCATAATAGTAGCTGTTGCTGTTCCATGTGTACCACCGCCCCAGCATTCTCCAATATTAGGACATCGTGCTTCTTCACATACAGTGCTTAATTGTAATTGTCTTAATTGTGACTTTATTCTATTGTAATTTTTACCCATTGGGATTTCTGTTTTAAGCCAAGGTGGTAATCTCAAACGGGATTTATCCCCCTTGTCTAATTTCAACTTTCCATCATAGTCTTTGTAGGTGTCAGCAATAAAATGTTGTAAATCAGGTCCATCCTCTAATTTTTGAGAAAAAGTTTTTTCTTTGACACATTGCAACTGCTTTAGTAAATTTATAGCAATTAATATATAATAACAAATGTTTAAAATATTATTTAACAATAAATACATACTGTGGAATGGAAATTACAAACAGTAGATATTTTTGTCAGACTTAACTTATGAAGAGTTTGAAACATATTTGTCTCCAAATGAACATTCAAATAACCTTTCAAAATAAAGAGATTCAACCTTACAACACGAAACATTATCACACGTGATAATGAACATATCAATTAATACTTACAAAATGCTTAATAAATATTTGAATGTATGTTTTTAAAAATTTTACGAATTTAAAATTTCAGCTAAATATAAAATTTTATTATTAAATATAATAAAAGATTTTATATATACATATTTTCTAAATTCTTGTTTTTATTTTTAGTTTATAATAATAATTCAAACATTCGCAGAATGTCTTTAGGTATTCATTGTAATTAAATTTCAAAATTAATAATAATTCAAGTACATATATAAATTTAATGGTAATTCAAAGAATTATTAAACATCAAAAGATTTGATAAAAATACCAATAATAGTAATTTTCATAAAAATTCACCCATATGTTATAAAACATTTTATGGATTTAGTAACACACAGTGACGTAATATCATCCGATCCCTAGAGCTTCTATGATTGGACGCGGCAAAGGTCGGATGACTTCGTAATTTATGTTATTACATTTGACATATTAGTAGCTCGTTTTATTTTAATCATTGCATTTATTTAATGAAAATAAATATTTGGCATATTGTTTGCCAAATATTTATTGCCATTTATCACAATGGCAGATCCTGGAGGATGGACTACAACACAGGATGATTTTTCTAATTTTCAATCAAACGACAGCTTTAATTTAAACGAAGTAACTGGTATCGATGGTATGTTGTATTTGATATTTATCAAATTAGAGTTTATCTTTCTCAATTGAAATAGAAATTTCACTTTATTTCCAAACTAGATTTTTTCTTACTTTTGATTCGTCTCCTATTTGTGTGATTGATCTTTTTGTGTGATTTCTTGTAATTTTTTATGTAATGTATTTTTTTTTTTTTAAATAGAAACATGATATTGTGTGACACAAATATCAGTTATTTCGTATTTACTTATTTAAAGACTTATAGACTAGATGTTTTTTTGTTTTGTTTTGTTTTTTTTTTTTTTTTTTTTTTTAGAAATGAATTGAATAATTTTTCATTCATTTATTCATGTTTAATATATTAAAATATAGTTATAAAATAAAATATTGTATTGTATTTATAACAGTTTATGAAATTAATATCAAAAACATTATTTTATTAATAATTTTATTACTGCGTGTGATTTTTTTTGTAGACATGTTAAATTATTTTAATTTTTTTTGTTACAGAGCTTCTTACAAACTGTGAAAATGAATTGTTGAAAAATGAAAATTTATTTAGCGATGATACATTATTATCGCAATTGGAAGAGCCTTTAGGGATGGATGCGGAAGGACTAGATTTTTTAAGTTTCAACAACAGTAAAGAACTAAAAGATTTTAAAGAATTTCATGATTTTGAGGATCCAACTGTTGTAAAATCTGTACCAAACGGAAATGTAATATTAGCATCCACAGTGACAGAAAATACACAACAAATTCCTTGCGTCTCTCGACAGTCACAACAAGAAAAGCAACAACAACAACCGCAATTACAAGACGTAACTTCTGTACAGAATAGAACGCAAAGAATATCTGTTACACCAGCACCAACAGTATTTAGCTCACAATATGCTATTCCACAAAATGTAAACTTCAGTGTTCAGTCACCTGTTGTAACTATAGCACCAGTGACACAACAGAGACAGTTGCTTCTCCCAGCTAAACTTATAAAGTCAGAATCAGTTGTTTATTCTAGGGGATCACAAGCTGTTAATTCAACCTCTGTACCACATCAAATACATACTTTAGTAAATACTGCCAATGGAACAGTTTTAACTGCTGGTATGAACAATGGCAATTTATTAATACATTTTTATTAAATTTATTTTAATTTTTATTAAATTTGTGATATTCTAACTTTTATTTAGGTATCCCAGTTGTATTGGATACTGATAAGGTACAAATTAATCGATTAAACACAAATACACATATAGGTGTACCAAGAGTAAAAGAGGTAAAACGTAGTGCTCATAATGCTATAGAACGACGTTATAGAACATCAATTAATGATAAAATCATCGAATTGAAAAATATTATTGTTGGAGTAGATGCTAAGTTAAACAAATCAGCTATCTTGAAAAAGACTATTGATTATATTAGGTATATTAACGTGTTTAATTTTTTTATATGCTTACTATATTATAAATTAGCGAAAATGTTTACCAACCAATGAAAATTTTAGATTTCTTCAGAATTCTAATGCAAGATTGAAAGCAGAAAATATGTCATTGAAATTAGCCGCTCAAAGGCAAAATTTGCGTGATTTATTAGTATGTGGTGAACTTACACCACCTAGATCAGATTCAAGCGAACCATCTTTATCTCCAGCAGCAGCACCATTATCTCCTCAATCTCCATCATCTATAAAGGATGATCCGGATATGTTACAAAATATTGATTCAACATCTGTTCTTACAAATCAAGGCATGAGAGATCATACCAGGCTTACACTCTGTGGATTTATGCTGCTCTTTTTAGCATTTAATCCTTTAGGTTTTCTAATAAATAATGTAGGAAGATTCAATTCTGATTATATAAATACAAAATTGGATGGTCGTACAATTCTCAATTATCAAGGTGTAGTAACACAATAACAGCGCTATTTTATCACAGTAATATTAAAATAATAATATTAATGTATTAAGTTTATAAGTATATATATCATTGTCATAGTGAGTAATATTATTAATCTTTTTTCAGATCAATCAGACTTTGAAAATCCAATGTGGAGCAACGTGTTTTTGTGGCTAACAAATGTTATACTTTTAATTGGCGGACTTTGCAGATTATTATTATATGGTGATCCAATACTACCTTCTAACAGTAAAATATTTATTGAACTTCATCGATGGAGACGTCAAGCAGAATTCAATATATCCAAGAATGATTATAGTCAGGCATGTCGAGATTTACATCAATGTTTGCAATACTTGGGCCGACCATATCCATCGTCGCGTACAGAAGTTTGGCTCGGAACAATGTGGCAAATTATAAGACAACTTCTTCATAAGTTGTGGATTGGGAAATGGATTTTACATATTCATAAATGGTTTTCTGAAAAAACTGTACGTCAGCAAGCAGAAATATCAGCTATGGAAATAGCTATTATTTATCAGCATATGTTGTGTTTACATTTATCAGAAGGATCAAAGAGTGGAACATTGTATCTTGCTCTTTCTGCAGTGAATTATGCAGAAGCTACTGGCGAAACTATTCCAAAATCATTATTAGCAGAAATATATGTTAACGTTGCATTGTGTTTCAAGCAATCGCTATTTCCATTCATTCATAAATATTATTTGGGTAAAGCACGTACGTTGCTTTCGTCATGTGCAGTTCCACCAAAATTAAAATGGATAATGAGTGACGAAGGTGCTAAATTTTTAGCATTTCAAAAGTGGCAATATGGAAAACAATCAGATCATGAATTTACATCTCAAACTAGTAAAGCTGATCCTCTGTCATATGCTTCACGTGCTTATAGAGATTATTTGATTGGACATTGTTTACGTATTTTAACTGGTACTCTTGGAGATGCACATGTATCTTTAATATTAGAATATGCACAAACTATTATGGCTTCTGCTGGAGTAGATGCTGGATTTTTATGTACTGACAAAGTTACAGTTACGCGTAAGTTTAAACAAAATTTTATTTAACAGGTTTATTGTGTTATTAAATTTATTCTTTCTATTTCTTTGGCAAGTAAATAAAATTTTTAATATTTTAGATTGTGAAGATGAAATTGGATTATGGTGGGGAGCAGTTATATATGTAGCAGCATGTTGGAGATTGAAAGAAGATGATTCACAAGCATGGAATATTGTTGAAAGCAAATTTCCTTATGAAAAAAATTACCAGCTTTGCAATAATGCTAATAATAGTATTAGTTTGCTGCCATATATTGTTTTGAATGCTTTGCAAGCAGCAAAAGCTACTACTAAATCAATCTCCATGCGTTTTATTGATCAGGCAGGAGTATTACTTGAACAATGTTTGGTTTATTATAATTGTAAGCAACAATCGTCGCAAAACGTTTTGGTAAGATATTTAAATATTTAATAATCATATTTTTTAGTAAAATTTATGCTTTTCTTTAATAATACTTTCATAAATAATGAAACTGTTAGAAATAACGAAGTAATCGTATGATTTGAACATGGAAATAAATATTAAATTTTTTCTGCTTCTCTTTTAAAATAAATATCTCAGAAAAAATGATGAAATAATGAATTACACATACAATTAATTAGATATTAAATGTATTGTTTGAGCTGTGTAAAATTAAAAATATTTAATGACAATAATTTTTATTCAATTGCTTACTTGTTACAAGTGTGCATTGTAGTTGCATTGCATGAAATATAACTATGCAATACTTCTACAGTGCAACTCTTGTGGCAAGTCTCAGCACCATATAATAACATATGTATATATATGGGTAAGTCACTTCAGACAAAAAATTAAAATATTTTTGAATCGTTCGAAATATTCTTTAACTATTTCGAGAGAGGTGTAATTTAATGTAACTAATTTTTTTAGGTGGATGTGTAAAAGATATACAAAGATCAATTTTAGTTTTTTAAATAGAATCATATACTTTTTTAGTACATGATTTGACTCATTTAGGCAGTCTCTATAAAAAAGTATTAATATATTTATATTGAATGAACAATTTAGTAAATATTTTAATTTTAATTTTATTATACTTATTGCATGTACAGCAACATAAATACAATACTACCGCTTCACAGCTTGTCTTACATATGACGTTTTATAAAATTAAAATATTTATTAAATTAATGGCTTATAACATACATTGCATCGATTTATGTATTAAATATATGGTTTTATATGAAAAGTGCATATGACCTTCATATGACCTTTACACGTTCACTCACAAAAGTGTTGGTTGTATCTCATCATGATATTATCTCAAAACTATTAAAATTTTTTTCTGAAATATTTTTCTAAAGTGACTCATCCTGTATATATGTATATATACATATGTATCATATATATAATATATGATATATATTATATACAGAGTGTCAAGGAAATAAATGGCCAAATTTTGGTATCACATTATTCTTAAAGAAGAAAAAAAAGTCATATAAATAGATCCGAAATTTCCTTTTTGACATATAAACACTTTTTGATTACGATAGAATATTGAAAACTTAAGAAAATTGTTGAAAATAATACTAAATCTATGTTTCAAAGATTATTGAAAACGTATTTCTCTATTCCGAAATTTTTTATATAAGTATAATTTTTAAATATTTTCAATTTATCAGTAGTGTTATTATGATGAAAATTTTTTATTAATTAATATATATAAATATTTTTAAATTTGCAATTTAATGTTTTAAATAAACTATAATTAATTATTAATTATTTAAAAAATTAAAAATAATAAATAAAAAAATAAATACAATTATAAATATAAAAAAAAATAAATTTATCTTTTTATTAACTTTTAAATAAATATAATTATTATTTATATATATATATTTTTTAAAAACAACTAAATATTTTCATATTAATAATAATCTTGATAATAAATATAATAAATATAAATATAAAACAAATTTATAAAATTTAATTATTTCATATAAAAAATTTCATTTTAATATAAATCTTAATATTAAAGGTAATATTGAATAAATTAAAATTCATAATTTAAAAAAATAATTTAAAACTTTATAATTAAAAATAATATATAATTTTCTATGATAAATTAAACTTTTAATATATGCTCTTAAATAAAAATCCAAAGGATTTAGTTCAAAGAAATACAAGAGAGTGCCTATCAGACTTATAATCGAACTTATATTTACATTTATATATTTTTTTCTTACAAGCTAGGAATATAAAGAATACAAACATTTCCTTAGAATACAATACTAAAATTTGGCCATCTATTTTCTTGATACTCTGTATGTTATATTTACATATATTTAAATATATATTCTGTTTTTATTCTGCATAATTAAGATTTGATGAAAAATCGTCATTTTTAAGTACACTTATTGTTAGAGATATTAATTCCTAGTTATTTTAACATAATTCTTCTAGCGTTTGTTTGAAATATTCTATCGTACGATGTTAATTTTTAAGTTATATAAAACATAAAGTAATACTCATATATTAGTTGTTTTATTATTTTATGAAATGTTTAAAACCGTATTCATGAAATATTTAATAAATTTGGTCTAGAAGACCAAAAATATATTGTTTTGAAAACTTAACAATTAATTGTAATATCTTTTCCATTCTTTTTTCTCTTTTCACTTTTCCAAAGTTTCTTTTTAGAAAGTTATATGTATATCTTTTGTCTAGAGTCATAACATGTTAATTATGCAGAATAAATATTATTCATTTTGAAAAAAGTTTGACATCTCATTGCATTTAAAAAAAGAGACTTCTTTTGCCTTAATCTCTCTTCCGCCCTTTTAATTTAAAAAAAAGAAAGTGAAATCAATATTCGTAACAATCTTTGGACAAAGTAAAGGATAATAAAATGGGATCAGAGTTTTCTTCAATCATTTCTTTATTGCAAAACGAACAATTGTTTATAGTATCAGAAATTAATTTTTTAATTAATTTGTTCAAACTTTTTCCTTTGATGAGTACTATCTACAATTTAGATAAAAGCTCTGAAAAAACTCTTTTTCTTAAATATTTTATATATATATATATATATATATATATATTTAAATTAACATATGATGAATAAAATTTGTATATTTTTATTTGTTCTTTTTTTAGTTAATGAATTTCTTCTTAACTTTGATTTGTTTTTTTTAGCTTACCCAGTTGTGGATTTGTGATTGGTTACTTGAAATGCGAACTACACTTTGGCAAGAATTAGATAACGATTTAGAAAATTCAACTACTAATATATCTCTTGGAAGTTTTCAACGTGATTTAGCTTGTCTAAGACAATTATGTCAGCATATTCCTGTAAGTTTACTTTTTCTTTTTTTTCAATATTAGTAAAATTGAGAGTTACTCATTATTATTTGTTACATACTTGTTTTTTAGTCTACTTTGGCAAGAGTATTTCTTTATGAAGCTACAGCGCGTATAATGGCAGGAGCAACACCAGTGAAAACTCAAACATTGTTAGATCGTAGTTTGCATCATAGAAATTCACGTTCTTCAATTATTTGTGGAAAAGATCGTTCACAAGATCAATATACTGGAGAAAGAGAACATGCGGTAGCTTTATGTTTAGCTTCTCGACATTTACCTTCATTATTACTGGCCTCACCTGGAGAGCGTGCGGGCATGCTTGCAGAAGCTGCTAAAACTCTTGAAAGAATAGGCGATAGAAAAAGACTTCAAGAATGTTACAAATTAATGAGGCAATTAGGACCGGCTATTTCTGCTAATTGATATATTAAATATTCTATATTTAGTCTTAGATCTTTTATGGATCCATTTCTTTATTATTGTGAGTAAAGTTTAAGAAGAAATTAAGATCTAATGTCATTTGTTTTTCAAACTACATATTTCATTGTTAAAACAAAAGATAAGCAGGACATAAATAAAATAAAGTCAGAACTTGAGTTAAATAGTTTTGATTTAATTTATGCACAGTGTGCAAGATTTTTGCATATAAATTGTATTACAATGTTTACAAGAAATGAACTGTTATCTTCTAATGCAATTAAGACTTCTTAAATAACTTGTTTTAATTTGATATTTATCGTTTTCCATATAATCATTTTGTTATTTAATTGATGCATTTGTCATTACTACATATGTGTATCTATATGTATATAAAAGAATGTAACTTGTAAATGACATATTTGAGTTTTTTCAAACAATAAATTTTTATTATAAGTCCATCATTATTTTTATAAATATCTCTCTATTATATAGAATAGATTATATTTCGTTTTTACACAATTAAATTAAAAAAGGATTTTAAATATTTTATAACAAAAATTAAAATTATAAATAACTCGTTTGATAATTCAGCTAATATTGATACTACAAACTATATACATAGTATTATAACATACAATACATGACCGATACATAGCCAATACATAGTAAATACAACTTCTTTAACATAATTAAATATTGCCAATGTTACCATTCAGAATCAAACGAGAAACCAATCAGTTATAATTTTGCTGTCTGTATCTCTTATTAGCGTTGTAATAATGCAATTATGACCCAATATGTTTATATAGCATTTTCCTTTTATTTTTAATCATAGAATTTACACTTGTTTGGTGAAATAAAAATGAAACATTCTATTCTACTTATATAAATATTTTTCTGTAAATGTATCACGCTGTAAAAATTTTATTAATATTTAATATTCATAGCGTAACATTAAGGAATCATTAAATTTAAACACATTTGAGATATTTAAAATAAAAATAAATTATATAAATAACTTTATAAAAAAATAAACGAGATAAAAAATTATGTTTTTTATTTTATTCTGAGTTATACAATATTGTCCATTTTTTGAATCAATTTTCTTTTTGTTTGTAATATGTGTAATTATTTAATAATTAAATTTTTAATTCAATTATGTAAAAAATAATAAAATTCACTAATTATTTTATGAATATAAAGATAACTTGTATATGATAATTCTGCCATAGAAATCTGTACTTTTATTAAATATAAATTTAAAAGTTTTTGCTTTTTTTGGATTTTTTAAATTAAAAACTTGTAAAGCATTTTTATCTTCAGGATAAAATGATTCATGAAATTTGGTTTCTTTATTACCAATTTCTAAATGACAATTTTTGCCAACAAATCCACCTTGAAATTCAATTTCAAATGAACGTACTTCACATTCTTGTTCAAAGTTGATAATTACCCATTGAGGTGATCCCTGTAACATGTGTACAATAGCAATAATTCTTTTATGTTATTTATTTCATATGTATTTTTTAGAATATAGCTTTAGTATTTGATCACTTTTTTATCAAAATATATTGTTATAAAAAAATATAATATAATACATTGATGCAGAATAACATTATGAAAGAATGAAAACACAAAGATTTGCAGAAAAAAAATTTCCTTACCGCATCAGAATTCCAACACGTTTCAGGACAATTATCAAACATGTAATTTTTGCCGTAAGACCGATTATTTTTATTCAAAACTGAACTAACCCTAGATAAATATACATGATAAATGAAGTTTTTATAATTTATAATTTAATATTGTTAATAATAAATGTTTCATTATTTTACAAATTGTAATGAATATCTCGGTATAACATATATATGATTTTATAAAACATTTTATTAATTAATTTTATTTCTAATTCTATGTGTATATAATTACTCTAATTAGTAGCTTACCGGCATTCAAAGTTACATTTTTTTAATAAACATGTCATATTAAAATAAGAGTAACGTGACACGCAACTTAACCTTAAATATTAAGGTTATGTTAACCCTCCGAATACTGACGCTAAAGCTACTGAGCTGGGTCATTTTGACTCACACGGATATCCCACTAATACATATTTAGGCTCGTACGGACGGCTCATCGATACTGTATGTAATGTGACGGTCGCTCGAGACCGAGGTTCTCACCGATATTGTACCAAATAGTGACAGACACCCGACTCGTATAGGAACATGTAGGAGTATAAGGAACAAATAATAGTCATATGAATAATAAAGTTATATATATTTACTATACATTTATGCCATTTACTGTCAGGAACGTCTTGTGCAAATTGAGCGAAAGAAGACAAAGAAAAATTGCCGTTGACTAATGAAGACATTGCGTGAAACAACGGAAAAAAGTAATAAAAAGAATAAAAATAATAACAGAAACAATAAATAGTAAAATATTAAAATAGTGCTAAAAACTAAAATCTAAATAGTAAATACAAAAATAGTATAAAATACTAAATATTAAAAATAAAAATAATACAAACTTAATATTAAATACTAAATACTAAAATACTAAAGCAATAATAAAAACACTAAAATTTCTTTCGCTCAAAATATGAAATAAATTTTGAAATAAAAAATTGCTTCGATTTGCTGCACACATCTTTCTTCCTCAGAACGTTACCAGAAACTGATTTTTTTCGTCTTTAGTCGTCGTTACTTCGGCAATTTGGCAAACACATGGCGCACAGCCACATGATGCTCGTAGTCTGATCACTAACACAAGCAGCTCCCCTAACTAACACAAGCAGCTCCCATCACTGTGGGCGATCACTAACAAAAGCAACTCCCAGCACAGGTTAAAATTGTGACCCGGATCAGGAGGCGGAGGGTTAATGATATTCTATTATTTTACTTAAAATTTCTTTTGTTTAAAGACAAGGAAAGCTATTGGATTATATATTAATAAAAAAATGTACTAATGATAGTTTTTATAACATGGCTAGTAATATAACTATATATGATCATTGACTAATGGCACAGATGAGGTATATGAATAGACCTCACATACAATGTATTTTTTCAGCCCACAATTAGGGGGTCTCAGGATCCTCTTATCATTTTCGTGTTACATCCTATTGTATCGATTCAGACAAGTTTCGCACTGCAGCACTAATAGTGATGAAAATTAAAATTAAAAAATATGGACAATATTGCAACATCTACTTGAGAATTATTTATTGAATTGAACGTAGCGGTACTTTATCATTGTAGGATTATAACAATTTAAAACAGAGACTAATGAAAATTGGGACGAAAAATTTAACATATATTTGACTATTTAGCATATATTCGACTATTGGATTACAACACTCATTTATAAATATTAGCAAAAATTGTTCGAATTATTTTAATAATAATAATTATTATGTGGTAGTCCACGTATCAATCTACGTGTCATCCAAAACTATATAATTTTTTTCACAAAATACTATTTTCATCATAGTCACAAACGAGGCATATGAATAGACATTGCATCTTACGGACTTCCGTGGCTTGTGACTTAAAATACCGACAGACTGAAAAAAAAATCACTGATTTTTAATGCACTCTATGTTTAAACAACGGTGAGTTGGAGAACTAGCGAATCTGTCAGCAACGTGATTTTTGAGAACCATTACAGTGTTGCCAAATTTTCAATACCGAAATAAAGCTCGTCGGTGATTATATCAAGTAAAATGAAACAAGCAAAATGTTTAATTGTATCTCTAGAATCCAAAACACGAGATTAGTATTTAAAATTATTTTTTATTATATATATGTGTGTGTATGTCAGAAAGAGCTCTATTCGGTTTTACGAATCTATTAGTTTTACGTTGGTATTATGTTAACGATAAAATCAATACTTGTAGCGGGATTTCTTTATTGAAATATTTAGGGACGAAATATATATAGAATGGATTTGATATTTAAAAAAAAGAAAGACATAAAGTAGGTCTATTGTATTTTATCAAATCATATGTTTTAAAATATCCATCAAAATCTGAAGTCTACAGTCTTTTACAATATTTAAAAATGCATATTTTATATATTTATCACACGAAATACGATTTAGACTTATATTGAATGTAAATAATTGGTTAGAAAGAGAAAAGATATTCGTTTGATTGATCTAATGACTAATTTAAGATATTGAAAAAATATTCTTCTTTGACAATTAATAATAGAGACTAAATTTTTTTCCTAATTATAGGTTCAAAAAAAAATAGTGAAAGTATCTAATGATATTTAAATAGCAATAATATTGTTAGACTAATATTATCTATGTACATACATGTAGAAATGTAACGTATATTACGGTAATTACTAAAGAATGTTAACTATCTTGTACGACCACGATGCAATTGAACTCGTATCAAGTTCAAATAATCATGATCAAGTATTAACCCAACACCAAAGAAACGAAACCATGCAGAGATTATTTATCTTTATATCTAATATTTTTTACGTAAATCTGCGTGATCGGTCTTAGAAAGTTAACATGATACAAACATAAATCTATGGGTTTCGTCTGTTGAGTGTTAACTCAGATTTTTATAAGAGAAAAATTTCCTGCGAATTTTTTCAATATTACCAACTTGTAGCAGTATCATTATCATTGTATTATTTGTAGTTATTGCAAATAACAACTCTGTTTTTAATCAACTTCTTATCTGGTAATGAACAGTAATAACTTGTTACTAATAAGTCAGAGATCACTAAATATCTTCGGATAAGAATTTATTTGCACGAAAATTGATCTTCTTTGGACAAAAATATAAGAGAAACAAGTAATAAGAAAATTACTTTTATTAACATTTAAATCATGTCACATCGTAGTCTAGTACCGATGATCCCTCATATCGTAGCTTATATATCTGTGATTCTTTTCTTTTAAACTATGTATACATTGTCATTCACATGTATAATATATAACATATAATATATAATATATAATATATAAAATATAACTTGGTTATTACTTATTTGGTACAACGAACGATGTTAATGCTATTTGAATATATCGAATGTAGTTTTAGTGCATATTAATTTCATGAAAATATGATGGACAAAGGAAAGTTCAGAATTTCTTGTCAGTATAAAGAAATTTGTAGCCTTACATTTGTCGCGAAAAACGATTCTGTATTAACCATTTTTTATACTGACAATTCGTAACGTCTGTTACACTGCATGGTAGTTATTGTGTGGGGAGCGTTTACTGTTGTCAACCTCGGTGGCTGACCCTCGGGTCTGCTTATTTACTATTATGTTCTCAAGAACAATTAACGTCGATTCTTGGATGGAGTACGTTAGGGCAATAAATTCTCATACTTCACGGCTCATACTTCAAAATGATTAGCTATAGCTGATTAACCAACTCTCATAAAATAGACTCGCTGGCAATTAAGAATTTTTCTCAGTCTTAGACTCATTCTTAGTTTTTCTTTAACAATCATATCAAGAGTTAATCGACGTTTCGGTAACCAAGATTTTGGTTATGGCAAAATACAGTCAAAAGATAAATTGGTCACTTTGACGTCGACGTCACTAGAGGCCTCAACAGTTGGTATTTCTTCGGAATTTATTGAGCTACTTAAAGTATTTGATGAAGTTTCCCAGAATGGTCTTTGGCCTGAATTATGACTGATTATTTCTACTAGGTAGATTTCCATGGTAATTTCTTTGTTTGCTGATTCCGTGTCCTGAAAATGTATGCAAAACATTCACGTTTGATTAATCGTTGTAGTGACGTATCTTTTATATCACTTATTTCAAAGTTGTACGAGCATTGCTCAGGTATATGATCTCTTTTATTCATACAGGAAACAGTTTAACTTGTTTGTAGTGATAAGGACTTCAAAAATAAAGGACTCAGGTAGCCTTTGATGTATTCTTCATTTACAACAATTATTTAAAATGTTATGCCTTTTGAAGCTTAAAATATGAGAGCAATGGGGGATTTGTTGTTTTCAGAGACGATATTTGCTGAGTAATTAAAGATTAAAAAGTAAAAAATTTATGTAAATTAATTATGTTAATATAAATATTTTACGCCTTAAAGTGTATTGAATACATTTATTAATTAATTTAATTAAATTTAATTAATTTAATTACCTGTTTTGAAGGAATAATTTACATGAATTTGTCACAAACATTATGAATTTTGATTATGAATAATTTATATCAATTTGTTGCAAACATTATGATCTGTAATATCCTCGGAAATACGTAATAGATATGACGTTCATATTCAGCCCGTCAAATTAAATAAAGCGAAGCGAGGGCAGAGAAGACAACAATGGAAGCAACGATATATTTACCAAATATGCTCCTTCACAAATTTTCACATACTATTACTGGTTTAATAATGATATGAGCGACGAAAAGAAATTATCGAGCATTCATGATTATTATTGTAGTTATCTATAGCACTTATAGATATTTTTAATTAATTATTATTTTAGGCAAAGAAGGCAATTGCTTTCCTTTCTGTTATAACATTTAAGATCCCTATTTTGAATTATATAATTTAATCATTACTATAATTAATTACTATAATAATAATTACTTTAATTAATAATTAATTAATTTATTATTTAATTAATATATTTATATTGTAATTAATTATCTATTAGAGTATTCGGTACGCGCAACAAATATTTGTTTAATTTCCGTAGCTATTAAGATTGTCATGAGTGAAAAACTTCCACCGAATTTTTTTTCAATATTATCAACATGTAATAATATTATCATAATCCTATCACTCGTAATTATTGCAAATAATAAAGCTCTCTTTATCTGCTATTGAATAATAATAACTTACTACTACATAACAAGTCTATCAATTATTCGTCAAAGTTAAATCTCTTTAATATTCACGATATTTTCTTCCACGATTTATGTAAATAAATTCAAACAATTTATTTATAAAAAATTAATCTAAATGATACGATGAAAAAACGCGAGATCATTAAAAATTTTCAAAGTAGAAATTTAATAAAAATTATGCAAATAAGATTACGTACCTTGGAATATAAAATAAGAAGAAGAAATAAGAAATGGAGAGTATATTATTTGGTACGCCATGTTGTAGTCTATATTTATGCGACTTTTGTTTTTTCCCTTTTCTTACTTATTTAACATTGATCTTGAAATGCTCAAGTATCATAATAATTGTGCCGTTGTGTTCAGTCATATTTATATCATTAATCACATATGTAATGAACTTTAACAATATAACTTCTGTATTTAAAATAGTGTAGTGCCTTTTGTAAAGTTGAATCACTAAGTCCTACGCGAATGTTACTAAATCTGAATTTTACGCTACCAAGAGCCAAGCCACAACTTCTGTTGCAGAAGAAGATATTAATGTTATAAATATAATAAATCCTTAAAATATAAGAAAGCATTGCGATATATTTCTGGAATTTCCATATACATGTGACTAACTTTTAGAATATTCAAGCAGATACAAATAAATTTAAATAGGCCAGACCAGAACAAGCTATTGCCCATTTAAATTGTTGCCAAAGATTGAAAAATCTACTGATGAAGTAGTAATTAATTAGGATGAAAATAGGAACAATGACACTATCATCATCACCATCCATACGTTGACATAGTTAATACTGGTCTATATACCACAATATACGTGTATGTCATTTTATGGGGTATGAATTAATTTTGAAACTTGCCTAGATAAATCCTTGTTGTTGCCTAAACAACAAATGTCTTTTAGCTTGTACAAAAATCTAAGTAAAAGACTTGTGTTCTTTACTTTTCAACTTTCTGATTCATATTTTTATGTAATTACAGACCAATTGCGGAAGATCTTACAACATAAATACAATAAATGTAAAAATTAATGAAGACAATGTCAGTGAGAAACTGAATAAGGCAAATTCCATTAAAGGACTCTACGCCAATACTGGAATCTTGGTGATTGGAGCGACGGATTTCGTAGGCAAAGGAATTTTAGAGAAACTGATGCGTGTGTGTCCAAGCATCGCTGCTATTTTTATCCTCATTCGACAGACAAAAAATCAAATGATGAAACAACGATTCAAGAAACTCATAGACCATCCCGTCATTAGATACTAAATCCAATCTTTTATTTCTTCTGACTGACATCGCTCTTGTGTGTGTGTCAATTAGCATAAAGACACCTGAAACATTAAATTGATTTAAAAATGTTTCTTGATTTTTAGAAATGCTTGAATGACAATTCACTTTCTGTCAGCAATGAATTAGGAATAAAGATAAAATCTTGTTAGTTAAGGATTCTAATCTTAAACGAGTTAAACCATTGGCAAAAGAATTACTGTACACAAAGACTGACAAAGCACTGCATATATTATAATATTACTAATTTAAGTGTTACATTGGAATAAATAAAAGATGCATTTTCACACTAGTAATCTTTTGGGTAAAAATTTGTCACTAATTAGATTTTCTCTTAAGTAATTGAGGAATCATTCTAGTTCCAATAGATAATAATAAGTTTCAATAAATAATACGTTTCACGTACTAATACGTTTCAATAAATAATAACTATTAAATAATTATCATTTTTAACTATATTATGTATTAAAATATATTATTAATTATTTATAAAAGTACTTGTAAGTCCAAAGATATTGTCTACTCAAGCATGGTTCCTTTAGTTACACTTGGTCGCACTATCTCAACTGGCAAACTATCGGTATTGTTGGATACAATTTGTTACGCCAGATTTTTGCTGAACGTGTACGTGTTGGGATAAACTTTTTTAATAAATTGGTCGATTTTTGATCTCCTGTTTCACACGTATTAATTACTGCAGAACTCGTGCTGCAACATCATTAATTTTCAAGTGAACGTAATTGACATAGATCATCAATGGAAAAATTGGAAAATAATAATTTGTAACATGTTCTTAAGATGTAAATTTTTCCTTCGATCTCAAGTACATTGGCATTGCTACAAGTTGTGCTAATGTAGACGACGCTAATACGAGCCATAATACGAGCTTAACATTTTTATTTACATTCACAGTCACATTCAAAGGTTCGTTGAATCTCACTGTGGCCGTGACGTGGAGTACTATGCTTGCATTCCTATCTGCTGACGAAAGACCTAACTCTGACAAACTCACGTTTCTTTCTATAAGATGAAGTTTGTTCATAACTGAGGGATGGATTGCTTTGACACTATCATGAATCTGAAGAAGAATAAATATAAGTTCAATTCCAAGAATGTAAATTGTTTGTATTGTTCATCAATTTTTAAATTTTAAATTTTAAATTTTATATCATATCTACTTTATTACAAAAATTTATTCGCTTTATTCGATTCATTTCTTTTATTTACTTTTTTATTTAATATTTTTTTCATTTTATTCTTTAGAGATGAACCTTATCGTTTTTTCCCCATTTTCGTAATATTCTATTTTTATTTTGATATAAGTATTAAAATAAACAATATTCTGAAATCCGTAATGCGAAACAATTGTATTTTAACACTGCCTTGTAAAAAATCTGTTCTTTACAGAGGAAACGAGTGAAACAAATATCCGTCAACGTTAATCTGCGATCATGTCAAAGTTGTTAATTTTTGTTTTATTTCAAGCACCAATTCCTGATTAACGTGAAATTTTGTAAAAACGAAGCGTAGAAGGAGAGGATTCCAAGTACAAAACTTTAGCTCTGGCATTTAATAGTTACAAATATATTTTCGATGTAATGTATCGAATTCTATCTTGTAAAATTAATCTAGATTGCTATTAACAGTAAAAGTGACGAGTATGAATAATGTCATTCGTTGTCTAAGAGTAGACGACGACTACTACAGCGAAAATAATTGATCGATAACATATGTATATGCAATATTCAAATATTCATTAAAGTAAATTCTTCAATAATTTTTTAGTAGTATAATGACATATCTAATACTTTCTTAACACTAACAAAGGAAGTTTTATACTTGTTTTGTCATCTACATTCTCATTTTCTCAAAATTACATATGGATCGAGACATAGTGCGTTTTGGACGCTGCTACAACCTAGGATAAATGAGCTTATAGAAATAAGTTCATTCCTTGAAATTTTATCTTAATCGTAAACTTATGTAACAAAATTAATAAATAAAAAATAAATAATAAAACTGATCAATTTGACTTCAGAAAGATTAAAATGTTAAAAGAAGTGACAGTGTTACTTACGAACGGGATCATCTAGGCTCATGAGCTTCTTAAATCGTTGCTCCATCGTTTGGTTTTTCTTCTGTCAAATGAGAATAAAAATGGCGGCGATGCTTGGACACACACGCATCAGTTTCTCTAAAATTCCTTTGCCTATGAAACCCGTTGCTCCGGTCACCAAGATTCCAGTATTAGCGTAGAATCCTTCAATGGAATTTGCCTTATTCAATTTTTCACTGACATTGTCTTCATTAATTTTTACGTTCATTGTATTCATGTTGTAAGATTTTCGGCCGTAACAATCTATTGATACTAATGGAAAAAGATGAGTAATTTCTTACTAACATTCTTATTATTTATATTTCTTGTCTTTGTATGGCGAATACCTACATTTTACGATAAATGTTCTCTATAAGAGGAAGTCGGTCAAGAATATTCATGTTTATGTAAATTAATATTCATTAATGAAGTTAGAAAAGTAATTAATATTCTTTAAAGAAATCAGCGTACTGGAGCAATACCACCAGTTGTTCGAAGCATCTCCGATGTCATCATTATGCAAATTGCATTAATCTCTCATCTGTATTCTCTTATCTGTATTTTCCTATAGTATAATTTCTGTCTACATCGTTTTACCATTGAATTATGAAAAAACATACAAAAAGATGGTGCAACTTTGAATATAGTAGGTAAAAAAACTATAAACTGTTAAAAAAAAATGTTATACAAAGTGAGACCAAAATATATATACGACTAATAAAAAGAAAACATTGCATAACATGGACATTATTTTGAAGATTTATTATAATAGAGTTTCATTCAAATATAAACTGAACAAACTTTTGTTGACAGAGATTTTTCAAATCTGATTGTTTCATGTAACGTTGTTTACTTTGAATACAAAGTATCAAAGAAAGAAGAAGTCAAACTGTTGTATATTGCTGCCACAAGGAAAGTAATATACAAAGGTAATATACAATTCATAACTCTGCTTGAAATTTTGCATCTGATAGTTATTTTACTGAATTTTTGATCTAAAGAAACATTTTCCGACCTGTGTCAATGTAACCTTTTTCCTTTCTTAGAAATAAAGTTGAGTGTGGTATCAAAATTTGATCATGAAATCCATGATTTTCATTTACTTGTTATTTTTAATGTATCCAGAGAGCAAAGAAAAAAAGAAGATGTATAATTACGGTAGCAGTTCTTGCAACGCGTTTCCACTGAGTTATGAAACCATGTTCTCTATGCTACTCTTTTCAGTATCAATCGTACTCATGATACGTCGTTGTTCCTATTTTCATCCTAATTACTTACTACTTCATTAGTAGATGGTTTTTTCGATTTTTGGAAACAATTTGAATGGGCGATAGCTTATGTTGGTTTAGCCTACATAAATTCTCATTCAGTCATGTCTGACTTTAACATCCAAATAAAGTCAGTTGAAAAGCGACAGGTGTTATATTGTTGGCAACATAGAGTTTATTGTCGCGTTCAACGGTTAAGA
Source organism: Tetragonisca angustula (assembly GCA_036937485.2). NCBI lineage: Eukaryota > Metazoa > Arthropoda > Insecta > Hymenoptera > Apidae > Tetragonisca > Tetragonisca angustula. The sequence continues at coordinate 820,197 of JAWNGG020000041.1, forward strand.
ATGTCAAGTATTCTGGAACGAAGAACAAAATACAATCCCGAAGATGTTTGAAAACGAATTTAAAAATCAAGAGAAACACTTGGGCTGGAAAATTGTAAGAGTGTAATTAAAAAAGATGATAAAAAATTCAACTTTGACCGCTTGGATTTTAATTGATGTCTATTTTATATTTTTCTGAGTTTCGCTTAATTTTGACCTAATATGTTTGAGATAGACAATTGATGTCTGAAATTTGATTTTTCAATCGACATCATCCTGTATGTTACGACTGTCCTGCAGGCTCGTAGAACGATTGCTGAAGGACATGTTTGAACAGATAAGGGGAGTTTGACTTTTTCAGAATGATTATAATCCTCTAGGTGTAGAGTGATTAAACTTATACCGTGATTCCCAAATAATCTTTCGAAAATAGTCCCGGCTACTTAATGCGACATGAACTAAAACTGTAAATAGCATTTTAGATTTAAAATTTTTAAAATTCCAAGTTTCCATTACGTTTGTATTTTGCAGATGAAAACTTCTTGCGATTTTCTATACATACGGAGCGGGATCGATATTGTGACTGATCACGAGAAAGATAAAAGATGTGCGTATGATTCAATGTTACGCAAGTATAAATATGCAGTGATGTATGTTATTAGTAACGTCAAAGAATAATTAATTGTTCAATCTGAAATAAATAAAGGAGCAAAAACGAATTTTTAATTCCATTACAGAACATTCTCGGTACTAGACGATGTGTTAAATGTTACACACACGTACGTTCAAGTTGATACGTTTTAGAGCCACGATAATATGCAAATTTAACTAAGTAAGAAATATTGGTTATGTAAATTAAGTACGATATTGTAAATTTTTAGATACAATAATTTATTAAAATATAATTGAATTGAAAAATACATATTGACGTAATAAAAAGGCCATTATTTAAAAATATAGAACAGACCTTTATTGACGATTCGCAAAGTCAAACAATTGGCATCACATGCTATTTTCGATGTCATGCAACTTTCAACTCAAATCTTTCGTATCTTTCATACTTACAGAGATAATAACGTGCACACTTAAAGCAGACATACTTTGTACATTTTTAATCCATTGTTGCTCTAGCAATCGATAATTGATAGCGATTTAATTCGTTACTTTTCAATATAAGAATAATACCCAAGTAATATACAGGATGTATCATTTTCTCTCAAAATGGAAATATCTCTTAAAATGGAAAAAATTGGGGTTTTAACAAAAATTTTCTTATCAAAATTTTTTGATATAAAGGGAGTATTACGCGATGTTGGTGATACTTTTCTGGATGGTGAAGACTTCAAGTTGATCTCTCTGATGATATTATACAATTTCGAATGCATCGATTTACCTGATTATTCTCTATAAAAGAGTACCAATTTATCGGTCGAAAATACATTTCGGTTTTCGAAAAATTTTCTCTTTGATTTTGTGGATCTCATCAAGGACAGAAAAACATACATGCGTACTGCTACGTTAATGGTTTTTCTGTTTCACGCGATAATCTTATATAAGCTTATATATATGTGCCTTATATAAGCAAATATGTATATGTATAAGTGTTAGCGTAAGAATATTGAACGTTCTTGCGCTCTGAACCATGGTCCAGTTTATATTTCTGTTGGACATTTTTGAATGTTTACCGGATCGGAGCTGAGAAACATCGCGTAGGTCAAAACGGTCGCCTGTTTGTCATGTTTAGTGTCCTCTAGAAACGGTTTTGGCATCGATCGATTTATCGATGATTTCATCATTTTTAGATGAGCTATAATAAATCAATTAAACAGGTTATCCTTTGAATCTGATTGATTACAACGAACCTAAGTCCTAACTAGCCTGTTATAATAAACAGACTCGCGGGCGGCCACGCAACAGAAACGCAATTTTCACCATACAAACATCTTCAATGAATCGAAATCTTTACATTTTCCGCGACAGAATGAAACGTTACAATTTTCAACGAAGTAAAATCTCTACAATTTCAACGAATAATTAATACGTAACAATTTGTAGGTTTCCACGAAGTAATTTTACTTGTAATGTAGTCTCATTTACAAGTAAAATTCATTATCCGGTTAGGCAAGACAAGTTCGTTGTTCATTACTGTGGAGTTAGTAACCACATCTTTGAATACTCAGACGCCGCACTCGATGGCTTGTACAGACACGAGTAAGTTGCAACAAAAAGAATACGAAATAACTCGTAGTTAGTTAAACGCGAATCACCCACGTGATAATTACCCAAAAATTTATTTTATGTTACGTGTTGCTGATATTATATATGAAGTTATAATATATAATATATTATATATATACATATATCTCATAATATACATACCCTTTAGGGCAGCGTGGGATAAATAAAATTTCAGATGTATTCATTAACAATCAAGTGTTAACCTCTGTAAATAAATTTTATTGGTAATTATGTCATCACTTTCTCGCATCCCTAAGCAGATTTTATTTTTAATTTTTGAAACAACAGTTGTAAGTAACATAATTTACACAGGAATTATTGAAACTATTATTATAAAAAATCTTTTATGATATAATAATTTCCTTAAAATTTTGACATTTTAATTGATTTAATTATTTTTATATATTTCTGCGTATTTATTTTTATTCCTGAACTAACTAAAGTCACGTATGTACGTATATACGCCGCGAAAGTATTAATATAATTTCCAGTTGAAGTGAAAACGGAATGAATGCATTTTAAAATAAATGCGAGCATTTTTTTTAGACAGAGATTGCGATTGACACTTACAAAGTTGTTACCCAAACTGGATATATCTTGCAACTAGATAGGATCGCAGCAGGGTCAAAGGAAAGGTCTCTGTCTAGTAATAAAACACTTGTATTACTTGTTTTATGGACGTTTCTATGGACTTCTAGATTGTTCGGTTACGTGGTTTGCGGCTGGGTCCGAAGATTACAGTGAGTATAAAAAGTATTCGTACAGTAACTAATCACGATTGAAATGCTGAATAATAATATTTATTAAACAATATTTTTTAAACAAACATGGTACAAACATGGTATTCTCTAAAGTCTATAGAACAACAATATCTAATAAACAAAAAAAAGTCATATTGTTTATATAAATTTCAAGAAAAATGAACAAAACGACAGAGATGAACGCGTAATATTAAGTATTCGTACAGTTCGTTTCTGTTGTCATTATCAAGTGTACAAGTACACTTTAAACATTTATAATAGAAACAACAAATAATTAATATTTATAATTAGTATTTAGTAGGATTTCCTTTGATTTTATTACTGCAGCTAGCCTTCTAGGTATTGCATTAACCAAATTAGATGTGATTTTATTAGTGACATTATTTTATTCGTTGATTAAAGCATTTTTCAAGTCTGTTTTAGATGAAATTGTATGTGTTCGAATTGCTCGTTCCAGATAATGTTCTACAAATGTTCAATAGGGTTAATATCTGATGATTACGATGTTTTTAAATGTGCCGACGTATTACATGCAATCCACATTCTTGTGTCATAAGTGGTATGCTTAGGATCATTATCTTGCATGAACACAAAATTATTTTCAATACCCATTTTTTCGGCACTTGAATGCAGATGAGTTTTTAAAATATTAATATACATCTTGTGATCCATTGTTCCGTCAATCAAATGCAATTCACCCACACCTGTGGCACCCCAAACACATATTGAACCACCACCATGTTTTATTGTTGGCTGTAAGTTCTGAGGTTTATACTCTTCATTTCTTTTTCTCCACACTGTAAAATGTCCACCGGAGTCAAAAACGTTAAATTTGCTCTCATCCGTGAAGATCCTGTTCCAAAACTCCATCGGTGTTTTTACGTAACTTTGTGCGAACTCCAACCTCTTCTTTCTATTTCTTTCATTCACATAATATTTGTGGATTGCATATAATATGCCAGCACATTTAAAAACATCCCCGCAATCATCAGATATAAACACTATTGAATATTTGGAGAATTATCTGGAACGAGCAATTTGAACACATATAATTTCATCTAAAACAGACCTGAAAAATGCTTTAATCAACGAATGGAATAATGTCACTAATAAAATGACATCTAATTTGGTTAATTCAATACCTAGAAGGCTAGCTGCAGTAATAAAATCAAAGGGAAACCCTACTAAATACTAATTATAAATATTAATTTTACAATTATTTGTTTTCTTTTATTTACGCTATAGAACTCTCTACAGGGTTATTAGCAGTATTGCTGTACATACTAACAGTACAGAAACAATTTCGCAGACGTTTGTACAAGGATTACACTGATATACAACTAAAATACATGTTTGCTATTTAGATACTTATAACTAGACAATTAAAATTAAGAAAACTGTTAAGTCATTGAGAAACACAGCTATGCACTCGACACAGATACGTTACAGATGTCAACCATGGCTTTTGAGAAATTTGTGAATAATCAACAGAGGAGTAATATATGGTTTGCTCCAAAAGAAATCCATTGTGTGGGGAGAGAAATAATCCATTCCACATAATTTAACTACCACACTGACATTTTGTGTCAAGAGCTAAGTTAATTTTGAAAAGGGAAGCAGCTAATTGCATGTGATCTGCTCGGAGTCTGTTCATCCAACAAATAAAGTCTCTAGGGAGTTTTCTACGTGAAAACCATGGTTTAGCAGAAGGATGGTAATAGCTTTTGAAAAATTTTGTACCCTTAAATTCAGATGTTTTTTAAAACTATGGGAAAAATCAGAGAATGGAACCATTATATCTGACGAGACATTAGTACATGACGCTTTTTTAGCCAAGCTGTCCGCTTTTTCGTTAAAAGTTATTCCAATATGAGAGGGGATCCAGTAAAAATATAGATTCTTATTGGCTGAAGAGTAGAGGTTTATAAGCCTTCGAATATCGAGATAATAAATGGGTTAGTTTTGATAGTGACTGAGCTCTTAATTAAGGCTTGCAGGGCTGATAAACTGTCTGAATATATAAAAACGTTGTCATGAGAGGACTCAAGGGCCATTCTGATAGCATTTTTTTAATGCAATACATTGAGCTGAGAAGATAAAGAAATAACAATGTAAGCCCAACAGTGAGAAGGTATTTAAGTCCGGTGAGTAGCAGGCTGCTCCTGTTCTACCAGACTCCTCATCCTTAGCCATCAGTAAAAAAGGAGATGGAGTTAGGGGGTCTGTTACATAGATGAGCAAAGAACATGGAGTTAGGGTGCGCAGCATCCTTGAGGAGATAACCCAGTTCGGTTTCAAGGAATATTGTTGTAAAGAGTAAATTGTATTCATATAAAGAGGGGGAATAGTCTTTTTCCGTTTTAAGCAATTGTCTTTCATGTACCAGAGTATCGATTTGACTAGGAAGAATGTTGTGGGATTTAAGCACTAGATTACTCCAAATAAAGGAGTTGTAAAGTCGGTTGACCCAGTTATACAAAGTTGTTGCACTGTTAGAGAGATTTTTCATTATAAATCGGTTAGATATTTGGCTCTGTGCTGCAGCATGAACAATCTGGACTCACCCAATATAATATTGGTGGGAGTGCTACTACGGTATCCTAGAGCAATTCTTAGAGCTGCGTATTGAATTCTCTTCAACTTTATCATTAAGTTTTTAGTTTCAGAAGCGAAAACAGAAAAACTATAATCGATATGAGAACGAATGAGGCTTTTTGTGAAAGAAATGAGTGTGGAAGGTTCAGCTTCCCATTTTATGCCACTAATAAATTTAAGAATATAAATAAATAAGTTTTTTAGAACATTTATTGTGGAAGTAATCAATGTACACTTTGAATTTAAGCTGGTAGTCGAAAAATATTCCTAAAAATTGAACATCCTAAATCGAGCAGATACCTGGTCGGATTCCTTTTTGATTGAAGTGAATAAGGATAGTCTTTTGAGGTGCTAAAGATAAACCAAGGTCGAGATTGGCACCTGAGGTGGTAATGGTTTTTTCTAAAGTTCTTTTACTTTTGCTAGGTATTGTGAATGGACAGTAAATAGCTATGTCATCCACGAACTGTGAATTTGGATAGAAGGATTTAGGCCGACTGTAATATCATTGACGTAATAAGATAAAGGAGAAGGCTGAGGACTCCACCTTGGGACAGGCCCTTAAATACTTTTCTTGTGCAAGTGTAAGAGTCATTGACGACAAACGTGACATTACGTTCGTGTTAGAAAGTTTACGAGATTAACAATGTTATAAGGGCATCCCATAGCACTGAGTTTTTTCATTAGAATATCACTGTTAACATTATCAAACGCTAGTACGTCTTTGCCCATTGAAAACTCCACGGACATACTCAGCATTGCAAAATTGTCAGCGCAAGATCTTCCTGATCGAAAACCAGTCTGAGAAGAGGGGAGAAATTCACAAGTTTCTAGCCACCATTGAAGTCTTGATTTAATCATTTTTTCCAATATCTTACAGAGACAAGATGTTAACGAGATGAGTCGAACTCCATTACTATCCTTCTTATTAATGAAAAACGTAAGACTTGCCTTCCACGCTGAAGGATATATACGCTGAGCGAATAAATCTCGTTGAGCAGATCAAGTAGTATCAGTTTGGTTGAGAGAGACAGTTTGACAATTAGAATGTATTCAATTCTGTTAGGGCCTGCGGAGGCTACAATTATTAAGGGCCAGAGTAAATTCATGAGGGCCAAAAGGCGAACTGAGAAACTTGTTATTTTCATTAGCGTATAATTCTGGAAAGGGGAAAGTTGACTTAGTGAGAACCCAAGGAAGACTGAGTTTGTTAATTGCATCTTCAATTTTAGTTAATCGGTCTGAGTATCCTTCATTGAATTTAACATTGGCCCATTTATTTTTTAGGATCCTGCATTTCTTCCAGACATATATCACATCGGTTTCAAAATTAATGTTTTCTGCAAATTTTCTAAAATTGTTTTTACATTTCTTTATATACTTTTTCGCTGAAGCTACGCGTTTCTTATATTCTATAAAATCGACTGTGTTGCATGAGCATCTCCACTTTTTAAGTGCAGCTTTTCTAAGACGTGTAAGCTTAGTACACTCGTCATTTCACCATGGAACTGGATTCCTGTGCTGTCTGACATTAGCAGTTTTCGGAGAAGGTTTGAAAGGTACAGTACAGTCGGTGAAGGTACAGTTTGAAATAGCTTCCGTTATAACACAAAAAAAAAATTGTATTTGCCGATGGTATCGAGTGAATCGAATGAAGGTCTAGAAATTTTGAATGTGATTTTTTCATCAAGATATGACATTGGATCCAGTTTTTTTTTGGAGGTAAATCCCCATTGTTTTTGAATGTAAGGTGTTTTATCGACCAGAAGATTTACAATTAAAGGAAAAGATTTACAATTAGGTCTGATCCCTAGGAATTCTCAAGAATATTGAAATTAATTAAATCATAAATGGCTGGTGAGCAGAGAACTAGATCTATATTAGATAAATTATTTCAGTTAAAGTCAATGTAAGTAAGTGTGTTTGGATTAACTAGAATTAAATTAGAGTCGTTTATCGAGTTTAGGAGTTTAATCCCGTTGGTATCTATATTGGAGCAGTTCCATGAAGTGTGATGGGAATTGCCGAAGATGAGACTGGGATCATGCATACTTAGAGAGGAGAAAAACTAGTTCCATTCTATCTGTGAGACCGAGCATCCAGGAACCTTATAGCAGGCAGCTAAATTTAAGATGGAATTTAAGTAATGTATTTTGATCACTCCTGTTTCCAGGTTATCCGTAATACCACACAGATCTTGGATGGGTGTAATTTTAGACTTTTTCTTACCAAAAATATAATACCACCACCAGGCTTGTGAGTTCTGTCAATTCTGTATGTGTGAAAACCGGAGAAATCAAATTTTTTATGATTTTTAAGATTAATTTTTACTCTATAAATACATCGACTTCTAAGCGTTTTTGTAGTTCCTCTCTATGACTGCAAATTCCTCTGCAGTTCCAGTATAGCAACTTCAGTATTAGAGCAGAAGTGACAATTTGAATTTATGGGGAAGCTAATTAGGAATGGACTGGTAGATTGATCGAAGCGTCGTCCTCTGATGAAATGGAGAAGTCGGAGTCCGAGTCTAGATCCTGCGATGAGAAGGACCTGTCTCCATAGTCCTTATCTTCGGTCCAGTTGCCATGAAGTTCAAGTTTAATATATATATTTATTTCTTTATTTCGGCCATTCTCGGCCATGAAATAGGATTTGGTTTACATTCTATTCTTACTCGACACTCATTCTACCACACCGTCCTCCCATTCGCCGCCTTTTTCTCATTACTTCCACTCGCTCTCTTTTCCCTCCTTTTCTTCTCTACTTCCGCTAGCCATCTTACACTGTCTCTATTTGCCTTCCCTGACACTATCTCCGCCTCACTCAGCTCAGCACTTTTTAATTTCGTACACTCCTTTAGCAGATGTCTCAGTGTGTCCCCGCCTTTTTCACACAGTATACATCTCCTACTTTCCTCTTTTATCCAGTACCTATTCTCTTCAAGTTTCCGCACCTGGCTATAAATCTGACTATTTCCTGCCTTATTTAAGTACTCTGGCCAACCACTAACCCTAATATATTTATATCTACGGTCCAAACTCTTGGATTTTACTATATTGCAATTGCCCTTGTACCTCCCTACCCCTCTGTCTGTTTGTCTCTATTATATTGCCATTTCCTATTAGTCTTAATCCTGCCAGACTATAACCGCAGCTTTGATAAAAAGCCTCCTTCTCCCTCTCACTTCTTGTTTTTGCTCTTCCTTCTTTTTTTCCCTTAGACATTCCTTTGCTATCCACCTCCCACTTGTCCTTCTCAAGGTCTCCTCGTACGACATTGCTCTTGCCCCCGTTGAGATCCTTGGCCTATCCCTTTTTACTTTCTCAAGAACTATATAATTTGGTGTACTTCTTTCCAGCCTTAGGCACCATTTCACATATTTAGTCTGTATTGCCTCTATCTCCGGCCATTCCTTCCATCTGTACATCTCCGCTCCATACAACAGGACACTGGCTATTAGTCTGTCGAAGAGGAACATTCTTCTCCTAAAGTCGTTTCCGAACTTTCTCCCAACTCCCATACCCGTCGCAAGACTATTTGTGCTTTTTTCACCCTCTCCTTTATATGCTTACTCTATTTCCCGTTTCTCTGGAAAATTTTACTCCCGATATACGAACTCTCTGACCACTTCAAATTTTTTATCTTTCCATTTCCAACTCCATTTTCTTTCCCTCCCTCCCCCCTTTCTGAATATCATCATTTTTTATTTCTTACGTTTCAGTATCAGTTTTTTACTATCCAAATACTTTTCTAACCCCTTTATGATTTGTTGCATTTCCTCTGTACTGGCGACTACCGCGATGTCATCTGCGTATGACAGCAACCGGAATCTTGGCCTACCTACCTTTACCGCAGCACACTGTTCCTTCGCAAGTCTCTATATCTGCTAGGAATAGGGTGAAGAGTGTTTAACTTAGCACGCATTCTTGCCGCACTCCCTCCCTTATCCAGAATTCTCCCGATAGGGCTTCTCCACATCTTACTACATTGCTCGTTTCCTCATAGATTTCTTTTATTGTTTCTATCAGCCCTTTTTCTATACCTTTTTTCTCCATCATTCCCCATAGCAGCCTCCGATTGATACTATCAAAGGCTGCTTTCAAGTCTATAAAGAAGGTTATTACGGCGCAGGGCGACGGTGAACGGTAGTTGCTACCCGCTTCTCTCGTCGTGCCTTTTACAGCCGCCGGAGAGATGTTTTTAAGAATGAATGCCGATAGATAGTATAAATACTTATATTTATCGATTATACAGATGTCGATTGTGGTGAGTGTAGGCGCCGGGAGAGAGCACGGTAGCTCTCCTCGTTAATGATGTGGAATGACCGACTGACTGCGTGTGACTGTCTCGGACTGACTCTCCGATGTGTACTGTTCTACGTGATCTTCTCGAATATAGAATGCGACTTTCTGGCGCCGGCCAAGGAGGCTGGGTCTTGTTTCTACCCTATCGAGCCTTTCCATAGCTGTTTCCTCCTCGAAGGCAGGAGCAAGTTTTCTTAGACGAGAATATGCTAGAACATCTGGCAATTTTCGGCAGGGTTGAGGTTTCTTACGAATTAGCCTGGCTGACCGCCTCGAAAAGTTCTGCGCCAGAACAAAGGTCACTACTTTTCCTCCTTTCTTTTTCAACTCTCTCTCAACCACGTGCTGCAGGATGTATGATTGTCCATTGTTCCTCTGCCTTCTCTGAATCCTGCCTGTGTATCGGGATCGTTTTTTCTTCGATTGACTTTTTCAATCTGTCATTTATAATTCCCGCATATACCTTATACACCGTACTTAACAAGGATATACCTCTGTAGTTGGCTGTTATGTTTCCCTTTCTTATACAGGGAGACGATTATCGCGCGCCTCCATGCGTCGGGGACCCTTCTCCTCTCCACACTCTTTCCAGCTCCTCTAGCTTTCTTCTCGTCCTGCCTTCGCAGTTTTTCTAAGCCTTGTTCGGTATACTGTCTACGCCAGCCGTCTTTTTCCTTTTCAGCTTCCTTACCTGTACTTCTATTTCCTCCGTACTCAACTCTGCCACGTCTTCCTCTCTCATCACCGGTTCCGTGCCATCTCCTCTCCATTCTTTCGATGATCCTTTCAGCAAGCCTGCGAAGTGGTTTTTCCATTCCTCCGTGCTTATATTGCCATCCAAACCTATGCTTCTTTTTCCTTCTCTTATTTATGTACTGCCAGATTTGCGACTTCGTATTTATATTTCTAATTTCCTCTACCTTTGCTTCTTTCTTCTTTTCTCTCTTTCCTCTAAGCATTCTCCTTAAACCCCTCCTTGCCTCCACATAGCTATCTTTTGAGATTTTCCCCTTTCTCCATTTCATAGGTTCTTCTCACTTTCCTCTTCTCCATCCTGCATTAATTGACCCACCATTCGAAGCCTGTTCTCTTTCAGCGCTCTTTCTTCTTTTATGATACAACCTAACACCTTCTCTTCTAGCTCCTTCCACGCTTCCTGTATCTCCTCTTTTTTCATACTCTGTCTTTGCTGTCTCCTCCTTAAATCTGTTTGTGCTTTCTGTGTCCCACTTGTACAGTATTCTTCTCTTCTTTTTTTTTTGCGACATTCCTTTCTAGCTTTACTCTTTAGGAACAGGTCTAGAGATTGGTGATCTGCCTCCGTGCGATCTCCAACTTCGAACCTCCTTACCGATTCTAGACTCTTAGTGTCCAGTAGGATATAATCTATAACCGTGGCACCTCTGGTCCCTAGATATGTTAACTCCCCTTCCTCATTTCCGGGCAGGTTTCCGTTCGCTATATGCCATCCCTATTTTCTGTCAGACTTAGCAGGAAGTTCCCCTCTGCGTTCTTCACGTTATTCTTCGATTTTCTTTCTCTGTATTTTCCTTTCCTTTCTTTCATCGTTTCTTCTGCATATATATATCCTTCTTCTCCCGTCCTTGCGTTAAAATCACCTCCTATGATTGTCTTCTCTGTCTCTTCCTCTTCTATTACTCTCCTGAGTTTTCTTGCCATTTTTGCCATTCCTTCGTTGTTGTATACTGCCCACACCTTCCATTTCTCTCCATCTATCCTTAGCCATCTTCCTATCACTCCTTCTTCCTCCTCCATTTTCCCTTCCATCTCGCAATCTCTCCTGACTCCAGTCAGAATCCCATCCTTTGCTCTACCTTTCTTCCATTCTCTCTTTGCACTTTGGTGCTTCCAAATATACCTTTTCCATAATTTTCTTTTAAAAGTTTTCCATGCTCTTTCCTCCATCCAAGTCTCCACTAATCCTATATAGTCGAAATCATACACGTATTCCCAGAAATCCTTGTCCTTATCTCTTAGTCCGGCCATGTTCCAAAACAGTACACTTCTTCCTCCTCCTCCCCCTCTCGTCTTTTCTATTATTCTGTCGCCACCCGGTCGACATTTTGTAAAAAAATTTTCTGTTTTTCCTCTGTCCTTTTCTTCAGATCCATTCCTGTTATCCATTTTCCTTCGATTTCCATTCCTAAAAATCCCACTTTGACCTCTTTACCCTTCTTCCTCTCTACTGCGGCCGTCTGTCTAATTTCTCTCTGTCTCTCCCTTTCCGCTGTTGACATGTCATGCTTAATATAAATGTCAGTTCCTTTTAGTTTAAATTTGTTTTTCATAATCTCTTGCTTCTCCCCCAACTGTTGCATCTTACTACAAAAATTTTCTGTTCTCCTCTACCAATGACAGTTACCCCTTACACTGCACCTCTAATCTTTCGCACAGGAATTTCTCTGTTTCCTTCCTTGCGTTGTTACTCGGAGACTCTGTTTCTCTTCCTTTCCCCTTTGCCAGTCCTCTGATAATCACGTTATTCCTTCTTTCTCTTCTCTCCTGAGCTTCTAATTTTCTCTCTATTATCTCGAACTCCATCTCTACTCTTCCCGTTCCCTCCTTCATGTGGCTCTCCATTCTTTGTGCCAGGTCCTCTACTTTCTGTTTCAAAACTTCCTCTTTTTGCTCTTTCCTTTCCTTCTTCCGCTTTTCTGTCTTGTTCTATCCTTTTTTCTATCCTGTCTACTCTCTTCTCCATATCTCTTTTTCCCTTTTTATACTCCTCCTCTTTTTGTTCCATCATGTTCTTTATTTTCTTTATCTCATCTCTAGTCTCCTATCTTGCTTTTCCTGCCTCCCCCTTACTACTTTTGATCTCTTCCATTAGCATATTGAACATCCCTCTTACTTTTGCCATAAACGAATTCCTTACTTTACCTGAGTCCTTCATCTTTTCTGCGCTCTCTTTTTCTTCTTTATTTGCTTCTTCTCCTACCAGTTATTTAGGATACTTTTCCCTTCTTTTGCTCTCTTTTCGCCAGCAACAACTGACCTCTCCGCCGTCTCTTTGCCGGTCGATCTGTTCATGCTTCCTACTTTACCTACTGTCACTAACTTTCTCCTTTGTCGCCCTTGTGACAAGGGCTTATCTGAAACCATTTCCGGCCAGCACCGAGCCAGGATGATCCATCGTCCTGGAACGTGCAGACTCAAACAGTTCCCCCACCACTCTGGGAAATCAAATGTATAAGAAACCTCGGAACCTCAATAAAGAACAGATCAGAGTTGAACGCCATACGTTTTGTATTATTTCTCCATTACGTTAGATAATCACCGAATTAATATATTTCAATTTCAAATAAACATTTATAGTGAACCGTCGCGCTCCATCACTTTACGTTTACCGTTGTGACATTCTCCGCGTGACACCCTACTCTCTCTACCTCGTATTCCTTCCCTCTGTACCGTTGCACGTACCCTTTTGTCGTTCTAACCTCAAAGTCTCTTACTTTGCCTTTCCTACCTCTTCTACACTAACTCCAGGTCTCGTATACACCCGCTCAGTCACCTATCCGTCTTTATTTCTCCTCCGATCACCTGAAATCATCGCACACGCACGCCGAATGACACACACTCCTCCATACCAGCTAACCAAGTCTCTTCAAGTTTTTTAATAATACGTGAAATTCTATTTTTAATCGATCTGTTTAACAAACAGGGGTAGGTTTCCCGCAGCATTTTAATTAACGAAGAAAGGTTGTTAGTGTAGGATTGTGCCAACTGAACAATGTCCGGATTGCCTTTGGCTTTAATTAGCAGTTCTTTATACCGTTCGAATTTTATAATACATATGTCCGGATTTTTAATAAAAATCTGTTTAACCGGTTCAAGTGCCAAATCAATAGTTTTTGGGTCAACCTGATCAAACTTAGTTCCATCTTTCTTCTGCTTCTTGAGCGGAGTAATAGGTCGCCTTGTAGGGGCCACAAAAGGAGAGGTCTCCCTGTTTGAGGGGGAGTTTGTATCCATTGTGGTGGAGGTTACAGTTTTATCCATTGTCGTGGAGCCAACAGGCGAGGAACTACTATTAGAGCTTGTAGAGAGTGGTCTCTTATTGGAGATTTTGTTTCGGATGGGGCCTTTATGCTCCTCATTTGGAAACTGTTGCTTTTCAGTAATCAAAGGAGGAAATGATTCCGCCTTGTTTGTATCTCTCACTTGGGTAAGTAATGAAGAAGCAATTTGTTGCTTTGTTTTTTATTAGAGTTGGGACAATGTCCTTCCCTCTTACATTGGAAACGCTTTAAGTTGTCCGTTGAAAATCCAGTAAGAGGTATCATCATAGTTGTACTCTCCGGAAGTTTGTTTACATCGTCCGGATGAATAAGGTATACCTGTCTGCAAAAGCTGAGTGTGTGAATCCTACTTTTATGAAGGACATAGGCGAAACGGTTCTAATTCACATTTGCTTGAATGCATTTAGTATAACATTGTGAGGAATAATAAGACAGACGTTAGAGAGAATAATTCGCTTGGTTTTCATAATTAGCGGGCTAACAAAAATCAATCGGTCTTTGATGAGTATGTTTGAATTACCGGACGTAAATTTGTCAACACATGTTTTGTCTGCGAGGTACATACATATTCTATTATTCGCAATTCTTGAAGCAAATCTAATGTTAGTTGGGTTCCCAACTCCCAAAATATAATCTTTTGTGGTAATATCTTCGTATGCATCGAGTACAATGGCATGGGGAAATTTTCTTTTTGAATCACACTCGCGTATGTAGATTCTGGAGAAGCCATATCTTGAAGTGCGTTTACTTTATCCATTGTTTTAAGAAAGAGATTCCTGTACACAGAAATTTATCTTTCAAATAAAAAATATGTAGAAATGTACGTTTGCCGTACCCAATCGAGTTGGGATGCGACAAAGACAAACACAAAACCACTGCAGTTAACACTACGTATAGTTAGCATACGCGGAACTAAACACGTCCTACCTTCACGCGTGTCAACACAGGACTGATGACAATTATTTGTTGTTTCTATTATAAATGTTTAAAGTGTACTTGTACACTTGATAATGACAACAAAAACGAACTGTACGAATACTTAATATTACGCGTTCATCTCTGTCGTTTTGTTCATTTTTCTTGAAATTTATATAAACAATATGACTTTTTTTTGTTTATTAGATATTGTTGTTCTATAGACTTTAGAGAATACCATGTTTGTACCATGTTTGTTTAAAAAATATTGTTTAATAAATATTATTATTCAGCATTTCAATCGTGATTAGTTACTGTACGAATACTTTTTATACTCACTGTAATCTTCGGACCCAGCCGCAAACCACGTAACCGAACAATCTAGAAGTCCATAGAAACGTCCATAAAACAAGTAATACAAGTGTTTTATTACTAGACAGAGACCTTTCCTTTGACCCTGCTGCGATCCTATCTAGTTGCAAGATATATCCAGTTTGGGTAACAACTTTGTAAGTGTCAATCGCAATCTCTGTCTAAAAAAAATGCTCGCATTTATTTTAAAATGCATTCATTCCGCATTCACTTCAACTGGAAATTATATTAATACTTTCGCGGCGTATATACGTACATACGTGACTTTAGTTAGTTCAGGAATAAAAATAAATACGCAGAAATATATTAAAATAATTAAATTAATTAAAATGTCAAAATTTCAAGAAAATTATTATATTATAAAAGATTTCTATAATAATAGTTTCAGTAATTCCTGTGTAAATTATGTTACTTACAACTGTTGTTTCAAAAATTAAAAATAAAATCTGCTTAGGGATGCGAGAAAGTGATGACATAATTACCAATAAAATTTATTTACAGAGGTTAACACTTGATTGTTAATGAATACATCTGAAATTTTATTTATCCCACGCTGCCCTAAAGGGTATGTATATTATGAGATATATGTATATATATAATATATTATATATTATAACTTCATATATAATATCAGCAACACGTAACACAAAATAAATTTTTGGGTAATTATCACGTGGGTGATTCGCGTTTAACTAACTACGAGTTATTTCGTATTCTTTTTGTTGCAACTTACTCGTGTCTGTACAAGCCATCGAGTGCGGCGTCTGAGTATTCAAAGATGTGGTTACTAACTCCACAGTAATGAACAACGAACTTGTCTTGCCTAACCGGATAATGAATTTTACTTGTAAATGAGACTACATTACAAGTAAAATTACTTCGTGGAAACCTACAAATTGTTACGTATTAATTATTCGTTGAAATTGTAGAGATTTTACTTCGTTGAAAATTGTAACGTTTCATTCTGTCGCGGAAAATGTAAAGATTTCGATTCATTGAAGATGTTTGTATGGTGAAAATTGCGTTTCTGTTGCGTGGCCGCCCGCGAGTCTGTTTATTATAACAGGCTAGTTAGGACTTAGGTTCGTTGTAATCAATCAGATTCAAAGGATAACCTGTTTAATTGATTTATTATAGCTCATCTAAAAATGATGAAATCATCGATAAATCGATCGATGCCAAAACCGTTTCTAGAGGACACTAAACATGACAAACAGGCGACCGTTTTGACCTACGCGATGTTTCTCAGCTCCGATCCGGTAAACATTCAAAAATGTCCAACAGAAATATAAACTGGACCATGGTTCAGAGCGCAAGAACGTTCAATATTCTTACGCTAACACTTATACATATACATATTTGCTTATATAAGGCACATATATATAAGCTTATATAAGATTATCGCGTGAAACAGAAAAACCATTAACGTAGCAGTACGCATGTATGTTTTTCTGTCCTTGATGAGATCCACAAAATCAAAGAGAAAATTTTTCGAAAACCGAAATGTATTTTCGACCGATAAATTGGTACTCTTTTATAGAGAATAATCAGGTAAATCGATGCATTCGAAATTGTATAATATCATCAGAGAGATCAACTTGAAGTCTTCACCATCCAGAAAAGTATCACCAACATCGCGTAATACTCCCTTTATATCAAAAAATTTTGATAAGAAAATTTTTGTTAAAACCCCAATTTTTTCCATTTTAAGAGATATTTCCATTTTGAGAGAAAATGATACATCCTGTATATTACTTGGGTATTATTCTTATATTGAAAAGTAACGAATTAAATCGCTATCAATTATCGATTGCTAGAGCAACAATGGATTAAAAATGTACAAAGTATGTCTGCTTTAAGTGTGCACGTTATTATCTCTGTAAGTATGAAAGATACGAAAGATTTGAGTTGAAAGTTGCATGACATCGAAAATAGCATGTGATGCCAATTGTTTGACTTTGCGAATCGTCAATAAAGGTCTGTTCTATATTTTTAAATAATGGCCTTTTTATTACGTCAATATGTATTTTTCAATTCAATTATATTTTAATAAATTATTGTATCTAAAAATTTACAATATCGTACTTAATTTACATAACCAATATTTCTTACTTAGTTAAATTTGCATATTATCGTGGCTCTAAAACGTATCAACTTGAACGTACGTGTGTGTAACATTTAACACATCGTCTAGTACCGAGAATGTTCTGTAATGGAATTAAAAATTCGTTTTTGCTCCTTTATTTATTTCAGATTGAACAATTAATTATTCTTTGACGTTACTAATAACATACATCACTGCATATTTATACTTGCGTAACATTGAATCATACGCACATCTTTTATCTTTCTCGTGATCAGTCACAATATCGATCCCGCTCCGTATGTATAGAAAATCGCAAGAAGTTTTCATCTGCAAAATACAAACGTAATGGAAACTTGGAATTTTAAAAATTTTAAATCTAAAATGCTATTTACAGTTTTAGTTCATGTCGCATTAAGTAGCCGGGACTATTTTCGAAAGATTATTTGGGAATCACGGTATAAGTTTAATCACTCTACACCTAGAGGATTATAATCATTCTGAAAAAGTCAAACTCCCCTTATCTGTTCAAACATGTCCTTCAGCAATCGTTCTACGAGCCTGCAGGACAGTCGTAACATACAGGATGATGTCGATTGAAAAATCAAATTTCAGACATCAATTGTCTATCTCAAACATATTAGGTCAAAATTAAGCGAAACTCAGAAAAATATAAAATAGACATCAATTAAAATCCAAGCGGTCAAAGTTGAATTTTTTATCATCTTTTTTAATTACACTCTTACAATTTTCCAGCCCAAGTGTTTCTCTTGATTTTTAAATTCGTTTTCAAACATCTTCGGGATTGTATTTTGTTCTTCGTTCCAGAATACTTGACATTCTTAACCGTTGAACGCGACAATAAACTCTATGTTGCCAACAATATAACACCTGTCGCTTTTCAACTGACTTTATTTGGATGTTAAAGTCAGACATGACTGAATGAGAATTTATGTAGGCTAAACCAACATAAGCTATCGCCCATTCAAGTTGTTTCCAAAAATCGAAAAAACCATCTACTAATGAAGTAGTAAGTAATTAGGATGAAAATAGGAACAACGACGTATCATGAGTACGATTGATACATTGATTGATATATTGGCCCATATACCACAATATATATATCATTTTATGGGGTATGAATTAATTTCAAAACTTGCCTAAATAAATCCTGCGACAAATAATTTTTGATCTGTTTCGTCTCATCAGGACTGTTCTTATTTACATTTTTGTAGCTTACATACATAAATATACTGATTTCACCTTGGTAATATTAGTAATAGTAGTGGTGGTACTGCCAGTGATACTGGTAGTGGTAATGATAGTGGGGTGATGCTGTCAATATAAATATGCAAAAGAGTAGCATAGAGAACATGGTTTAATAACTCAGTGGAAATGCGTTGCAAGAACTGCTACTGTAATTATATATCTTATTTTTTCTTCGCTCTCTGGATACATTGGAAATAACAGGTAAGTGAAGATCATGGACTTCGTGATCAAACTTTGCTACCACATTCTATATATTCCTAAGAAAGGAAAAAGGCTACATTGACACTTTAAATCTGCAATAATTCGATAATACTGTACAATAAAATCGATAAAAAATATTACTTAATCGGGTACGTGTACAATTATATTATATTGTACAATTGTACACTTTAAATTTATTATTATGATGTGGAGTGACATGCCACGTGGCACACATTATCGTATTAACCACGAGATTAATAGCTATTATATCACGTTTGCCTCTCTCTTAGCTAGTAATATCCTTTCAATACCCATGCCGATTTTCAGAAAAAGACCTGTAAATTGGTTTAAAAATTATTCATGTTTTTTAGCAATAATGATATAATCGTAATTGAACCTTTAATTTTCTTATATCAGCAAAGAATTAAGGATAAAGTCTAATAGTCATAATCGTCTTATTTATTGTTAGTATAATCAAGTATTGTTAATACTTGGACTTTTATTAGAAAATTGTGATATAAAAATTTTAGATATATGATTGCTTTGTTCTGTATGAGTTAGAGCTATTCAATAGGTCGGGAGTAATAGCTATTCAATACTTGTTTGCTAAAAATATGTATGCGAGTGATTGGTTGCTTGTCAAATGGACTGTGAACATTGATATTAAATAATATATCAAGAAAAATATTTCGTCAGAAAAATCGAAGGACAGAACGGTAAGTCTGGAAGTATTAATATATAACATGAAGCTGAAAGACTGAAAGCGATTATAATTGCGGATTCTGTGGATACGAAATTTATGATTGCTTTTATAAAATAAAATGACACAAATCCAGTATCAGATAGTGAACACTAATAAATAACGGAGGCTAAAATTTTATTAAAGGTTTTTTAAGGGTCCCCTCCCTTTCTCTACAGCTCTCTTAAATTTTATTTCGTACGGTCATCTTGGTTTTCCAAAACCACACCCAATCATTTGGACACAGTTAAAGAAGTGTCAAACGGTTACCACTATATAACATATTGATGTATATCAAGTAAATAAGAAATATTAAAATATACGATATAAAATATATTAATTTATACTAAAATAATTATCAATAAATATTTATAAAGATTGTAGACCTGTAGGTCCATAAATAGTATCCGCCCAACCAGAACATGGTTCGTCAGCGAATCACGAATTATACTTAGTCGCACTATGGCAATGGGCAAAATATATCGCTATTGCTAGATAAAATCTGCTCTGCTAAATTTTTAGAAAATGTATACGTGTTTGGATAAATTAAAAAAATTTTTTTTTTCAGACAGACCGATCAATGCTTTGTCTCCTTTTTCACATATATCAATCATCACAAAATGTTTCAAACTTGAGCTGCAAAATCGTTAGTAACATGTGAATATATCTGTCGCGTAAATGTAATTTACGGGCTTTTATGCATTAACGGAAGATTTGAAAAATAATTTGTGATATATTCTCACGTGTGAACTTTTTCCTTGATCTCTGGCAAATGTGCATTACACATTTACAATGTAGTTGCTGGATTTGCAACTGATCGATGACTTGGAACGATTGCAACAATCACCGTCCTCTGATCAATCAACCATTCCATAGTTGAAACGACTGAGAAGCAAAGTGGTGTAAAACAGGCTTGCAACCAGAGAGACAAAGTAGTATAAATGGGTATCATAGAAGAAAGGCAACCTACATCATCAAGACAGGTGAGTGTGTTAATAGGAGTAATCCAATTTATTTTAAGCTGGTTAAACAGTTTCAATGGTTTTTGCCTCTAAAATCATAGTTTTATTGTTGCTTCAAATAAATTTATCCTCTGAACGAAGTGGTTTTCCTTTCAATTGTATCAGACGATATTTCAGAACGTGCTTTCCATGACAGCAAATCCGTCCATTATGTTTAATTTTGTGATAGATTCATGTTTCATCTATGACTAACAAAGATATTGTGGACGTAAGTTTTCTATAAATTGAAACAATAAATGAAATACACAACAAGAGAATGTGTCTTCTTACAATATTAATGAAGCATTTAGAAAAAAATATAAATTCCATGGTGTTCAAACATTAATCACTTGAGCATTTAGTCCACACCAGAGTATTGCACAGTTCATTTTATAGTTAAATAATTGGGTTACAAGAAGTGCGATGTACTAAACTATATTGAGTAAATATACTAAAAAATATAATATATGCTTAAAACCAAATTAATTTATGTGCTTCTCATTCAGCACCTATTAAATTTTCAGATTTTGGTAATTTTGAGCACTTGAAAGATTAAATTTATTAATCTGTTGTTGTAGCAAATTCTTCTGTGTCATTGTTTAACAACTTTTACATTTCTTTTACGTTTCAAAATTCAAAATTCGGTGAAGATATCTCTTGTAGAATTTCAGACTAAATAAACAATAAATGCCTTCTCTGTTACTTTCAGTATTTGAGGAAAAAATACAAATACAATTACTTTCAGTATTTGGAGAAATGAATTCAATGAAATCAAATTTGAATTATACTGTTCAATATCAAATAATAACAGTCAGTAATTACATTTTCTTTCATTCCAATAGACTTGCAGCAGCGAAATATTTCAAAATGGACGTACCACTGCATTCCATGGACCACGTGCAGGCCACATTAACTGACTATTATGTACTTATATATCAAATTTATTTATTAATTTGTATATTTATCTATTTATATTTTCAACTGTATTATTTATACATTAGTTTATCGATCTTTTTAAGTTACACCAATTTATTGTTATACAGACTGTATTTGTCGATTTGTTGTTTCATTTTATTATAATTTTTCAACTTAGAATAACATAACTAGTATTGTCTATTTACATATACACCATGTTACAAGTTGTCTATTACATTTATAAACAACAGAATGAAAAGATTCACTTGCAAAGTTACATGTGATGTATTATTCGAGCCATAAGCAATTTCATTTAATTCTAGATTATGTTTACTAATATTACTTCAAAAATGACGAAGCCAGCAAACATAAATCTGTGTATGAAGATAACATATGACTCTAATAATACGAGGCGATAGATCGAAATAGAAAATGTTTTTCAACATTTAGTTACTACGAAATTTTACGATCTTTTCATTTCGAATATAATGAAAAAGTAAGGACAGCAGTTGATAGTTACATAGGTTTCTGCATACTGGTGGATTTTGCATACTTCATTGAGACTTGATTTGATATTTTTTCGTCATTATTTACATGTCTGTCAGACAGGTAGAGTTGTCTGAGAAAATTGATAAAGGAAATTAAACAGCTAAGATATATGAGCGCATAAAGTTTGAGATTGATAGTAAAACATGTTTCTTGTAGTGTTCCACGTGAATCCAAGCAGGATGAGAAAATAAATCTATACTACTTTTAATTAGTTAATTGATATATACTGAAAATATATAATAATATATCCAAAGATATTAATTTATGGTACAAACAATTATATTCTTTACGAATATCTTACATATAGTCCTGTAATTGGTTTTTGGTCATTAATGATTATACTGATGAAATTAGAAGTTGGCAACACTGTTTTTATAGTGTTGTAACAATCATTGATATTTTTACATTGGTACCATTCCATAACAGATTTACTTTATACATAGTATTTTTATATAGAAATCTTAGAATCTAACAGGTCAGTTTAATTTAGTAAACGTTTTTATACATTCTTGCATGTACTCTCCTGTTATGCTTTGAAAGTAACAAGATTGTCTAATTCCAACTACATTGTAGATAGCGTAAATGTTCTAGGGTATCATCATAACCATTTCTTTCATATTACTATGTACAAATTACTCTACTAGGTCCAATGCAATATTCAGGTTTCAATATCAAAATTTCTGCGCTCATATACCTCGGTTACTGTCACCTTATGTATCAATGTTTTCAAACAGACACACCTGTTTGATAAACATATAAATAATGTTGGAAGAAAAAAATCGAATCAAGATTGATTAAAGCAAGCACCGCAGAAGCAAATGTAAACTATTGACTGTTTTCCTGAAATTATATTGGCTGCAATAACCAAATTTTTCAAAACTCTGTATATTTTAATAATATCTATGGAAGGACAGCAAAATTAATTGTAAATGAGCTTACATAAATATAATCGTTAATTAAACTAGAATTAATTCATGAAAATTTTGCTTTATCAATCATTGGGAAATGAGCTATCTTTTAATTAATAGAAGTTGAATTGTCTTCAAATATTTGATAAACAACCAAAATGGAAAAGAAAAAATTTCAAAAACAAGAAAACTTGTATTATTTTTTATTTGTTATGTATACTAGTCTATAAAAAAATAAATAAAAACATATTTCAAGAAATAAAAAGTTTTGTTAAAAATAGTAATAAAAATAATAAAAAAGAACTAAAAATAATTGTTTATTAATAATCCTTTTGCTGATTTTAAATTTAAAATATTGTTTTTTATATTTTCGTTTCCTGACGAATAGAACAGTATTAGGTATGACAAAATCCTCTGAGAATGCACAAGTATGTTTTCAAAAGGAAACTATGTCCCTTTAAACCTATGTCCTATTGTAATGTCTTCAGGTTCATCCATACAGTATGTTTTAGGATATAAATTTTACATCTAGTTGGAGAAAGTGTATTCAACTTAGAAACTAAACCTAATTATACTGTTCTTTGGTACGCTATTGCTGCTTATTTTCTCGTCGCCTTCTCATATTCCCTGCTGTATATACAAAGTTCCTTCTTAAGTCTACCGCTTAACAAGTCATTCATTTTCGTTTCCCAATTTTTATTCAGCGTCATGTCTCTCACAAAACTTTACTACTGATTCCCTCACACATCCATATATGCCTGAATGATCCTCACGATCACAACCTACATTGCTGAGTATCCTGAAACCAGAAATTACTTACACCCTTCTCATTCCAATATCCTTCTATCTATATGCCTTTCTTTCTCAGCCTATATTCCACACAATATCTAGAATTGTCCACCCCGGACCAGTCCTCTTGAATATCCTGCTCCATCTGAATCTATAATCTTTTTTTAAATCTGTGTTCCAGGTCTGTATGCTCTTTTTCAGTCGTCGGTAATTGAAAAATTGAAAGCATCCGCTATCACCCACCTACCTGAAGGCTCTCAGCATTTTCTTCTTCCAATCAGTCGCACAGCCATTCTGTATACTCTTCTATTCTCCTCTTAGGCAAATTCTTGGCCATCTATTCTCTCTCATTCGTGCCACTGTTAGGAGATATTTACTCGCCCTCTTCCTGGGCTGTCTAGCCAGACTCACTCTACCAGACTGCAGTCTCCAGATATACTTTTGTATGTTTTTATTCAGGCCCATCGCCATCTTGACAACTCTCGCTTGGACCCTTTCTATTTTCTCAGCTTTCCACCAGCCCCACATCCTAACTCCATATAATAATACCGACCAATAAAACTGACCAGCATATCAATCAGGTGGATTCTTCTCCTTTATGATGCAATTCTTGCTCGCTTCCAGAACCCCTACGCTGTGTTAATCGGCTTCTGAATCTTTTTGGCAATTTAGAACCTTTGGTTTGGCAATTTAAATGTTTCCTGAAAGGACTACCCGTTGTGAACTATACTCCCAGGTACTTATATTATTTTATCTCCTCAAGTTTCACTCCCCTAAATTCCTATCCTATACTTTTCATAAGTTTTCCTACGGACAGAAATATACATATTTTTATGTCACAAAGCTAAAGTCTAATTCTTTCTAAAGCTAAAGTGCAACAAAGTCTAATTTTTTCTTCTTTCTTCCTCTCTTTGCTATCTTCGCGTATTAATTTTTTTTTTAATCCACTTTTTCTTCTTATTTTCTGCTTCATAACATTATTGACATTATGTGGATAGGGACTTGAATAAATAAATGAGTGAGATAATGTTAGACGATACGATATTCATGTTACATATATTCAATATTGTTATTAACGTGTTAAGACTATGTTTAAGACGTATGAACAAACTGAAGGAACAACATATTATCGTCAATAGAATGGTAGTTGGATTAGAAATTGAATGCCGGTATCACTATAATACAGTAAGTATAATTATTGTAATACGTATCTATTTGTATCATATAAATCGAAAACCATTCTAAAATGCAATAGCGCATCTTGTAGATTAATTTACTTCGGATATAGTGCGGTATGAGTCGCTCATCAAAATGAAATGAAATTTTGAGGAGATAGAGAGAAAGGGATGCTGACAATGAGTGAGATAACGAGTATAAAATTTTAATGACGAGTCTTTATTAGTTTCTGAGATATTAATAAGACACTATAGGTAATTGAATCTTTGCTGTACTAGACAGTGGCAAAAAATTAATTAACCATTAATGAAAGTTAAAAATAAAATTTTTTCACTAATCTTTAATTCCAGTTAACAATTACATTCCAATTTTAATTGTCAGTCACAAATAACGATTAAATTCCTACTTTAATCATTAATTGCAATGAACAATTAAATAATAATTTTAATCGTTAATTACGATTAAGTATTAAATTTGTAGTTTAATTGTTAAATTACGTTCTTTCCAATTTTAACCGTCAGTTGGAAACCTCAGTAACTGTTGAAATTCTTTTAGCGTTTTCAAATATTTATGTGTCTAAAAGGAGCCTAACCGGTAATAGTGCCAAGAATAGTGTCAAGAATGTCATCGATTTATACATAATGTATGCAATTATGTAGAAATCTATCTTGATAAATAATTTCTATTTAAAACTTGCGTTTATAGGTATATTGTCATATATTCTATGCATCTGTACCCTTTCTTAAATTATTGTCCTTCTACCCTAATTTAATTTATTGTCATTCTTATGCAAAAGTCTGCTCTATACTCTAAATTTGATTGTTTCAATATATGTGACTATTTCTGCATTTATCATCCGAGAATACGTAACTGACTTGTTATTAACATATAAATAAGACTTGTATATAACATAACGTGACTGAAACGTTATTAATATTTCAGGCTAATAACAGAGTACCGGTATTCAGCAAAACGTTACAACAATCGTTGTAGCAACTTTGGAAAACATTTTTATGGTCGATGATGTTACGAATTTATGCCGTAATACTTACCTGTCCAATAAAACGATTGACAATAAAATTCAATGAGGAAAATTGCATATTGTAGTAACAGCAATATTGAACCTCGAATATAACTACAAACACCATATTGATTTCAATACTGAGTAGTCTTTTATAGTCTCGAGAGCATTACCAACTACAGTTTAAGATACATGATTTCTCCTAAAATAGTTGTATTGATTAAAAATGCTGGTGTTTTACAAACTCGAGTTATGGCCAGTAAGAAAAAGAGAAATAAAATTATATCAAAATAAAAATGATTACTTTTGTTTAAGTGTATATGTATATATAGTAACCATAATTTCTGTGGATTCGTTACATATCCTTCCAATTCTACAAAATAATTATTGATTGCCTTATGCACAATGGTCATTGTATTTTGGACAAACATTTTTTTATGTGCAGTTTACATTATACTTAATATAAGTAATATAATTTTCTCTGATATAATCTATTAAATTTTAATTCTCTATTAATGTAATTAATAGTATATATGGTATCATATAATATATAATATATTTTATATTATTATATATTATATATTGTATATATAGCATTTTATTTGAAACGTCCTATGCAATTATCTGAACTATTCGTTATAGAAAAAAATAATTGAAATGAAATTTACTTTACTTCAAAGAGAACATCTTTTAGTGGTCACAAATTTTGTCTAGGTTGACCGAAATAATGTATGTTTTTCTTAAAGATGGATATGTAACTCGTTACAGTGATATCGACTCATCATACAAAAGAAACATTCTGACACCTTTACATTTTCCACCGGTCTGTTGAAGAATGTCTTCCACAGACAGATCTTCTATTTCCTAGGTTGTTCAGTGAAACAATCTGAATAACCATTAATAATCCTGATTAAGTAATCTAAAGGAATCAATCATAGTCATTCATTATCAAATAATCAATAATCATTGATCAACAAATCAAAATAAGCAATCATTCATCACGACATGATTTTAATTATTGTATAATCATATGTACATGCAGGAGAATGTCCTTGTTAGTTACTTATGCAACTAACAAGTTGTCTAGCAGGTTTTACTTCCCAATATACATTTTGCATTGCTGTATTGATTCATACGTCACTCACCATTTCGTACAAGTTGTGTTATCCACAACTCAGCTCGGCGACATACTGCAGAAGGGCCCATCGTATTCATTTTCAATGCATGTCCATTCCTAATCCGGATGTAAAAAAAACCCCACTACTACTCAACACTATCATTCGGCGTGTAAGTCCAGAAACAGAGCGTCCCACATCCTGTAATCAATAGAGCCCGTATACGTTCATCATCGAAAGTACAGCCAACCACAGTGAAGACTCGCTGAATAACGCGGTCATGTTGGATCAAGGCACTCATCTCTTAATTCAGAACAGGCCTATCAAATTGATAGCTCGCGAACTAACGTGCCCTTCTTCGAGAGCCATTGGAAAAGAGCCCTCTCTACTTACCTTTCTTCGTCGTTTCTTTTTTTTTCTGCACGACACGTAAGCCCCATCGCAAAATTCGAAGTAATATCTATACAGATGTAGATTAGAGACTACAAAACTTTCCTGATGACATAATAGTTATGTTGAATAAAGACTATAACATAGCACAGAGGCTATGTTGTTGGCTAACTTTTCCTTACAATTTATGAACGTACATATTTACCTAATTTTCCTATCTAGTTGGAAGTAAACGCATTTGATTCCTACCGCTGTGTCTAAGTTTCTATCCTACTGTTATCTCTATAATTTTAGCCAAATTTTCGCCTAACAAAGCCTATGACAACAATAGTATTTTTCCCAAACTTTTAAGAAGTATATCTCGAGGAATCATTGTAGAACTGTATTATATCTTTGACTATAAGTTTGAGCTATTATCCTTCTGTAGGAAAACAGCTAAGTTAGCCTATTTCCTATTCTTCTAAAAGGTTTTGAAATTATTCTCAACTTTTACAAGAACACGTTAATAAGAACTCTGTCCTAATCAATTAATATTTTGGATTTTGATCTTCATAGTAAGCAATTTATTAGATAATCAAAGCAGTCTAGTACAACATTAACTTTATTAGTACTAACAGCCACAGTCTGTTTTGGATATACAAAACGCTTTTAATACAACTTACAAATAATTACAATGGACTAATAATCAAGCTTATTAGATTAAATTTTTCAACTTATCTCAAAATCTAGTTGCCTACACTTAAAATCTTTCTACGTTTAACTTTCTCAATTTTTATTACAAGTATAGATTATGTTGCTAATTTTTTAAATCTTTTTCTGCTAGTTTTAGCTAATTATCTATGATGAGAGTTACTACTCTTCCATAGAATTTCTCTGCTGTCTCTAACTTAATAATTTAACATTGCAGTGTACAAAGAGTACATGCATATGTTTTCTGTATTGTAACTGCAGAGCCTGAACTTGCTACGAAAAAATTTCAGTTACTCACAAGATAATTATTGGTATTCAGCTCGCGAGCCAATGTCGTACCTCCCTTTCAGAGCCATAGGGGAAGAGCCTACTTCATACTTATTTTACTCTGTTATTTTTTTTCTCCTCCAGATGTTGCACCAGTCCCACTACCACCCATTTTCTATAATAGAAATTAATAATACCTTCACATCAGTTTCATCAAGTGAAAAATAATAAAGTATAATAATATAAGAACATATAATAATAATCAACTGTTGAAACCTCAGTACGGTCGTAAATTCTGGAAAGTTGAATTATTGATTATGAAAATGAAATTGATTCTAAAATTGGAAAATAGTTCTAAATTCTAGAAAATTATTTAATTTTCCACAAATTAAAAAGTTAAACCAAATATATGTAACAATGGTTAGTCTGCACGTGGTGGGAGAATTAATTAGAGTCTACAGGAAAAGAAGAGGGGCTGATAAGGTGAGGCGGCTTATTAACTGCCAACCTCGCATGGTTTCTGAAAACAAAGAAGTTCGACATATAAAGAAAATTTGTATAAGCAGAATTGAACGTATTTTACCAAAAGTTTTTTAGTGATATCTCCGAAACTAAAAAAAATCCTAAAAAATTATTATTTATATATACATACATATATATGTAGAGAATGTATATGTAGGAATGGTTGGTTGGCAACAGAATAGATACGACATACAATAAGATATATGTAAAAAGTAGTTTTTCTCTCGATACGCTATGCTCTTCCTCGCTACGCTATACTCTCTCCACGTTGTTCGCTCACACTCTAACTATTCGTGCTTCTTCTCAAAGAATCCGAAATTGAGAAAAGAGATATTCGATACAAGACTAAAAGAGATAGAACTAAAGTGTTTATATTTTATTTCCGAACACATATTGCGATGTGTATCTCGTAAGAAGCCAAACTGATATGTAACAGAAGAATATATCAAGAGCGCCGTTAATTTATACATAAGATTCACACAGAAATCCAATATATGTAGAATTTCACGAATAAACAATCTCCAATTACAACTTATATACACATGTATATTTTTGTACATTTTACGTACCTGTTTACTTTTCTCTTCTTTAAATTACTGTTTATTAGTATCGTTCTTTAAAATACTGTTTATTAGTATCGTTCTTGAAAAGAAATAATGAAACTAAGATATATATTCTCATGTAAGAATCTGTTTGCAATATACTCCCAAACAACAGTGATCTAATGTCCGCTTCCACCTACGTGACTGTTTCGACGTTCGATTTCCGACAAAACGTCATCAATTAATTCAGAGAAATGACAGGGCTTAGGTATAGCTGCAGTATTGAGACATAGAGATAAAGAAACACTGCAACAAGCGCTATCGGAAAATCATTTTCTTATGAACGAATAATTTTCTTATCACGAATTTCTGTAATCTCACGTGTCCGGTAATAAACCGATTGACAGCAACACAAAATTACTCATATCCAGTAATATTGAATGTCGAATATAACTACAAACATCATATTGATTTCTATAATATTCAGCAGTTTCACAGTCTCGATACGACGGTCTTAAGATACACGGCTTTTCTTAAAACGATTGCACAGTCAAAAAGGCAGGCGGTTTATAGAAGTCATGGCTAGTAAGGAAACAAGATTTATTTCAAATTCGAAACATTTTGCTGTAAACACACTAATAATTTGACTGCGAATAGTTGTGTAAATTTATATTTTTGCAAATGTACAACGATTTTCACAACTGACGAATTGGTCAAACATTCTGAATATTGTTGAAAACATTACGTTACAGTGCAATTTGTATCATGAAATTTTCATACTTTTCCGGAAATTGTAAAAATTATGTTCTTCACTCCGAGATTTATGATTAAATAATTATGGTTAACGTATACTGTTAATTAAATTCAGTATGTTACTTGATCAATTATACAAGTTACAGTCAGTGTCAAAGATTCAGCTGTTTTTTAAACTTTTTCACAGAATTAATACTACTGATGAGCGATAACGATTCTAGAATGTTTGTGATACTAGTAAAGAAAAACTAAATACTTTTAGTTACAGTTACATCAAAATTGTCTATATTACGGTCGGTGAAAGATTATCGACGTTTTAAACTTTGTGAAAAAAATCGTAGAAAAATTCACTTAGTCTCATCATAAAACGTGAAGCTCCCATTTTTACATTATTAAGTTCTTCTCTTTTAAAGATGTTTTCATAGCGGATATTTTACTCTCAAAATGTTTAAACATCTCTAAAATCATTGACAACTGAATTTTTTAATAATTAAATCTACGATAGACAATACTAATAATACTCAACAATATTTGAAACATTTGATAAATTGTGTCAGCGTAAGTCGAAACGGATTCTAAGTAAAAATTTTTTATCTAACATATATTATGCAGTACTTATAATTATTTACATTACTTTACAACTTATAATTATTTACATTTAATATATTATATAATTATTTATATTTTACAATATATTTGGATATGTTTACATTTTTGTAACGTTCATAAACATACCTTTTCTTGGACCTTTTATTCGACACGCTTTTTCGTATCATTCATATTTTTCGAGATATTTGAGTTTCCAGAGTTAAGGCATGCCATACTGTATATCAAAACTCAGTCTGTCAGAGATATCAATGTTATTTCATAGTATCTAATATAATTTGATCTGGATCCTTCCTTTACTAGTGTTGCAGAAAACAGATAATCGTGAAATATTTCATATTCCTTACTATAAAAAAATCACCAGATACATTCAACTTTTGGGACAAGATCCACATCATAAAACTAGCACTAGACATGTTATTGTAATTATAGTGGCGATTAGTATTTCAAGTATCATTTTTCCATCGGTAAGGATAACATGTCAATCATTTTTTAGAAATGTGTAATTGATAAAAATGTTGAATCAGATTGAATGAATATTATCAAATAAGTCAGTAACCAGATAGTATTATTACAATTAGAACCTGAAATTTATTAGGCAATAGAAATATATGCGTCGTTACGTAAAAATGACATCGATGAAGTGATTGAGTGTCTACCACAATTCGTCGCATCTACAATCAGTGTTGTTAAGATATTAAATATATATTTCAACAGGCAAAGTGTGCGCAAAATTCTTTTTATATCGAGAAATTCTCAGCTGCGCAAAAAACATAAAATTTTGTTATTTCGTAGTTTAGCAAATTGTTTCAATTGATAACGAAACAGTGGAAGCAGTTGGAATTAAATGGCGAATTGCACGTTTTGGAAGAAATCGTTATGCAAGGTAACAAAATGGCGCAATTTTATAACAGTAAGTAAAGGTGACCTGATTTTTTAATATTTTTAATATTTCTAAACCAAATAATTTTCGAGTCATAAAAAGTTATCTATACAATCTATACAAATAATCTCTATCCAATTATCTATACAAATAATCAATCACATTCTTTCCAGCTACTTTAGTAACTTTTATGATACTCTTCTTGCTGGTTCCGCTAATTTCTCCCATTCTGGATATCGTCCATCCCTTAAATGAAACTCGAACACGACAACAATTACTTAAAGTTAATTACATACTTTTCAACGACGATAACTATTTCTTCTATGTATATTTACAATTATTTTGGGCCTCAAGCGTTGTTGTATTAACTATAATTGCTGCAGATTGGTTATACATGTTAATAATTCATCACAATAGTGGATTATTTGCAGTTTGTGGGTAAATATCATATTATATGAAATGCAGATTAGTCCTAATTATTACCATATATTCTTGATCATTATCTCCATGACATGCATAAATATTCTCATTAATCGCTATGTCATGAATACTGTAGATACGAAGTCCAGAAAGCAACCACGATCCCAAATTACTTTACTGATGAAATTATTTTGGCGAATTGTATGTATGAGAAGTTTCGAAATTGCGTGAAAATGCACAATGAAGCCATACGGCATGTAGTTATTAAACAATTAATATATAAAAATAAGTGAGCACATGATAAAATAATTACTGAATGTCACTAATTTACCTTCTCATTGTATTTAAAGATTTTACAAGTTGTTGAACGATTGTAGCCAAGGCAGTTATTTGGTTCAAGTTGGATTGAATATGTTGGGTATAAGTGCTACAGCTGTCCAAGTAAGGGCAAAATTTTAAACGATAAAAGCTAAGAATTAGAAATATTTCCGAGTAATTAATTGCTTGGTTTTATTTTTCAGACAGTTGTAAATTTAAACAGACCCGAGGAAGCTATGCGAAGTGCTGTATTTTGTGGTGCAAGTCAATTTCATTTGTTCCTACTCAGCTTACCTGGCCAGGTGCTATTAGACAATTGTTCTGCTTTAGCAGAGAATATGTATGTGGTTCATTCGTATAAAATAGAGATATCAACCACAGATTAAAATTCATTTTTCGTATCAAGACAGATACGACTCTACATGGTATAAATGTCACATTAAAATTGAAAAATTACTGTATGTAATGCAAATAAGGTGCAAGAAGCTCTGTTCATTGTCAGCAGGTGGATTGTATGAAATGAACATAGAAAATTTCGGAATCGTAAGTACCAGTCTAATATTACTACACATTCATTGACATACAGAAGCCTCAGACAAATTGTTTATTTTCTCTACATGTGATATTATTATTTTAAATAATATTATTTAGCCTGCTATTTTTTTTACAGTTTATGTTCCTATACTAAGTTATACTAAAAATAAAATGAAATTGTTTTAATCTGGAAACATCTCTCTGGAAACATTTTCGCCATCATCATCGATTTATTTTTTAATTCTTTAAATACATAAATAAAGCTTTAAATATATAAATAAAGTTATGTAAATACATAAATAAATATGCATATTTGTGCTACAAAATTCACGAGCGCAATACTGGAGAGTCTTTTTTATATCTGCGAGTGACATTCTATTGAAACAAGTTTGAAATTCTGTAAGGCACATCTCTTTTCAATTTAGTACAGTCTTTATATTCCGGAGTGGCCTTTTCGTAATTTGTCAAAAACTTAGTCGATATACCACGTATTATTACAAGACATTTGTCATTAACGTTGATAAACATTTATAGATGAAGATTGTATAGTGAGCATACTGTTATTAATATTAAAAAATGAATTTTTATTTACTCGTATTTACTGGTATATAAAAAGGAATTGAAATATTTATTACAAAATGAATTTTTATTTAGAGAATATATTCAAAGAAAGTATATATTGAAGAATAGGAACGTTGTCTCAAACATGAATAGCACAATATGTAATTAAACAGTGTACAGGGAAAGGAAGCATTCCGATTACTTTAAATACTAGAAAAAAATAAATGTATTTGTTTCACATTTTCATTAATGTATCACATATGTAAAAAATTTGTTTGCAAGAAACACACAGCTAGTTCACAAGCTTTTATATTCCTTCTCGTTATACTTCTTTATAATAAAAGAATCAAGAATCGTTTATATTATACATTTTTGTCCCAAGGATCATTTATGTACAATCAATAAACATAGCCAGGTTAAATAACACTTGGAACATAAAATATAAAGCTTTTAGCATTATGTATATGTTACTATATTGTCTAATATTTATAAATATTATCATTTTCAGACCTTCAAAACATGCATGTCTTATATCACAATGATGATGTCACTGAGAAGTTGAATTTGCATTTAAAAGTATGTAGTTGCATCAAAGTTCTTCTGTTAGAATAAAATTAAGCGATGTGAAATACTGAATATTTTGAATTTTTCTTGAAAGTTCTGACACATAAATAAAATTGGGGAGCTATATATATTTAGTACGATGCTAGTATTTTAATTCTACATCCTACCTAAATAATTCCATTATATTGAATTCTTTGTATAATATGTAAAAGTAATTTTGGCAACATGAAGTCTTTCAGCAGCAAAGTGGACATAACAAAATGATGTTCGTGCCTTGGCCAAAAAATTCTGAATTATATGACATAAATGACACTAGTGAAGTGCTATGTATTATACAAATGTTGATGCATATATTAAAGAGATACTGCTTTTATATTTTATGCTGCTATAATATTTTAGACTAATATTAGTGCTTTGACGTTCGGCACAACATATGATGAACGCTATCAGAACTTTAATAAAATCGAACGATGATGCCATGAATTTTTTCCTAAATGTTCATTTGTCTAGGAACGAAGAGATTGACAGTGATACTTTATGACCAAAATACATGACATGTTCCTATTTTTATAATGATGAAGATAACATGATCTCACTTTCATAATACATTCTTAGGTAGAAGAAGGTGTATTCATAGTCACGAATTTTTGTTAAGCGGTTGCTTAAAGATAATTAAAAACGGTGGAGTTTTGGTTAGTTTTATAACTCGAAGTTATGGTTAAATGAGAGAAAGAAATTTACGTCGAAATAATGTGACTTATGCATATTTATTGTTTTATGAGTATTGCCTATTTTATATCGTCTCAATTGGATTTATATCTCAATCTCGTTTTATATATATTTGTAAATCCTTTGTGTATTTTGCACTCTGTTGCCTCCAAATTTAACGCAATTATGGTGTAATTATCTAAACTTGGAGCACTTTAGTAGACTAAAAAACAGTATCCCGATATATTCGACGTTTCTTACTATGAAACCTCCATTCTTTCACCTTGTTTCATTGAGCCACAAGAAAACTTTATATTTACTACTTATTTTAGCAAAATATAATTTAATTTCAGCAGTTAAATTTGCTTATCACACTATCTCTTTCTAACAAGTTGCACTATCTAGATCTCGTAAATGATATTGTTAAATAAATCTTCGTCAAACTTGGAAATTTGAAAATGATTATTGTTGTATTAATACTACGAATAGAAATAATAATACTTTTTTAGCAATTGAAGAGCTTCTACTGTGTTTCGTTAAAAGTTTTTGTACAACACTGTGAGCATGTATATGTCTGAAATCATTTTGCCAGTTGCTCGAGAAATATTATATTATATTTCAGTGTTATTATATACTTTCGGGTTATGATAAGTACTACTGCCATTCGTTACAACGCAGTTGTCATTCAGTGACAGTTAAATTAAACACTATGTTGTAATGCACAGCTGTTCAGTAAATAATCGATTCGCATTTATATTTGATAACTGTACAATACAAGATACTAGTACACACAATATCAAGTCTTAAATATAACTGCATTTGCATATTGAGCAGATTTTAAGAATAGGAACTTTCGTTAGACGTGATAAGTGTCCCTACATTAATTTCATGAATTACTTAGAAATTAGGAATCTAGAAATACGAATCACAAGAGATGGTAATGTTTAGAAGCTACATGTGATCGACTTCATAATCTGAAAAATGCAAAAAAATGATAATATTAACGTTTGCTGTTTTTTACAATAAATAAATTTGCGAGATTAAATTATTTGTTTCTTGAGAATTGAATATCATTCACGAGTTGAAAATGAAATTGGCGAGCTTTGCGTGATGTACATAAATAATTAAAACAGTTCTTTGCCAATGTTACATTAATTAATATATTCTCGTTTATTTGAAATAATACTACTCAATGAGATGATTCTTTTACGAAATTAATCTAAACTCAGAAAACCTCACACGTGATTCCTCAAATCACTGTCCCTCAAAAGACAATTTTTATATTCGATATTTTGATATATTCAACTTTCTTTGCTGTTATTGCAACTTATTCGCTGTACTAGCCGTATTGTCGAGTTTGGGTTCTGAATAGTCAAAGTGTGTTTGATTTCACAGCTGTCATTTCATGAACTGTGAACTTGTCTAACCCAAGGTGAAACTTTAACTTGTAAATGAGACTGCTTTACTTAGCAGAAAACTTTATAAATTCTTTCGATGAAAACTATGAAACCAGAGATTTTTCTTAGTCGAAATTTACAACGTTTCCTTACATTACAATTAAAGCATCGATGAAACGATTGATGTCAACCGTTTCTAGATGACACTGAACGTAACAGACTCGCAGGTAAGCGAACTGTAAGTGTTTGCCTACGCTTCTGAGACCTGATCTAATAAATATTAAAGAGAAACATTCGAAAGAACGCCCAAGGGGAACCATAAACTGGATCATGATTCAGAGTGCAAGGATATTTAATATTTTGATATAAAACACTGGAGAAATTTGCAATTTTTGAAACAAGATCTTCGAGAAACGGATAAGTTCAGAATTAATATTGTAATTATAACATCTGGTATCATGGGGTACGTAGTTTGTTTATGTTTGGTTATGTTTGTTTATGTAATATAAATTTTATCAAATAATTTCCTCATCATTCAATATATGAACGACCATTTTGTTTTCATTGTCGGAATTAGAATTCTAAATTTTAAATTTTATTTTAAGAATTTTAAATCCTATTTATTCTATTTAATAAATTTTATCTATTCATTATTTGTTCATTATTCGTTGTCGGCATTATAATTCAAAGCGATCCAGATTAAAGAAAATCAGACTGATTTAATTAGTATGTATATATATACTATATAAGAATTCGCGTTTCACTGAATACACAGAGTGTCTCGCTAACAGTGTTACAAGTGAATATCTTCGTTATTTTTCCTCATACGCGAATTTTTGTAAGTCTTCTGATAACCAAGTTATTTCTTCTTTCTCTTCTCTCCTGTGCTTCTAATTTTCTCTCTATTATCTCCAACTCCCTCCCTACTCTTCCCGTTTCCTCTTTCATGTGGCTCTCCATTCTTTGTGTCAGGTCTTCTACCTTCTGTTTCAAAACTTCCTCTTTTTGCTCTTTCCTTTTTTCCGGTTTTCTGTCTTGTTCTATCCTTTTCTCTATTCTGTCTACTCTCTTCTCCATATCTCCTTTTTCTTTTTTATATTCCTCCTTTTTTTGTTCCATCATGTTTTTTCTTTATTTCTTTATTTCTTTTTTTGTCTCCTCTCTTGCTTTTTTTGCTTCCTCCTTGCTACTTTTGATCTCTTCCATTAGCGTATTGAACATCCCTTTTACTTCTGCCATAAACGAATCCCTTGCTTTCATCTTTTCTGCGCTCTCTTTTTCTTCTTTATTTACTTCTTCTCCTACTAGGTAGTTATTCAGGTTACTTTTCCCTTCTTTTGCCC
Organism: Tetragonisca angustula; assembly: GCA_036937485.2. Lineage (NCBI taxonomy): Eukaryota > Metazoa > Arthropoda > Insecta > Hymenoptera > Apidae > Tetragonisca > Tetragonisca angustula. The sequence goes on from JAWNGG020000041.1 coordinate 857,665, forward strand.
TCTTTGCTGGTCGATCTGTTCGCTTCTTTTGTAATATAATATGCAATAATATATTTTTATTGTTAAGCTATTGATTATATCCAAGTCATTAATAAAAGGAAGCAGTAATGTTTCTGTGTGTATGTCGAAGAATGGTTTATTCATGTATACTAATCGTAATATTTTCGCAACGATACTGCATCCGAGGAAAATTGGTAGTGAGCAATATCAGTTTCGATTTGGCAACATTAAGATTAAAATCCTAAAAATTGTAGTCCAACAATAAGCTGCAAAGAAGTTCAGGATAGTTCTTCGATTATTCTTTCTTCAATTTTAGTGAGTATGAATTAGTGTATAAATCTTTGATTTACATGAAAGAGTTAATTTTTAATTGCTATCATTGAACATTGAGAACCAAAACAATGTAGGGTTAGGTGATTACTTAATTTTGAAATTTCAGTTTAATTCAATTAGGACTTATCTCTGGCGAATGCTTATGTGTTTTTAAATTTTTATGATTTTACGAATTTTATGAAGTATGAAAGAAATAAAACCTAAGTAGAAATTTATTTCATCTATTACATATATTTGTTTATCTATTATAATAAATACTTGATTTCGGATATTTTAGGTTTCATATATGTCCTATTTACGAATTCCATTTAATATACATTCTCTATATAAATAACTATATTTAACTCCATTTAATTATTAAGAATAGATAAATGAAAAATTACCTTTGAGAAATAATTTTCATGGTGGAGAAACCAGCAGACTGATTGTGAGTGGACAGCTCAGATATACAGTTGACAACACTGTAACGGACATCATATTCCTTAACCAATTCATATCATTTTGGTTGACGTAGTTCTCCAGTTCACCGATGTTTAAGCGTAGAGTGCGCTGAAAAAACCAGTGATATTCTTCCTGGTTGGTATTTCGTACCCTAAGATACCAAGTCCCACTTAATGTGCGGTTTATATTATTCTTAGTCAACGGTGCTAGCATAAAAAACGGGCGAGCCGTTGCCATGATCTAAATATAGAATAATAAATTCTTTTATGTGGACAAGAAGCTTAAAGTCTTTCGTATAAATAATTCTAATAAGTGGAATTATGGAAAATTACCCGCACAATCACATATATGTAGGCAGAACTAGATGCATTGTATCGAAACATTTTTATTAAATTTTAACATTTACTGCTCCCGCCTCCACCACCTCAAAATTTCACGATCGAGAAAGAATGATTTTAAATTCATTTATTTCATTTGGATTCAAGATAAAGCTATTTTTTTTAATATTATTGTTAAAATAAAAATAACGAATAAATGAAAATGATTTGTTTTTATTTTTTATCTGTATTTCAAATAAAATTTGCCCAATCGTGCGTAAACACGAAGAACCGACGAGGTGTGCGAATAGAGCTGGTGCCTTACGCGGTTTCGTGGCCGGAGATCTGAAATACCGACATAATAAAAAAATCATTGGTTTTTTAGCGCACTCTACGTTTAAAGAACGGTGAATTAGAGAATTACATCAAGAAAACGATCGAGGTTGGTCAAGTAGTGAATGCGCCAGGAATATGATTTTTTAAACCCATTACAGTATTGTTAAACTTTTAATACCGAAATGTGAAGGTGGAACCAGCCGAAATCTACGAAATTTTACTACATATAGTATGTCAGAAAGAGCTCTATCCATGTTTTACGGATTTATCACGACTTTTAAATATGTAATAATTAAAAATTTTTAAATAATAAATATTATTTATCTTATTTATATTATTTTATATTATAAATATTGAACATGTAAATAATGTTTTGAGAAGTGATCGTCGAAATCGATGAGGAAGTGATTAATCTTCAAGTTCGGCAATTAGAATGAAACAACGGGAATAAATTACGAATGAACAATGTTTTGAACTCGTAAAATCTTATTACTAGATATCATTTATATTTTGTATTATTTTTATTAACTATTTATAATTGATATAACAATAAATAAATAAATGATATAACAATAAATGATTTCGGTCGTTAAAAATGCAACTCGATAAATATCATCGTATTATAAAAAAGAAAATGTTTATTGTACCGTTTAAGAAAATAAACTTGAATTCGAAATTCGAAACGGAAGATTTACAAAACATAATTTATAGTACACGATGTCCTTTTATTCCAAACAATATTTGTAAAAACATTTTGATAAGTCCAGTCTTTTACAAAATTGAGTTTGCAAAATAATTTAGGCCGTGAATTTACATATTTCCAATAAATAAAAATACAAATAATATATTATATTATATTACAAATAATATAATATATATTAATAATAAATAAAAAGACATCGTATCTAATTATGTTGTTAATAAAAATATTGTATTCTAATCAATTTTTTCTAACTTTCTACATTTAAATAATCTTCTATTTTTACTTGTAATAAATATAAATAATCTTCTATTTCTAGTAAATATAAATAATTTTTTAAAGAATCAGAAGAAATATAAAATCAAACATATAAATATAAGCAAAAATATAAATCTAAAATATAAATAATCAGATATATAATTTAAATAGATATCAATTTTTTATCCTATTTTTTCGAAGTAGCTATGGCAATATTGCCCTTTTTTTAAATTTTAATTTTCATCAATAGTAGCTGCAGTGCAAAACTTGGCTGAATCGATACGACAAGATCGGTACGACATGAAAATGGTAAGTCTTGAGACTCTCGAAAAAATACATTGTATGTTAAGTCTATTCGTATACTTCATCTGTGAATGAAGTTTGTCAGTCGGTAATACTAATTGTTTGTGCTTCTTCTCAAAGAATCCAAGCAGACTTGGGAAAAGAGATATTCAATACAAGACTAAATGAAATAGAACTAAAGCGTTTATATTTCATTTCCGAACACATACTGCGATGTGTATTTCGTACATAAAAAGCCTAACTGATTTGTAACAGAAGAATATATCAAGAGCGCTGTTAATTTATGCATAAGATTCACAGAAATTCAATTTATGTAGAATTTTACGAATAAATAATCTCCATTTATAACTTATATATACATGTATATTTTTGTACATTTCACGTACCTGTTTACTTTCTTCTTCTTTAAATTATTGTTTATTAGTATTTTGAAAAGAAATGATGAAACTAAGATATATATTCTCATGTAAGAATCTGTATGCAATATACTCCGAAACAACACTGATATAATGTCCGCTTCCACCTACATGACTGTTTCGACGTCCGATTTCTGAGGGTTCCGACAAAACGTCATCAATTAATTCAGAGTGATGAGAGTGCGCTTAGGTATAGCTGCAATATTGAGACATAAAGATATAGAAACACTGTAACAAGCGCCATCGGAAAACCATTTTCTTATGAACGAATAATTTTTTTATCACGAATTTCTGTAATCTCACGTGTCCGGCAATAAACCGATTGACAGCAACACAAAATTACTCATATCCAGTAATATTGAATGTCGAATATAACTACAAACATCATATTGATTTCTATAATATTCAGCAGTTTCATAGTCTCGATACGACGGTCTTAAGATACACGGCTTCTCTTAAAACGATTGCACAGTCAAAAAGGCAGGCGGTTTATAGAAGTTATGGCTAGTAAGGAAACAAGATTTATTTCAAATTCGAAACATTTTGCTGTAAACACACTAATAATTTGACTGCGAATAGTTGTGTAAATTTATATTTTTGCAAATGTACAACGATTTTCACAACTGACGAATTACTCAAACATTCTGAAAATTGTTGAAAACATTACGTAACAGTGCAATTTGTATCGTGAAATTTTCATATTTTTCCGGAAATTGTAAAAATTATGTTCTTCACTCCGAAATTTATGATTAAATAATTATGGTTAACGTATACTGTTAATTAAATTCAGTACGTCACTTGATCAATTATACAAGTTACAGTCAGTGTCAAAGATTCAGCTGTTTTTTAGACTTTTTCACAAAATTATTACTACTGATGAGCGATAACGATTCTAGAATGTTTGTGATACTAGTAAAGAAAAACTAAATAATTTTAGTTACAGTTACATCAAAATTGTTTATATTACGGTCGGTGAAAGATTATCGACGTTTTAAACTTTGTGAAAAAAATCGTAGAAAAATTTACTTAGTCTCATCATAAAACGTGAAGCTCCCATTTTTACATTATTAAGTTCTTCTCTTTTAAAGATGTTTTCATAGCGGATATTTTACTCTCAAAATGTTTAAACATCTCTAAAATCATTGACAACTGAATTTTTCAATAATTAAATCTACGATAGACAATACTAATAATACTCAACAATATTTGAAACATTTGATAAATTGTGTCAGCGTAAGTCGAAACGGATTCTAAGTAAAAATTTTTTATCTAACATATATTATGCAGTACTTATAATTATTTACATTACTTTACAACTTATAATTATTTACATTAAATATATTATACAATTATTTATATTTTACAATATATTTGGATATGTTTACATTTTTGTAATGTTCATAAACATACCTTTTCTTGGACCTTTTATTCGACACGCTTTTTCGTATCATTCATATTTTTCGAGATATTTGAGTTTCCAGAGTTAAGGCATGCCATACTGTATATCAAAACTCAGTCTGTCAGAGATATCAATGTTATTTCATAGTATCTAATATAATTTGATCTGGATCCTTCCTTTACTAGTGTTGCAGAAAACAGATAATCGTGAAATATTTCATATTCCTTACTATAAAAAAATCACCAGATACATTCAACTTTTGGGACAAGATCCGCATCATAAAACTAGCACTAGACATGTTATTGTAATTATAGTGGCGATTAGTATTTCAAGTATCATTTTTCCATCGGTAAGGATAACATGTCAATCATTTTTTAGAAATGTGTAATTGATAAAATGTTGAATCAGATTGAATGAATATTATCAAATAAGTCAGTAACCAGATAGTATTATTACAATTAGAACCTGAAATTTATTAGGCAATAGAAATATATGCGTCGTTACGTAAAAATGACATCGATGAAGTGATTGAGTGTCTACCACATTTTCTCACATCTACAATGAGTACTGTTAAGATATTAAATATACATTTCAACAGGCAAAGTGTGCGCAAAATTCTTTTTATATCGAGAAATTCTCAGCTGCGCAAAAAACATAAAATTCTGTTATTTCGTAGTTTAGCAAATTGTTTCAATTGATAACGAAACAGTGGAAGCAGTTGGAATTGGATGGCGAATTGCACGTTTTGGAAGAAATCGTTATGCAAGGCAATAAAATGGCACAATTTTATAACAGTAAGTAAAGATGACCTGATTTTCTAAATACTTTTAATATTCTATCTAAAACTAAATAATTTTTGTGTTATAAAAAATTATCTGTACATGAATGATCAATCATATTCTTTTCAGCTACTTTAGTAACTTTTTTGATACTTTTCTTGCTGGTTCCGCTAATTTCTCCGATTCTGGATATTGTCCATCCCTTAAATGAAACTCGAGCACGACAACAATTATTTAAAGTTAATTACATATTTTTTAACGACGACAACTATTTCTTCTGTGTATATTTACAATTATTTTGGGCCTCAAGCGTTGTTGTATTAACTATAATTGCTGCAGATTGGTTATACATGTTAATAATTCATCACAATAGTGGATTATTTGCAGTTTGTGGGTAAATATCATATTATATGATGCAGATTAGTCCTAATTATTATCATATATTCTTAATCATTATCTCCATAACATGCATAAATATTCTCATTAATCGTTATGTCATGAACACTGTAGATACGAAGTCCAGAAAGCAACCACGTTCCCAAATTACTTAACTGATGAAATTATTTTGGAGAATTGTATGTATCAGAAGTTTCGAAATTGCGTGAAAATGCACACTGAAGCTATACGGCATGTAGTTATTAAACAGTTAATATATGAAAATAAGTAATCACATGATAAAATAATTACTGAATGTCACTAATTTACGTTCTTGTTGTATTTAAAGATTTTATGAGTTATTGAACGATTGTAGCCGAGGCAGTTACTTGATTCAAGTTGGGTTGACTATGTTGATTATAAGTGCTACAGCTGTCCAAGTAAAAGCAAAATTTTAAACGATAAAAGCTAAGAATTAAAAATATTTCCAAGTAATTAATTGCTTGGTTTTATTTTTCAGACAGTTATAAATTTAAATAGGCCCGAGGAAGCTATGCGAAATGCTGTATTTTGTAGTGCAAGTCAATTCCATTTGTTTCTACTTAGCTTACCTGGCCAAGTGCTACTAGATAATTGTGATGCTTTAGCAAAGAATATGTATGTGGTTTATTCGTATAAAATAGAGACATTAATCACAAATTAAAATTCATTTTTCGTACCAAAACAGATACGGCTCTACATGGTATAAATGTCACATTAAAATTGAAAAATTACTGTATGTAATGCAAATAAGGTGCAAGAAGCTCTGTTCATTGTCAGCAGGTGGATTGTATGAAATGAACATAGAAAATTTCGGAATCGTAAGTACCAGTCTAACATTACTACACATTCAATGATATACAGAAGCTTCAAACAAATTGTTTATTTTCTGCTCTACATGTGATATTATTATTTTAAATAATATTATTGTCTATATATGTCTATATTTCTTTCGCAGTTTATGTCCCTATACTAAGTTATATTAAAAATAAAATGAAATTGTTTTAATCTGGAAACATCTCTCTGGAAACATTTTCGCCATCATCATCGATTTATTTTTTAATTCTTTAAATACATAAATAAAGCTTTAAATATATAAATAAAGTTATGTAAATACATAAATAAATATGCATATTTGTGCTACAAAATTCACGAGCGCAATACTGGAGAGTCTTTTTTATATCTGCGAGTGACATTCTATTGAAACAAGTTTGAAATTCTGTAAGGCACATCTCTTTTCAATTTAGTACAGTCTTTATATTCCGGAGTGGCCTTTTCGTAATTTGTCAAAAACTTAGTCGATATACCACGTATTATTACAAGACATTTGTCATTAACGTTGATAAACATTTATAGATGAAGATTGTATAGTGAGCATACTGTTATTAATATTAAAAAATGAATTTTTATTTACTCGTATTTACTGGTATATAAAAAGGAATTGAAATATTTATTACAAAATGAATTTTTATTTAGAGAATATATTCAAAGAAAGTATATATTGAAGAATAGGAACGTTGTCTCAAACATGAATAGCACAATATGTAATTAAACAGTGTACAGGGAAAGGAAGCATTCCGATTACTTTAAATACTAGAAAAAAATAAATGTATTTGTTTCACATTTTCATTAATGTATCACATATGTAAAAAATTTGTTTGCAAGAAACACACAGCTAGTTCACAAGCTTTTATATTCCTTCTCGTTATACTTCTTTATAATAAAAGAATCAAGAATCGTTTATATTATACATTTTTGTCCCAAGGATCATTTATGTACAATCAATAAACATAGCCAGGTTAAATAACACTTGGAACATAAAATATAAAGCTTTTAGCATTATGTATATGTTACTATATTGTCTAATATTTATAAATATTATCATTTTCAGACCTTCAAAACATGCATGTCTTATATCACAATGATGATGTCACTGAGAAGTTGAATTTGCATTTAAAAGTATGTAGTTGCATCAAAGTTCTTCTGTTAGAATAAAATTAAGCGATGTGAAATACTGAATATTTTGAATTTTTCTTGAAAGTTCTGACACATAAATAAAATTGGGGAGCTATATATATTTAGTACGATGCTAGTATTTTAATTCTACATCCTACCTAAATAATTCCATTATATTGAATTCTTTGTATAATATGTAAAAGTAATTTTGGCAACATGAAGTCTTTCAGCAGCAAAGTGGACATAACAAAATGATGTTCGTGCCTTGGCCAAAAAATTCTGAATTATATGACATAAATGACACTAGTGAAGTGCTATGTATTATACAAATGTTGATGCATATATTAAAGAGATACTGCTTTTATATTTTATGCTGCTATAATATTTTAGACTAATATTAGTGCTTTGACGTTCGGCACAACATATGATGAACGCTATCAGAACTTTAATAAAATCGAACGATGATGCCATGAATTTTTTCCTAAATGTTCATTTGTCTAGGAACGAAGAGATTGACAGTGATACTTTATGACCAAAATACATGACATGTTCCTATTTTTATAATGATGAAGATAACATGATCTCACTTTCATAATACATTCTTAGGTAGAAGAAGGTGTATTCATAGTCACGAATTTTTGTTAAGCGGTTGCTTAAAGATAATTAAAAACGGTGGAGTTTTGGTTAGTTTTATAACTCGAAGTTATGGTTAAATGAGAGAAAGAAATTTACGTCGAAATAATGTGACTTATGCATATTTATTGTTTTATGAGTATTGCCTATTTTATATCGTCTCAATTGGATTTATATCTCAATCTCGTTTTATATATATTTGTAAATCCTTTGTGTATTTTGCACTCTGTTGCCTCCAAATTTAACGCAATTATGGTGTAATTATCTAAACTTGGAGCACTTTAGTAGACTAAAAAACAGTATCCCGATATATTCGACGTTTCTTACTATGAAACCTCCATTCTTTCACCTTGTTTCATTGAGCCACAAGAAAACTTTATATTTACTACTTATTTTAGCAAAATATAATTTAATTTCAGCAGTTAAATTTGCTTATCACACTATCTCTTTCTAACAAGTTGCACTATCTAGATCTCGTAAATGATATTGTTAAATAAATCTTCGTCAAACTTGGAAATTTGAAAATGATTATTGTTGTATTAATACTACGAATAGAAATAATAATACTTTTTTAGCAATTGAAGAGCTTCTACTGTGTTTCGTTAAAAGTTTTTGTACAACACTGTGAGCATGTATATGTCTGAAATCATTTTGCCAGTTGCTCGAGAAATATTATATTATATTTCAGTGTTATTATATACTTTCGGGTTATGATAAGTACTACTGCCATTCGTTACAACGCAGTTGTCATTCAGTGACAGTTAAATTAAACACTATGTTGTAATGCACAGCTGTTCAGTAAATAATCGATTCGCATTTATATTTGATAACTGTACAATAAAAAATACAAGTACACACAATGTCAATTCTTAAATGTAACTGCATTTGCATATTGAGCAGATTTTAAGAGTAGGAACTTTCGTTAGACGCGATAATTGTCCCTACATTAATTTCATGAATTACTTAGAAATTAGGAATCTAGAAATACGAATAACAATAAGAAGAGACTGTAATGTTCAGAAGCTGCGTAGCTCGAAATACTGTAACGAGTGCTATCAAAACTGCGGAGCCATTTTCTTATGAACGAATAATTTTCTTATCACCAATTTCTGCAATCTCATCTGTCTAACAAACAAACCGATTAATAACAACATTTAATGAGCAGAATTATACATATCCAGTAATATCGAATATCGAATATAATTGCAAACATTTTATTGATTTCGATAATACTCAACAGTTTCATTGTCGGTTTCTTTTAAGACGATTGCATAGTCAAAAACGCAGGCGGTTTATAAACTAGAAATTATGGCTAGTAAGGAAACAGGATTTATTTCAAATTCAAAACATTTTGTTCTAAACATACTAATAATTTGACTGCGAATAGTTGTGTAAATTTATATTTTTGCAAATGTACAATGATTTACATAACTGACGAATTGATCAAACATTTTGAATATTGTTGAAAACATTACATTACAGTGCCATTTGCATCGTGTAATTTTCATATATTTCCGGAAATTGTAAAAATTATGTTTTTCACTCCGAGATTTGTGATTAAATAATTATGGTTAACGTATACTGTTAATTAAATTCAGTACATCACTTGATCAAATATATGAGTTAGAGTCAGTGTCAAAGATTTAGCTATTTTTTAGATATTTTCATAGAATTATTCCTACTGATGAGCGATAATGATTCGAGGTTTATGATACTAGCGAAGAAAAAATAAATATTTCTAGTTACAGTTACATCATAATTGTTTATATTGCGTTCGGTGAAAGATATCTTAAACTTCGTGAAAAAAATCGTAGAAAAATTCACTTATTGTCAGTAATATTTTAAAACGTGAAGCTTCTACCTTTGTAGTATTGACTTATTGTTTTTAAAGGTGTTTTTATAGTGATTGCATTTCTAAAATCATTGATAAATTTTTTTACAACTAGATCTACCATAAACAAAAATAACTTAACAATATTTGAAACATTTGACAAATTGAGTCAGCGTAAGTCAAAAAAACGGATCCTAACTAAAAATTTTTTATGTAATATACATTATACAATACATTATTTATATTTTACAATATATTTGGATATGTTTCATACATCTTTGTAATGTTCATACCTTTTCTTGGACGTAATATCGTAGCATGCTTGATATATATCATAATATTGTCATTAATATTCATTCATTTTTATTCGATACGCTTTTTCGCATTATTCATATTTTTCGAGATATTTGAGTGTACTGAGTCAAGGCAAGACATACTCACAATCTGCTAGAGACATCAATGTTGTTTCATGGTAACTAATATCGGGATCCTTCTTTTACTAGTGTTGCAAAAAACAGATAATCGTGAAATATTTCATATTCCTTACTATAAAAAAATCACCAGATACATTCAACTTTTGGAACAAGATCCGTATCATAAAACTAGCACTAGACATGTTATTGTAATTATAGTGGCGATTAGTATTTCAAGTATCATTTTTCCATCGGTAAGGATAACATGTCAATCATTTTTTAGAAATGTGTAATTGATAAAATGTTGAATCAGATTGAATGAATATTATCAAATAAGTCAGTAACCAGATAGTATTATTACAATTAGAACCTGAAATTTATTAGACAATAGAAATATATGCGTCGTTACGTAAAAATGACATCGATGAAGTGATTGAGTGTCTACCACAATTCGTCGCATCTACAATCAGTGTTGTTAAGATATTAAATATACATTTCAACAGGCAAAGTGTGCGCAAAATTCTTTTTATATCGAGAAATTCTCAGCTGTGCAAAAAACATAAAATATTGTTATTTCGTAGTTTAACAAATTGCTTCAATTGATAACGAAACAGTGGAAGCAGTTGGAATTAAATGGCGAATTGCACGTTTTGGAAGAAATCGTTATGCAAGGCAACAAAATGGCGCAATTTTATAACAGTAAGTAAAGATGACCTGATTTTTAAATATTTTTAATATTTCTAAATTAAATAATTTTCGAGTCACAAAAAATTATCTATACATAAATAATCAATCACATTCTTTCCAGCTACTTTAGTAACTTTTGATACCCTTCTTGCTGGTTCCGCTAATTTCTCCCATTCTGGATATCGTCCATCCCTTAAATGAAACTCGAACACGACAACAATTACTTAAAGTTAATTACATATTTTTTAACGACAACGACTATTTCTTCTATGTATATTTACAATTATTTTGGGCCTCAAGCGTTGTTGTATTAACTATAATTGATGCAGATTGGTTATACATGTTAATAATTCATCACAATAGAATTATTTGGAGTGGGTAAGTAAATATTACAATATATTTACGAAGTGTAGATTGTTCATAATTATTTTCATATTTTCTCAATCATTTTCTTCATGTATGTATAAATATTCTTATTAATTACTATGTCATGTATGTCATACTATAGATACAAAATCCAGAAAGCAACCATGATTCCGAATTATGACTTAAGTTGATTTGAATTGAAGACTAATACGTATGAGAAGTTTCGAGGTTGCGTGATAATGCATAATTAGGGTATACGGCATGTAGTTAAACAATTAATATATAAAAATAAGTAATCACATGATAAAATAATTACTGAATGTCACTAATTTTCGTTTTCGTCATATTTAAAGATTTTATAATTTATTGAACGATTGTAGCCAAGGCAGTTATTTGGTTCAAGTTGGACTAAATATGTTGGGTAAAAGTGCTATAGCTGTCCAAATAAAGACGAAATTTTAAACGATAAAAGCTAAGAACTAGAAATATTTCCAAGTAATTGATTGCTTGATTTTATTTTTCAGACAGTTGTAAATTTAAACAGACCCGAGGAAGCTATGCGAAGTGCTGTATTTTGTGGTGCAAGTCAATTTTATTTGTTCCTACTCAGCTTACCTGGCCAGGTGCTATTAGACAATTGTTCTAGCAGAGAATATGTGGTTCATTCGTATAAAATAGAGATATCAACCACAGATTAAAATTCATTTTTCGTATCAAGACAGATACGACTTTACATGGTATAAATGTCACATTAAAATTGAAAAATTACTGTATGTAATGCAAATAAGGTGCAAGAAGTTCTGTTCATTGTCAGCAGGTGGATTGTATGAAATGAACATAGAAAATTTCGGAATCGTAAGTCTAACATTACTACATATTCAATGATATGCGCTTCAATGATAGAAGCTTTAGACAAATTTTTTATATTATACTCTACATATGATATTTTAAATATTATTGTTAGCCTGCTACCTTTTTTCCAGTTTATGTCTCTAAAATTAAATTATATTAAAATAAAATAGAAATTGTTTTAATTTGGAAATATCTCCTGACACATTTTGGTCTTTATCGCCGATTTATTTTTTAATTCTTTGAACACATAAATAAAATTGTACGAATATGCTTATCTGTGTTACAAAGATTCACGTGCGCAATACTGGAGAGTACTTCTTATATCTGAAAGCGACATTCTATCGCAGCTTCGCTATAAACATACTCTGAATAGGGACAATGCGCTTTTAAAATTTATTGATATAGTCATTGTTCGAAATTCATGGATTTCTCATGCACCTTCCTCCATAGTATCAACGCGTCCTAACATGGTAGCCAATAAAAAAATTTAGTGGCCTTTCCGATGTTCCACCTTAAAAATCGTGGACACGTGTTTCAATCCAACTCGACTCCTTTTGCAAAACATGTTCGAAACATTCTCGTGCGGTAGAGATTCAGTCAGAAGTTTGAAATTCTGTAAAGTACATCTCATTTCAATTTAATACAGTCTCTAAACTCCAGAGTGGCCTTTTCGTAGACTGTATCAAAAACTTAGTAAATATACCACGTATAATTACAAGACTTCTATCATCAACATTGATAAACATTTTATAGATGAAGATTGTACAGTATGCATACTGTTATTAATATTAAAAAATAAATTTTTATTTACTGGTATATAAAAAGGAATTGAAATACTTATTACAAAATGAATTTTTATTTAGAGAATATATTCAAAGAAAGTATATATTGAAGAATAGGAACGTTGTCTCAAACATGAATAGCACAATATGTAATTAAACAGTGTACAGGAAAAGAAAGCATTCTTTTAATAATTAATATTACTTTAAATAATAAAGAAAATAAATGTATTTGTTTCACATTTTCATTAATGTATCACATATGTACAAAATTTGTTTGTAAGAAACACACAGCTAGTTCACAAGCTTTTATATTCCTTCTCGTTCCTTATATTTCTTTATAATAAAAGAATCAATCTTTTATATTATGCATTTTTGTCCCAAAGATCATTTATGTACAATCAATGAAACATAGCCAGGTTAAATAACACTTTTGGAACATAAAATATAAAGCTTTTAGCATTATGTATATGTTACTATATTGTCTAATTTATAAATATTATCATTCCCAAACCTTCAAAACATGCATGTCTTATATCACAATGATGATGTCAGTAAGATGTTGAATTTGCATTTAAAAATATGTAATGGCATCAAAGTTTTTCTATTTGAATACAATTAGGTAACTGAATATTTTGAATTTACTTTGAAAGCTTCGACACATAAATAAAGTTAAAAAATTGCACACTTTCAATACGTGACTTTAATCCTACATCCTATTTGTATTGTTCCATTACATTGAATTCTTTGTATAATATGTAAACTTAATTTCACAACTTTGGCAAAGTAGAATTTTTCAGCTATGAAGTAGGCATAACAAAGTGATGTTCGTTCCTTGGCAAAAAATTCTGAATTAAAAGAAAATAAGACATAAAAGGCGCTAATGAAGATTATACAAACATTGATGGATATATTTAAAAGACATTGTTTATTAATATTTTAGACTAATAATAAAGTTTTTATATTTGGCAGAACATGCAAAATGCTCACTTGTTTAGCAACAGAGAGATTGACAGTAGTATTCAGTGGCCGAAATAGCATTTTCTCATTTACACATTTTTGAGTAGAATATTCATAATCGCATTTTAAATTACGGAATTTTTTTAAACGATTATGCCTAAAAATTTCCTAGTTAATCTTATAACTCGAAGTTGTAACTAACAATAAGTAAGAGAGAGAAATTTATATCGAAATAATCCGACTTATGCAAATTTATATTTTTATGAATATTGCCTATTCTATATCGTCTATTGGATGTTCTGTATACATATATTGGTAAATCTTTTGTGTATTTTGTACATTCTTTTGTCTTCAAATTTAACGTAATTATTCTGTAGCATGAAATCATGTGTTTGTATTTCACGTCACGTGTTTGAAATCATATATTTGTCGAGTAAGAATAAAGCGTATAGATTGTGGATTTTTATGTAAATTTATGTTATATATAATGTATGAAAATGACTGAAGCAATGACACGTACACAGATTTTGTTCTACCAACTGTATATTATAATGAGTATTGTATATTGTATCTGTTGTAGATTGTTGATTTGTTGCTTTGCATTTTCCATACATGCATATACACCTGCAGCCTAATAGCAAATTACCAAAGGATCATTGATCGCAACTAATTTGTTGTTTTACAGTTTATTTCTAAATGAAAGCAATTGAAATAATTATCTGATTCAAGTTGAATTGAATATGTTGATAATCAGTGCTACAGTTGTGAAAATAAAGACAAGCTTTAACCGACGACCATGATGGTTTTATCGGGATATTATTTGCTTGTATCTTGAAATATAATTATAACATATAAAAAAAATATTGATTTCTACTTTTATATAGACTCCAGGAAAATTAATTATTAGAATTAAAGATATTAAATTATACAAGTACAGAATTACATATCGATTGAATCTCGATTGAAAATTCCCATTATGGATCGATGGTCCGAGAGTTAAAAATAAAAAGAAAGATACTACGACAGCTTTTTTTATAAACAACGATGAATTTATATAGATCAGGGGAAGCAATTAGAAATGTTTTTTGAAAGGATCAATCAATTTGATTCATTTGTGCTTACAATTAGTCCATAGATACTGCTGGGTCATTGGGCTATCAAATAACGTATGTACATATTTTTGATATGTATGTACGCATATAACATGCGGACTACATTAAGATAAATGTCACACTTTCAACTTTTATTTGTTTATTTTTAATTTTACATATAACACGGTAATTAAGATGATGCAATTTTAAGGTAAAGAAACAAACAATATAATGAATATTATAAAAAAGAATAAATAAATAAAATATTTTATTATCATAAAATAAATAAAATTGAGTTCCAAAAAGTACTTAAAAAATACTTGGAATAAATTGAGTAATACGTATGGTATTAACTTAAACAGAGTATGAAATTTATTCAATAACAAACCATAACATTTGTAACTTGTTACATCTTTACTGTGTGATTTTCATATGCAAATAGCTTGAACAATCACTGATTTAAATATTGTGTTTTATTGATGTTACAATAGTTGTAGTAATTCCATATAATATAAGACACCTGTAAATTTAAAAAATACTTTTTGTAATGCAAATAAGTGCAAAACCATGTAAATTAATAGCAGGTGATTTGTATAAGGTAAATATAATTTCAGAATAGTAAATATAAATGTACTTATAATTCTAATAGTTAATACTCGTTTTAACTATTATTTTTAAATACTTTTATTTTAAGACCTTCAAGACGTGGATATTATACTTCAATGTTGTGAGTCAAATATTTAGTCAAGTTAACTATGCCATAATCCCAGTTAATTAGAAATACGAATATTTAATGATTAGATGAATAAAATTATTGATATTTCACTTTATATTTACTTTATATTTACTACTTATTAGCAAAATATAATTTAACTGTAATAGTTAAATTTGCTTATTACACTATCTTTTTATAATATTGTTGAATAAATTTCTTTGCCAAACTTGGAAATTAAAAAAAAGATTATTGTTATATTAATACTACGAATAAAAATAGTAATACTTTTTTAGCAATTGAAGAGCTTTTATTACATCACTTTAAATTTTTTTGTGCAACACTGTGAGCATGTATCTGATATATTGACAGAAGATAAATATTTTATTTCAGTATAATCATTGACTAATCACAGTGTAGATCGGACATTAAATAGAGCTTAGTGTCTCAGGGTCTGTATTACCGACCAGGAAAAAAAAATCACTGGTATTTTAGCGCACTCTACGTTTAAACAACGGTGTATTGGAGAACTACATCAAACAAAATGATGCAAGTTGGGTAAGTAAAATGATATTCATTACATTATTATCAATTGTGTATCTCCAGATCAGCGACGAGGTATCGTATATTGGTCAATGATGCAATATCTAATCATACATCTCATCTGTGATGCTGTGACGCAAAACTTGCCTGAGTCGGTACGACAGGATGTGACATGGTAAGAGGATCCCAGAATTGTGGGGCAAAAGATACATAATATCATAAGTGACAAATAATAGCATTCTTTTGTATTTCTTTATTATACAATTTAGAATTACTTTTCTAAGTGCTGTTAATAAAAACTTGATTTATGATTAAATAGAGTAGATCTTTTAATTAAAGCATCAGTAGATATATAGTATTGATAAAAGGCACTGTTTCTTATGGATATTAATCTGTACTTAACATTCAATTTATGTATTAGCATTCACATAAATGAGGTTTCACTTTCAGGTACTGTAACAATGATTCTTTATAAGGAGTATTTCATTTTTTAAAATACTCTCGAGTGCAAATATATATCTTCAAGGCAATTATAATGTATGATATTGATACAAATATGAAACATTGCCTCAGGTTTCTGCTGTTTGTTTTGCATAATGATTACGAGCTGTTTTAAATAAAAGCTAAAGATTTTGCAAATGAATACTAAAATTTTTTAAAATTGTAAAAGGTATAAAAATTGTAAAAGGTATTATAAATAAGCAAAAGTAACATACACTTTCGTATTGTTCTTTATTATCAAAATATAAAAATAAAAGGTATATTAAAAATTATCTTACAAAAGGATTCATGTTAGCCTTCCACTAGATGTAGAAAATAAATAATTTTTTAGCAATTAAAATTTGCATTGTTCCTAAACACGTAACGACGACAATTTTTAATGAAACACCTAATTCGTGATTCGTCAATAGTTTTGCAGAGGAATCGATGCTCGAAAGTTTTTTGCTTTTGACCAGGGTCATCCTTTTCTTATTTGATGCACTTTCTTGGATAAATAAGTTCACCTCAATACTTTGTGCACTAGTTTGTAGCTTCAACTGTAAATAAAAAAGAAAACAGCGTGTTAAAAATGTTTTCTCAACAGGTATTTAATTATTTAAAATAAATGAATTATGTTCTTATACTTTTTTACATGTTTAAGAAATTCGTTTCATATAGAATAATTCTTCCACAAAAGAAATCAAGTATAAATTAGTGAAAGTATAAATCTACTATATTTATCAAGTATAAATTTTAATGAATAAAAAATTAAGAATATAAAAACTGTCCACAAAGATATTAGATAGTATTGTTAGTAAAATTTCTTTAGTTTAATTTCCACAATTAGTACTAGAAACTGTTACATGAATTCTGCAATGTTATCGAGAACGAAATATCAATGAGAAGACAAGTCAGTCAGTCAGTCAGTCAGTACGAAAAGAGTAGTAAGTCTGTACCATTTGACTACATTTACCGGGTTATCAAGTTCATCTAACCGGATTAGCTGCAAATTGTACTATATATATGTAATTTTTTGAATGAAGTCCAGAATACTATGACGTGTTCGACGCTCAAAACATCTTTGTGAATCGTGTTTGATCTAGCCTGTACATCTTTCACTCTTTATCGAGAATTTAGAATAAACAATTTCGAAAGTAATTGTCGTTTTATTCACAATTACCAGTATAAAGAAATGTACGTTTTCAACTTTTCATAGAAAGTAAATGTTAATGATTTCATTGCAACATTTGACTCTCGTTCATTCGTTTGCTCATTAACGATTGAATCATACTAATCGTTCAAGTTGTAATAACCATTTATCATTGGAAAATTTTTGTAGGTTTAGGTTAGGTTAGGTTAGATAGGTTAAGGAAAGTCGTATTGATGTAATTTTTCGATTCGATTTTGTACTTGAAACATTCCAAAAAACAATTGATAAATAATTTTTTTTACTGGACTTTGGATTAAAATAAAAAAGCAATGTAACTGAGACAAATAGTTCGAGAGTCACAGCAGAAATTAAGATGCTTGAAAATGATAAGATATTTCATAGTTTGTTTAAACTTTTCTCATCTAACAAAAAAGTTGGAATAAAATGAGAAAGATTAACCCCTTGGGCATTTAATTCTGTAATAAAGTGTCGTACAAGTAATATTACAGTCAATAATGTAATAATTGATTTACTTATTAGAGATTTAATAATATATTGAATTAATATATCCTTAATTTGTTATATATCCCTCGTTCAATTCTAAACTTTTGGTAATTTTAACTGCTCGAAGGAAGATCGAGACATCTCGCGTGCCAAGAATATCTCTAATTACTAGACGTACTATCGTTGAATTATTTCTGATATAAATCTGACCGATTGCGACGACATTATCAATGGTAGATAAGATGTTGCGGGTTCATCTCGGTTCGACAAGGATTTATCTGGATTAACATTACGCTCTTCTTACATCACGCTTTACGATTTTTGTTGTATGTACACACGTACACACGTTTCGCGTTGCGAATTTCGAACGTGAATGTACCTTATCGAGAGAGAAAAAAAGAAGGGAAGCAGAGGAAAAAGAAAAGAAACGAAATCAGTTTTATGGCGCAGTTAGTTTCTGACAGTATCGTTTCTTCTTTTCTTTTTTCTCTTTTTTTCTCGATCAAACCTGAAAGTTTCGATTCAGCAATTTAAACATCGATCATTTACATACAAAATATGTATCAAATGCGTCAAAGAAGATAAAGCGTATAATGAAGATGCAGAGTAATTTCGTTTTATTTTTAGAAATTCAACGTTTGTGCGTCTTATTTAGAAGAAAATCGCTGACTTTGTAGAAATTTACTTTTACAAGTGTCGTGTGAATATCTGTGCATCTCGTTTATTGCTAAAGGAAGATTATCGAAATTGGTAAATTTTCTAAGATCTTTATCTATACTGGATATTTATATATTATAACATTATATATTTATATATTATTATAACATTATCTATGTTAATTAAATAAATAATAATAATTTTGATGCTTGTGTTTAGATCATATCGTTTTAGTAAACAAAAAGATTCTTCAACGTTTTAAAAAGATCTTTGAACTGATTTGACTTTAACATAAAATTATGCGTATCAATAATAATTCTTTCACACGAGATATTTTTCAAGTCAATGAGATACAGTTATGTCGAAAGACATAACAGAAGACAAACAATTGAATTTAATTATTGAAACCAGTTACAGTTTATTTTTATTACAGAAGTATCGATATTTAATGGTTATAGAACTTTAAATAAACAATAAATCTTACGTTAATTTTGAATAATGAACTACATTCAGCAAATTGTTCATGTTTTTAAATCAAACGATTGTACATATACATATATATATATATATATATATAATTTAAGTTGCGTACCTAACAATAGGATATGCTGAATTTCCTTTGTATCCTAGTTTCTGGGATAGCCGGAAGAGTTTTTGCAGATTCTTTACGTTCAAGTCGAAAACCGATCGTTTTTTTCTATCGCTGACAAACAGAAAATAAAACGACAGATTAAAAAACGTGACGAACGAGGTCAATAAAATGAACAATTTTGGAAATTTTATTTTACACTCACATCGTTTTGATTACTTGTAACTGACGTCCTCCCCTGATCACGTTCACCAATTTGCCCGTCATTTTTGAAAGTGCTATCAGGGTCTCTAGTTCTGCTCGCCTTTGGTCCGATAACCGTTTCTGCCGACTGCACGTGTAACACAAAATTTGTCAAGAGAAAGAAAAAAATCTGCCAACGTTTTCTTTATCGTTAAAAACTGAGATTTTTATTTATCGAAAATGTGTTGGTTTCTCCTTAGAAAAGAAAATCTCTGATCTGAAAAGTTAAGTTTAGTCTCGACGATTTTTATTCGTTAAGAGAAGAATTTACAATTATAATCTACTCTTTTTCGTTTGTGTAATAAATATTATTGAGTGCTTCAATAAGAATTGTTTACTCACTTTTTAATCGTTCCTGATATTTCTGCGTTCACTTGTTCCGCGATGCCATTTTCCCCCATTTTCGAGAAAGTGTCGTGGATGTTGAGCGTATTTTGACGCGCAATCCTTTCACAAAACAAGTTACAGTACAAAAATGATTTCCTATTCGAAATGAACACACAAATGCTCTTGTGACAAAAAATTTTGATTCACCATTATTTGCGATGTCGCAAGTCGCAAAAATATTTTCCACGCATCACGATCTTAATTCCATTTAAATTTTGTTTTCCAGAAAATGCAAAATTAACAAATCTTAATCCTTCGTGACGCATGTGCGGTATAAATTGCATAATAATTACGATTCAGCAAATATATTTTTTGTTAAAAAAAAAGGTTCAAAGTTGTTCAGAGAAACTGAACGTTTTAAAATACAAATTGCACGTAATATTGCAAAAATTAATGGTAAATGGTACTTCAATCGTGAGGTAAGGAAAGGAAACAATTTCTAAAAATTCTTCTTTAAAAGATATTAAAATATATTCACCTGTTATATCCAGATTGGACAGATGCGAGTTCACCGAGATGAAGCAAAGCAAATACAATCGTGACTGCCATCCAGAACTTCCCGGAAGTATTTCTGCTCGTAGTACTCTTCATTCTTCACTTCAAAGTGACACGAACAAAATTGAGAGTGGCAAGAAGAAGAAAAAGATAGAAAGACTCGAGGATGAATATGAAATTTTCTTGTTATTTTGTTGTAAGTAGAATCAGACACAGATCGTCTGATTCCTCTGGTTCTTGGTTGTACTGTAACTGTAACGTTACAAGGCTCTGCTGCGCGTACTTATATATTCTTGCTTAAGAAGAAACTCCCCTCTACTTGAAAAGTCGTTGTCGTGACTTCTACACCCTCTTTTGTAGTTATCGTTTCGAAACGCGTTCCTTTCGATACAAATGGATTCGATGTCATCTATTCGCGTCATTAAGGAAGACAAAAAAAAAAAAAAAAAAAAAAATAACCAATCTATCTTGCAATTAATACAATATATTGTAGATTTCGTAATTATTGTTAGCGCACGATAATGAGCGTCTGGAAATATCTGCAGTCGAGTAACAACGATGATTTTAATGACAATAATCGTATAAATAACATTTTAATTTTAGTTATATAGTAATCACTAGTTTGTATTGTTTAACCTTGGACTCAATGTATCAGAAAATAGTCGAAAATTTTATAATTAGACAAATTTTAGAATACGTTTAAAAGAACTTTAGTTTGGAGCAGAAATTTGCTTTCCCTATTAAATATTATGTTAAATATAATGTAATATAATGTAATATAATGTAATTGTATTAAATATAATATAATATAATGTAATTATATTAAATATAAGTAATATTCCCTGTATAAATATAAGTAGCACAGTAGCAATTCCAATAGTTTTATATATTTCTACGTATTGTATTGTATTTTTTGCATTTTCCTCGAATTTCTCTTAAATGCATAAAAATCTGTAGTCTATTTATAATGTACATTTAAAGTATTCAGAAGACTGTTTTCAAATTAAATTATTTATTCAGATTACTGAATTAAATTAAGTTGTTATATTATTAATATCTCAATAAAAGGTCTATGTCGTTATTTTATATGTTCTCACAATGCCATGTTTGACTATTATGTCATTGATGTTAATTTTATAGTTACTAATACTAATAATATAGATCTCAGTATATCCTGTCAGTTTTCTCTTAATCTTTTCATTCTCTTAATCTTTTCATTGTTAATCAAAAAATTATTACAATATTGTCTATATCATTACTATTATCTAATATACTAATATACCTCTGTATCATTAATATATTTAATACATTCTACATTATATATTTAAATACATATATTTTTCTACTTCCAAAAAATTAAAAAAAATTAAATAATTGCATAAATAAATGAAATTTTTAACAGCTAGCAACTCTTATTTTGCCAAGTCACAAAATTCAAAGTGTAAAATTTCTGAAATTATCCGAAATAATCTTCCAAAATTATAAAATTTTGCATTTGTAAATTTATTTCACAGTGATGACAATAATTTCAAAATTAATATTTAATATTTATATAATAATAAAATATTTATATATAACATTAATATAATATATAATATTAATTACTATAATAATATATAATGTTAATATTTATATAATAATTAATAATTAATATTTTGCATGGTATATTGAAATGGAATTTTTTTTCGAGAACACTTTGGCAATAAAAAGGCAATAAAAATTTGTAATGAATGTATTCTATCCTTTCTATATTTTTTTTGTCAATTCAATCTTCATTTTAAATATTCTTAATAAATATTTCCTAAACAGATAAGTAGTCTAAAATTTTTGTACAATATTCTAAAAATGCGAATATTGGATTATTATATATTAATTTACGGATTATTAACGTTTTCTTTAAAACGACTTTTGGCGATTGGGAATAGAGAATTACTTTTGAACTTAAGATAAAGATAAATTGATATAAATTGATCGATCCTAAAATCAACTGTGCGATAACTTCTATAAATATCTGAATACCAAATTTTCGAATGGGGAATAATTGCTGAAAAATTCATTTGAGCTCATTTCAAAGAATGATGCTTCTATTTTCACTACTCTGACCGCATTGTTCTCCAAAATGAGTTTCTCCATTGTATAGAAAGTAAATCAAAGATTCTTTTTTCCCTTGAAAATGCAACAAATTCAATTATTTCTAGAAACACAGAAAAAATTGCTTACAACTGAAATTATTGTAAATTGAAAATTAAACATTTGAAACAATAACATTTCAAAACTTGACATGCGATTTTAAAAATTTTAAATATCAGACTTATGTATATACATCAAGTTTCAAGAGATCGTCGCAAAGGGAAAACTTCAATTGTCAAGATCGTAGTACAAAAAGAAATTTTAAAAATTTATAGTGTAGTAAAGCAATGAATTACGAATATATGCGAAATGAATTTATAGCAATGCTCTTTTCCGAAAGAGAAAAAAGAAGTAATTCTAATCCATTTGCTACACGATGAAAGAACATTTTTCGAAAAAAATGAATCTAGAATTGTAAAAATAGAGGCTTTTAAGATGAATTCAAGTAGATCTTTTTGCGATTTTCCTTCACGATGTTATAGCAATTTTAATAGTATTAATAATTTCGAAAATTTACGAGAGTAACAGTCAGAATTTATTTTCACTATTAACAAATGCTTATTGTCATTATTGTTATTATTCAAAATTACGTGGATTTTGTTCGACCAAGAAAATAAGGAATTAAAATTTCATCCGAAACGTAGACTTTCATGGTTGTACTTTGTTTAAATAAATATTTTAACATAGACAATTTTTCGTTTCCAACGAATTGATCGCGAAAGTACAAATGGAAGGAGTTGCTTTCGTCGTATAAAATATTAATATTAATCGACACGCGACCGAAAGAAAATGCTTACTTGTCTCTTTTTTTTTACAATTTTTTCCGTTTTCTTTTCTATGACAATTTTACAACGTATTGGTGCACGAGAAAGTTCCTTCCTTGGAGCGTAAGACGTACGGGAGGGGCTTGAAGATTTCTAACATGAATGAACGTTTCAGCGTTACTGGCTCGCTGGTTTCGTAATTCGCGTTTCACTTGCACTCTTCCTTCACGTGCACGTTGGGAAAATGTTGCAAGCTTCTGTGTACGGGGGAGGCTTCCACGAGACAAATTATTGGTCGTTGGAAAACCGAAGAAATTATTTTTATTTGTTTCTTGCTTGTGTCGATATCACTGCTATACATGAAGAAATGAAGGATGATAGCAATAATATATATTACTAAACATGATAATATAATTAAATTGAAGAAATCCAAGAGAATTCGAAAATGGTGAATGCAGGAAACTTGCAAATGAATTTGAGGCAAAATAAAGAGAACAACAGAAAGAAAAATATTGTAAAAAATATCAAAGATTGTGAGAAATAATATAATTAACTATATATAATAATATAATTAATTAGTTGTAGTTAACTATAATAATAACTAACTTAATAATAGTTATAATTGACTATATATAATAATATAATTAATTAGTAAAATATAAATTAACAATAAAGAAAGATCGACGTCACTTTGAAAATTTATATCTTCTTGCGTATAGGTAACTTGGAATAAATTGCGACAATAGAGATTGATTCGAGGACAGAACTAAATTTATAAAATCTTTCCTTTGGATAAATTTAGACGAATTTCGAAATTCATGCAAAAATCGCTAACGCGATAAAGTATGATCTAATTACTGTATTGCATTTCATCATTCGAATCTAATCAATTGGAGTTATCTACACGAGGAATTTACTTGATGGATTTTCCAACATCTTTGGAAATGTGTCTCTTCTAAGGAAATCCCTACCTACTGATTATTTCAAATCGTTGCGATGGAAATTTCAAATGTTCAATTATTATACCACGGATATTTACATACAATATTTGTCAATAATTTTAATGTGTAAAAATAGAACACAGTGTACATGACATGCTAAAATATATCAAATAACCAGAGCAGACTACATTTTAATCTTTTAATCTGAAAACATAAATTTGCATTAAAATACATAATCTATCAATGGTATGTTAGAAGTGAAACTAGAAAGAAACAACTTTTGTAAAAAAAAATTGATGAATATCATTGACAAATTTACTTTAATTAATGAAAGCCACTGGAAATTTGAAACAATTTCTTTCCACGTTTGCAATATTTTGATTTGAAACATGTATTGACATAACTCAAAAAAGAATGGAAAAATGTAATGAATTTGGTAATTAAACGGATCGGATCAGATGATCACAATGTCCTCGAACATTCATCGCATGTGCCAAGTGCCAAGTTTCATCTACGAACTGTCCAGTTCTGTGACTGCTGATTACAAAATAAAAAAGTAAAAAAGTAAAAAAGTAAGAAAAATTATTCAGTTGATATTGGTTATTATAGTTTCTTCTTCTTTTATCTTTTTTTAGATTATTTCCTGACTTCTTCGAGGCCCAAAATAGGTACGATGATGATATTTTCAAACCTATGATTCTCCTTCTTTTCTTTCTTCTTTAGAATACAAACTAAATTAAGAACTTTGATAATTTCATTAGCTTCAAGTTTCTTATCTTTAACATCGTTAAATGCTTTTGTCTGTTAAAACTTTTTGCTACATTCGTGAGAAAGATAAATAGAAGAAAAGAAAAATAAGATGTGTAAAAGTGAAAATTTTGGAAACCATTGAACTCTTTCATAATTAACTATTAATTGTATAATTATTAACGTTATAATTTATCTTTATCAACAATAAAACTGTCAACGATAAAAGTATAAAATATCCATCAAAATAAAAAAAATAGATGAGCTTCATAATGCAATAAATTATATACATAAGCTCTCATTTATATATTTCACGAAAAATGATTTAAATCTCTACAGATACAGTGTTTTATATTTACAAAAATTTCTAATAAAAAGTCCAAGTTGATTATTTTTACCACTTTTGTAGTTCTAGTTTTTAGTTATTGTTTGTCTTTCTTTGTTATATATTATTTTATTTTATTTTATTTTGTTTTGTTATATTTTATTTTATTTTATTATTAGATTATGGATATTTACCATCAAAGACTAATATCGCATTGATGTAACATTACATTTTATTTGCAATTATTTTCAATGAATTTACATTGTTAATTTTTAGTTTTTAATATTGAAACTGTAAAACGAAATTTCAAAGATTCGCTTAATATTCTTTTCTTAATCGTTATATTAGTTGCATAATATTTTCCATAAATTTTATGAAATATTAAAAAATTAGAAGTATTAATAATATATATATTAGAAGTATAATAATGACTAAATCAAGAGAAACCAACTAACCAGCAGATATTTTTTTTATTGAGTAAATATGTACAGGATGGTGACAAATTTGCGACAATTAGAAATATTTATATTTCCCTTAAATTTTATTTTTTCTTCTCTGGTCTTTGCAGATTTTTTTAAAATACACGCGACAAGTTTATTATATAAATGTCGTTACTTTAATATTTTAATATATAATAAAGTAATGATATTTTATTTTATTTTATTTTTTATTTAGTTTAGAGAATCCAGAAGTAAGGAGTGTATGATCTTCCAAAAACCGAAAGATAACATTCTGTCTGAAAGAAAGTCCCGGGACGTTCTGTTGAAAGCTTTGTAAAGACATTGTAAAGACGAAGATGACGGATTAAGTAAAATAATCTTTCATAAATAGCTAAAAATAATTTTCATGAGTTAAATTTTATTATTCAGTTGGAAATAAATTTTAAGTCAATATTTTTTGAATTTATTATTTATGCAAGTTTCTTCATAATTTTTGCATTGCCTATATCCATTATAGTATAATGTATAGTATAATGTTATATAATATATTAATAATAATATAATAATATATTATGTATAGTATATAATGATAATATAATATTATATATAATATATAGTATAAGATTACATAATCAGTATTATATTTTATATATTTCCGAATATTATGTGCATTTTGTGTATTTTGACATGCTTATATTTTTCATAAATGCATAAATTAATTTTCCCCTATTATTACTCGTTCAATTTTCATTTCAAGTTTTACTTCAAACTTCCTCAAACGACGAAATCTTTTCTTTTTGAATTCTGTATTTCGCACATTCTTCGCATAATCTTCCATTGCCACGCCTCGAAATTACGAAACACTGGACAAATTTTCGACTTCCATTCTCGCATCATCGAAAAAGCGTCATTCACTAATAACAGATAGCAAGAGAGAAACAAACAACAGAAATGAGATCAACAAGCGCTGATCTACCGCATTGCTCGGGCTACATCACGTATACAAGGCAAACAAAAATAGGAGAAAACAAAGTTCGGAGAAAACAAAGTTTCGGGCCAAACATTTAAAAGTATCCGAATGATAGCGACCGCGAATGCTTTTCACAATTCATTCCCCTCTCTTTCGGAGATAGGACGGAGGAGTCACGCGAACGAAATCGGTCGTCGGTTTTACGTAGTACGATAAACGGAAGGCAATACACAGCCAGGCTAATCGGGAATTTAAGATTGTGCAAACTTTGGAGGCCCGATTTTTGTGAGTACATAATGTATCAACAGAGTTGGGCATATTTTATTCGAACAACGAATAAATCTGTCAAATTTATTCGTAAATAACGAATAACGATTTTGTTCGACAAAGAATTATTCGTTATTTAAGAATAATGATTTTATTCGAGGAAAAATTATTCGTTATTTACTAATAACGATTTTATTCGAACACACAGTTGGGCATTATTCGAATAACATTTCGAATAAAATTTTCTTCGTATAATGTCTTGTTTAAAATTTTTATTCGAAATGTTTACTGAAATAATGTGAAGAAAAAGAGTTAGGAGTCCTTTCTTCACAATTTTGGTTTATTTAATAAATTTGCTTTTAGTACAATTTTTTGTTCGAAAATTTTGTCGGTTAATTTGTTTGCTTTTGGCGAGTTTGTTATCGTTATAGATGAAAAAAGTGTGAAAAAAGGACTTTTGACTCTTTTTCTTTACATTATATCAGTAAATATTTCGAATAAAATTTTATTCAAAGAATTTATTCGAAGAATTCACTCGAAATGTTATTCGAATAAAATTTTATTCGAATAATGCCCAACTCTGTGTATCAAGCGCATGTGTGTAAATTTTATTAAACATTATCGGTATAATAACGATAGTCGATTCTCGTTGCTAATGTATAATAAGTTCAAAAAAGTTAGTTTCACATCAGCTATATTCACATCGCAATCGAAATTATTAAGAAATCCTGCTTCTGACAAAGAAATCAAGGTCACCTTGACCTTTTTCAACGGCATTGTATATTTTCGACTTGATGACATTGTTCAATGCTGTGACCTTCGAATGACCTTGAGAGCAGAAATTTGAATCTGATTCAAAAACATTCACACGAAGAAATTAGGTTTATCAGGTAGGCGTTAATAGGAAAGTTTTCTGTGTTTCAGACGATGATTAATTTATGTGATAAGTTACCTCGATGCTAACGATAAAATATTTAAGAAGACACGTGAAAAATTAATTTCTCATTTCAATAAATAGGAATTCTTATTTCATTAAATAAAAGATATTTTAATAATTTTTATTGTTATAATTTGTCGGTGATAAGACATTTTTTTAACGCTGTCATAAATCTAATTCCTCGTATGAATCAAGTTCAAATTTTTGTCTTCGAGGTCATTTGAAAATTATGGGACATATTTGGATCGTTGAATTCATCTCAATATCAGCTATATTGAATGACTGTGAAAGAAAAAAATATATACAGTTCCATTTAAAAGAGTGACCTTGATTTTATTACTCATTTTTTTATTTTACATTAATCATTATTCAATTTTACATACTGCAGTCTGTCGTCAAAGATAGCAACTTTTGTTTGAAACAGTTTTTGATTACGTTAACAATAGTGCCTGAAAAATCGTGTTAAAATGAACAATTTAATAAATTGTCTGTATGTATATATATAAATGTATGTATATAATTTAAAATATCTATGTATATAAAATACGAAATATACAAAATATGTATGTATATAAAATACGAAATATACAAAATATGTATGTATATAAAATACGAATATAATATATATGTACATATATATATATATATATATATATATATATATATTATAAGGGTAGTATGATTGTGCTCTATCGTTAATGCATAGATTTTATAAAATTAAAGTTAGAATAATATACGATAAATTTCCTAAGGGAATGCAGACATACATCGATTAATGGAACAAATATATATATATATATATATAGTATATATATCATTCTATTTAAGAAAATAGAGATAATCTTGAAGTGATTTTAAAGTTCACTACCTGCAAAATCATTACTATCATAATTTTAAAATAAAATTTAATAAAATTTTCTCATGTCATTAAAAATGATCAAGTTATGTGGTTCATCCTATATATACATATACACATTATAAACAATGTTTAAAACATTAAAACGTCTGAAAATATGCATAAAATATCAATTCATATTATTAAATATTAATTCATACTAATTTATCACTGAAATATTTGTATATTAAATTATAATAAATAGACTGCGGATGTTTATGAGAATCTTGAACAAAAAGAATTTGAAAATATACGAAATCGGTTGAGATAGAAAAATGTCTAAAATATCCAAATATAATACTCGTTGTAACATCTAACGAAACATATTCCGGCACAAATTCAACATTTTTAATTGTGCACAGAAAGATATGAATTTGCATGAAAGCAGAGTAATTTCAATCGTTGTTTATAATATATATATATATATATATATTCTTTTTCTGTTAAATATACTTGCACGTATATTTTTAGATCCATTTCTCGAATTTTCTCAATATAATTCTGTCTTATTGTACAGCGCTCAAATGTACAACACACATGACGTATCAATTGTAAGAGTTACGCGTGATGCGCGTTCAAATACTTTCGTGAGCCTACCGTATCTGCTATACTGCGCAGTAGAGTGATGTTATGAAATCAAACACCCACGCGAGCTATGTATGCGTATTTATAAAATAATTTTCATATCTATCAGGCCAATCACGCTCGTCACGGATGAATTACTGCACGAACAGCAACCATACGAAGCAAGAACGATGGCCAGTCGGAACAGTTGCAATTCCGTGACGCGTCCTACTTTTCACTTTTCTCACGCGGGACATTCATTTCCGTGACGCCCGCCGCGAAACGTTTCAGATCGAGTCTTGATTTATGGAAACGCATGGCGAGACAATCACGCGTTGACTCGTGACAAATGTAGCTTTCCTTGTTCCTCTTCCGTGACGAGCTGAAATTCATATTACGTCGTAACGAGAATTTTTCTTTTCCCGACCTATAGACTTGCTTACGATGTTCCGGAAGCAGTTGAAATTTTTAATTTTGTCACACTGCAATTCGAGTTAGAATTTCCAAGAAGTTACAAAGATACGTTTATAAATAGATATTCAAACTTTGATTTAAATTTATCAATTTCCTGAAATGAAACGACTGACGCAAGAATATAAAAAAATATTTCAAATCAAATAGATAACGCATTTACGCTATCGTGCATAAATAAATTGGACACTCGATGCTATTAAATTGAAAAGATATTTTTGTTATCGAATTATCCTCTACCTTTAATTTTCTACATCTTGCTATAATTGAGGTTGAATGATTCGTTGAGTATAATTTGAAACAAGAAACACCTGTATCATTCAAGTTAGTGAAATTTATATGAACATTTTGCAATGCACACTTTAATCCTTATATCTCAATATTATATAGATGTAAAGTTACTTGACTGGAAAGTCTGTACAAAATTGATCTTCAGTTATGTTAGAGTTATTGCTCTAGAAACTGTATATATGTTGCAATTAAATTAAGAAAAATTTAATTGTATTTTATCCATTTACACTAATTTAATCTATTTGTCCAAATATTATCACAATAGCGTGTATTGACATTGTGGACACGCACATACATTTGAATATGTGCATCCATCAACATAATTCTCAGTCCAGATACAAAAATCTAATTTTTCTTTCTAATTTTCACTTATTTCTTACAATGTAACAAACACTAATAATAATTATATTTGCAAAAAATAATTGTAATATTATTACATACTTCGCGTGATTTCTTGATTGAAATCATTGGATATATAAAATTCAGTTTCACTATCATCATCATGCATCACTTGTACAACAAAGTTAAACAATTACATTAAAATACTGAACATCACTCGTGACATTTTAAGAAACAAAATAGTCACATAAATTAACACCGATGAACATATTCCTATAATAAAATCTCTATTGGTTGATGTATATGTAAATGTGGTTTTAGAATGAAATCTCTGAGTTGGAAAGAGTTAATGATAGCCCACCTACTAATCACTATTTCTTTCAAGCAAAATATTTTGAAATTAAATAATGTAACTGTCATTATCTTACATTTAATCTTTAATCTCTAGCCTTTTCATGAATGTTTAGTCCATAATAAAATATTGTACAATTAATCTTATAATCAATAATAAAATAATTGGTTTATTTATTAGAATTTCAAAAAGTATAACATATTATAACACGTTGAATAAATGTATCAAAAGATAAATGTTTAAAAATATAGTGTATTCTTAATTTGTGATATATTCTTTATTCAATATTACACTTTTAGGCTTTTGATAATCCTCAGTACTCTAAGAGTTAAAGAAATTTTTCCTTCATTTTCTCACTATAATTAAAAGAAAATGGATATATTTTACCTTGTTATCACATTTATTCCGTACTTTAATAATCCAAATTAAATTTCCAAAATTTATTTTCTACTATTTATTTAGTTTCACGTAAAAGAGTAAAAGAAAATGGTATCTTCAAAGAAAAAGTTTAGAACACAGATGGATATATTCTACTAGTTTCGTTACCAGTAGTACTAATCGTTTTTAGTCAGACCATCGAACAAGAAACATTCCCAAAATAACACCGTTATGTTTAAATACTATTATCTTAATCTTCTGCACAGTAATAGAATTAAAAACAGAATTCATTACACAAAGTCTCCAATGTTGATACTTAATAATTTCAAAGATACTCAATATTAAAGTTTTTAATAATTACCACTCTGAACTTGTCGTAAAGTAGTGTAATTAATAAAATTTTCTGTGAAGCAACTGAATTTTGATATATGACTTTTACACTTTTTCTTTTTAAATTAAATTAGAGTTTAACAATTAACTTTTATGGTAGTATTCTTTTTTTCTTAGTATTACTAGTTGTTAATCTCACTACTGTGTAGGAAAGTCCATTTTAATATACTATTCAAAAAAAACTTTTTTCATAGAAATTTCATTAATTTTTCCACAGATTTTTCCACGTCAGAAAACGTCTTGTATCCATTAAAACGTTATGTATCCATTTGATCCATTTGTATCCATTTTCATTTGTTTAGAATCATTTGAAATGTAATAATCTCGACATTTACCGACAGTATAGAATAACTCGCACGCGTTTTCTCCAGAGGGAGCTTAGATACGTTTCCAAGATGGAAATAAAAATAAAAATTTTGGATATTTTACGATACGTAAAGAGAAGATTTTTTTCAGAGGAAGGTGAAGGTTTTAAAAACAATTTAAAAAGACGATTTTTTTCGCACAGTTGATCACTATTTGTTTTATTCCATTTAAATAAACAAAATAGTACACGGAATCACGAAAAAAATGAACAATCGATGAAACTGTCTTACACAAGATATTCTTTTGATTATGGTCTTGATACGATCATAACATTGTCTTTAATACTCTTCTTGATACGTTACTTACGATATTTAATAAATAAATAAATAAAATAAATAATACCATAAATAAATAAATAAATTAATTAATTAATTAATAAGTAAATAAATAACTTATAGAAAATGTACAATGAGGAACACATGATTATTACACGAACCTTGGATGTGATAAAACGAATCGATATTTTCGTGAAAAAAATTATTAACTTTAACAATGTCGTTAATATTACATCATCTCTCTATCTCTCTTTCTCTCACTCTTGTTCTTTCTTAGATGCGACAATGAATTAATATAACAGTGCTAACATTAAGTAACTCTATAAAACAATAAATAAAATAAATCACAACTTAAATTACAATAAATTAAACGATGTCTTGCGCGGGATATTGTGAGAGATTTCTCACTCAAAAATTTATTTACACGTTATGTGTATTTTAAAAACAAAAAATGTTTCAATATGTAGCAGTTACTAAATTTTTTCGAAGTCACTTCTTATTCAACTTTTCTTTTCCAGAATTTTTTTTCTGTTCTTACATTGCAATTTATTTTTCTCTTTTCTCTTCTTTCGAAGCATGACGTCGATTTAGATAGAGGAAATGATTATTTAAAAAAGTTTTCTTTATGAGATTTTGTAAATTGATCGAATCTTTCTTCTATAATCGTTTAAACTTTTATCAAAAAAAAAAAAAAGTATTTAGCAACTGCTATATCACAAAAATGATAAAGAATTGTTAAAAATGTAATAGATCATGCTTGAAAATACGCAGTGTATCGACCTTTTCATTAATACATTTTTCATAGGTTCAATATCACTTATAGTTTGGTCTGACTTTTATAAAGTTACCATTTCAATACTGAGAATGTTTCATAGATAGACCGTAGATGTTTATGAAGTTTCGTACTTTTACGAATATAAAACGTTTTTCATACCAAACGAAGACAGTTGAAGAAATGATAAAAAATGACTTTACTTATTAAATATTGCAGGAAGCATCGTACTTCAAATGTTCATTAATAATGTATTTTTGCATTACACGCATTTTTCTCCAAATTTTCCATAAACGCACAAA
This sequence comes from Tetragonisca angustula, assembly GCA_036937485.2. Classification (NCBI taxonomy): domain Eukaryota; kingdom Metazoa; phylum Arthropoda; class Insecta; order Hymenoptera; family Apidae; genus Tetragonisca; species Tetragonisca angustula. Next base: position 891,605 of record JAWNGG020000041.1, read on the forward strand.
AATCCATAGTCTGCTCATGAAACGTGATCGTTAAACCACCGTATACGTCTAACTTAAAAAGATCTAACAAAACCTAAGATTAAAATTGAGAGATCGTGAAATATCCATTTTCCAGTCGTTACAAAAATCACTCGTCCTTCATCATCCACGACTTATTCTTCGGAAGAAATAAAAGTAAAACAAAGAAACGAATCTGAGACATACATATTTCCTTACACGCAACATTATACACTCCTAGTTGCAGTATAGTCCAAAAAATAAAAAAGGAACGGATCCAGTCTACAGAAAATACGGTCAATAAATAATAAATAGAGCTACTTAAATTGATACTACGTTAAATTACTATGTTGTTAAGTTATAATAAATAAATAAATAAATAAATAAATGTAGCAAAAATCAAAGGGAACTTTGCAGATTGGCTAAACATTTTCTTGGAATTGAACACGATCCTTCGGAATTTTTTCCCATAATTTTTTCCTTGCAACCAAGACGATCATTCGTATCTTATATTTTTCCTTCTTTAGTATAATTACTCGGTATCTTAATGGTATAAGTTTGTTTAAAGAGTTTAAGCTCGGACGGAAGACGGTCCGTAACACTGTTCAGGCGACTTTTAGAGTCGAGAGACCGTATGTACAATAATATTTTTTTTTTCAATTCTCTTTCATCTCGTTCCCCAGCGTTGTCTCTTCCTATTCTCCTTCGTGTCTTGTCTCTTCCTTTTGTTTCTCTTCTTCTAATTGCTTTTCGTTCTCTCGGCTCTGTTTCTGCGTTCGCCTTGTACCTCAGCGCGATTTTTGTAGAATTAAATAAACGAATACTTGTCGTCGACATTTTGTTGGATCTCTTTCAACTTCTGCAATTCAAAAAGAAAAAAAAAAGATATTGGTGATTAAACCAAGTTTTTAACTCAAAAAAGTGAACGATGCTTAATTACAAAAATAACTTGGTTAATTTTTATTATCATCTCTTTCTAAAGTAAAATTCTATCTTCGGTGGCGATAAAATATTTTCTTTTAATTATACTTTGAACAAGATTAAAGGAGAATGGCATCTTGTTGCTATAGTTTATTTTTTAATAAAATTATTCTTGTTCCAAAATTTCGTTTCACTCACTGTCTCCAGACTGTGAATTTAACAATTTCCTTTTAGATGACTCATGTTGTTAATTTTCTTCAACTTATATTGGAAAGAAATAGAAAGAAATTCTTGTTATCTCTTTTTCTGTTTGGATCAGAAACGGGCAAAATGTAATCTCATTAATAATCAACGATTATGATTAATGTGAAATCATGATTATTAAATAATCAATAATCATTGATCATAGAATGATTATGATTGTGTCAGTAGTTTACTTGTGTTAACAACACTGTGTACATTGAAGCTATATACTTTATCAGGATTTAATATTCAAATATTCAAAAACTTTTCCATCAACTATAATTAAAAGTCTCATCTACATGATTCTTGAATTGTTCGGATGCAACTTTCTCTATGACTCGATAAAGATAGACTATTTAATAATAAATTTTCTGAATGACCAAAAGTTTAAGATTCTTCATTATAGGCTCAACAATACAGATATTATTACACAGAAAAAGAATACACATAGATTCTATAGTACTGTGATCTATTACTGAGTTTATTATTTAAATTGTAGGTGGTTTTCACATTGCAATTGTGTGCCAATCTTAATGTTAATAATAATATTTATTTATACTGAATAGCACAATCTCAAGTTAAAAATCTCAAGTACTCTAATAAAGTATAAACCAACCATTTAATAATTAAAAAATTACTGATTAATGATTATAAATTAGCAAAGTTTCATCAAGATTTATTTTAACAATGATTGCAATTATTATGACTACTGTCCAACTCTGATTTGAAATCAATTTCACAAAATTTGAAGAAACTGAAGCATTTTGTAAGTATCTTCTCTTAAAATTATCCATTTATATATATATATATATATATATTAAGTCCTCTTTCAAATTATACTTTGTATTTTGAAAGATAAAAGGGAACGTTAGAAGAAAAAAATGATATTGTACATTGGAAAGAAAAAGAAAGTAATATAAATTATACACGAGAAACATTCTGCAATAAAGTTAATGACCGGCATTAACTTTATTACACGCGTGCCAGCGAACCGTTCCATTTTTCTTCATTGCAAATTATCGTTAACCTTATGATATCTAGAAAAAAACCGGAATTACGCGAGAATCATGATAGATTGCTCCGTGACATGGACTTATATAACTGCGTGAATGTAGTCTTGCACGATATTTCGATAACTTAATAAATAATATTCTCGGGAACATAATTTGTTATAATCTTAAGAAATGAACGTGTTTCAGAAAATTTTAAGATGAACGTGGAGTTCAGGAGATCTTGACATTCAAATGTATTGTCGTTCACAAGGTCATCCTCTTGAGTGACCTTCTTGTTAGTTACTTATTATTAAAAATTATGTTAACAACATAACCAGATTAAATTTTATTAACGAAAGGAATTTCACCAATTTCTAACGTACACAAGTTGTTCATAGATCTACTAGCGTTTTCTCTGTAAATGGTAAATATGAAGAGAAAAACATAGTATTATTTTTTACAAACAACATGACAGTGTACAAAATTATTTTTTATTTTGCATTGTATTTTTGTATTTTTTTTTTAGAAGTGAAGAGAACTTCCAATTTTTTAAATAAAATGTTACATATTTTCTTATATACGAAAATGTCAGTCAAAATTCAATCATCTATCTCAAAATGACCTTCAAGACCAAATAAAATAAAAATTTCGAATATTTTATAAAAATATTTTTTACTTATTAGGAATATTCTACGTATTAATAAATGAAATGGTACGAAATATTGAAAATTTCTTTTTCATTTCTTAATCTGTATAATTCTCAATATGATCCTGTGTACATCGTTGCAATCATTTTGACACATGCTTTCGTATACTGTAAGAGGATACGTAATATTCTATTTAGAAAATTGAAGGTCATCTTCATTTCTAAGAAGTTAGTGAAAAAAATACAGTAGAACAAAAAGTCTTATAAAAATTACTATTTCCTTTTCCTTTATTTTATATACACATGTTACGATAGTGTTGTTGACCAAGACTTTATCTGATCCAAATAATCAATAAGTACAAAAATAAGTTTTTTTGATCAATAAATTAGAATTCAAAATTATGCTCTCGACAACGTATTTCGGTGAATTAGACTCTTTTAAATAAAATCTAACTAATTTCTACCTTGTAAGTTTTTAATAAATAACGAGGCTCAGATTTTTGGAATGTCACTGAGAGGAATATCTTTGATAACGTATGTGAGTACGTCAACTTCATTGGAGACCATATTTGCCGATCTTTAAAAATAAATTAAATTTACTGAAACTTTTATTCCAAAATAGAAAATATTACGTAAAAGATAATAATAATATGTATAATATAGTTTTTTATTATGTCGCAAGAAAAATGATAAGCACCAATCGTATTTCATGTTACTTATGAAAATATAAAATGGAATAAAATTCGTTGAAATGTTTAATTTACATATATTATATATAATATTGGAATATAATATATAATATTAATATTATATATATAATATAATATTGGAATTATATATAATTATATATATAATATAATACTAGAATTATATATATATATATATATATATATTAGAAATGATTAATTGTTATTTACTATGTTCATCGTTAATATACCACTACCATAACATACCAAGAATACGTTTGTTTAGAATTGATAGAAAATTATAAGTGATTCGCAAGAATAAGTATTTCGTCATTTTAAATTACATATTCGATTATTTCGAACTCACCACTAACAATGGAAGTATCTTCTCTTCGAGCATATTTTCATCAAATGTGTCAGGATAGTCAGCGATCATTCTTATTTTACGTTCCAGAGATTCGAATTTGTTATTCGTGACGGATCTTCGTCTACGACCTCTGCAATGAAAGAAAGAAACGAGAACTTAAAAAAAACATGTTCAACAATATAAAAAATATATATATATATACAGGGTGAGTCTCGTAACGTGACGACATCAAATAACTCATCAATAAAATATTTGTTGTACGAAAATATGTTTCAGATAGAAATTGCATGGCTTCCAGAGGGACATATAGTACTGTAATCAGTTTTATGTTATTTCACTTTTTTATCAAGATATGAAGGGCACCTTCGATTTTTTAAGTAGAATAGTTAATATTTCTTCCTGAATTCGAATAAAACGTTGAACTTTACACAAAAAAGTATTACACCAAGTAGGGTCTAAAATACACAGATTAACGGTCTTTTCTAAATACAATGTAAAAAAATATTTTTGCTAATATCACAGTAACTATGGCAACCCAATAGTTAACTACTTAAATAAAAGATTCAGACAGAATAGTAATAAAAAAAAAAAAATTAAAAAAATTTAAAATAATTTAATTTAAAATTTAATAATAAAATAATTTAATAAAAATTTTATAAAGTAATTTGATAAAAATTCAATAAAATATAAAATACAAACTTTTTTGTCGGAACAGATAATTTGTTCATTAATATTAAAAAAGATTTTTAATATTTGTAATAAACTTTCAATGAATACTACTCGACTATAAAAATGGATTTTTAGTTAAATGCTTTAAAATAACTTGTTTTCATATAATTTTTATCATACAGATTCTGTTTTATCATTCATCTGTTCCTAAGAACTACATAATTTAGCATGAAAGTAGTAGCATTCGATAAAACAACCTCAAACTATTGAAACCAAATACAACATAATTGAAAAAACTCGAAAGTGGTGCAACAGAGTTAGCAAGAATATTAGTGATATTGGAAAATCTATAATTAAAATTATACAAAGCATCTAAATTTCTCAGATGCTAGAAAAATCTTGGAGAATCCAAAAAATTAAAGTATAGACATTGTTGCATTTCAATACATTTTTGCAACAAAGAAACAGAGGCAGCGATGATACGTGACTTGACCAATGATGTATGAAGAGGCTATAGAGTTGAATGAAAAATTAAAGGGGAACCCGAATCTCAAAGCCGGCGATAGTTGATGAATATTCAAAGCATGTCGTGTGGTATCTGACAATTAAATAACTTCCAAAGGAGAAAAAACTTTCAACAGTTTCAAAAACTATGTGACCCAACAGCCGAAAAGATACGAGATCCATATGTATTGTAATCAATCAAAATCAATTAATATTTATATTTATAAATATTTATTTAAATAAATAAATATTAATATTCAATTTTAATATTTTATATTAATATACAATATTTATTTAAATAAATAAATATTGACATTCAATTTTAATATTTTATATTAATAAATAATATTTATTTAAATAAATAAAATTTCAACGTCAAAGAAATTCCCTTATCGGAACAATTCTCTCTCCCTATTAGTTTGAATTTGATCAAATACTCTCAACTCAAGATAATAGAATTTAGGTGAAACGCTTGTGTCTGAGAACTCATTTGGGAATTGACTCGAAATTACGATTCAGCGCTAAAGTGTCAAGTGCCATCGACCAACTTCCAATCTCTCCTTAAACTCGCATTCCTGCGCATAATTTGTGACTGTTTCGTCGTTCCACTCGTGCTTTTTCGCAAGTCGTGTCACGAGTTTCGACGGTGAACAATTCTATGCGCGATGAGTCGATTAGGAGAAGCTCAAAGGCAGATCGCGAAACCGAGGAACGCGCGGCCCCAATCGAATTTGCATCGTGAATTCGCGTCCGCGTGCAGGCGGCATCGACTCTTTCTCTCTCTCTTTCTCTCTCTCTTCATTTGAAAATGAAAATGCAGCGAGGCGTCCCCTCTCTTGTTAATAGCATAATATTAACGCGAGATGGCTTCCCATTTCAATTTTTCATTTGATCCCGACTTTGAGAAGACGAAGAGGAAGAAGAAGAGTTTCCTTTGATTTCGAGAAATCTTTTCAAAGTGTCGATTTTCAATGGTTCGTTAAACGAAGAAAGAGCTACCGCGCCGTGCTTTCCATTGTTTGAATTTTTTCACCTTTTGATGTATTTTATGACGTTTACACTCGAGCGATGCGAGAAATAACGAATGACAGAAAATGAAGGAAACGAAATGTTTCTACGAATAGACTCGTTGCAGGGTGCAGATGTTAACGTATCGAAATGAGGAAAGAGGGAAGAGCCATTCGTTTCAGCTAGCGAATTTTCGTGATCCTGATCGTGCTAACGTGTCTGAATAGCAATTTATTCGAAAAGCATTGGAACGAAGATAACCAGGTTACAGAAGCACCATTAACGTTTTCCTCTTCCATTGTCTCGTCCTTTTCCCCACGCGAAACCCTTTAGATTATTCTGTCAACGTAGTTGCCAGATATACAGGCAGTATTTGAAAATTTATCGTACAAAACTTTTGTGAGTACTATACATATCATGTATGATGTACGAAACATTTTGAAATCTTTTTAATATTATCACGATTATATCCAGTTTGAAATAAATCATTAAAAATTAAAATATATATATTATAGTATAATATATATATATATATATATATATATATTGTGTAGCCTGAAATAAATATATATGTTATTAATTTTATATATATACATATATATAAAATTATAGTATATAAAAGTTACAAACTGTATTTCATAAGAGCATTTAAATAATCAATTTCACTCATACTGTATACATTAAGTTTTTACCAAATATACATTTCAAATAAATATCTTGTAAATTTATATACTTTCAGATTGTTTCTAAGTATGACCAATATGATCATGCCTAAATTTAAAAATATTCATATTTAATCATACCTAAATTTTAAAATGTTCAATACCAGTGCTAAATTTTAAAGTATTTAATATGGCATGTATAAACTTTTTTTTGTAGTTGAAGATATGGTTGGATAAGTACCCAGATATTTTTAAGAATTGAATGTTTAAACTTGAATGTTATTACTTTTTTTACAATGTTTGTAATATAGGAGTAAACATTATAATTTGTTCTGTCGTGAAATTACTTTTTAATATTAAAGTAGATTATTTATTATTAATGTTTATCTAAGCGTATATTCTCAAAGCGGATATTCTTTAGTGACATTCCATTCAATCTTCTTTCAAAGGATTGTTCTACATGAGTTTATTTAACTTATGGTACAGTGCATTATAATACCACATAACTACATAAACTCAATATTCTACGTTTATATATTATAGAACTGTAGATATTACTTGAAAGCGAATGTCTGATACAGAATAGAAGATACAGAGAAGAATAATGAATGAATTGTTTCTGTTATTTTAACACGTTGACGTTGCTTTTTGAATAGCATCAAGAAATTAAAAAATTTAAGAATTAAAATTGAAAATTAAAGAACTTGAACTACTAGATTAAAATAAGATAAATTTTAGCTATAATGTAATATATTTCAAACTAGTCATTCCTAAAGGGAATAGTATATAAAAACTCGCATGGTGGTCAATTACTACGCGTTAATATTACTTTCAATATTTGAGTTACGATTTTTAACAACCTTTCTTTAACAATCGTTTGTTTTCAAACTCTCTTGGGAGTTGAATCTCAGAACAATAACTAACACTCTTTGCATTTATTTGATTTTCAATACTTTTCTGAAACGAACAGTGGTAGGTAGGAAAAATTTCATATCAAACGACAATCATTCGAATACGTTCGTCAGTATTTATTTAAATTGAGCCTCCGTGAGCAAACATATTATCACATTGTTTACAACAAAGCTGGATTATTCACATCCACGCCTAATTTTTTTTTTTGCTGCTTCAAGTTTTCAGAAAATGTAAAAAAAGTTCAAATTCAAGAAGTCTTTGTTATATTGTACAATAAGTTCTTAAATCAACGCTTTAAAAAGGTTTCTCGGAGAATAAGAATAAAAATTTGCTTTGAAAAATTCATGAAAAATTCAGTGAAGTTCTGCTCGAGGCGCAAATGACCCAGATTGTCTATGAAAGCTTAAATATTGTTAATAACACAGGTTTCATTTCTAACTCAATTCTTCTTTACAGAAGAATTCTTCTTCAATTTTATAGAAATAATTATAAAGAACTAAACTAAATATTGTCAATTATATGTGACGAGTTTCATATGTAATATTTTTTGCCATTGTAGCAAAATTGCCCTTTTGCCTTTGTAGGAACAATTGTAAAAAATAGTGCTTTTTATAGAATTTTCAATAACATTTCAAATTTTTAATAGAATTTTCAATAGACATAGCTTTCGCAGACATGATTATAAGATTTTTATTAGTATTCCGTACATGATCTACGCTAAATTATTCTTGTAGAAATATTATATATTTAATTAATACATTTAATATTAAAACCGTCGAAATTAAATCTATTCTCTAGGAATAGGAAGAAGAGCAAGAAACTATCCTGCAATATCAACTTTCATTAATACGTGGAAACTCTAAAAGGTATCATCAAAAAAGTTGATCAATCCACTCGTATATTTTTATTATTCCGAGCAACGCAATCTTCGCGACATTACCTAGTGAAACGAGAATCATTTTTCTTAAGAACGGCGGTACGAAGTTAATAACGTCTCGAGGAACATTCAGTGTCCTCCGAAGGCTACCAGACGACACGTTTCTCAGCGTTAGTAGACTGTTCTTTTATCTCACGTGATTCAGCCACCCTCTGTCAGCGTGCGTGCACGTCGGAGGCCTTTGAATGTGGTTTTCGCTCCCGTCACGCGAACACGATGCAACAAGTTGAATTTCACCGCCGAACGTGCTACATACTTCTCGTATATTCTTCTTCCTCCTGGTTTCCATCTCCTTTCAACCAATAGATCATTTGACTTGGAAATTCGCGACCGAGAGAGAATTAAAAACCAAGCTTCGTCTCAGGGTGGAACACAAATTTCGCGCGAACACGGTGGAAAATTTTAATCGAGATCGAAGTCAACTTCGTTTGAAATAAATAAAATACCATTTCGTATAAATTAAATGGTAAATTAATTTAATTTGTCTCGTTTAATTTTGGAGTGCTACATTTGAATTTCTATTCTATATTCTACAAAAATTATCAACGGCCCTTATTACAGTATTTTAGAACATAAGTATTTTAAAATTAATTAACCCAGTACAAATGCGCGGCTATGATTACTATACGATATCTTTCTTCTAAAAAATAATTATTCCTATCTATCTGTGAACGTGTGCAAATAAATAAATTTATTTATTGATGTGTGTCGTATTGATGATACTTAATTTTAATATTTATTATTTAATATTTTAATATTTAATATTTATTTAATATAATTGTGTATTTTAATATTTATGTAATCGTACTTAAAAACAATTCATTTGCAATTTCTTTCTTGAATCATTTTACACTGTAAAATCCGTTCTCTAATAGTTAGTAGTTACGAAATGCAATTTTAAAAATTTACGTTTTTCTTGTTACTTGGCGAGTTCGAGAGAACGTATGGACAATATAGACGATGTTTGACAAGTGTTGTGTTCCGGAGATTCCTAAACTTAAAATCAGACTCGCTGCACCACCAGAGTACTTTCTTTCTTCTCATTTTTAAAATAGACCGGTATTTTTAGCACGACTGTATACACGATGATACAACGGGGCGGTTCTGTCTTCCTTCTATTTGAAAAATTAGCCAAAGTTCATTCGTACCACGTCATAAGAATCGTTTGTAACGATAGTTTCTGTTTTCTTTTCTTTTTCTCTTCTTTTTCGTAGTAAAAGTGCAAGAGAGATGGGAAAGAGTTTGTGATTCATATGTATTGTCACTCGGTAACAAAAAGAAAAAAAGAGATTTTTTTTTCGCATCCAACGGTCAACGATCGCGTTGAATTTGAGTGGTAATCGTTACGTAAAATTCTGGTGGTTTTTCTTTCAAAGTTATTGTTTGCTTGGAATAATTTAGAATGATTTATTTATGACATAAATTTGTAGATGTGATCTAATTCTCACGGTAAACTAAAAAAAATTCTTGGAAGAGTTAAGGATAAAGTTCAGTGTTTTACATTAAATTTTCTACGTCAGTTAACTGCAATTTATACTTAAAATTAATTTTAATGTTTTGTATTTAAATGATAATTTAGAAGAGTTGTAATTTGAAAGATGGTATTGAAAAATTAACATCAAAGTAAAAAGCCAATCAATTAATTATCAATAACCATTATTGGTGAGAAAAATTTATTTCGGTCATTTATAACAATTGAATTATTTATAACGAGGACAGCTTTCTTTCAATTGCTTGTAATAGTTATCGACAAGAAAAAATTAATTCCAATTCTCATTCTTCATTAATTTCCGCAAGATTTACATTACAAATGTAATCTTTACGATTTTTAAAATGTTTTAATACGTTTGCGAAAAATTGTTTCGGTCGAATGCAAATTAATACTTATAATTGTTGTCGAAATGTTTAATTTTTTACTCGTGCAGTTCTTTGTCAAAAATTATTTTTGCATTTTGAGATTAATATCGTCGACTTAAATAATGGACAAGTTTCAGTGACTGATTTTTAATAAAAATTTTTAGGATGACTGTTATTTTTGATCTCTGAAATATTGTATATTGAAATCTAATCATTTTTTGTTGTTCCGTTCAATCTGATATATTATCTCAAGTGAGATAGAATCTTTAATTTTAGGAGAGTTTACAGGAAGTTTACTGTATTTTCAAATGTTAAAATATATTAGTATTACTAATTACTACTAATATATTATTAAATATATTAGTAGACATATTCTCAAAAGTTGAAAAATTAATAGCAAGATTCCCTGAGTGAACATTTTTTTGAAAAGAAACTGTATTTTTGCCATGTTTTCGCTAAATCTTTAGGTTAGACAATATCGATACATTTTCCCTGTTTTTTTTATTTTTATTATAAAATTTTATATAAAAATTTTGTTTTCTTTTTATCAAGATTAAAATTAAAATCTTGAACGGTAGAGGAAACGATCGATATTTAAAAGTCAAATTGAAGAGAGTTTTCAATGAAGATACCTGTTTCTTTGTTTATGTTGTTGTTCCGAAGATGTAATAGGAAACAATACTATTATTAGAAATTTTGCAGGAAATTGATAAGAGCGAACAATAAATCAGCAAAGATAAGGAGCAACTAGTACGAGATATAAAGTGATTACTTACATTTTCTTCGGATCCAACAGGCCGAATGCAATTGGAACCTTCACTAGTTTGCCCTTCATTTTCAGCAATCCTAAAAGTGTCTCTATTTCGGCAAGTCTTTGATCCGATACACGCCTTTGTCGGCTATAAAGTAAACAACAAATAGTCATTACTAAATTACTAATTTTTCTGCATTTATAGAAAAATCGAAGATTGCACATTATACGAAAAAATATGCAAAATATCTAAATTACGGTATTCTTACGCAGAACAATCCCCTTGCAGGATTCTGCATTTTAAATTATATTTTCGAAAATATAAATTCGCATGAAACTCCACTGTCTAGCGAATGTCATTCATAAATTATTTTTAATAATTATCGTTATCGACTGAAGTTGCAAAAATAAATTTAAAAGTAGACAAATTAAAAAAACTTGATGTAACCTCTTGGGCTGGAATGACGTGCCACGCACGTCGAGAACTGTTTGTCCCAAAATTGCAATATTTTCTGAGTTCTAAGTATATTTAAATATAAACCCAGGCAAAATAACAAATAATAAATTTATTACTTCTCAATAATTTCTATCCAGTGGTATCATACCGACGAGTTCAAAGAGAGAGAGCGACGAATTATTGTATACGGTTTGGTCACTCGTTATGGTCCGCAATCAGTTGCCCGCGCAAGAGGTTAAAGGAGAAAAAAATGATTAATGACCGAGAATGTACGAGTGCTTGTGACTTTCCTATAATCTTTCTACAAAGATCAAGAACATTATTTTAATATAAAATAAGAATATTATTTTATCTTCATCAGGAGGAATGTATAGTATATTTTTAACTGCGAATTCGATAAATATAACAACAGATAAAGAAACTCGTGTGTAAATAGATAATTATTATTAAAATGTTATCTCTTACAATCAATTGGATGATTATTATTGAAAGAAGATGTAATCTAGTAATTTGCTAATCTGATGATCTAATAACCTAATAGAGGGAAACGGGAATAGGAACAAAATACGTGAGAAGAAACAAGAGCGAAAATTACAATATAAAGATATTATTAAAAAAGACTCATCTCTTATAAATATATATATATATATCTTTTAAGTATATAAAGATATTATTAGAAAAAACTCATCTCTTAAATATATATCTCTTACAAATATATATATATCTTAAATATATAAAGATACTAAATTATCTCTTAAAAAATATTTGCGAAACAGGTGTCTGTCATTATCACGAACACGGTTCACTGATCGAATAGATAAGAATAATTTTCCATATCGAAAGAAAAAAGAAAAAAAAAAGAAAAGAAATGCCTGCAATCTCTGAACGAACAGATTTCTATTATTAGATTCGTGGAATAATTTTCACGTAGCGCAACGTTATCTACTGACTCATCGCGGATTCTTGCGTTACCACTTAATTTCAAGTATTACACAACTAATTATACGAGGTGTAAAACAAACTCGGCGGTGCGATATAATAAGAATCTTTACAACCGGTTTTAAATCATCTGTTTTCTTTCTCGTTTTCTCCTTTCTCGATGGAAAGACTTTCTTCTTTCCTCCTGTTTTTAAAAGAGAAACGAAAAATGAAATAAACAGCTCGAAACAATCGTAACTTGTTTCATCGGATTCAGTGGTAAATGTGCAGTTGCTTCTCTCTCTCTCTCGTCTTCGTTTTTTTTCACTTTTTAACAAAAGCTAATAAAGGAAAAACAAATAGAAGCCATAAACGCTTTATCGAGTCAGCGTTGGAACACGCAACCATGACTTGCAGCATGTAGAACTTGCAATTACAACAAACTTTCGCGCAAAGTGCTGTGAAATCGATGTCGCAATTCAATCCCGCGAGATCAGCCGTTGGCTCTAAAGAAAACTAGCTAATTGGCCGGCATGCCAATATCCCTGGGTCCTCTTTCAAATTTTTAATTTAAAGAATCTTTAATAAAATTATTTTTTTAATATAATTAAATAAATATATATTTTTAATTTATATATATACAATTTTTAATTTAAAAAATTTTTAATAAAATTATTTTTTTAATATATCTTTAATTTTAAAAATTTCTAATAAAATTATTTTTTTAATATATCTTTAATTTTAAAAATTTCTAGTAAAATTATTTCTTTAATATGTCTTTAATTTTAAAAATTTCTAATAAAATTATGTTTTTAATATATTTTTAATTCTAAAAATTTTTAATAAAATTTTTAATTTTTAATTGCGAGTTCAACATTTTTTCTTCGTCGATATTTAATTGTTTAATTTCAGCGTTCACGCTTACGATTCGATTATTATAAACGTTATTACGACATGAAGAAATCAACGAAATACAATAAACTATGGAATAATTGAAGTAATCAGACTCGAGTGTCTTAATTTTATTTAATTTCATTTTTCCAAGTTTGTAGAAACTTTTAGAAATCGTGAGAAAATTTTAAAAATCAGATAGAAATATTTCATTAATGATTCCTACATTGTTAATTACTTGTATTATCAGTTTTATTATATAGTAAAAGTGTAGATAATAATTTACTATCGAGCAAGGAGTCTGTTCTCGTTAAAAAATTACAAAAGTTACCAAATTATTAAAAAACTCACTCAGTTATTCTGAAAAATATTGCAAACGAGATAATTTTTAATTTTAGAACCAAACATTCTTTGTATCAATATTAATTTCTCAACAAAAATATCAGTCTAAGTATAGAAGAACAACACTTTTTCAACAAAAGATTTCCAAGAACTGCGCTCTGTTTTTACACATTGTCCCAGAGACGATAAGAAAGGCAACCCCCATTTAATTATAATATATTTTGTTTCAAATCCCCCCGCTTTCGATTATATCCCGATACGTGAAGCTTACAACGCGATAACGCGGAACTCATATTAGCGAGTAAAAAAAAAAAAAGAGAAATAAAAAGAGAAACGCGTTGGCGGTGTGGTTGGTGATATTGCAAACTTACGCGAGATTACAATACCGCGTTTGTCGATCGTTGTCAATTTCGTCTTCTTAATCGGCATGCTAATCTCCGTTACACATATGCCACAAAGCTCTCGCTATCTTCTGACGTCGTTGTCCATGGGAGTTTCACAGAGGAACAAATTGGAGGGACGAAGGGAAAGGGAAAGGGAAAGAGATAAAGCACTGTCTCAATTGTAATCCGTCGGCTCGTCGTCGTTGAAAATTTTCCTTTTTGTCAAATTTCGATGAATCGGTCGATGTATTACAATTTCATAATTATTACGTGTATTATAATTTCATAATGTACACCTAATCGAAGAGAAATTGATAAAATTAATCGGACAGATAACGATCGCTATCAGAGGCTGATCAAATCCGTTTCGACGTCGCGCTGGGATTTTTCCTTCAAAATCTTGTTCAACCACTTGCGCTGGCAACTGATTGCGGACCATAACGAGTGACCAAACCGTATACAATAATCCGTCGCTTTCTTTTTGAACTCGTCGGTATGATATCACTGGATAGAAATTATTGAGAAGCAATAAATTTATCATTTGTTTTGCCTGGGTTACACTTAAATATACTTAAAACTGAGGAAATATTGCAATATTGGGACAAAAAGTTCTCGACGTGCATGGCACGTCATTCCAGCGTAAGAGGTTAAACAGAAAAATTTGGGAAAATTGATCCGATGATTGTTGGTATATTTGATTCAAAGTACTAGAAGAACGTAGTGATTTTTAGTGTCTGTTGGATAAGCACAAAATGAGAATTTTGACGTGATTTCACGTGGGCGTGCAACAAGTTAAGGAAGGTTTCCATTGTTATGGATAAACGGATGGAACTGAGAAGTTTTCTATTTCGATTCGGATCTACGAGATTTTGTCATTTGTAATAGTTTAGGTTAATGTTAACCCAAAGTTTTCACCATATATAACTTGTATAATAATATTAGCTATTTTATCATATGTAACAATATATACAAAAATCTGTATATTTTACAAACTAATCCAAAAATATCGTACAAAGCATTTAAAAATATTTATTACATAAATATTTATATTTTGTGAAGTATTTTTTATAAATATTAAATATTTATATTTTTTCACAAGGATATTTAAGAACTAGTGCCTTTTTAAGAAATTCCAAGGAAGCTAGCTTGTAATTGAGCAGAGTCCAATATCTTAATTTTTTTTTTTCATTTTTAAAAGAAACACCTGTAACTATACAAAACGATTTTTGTCTCTTACCTGAGCAAATGGGGTGGCGCAGCGTACGTCGTTTTTGGCATCAGTATCACGTTTAAAACGCACAGTATCGTCAGCGTAGCAAAGAAATTCGTACCCGTTGCCATTATTCCCTTCTTTTTCTTTTTTCTTTTTGCACGAAACGAAAACGAGATTAAAATCAGAAGCGAAATTCGATCAAAGAGTTAGAAATATTCCTCAGCGATCCGATGGTAAATCCACGATTCTCCTTTGCACTTTGGCGTCTTCTCAGAAGACAACCGTTTCACAGAATCAAACTTTAGTCTCGAACAACTCAATTAATACTTGTGTCAGTCGTCACGTATCTATTTATTCCGATTTTTTCATTCCATCAACATCTGATCCTATTCTTATCGCTTTTGTCTCTTAGTGAACTGTAGCATAGCTTCGCCCGCTTCGAGCATATATACTCGAAGGAGAGTACCGACTTTGCCCCTCCACTCGTGGTCTATACCCCACTCGATCCAAATCCTCCCTCGCGTTTCTTTCCTAGGCTGCGACCCTTTTCCCTCGATCTTTCCCATCTTTTCGCGCTTCCTTCTCTTTCATTCTCCTCTCTTATTCGTTCGAGTTGTCTTTCACCTTCGGTTATTACGTTCACGTATCCGGGTACCACGCGAAAGACTCGATCACGGTGCAACCATGTGACGTGAATTTCATTGCTCGAACGTAATTGCCCAAGATGCGTTTCTCTTTTTTTTTTTTTTTTTTTAGAATTTTGGAGCTAATTAAAAAATATATATCGAGCGTAGTATTTCGACATTATGTACCAATGCTGCGACAATTGTCTCTATTCGGCGTTAGATTTCTAAAAAGTAGAAATTGGGAGATCGCGTAGAAGGTCGAATTCTATTTTGAAGTGTTAAATCGTTCCGTTTCATTTCTCTTTAATATCATATACCAGCGAGTCTTCGTTCTGCTTGAGAAATCTTTTGTACGATTGAAGATTATGAATATTTGGGAGAATATTTCGTAAAATATCGTGCAAAACTCGAATCCTACTTTAGAGATTAAATTGCTCCCATTTCATTTTTACTCACATGGTGCATCGGTCTTTCCGTTTTGTTTGGAATTTCTAAGAATTTTACGGGAAGAAGAGAGTCGTCGTTATAGAATATTGAGCAAAAATCGTGTTCTACGTTGGAGATTAAACTGCCCGATTTCAATCTACATCATACGCACGGTTAGACATTTCCACGTTTTTATCAAAATTATTTTGTGAATTCACGAGAGAAATCACTTATAATTTTTTGATAATCTTACACAGACACCGAGCATAATTACAACTAGCAAAATAATCAAAATGAATCAATTTGTAATTTTTATCGATTTATAATAAGTTTTTAGAAATTCGAATGATTGTTTTGTAAAATGAATATGGACAAGAGGCCTTCTCCTTGCATCAGGTGTTTTTTCTATAAATTTCATTCTAATATAATAATTACAAGTACGAGCCCATAAGATTTCTTTAGTCTGACTTTTCTAATGAAATATAATGAAACTCGTGACCACTTGTTCCAACAGTTTAATAATAAACCTTAAATCATTACAAAGTTAAAGCAATCGAGTATATATCCCGCAAAATACAATAAAATTGATAATATAAGAGTCAAGCCCGGATTTTTTTACATCACGAAATGAGACTGGTTTAAGGTTTCGTTTGATTAACTAGTCGCGATGATCATCATGACTTGTTTTAGGTCTGACTTATTATTAGTTGGAACCCTAAAGAGTGACGAAATAATTTTCTTGGTATGCAAGAGATCGAAAGTTCGCCAATGACGTCCAGAAACGTTTTACGTCTTCAAAATTCGAAGAAAGAGAAAGAAAAAGAGAAAGGAAAAAGGTGAAATGGTGTTTCGTAACTTTAAATGCCCAGATGATTCAGTAATTCAGTATTCACTTATGGAAAGATGCATCATTTAGCGTATTCTTGATCATTGTAAAATCAATTTTCTTAGACAACTGAATTAATATCATAATATTACTAATTAATATTACTAATTAACATTAATATTATCATATATCATATAATAATATATTATTAATATAACATAATAATATACCAGTAATATAATATTAATATGAGTCACACACAACCTCTTATAAAATCTATAATTCTTCGGAATTTTCAACAAGTATCGAATTTTATCAACTGTATTATATTTAAGGAAATTTTGGCATATAAGATAATATCTAATTTTATTTCTGTAATATATTATAAAGAATCTACATTTTATGAAGTAAAATTTTATAGATGATTGAATGTTTAATTCTTCAGAATTTTCAACAAGTATTGAAATTTATCAACTGCATTATATTTAAGGAAATTTTGGCATGTAAGATAATATTTAATTTTATTTCTAGTACGTTTTAAAGAATCTATATTTCATGAAGTAAAATTTTATGGATAATTCTATTGAATATATTGAATTTCACTGCACGCAATAATTATGAATTGTCCAATGATTTTACCGCATAACAATAACGAAACAAATGACGTTGTACGTGTATACTTTACAACTTATAAATAACTGGTTATTTTGTTAATTACGATATTGTTATAAAAAAAAATGTAAATAAAATTTCATTGTAAGAAGGAATGACTATGTGTCACGTATAATACAACTTCTGTATATTTCCTTCTATAGTTTATAGCGCATGTGTCTCGCATAAAGAATCTCGTGAATGATTTATAAATTAGTTCGAAATAATCACATTTCATCATTAAATCATTCTATCATGTAGAAAAGGAATGCGGAATTGAGATAAATTGTTCTTGCTTGTCTGTCAACTCATTTTCATATGTTTCAATGATAACAATGATGTAATCGTTAGTTATTACTACGTTTTCCGATAGATTCTATTCTATTTGCTGCACTGATATTTTTGAATTGTCAACATTTCGATATTTTGGCATTTGTTTATGCTCGAATCAACGATTCAGCATAATGATGCAAACGATGCAATTGTTCAGAATTAAAATATTAAATTTTTAGAAACTCGAATCAGTAGTTTGTAGGTAATAATTGGATTGTAAATATTTATGCAAGTTTATATTTTCATGAAAGTAATTAAAAAATGGAATCCAAGTCGAAAATTATTTTATAAATATTATGCAAGATTAAATATCACACAAAGAGCATTATTTAAATATTTTATATATCTTTGCATGTTACGTGTGCATTGTATATATTTTTGTAATTTTTCAGTCCACAGTTTCTAGGAAGAAATAATTAGAAGCATTATTTTTGTAAATTTTTAGATTAAAATGAAAGCTAAATTATTTATGAAAAGGTCGATATTTGTGCAAATTCAAATTTTTAAATGTACATGTAAAAAAATTTATGTATTTACATATCTAAAAATTTATATAAAATTATTTTTATTATATTTATATATATATATATATACATATATGATTATACACATAATATATATAATATTTTAATTTAAAAACGTGTATGAATATATAAACCAAATATGCATTAAATAGTACATGTTAAACATATATTATACCATATATTATATTTAATTATACATATTAAATATATATTTATATTTATTTTAAGATATATAATTTAATAAATATGTGATTTATATTTATAATTTAACAAATATATGATTTAAATTTATAATTTAATAAATATGTGATTTAAATTTATAATTTAATAGATGTATGATTTAAATTTATAATTTAATAGATATGTGATTTAAATTTATAATTTAATAAATATGTGATTTAAATTTATAATTTAATAAATATGTGATTTAAAAATTTATAATCTAATAAATATGTGATTTAAAAATTTATAATCTAATAAATATGTGATTTAAAAATTTATAATTTAATAAATATGTGATTTAAATGTATATATTTATAATACGTATTATTCAATATAAATAATTATAATACTTCTTAATTACGTAATTAAGAAAAAGCAATTCAAACAGAAATTGTATCACTTATTAAGTATAACAAGAAAATTATTTTAGATATTTTGTGCGTTTTTGTACATTTTTTTCACTTATTTTCCCATAAATGCACAAACACCTGTTTGTAAACACAATCACGCGTGAAATGTAGTAAACTTCAATGCAACTAGACTAAATTGTTTGCCATTGGGAACGCCGCTCTATCAAACTTAAACCAGCAAGCTACGGGAATTCCGTGCTGATGTTCCCACGTTCCTATAAATCACGCTCACGTAAATCGACGAGACTCGTTCGTTCCTTGAAATCTGTTGCTTCAGAGATTCAACAATCGACTAACATAAGCGTTAGAAGAATAATTTCTACGAATCAGTGGTATACTTTAATCCGCATTGATCAATGCATTTATCGATATTCCATTCGACTCGAGTTTTCTTTTATCTGTAATTAATAAATAAATTTCTCGACGTCTACCAATTTGATCACTCTTACGTATATTTTTTTGTTACACTTCCACTTCTTTCAATTTTATTTCATTTCTGTATTACTCTTTGTCATTTTATTTCTGTCATTTTTTTATTACTTTTTTTTATTATAATGCTATTTTATTTATTTATTTATTTTTTTTATTCATTTATATATTTTTCGCTTTCGGTTATATTCCTCGCGAACGTCAAATGAAAAATGAATAAGAATCATTCAGCCGATCGTGACACAGGTACGAATACGGGATCATTCAGCATTGTACCCGTAGAAACATTCTGGAGATAGATTATTTTTAGAGAAAAGAAGGTGCTATTTTTGACTTTCTTGACACAAATTTAGGAGCAGTGAATTTTAAATAGTTAATAAACGCACATTCATTTCTGCCGTATTTTTCTCTTCATTTTCGACGAACTCGTGGTCGATATGGAATTTTTCGAGGAATTCCGCCGTGTGATATTCGAGCACATGACTTTCCATCCGACCATTTTTGAAAACGTCTGGCTTCGAGATGCATTAAGTATTAAAAAGAAAACGCTAATGCTATATTTCAACTATAAGAAAGAATGATGAACAATTTGTGCAATTTAGGAAATCACGAAAATTCCAATTTTGGAATCGTAAAATTTCTTGGCAATCTTCTTATTATAAAGTTCGAAAAATCATTAGCATTGTTCGGAATCTAGCACGAACAATTTTAAATTAATAAAATTTAGTATTTTATATTATATTAATAAAATTTTTATTTTTATTTTTTAATATTTAATATTTGATATAATATTATATACTACATATAATATATAATATTTAATATTTAAATTAATAAATATTTTAATACTGTTAAAAATAAAATAATTTATCTGTCTCTCTGTATCTCTTATATTTTATATTCACTTATCATTTGTCTTGCTTTGTATTTCATTATTATGTCAGTATCAGGTAATTTAAACATTTGTAGCAATTTCAAATGAGTAGGAAACTACAATCTTCTGGTTTTTATTTTTCATAAAGAGGCAACTGTGTAGTAAATGTTTGAGGTTTTCTTTTGAAATTATTTAATGTAAGCAGAAATTAGAAATAAATAATTTCTCTTCTAAATTTTATGCCTCCTTTATAAATAATTAATTTAAATAATTTTAAAGCTCTTTAACTCCTTGACTTGTGATCTTTTGTGAACATAATATATTTAATATTATTATAATGTATTATATTATCAACTTTATTATATTATTGTTATATAATGTACAATTATATTAAATTATTGGTCGCTTTAATATCATTTTGCAAAAAGAAAAGAATTCCAATATTTTACGTGTTCTACTGTAATTCCGTAATTTTAGTAATTTTACATACGATTATATATAGGATAATATATTCTATGACAAAATAATACGATATCAAACGGAGAAATTAAACATTTTATAATATTGATACAACTTTGGTGTATTTAATTTAAAAGTCTATCGTTAATTTCAAAAAATTTCATAGTTAAATAATGTTAATTAATGTTATATTTTGTACTCTTGATTCGACTGTTTCTTTGACAAAATCAACAATCATACACTAAGATTGAAGAATGATGAATTGTTTTCTTTAGCGAGGGAAAGGATGTTTATATACCAAACTGTGAATCAAAGGATTCGCGTAATTTAACGTCACAGTGAAAAATTTGAGAAAATTTATCGAATGATTGGAAGTAAGTCGTCACCGTTATTACGTAGACGTGATTCATTCTCGATTGTGTACACAATGAGATGTTCAATTCTAAATGGTTTCTACGATATCTACAACGTTTGATTAATATTGCTCTTCATACTGTGTAACTAAAATGACTTAGAGATTTTTACGTAACGTGATAAAGTATTGTGTAATTCCTCGATTTCTATAAAACTAATTATTTTCGTTCAGTTTTGTGGAAACAAAATTGTGGAAAAGTTTTACAAGAGATTATGTTTCGTTCATTATCATCGTTCGGTTTTATCTTCCAGATTAATTAATTGTCTGTAATAATTTCTCTCATGATTTTCAAAAAATACATTCGAATAAATATAAATGCAATCAAACAAATAAACAAATGCACTTAAATAAACGTGAACGTAAATACAATTCAAATAAGTTAAAACATAAATGTAAAAAAACATACTTTCTGGTATTTAGATCAAGTAATTGAGATAAATTTTCTGGAAATTGTTGCAAAATTATTTGTTTAATTAAACTATGGGCAAACAATTAAAATTGAACTTCAATAAAAAAAAATTTGAATTTCTCCAAACTTAATAAATACAAATTTTACATAACGTTTACTCAATAATATAAAAAATACTTATTTCCACATTTAAGGGGTCAGAACAGTTTGAAATTTTCAAAAAATCGATTTTTTTTTTTTGGTTTTGTTTTAAATAGCAGTTTGAAATCTTAGAAATAAGATAGAAAAGCTCCTAGCCTTTAAAACGACTTATTTTGGAGTATAATAATAAATCTTTTTTTCTTTTTTAATGTTGCTTTTTATAGTTTATAATGTGTTAAAATAAACCAGAAAAGCTCTAGTATGTACTTCAATCAAGTATGTACTTTTGTTTTACTAGTCTTCCAAAGTATTCGTAATTTTCAGGCCGCCGTCAAACTGTCCTGCCCCCTTAATTGTCTTAGCCGTGTTTCATATTTTTCAAAATTAAAATTACGAAAGAATCCTCGAGTGTAACGATTCATAATTCTTAAAAAAGACAGAGCGCAACTAATTCAAAGTTAACGAGACTGCAATAATTCAAAGAAAACGAGATCACTGTGAGTTGAAAATGTCCCTGTTATCCTTCATATGATCACACGTGGGCACGAACTAACGAGACTGCTGCATTTCTTTCAGAAAATGGTTTTAAACTATCACTGTCGAAATTCATTTCGATGGACGAGAGGAGGTGGTCGACTCGACGCTCGACAGCTAAAAGCTTATAACGTTCTTACCGATTTCGTAAGAACAAGGAAATCGGATAAAAAGTTCTGTGCAATGGGTTTCCTAGCTGACGGTGTACTTGAAATTCCTCGCGCGAGTCATCATGTTTCAGTTTCGAAAATCATTAATCTGTTCAATAATTACATTTGATTAATCTTCATTGATGCCAGAATCTGCGCTCATCTTTTGTAATGAAACATTACTATACTTTATTAGTAAATGGCTTGAAATATACAATAAATGAAGTGACAATTATGTTGCAACATGTAAGTACATATATGATATTTTATTTGAATAATGTTAAACGAAATGGAAAGAATTAATCAAAATCTGTCTTTTCAACCAAGTTTCACCTTTAGTATCTTCATTAATTAAAAAAACTAAATAAAATATTAATAATGCTTCGTGAGTTGTCTCAGTGACACAATAATTTTTTCAATGTCATTAATTTATTTTCCCTAGTAGGATCTTCCTCGGAAATCTTTTTAAAATGGATTTAAAACGAGATTGAAACTTTCCTTTTATACAAAAAGGATATACAAGTATCTATATTTATATTTAAATCAATTCAATATAGTTAATTTTTAAGTTAGACTACCATTTTAAGAAAAATGTGTACATGCATACTAATACATTATTTTAGATACATGAAATAAAAAAATATTTCTAACTGAAATCTAGTGAAAATATACAAATAAGAATTGATATGAATGAAAACTAAATAAATGAACGAAGGCGATTGGAAGTTAATCCTAGGTATGTCTACTTTTACGTCTAAATTATGCACATAAATACACATATTATGCATATAAATTTCATGGATTTTACGGGCAAATGTAAAACTTAAGCGACGTACAGAATCACGTTTCTTACTTCAATATAAATTATTAATAGCACAGAAACGCAGTTTTTATCGCGTAAATGTTAAAAATATATACCAAAAAAACAGCAACTTTTTGTTAGAACTTGCGACGGATAAATATTTATGGACGGTGGCATACTTAGCCAAAGAGACTGGAACTTGTGAGAAAACGAAAGCACCTCTCAAGTCTCTGTTTCGTTTTCGACCTCCCCCAAGGCTCTTCGACAATACATCTGGACTTTCCAGTGAGTAACGTTAGCAAATTTGTTTTCATGATCCTTGGACTATTGTACCAAGAAAATTTCTTGTCCGTAATTAAACGGTCTACGTAATTAGATGTGAAAAGCTTCGCAAAGAATTATGGAAAACCGCTGTTTGCCTTCGGTGAAATCGTGACCAATCGATTTATAGAATGATCCACGATATTTTTACACCTGTGTTTACACTGTTGCTGCTGCACTCGTGTCCTACATACGATGTGTACGATTAGCTATCCTCCGCTTCTCGATGAGTTTTGATGGTTTCTCAACGATTCCAAGCCAGGCGCGAACGATCATGGTGTTGATAATCGTGCTTTTCAAGTGGGATTAGTCACTGATAATATGTCCCATCGGTGATAATAAAACAGCACTTACATTAACTCAATTTTTCTCCAAGATTTTATTTTACTACGCGAGCATCGTGTCATAAGTGATTAATACATTGATTAGATATACAACGACGAAATTGTTACGCGTAATTCAAAGTTTCAAAACGTCATTTTTCATATGTATCCTTTACTTACTCTTTTTACTTTTATATCGCGGCTCACAGTTCTTACAATTCACAACTAAATTGAATGCAAGTCCTCTAATATTCGATTCACCAAAAGTAATATTTGAATCACACGATTTACACTTTATAATACTGCTTAAAGTAAACAGTAATAGAAATTCATTTATTCTGTATCCGTGGTGGATTTATTATTATACCCCAAAGTATGTCGTTTTAAAGGCTAGGACATTTTGTATCTTAATTGTAAGACTTTAAACTACTATTTAAAACAAAAAAAAAAAATCGATTTTTTGAAAATTTCACTATCCTAACCCCTTAATATACAGGGTGAGTCTCGTAACGTCACGACATCAAATAACTTAAAATATTTGTTGTGCGAAAAAATGTTTCAGATAGAAGTTGCATCGCTTTCAGGGTGAAAAATAGTACTGCAATCAGTTTTATGTTATTTTGCTTTTTTATCAAGATACGAAGGTCACCTTCAATTTTTTAAATGGAATAATTAGTATCTCTTCCCGAAGTCGGATAAAGCGTTGAATTCTACATAAAAAAGTATTATACCAAATAGGGCCTAAAATACATAGTTACTGAGATTAACGGTCTTTTCTAATACAATGTAAAAATATATTTTTGCTAATATCTCAGTAACGCTTTATCCGAATTCGGGAAGAGATACTAACTATTCCATTTAAAAAATTGAAGGTGACCTTCATACCTTGATAAAAAAGCAAAATAACATAAAACTGATTACGGTACTACATGTCCTTCTGGAAGCCATGCAACTTCCATCTGAAACATTTTTTCGTACAACAAATATTTTATGAGTTATTTGATGTCGTCACGTTACGAGACTCACCCTGTATATTTCTCCAGCAATGTTTGAAATAAGGTGATACTATACAATGACTATTCTTGAAACCTTCTTCCAGAGAGATCTCACTTTCAAAATGCTAAAAAGTATGGTTAATGTAATGTTTGCACGATCTTTGTACAATACGTACGTACTTTGAAATTTTACAGGGAGAATGTCTCGGAAGAGTTGTGCTCAACGATCGATACTCATTTGGAATGCGAACGTTCTTTCATTTAAAAGTTTCCGATCGACTTTAAAACGTCGAAATAGACAACATGGTTTCTCCGTCAACGGAACATTTTGCTATTTTCCACACCTTATATACCATTTTTCTTTCCTTTCTTTTAATCTTCGATTTTGAAAAATTTCGTTAAACTTTTTCCTCGCAACATGATTTTCTCAATGTTCAACCTTCATAAGATCTACAGACGTCTTTCCAATTGGAAGAAAAAGTTGTCATTATACAATTTCGCGTTTTTAAATTGATAAAAATTTAATAATCTGAAAAATTCTGTCAAATTTTTTCTTACCGAGGGGACAATTGTTCTTCAAAAATTAGAAGAGAGAATTTTGTAATTTTAATTTCTTTTAAGTTAATAGAAATTTCGTAATTTGGACAATCATGTTGAATCTTGCGTTTAAATTATATTTGTAAATAAAATTTTCATATCATCTTATGAAATGGAAAATTTTCGTTCTAAAATTCCAATTTCTTTTAGATTAATCGAAATTTAGTAATTTAGATAGTTTCGTCAAATTTTTCCATCAGACATCAATCTTCAAACTGATCTGGAAAATTATTCAAATTGTGAGCGCTCAATTTCAATAAAATTGCTAATTTTTCTAAATTAAAATTTCTTAAGATTAAGAATCCTCTTTTTTACACAATATCCAAAAATTCTTAGCTCACATTTTTAACTCATTTATCAAATATCCGTCGATTGATGAGGTATTTAAAAAAATCTGGAAGATAATGATTACGTAAAATATCTGTTCAAATTATTCATTAAGCGAAATTTGAGTTATTGTTCATAAATTTTCAAATTTAATATTTTCGAAAACGCAACATCTTATGAGAAATTTATATTCCACTGCACTTTCGAGTCATTTTCGCAAGTCAAATAATCTTCTGTTTGTTATTTATCTCTAACCAACTCAGAATTAACTAAATTTGAGTTACTGCTCATAAATTTGCAAAGTTAATTTTCTCGAAAACGAAGCATCTTATGAAAAAATTATGTTCTACACTTTCGAATCACTTTCGCAAGTCAAATAATCTTCCGTTTGTTATTTATCTCTAACCTAAAAGTAGCTAAATTTGAGTTATTGCTCATAAAGTTTTAAATTTAATTTTCTCGAAAACCTTCAATAAACGAGTTATTCGCTCTTTATGACTCATTTTTTGCACCCTCTGCTTAATTGTACTGTTAGTTGCAGGATACCCTGTGTACTTTCAAAGATACGCAATCCATATTCGGCTGAATTCCTAGAAAACTTTAATAAAAGATGAAACATCATATCGGAACTCGCCACTGCTCGATTTGAAAATGTTCGTAGGCGTGTTCTGTGAAGGAATTCGAAAATGTTGATCTCCTGTTACTGGCACACATGATATCCGTATCAGAAAATTACCTGCTAAATGAAACAGAAATTCAACTGCTAAACTCAACAATTCGTAGCTATTAAAAACGCTGTATTAATCAACTTCTACTACATGCAAGACTATTACATGATTTCCTAATGAAATATTTATTATTCGCTTAGGTATTCCAGGAATATTGATTGAAAACTTCATTGACTCAACGTCTATTTTTAAAACAACTTGTTAAATTTCACAAGTTGTTCACCTTTTTCATTACGTCGCGTGAAAATATTTTTCTCCGTTTATTTAATGACAACAAAAATGAAAAGGCCAACAAAAATAGAGATTTTCCCTGCGATTTCTCTCATAATTTTCAGGTATAGTATTTTGGATATGTGCATTTATTACGTTAATGAAAAATCGAATTTTGCGATCAGACGATCGGTCTATTTTTGCAAAATACAGTCATATTTTCTCCCGTTCTCTTAAAATTCAGAAAAACAAATAATAAATTAATTATTATATTAATGCATATTACATACATGTTATTATATTATTATATTAATAATATTAATAATAATATTAATAATAATAAATTTATTATTATATTAATAATAAATTAAATAATAAATAAATAATTTGTCGAAGACAACGAAAAGCTACCAATTGTGACACGCTGTTAGTCACAGCGATATCAAAGCAACGTGTGAGAACATTTGATGCAGCATCCTAGCACATCGTAGTAAAACAAATAGCATCACGTTATTTCTTGGTACAATACACGTGATTACCTTGGCATCACGCAATATAAAAATTTTTGAAGCTTTGTTCAAGAACTGATGTAATATTGAATGATGTTATAACTACACTCAAAGATCTTAGGACAGGTATTATTTTTAATATTTAATATTTACCGTAGATAATAAAATTCTTCAATTTGTATTTGTATGTACTTTTATTATTAATTTTATTTATTATTAATTTATTGTTTTATTTATTTATTTATTCATTTTTATTATTAATTTATAGTTTTATTTATTCATTAATCCATTTTTATTATTAATTTTATTTGTTAATATATTAATATATTATTTTATTAATATGTTAACACTTTATCAATTCTTTGTTGCATAAATATTATTTTATTTTATTATTTATTTTCTGAAATAAATTGTAAACAAAAGTATACGTAGTACAGCTTGACACCTTGATTAAATTGATATTATTACAGTTAAGAGAGAACTGTTAACTAAATTGAATGGTGTCGAGGGAGCTACATTGTGCTAATGTTGGTTTTTTTATGAACATGTAAAAATCATATGAAGATGAATTTTGTTTTTTTAAATGAAACCCTATATATTTTTGTACACTAATTAGAGTATTTTACCCTCTTATTAAAAAAAAGTATCAGTCGTCGAACGTGTGTCGAAAAACTATTAATTTAGCAGATACCTTAACTTTAATTCTGTAAAATTTATCACATTTACATTAATTTATTGTTGTATTCATATTTTTTTTATATTATATATATAATATATAATATTATACATATATATTATATTTATATTTAACATATATAATGTATATAATAGAGTGGCCATGATTATTTAAATAATATATACACTATCTTATGTGATTCAATACTATTTTGGAATCTTGAGTTAATTATTCGAACAATTAAAATTTGTCTTAGAATTATTTTGTTTTTTGGTTAACAAAACAAAACTTTTTATTTTATTTTCTACTTTGTCTTTTGTTTCTACATTAATACTTTCTCAAATAATTATTGCGTACACTTCCATAATAAGATGAATTCATGATAGAATGAAACGAAAATTGATTTGAATATGATTGATTTCATTCGACAAAAGATAACATTGCTTTTTCTATATCAGTTTTCAAGTGAAAATAATAAATTAGTGGCAGTGACTCGTTACTTCAAATTGTTATTTTTTTCTTCTTATTTTTATTCGAAATGAAATTGCGCTCGAGCCTGAACATTAGGTAAAGTGTTTCGAGTCGAAACATTTCATTTTGGCTCTTTATTTATTCTAAATATTCTTAAATTATGGAATGCTTTATTAATTCTATATGGATGCAGCAAATTTTCAAAATCGAAGCAAGCCTTTAATTTTTCATGAGAAAATGTATACGCTATTCCAAATCAAATCCCAATATTGCAATATTGTGCAAAGTTGCGTAAAATAATGTTGCGTCAGTTAAACATCATTGCAATATGATTGCACTACTTCGATGATAACGATTACGTTAGATTATATATGACAGTGATATAAATTGCTTACCGGAAGAAGAGATTATTTTTGAAAGCTTTAACATACTCGAGTATGACTCATATTTGAGTATTTGATTTTTCTTATCGTATTAATTAAACTATTAATTTTTTTGATAATAATAGATATAACAATAATGTCGTTTATATGAAACTCTAAGGAATATAACTTGTAATTTTTGAATGATTACATTTTTGAGAAATATAAAGAAATTTGGAATTTTATTTTAAAATGAAATTGAAAAATTTATACGTCTGATTTAATATAAAACTCTGAATAAAATGCCAAATCTTTAAATTTAAAAATAGTTTTAATAATCAGAAGTTGAAATGTGTAAATAACGACGTAATCCACAACTTTTCTTAAAATTTTTTTTAGAAATATTTATATTATTTATTATTATTTTTATTATTATTTATATTATTTTATATTTTAATATTATTTATATTATTTTATATTTTAATATTATTTATATTATTTTATATTTATTTAAAAATATTAATATTTAAGTTAAAGAATTACCTAAGTATAGTATTTTGTTTGAACAGAATTTCATTTCACAAAATTCTGTAAATTTATGCCGATGCGAATGTTATAATTTATTGAGTATAAAAGCTATTTAAGTATTCACAAATCTTAATGAAGCATTCAAAGTATTTAAAATGGTTTGAGACAAAAATTTCAATATTAATAATATGATAATGAATATACAGAATGGAACAACATCTCTGTTGTTTCACGAGATATGAAAAAGTTATTTTGTGCAAAAACAGCCATAATATGGCAGTAATGATTTTTATTTTTCATAATAGAATAAGTGAAGGAGTTTCAGAAATTTCATGCCTCCACATTTTTCGATGGAATGATATATTTTTTGATTCACTAAATAATAAAGCTCGATACTCTTCATAAAAGAAGTATGGTCTATATTTCTAGTTTTGCAGTTTTTCCTAATTTTAATGTTTAGATAAAGTGCTAGTAAAACAGATAGTAAAAATAATATATATATGATTAATAAATGAATAATATATATGATTTAAACCTGATTTACTTATATTGTATTTGATTCTATCTGATAAATTGTCACGGATATAATGAAATATTTAAAACATGTAATATTTTCATGGCATGAAGAAAGAAATTTTTCTTTAAAAGAGCTCAAAAACTACATAATTTAACGAAATTTTATATATTATGATAAACTTTGGAATATATTTGTATGAATTAAAGCTATTAATGTTATTAAAATTAAATGAATTAAACTGATAGTTTCAATAGAATGTAAAATTTTGATAAAAAGTTAAATACAATCATTTAGTCGTTAACCGTAAGGTAAATTTTGTTGATCTAAAAATTATTCAGCAATTGACGATTAATTTTATCTAGTGATTAAATCAATCGCCGATTTTTCGACGATTAATTCCATTAATCAGTCAATTAAATTGATAACTTTAATCAATTAAAAAATGCCCAATCATCCCCTGCCACACAAAGCATAAAACGTGCCTGGTGAAACATAAAACTCTATTTGTGGAACGAATATTCCGCGGTATGGAACTCGCAAAATATATTATTTCGAATTTAGGCTATATAACTGAGTTTTTACTTCAATGGCAATATAATCGATAGCTGAATAATTGGTATTCTTAATTTCGAATGACGACGATATGATATAAAGTTTAATATAAATTGTTATTACAATTAATGTCGCATGAAGATATTTTATATTTGTCAAATCTAATTGAAGCGATTAATCTATATATCAATATAGATTATCATTTTTGAAGAAGAAAAGAGTGTCTTCACTTTCCCACTCGCCACATGATGTAAAAATGTCTTGGGGGGGAAAAAATGAATAACGTATTTTGAAAGTAGAGACTTTAACCTTAAAAATAAATCTAGCTTCATTGTCGTACGATTTTTATTTTCAAAATTACACGTGCTTCCCAGTTTAAATATTTAGTACATGCCTGCATCTAGATTTCACGTTTAATTAAACAACCAAAACAAATTGATAGATATTTTCTGGACAGACCGTGCACGTTCAATATCCATTAATGCACAAAGATCTTAATGACATTATGATTACGAAATAAAAAAAGAAATATACGGGCAATTGCTGTTTATATTCTCATTACATGGAAAGAAAAAGACAGAATAAAAGAAAAAAGCATATGAAACAAGATTAATCGTCTAGTTTCTATTGTTTGTTTAATTATAGTGTCACTATCATCTCTGCATTATCACAAGAATGATACAAAGAAGTCGGAGTACATGTTTCTTTGAATGGAATAACCCCCAGCATTGCAGATAAAATGGTAAATAGGTCCATACAGTTGATGTTACTCTGATTTATCAAAAGGAACATAGTGAAATGGAACATCGCGATGACACAGATATTATGTAATGCTCATTGTTCTTTTCTTTTTTTTTTAATTTAATCTCTTTTAGTAATTGTGTAATTTATCCAAATGAACATTCGGCAGGCTGTTTAGTAGTTTAATAACATGTGAGTACCTATTCTATTGGAGCAGCATCTTTGCAGGTACATTTAAAGAATGTGATTAGGGTTAGTATGACAAAATCTTGTGGATATTATTTATTCACATAGTTTTGTAGAACTTTTATTGCTATAGTTTTTTTCGTATATTGATAAAATTACTGCCAATGTCTATATTGTAATACTATCATCTGTTGTATCTATTGTATATAAAGTGTAAAGTACAGCACCAAGTATAATACACTATCTCATGACACTCTAGCATTGATTTTTTGTATGACTGAATATGAATCCTTTATATCATTTGAATTATATATTATTAAGGTAGGATTTTAGTAGGTTCATGTGAAAACTTTTGTTTAACTATTATTAACAGACCTTCATGCCAAGCCTTTTCTATTCTAGAATAGTACTTTTTTTTCAATAATATATAATATTTTTTCTATATTCAATTGCAGCATGCTTTTTTCTAAAATCAAATTGATGATAAGGAATTAACTATTTGTCTGTGATTTTTTTTTGAACCATACGAGAATTACTCTTTTTAGAATTTCTGATAGCGTTAGTAACAGTGATATCGGTGTATTTGACGGTCGTGACCGGTTTTGTCCGATTTAGGGAACATTATCTGTTATATCAGCTTTGACGTACTTGAAAAGTATTGTAATCTAATAATAGCATTGAACATATCAATCATTTAGATTGCTTAGTCGAACAATTCTTTGATAAATTTATCATTATTAATTAGGTCAAGTCCGGGGAATTTTCTTAGGTTTAGAGATAATTTGTTTTATCTCTTCTTTTGAAGTGCTGTGAATTTTAATATTACAATCCATAATCGTGCGGATTATCTATTGATAAAGTTCCATGTTTGATTTGTTACGAATACTCAGCAAAAATTACAGCTTGTCAAGGTTTTTGTTCACGAATCATCTGATTCTTTGCATTTCAAGTGACGAATTCTGTGTTTTTTGCTGATTAAGCCGGCAGTTAGTTTAGATCTATTATTTCATTTCGTAGATTTGTGTTTGTATTTAAGTGTACGTCAGGAATTTGGGTCTTTTGTATTATTTGATTAATATTCTTATGCTGGAGACTGCTTCTGCATAGTTTTTGTGTTTGCAAGTAAATATATATGTGAGAAGCTTAGCAATGAATTAATTGTAAATGGTTCTGAGTGTTAATTCTTGCAAAGTATCACAAGATTGAATGTAGTTTTTCGTGAAGTTCCTTATAAATTATGTAGCTTGTCGAGTGACTTCTTTGACAGTTGCAATAGCATTTCCTATTTTCAAACTTTCTTTGTTGACACTTTGATGTCAAGTAACGTCCTCCACATTTACACAAGCAATCTGTAACACTAATTTCTTGTATGACTCCATGTTTGACAATGAAAGCATTGAGATATGTCACGTTTTAGCCTGAAGTTCAAACCTTATTATTGTGTTTAGCTTATAGATTTTTTTGTTGTTATCTTTAGAGCTGCATGGACAATAAAGGAAGAGTGGGTATCATATTTTTATATATATGGATTTTGATATTTTTTAATTCATTAGTTATTTTATCAGTATTTGCTTTTGAGCAGGTGTCTCTTAGTACCATTCTGTGGCTTTGATTAGGCTTTTGGTACGTGGAAATTAACATTTCTATCCCTTAAAATGCTAATTATTTTGCTATAATTTTCCAGAGAATGAATCTGTATCTTTTAGTCGATTTTGCTGTAGGTGTTTAGTCTGTAATTTCCTATTTTTATTTAAAGTAATTCCAGTGAGGAGGAGCTATAATCGTACCTGTGTGTAATTAGAAACTAAGTACTATTAACAATATTATTGTAAACATTGTTGAATTTCTTTTTTCTGTTAAGACACTATACATGTTACTTGTTGGCATTCCGTTCAGCTACTTATTTCAACTTTAATCATCTAAAAAGTTTATTAAATTATTAGTTAAAAATCTTTCTTTTTCTCTTGTGCATGATTGGCTTATTTTTATTTTTAGTAAATATTTATGTCTACTTCGGTATCGTTAGCTTTAGTCGAGTCTCCTTCTCCTCCTGTTTTTAATATTTTTAACAGCTGCTGTTTGCTTTGTTGGATTTCTTTCTTGTAGACAACGCACGGTTCACCATCAGATTTAGGTTAGTGGAACACACTTTAATTGTGCATAGCTTCGTTTTGTATTAATGTACTAAACATATTTGTGTATGTGTATAGCACAAAAGTTTCTATTGTGAACAATACAAACAGAATGTCTTATCGATTCGATTACTGAACTATTGTTAGACTCGATACAACTTTTACAGTAAATAAATAATTCTGTAACTATTTATCTGTAAAATTATTTGTATAATTCTTCACGGACAGTTGATTAATTTTGTAAGAAGAATTTGTAATTTTTGAATGATTTCTAGTCGCATTTTTGTCTTATATAAGTAAAACAAATGGGAAATAGTAAAAAATGATAGACCATTGTTCACTGATATAAAATACAAATGTTATTACAAAAGAGTAATCATTTTTATATTATTTTCTGTATTATAAAAATATAAATTTATATAAAAACTTTGCTCTAGTTTTCATTTAATACTAAAAGTAGAAAGTATATAAATCTCTCGAAAAATTTTTAATTAATTTTCATTTTCCTGAAGTTATTTTCTTTGAAAAATCAACTTGAAAAGAAAAATACCAATTATTAAGATCTTTAAGCCTTTACAGTAGAAGTTTGAAAATTTCGAAAAAATATTAATATCATTAACATTGAAATTATATATGGTATTGATAAATTTATGGATTTATGTTTAAAGAATATCAGAAATATTATATTTGAAGTTTTTTGTTAACATTATTCATGTATCATGACACACAATTTTTTTAATAAAATTTTAAATGATGTATGTTTATATAATATTTCTTGTTTGATTATGTTTATAGAATATTTAAAATGAAGAATATATTAGATTATTTTACATAATTTAGTTAAAGCTAAAACACTTACAATTAGTATATTATAATACCAATACTATCGGAAGAATCCAATAAATAAATTTAAAAAGAAAACATATAGAAAAATAAATATTAAAAATTGTAAAAATAATTATGGGAGATCTCTCAGGTTGCAGGAACAAAATTACAAATCAGAAATTAATAAAGACTCAATTCTTTGAGGAATATTAAAAGAAAAGGCAACAGTTAAAGGCGTGAGGAATTAATGCAAAGAATTTCTGATGCATTTAATGAAATGAAAGAAAAATTTGGAATGTAGTAAATTTTGTAGAGTCAGACTTACATATATATCAGGTCTACATTTATAAGAACAGATGACACTTTCAAATGAAAATGCTGTAGGTAAATGTCAGAAATTGTTTCATATTTTTGATATATATTTTTTAACAATGCATTTTTGAGTCTATATTTATACCACATTTTCCTCTTGTTTCTGCTTACTGTTTTGCAGGGAAAAAGGCAGAGACACTATATATTTTTAAATTTGTTCTAAACTTTATTTACTATTAATAATATAATATTTCATTATAATACATTATATAATATTATTATATTATATATTATATATTATATATTAATTAATTGTTATATATTATCATTATATATTAATTATTATATTATACATTATATAATTATTATATAATTACATTATAATAATAATATAACATTATTTTTACATTTACATTTACATTTACATTGAAATAAGAAGAAGCAATTAAGTAACATAGAAAGCAGATCGTTGAAATGTTGCTACGTCACGATGTCTCTTGAGTATCACCTTTGATAATAATCATCGTCTCTGCTTCAAATCAAAAAGCAATGACTTTGTAATTTTTAAGACACGTTATACATCGATTCCGTGTTACGTCACCCGTTATGCTCACGGCCATTCCTCGACATGAAATGTTCTAAACTACTCATTGTCAGTTATCATGCATTACGTAGTTTTTAAAATTTTTCTCTCCTTTCTTTTTATGTAGAACAAAATAAACAACTGCAAATGCTATTTTAGAATTTTTTTATTATTTACACTATCTTTTTATGGTAAATAAAAAATATAGAGAACTTAAGATTTCATGGAAATGTTGCAGTATTTATTATAAAACCTACTAAAACAAGATACATAAAAGTAAAAGTATTATCTAATTGAATTGCGTCACATTATTCTTAGTGAATAGTGAATAAATAAGATCATCTTCTCTTTCTGAAGTTGTTATTTATGTATAACCATTCTATGTAAAGGAACAAATAAAAATATAACATCCTTAAAAGCAAGCTAAATAAACTTCAAAAATGGACAATCTCGTTTACAATTCTTTAATACAAAAACTAAATACATTCTTTCTTCTGATAGCATAATCCATCAAAAATTTGGTTATCTTTAGTGCTACGAACTTGAAAAATTGAATTATATCAAAATCTTGAGCAATTATTCTGACTACTATGACATATATATCCAGTATAAAGCCTAAAAATGAATTTTAATTGTGTAAAATTTAAATACTAAATAAACTTAAATACTAAAATAGTATATTAAATAATAGAGCGAATTATATTTTAAATATATTATAGGAGACTGAAGAAAATTCCATCCTAAGATTAAAACGAAGCTATTTAGTGTTACTGAAGAAATCAATAAATCAGTTTATTCGAATAAATTTTTAAACCGGGAAACAACAATGAAAATCATCACTTTACTTCAAGAAATACCTTAGACATATGAATAAGAACTAAATTTTATTTTATTTCTTCAAACTTACATAGGCTAACGTGAATGATGCACTAAATTGACATTGATATGACTCTAACAATATAGTCGAGAAATATATATAGTTAAAAACTTTTCGTACATTAACAAGCGAAATCATTGATAAACACAAAGAATATACATATATTTATACTGTGTGAGGAGTGATTATTTCTTAGTTGAATAAGGATTAAAGATTATTAAGGTCAAATTCCTGGACAGTTCTCAGTTGAAGAAGTTGATCGAACAGCCAGGAAAACGGTCAGTTCACAAAGCACTGTACAATTGACTACACATGATTTGCTAATAGAAGCAACGAATTAATTTTACGATAAGACTGTGAATGGAAACAAACAAAAATATTATTGAAGAATTCTTCAAGAATACCGATATTATTTGACCCAAAAGAAGTCAAATGGTCATATCAGGCTTGCTCATTTCAAAATTGTACGTGTATTTTGTCAAAGAATCCAGATTCTCCATGTGATAAATAATCTGTATAATCTTATATTTTTCTAAAGTATAACTTCCTCCATAACAAATATAAATAAACCAAGGATCCTATTTAAACAGAAAATCTCTGGCCTATTAGTTAAGTTTCTTAAAATAATCTAACTTAATGCACGAAATACCATGAGTCAAGTTGTCACTAATAATTGTGCAATTAATGCAACATTTTGGATTTTAAAAAAGAAGAAAAACATACTCACGTTGGTTTACTGTGTGAAAATTTTTAAATGATATCCATGAAGAACAAAATATCCAGCAATATATTTTAGACATATTTATTAGATCATGTATTACACTGTTGCATTGCATGTAATCTTTCAATTGAGGCTATCTTAAAATATGAAATAGTTTTAATCAACACTTTCCACAAAAAAAAAAAAAATATAAT
This sequence comes from Tetragonisca angustula, assembly GCA_036937485.2. Classification (NCBI taxonomy): domain Eukaryota; kingdom Metazoa; phylum Arthropoda; class Insecta; order Hymenoptera; family Apidae; genus Tetragonisca; species Tetragonisca angustula. Next base: position 928,878 of record JAWNGG020000041.1, read on the forward strand.
TATTGGAATAAAACTCATACTCACAAAAAATGTGGCTCTCGATCTAAATTTTCGTTTCCTAAAGAAACGCTTTAGGATATTTTAAAATCATAATACTAATTAATAGGTGGTTCTACATGTAAATGAGAAATGTCAATATCTCGGAAAAGAAAAATGTATTTGACATTTTTCTTTCCTTAGGAAAAGTGGAATACGATAGTTACGTTAATAAACAGAAAACTGCTGTGATTATAAGACATTTTTTTCTTCCCTTTCTTTGCTATTCTTATTCTGCACCTTAATTAACATTGTTTTGCAATTTCTGATGCTTTCATTTCTGGCGTGCTTTCGTGAATTTTATTATCTCTATCACTCTCAAAATTTCTTTACTATTTTTCTACTATTTTCATCATGTTTAATTTATCATTAAATTTCAGTTTAAAATAAAAGTTAAATTTCTTTGTTTTTTATTTTGTGTTTTGTCTTTTATTCCAAATATAAAATCCTGTTGTATTACAATAGAATATAATATATTGAATGTAATTATAATGAATGTTGCTATTAATGATAATTAATAATAATTAATCTTAATAATTGGTTCTCATTCAATTGAAGTGCAGATAAAATATATTTATATTTACCTATAGGTAAGAATTATAGGAGTGGGGTGAATATGCAACATATGAATATTTAGAAAGCTTCCACATTATTAAAAAATAAAAGAAACACTTGAATTTTGCATGCAATACATTACCAATGATCGGTTGCTTTTTTATGCGTTTACTGACCACGACTATAATCTTGAAGATTGTGAAAAAATATCACATAACCAGTTTTAAAAGTAAAGAGTAAATTGTAAAGAAATTTCATTCTTCAAGATCATAGTGGAGCTAATCATAGAAACAATTTTTTAATGTTTTTACACATGTTTTAATTTTTACAATTCTCGAGAAAAAAAATGTCCTCACTTCCCCAATATATGATATAAAATCTTCGAAGAAACTCACAACTGTGAAAGTAAAAGTTTCACTTTAAAATGTGACCAAGTGGATCGTTATGTGATCTTCTTTATGAAGTTATATCAGTTTAAATTATCAACAATTTTTCATTGCCATCGATATAGTTATGCTCTTCACTACATGAACAGTGACTGGTTATGTTCCCATTATGCGAAAAGAAGAAAAAAACAAAATGGAAGGAATATATACAACTAAAACAAGATTACTCGTCTAGTCTCTACTATTTATTTATTTATACTGGCGTTATCGTCATTCAATTATCACGAGAATGATACAAAGAAATCGGAGTGCATGTTTCTTTATATAGAATAACGTTAGAGATAAAATGGTAAATAGGTCCATTCAGTAATAGCGATATCACTCGGTGTCACAACACAGTGAAACGGAACATCCCGATGACATTGATATTATATAACGCTTGTTTCTTCTTTTTTCTTTTCCTTTTTTTTATTCTCACCTTTTTTGATTAATGCAATCTGACACTCGACAAGCCGTTGTAGTGTAACATGTGAGTGTTATTACTGCTGTTCTATTAGAACAGCATCTTTACAGGTGCGTTCAAAGAGCGTAATTATACGTTTTCGGCTTGTTTGTGACAAGATTTCGTGAGTTTTTAAATTGTTCTCTTGTATTATTCTTAGAGATTAAAATTAACGTTCTTTTCGTTTTTAAAAAAATTCTGTTTGAATTTATATATTTCATATAAAAAAATATCTGTTTTTGTGAAATTTTTATAGAAAGAAGCGTTACACGTTTAGGAACGCTTTTGAATAGTATTCTGACGGAATAGATGTTTTAGAATCTGTATAATGAATGTACCATGGAAAAAAGTAATTTTAGAACATTTTTATTCTTATTCTTACAATTAGTAAATATTGATGTCCATTTTGGCATTTTGTTGGTGTTATAACTATGGTATACAAGGATTCTTCAATTAACTACTCTTTGCTTTCAAAATTTTTAGTAGTTTATGTGAATTTTCTTGCTATTGGGAACGCACAACTACCTTCTAGAATTGATTCGTTGATTTAGATCACTGTAAAGCATTTTAATTACGCGCAGCTTTGTATTTTGTATTTGCACTGAATATATTCGTGTATACAGGGTGTTCCACATAACACTTTTCACGATTTTTCAAGTATTTGCGATAATCTGACACAAAATGTTTTAAATAAAAAGTGATCAGTTTTCGATTGGCTATACAATGCAATAAAAAAAAATTTCAAAAAATTTTTTTTCGATAATTGTCACATTCATTTTTTTTTTAATGGCACTTTATATTTTTGACTTGATAATATTGTAGCTCGTATCTACGAATTCAACGACCTAGTATACCAAGACCTTCAGATCTTGAAGGCAAAGAGATGAAAATTTCAACAAAAAATGACAATCAGCGTGAATGGGTGACAATAACTTGTGTTTATTATTAAGACTCGAAATTACATTCATTATATTTCAGGAGAACAGAGCATATCTGACTCTACGGTTTTTTCTACAAAATTGGCACTCGATGAACAGAACAAGATGCAAGCAAAAAACCTCGACTTTTTCGACTTTCTGACCTTACTTTCCAAGGTCAAGATCAATTTTTTGGAAGTTTTTTATATGAATGTCCACCAAATCAGGTGAGTATCATTTATTACCCTATATTGATTTATTTCAGTTTATCTCTTTCAGGTAAACTAAAATAGTATCTTTTATTGTATTACGACATTCTTTCTGTCTCCTGCTATTTTATTAAATGATAACGTAACTTTCACATCATATTATATGTCGGTTCCATTAATCAATTTAACTAAATTTTTTTACCTAATTCTTCTTCTTCTTAATTCTTTTTTAATTTTTCATTCTTTTAGCCATTTCTATACACTGCACTACTCACCATAAAACGAAAAAAATTTCTTTCCATTCCAACACGTGTATTCTCCATAACAATAATTAGTGGAGAATAGTTGACAGGGAATAGAACCATAGCGCTTTTGTTTCAGACCACTCTTACTTATAGCGACCTCTACTTCGAGGAATTTGGATCAACGACATCTGTGTTCGTTGAATCGTTCCATCGAGATGTGTATAAACAATAGAATATTTAAAAATTGTTAGTGGTTTTATCACTATGGAAATATTTACTTATAAATATTTACTTATATATACTGCAATCATCATGTTAATTATTCATTCGTTATTTAACTTTCATTATTTAATCTTCGTTATTTGATATTTATCATTAGTAATTATATATTTTGTTACATCGATAATATTTTTATATAAACTACTAAAATTAACTATGGAGTTATTATTTATTTGTAGTATTGTGATATTAATTTATTTATCATCATAATTACTGCACACTACATCACTCTTGTGACATCTAGTAAGCGAAAAGGGAACTACGTTTGCAACATGACAATAGATGACAGCGAGATATTTATGAATACCTCATTTATAATAAACATCCATATCAGACAAATTAGACGAGCTATGGACATCAAACGGAACTTTGACTAAGGATAAGATAGATTAGACCATAAACGAGCTATATGAATAGACAATATATTTATATATATTTATATATATTTATATATATTTTCAGCCATGATTTTGAGATTATCCTTAATCTCATTATTATTTTTGTATCACATCCAGTCTTACCGATTCAGGTAGGTATTGCATCGTAGCATTACTAGTGATGAGAATTAAAATTAAAAAATATGAACAGTGTTGCCAGGTCTATTTCGAGAATTTATTGAATTAAACGTAGTTGCACTTACGATAAAACACCGATTGATGAAAATTGGGGTGAAAAATTTAGTATATATTTGACTACTAACATCTATTTAAAAGTGTTAGGTTGATATATTACGAATTGCGACGAGCGTAGCAACCAAGGTTGGTAATGTATGTATATGTGTCATGTGAATGTTGTGTACTGGGAGTTACGGAAAACAAAAGAAGAACGAGTAGTAGTATGGAGAGTGTGTCCAGAGGAAAGAAACGCTGTGTGCTAACAATAAGAAACAAAGTAACTTCTCAAATTGACGCTTCTCTGAATTATTCCAACAAAAAGTATTAGAAAAAACTGATTGAAAGCACTTATAATGCCAATCAGTGTCAACTTATAATGAATGGAACAATAAACACAACGCAATTCCACATCCTAACCACACACACACACACACACACACATGTGGAAAATAAGTCATGCAAGATATGCTAACACATTATCAGTCGCTAAGAAATTTTTTTATAAAATTACAAACTATGGTCATCATGCAATGTCTTTCATCCACCTAAATAGCACCTGGGCACGTGAGTGATATACTGACAACACGGAAGGAATTAAACCTAAAAATCCTGTACTAATTTATGTAATTTGTATCTAATGAACTATTGCATCTTTTTATTTCAAACTGTAATAACTCTACTCTTTCAGAAATGCAAGATAATGAAGAAAATGAACATGAATTTATTAAAAAGAAATACAATGAAATCTAATAATTGACTGAAACAATCAGAGTCAAACAATTGTCAATCTAAATTAAATATTAATAGAAATAACTTCAGGCGACTTTTCATCAAAGCATATTTTCGAAAATGCGAAAGTAGTGTTCAAACTTGTTGTTTTGATTAAAAAATCTGCCTGTCGCGAAGTATCTTCTTGCACATAAAATTTCATACATTTTTCTATGGAAAAAATATTCTAATCTGCTATACTTTAAATCTCATTGAATCATAATTATAAATTCAATTAATTAAATTAATTAATACTGTTAATATAACTTTCTGTTATAAAAAGGAAGATGAAATTGAAAATTATTAATTATTAAAACAAAATATATTACCGGTATCAATAAGTAATAACTGCATCTTTCGCAGTAATGAAGTCAAAGTATTCGTCTTCTCTATTATGAAATGTTCAAACAAAATCGTTTTAATAACGATTATTCATAAATATTTATAATTTATCTATTCACATGGATATATTACTTTTGTATTGAAGATATTTTGATTTTATAAATAATTACTATAAATATATATATTCTAATTGTTAAAATCGCAATGTGCAAGAAGCCTTATCCTGATCTAATATATAAAAAAACTTCAAAAAAATGTTATTACTCAAAAGTATAAAAAATACCTGTGATCACTATGCTCATCAAAAATTCTACGCATACAACCAGTCACCCGATTCAGACCTTTTGCCCTATGACATGATTGAGTGACCGAAGAAACATAAATGCATGCGACCCACGCGACAGAATGTGAAGAACGTTATTCTCGATGCTGCACTGGAGCAGGGAAAGTTATCGTGAAGTTTCTCATCAAGTAGATACCATTTGCCATGATGGAAACGCGTGAAAAATTTCTAAAAAAAAAACAACAAACATTTTGTTTCTAAAGACACAGTGTTATTTGTCAAAATTTAAATTTTGATGATGATAATGATAAAATTAGGACTGATAATATGAAATATTTTTATTTTATAATTATAATTTTACATTCGACTTCAATAGAAATTATAGAGAATAGAATTCAAGTACAACAAGCTAAAGTACTCACATTTTTGCTTTTAATGCATCATAAAATCCTTAGAAAATTAGAAGATGTGGAGACTGTAGATCTGTAACAAAACATTAAACGTTAGAATTTATATTTCAAAGCAAACAAAATCTTAGATTGGAGATAATGAAAGATTCTTACATTCTTGACTTCAGAGCTACCGTTGTATTTTCCCCAAAAATTACAAAAAAAAGATAATGCTGATGTGAAGAGTCTGTGAACAAAATGCTGAACATTATTCTTTGTTGTTAAATTTGAAAAATTGAATAAATTGAAATACAATATATAAAACTACTTGCGATCTTAATCTCCTGAAACCTTATCCTCTTGAGCACTGACTCTAATACCGAAAGTATTGAACAAGAAAAAATATGAAAAATGAAAAATAAAAGATTATCAACGCGTACGTTTAAGTAACAACCGGCGAACTCACTGACTTTAACTTTGCAAATTATAATTTAAATGAATTATTTAATTTAACAAGAGCCATTTTGCCCAGAAAAATATGAAAATACTTTGCAACAAGCACTGACTCTGTCGACCGCATTGTGCGCAGTCACAAAACTTTCTGAAAACAAAGCTGATTAGTGAGGAAGGAGGAGAAGAATACGTCTATTTAGAAAATACTACTATTTCCGTAGAACATGATTATAAAGAAACTTGAATATATATTAAAGATGTTAACTGTATTATAATAATTATAAAGTATTTCTTAATACTGAATATTACAAATTAAAAACAATTATTATATTCTGAGACTGTATTCTGAATGTTCGTTATTAAATTAGGAAGTAAACACATTAGTAATATATCATGTGACGTGTTATAAATATCCGAAAATGTTTCTACAAATCACAATTTCTGACACTAATTCAAAATTAGCTAAATATATTTAAGAAGCAATACCACGAGAAACGCGTGTGAAATATTGTTTTGAACCGTTTCAATTTCGAGTCAACATTTGTAAAAAGCAAGTACAGTATAATAAAATACATATAATACAGTAAAGTGTGGAAACTTTGAATTTGATAATTTAATACAAGAATGTACATCAATTTGATAGCATATGCATACCGGTTAAGCCGGTATATATCCAAATAAAACATTAATTAATTTAATCCTTTCCATTTTCATCTTTGTATTCCAAATAATTATGAAATTACGTATTGTGAATTGTATCTCAAATATATATGAATTGTATACCAAATGTTATCCAAAATGAATAAAATATTGCCAAATTTCCGTAAAAGTTCATCAAATTGTCCATTAATGATCGTAGCATCGTTTTATGCTATCTCTGTAATCAAGCACACGAAGGTATGTGTGTAAAAGCAAAATAGAATACGTGCATACACACACACACACACACACACACACACACACACACACACACACATGCACGCACGCACACCCACATATAACAATAAGTTAGTCAAATTACAAGGTCACAATATTTGTTAGAATACTGGTTAGAATTGAAATTAAATTTTGTTATAAAAGTTATAAATAACTTTTAGCATGATATCTTCTGTTTAAATATTTATATGCTGTTATTTCTTTAATTCTTGGAAACTGTATGTAATAATTATTTGGTTAAATCTTACTTTGAGTTGAAGCCAAAAATGCACGTTTTACTTTCAAAATTCATAATATAAACACAAATCTAACAACTATTGATTTAAATTTTTTATCTGAAAACTTGTGGATGACACTTCTTCCTGGATGATTTTTCTGAATAATACTTCCTCCTTTACAGGTGAGGTGTGCTCCTTTCCGCCATGTTCCCCGTTTAAAAATCGATCGTCAGAAATATCGATTACGTTCGAGAATCGTAAGAAGTGTGTTATGTATTTCACCGTGTAGTGGCGCTGTAATCTGTAACTAATTTAAACCCAATACGCGCGTGTTTCGAACGATACTAACTCGGGATAAAAAGTAACAATACTTGTAGAAATATTTATTTGATACGTCCAATTCTCTATATAAAATAAAGTAAAAATACATTTTCAATCTTTTCAAATTTTTTGTAACATTTTCAAATTTTTTGTAATATTTTTAAACAGATGTAAATAATCAAATATGCAACAAACTTTTCGTCCCAACTTCCATCAATCCCTTTTGCAAATCGTTATATATTTTTTTATATTCTTATTTTATATTTCAAATTCTTATTATATTTATATTCTTTTACTGATGAAGTGTCATTATTTCCCAATAGATTATTTTCTAGTGAATATGACTCGTTCCTCAATGTACTAAGACAATGTATACACCCAAGTGAACGTTGTCACAAACTTCGATTTAAGTAATTATGCGTATTAATTTGTAGCATGTAGAAATGGAACATGGAAGGAAATAAATAAATTATATCAAGTTAAGTTGATATAAGATGAATATGTTTGTAAAATGTTATTTATTTTGTTTAAATTAAATTACTTTGTACAAATTTAAATAGAAAATATATCGCTTAAATAGTCAATACATAATACATATTATTATAGCTAAAAGAACGACTAGACCGGTTATTTGAGTTATATTATGTATCCAATAGAACCTGAAATAAACAAAAATATCACTACTCAAATATACAAAAATAATAATATTATAATTCTATTGTTTTTTTATACCAAGGTATTTCTATACATACAGTGATAAACGTCGCGCTGCGTTTACAGGATCAAATTTTTCCTTCAGAATGAATTTTACAATTCCCATATGGAACTTTATGGACACCCTGTACTATACACACACACACACATATATACTATAGTGTTACTATACTATATACTATCGTATACTACATAGTATAGTGTTTGTACAATATGTATGTAAAATATCACGAATTTTGTCTACTTTTATTTATATGTATTAAATTATGTATAGATTATTTATATAGATTATGTATTTCATTGAATTTGATATATGTCATCAGAGGCGTAATTTTAAGTAACTTTTCCCTATACGAGTCATTGCCTTTCCAAGATATTCACAAAAATAAAATTGTCACTCTGTATTTTTGTTTTATTTATGAAATTTTATTTATTTTTATTTTAATTATGAAATTAGATTTGTAATTAGATTTGGTTCCTAACCAGATAAGAATTGAATTAGAAAAGAAAATAATTCATATTTAGAACGCCAATTCGCAGATAATTTTCTGTACACCCGTTGTATCGACGCAGCGTTCCGTTACTTGGCTACTGCAATCGTTGATCAACGTTCCTGGTGTTAAGTCACTTGTTCAATCGTAGATTGTTCCACTGTCTCATTAACGTCGACTCTTACCACTAAATATTATAAAAGATATCACAATCAAAATTCTTGGCATTAATTATTATAAAATATTATATCCAACGTTACATATTGTTCAAGATATTTTATAATATTCAATAAATCTTATTTATTATACATGACAAATCTTTTCTGATAATAGATGTTACAATTAATAGCAATTTTACTAACAAACAATTATATACTATGTTATTAACATGCCTTTTAACTAAATTTAACAAGTGTCTCAAAAGAATTATAGAGTCTTGCAACCTCCTTGCGGTGAATTTACTACACACTTTTCACAATTCGACAACGACAAATAAATTTTTAATACTACAGGTATCTTATAGCAATAATTGGACAAAATGTTATTCCAATAACGGATAAAGAATAAAACTAAGGAATAGTTTTACTCACTACCGAATAAAAATTTATTACATCTCTTTATTATATTTATTTAATTATGTTATACTATAAAAAGATGTTTAACATATGAATATGCGAAGTAATTTTTCACACTTATTGGTTTCTACAATTAACTCTTTTTCAAATGTTACGTAACAATTGTACGGACACGTGACCAAACATATCTATATGAATAATTACCATCCAGATAAAATATTCAATTAAAGAAAATATATATTCGTATAATTATTCTAGATAAATATTTATTCAAAGTCGTTCGAATAGTGCACAATATTTTATAGATTGTACTTAGATTAAACCGGACGTCATAAAGCGTATTAACAGAGAGAAATCAATGAAAAGAATCCTATGCTAAATAATTATCAATCATCCCCTGTCCGATCATAGAGTTAATCCGCATATTCTTTCAAATTCTAGAGGTGGCTAACTGACGGCCCTTGCCCCTTTCCTGATCCCTAGCGCTACCCCCTCCACTACCTGTTGATTTCCCTACCAAACAAGGGGAGAGATACAGTGGAGGGGGTATTAGCGATCAGAAAAGTAAGGACGCCAGTTAGCTCTGTTTTAAATGATCTTACATCAATCTACTTGGATGTAGTCTATTGATCTGGAATCTTTAGCACAATTGATCTAACCCTATGTACTGGAAACATTGCATAAAAATTTGAATGCAAGACAATCACTGAATTATACGATGCCATCATTTTCCTGTTGTAATAAACATTAATTCATATAGTCTTAAAATTTTTTTCTCTGTTAAAAATTCAATTCAACGAACTGGAATGAGCATTGCTAAATATTTGATTTCAACTTACTGTACATCAACATTTCACCAAATTAATAATATAATTGATAAATTCGCTTCCATTTTACAGCAGACTGTTCTATTTCCAAAACTATTCAGAAGAAATCTAAATAATCTCAAGTCAGAATACCTTGATGGAATAAGGAATGTTAATTTGCGATGAAAGATTTAAAACGTGCTTTTAATCAATATAAAAAATTAGGAAGTATGATGATATTAAAAAAATTTGTTGCAACAGTAAGAAAAATGAGTAATGAAACAAAAGAAGAAAAGCTCCTACAATTAAAGTTAAATTTCCTATAATCTATATCCCACTCTGTGGAATAAGATACAGTCAATCCAATGATTTCTAAATAAATTTCGTCCTATCACACTAATCAGGGCTGATGATTTAATAATTACACACTGTAAAGAAACTGTTAATCAAAATCTTTATTAAAAATTGTAATGATTGTAGATTTAGTTCTTCAAATACCATAACTATTTCTGGTTCTATTCAAGATAAAGCCCATGAACTTGTATAATAAATAAAATTAAACATATAAAATAAAATATTTGAAGCTAAGGAGAATTAATTAATATTCTTAACAGATATAAAAATGTCTTGGATCCAATAAAATTCAAAACACACTTATTGTGAATACACTTACCAATTTTATTCAATCCTTCTTGAAAAATTTGGAATTTGAATTTCATATGAAAAAATGGAATATTTTCGAAATCACTCAAAGACTAAAAGAGTAATATGGTAATACACAAAGGTAATGTAGTAATATGGTGATATACAAAGGTAATATAGTAATATGGTGATATACAAAAATAATAATATAGTAATATGGTAATATACAAAGATAATATATAGCAATATGGTAATATACAAAGAAAACAATTGTTTAAAATGTTAATTTCTGTGACATATTTAAAAATTAGCGCAATCAGTGATGACGTATAATTTGTTTGTTTATTATTGCATGAGTTTTTCACAAAATTATAACAATCTATATATCTATTGTCTGAATAGTAATGAGAATCACTATATTTATATACAATATGTCTATTTATCACTATATGTGTGCGTGTCTCCCCAAATATCTTTTTCAATTGCGAAAATACAAAAAATATTTTGTACGTAATGGTCAATATCTTGCAGAGACTATTTTTTTGAAAGATTTTTTTCAATTAACTATATTCTCTGTTGCATGCCACAGCTCATGAAAAAACACATTCAAACATTATGATATGGCCTAAAAAGTTCTTTAAACCGCGAAATAACTCGAGAAGAATGCATTTTTCATTTATAAATCCTCGCTTGTCGCGTTATGGTTCATTTTTGACCATATTATATTATCGTAGAAAAGAATACTATTTTCAAACGTCTGCAACAAAACATAAAATAAAAATAAATGATAATTGCTTCGCCAATTTTACAACAAAGCCATCTGGATGTTATTTGTACTACAAGAAACATTTTCCTCAGATTTAAAAATACTCGCGATTCTCACAAAGGCTATGTCCTTCTCAAAGTGTGTATTTTAAGTTCAACCTTCATTTTCAAAATCATTTTTCGAAAAAAAAAAATATCGATCGATCGAAAAAAATCCTTGAAAAACACAATGCCTGCAGGCTGCTCAAATTACCTATAAAACATTTTTTGCATCTTTACAAATAAAAAAGCTATTTGGCACGCATTTAAATGAGACATTCTATACACGGTGTCGTATTGATAGGACGGGCGGTACCGTTGAAATAAATTTCATTATTTATAATAATAAAATATTAACCAAGTAGGAAGTGATTCTAAGTGAAAAAAATGAATTGAAAAGACAAAATAGAATTTTTTCATTAAAGCCGTCGTTTTTGAGAAAATCGTGTCTGAAAATTTTATAATATTATACTTGAATTTAGTTAATTCTAGACACTGAAAGAGCATATTATCTGGTCAGCTTGATTTAAAATCCATTTGCGTCACGAAGCAAAATACATTCCATGAGTAAATCATAAAACGCGGAATTATTCGCGAACAGTGAGCAAAAAACTCAAAATTTAATTAGTGCAAATCACTTATTAAAAACTAATCCTTTTGTTATTGAAACTATCAATCGATTATTATTTCTAATAATTTATATGGTATCTTTATTTATATTTATATTTATATTATTTAATTTATATTTATATTTACATTATTTTATTTATATTTATATTTATATTTATTATATAATATATTATATATTATTTATTATATATATTATAGTTTTTAATAAAATCTACTAATCTTTTTGTTATTGAAACTATCACTCGATTATTATTATTTCTACTAATTTATATTTTATATTATTTTTATTTTATATAAATTATTACATATAATTTAGATTGTATTTTTATTTTATATAAATTATTACATATAATTTATATAAAATAATTTAACAATAATTTATATGGTATAATTTATAATAAGTATTTCAGTAATATTTTTAATAGTTTTAGTTATTATATTTTAATATTTAAATGAGGCACGTTACATATAGAATGTTTCCTTTATCTTGCAATATTTTTGCCAATCCAAAGAAATGTCAAAACAAAATTGTTCAATTTTAAACGACAAATATTGTGGATCATGATTTTCTCCAACATTTCAGACGATTTCATATGTCGATTTTCAAATGATCTGGAAAAAGATTATGATAATTTGGGGTGAATCATGTGAAAATTTCCTTATTCCTTTTCTACAAGAAATAGTCAATGCGCTTTTCATTAGCATCAGGTAATTTTTGAATACTATACATAAAGGAGCATCCAGACAATCAATGTATATATATTGTCAATATTTCAAGGTTCTTAATATTATCGTATGTAAAAACGATCAATATTGATCATCTGAGATCATCCCTTGTGAGAATTCTGACAACGTTAAATTATTGACAGAGTATCCAAAAAAGAAACCGGTTAACTTTATAACCAATATGTTTAATAGATCATTTCGAATAAAAAAAACAGTTTACTTATTTTCTACCTATTTAAAAAAATAGATTTTACGTTTGCGAAATTGGAATAGAGAAATAATTTCCTATTTCTCATATATTCTATAATTTTTTCTACTCGTAGTTTAAAGGAAGCATTTAAAGTCACGATGCGTAAATTAATTCGATGCAAAACGAAGGAAAACGAGAAGAGATAAAAGGAGAATAAAATTTTAAGAAATTTCTAAAACTTAGAATTAAGATAGTTACCAAATATAATAGGTATTAAGATAATAACAAAGAAAAATATTTATACTGCGAAACAGAAGAAGAGACTATTCGATGCAGAAAAGATATTTTCAATGAAAATTCTCGTACAACATATTCGGATGAGAGTTTGTGTAATTTTATGTATATATTTGTGTGTAATATGTATAATATTATGCATATATATGTATGTAACTGTATGTATATATGTGTGTAATTTTATGTATATATATATATATATATATATGTATGTGTATACTCTATATATAATCGTTGATTCGTAGAGAAAGTATGTTTCGAGTAATTTCTATCCACCTTTCTCTTTCTTTTTAAATCGACGATCTCAGAGTGAAAGTGGACAATAAGGAACATGAAAAAAGAGTATGTCATTTAATTTACAGACTCCGAAACGTGCAGATTGGTTGAGGATCGACTTTTACCTTCTCTTTTCACTGAAAAAGGTAAGCAAACAAAATAAGTAACTAAAACAAAAATAGTAACCGACTAATCAACTAACATATTGATAACAGAACTTTTTAATAAACACTTAATCATTTTTTAACAATCTTATGATGCATACTAATTATACTGTTTTACGTAATGTGACATACTTCAATTATTGTGTATTTATTATAGTTCTATATATATATATATATATATATATACTATTGCACTGAATTTTACCTACATATATACATAGTCTGGTAACCATATATCGACAAATACTTGTCTATAGAAAAAAATATATAATAACGTAATAATTCAAAAGCAAGTACTTGCAAGCAATTAAATATTATTGTTATGTAAAATAATTATTGTTATAATTGATATAATTAATTAATATATAATATAAGTGATATAATGAGATCGCCTTTGATTCAAAGGAAATATATATATCTGCTAAAAAGTAATTTAATAAGCAACTACAATATTAATGATATCTTACATATTACACAAAATATATTTACCACATTAACATATATGTCATATAACTTAAAAAATTAGTATCTCTACCGAAATTACATGGTACTGTGCACTTAAAACATAATTATATAGTATCTAATACTAATGCCAGAATGATTCTTTATTCGTCATTTGCATAGTGTACACATAAGATACTTGCAATATATATTGTAAAATTAGAATGAATCACATAGTAGAATGAATTGCATATTTCATATTTTATTGAACATTATTATCATTTTCAAGTAGAAAATTTTCTCTTGACAATAATATATTCAAAGATCATAACTACATGTTATGACCTAAATTTTAAACGTTTCAGTATTGATATCTTTTTTCGGTTATGAATAATTATCCATTTCCGTCTCGATGACAGAAATTGTTTGTTACATATTTCGAATACTCTCGATCATTATCAATATTACTAATAATTAATATTTATATACGTTGTATATATAAATTATAGAATTTATATGTTTTAATAAATAAAAATACTCGGTAATAATTGCATATTTTATTAACTAATATGTAAAATCAATATTAAATTTTAGAAATGATAATTCGTGTAAATTATCTGAAAACAGATATTATCAGATCAGAAAAACAATAATCAATAATAAGTCGCAGTAATTTATTTTACATTGTTCATAGATACCAAATATTAATAATATTAATAAAAAAATTGATAATGATCAAAAGTAACTGAAACAAAACTCTTGCCACATTGATTATTGATAACCAAAAGTCTGGTTATCGGTATTAGTTACTCCTAATCAAAACGATGTCCTTCATCGATAATGGTTATCAGTAACCAAAAGAATTTTAGTCGTTTATAATGATTGCTCACAACCAAAATAGATAAATTTTAATATTTGTTAATCATTTCACATTTCGAAAAATTTCTACAAAATTTAATGACGATCGACTTCCGTTTAAATAAGAATTAACTTTTTCTCAATGATTTTTTTTTTAATTTTTAAAATAATTATTATCTTTTATCTCTGTAATAAATGTATATCTTCTGTTCAATAATATCGCAACCAGAAAAGAATATTTCAGAAATGTAGTATTATTTACACACAAGACATTACGCACAAGACATTATGGCAACTAATAAGCGTGTGTGATGAGACTCCATTTATCTGAACCAGCAACGCGTTGTTGAGCTCTTAATCACTTATGCTGGCAACTGATTGCAGACCATAACGAGTGACCAAACCGTATACAATAATTCGTCGCTTTCTTTTTGAACTCGTCGGTACGATATCACTGGATAGAAATTATTGAGAAGTAATAAATTTATTATTTGTTTTGCCTGAGTTATACTTAAATATACTTAAAACTGAGGAAATGTTGCAATTTGGGACAAAAAGTTCTTGACGTGCGTGGCACGTCATTCCAGCGCAAGAGGTTAACCAAGCCACTTGCGCTGGCAACTAATTACGGACCATAATGAGTGACCAAACCGTATACAGTAATTCGTTGCTTTCTTTTTGAACTCGTCGGTATGATATCACTGGATAGAAATTATTGAGAAGTAATAAATTTATTATTTGTTTTACCTATTTTGTTTTAGTTAAATAAACTGATATTACAATTTTGGAATAAAAATTCTCAACGTGCGTGACTCGTCATTCCAACGCAAAAGATTAAGTGAACTAAAGCTCTAAAAATTAACCGAATTCGTGAGTCGTATTCATAAATGCACATAGAAACTGCCTGAAACGCAAACGTAAATCCAGTTACGAACAAAGGAACGTGGACTACTATTATCCGAACGGTTCAGGTATATTTTGTTCTACGAACTGTTCGGAAAAACTAAAGTCTTATTGTACAAGGCAGAAGTTATATTTGACAGCCTGAAAACAAAATCATTGTAACATACAGCTGATAAAATTCAAAAGATTATGAAACTTGGAGAACAAGTGAAGCATACAGAGTTATGCACCACCTGATTTCTTTTCCTGTCGAAATTCATTCTAAGGAGACGAAATTGATTCCGTAATTTTTCGTTTTGACGACAAAATTATGAGAGAGAAAAAAAATTTTGAAACAAAAGTTATTTCTTTTCTCTAAAACTAAAAGATTTTTCAATTTTTTATATAACTAAATAGAGTTACGAATAGAATAAAAATATTAATAATCTTTTGCGAAATTCATCCTTTCGCACAAAGTCTTTACCAGTAATAGAAATAACTATGAAATAATATAAAATATTTTTCGTTCGTTTCTTCAACATACGTGTGTTATAGTGAGATTCAAAAGTTCTTCGACCGTAGAAGTACGCGATTCACCAATATAACAAATATTTGTATATAAAAAAGGAACATGCTATTTCATGGTTATTTATACTACTGATTTCTGTAAATATTGCCGGTAGGGCACCTACCTCTGATGATCTTGACCTCCCTGAGCGGCCTTCAAATGGTTTTAGCCATCGCTCGTTAAAAAGTTAAATAAAGTTAAATATTGTATTTAGGGGGAGTGTCTTCGATGACCTCAACCTTTATGTACGTTGTCAAGAACACTCTCCATTGCCTTATCAATTTCAATGAGAAAAACGTGGAATTTGATTGGATGTTGTCGATTCTAATTTATGATAGTGTGGTTTGACTTTCGCCAGTCAGAAATTTATCTAACCTAAACCAATACAAAGAACTAGTTGTTTTCTTTGTTATTGATGAAGTAGATGCTTTTATAAATTATTAAAACTGTTTAAATTAATACGAAAGATATAAATTGAGAAACTTAGTCGAAAATTTTGTTATTCTAATAAAAATATATTGAACTGATAATTTCAGTAGTCGATAGAATCAATGTATTCGTCGGAACTGATATATGATGTTATGAAGATTCTCGACAAAAGGAACCACAGCACAATATAAATATACAATACGTACTATATACCACATGCTGACTTTTTAAATGTTTTCAAAAAAAGTGCATTCCACTTGTGAAAATTATTTTATTAATAACATATTTTAACAGGTTTCAGTCTTTCTGAAAGACTCAGGAAAGTAATCTTGATAATATACATATGTGAAGGTTAGAGCCATCGGAAGTAAATCCCCAATATTTATCAAGATTTCACATAAAAAAATAATTTTCACAGAAAATTATTAATATTTTTACATATAATATTTTATTCATTTATTAATATGTTGAAAAAATTGAAAAATATTTTATCGTAAGATGGTTCTAATTAAAAGAACTAACTTTTGTCTCAAAACTTTTTTCTATCTCTTATAGTTTACAATATAAAATCGAGAAATTTCTGAATTTTCAGAACTCAATTTCATCCGTTAAAAAAAAAAAAAATAGAGGATCTACGTGCTCTACTTGTCCCCAAAGTTTATTAATTTTATGAATTTTCAAGCTGGGAATCGTTCCTTGTACTTGCATACATAAAATATTACTAAGTATATTTAATAACAATAATGTATTTTCAATAAATGTATATATAAATAAGTGCATAGGCAAATTTCCAAAATAAAATCCAAGTGAAAAATTATTTTTTAAAACAAGACAAATTCTTTCAAACAGAAAAACAAAATTACAACCAAAGTACAGCAGTATCTGTAATAATAATTGTCTGTAACAAGTTCCAGTAAAAATAAATAAATTTTAATTGACATTTTCGCAATTAAAAGATCCTAAAAAATATTTTTTACTCAATAAATTATTTGAATCTTTATTAAGATTATCAAGTTCTTATCAATAATAAATAATACGTTTGAAAATATACTGTTGAAAAGAAAAAATTTAAACGCAAGTTTATTTAACATCATTATAATGTCGTTACATATACATTTGACGATTTCAGCCATCGGTCAAATTATATCATCGGTACACAAATTACTATTACATAATACCAAAGATTTGAATAGAGAGTTTGAATGAATGTATGAGACACGTGTACCTTTGAACGTATTTTGAAATCTTATATAATTTATAGTTGAAGGATTTACGACAAAAGAAGATGTTTCTGGGAAAATTATGTTTCAAAATATTCGATTTTAAAATTTCATTAATAAAACCCTGATAGAATACTTTCCAAAACAAAATAATAAAAGTGTAATTATTTTCAATAATTTTATTTTTCGCAGGTTTCGGCATTCTTGTAATTCAAACATTCTAAAAGACTTTTAATGTTTCTATCTTCGCTCTTAAACGGAAGGTTTGTTATCTATTGCCCGAAGAAATTCATAAATCTCATTGTATTTCTATGCTATAATGTACACAAATATACAAATAATCTGGACATATGCTAATGGAAATGCTAATTATATAAGGCAAAAAAATATTTACACAATCAACAATTTTACTGTCTTTATCTGAATACATTTCCATCTAATTTGAATATTATTTCTCCAGTAGGTTTGTATTAAAAAATTTGTAGTAAAACGCAAATATCAAGTATATACAAGTATCAAGAGATATACAACGTTGATATAATAATATAAATTGTAATGACATAAACTTATTGAATTTTATACGGATTGTTTATCTTGATGTTGAAACTAATTTGTACATGATACAAATAATTATTCAACCAAAATAAATTATCATATTTTGATCTTTAAAATTTTAAATTGCAGTAAAGTTATGAAAGAAAAATCAAGTGTGCATCAACAAATAATTGCTTTTTAATTAATTAGAATTAGTTAGAAGTAGAGCTCTGCTCGTTAAAGAACAATTTCAAAATCAATAAAATCATTCAAAGAAATTAACAAACGTGAACTTTGTATCTTAAATTCAGATATAATTCTACGTCATTAATGTGAATAATCAAGTATACAAATGCAGATCTTGTTTGACGTCTCGCACTAATCTTTCAACCAAAGATCATACAAACCTGTTTTCTTTACAATTTTCGTAAATTTCGCAAAAATTCATCAATAATATTATCACGTTTCAGTGGTAGGGTAATGTTCCATCATTAACATGCAGGTATTTAAAGGAACGTCATCCCAAACTTCGTTTCAGTAGTCGAAGAATTATCAATAGCCTTAGTACCTTCTTACAAAAACTTCTTAGTGAACTCTTCTTAGTGAAGAACATGAGAACTTAGTGTGAAAATAGCAACAATAAACAGGTAAAACTACTTGGCATTGTTTAATTATGTTTTTACATCATTGACAGACAGCAATAGTTACTGAATTTAGCATTTACTTTTATTTTCTAGTTCACATCTTATATAGTGTGTAAAAATGATCAATCTGTTTAAATGATTTTTAATTTATTTATAAAATTAAATTTAAGAACAAAATCAAAATTAGAAATAGTTAGATAAATTATTGTAGTCACCTCTATGAAGGTATATTCCTATGAATATGAATGAACATTGATAACAATTGATCAATATCTTTAATAAGATGTCAAATTGTCTGCCAATGATAAAATTTAATTGTGAATATTCCTTGCATTTTTTACTCTATTTTTCATTTATCTCTTTTGCAAAAACAACACTTTTTTCCTATTTAAATATGGATTATTGTTGTTGTTGTTGTTGTTATGCATTAAATTATACATACACAGTTAATAACGTATAAAATATAAAATCTTTTTTCAAAATACAAGAATAAAAATTTTTAAATATGAAATTCTTTCTAATTAAATATTAAACATTATATAATAATCATTGTAAATAATATTTAATTTGAATTTTTAAATCATATTACAAATAGAATATCATTCGAAGAAAACAAGATAAGAGAATTGCAATTAAATGAATTATACCTACGATCATATTCTTGACGTATCTAATCTCAAGTATTATTAACATATTATAAATATCGCGTCCTCTTTCACTCGAAAGACAATATAATATTTTACATATTTGCATCTTGACAACATTTCGTTAACACATTTGCATTTTATATAAAGGCGATTTCTTTTTAAGAAAATAAACTTAATTTGAATTTATACAAATACAAAATATCGCTGGTATGGAATATTTACAAATTTAAAGTTGAACTTTTTGTCTACAACCATATCTATTTGTATTTCCATTAATTCTATTTTTGATTCCGACGCCTAAGATATTTTTTTAAAAGTATGTTTTTATTAAATTTGACAATCTACAAGAGTAGTCACACATTTGATTCATTTGTCAATAAAATTTATTTTTCTTCTCATTAATAAAACTGTGATTAACAATGACATTAACAATATAAAAAACACAAAACAAGATGAACATTAAAAAAATTATTCCTTTTAAATTAAAACTCTACTAGTAGACTTTACTAGTAATACAATTAGAAAGATTCTATATTAAAAAGAAAAGTAAGTTTAGTAGAAAAAATAAAATTTTTTCATTTAAGATTTCGTTTTCGAGAAAATCAAGTTTAAAAATTTATCAAATACATTTGAATTTGGATAACTCTGTGAGCAATGAATAATAATCATTGAAAGATTATTCTGCTTGCGAAAATAAGTCAAAAATATAGAATGAAATTTTTTTATAAAATGCTTTTTTTGTCGAATAATTACGTGTTCCTCGTGAATCACACTGTTTCTTCAAATAGAGTCCTTCTAAATATAATATATAATATTTTATAATATTCAGCAACTTTATTTAAATCATTTTATCTCGAAATAACATTTGAACTAGTAACAAATAATTTAATTAAAAACCGGTTCAGAATTTCTTATTAGTAATTTTTTAATTTCTATTTTTACACATTTATTATTATATTTTTATACATTAGTTTTGTACGAAACATTTATTCATTTTTTCATGTTCACAAGAAATTCTGACTTCTAACAGAAAGCTATTAACTACTTTGCGCTGGCAACTGATTGCAGACCATAACGAGTGACGAAACCGTATAATTCGTCGCTTTCTTTTTGAGCTCGTCAGTATGGTATCACTGGATAGAAATTACTAAGAAGTAATAAACTTATTATTTGTTTTACCTGGGTTATACTTAAATATACTTAAATATACTTAGAACTGAGAAAATATTGCAATTTTGGGACAAAAAATTCTCGACGTGCGTGACACGTCATTCCAGCGCAAGAGGTTAAAGCTGTGTCTTCAAGTGTTTAAATCGTTAGATGTTTTGACACTGATTTACAAAATTTATTTCGATCATTATTTGCTCATTGTTTCGGAGCGCACATTTGGCACGATTGAACCTCTGATCGACCGTTTCTTCTGTTTAGGTGTAATGTCAGCATCGATCAACTGCTCGACATTTGGAATGATTAATTAGCAAATCATTCTAAATTTGTATTGGTTAGTAAACATAATATGATTAGTTATCAAACATAATAGGAAGTTCGCAAGTAGAACGAGTAGAATAAAAGGGGGACAGAGAGAGAGAGAGAGAGAGAATATATTCTCCTCAAATTTTTATCAATTACTTATTGTTAGATGTTCAAATAGATTTGACATTTTTGAAATCATTATAGTTTTGTATATTTATGGTTTGTATACTCTATTGCTCAATATAACTCGTTTTTAGAAAATTAAATAATACTTGAATATGATCATGACCGCGAGTCCGTAACATATATATTGTATACAGGTGCATTTTTAATCTATAAATGAAATTATCTCCAGAACTCTAAGCCATTACTCGAAAAAATATTTCGAGGGGAGAAATATAAAATTGATTCATTTGTAGGTATAGGCGTTCCGGAAATTTCGAAAGTAATTAAATTTTTCTAAATGGAACTATATTTTTTTATATATCTTTTTATTTTCTGTAAGAAAACAGTATTCCTACCATTGTCAAAAAACTGTTAGCTTAAGGAATATTTTAATTTTAATTTAATTTAATTATAATTTAATTATAATTTTAACTTAATTTAATTTAATTATAATTTAATTATAATTTTAACTTAATTTAATTTAATTATAATTTAATTATAAAATTTATGCGTGGAAGGTAATGCAAAAGTAATATCCTTTTGTTCACGCTGTTTCTGTCGAAGATTGTCTCAAATATTTTTTTCAAATAATCAATAGTTTGAAAGATAATTCCTGTATACATATAATATATAGAATACATTTCAAATTTCTTCCAATATCAAGTAATGTTAACTTTTATAAAGTTGAAATTATGAATCTGTAATTTTGCAAAAACAACCTTTGCGAGTGTCGTCATCTGCTGGTTGTCAGCAGGTGTAGCCTGTCGTTCGACAAACGTCGACAAATTCAGTCTCGACTCTTCCGTCGTTACGAAACGTTGTTGGTACTAAAATACGCGCGAAAATCCGTTTTAAAGATCGATTAAAAGGAAAAACTGCAAATTATTTTTTTTAGTGTTGAAAAAAGAGTATTGGATAACGAATAAAATTGTAACGAATGTTCATCAGGTTTCTCTGTTGCCTTGGATGGATAAGGATATATTTATTTGAAATTTCCTTCAGGAATAAAAAATTCGACAAAATGGGTTGCTTGGAGGATGCACGTACCTGGTTTGTTCATCCTTTCATTTGTTTGTTATTATTTTGCAAAAAGGAATGTTTCTGAAGGCGATCCAAATTTTATGGATTCTATTCAAAATCGGTTTGAAGAAAAAAAAAAGAATACAATTTCTGGAACAATTTGAATATTGAAAAACTTTCATGTGCATATTGCATTCAAAATATTTTCGAATTTCATTAGCATTTTAACAAAGTACAACTATGATTATATTAAAATTTAAAATCAATCTGAAATATATACTTTATATAATATATATATACATATATAAATTACAATTATTTACATTATTTTTAATCTTATAGGAGCTTGTAAACAATTATCACAAGATAATATTTACTACAAAGATATAAAATTTCTGTTCAGAATCGTTTTAATCCTTTGAGCATCGTAGAAATAATCTGGTGCTTAAAATAATTAATTTACTTATTAATAATTTTCATTACATGATTTCATTTCATTAAATGCCACTTATCCAGTGGAATAACCAAGAAGGAAATAATTCTAAAATAACTCGGAAAAAGAAAGACAACTTTTTTTTATTTAAGACTTCCCTTTCGAGAAAATCAAATTTGAAAATTTAGCTAATTCTTAACTGATTCGGAAATGAATAATGAATAGGAGGCTAGTCTATCTACAAAAATAAGTTAAAAGTTTCTTTGTTTCTTTTATAACAATATTGTCATTATGGAAAAAATTCAATTTCAAATCTATTAAGCCAATTTTTAATTCAATACTTTCAAAGTCTATCTTCTTGAAAACAAGGTGTTAAATAAAACTTTTATTCTATATTTTTCACTTACTTTCGCAAGTAGAATAACCTACCGATTATTAATTAAAATCAGTCAAATTCAAGAAAATACTTGAAAAACCTTCAAATTTAATTTTTTCGAGAACAATAAATTTTCTTCTTAAATGAAAAAATTTTATTGTTTTTTCTTTCGACTTAATTTTTTCCTGCAGAATCACTCTCTTTCTGATTGTGTCGCTAAATCGGAAACACCCTCTATAATTTGCCTATCAATAATATTAATTTAATAATTAGAAATTTAATAGTAATAATAGCTTTAGTAATTTGAATAAATGTGTCAGATATATGTTTAAAGATGAATTCTTGATTTATATGCTTCTCTATCAGTTAACGATTAAATTTTTAGATTTTTGTTAATTTTATTGACCGTTCAAAGAGTTAAACATTTAATAAATGTGATATCAATATTGAGATTTACTACGGTAATGGATATTTATGATTTCTGGAAAATACATAGTTGTAATTTTTAAATATATTTTCAGATTTGTTTCAAACTTTACCAATATATAGTGTATCATAATATATGATAGATATATGCAGCGAAAATAAAGAATTTTACAAATAAAAAATTAAAACTCAAACTTATAACAAACGATTAATAAATTAACAAATAATCTAATGTGTATCAAATTAATGTATTTAAGAAAAACATATCTTGCATAACAAAAAAATGTTATTGATTTGCTTGAAACTTATTTTCATTTTAAATATCCAAATAACGAACAAACTTTAATTTACTGTTGGGAAACGATAATTTTTCATCAATTCTATCAATTTATTGACTTATGAAACGAATTATCTCTTTAATAAATACTGTAAAAGAATGTTTAATTATTCTGTATAATTAGGATTCATATCTACGTGCATTTATTACATTTGAAATACATCATGTAATTTAAACAATGTGTCGTTTTGAATTTACAATTTATAAAAACTATACATAGATATTAGATAATAACAGATTTGTATAGATGATTTATAGATATAAGTTTTAACATTCACGTGCGAAGAAAATGACATTTGCAAGCTCAGTACGAGACTTTTTCTTTCTAGAGCACGGTCACTTGCTGTACTATTTTTCCTCAAGGACCTCCGTTTTATTGATATGAATCGATCGGTTCATTAAACATTCATAAAGTGCCTCTACGTATCAGTCATGTTTTGTGTAGCAGAGCTTACACGTTCATTTGAAAGTTGTACTTTCAATGTGTGTTCGTGAAATCCCCATAGATATACCTATTTATTTACAAACAAAATTTGAAATTTACGTTCATTATAATACTAATACTAATATTATAATTAGATAATAGTATTATAATATTTAGTATTATAAAACTTATAAAATATATAAAATATTATGTAAAGTAAAATATGAAATATAAAATATTATATAAAGTAAAATATAAAATATAAAATATTATATAAAGTAAAATATAAAATATAAAATATTATATAAAGTAAAATATGAAATATAAAATATTATATTTGGTATTATAATAATTATTATAAATTATAATACTAATATTATGATACTAAAATCGTTCTAATTTGAATCAATTCGTGCGACATAAAAATGCACATAAAAATTTTATATAGAAGGCAACGTTTTCTTCTATTTCCTCACTTTTAAAACATTGGCATTTAAAAAATTTTTCATAAGAAATATTTCTACGTGATGAAAGCTGAAATTCGTTAGTAATCAACGAACGAGCGAGTATACTTATACATTGATACTAAATATACTTATATGTTAATGTTAGTATACTCATATATTAATATTAATATTAAATATACTTATATGTAGATTTGTTTATTTGATGTAATAAATTTTTAATGTTCACAAAAATACTTGAAGATTATATAATAAAATTAGGTGGAGCACAAAGAGTTAAAAGATTTTGTATTCTTTAACTTTCCGACTCATACTTTTTTCTTCTTCAATTACAGATATTGGGATTGAAAGAGCAAATGCCATACAACATGAGTACGATGAACAGAGAAATTAATAAAAACGAAATTAATGAGAAATTAAATAAGATGAATTCCATTGAGGAATTTTACGCTGGTACTGGGATTCTAGTGACGGGAGCAACAGGTTTTGTAGGGAAAGCTCTTCTCGAGAAGCTGATGCGCGTGTGTTCACGCGTCGCTGCAATTTTTATACTTATTCGACCGAAGAAGAACCAAACGATAGAAGAAAGATTTAAGAAGCTCATAGAAGATCCTGTTCGTAAATAATACTCTTACTATTTTCAACATTTTCAAGCTGTCAGAAGTCAAATTGATCAACCTCACTTTTTATCAATTTCTTAATCTTATTACACAAACATCTATACAAATTCTTCCAACAAACATCTCTACAATGACAAAAACGAACTTACTTCCATAAATTCATTTATTACATAATAGTAATTAATGTAACAGTAATTAACAGTTCCCCTACATTTTGAGATAAATTTAATAAACAGTATTTATACAAGGTGTTTTGCGCAAAATAGGCTATCTAAGTATTTGGGCTATTACTGATGATAAAAGAAATCATTTACATTAGATTAAACTTGCTTAATATCACGTATTATCTGCTGTTATGATCTGATGTTAATAGGTTTTTGTCAAGTAGATGCGTAGAAGATATATTTAAAACTCAATTTCGTTTTTATATATAATTTTCAATGTTTTAATTTAAACGTATAATTTAAATATATAAATTTTCAATTCAAATATATAACCATATAATTTTTAATTGAGCCATTTAGGTATTTCTTTTATAAAAAAAAAATGTTAACATTAGAACTAAATCCATCAATATGATTTCAGATGTTCTCCTTCTTACATGCTGAAAAGATACGAATATTTTTGTAAAAATATATACTGATTTCTATTTAGACATAAACATGACCATGTAAATCTATTTACTATCATCATTAATTATCATCATTTCAGTCATAATGATTCATAGAGTATTTTGATATGGAAGCATACACATCGAAAGAATTATAAACCATAAATGGCACATAATACACAAACACAAACACATAGAGAGAATCAGTTCTTTTTAGAATCAATATAATGTACAAAGTCCAATCAAACAATCTCGATGTAAGCAATAACGACTTACGCAGACATAACAAGTTCATAATGTTTTAAAAAGATCTGAATGTCAGCTATAAAAATACGTTGCAAAAAGATGGAGGTATGCAGTTAAAAATTTTAAAGTGATCTTCGCAAGACGTGTCACGGTCTCCTGATGAAATAAGTAAAAGCACAGTTTGACACTCTCGCCCCGCCCCACCCCTTTTGATACTATGCAACTTCGGTTAGAAATATTTTTCCATATCGCACCTTCTTTCCACATATTTGAGCGTTCCCACATAAACCAAATGCAATATTATAAACAACGTATTTTCTGAAAATTGAACTTGTATCTTTCCTCTTTCAGATTTATGACAGCGTGAGAAAAAGAGATCCCTCAATTTTCGGCAAAATTCGTCCCATAAAAAGTGACGTAAGCCTGCCAGATTTAGGTCTTTCGGCAGAAGACAGGGCTACGTTGAGAGAAAATGTGAACATAGTGTTTCATGTCGCGGCCACTGTAAGATTCAACGAACCGCTGGATGTGGCTGTCAACATGAATACGAAAGGCACTGATCGTATGATCAAATTGTGCAAAGAACTGAAGCATGTAATTAGCATCATCCACGTTAGCACAGCTTACAGTAATACATATTTATCAGAAATCGACGAAAAGGTTTACACGTAAGAACAAACTATATGCAAACGTCTTGAAGTTTCCATTGAAACTGTGCATAAAAATCCTTAGCTTGTAAGTAATGATTAAAATGTGACAAATATATTCACTTGTTTAATTAATGATTTTGTAGCACGAACTTAGAACCTTCTGCAGTGATCGATATGTGCGAGAAACAAGACAGAAACTCGATCAAACAACTGGAAGAAAGAATTTTGAAAGTGCATCCAAACACGTACACATTCACTAAAAATCTAGCGGAGCAGATTGTGGCCAGCAATAGTAACGGTTTACCAGTTGCGATAGTACGACCAAGTATAATTGGTGCCTCGCTGGAAGAACCGTGTCCTGGCTGGGTGGACAATATATATGGACTGACGAGTATTTTTTATACATAACTATTACATTTTATCCATTATTATTTTTTTTTATTTTTTAAATATAAATTAATATATTTTACAGTAACAATTATTCAACCCTTTTTATATTTCGCTTACCATATCAAGCAATTATACTCAATGAATTATGCAAATCAATCATACACGATCTTAAGAAAAAAGTTTCCTAACTTTTTAAAAAAAAAAGAATTATTTATCGGTATTTAAAAATTAAAATAAAACTGTATACGTTCCGTCCTTGTGAACTTTCCGTACTACAAAACTATATATTTTCTGCGAAACGAAGACCTTTGAAAATATCAGACAAATGCTGGTGGATTCACCATCAATAAAAAGAAAAAAACACACTACTTCCACAAAATGAAAGGATTAAATTGTAATCGAAAAATTGGGCTCCTATAACTTTGTGATAAAATGCATTCTACTTGAACTTGTTGTAAATCTCTATTTTCAGAATACATCTTTCAGATTTCTACATCATGTAACCGTTACATTGTAATGAATAGGAAAGTGAATATATTTTTTCTCTCTGAAATTTTTACAAATTTCTCTACGGACATTAACAAGTTTAACTTTTTCAAGATTAAATCCACTGTACACACATTAACTTTTTAGAAGTTATTGTAAAAGAGAAACTTCAAACTTCAAACGTATGGTGGATTTATTCTTGAAAAAAAGATCGTTAATGTTTGAATTTCTAAAAATTTTAAAAAGAAAAGATATGTTCACTGCCCCACTCATTACATGATTCAGAAATCTGAAAGATGGATTGGAAAGCAAAAGCTTCACTCTTTGCAAATTTAAGCAGGATGCTGTACAACTTTAATTTTATGAGAGTCTATGTATTACGTAGGAACATACGACCGTTTGTGTTTAAGTCGTTAAAATAAAATTTATTTTATACTACGTCTTAAACTGTTTATCTTTTTCTTAATAACATGAGGCGTACACGCCTGAACGGAAAGTCACAAAAAATTGATAAGGAATGTATAACTTAGTAAATATATATAAAACTATCCTGACACAAATAATATGAAAATTCGTTCAATAATCGTGATCCCATGAAGATTAGAATCACTAATTTTTCGTAATTGTCAATGAGGAAATCTTGATAATTACTACTATTACTCTTAATTGATAATTACTACTTAACTCTGCTAATGCAAGAAGATTAAGTAAACAATCACGATTATTCTTCTTACATCTCTTTATCATTAAAATATTTCCGATAATCGAGAATCATGAATAATTTCTAAGTTAATTATATTAATTACAGGCATCTTTCTACAAATTGGCAAAGGTACTGCAAAAGCGATAGTAGGTAAGAAAGACGCAAAATTGGACGTAGTGCCTGTTGATTTCGTAGTCGACATAATAATATGTGCAGCGTGGCATATAACACTGCAGCATGATAATAAAGTTAAAGTATATAACTGCACAAGTAACGCATATCCCTTCAGGTAATATTTATTACGAAATTTTTTTCAACTAATTCAATTATTCAAGATTCAATTATCACAAAGCTTTAATTTATTTCTATATCATTGCAATTAAAATACAAGAGACTATATACAAAACAAAAATTTTGACATCATGTACTAAAGTTATATTTTCTCTGAGTATAAGGATTTATAGGATTCGTTTCATCAAAAATGTATTAATCGTAGAAGTATATCGCACACTTTTTCTTAAATATAATCCGCAAAAGTCTCAGTTGTTGCACTTACATTAGATATTTAGTACTCACATTCACTTTTGTGCTTGCATTAGGGAAATAGACACTATAATTACGTGATAATTCCGGAGGTACTCTAATAATAGTATTCTCTATTTTAAATATAATTTAATTAACTTTCGAAATGTTTCATTTTTCAAGATGGGGTCAAATGAAAGATATGATCGTACAATGTAGCATTGAAACGCCACTGAACAATGTGTTATGGTATCCGTGTTGTAAACTAGTAGCTAATAAATTTGTTTATAACGTTTTGAATATGCTTCTACACATTTTGCCAGCGTTTGTCATAGATATCTTTTTAAAACTACTAGGTAGTAAACCAATGTAAGTATTCTATTATTTATTGGACAAGAACTAGACGCATATTTATAATAATCTCTATTTATTCATAATAATAATATTAAAAAATGGCATTTCAGGATGATGAAAATTATCAAATATTTTAATCGGCTAGTTGCAGCGACAGCGTATTTCAGTACGCACGAGTGGACATTCCACAGAAACAATATTACGGACATGATAAAGAAAGTGAAGACACTGAAAGATAACGACATTGTGAAATTAGATTTAAGAGATATGGATTGGAAAAAATATGCTGCAAATTACATGATGGGAATTAAGAAATTTATTTTGAAAGAAGACTGTAAATCTATGAAAGTGGTGCGACAACGATTATCGCTGTACGTATAGAAATATCTTCGTATATAAAAAAAAAAAGAAAATATATATATATATGTATAATTAGTATACAAAGTATCACATTTAAATCAAACATCTAAATTATTCTTACTATTATTAAAAGTAAGAAAAAATAAACTGATAAATGTGTTCATTTTGTAACGGTAAAAATATCTGAAAAATTGCTGAAAAACTAGTAATATCAAAGTGTGTTCTCCTTGATGCAGGTCATAAAGTTATTTAGCCTATTTAAATTGAGAGATTATCATATTAAAGAACAATTTCTTGTTTTTTTCATCTTTAATACATATTACTTCCTATTTAACAATGAGTACAAAATGTACAGGGTGCCCATAAAGTCCGTGTGTAATTTAAAATTGTAACTTTGTAAATATATGTGAGAAAGAATTTGTAAAAAAAAGAAACATTTATATTTTCTATAGTTCTTGTTAATCATTACTAATGTTTTCAAGCTGATTTTCGATAATACCAGCAATCACATCAGTTATCCTAACTTGTAAGTCTACTAGAGATCAAAATTTGGTTGAATAAACATTAGTTTTAACATGTTCCCATAAAAAGAAATCCAATAGAGTCAAATCTGGCAAACGTAGAGACCAAGAAAATAGCCCACCTCTTCCAGTCCATCTGTTAGATCATATAAAAACTGTCTAACATGCAAAAGCAAAGTGACAAGAAGCATCATCTTCTTGTTGAAACACTGTATCAGCCCTCTATCCAAGGATCTATCGGTCCTAATTGTTCAAGTTGAGGAATAAAGTAACTTTGCAGCATTTCTAAATACCTATCACCATTAACAACATGCCCTTTAAAAAAGAATGGTCCCTCTATGACTCGATTTTTTCCCAAACATAACCCAAAGTACATCACACATTCACTTTAGAAGAATCTCTTTGATGTTCAACAGACTTGTGTGGATTTTCAGTTCTCCAAATTATGCCTGTTACATTAAATTACTGAAAAATGCATCATCTAAGATGCTAAGATTTCCAAATTGGTGACAAAAAGTTAGTCATCCACGATAATCCTTTTCTAACAACAGTTGATGCACTTGAATTTTATACGCTTTCATATGAAATCTTGTCCCACAAAATCTGCACACTTTCTTCACTGACATATGATGTACCAGATTGTGACTTATCATTAACAGAACCTGTTTCTTTAAATTTTTTTATCTAATTAGATATGGAATTCCTGTGTAGTGCTTCTTTCTTGTACTGGATTCTAAACTTTCTTTGGATAACAGCAGATTTTAGTTTAGCCAACCAAAGAACACAATTTACTTTCTCATTTGGTAAAGCCATAGTCATTCCATAAAGACAAAAAAAAAACTAGATACATTAAACTTTCTAATTCTCTTTTATAGATTCTTTCTATTACATATACTTACAATTTCACAGACTTTATGGACATCCTGTGTACATATGGTAAATCATGTAAATATAAAGGCCAATATCACTTTTCAAGAGAAAGATTGAGATGTAACTCATAAAAATTAAGATCAAGCTTAATTTTGCATTAATTTTTTTTATCATGCTATAAATTTCCACCGAACCAAGAATGAAAAATCACATTATGATTGTGACATATTAAATAACACATTTTCCCATCATCCTAAACAAATAATTTTGTCATTATTAAACTATTACAGAACTTTACGACGAATTTTTTATTTTCTCAACTGTTAAATTTTTAAACAATTAAATTTTTATGTCATGATCACTTAAAAATTCTCTGTATAATGTTTGAATTATACTGTTTTATAAGTGGAAAACATTATACTCCAACAGATTTCAATAGAAACAAAGGAAATATTAACAATTTAAATATTGATCATTTTCCTACAAAACTAATATGAATATTAATTAATTATAGTCATGAAAAAAAAAAATTTTATTAGTAAAGATCACTTTAAGATGATGTTATAGGTTACTGAATTAAGAGGATGCTATAGGTTATTGAATAAATAAGTGGTTATTGAATAAATGAGGTTATTGTCCAAAATTAAAAAACCAGGTGTTCCATTATAAAAAAAACAGATGTTAATATGTAAAAGATTAAGAATGATCTTGAAATGACATTGACAGTAACCTTGAAACAAATCTTAAATCTTTTAAATTTTTATTGTTCACATTAAATACACATTCTAAAATCATACATACACCTGACACATTTCTTCTTTACTTTCAATAGTAAGTAGGAAATAATTTATATGTTCAACTTAAGTGGGACTCTAGGGATAAATATTCCCATAATGTATTCAACTAATATTTTCATTTGTTTCAGGTTGTACTGGATACATCAGATAACTATGGTATCAAGTACAATGGTTATTTTGGCAATAGTATTGCGTATTACATACTGGCTACTTATTTGTTTTTAATTTAAGTAAAAAACTTGAGTATTTCTGTAAATATTAAAAATATTTAAAAAATGTTTCAGATGAAGATTTGAATAATGCATAGATTTTATGAAATTAAAATTAAAATATCTCTTCTAAACTAATAATTTTTCGATATAAGTAGAAATACATTTTTATAGAAAATAAAAAGGTGTATAAAAAAATATAATTTCATTTAAAAAAATTAAGTTGACCTTGAAACCTACGAAACATCTGCACCTACAAACTGATTTCATCAAATTACTTCTTTCTTGAAACATAGCAAGATTTGTCTGAAACATTTTTTTGAATAATGAATAGTTTAAAAAATATTTTCGTTTATAGATTAAAATTAAATACTCTGTATATTATATATAATATATCGTAATTATATTTATATAATTATATATATAATATACAGGCTACTCAGTTTTAATCAATATAATATATGATGGTACACAAGTATATTTTTCTACATTTACAAATATATACTCTTATACAACGAAAATACATAAATCAAAGATACATACATAATATACATCGCAATTTTATGTAAAGTAATGTTATGAACTATCATATTATTATTAAATCTTATCAAAAGTACATATTATTAATCTTTGATAATAATCTAATGGTTCATAGTATTATTTATTTTCTCCAGAATAATAATTAATTTATTCTGCAAAAGTATTCCCAAGTAAATATTTGTGCACCATTTTTAAATATATATACATGTATAGTCAAAGATCTTCCAATTTAATTAGGACACATACATTCATGTGTGCTAAAATGCTCAATTACATACTAATTTGTACATTAACTCTATTATGATTATGATATGCTTGTATATAATGCGAAACAATAAAATAGTTATAATTATGTAGTGGAAAATAATAATCTTTATAAGTAGTATTTTGTATATTAAATCTATTCACAAAATATAAATATTTTTCCGTATAGTGATAAAAATGATCTAATTTTGAATTTCACTAATTTCTCCCATTCCCTACCAAACGATTTCAACAATAACAAAAATCCCAATTTATTGAACAATAAACAACGATAGAAAATAAATAATTTTAAAATAAGTCCGTTTCAAATTAAAACTTCTTCAAAAAATCTTTATTCTAATAATTTTTATAAACTTTATAAACTTAATAATTTTTAAACTAATGAAAAAGATACATTATATGTTAAATGTTAGATCTATACTTTATTTTGTTTATGGTTAATACCAATATCAGTAAATTTTTACCGATTGAAATTAGCCGGAGATGTAAACAGTGTTATGTGAATTCATATAGTAATTTTAGCAATGTTAATCGCATGTAGAATCTTTATCAATATAATGAGTACATGGAAATTATTACAGCGTCGGTGTTACGACTTACTTTCATATAAATATTCGCTACTGGTGATATTAACAGCCTTTACTTGCATATTTATCGGTATTGTTCATTTTGGTGAGGTTAGTATTATTATTTACTCCATTATTTTTGTATAAAATTTACTTTATTGATTATTAAAATTATATTATTTTATTACTAAAATTCTATTGCCCATTTCAAATTTCAGTGCAACTTTTGAATTGTTAAATTTTAAATTTTCTAAATTTGAAATTCAAATTTTGAAACTCTAATTAAACACTAACGTTACAGATGTGGATAACTTGGAGTAAAGAAAAGTATGAAGCAGTGTTCCATTCTTTCAATGATAATATATTAGGTATTTCTTTCCAAAAAAAACTGTGCCAACATGTTCCAATAGATGTTGTATATACATGGGTCAATGGTTCAGATCCAGTCTTCATAAAAAATCTTAAAGAGCATGTTTCTGTTATGGATGTTAACACAGCTACTTCCAGATTTAGTGACAAAGATGAATTAAGGTATTCATTACGTTCGTTGGAAATGTATGCACCTTGGGTGAGACATGTATATATTGTTACAAATGGTCAAATACCAAGTTGGTTAGATATGGATAATCCTAAAGTTACACTTATTACTCATGAAGATATATTTTTAAATAAAAGTGATCTTCCAACATTTTCTAGTCCAGCTATTGAAAGTCATATTCATAGGTAACATCAAACTCAATAATATATATAACAATTAATAGTTATTTATAATCCATCAATTTTTTTGCAGAATTCCTGGTATTTCAGATAAATTTTTATATTTTAATGATGATGTAATGTTAGGAGCAGAAGTATGGCCAGAAGATTTTATTACACAAGCAAGTGGTCAAAAAGTATATCTTGCATGGTGGGTTCCTGATTGTTCAGATGTTTGCCCTTGGGCCTGGGTGGGTGATGGGTCATGTGATCCTGCTTGTAATACAACATTATGTGAATTTGATGGTAGCACTCATTGTTTATATTTGTTTTCAAATAACAACTAATAAAAAATTTAATAAGCTGATGATTATATATATAATACCTACACTTAAACTTGTATCTTTATTTTGTATTGCAGGAGGAGATTGCGATAGCACACCAGTTCCTACTGATAGTGAAGCTCTCGAGGAAGAAGGAGACTATCCACACAAACTCCTACAAAATCCTTTAGAAGATACTAACTATGGATTAAAATTTTTAAATATATTGAGGAACAAAAGTATAAGTACTATATGGAACGATACAGAATCATTTATTCAACAAACGTCACCAAGTGTGATCACAAACTCAAAGCTACATGTAAATAAATCTCACAATTTCAAAAATAATTACATGAGTTCCATTGAAAGATATTTTAATAAACAACCGAATGAAAATAATCGAACTATATCTCCTCAGAAATCGATGCTATCAAAAGTGATGAGTAAGATAAGATATCAAACGTTGAACATTACTGAAAGACGTCTACAACTGAAACGTTATTTAAACGATGATGTTATGAATTTATCTCAAGTTAGTAGTACTATAAATGTTAATCATAAATCAACCCATTCTGATCAATGGAAACTTAGAACAAGACAACTTGATACATACGCTGAATCTTTATTATATGTGAACAGAATATTTAATATGGCATATGGTTTCGAACGTAGGAGAGTACCTGCTCATATGCCTCATTTAATAGATAAATGGATCGTTGCTGATATGCAACAAAAATTTGAACATGAATTCAGAAAAACATCTAGCCATAAAGTTAGAAACTCTGAGGATATGCAATATGCTTTCTCTTATTTTTACTTTCTAATGAGTGAAAAACGGAAAATACCCATTGAAAAAATATTTGA
Organism: Tetragonisca angustula; assembly: GCA_036937485.2. Lineage (NCBI taxonomy): Eukaryota > Metazoa > Arthropoda > Insecta > Hymenoptera > Apidae > Tetragonisca > Tetragonisca angustula. The sequence continues at coordinate 964,575 of JAWNGG020000041.1, forward strand.
TACATTTGACACGGATAAATCAGGGTAGTTATACTAGTATAAAATAATAATAGAAAGAGAAAGTCAATAACAGAAGTATTAATTGAAATAGTAATTCTGTGTGGTTTCGTGGTTTGTTATTTTCAGCACTTGGTCAGACAGAGAAATTAGGACTCTTCTATCTAGACTTTATCCACTTCCTCTTGATTATAATCTAGTCGTTGAATTTGAGAATGCAATAACGAATTGTTCAAATCATATAAAAGTTAATCAAATATTAAATCCACCATCTGGAGAAAGATATTTGGATTCATCTCTTGTAAGTATTTTCTCGTTGATATTAGTGAATAATTGATTGTCAATTATAATATTTTAATTGATATTTAGTTGTAATAAGTAAATATTTTATTTATATTAATAATTTATTTTTTTACAGCCAACAGTAACTAAAGAATTAGTAGCAAAATGCGAATCTATTTCACGAAAAGTTGAAGGCAAATTCGGTGAAGAAAAACACTATCCACACGAAATAATTAAAGCTGGAAAAAATGAAATATTCGAAATGTTAACGAGCAACGTGTCTCTAACAGTACAACTTTTAGACGAGATACGCAGAGATCCAAAGTAAGTCTCACACATTATTAAGAATTAAAAATAGATAAAATAGGATAATTTTATTAAATTTTAGAAAATTTATTTGTTTAAATGATGATATGGATCCTCTTCGACATTCGGAAAACGAAATAGTTCGGGCATTATTAAATGATTTTTATCGCTCGCTCTATCCATTGCGCAGTACTTTTGAATTGCCTATGCAATATCGAAATCTTTTCACTGATCGACATAAACTCCTTGAGTGGAGAACTAATCGAACAAGAACCAGAAATTTGTTGTTATGTCTTATTTTTTTATTACTTGTTACAACTTTTTATCATTTATTTTATCATCAAGTACGACGATTATTTAGAATACGTACGCTACCCACTTTACTTGTGTAAATTTGAGATACGAATAACAAAAATAGAATGATATATATTGAAACAGGGCAATCTTTTTTAAATGTTTTATGAAAGATAAAACACATGTATATTTGTAAAGATACTTCTCTTACAAATTTATACTATTTTAGCAGGCAATGCGTATATTTTGTTGCATATTTTACATCTGCAAGTCCATCCACAATTTAGAATTAATATTTAGAAACAAAATATGAATCTCTATATTCATTTAAAAAATTTTTTTAAAAAGTAATATTCGCTACTAAAATGAATATACTTTATAAAATATAATAAGATATGAACAGACATTTAGTATCGTGTTAAAATTAAGTAAAACGTTCCTGTGATATCAAAGAAGAACTAATTATTTTTGTTTCTCTCTCTCTCTCTCTCTCTCTCTCTCTCTCTCTTAATAAGATGCAAAGATAGATCTGATAAATTTTTCTCTAAAGTAAGTGTATAATAACGTAATGATATTATTACATTAATATTTGAAAAATTATACATATAAGATTTTAAAAATGTATAACAATTTTGAGGTGTTATTAATTTATAATATTTTAATATATATTTCTAATACATAATACATTTTTCTACTAGAAAATCATCCAGTTGACAATTGTTCAGACGTAAAATGTACTTACTATTGAAATATTAAGCATATTATCATTATAATGAATAAAAGATATCATTGAATATCTTTTTAATTTCTAATTTTATATTTATTTTATATTTTGAAACTATGTATATAAATATTTATATACATAAACATGAATATTTATCTAAAAAAAAGTATTTAATGGTATTTTATAAATTATGAAACATATTAATGTTTATTTAAATACTGAAATTTAAAAACTCTAAATAAACAGTCGCATATTTTAATATAATATGTGTAACCTATATAATGTGAATGCATGTGTGTGTAAAATTATATAAATGATTTTTATACTATCAGTGTTTAATTTTACAATTGTACAGAGTAAAATTATATTTTGTAAAATAATGTGAAACAAGTGTGAATAAATATTGCTATAATTTATTGATTATGTAATTTTCTGTTTGTTTATTTTACTATTTGTAACTATTTTTCTTACTTCTATTCTATTTGTACTTGTAACTATTTTTCTTACATTTAATATTAATCGATAAAAAATGAACACATAAAATTTTAAAATTAAGACACAAAAAAAAAAGACGTCTAAAACTTTTTAAGTACCGCTATTTTTTAATTTTTGTAATTATTCGTATTTGTCTACTGTTGTATGTTTAATAAATTTTTATAAATTAAATATTGTATTACGTATGTATGAAGTTTATATGGCATTTTGTCAAGACCCTGATATCTCTTGTCTATCTAAAGGAGGACAATTCATATGCCGAAGATTTCGCGGGCCAACCATACCTTCCTGTACTCTTGCGCATTCACTCAACCATATTGCGACACTAGCTACCTCTTCAGCTGATAGACGAGATCCAATACCTATTATCGAATTATAATAGATATTTTATCAAAACTTGTAATATTGTAACGATCACATAAAGAATTATTTAATAAAAAAAAAAAATCGAAACAAAAATTCCAAATAATTTTACAAAAAGTTTCAAGTTTATAAATAATCACAAACATAACATAAATACGCTCCAATTTTACATCTCGATTTATAATATAATTAAAACTTCTCTACTGTCTTACCAGGAACATTCGGATAATATTTGAGTAATTTTGAATCTATAGTCTTCCTTTTCCTGCTTCTTTCAACTCTATCTTTCGTACTTTGCATGTTCTGTTTCTCACTAAAACTTTCTTCTGAGGTACTACTACTTCTACTTTTTGCAGATATATTTTCGCCTTTTAAATTTTGTTCGTCGATAGATCTCGACTTTTTGTTTGATTCGACATCGATAGTGGAAATCTCGTTAGATTTCATTTTCGAAGTTTCTTTGTTAGAAAAATTTTGCTCTCCTTCGTCTTTAATCATTTTTTTTTGACCACCGTAACTTTCGCTTGATTGCGTCGTATCAGCTGATTCGAAAAATATTTTTCTAACTCATGTGAAAAAATGTGCAGAACGAATAATCGGTAAAAAAATAATTTACCTTTCGAAGAATTTGTATCCTTTCTTGATACTAATTCTAAATCTAAATTAATGTCAGCTTCCGTGTCTTGACTCGTATCTTGACTCGTAACTGAACGATCTATAAAAAATTGTTCTGGATTTAATTCCTGATGTCCCGAATATTCAGAATCGTACATAATAAATTCTGTCGGATCCTCATCGCTAGGATTTCTTTCACTTCCGTCACAACAAAGTCCAGCTAGATATCTGAAAAAATATATTAAATAATGTTCAATAAAACAATCCTAAACATTATAGAACTTTCTGCATTATTTTGATACTAAATATACTATAGATATTAAGATCTAAATACGTGTAGGTATAAACAAGTATGTAATTTATATGGGAATTTCTATATATTCTTATGAAAATCACATCCTTATTTATATTTATCATCTTCTTTAACATCTTACATATGTACATTCTATTCTCTTTAAATCAGGTTTTTTTAATATTATCAGGATTGATAATATCAATCAGGTTATCTATTATTATTAAGTTATCAATCAGGTTATCTATTATTATCTAGTATTAAATCAGATTTTTTTTGTTACATTTGAATATGCTATATGTTATACCCATATATCTCCAGGAAAAATGTGACTGGTACCATAGCAGATCCACCTTCAGGTTCATGAGTGAACAACTCACAAATCATAATCATTGTTTCACAAAGGCTGGAACCTAAAAGTCCAACAGCAATGGCTAGGAATTTTTTCACTTGGCATTTTCGTCGAAATTTTCCGATCATCAAAATTAAATTTAGATCCCGACGATCCAGGCACAAACAATCCCATCGCCTTAGAATCGTTTCCACAGATAAAGATTTATTATAATCTATTTGGAAAAAGATTATCTTTCAGTTTCAGCAAAAGGAAGATGCAGTAGAGCCTCTTATTTAAACGTCTATTTTTCGAATATCCAAACATTAGAATAGAATATCTGTTAGTAATTAGTAAATTACCTGTTACAGATAATTTACCTCTTTAAGTGTTTAGTTCGTTTTAGAGTATCGTGTAGATAATTTGATAATCAATAATAAAATAACTGATTTATTTATTAGAGGTTTAAAGTGAATAACATATTACAATATATTGAATAAATATATCAAAAGATATATACTCAAAGACGAATGTAATCTTAATTTGTTATATATATTCATCCCTCGTTCAATGTCAAAAATAATTCAATATTAACTTTTAGGCTTTTAGTAATTTTAAACACTACAACTCTCAAACAGATATTTTATTTCGATGATACAACTATTCTTCAAATATTCGAAATATAGAAGTTTGTACAAGAACGCTCTACCGTATTTACCTTTTTACATCCTTTGATAGAAGAATATATACATACTAAATATCAGTAATTATATATTAATAATTAATACAAATATAGGACACGGATTAAAACGAATTTAGATACTAAACATAAAACTAACTATTAATAAAAAAAAATTCATATAACTCTTAATATAATTATTACTATTTATTTAATACCTCCGAATTGTCGAAGTAAAATTCTTAAGAAACCGAGAGTCAAACCAGAAGCGGTGTTCGGTGGTGGATACTCCAATCTTAACTTCGTCGGTGGTTCTTCTCCATCGGCTAACGCTTGAAAATACGAAGTGGACCATCGAAGTAAATCGTACGGTTGCGTTCGAATAGCCGCCTTACAAAATTCCTTTAAAATTAACGGCAAACTCGGTGGCACGATAACTTCACGATCTGAAACTGATTGTTTTGCAACGGCCATATTTCTCAATTTTTCAAGCTTCAATAAATTACGCGTATGTTAAGAACGAAACTTTCGAAAAAGAAAATAGTGGAATACTTTAAGAGAGTATACTAGAATGGTATGAAGTGAAACTACGATTAACTTGAATATCGCAGTCAAGTATATCGTTTGTTGCCATTTCGCGGAGTTTCGTCGTCTAGGAAACAACATCAATGAAAAGTGATCAATTTCTGGTATTATTAAGAATAGTGTTCCTTATCCTCAATTGTATTCAATCACAGGCGAGATATATGTATACATATATAAATAGACCTAACATGCAATGCATTTTTCTGTCGCATGTCCTAGGATCGCATTACCATTTTCATGTCACATCCTACTGTACCGATTGTAGGCACTCGTTTACCTCGTCTGTGGTTTTACACAGTAGCGTTACTAGTGATAGGAATTAAAATCGAAATCTATGGAATATCTGTAATTATCTATTTTATTGAACATGATGACGCTTCGTCAATAAAAAAATATAATGATTTGGAACAACAGTTGATGGAAATTCGCAGTTTATTATGTATTTAATTATTTATACCTATTTAAAAGTAATTAAATATAAAAATTAATTGAAATATAATATTTTTATTATAATATCAATATTAAAAAGCATTTTTAATATTTAAACAAAAGTTTATGAAAAATATCTCAAATAATATTTTAATTACGCTGCGGTAGAAACTAAAAGGGTCATTTTTTAATTAATAAATGATGGAATTTATGTCATTTATTATATTCAATACATTCTTTGGCATATTTATTATATGATCAATTTTAATCGTTTAACTCGGTGTAGTTTTCCGAGTCATCGTGCTTCAGACATAGAGTGCGTTAAAAATCTAGTGATTTCTTTTCATGTCGGTATTTCAAAACATATGACATAAAGACCTATAAGATGCCAAATCTATTTTATATTTTATCTATGTTCATAAGATACAAGGTCTATCTATGTATGTATATACTGTGACTGTACTTATGTGTTAAGAAAATCCGATCGGCAAAGAAGTTCAATAATAAAATTAAATAATAGACTAATACCACAGACCAAGGGCATATGAATATATGTACCTTATCTGTACTAATTTGATCTCAATACATGCGTATAAATAAAATGTAAAAATAATTAATAATAATTAACTTTCGCTTGGCAAATGTTGAGTCCATTCGGACACATTTGCATAAACATCAATAGTCGTATATTTTGTTGATTAATAAATAGAATAATACTATATAATAATAATATTAATAATACTAATAATAGAAAAAAAATCGTTAATAAAAGATATTCGATCAGAAAATCCATCTTCAATAACATAAATTATCGTATCTTTACTCAATAGTTATCATTGTCTCAATTAGGAAACAAACTACAATTTTTTATTTAAGAATTTTTATAAAATTATTAACTACGAATGTATTAATTATTATTTTTTTAAAGATAATATAAAAGATAGTATTTCGAATACTTTGAAACAATATTTTTTATCCAGTAATAAAGTTAATCGCAAGAATAATTCCTTGAAAATAAATTCAAATATTCCCTCAAATAACGTGACTTATTGTTAGTAGATGGATACTTACAGATGGCGTCATTTTCATGATTTTGGAGGGACAATGCAATTCAATATGGCGGCGATTGATGTTATGCGTTCGTGTACGTCACAGTAAAGACCGGCTCTAACAATATAAATAATCGTAATTAAATCAGGCACGTATTTGCATATTTGTTAAATTAATCGAAATCAACTTATATATACAAAAAGGTACGTTTGAGGAAAAATCCAAAATGTCAAAGCCAGATGAAAACGCAGATACAGGGGACACGGGAGACAATTCGAATGGATCTTCGGCCGAGACCACGTCGTCTCGAGGTGGTGATTTTGAAACAAAACTCGAAACCGATCGTAGTAAACGATTCGATTATTTACTAAAACAGACTGAAATATTTTCACACTTTATGACAAATAACCAGAAAGATAAAGCTGGAAGTCCCTTAAAAATTAAAGCTGGTAGGCCTAGGAAGCAGCCTATAGAAAATCAAGTAAAAACCGATTCTGGTGACCACAGGCATCGTAAGACAGAACAAGAAGAAGATGAGGAATTGTTGGCTGAAAGTAATGCCAGTGTCGCACCAACCACTCGTTTCGAATCTTCTCCACATTACATCAAGTCTGGTGAGTTACGAGATTATCAAATACGAGGTTTAAATTGGATGATATCGTTATATGAGCATGGTATTAACGGTATCCTGGCTGATGAGATGGGTCTTGGTAAGACACTGCAGACTATTTCATTGCTGGGATATATGAAACACTTCAGAAACATTCCTGGTCCACATATAGTCATTGTTCCCAAGTCTACATTGGCTAATTGGATGAACGAGTTCAAAAAATGGTGTCCAACGTTGAGGGCAGTTTGCCTTATAGGAGATGCAGAGACTAGAAACACTTTCATCAGAGAGGTTATGATGCCTGGCGAATGGGATGTCTGCGTAACATCTTACGAGATGGTTATAAAAGAAAAATCTGTGTTTAAAAAATTTAATTGGCGCTACATGGTAATTGACGAAGCTCATAGAATAAAGAACGAAAAGTCTAAGCTATCCGAGATTTTGAGAGAGTTTAAAACGGCTAATCGTCTCTTGTTGACAGGAACGCCATTACAGAATAATCTTCATGAACTGTGGTCCTTGCTCAACTTTTTATTACCAGATGTATTTAATAGTTCAGATGATTTTGACTCTTGGTTTAATACTAATAGTTTCCTAGGTGATAATTCATTAGTTGAAAGATTACATGCTGTCCTTAGACCATTCCTTTTGCGGCGTTTGAAATCCGAAGTAGAAAAAGGACTAAAGCCTAAGAAAGAAATCAAAGTATACATTGGACTCAGTAAAATGCAAAGAGAATGGTATACGAAGGTACTTATGAAAGATATAGATATAGTTAATGGTGCTGGCAAAATTGAAAAAATGAGATTGCAAAATATTTTGATGCAATTGCGCAAATGTTGTAATCATCCGTATCTGTTTGATGGCGCAGAACCTGGACCACCTTACACAACTGATGAACATCTTGTTTATAATTGTGGCAAAATGGTAATCTTAGACAAATTATTACCAAAATTACAGCAACAGGAATCACGTGTCCTTATATTTAGTCAAATGACCAGGATGTTGGATATTTTAGAAGATTACTGCCATTGGAGAGGTTTTCAATATTGTCGTTTAGATGGAAACACCGCGCACGAGGATAGACAGCGTCAGATCAATGAATACAATGCACCGGGAAGCGAAAAATTTATTTTCATGTTGTCAACTCGTGCTGGTGGTTTAGGTATTAATTTAGCGACGGCAGACGTAGTCATTATTTATGATTCTGACTGGAATCCGCAAATGGATTTGCAGGCGATGGACCGAGCCCATCGTATAGGTCAACAAAAACAAGTCCGTGTATTCAGATTTATCACGGAAAACACCGTAGAGGAAAAGATCGTAGAACGTGCTGAAGTTAAATTGCGCTTAGATAAATTAGTTATTCAACAGGGGCGATTAGTGGATGCAAAACAAACAGCATTAAACAAAGACGAAATGTTGAATATGATCAGGCATGGTGCAAATGAGGTATTTGCATCGAAAGATAGCGCCATTACGGACGAGGACATAGATACTATTCTTCAGAAAGGTGAAGCCAAAACTGAAGAGATGAAACAAAAATTAGAAAGTTTAGGTGAATCTTCTCTCCGGAATTTTACCGTAGACGCACCCACAGATTCCGTTTATCAATTCGAAGGTGAGGATTACCGCGAAAAGCAGAAAATTCTTGGAATAGGAAACTGGATAGAGCCACCAAAACGTGAGCGCAAAGCCAATTATGCTGTCGATGCTTACTTCAGAGAAGCTCTCAGAGTATCAGAGCCAAAAGCTCCAAAAGCACCTAGACCTCCTAAACAACCGATAGTTCAAGACTTTCAGTTCTTCCCGCCACGATTATTCGAATTACTTGACCAAGAGATATACTATTTCCGACAAACAGTAGGTTACAAAGTTCCAAAAAATCCAGAACTTGGATCAGACGCCGCTAGAATTCAAAAGGAAGAACAACGTAAAATAGATGAAGCTCAACCATTGACCGATGAAGAGGTTGCAGAAAAAGAGAAACTGCTTACTCAAGGATTCACGAATTGGACAAAAAGAGATTTTAATCAATTCATAAAAGCTAATGAAAAATATGGCCGAGATGATATTGAAAATATAGCCAAGGAAGTTGAGGGAAAAACTCCTGAAGAAGTGATGGAGTACTCGGCTGTTTTCTGGGAGCGATGCCATGAATTACAAGACATAGACAGGGTAATGGCTCAAATCGAACGAGGAGAAGCAAAGATACAGAGGCGTGCAGGAATTAAAAAAGCCTTGGATGCGAAAATGGCGAGGTATCGTGCTCCTTTCCATCAGTTGAGGATAGCATACGGAACGAACAAGGGCAAAAATTACACGGAAGAGGAAGACCGATTCCTTGTGTGTATGTTGCATAAACTTGGCTTTGACAAGGAAAATGTATACGAGGAGCTTCGTGCTACCGTCAGATCGGCGCCACAATTTCGTTTTGACTGGTTCGTGAAGTCTCGTACAGCTTTGGAACTTCAACGACGATGCAATACGTTGATCACGCTGATTGAACGTGAAAATCAAGAGTTGGAGGAACGAGAGAGGCAAGAGAGAAGGAAGAAGGGCGGCAGTATTGGGGCAAAACCCGCATCCAAACGAAAGCAAGAGAATCTACCAGCACCGCAAGACAAACCACGAAAAAAGAAGAAATAAGAAACCTAAACGGAGATACGTTTTCAATTGTCATTTCGAAAAACATGAATTTAATCATGATATATAATAATCTTTCCATCGTTCATTCTTCAAACATTAAAACGATCTGTCATCGCTCAAATTCATAGGGATCTGTAAATTTTTTTCCAGCTTACCCATTTCTTTTTTTTTTTTATTCCTCGCGATATCTACATTTCAATATGATTATGTTTGATTCATTTTTTACTTTCCATGATAATCGATAAACCTTAGGAATTAATGAGCCACTAAAAAGAGAAACCGTTTGAACTTCACATGGAATTTCTGACTTCTTTTTATATGTATAATTTTTGAAATTTGAAGAAATTGAAGTATTTATGAAATATTATAATAAGCTATTTTCTAATTCATAAATTCATATAAAACATGTATGTCCAAGTAAACTGTGTATAAAAATATGCATAAAATTTTAAAAATAATAATCTCCGCATTTTTAAATCAATTATTTTTTAATTTTACTCGTCAAGGACTATCATAGATTATGAAAACAAAAGTCATGAAATTTCATGTATTTCAAAACGAAGTTCACTCGAGAAATATATTTATTAATATCAATAACAACGTATAAGCGATATTCAAATATGGTTTCGCACGTAACCTTAAAAACGTAGCTTTTTATATTTATACATATATATCGGGCTTCAATTCGCCTTTGATATTGATAGAGTTAAAGGAAAGTGAGACTTTATGTATACATATTATAATTGTCATGGAAGAGTTATAATCGCCACTATGTATTTCACACAACCACATACGTACCTTGATTTAATTTGACACGAATAATTGTAATGCAATATTAATAAACGATTTTATTTATTTGCTACAATTTTAAAAAACACTGTATTTCGTTTTACGAATAAAATATGATATGTCGTATCATATAAAGATCTAACATGTTTAAACGTTGATTATTAATTACCTCGTATGAAATTTAGATAACCAATCAATATAACGGATTAAAATACGAAGATATTGAATGCAGAGAATGTCAATTCTACTTCCATGCTTTTGTTATATAGTTATATTTATTGAATTTCAGACTCTTAGCAGGAACAAGGAAAAAATATAAGTTAAATTGATTTCTAAATCGAGCTTTAGCACGTAATTATTAATATTATAATATTGTAATTATACGTACATGTATATATATTAATAACGAACATATTATTGTTCGTATAGTTTAACAAGATGAATCACAAATGATTTGTTGAACAACTATTAATTTCAAAGAATTCCATTCTCTTCGTGCAAAAACTTGAAAAGGATATTACCGCATACTATAGACATTTATTGTAAAATACTTAAGAAGTAATCTTAAAATTACTATTTATTTTTCCATATTTTCTATGTTTCAATATTCATTGATTTAGTTAGTCAATACAATTTACAAGAAAAGGAAGCATAGTTATTTTTAAATGCATCAGAAAGTCGAATCGGTAAAATATAAATTTTACAACAAAAAATTGTTTGTTCATACATAGAATCATTATTCTATTAATTATGATATTTGTATTTGATAACATCTTACTAGAAATTATTGATTTTACACGATTACAATAAAGAAGCTAATGAAAGAAAGATAAAAAGGGTTTATCAAATATGATAATGATATTGTAATTTTAGGAATATTTTAATATATATTTGTTATATATTTTTTAAATATATACTAAAACTAATAATTATGTTCTATGATATAATGATCCATTATTAAAGAAGTATCATTAATTGCTTATATCGCAAATTTATGAAAACATTATAATAAGCATTTTTTAATAAATAAAACATCGTAAAAGATCATAAAAGAAAATTCTTATTGCTGCACTCTATGTTGATATTGTGAGAAATTTTGAATAAATTTAACAAAATCAAATAGGACTGTTAATTGAATTTTTTTCTTTTTTGATTGTTGAATCATTATTTAAAGCTTCAAAGCTATATCAATGTCGTCACAGAATATAACTAATTCTAATCACAAATCCTAAAACGAGAAAGAAATATTTTCTTCTTTTTAAATCGCATAACAAAATTTTTGTTTAACTAAATAATTTATAAAAGTAAATAAAGCAATTAAAAAACAATCGTCTCTTTTTGTTATTTGATATCTATGTGCTTGAATAGACAAGGCAAAGGGCATTCTAAAGAAATTTTTTTTTCATTATTGTCTTTAATTTTGCAACAATGACGAATATTTTGTTTGAGTAACGATGCAACTGATAATTTTTATTATTCTGTTTTTTTAAAAATAAATATCAATAAAATGCTTCTAAAACAAGATTACAGAATAATAATAATAAACAACTAATAATTAAATAATGATCATTTATAAACAAAAAAATTGTATGTTAGATATGTTATAAATCGTAATTTTTATATATGTTTGTAACACATTCATATTATCAAATTACACGTAATCTAATAACCAAATTACATCTAATATTGATAATTAAAAATTCATATGGTACATTGAAGGGAATATAGCAAAATTCGCATGAAACTGAAGTGCCCCACTTTATGGTAATTGCTTATCCTATTCTTTTTATTTATTTATTTTTTTTCACTTTTCTTTATTTCTTTCTTTTTTTTAATGTTTTTTTTTCTATTTTTAGGATTTTCTTAAATATATCGCTATCTTATTCTATTACATATACTTTCGGAAATCTTACGGCAACATCATTATGTCTGAGATTAATCGGCAGTTGAGTACATTTAGTTTGCAGTTAATATAATATATTCATCATTGGGTAGTTACAATTATTGGAAACAATGACTCTTCTGTAGTATCATAAATTTTCTATGGCAAGGACCGGCCTAACTGTAAATGTATTTCAATGTACTACTTATATATATACGTATGTATCTCCTTTTCTTTTTTCTTTCATTAAAATTACTAAATAATTAGAATGAAAATTTCATAAACATATACCTTAATAGAAAAGACTCTCATTTAATAGAATGAATTAATAAATTTTTTAAATTAATAGTAATTAAAATTTAATGACTAATAGTGCATCAATGGGCCCAACTAAAATATGAAAATATAAATTTATATTTCTGATCTGTTACACTTTTTCTGTGTCAGACAGTAATCGGCAATTATGGTATAATGTCAAAATTTGATATTCCTATGAATTTATTATTAAACTTCGTAATATATATTATTGCAAGTGTACATTATTCGACTTTATTAATATTTTAAAAGTTAGATGATTATATCTGTCTACATTTTAAAGTTTGCAATAATAGCAATAACAATAGTAATACTGGTAAATTATATGGCGCGGTAAGCAATTTTTTCATCCCGCTTATATATCTATTACATATATATAATATTTGTATTACGTGTGTGTGTGTGTGTGTGTGTGTGTGTATATATTTATTTTTTTTTTTATTTCTAATACGTACACTACAATTCATTATTCGAAATCTACAAATTGATAATTTTCTTGTGATACCAAAAGATTCAGTATGCACACAGTATTTACTTGCACGATAGTTTTTCTTTTTACAATTAATATGGTATTAAACTTTTGGTAAATTCCGATTATATTTATAGACAATAATTATAACTATGCATGCTTAGAATAATTATTTATTTGAAATTTTTCGATTTTTTTTTTCGAATAAATGTGCACATAAAAATTCCTAAACCTTCTTTTTGTTATATATCATTTTATTTTTAATGCTATTGCAAAGAATCGAATTCCTTGCAAAGATATTATATCACTTATTTTATCGTTCTTACGTACTTCATCACATCTGAAAGAGAGAAAAAGACAAACAGAAAGCGAAAGATAGAGTGAGACATTTTTCACTCAATTTCAGTTTATAAACAATCAGTTGAATTAATCTTACTATTATAATCTTACTATTAACATTATAAAATATATTAGGTATCCAAAAAAGTTCTTGCTGTTTTTCCATACGAAAAATTACAGAAACATTTTTATTTTAAAATGAATTTATTTATCAAAATATGAACATCCACATTTTATTAAAATGCCATTTTTATAAAAATTTTTTATTTTATCGCGAAAAATCTTGATACTTTCTCTTTCAGATTATTTTCATTATTAAATTGCTTATTCCTCATATGGTTATTTAAATTCAGAAATGAAAATCTGTTAATGAGAGATTCAACAAACGTGATGGTTGGAACATAATCTTTTATCCAACTTCCACTATCCTGACTTATCACAATAAAATGGTTAATAGTAATAACAATAATTTTTTCCACTTCTAAAAATTTGTCAATTTCTAGAATTATGATCAACAAAAATCGGAAAGAACTTTTCTGGGTACCTAATACAATTCTAATCTATTTGAAAAAATATCAGCGCGTCATAGACTTAATTATAATAGTTATGATATAACAATCGTTGGATATTCATTGAAAAACATGAGACACACGACATGTTTAATAAATAAAATGTGCATATTATTTTAATAGTAAAGGTGTGTATGCATGTGTGAAAATGCAAAATTATCGACATTATATTGCAGAAATTGAGTTTTAAGTTTAATAAACGAACTTATAGTGGTCATTTTATTTGTTCATAAATGAAATTCTTAAATTATAGCGTTGATCTTAAAGTCTAAAAAATTGTCAAAAACAATAAAATATTACAAAATTGCTTTTTGCAATTAATTAACCTATAAGTTCGTTGACATAAAAAAACTTCTCTAAATTAAAAATGATGAATTTACTTTGTCATCATTCTACACTTGATAGAGTGTAGAAAGTTTCAAACGTAAGTTAATTATACGTTAACAGGTACTTAAACTGCGACGTAATAATGATAATAATAATAATAATAATAATAATAATAATTCTTTATATTAGCAATGTACCGTTAGGAAGAAATTTTCATCGTTCCATACCACGAACGGCACGTCATATGCATATATGTGATTTGTTAAAATGCTACAAATCTCTTGCATTAAACCACAATTTGAGTAATATCACGCACAAAAAGAATTAAAAAAATTCTAAAATCCATAAAAGTCACCGTAAATAAGACAAATACAATTAAAACAAAAAAGTATGCTTGCAAGTATGTAGAAATTTAACACCCTGTCCGCATTTCTTTATAAGCAAGACAAGAGAATCTAAGTGAAAGCTTTAATTTGAAATTAGATGCCTCCAAGGGGGTGGATCGGGGGGTGGAGGCAAAGGGGCTGGTTACGGTCGGCAGTGACCTCTTTTCCTTCCACCTTCATTGCCATCCTCCTCTTCGCCACCCCTTCTTACTTCAGTGTATCGTTCTCCCTTCACACTCACAATCTTGTTGTCTAAATAGCGTACTAATTTTTTTGGTTCCGTTTTCGGTGCGACTGGACGATGCTCGCGTGAATCGTCATCCCTATCGACATAACTATACCGCGCTATGATACGTGATTTCAATTCCTCGTCATTCACTCTAGCCTTGTTACGACCGTTTGGCTGCAGAAGATAATTACATGGTTTTCTTTTTTTCGTTTAATTTAAAATTGATTTGCTACTGTGAACACGTGCGTAGATGTATAAACTAAGATTTTAGATTAAAATTCAGGTATCATACAAAAGAATAAAATTTATGTTAAGTTCTGTAAAAATTCTTTAAAAGAAGAAAAAGTAAATACTTACTGTTAGAAAAGTAAGGTTACTAACGATACTCTGTCCTGCTTCTTGTCTATGAAGCGCAAGTTGTGCTGCCTTTGCTATATCACCGCCAGCAACGGCCAAGCAATGTCTGGCTTCTGCTGGACTTGCAGCTGGGAACATTTCTTGCAAAAGTGCTACTTGATGCCAAGATGATTCCTAACAAGTAAAATATTTATAATTATCGTAATAGAAAGTAAAATAAAAGTTATCATAATAGAAAATAAAAGAAATTTACTTCCGAAAAATATTCTCCACTAGAATCACTTCCAGCATCGCTAGTTTCTGAGAGATGGTGAACTCTCATTCTTTGTGTACCAGGAGGTAATAAAGCTGTTAAACTAATATGACTCAAGGGATCTTGAGGTTGACAATTTTCATTCTCTTTACTTTCTTGCCGTAATTTACTTTCAATATCCAACAGCCATTTGGACACTGCTTCTTTCTCAATGGTAGAAAACTCAGGAAGACAAGCAGAAACCATTTCACATAGTCCATCAACATCCAAATCTTCCTCAAGTGCACTTTCTTCTACCATACTCACTACATAACTCAGGACAATGTCATCTATTAAACTGAAAGAAATTGGGAAAACATATTAAAGACACATAGCACATGTACACATTTGTTAAATTGTATGAAGAAAATTTATTATTTTTCTCTTTTCTTTTTCTTTACCTTAATTGGGCACTGGGTACCTCTTTTCTTACAAAACTAAATAAAGATTTTTTAACCAATTCTTCCTTTTCATCCATTGTACGACTCATCCTAAAATAATTATGATAATAAATTTTATCGCTGAAAGATTTCTATACATACAATTTGACATTCACAGGCTTTGTGTTTAATTTAAATTTATATTCTTTAATTCATTAACAAAAATTATCATTAGTTTTCTTTATTAGAAAAAACAATATTTTCACCTAATAATTTAACAAATTTCAAAAATACAATGTCATGACATTATTATTAATAAACATCACATTAAAGTACAAAAATTTTATTACAAAAAATTTATATTATAAAAAAAAATACACTTTAAAAATATGCGTCTTTTGTTATGAAAAATTTATGATAGAAAATAATTGCAACAAGACAAGTGATAATTTTAAATTGCACGAACTTTATAAGTCAAGTTCCATTTATTACGCAATAAATTATTCATGCAGATTTAATTTTAACATTGATTTTCATTCGTAGGGAAATTCCAATTTTTTAAAAGATAACAGTAGGTAAATGATTAACTATCCAGTTAGGTTAAGAGAAATAAGGCGAACCCAATTATACGTAGGTCAAAATGAAACAGCATTTGATTAACGTATTTTCATGAATGCGCCTTTATTTCGTGAAAAACGTAAAGAAAATCATTTCGCGTGATGTGTCGAAAATCAGAAAGTGAATGGGTATTATGAAGAAAAATGCAAAAACGACGTGAACAAATTGACAGAAAGGTGGTAGCAGCGCCGGTCACATCGAGCTCCTAACATTTTCATTCATCTACGATGATCGGAAGATTTCGTAAAATAACATTGATATATTTCATCGTGAAAATAGGCAAGAGTACGAACCTGATTTTATTACTTGTCTTAACTTTTCGGATCGTACTTCAGGCTGAAAACTGATAAAAATTTCGTATACAAACAATGTTCCTCGATTTGACAGTTCGGTAAGGGGAGGGGTAAAGATAACGTGGCGCCATCACAGTTCGCGACCCACTTCAGGATCAAATCAGCAATCTCAGTGTTGCAATTTTAATTTTTATATTGAAATATTGAAACAACTTGAAATGCAATCACTCCATGAAATAAAATAATTTTATATTCGAAATATTTTTTCGACGGATAGAAAAATATCAAAACATAAATATCATGAATCATATAGGATTAGTATAAATACAGAAATTTGATTTACATCGCTAATATCGATATTGCAACCCCCGAAACTTATTTGTTGTATAATTGAAATCGTTTTATAAATAAGATGTGATGAATTATTTTGTAGATCTAATTATACTTTTATTTCATTATAGATAGCTTAAATTTTAAATGTTGTTTTAATAAAATGAAAGCTTAGGAGTTGTATTCTTTATTAATTAGAATTATTGAATTGAATTGAAATGCTTATAGTTATATATATAAATCTGTAACAATTTATTAATTAATTTAGTCTCTGAAATTGTATAATCGCTTAGAAGATGATTCTAAAATAAATTAAAAGGAAAAAATAATTTTTTTTTTACTTGAGACTACGTTTCGATAAAAGTCATATCCCAAAGATTTGGCTAATTCCAAGCTGTACAAGCATAAATAATCGACAAAAGTTACTCTACGTATATACGAACATAACTAAAAAGCATAGAATAAAATTTTTTCATAAAACTTTTTTTGCCTTTTCTGAGAAAATTAAATTAAAAAATTTATTAAAAGTACCAAATCAATTTTTAACTAAATATGTTCTTGAAAACGAAACTTTAAACTGTAGATCATTAAGATGTCCAATTCGGAGTTTGTCTAATTCAAGAATATTTGAGATTTTAAAACTCAATTTTCTCTTTTACTCAAAACGAAGTTTTAAAAAATATGATTCTTTCTTCCATTTATTTTTATATATAAAATTATTTTCTGGCCAGTTATACTATAATTTCAGAGATGCCACATTTTTATGTTGGAAATAAACAACATTTTCGATAATGAAATGTAAATAAAACATTTTAATATTTATTCAAATTATGTGCCAATATAAAGATAGTAAAGAACTTGTGTAGAATTACATCTGCATAAATGTGTAATTACGATACATAATAATTCGAATTATTTAGTATGATAATTTCAAATTTTTTCAAATAATCAATCAGATATTTTTTGAACCTTAATTATAATTATTTTATTTCACGAAAAAATATTAGGAATTTATTATGAAAGGATAAAAAGTGCTAGCACATCGTTTAGAAAAGATATATTTTATAGAAATTTTGCTATCATTATAGCAATTTATTTATAAGACATAATTTCACATGTTATACAATGTACATATACATTCCAATTATACATGGATCTTTACAATAAATATAATTTTGTCACTAACTTTGTCGATTTAATATATACCATATACGTAGAATGTTACTTTTACATAACGCTTACATACAGGTATAATGCTAAAAACATAAATAACTCTTTTTGAAGTAATCTTTAAGAACATTTAAAAAAAGGTACAAATAAAAGTAAAATTAAATTATGATATTGAATTATTAATTTATTAATTTTGCAATAATAATGAGGTGTTTTTATGATTAACATATGAATTGAATATTTAATTTTTATTAATTTATTAGTAAAATCAGACATCTTATTTCATATAATGTCTATGTTTAAAAAGATATCATTAAAATAAACAAATTCCATACAATACAAATAATAAAAAATAAATGTAAATGGTCATGAAGTTAACAGGTACAACTTTCTTCTTAAGAAGTAACATTTCTCATGCTGTAAACATACTTGTAATTAAAATAAAAATATGTAATCTTTTAATTTTCACCAATGACAGAAAGTACATAATTTCAATTTTAATAATCGATCAATTTGTATTATATTATCAAAATTATTTTGACAACATAATTAAAATTATAATACAAAAATACATAATACTTTTATATTAGAATTTTATAAATCGTAAATCAATTTCAATAATTAAATCATCTATTTGTTAGAAACAAAATTAATTTTTTACAAATAAATTAAAATTATAATTACGCAAAGACGTAAAAGTCATATATCTTGTTAAAATTTCTAAAAATCATGCAAGAAAACTGGTTATAGATATTTTTATAAATATATATAATCAATTAATAATTTTCATTTAAATTATAATTTCTGACACAGTTAATTGTCAGTTTCGAATAATGAACTTGAAAATATTTGAAAGATATTCGTAGTCGCTACGATTCGTACAGTAAGTGTTAAAAATAGTTTTACTTTTTATCGTTTACGTTCTATTTACAATGTCGATGAAATATTTGTCATATTACTCTGAGAACAAACGGTAGAATCTCTCTCTTTCTCTCTTTATATATACTATATATATATAACTTCATTCTGCGCTTTGACTGATCAAACACAAATAAAATTAAAATTGCATACTATGTGTATAACGATTCTTTAGAACGATAGATTGTAAAGAATCATAAAATCATAAAATACAATTACAAAAATAATATATATATATATATTTAATTATATATGTATATATATTATATATAAATATATATATACTTTCTTGTATCAATTTCGAAAAAAAAGGAAACCATCGAAATCAATACTCGATAAATAACGTAAAAGTCTTATGACAATACTGGATAACTCCAAGAATTTATCAAAAGCCTAAACTCTAATTCCATTTTCATCAAACAAACCAAATACTGAATTCGAAACATTTCACTAAACCGGTTTCTTTTCTTTTGAATATTGTTCCTTTTCGATTCTGTCTCCTTCACCAATCTCAAATTCAACAAAACTATAATCCTCTCTAGATTCTTCTTTGCAATCTTTGTTCGAATTTGTTTCCGTTTCTTCGACTATATCTTGTTCCTGTTCTAAAAAGTCCGTAGGTACAAATTCCATTTGATCCTCGTTTATATCAGGTGGCTCGGGCATCTCGCAGAAATGAATTTCTCTTTCGCCATCAGTTGTTTCATTACCACCTGGATCATCCTCCTCGTGTAAACTCATAAGTTTGTCGAAGTTTGACGGAGTTGAACTGTCTTCATTATTCTCAGGAAACATTTCCGTAGGACTGAGAGGAATATCTAGTGGTTCCATTTTAACCGTAGTAGTTGGCGATGTAGGTGTGACAGGTCGTTGTAAGCGTATCTTTGTAAAGGGTTTTGGCTCAATCGATTCCGAGTGTTGTCGTTTTTGCGCACGTTTAGGACTAGAAGGTATAGAAACTCCGGAAGTGGAAGGTTTCTCTTTGGTTTCTGAAGCAGTTCGAGGAACTGGTTGAGATACTATTGGCTTTGATTGCGGAATAAGCAGAGGTGGCTTTGGATTCTATAAAAAAAAAATATGTTGTGTAAAAAATTACATCGGTAGAATTCTAGCTTCATTAGAAAAAAAAAATATCATTCACCTGTGAAGAAGGATTTGGTCCAGCTAATCCTTTTACTTGTAACGCTTCAGCTGCGTTCAACAATTGTGGTAGTTTATCATGGGCA
This sequence comes from Tetragonisca angustula, assembly GCA_036937485.2. Classification (NCBI taxonomy): domain Eukaryota; kingdom Metazoa; phylum Arthropoda; class Insecta; order Hymenoptera; family Apidae; genus Tetragonisca; species Tetragonisca angustula. The sequence goes on from JAWNGG020000041.1 coordinate 985,165, forward strand.
ACATTCACTTCTCCGCGATACATGAACTTGACTAGTGCTTCAACCTCCCAAAATTTAAGATCCTTCATTAAAATAATTGGGTGCTGACACGGATTCTCGCGCAATAAATCCGCGAGATAATCACTGCAAGCTGACAATATCATTTTATGACACTTTAACGAACGACCTTCGCAGGCCAAGGTAACATCAACGAACTGTTCAGAATCCAACAAAGATGGAAAACTGTTTTGCATGTTACTATGATAACTGTTCCATCTTAAACAAACCTGAAATGTAGAAAAATATAAAAAAATATTAAATTATTGCTACAGAAACTTAAAGTTATATTTTTCCAATGTAATTTACAAGGATCATTACTTCTGTAGGCTGTTGTTGAACAGTATTATGAGGTACTCCTTGATTGGTCTGTCGAGGTGGCATTTTAATAGTAGTAGGTGCAACTTGCTTTACCTTTAAAGGTATCGTTTTTAACACAAGAGTCTTTGGTTGTCGTTGCTGCTGTTGCTGTTGTTGCTGCGATATAGGTGCTGGTGCAATGTTTCTAATATGAGATCTTACCAAGGATTGTGCTGCTATTCTTATAGTCTTGCTAGTTGAATTTGTTTGAGAAGGTGATTGTAATACTGTAAAAAACAATGACCATCACTTTTATATTACAAGTATAACTATCGTATCTGAAAAAAATACAGATACTTCATGTGCATTTATAATCATTAAAATGATTCTCCAGAAGATATCAGTATGATATCTTAAGAATGCATACATTCAACAAAGTATTTGGTATTGAAGCAATAAAGAGCTCTTTGATTATAGATCTCAATATTATTTATACATAAGATAAACCACTCAAATCTTATCTAACACAAATTCATACATACTATAACAGTATTCATTAACATCTTTAATACAATTATCAAATCACACAGTATCACTCTCCTAATACAGAAGTATTAATAATGACTGAATCGTTCAGAAACCACATTGATCAATTTCATATATTGAAATGTATTATTTTTAGAAATTTAAGATTATTTATATCATCTCCTTGTAATACAACTATTTTGGTCAGTTTTAAATAATATATTGTTAGATTTATCTCCCCATAATGTAATTAATTTATAATATAAGTGATTTTAAGTAATGTATTATTAGATTTTAATAGTTGTACTACAAGAAACTTGATATTGGTCAGTAATGACCAATTGTATTCTTACTGAAAGTCAAGTAATGAATTGCTGAAAGTAATAATACTGAAAGTAACAGCAGGACTAAATCATTACTGGAGAAATATATACAATTTTGGATACTTCAAAGTATCATATATATATATATATATACACACGATAATTTTAAGATAATCTTAAAGATATATATATATATAAAATTTTCTTTAAAATTTTCATTAAATATCCGCGATTTAGTTATTAGTTCAGTTTCTGAGAGATTCAACCAACAACTATTACCGTGATAGCGACTGCCAATGAGTCTGCCACCGTGATGTACCCTGAGATGTCGATGAAGGTTTGTTGTTCCACATTGTCGTGGATTCGCTCCTCCCCTGACCACCACTGCCCCGCAGATTCGACATTGTGCACGCAGAGGATCGTTCGCACACAGATCAAAATGTGCCCAAACCGCGCTCGGATTCGTCATAGCACGCAGGCTACGTGCATGAGATCGAACACGATGTGTAACACCTGCGTGTCGATTGGTAGACGACGAGGGTGACAGAGCTGGCATCTCGACCGTTTCCAAGTAGCAGTCCTCCTCGTCCTCAGGCTCTTGCTTCATGGCGACGTCCTCGAGTCGAATGCTCTCCACAATATCTTCCTTGGAAGACGTGGCGACCTGTGCGTGGCAACTTCGGTCACGTTGCTGCTCCTGCAGGAGACGGCGGGTAGTCAGCTTCACGGTGTCCTTGCAGGCCACCAGTACAAGCCGACCCGCCGTCGAAGCCGTCGTGTTCGTTCTTGCTGTGCTGTTTCCCTGATTTTTAGTTCCACGCCGATCGTATTTTCGTTCCAGCGATGCGTTCTCTCTGTAGGACGAAAACGCGATACAGTACTGCCATGTTAACCCATTAAGGGGTTAACCAACATTTCGGTAACGTAACATCTCAATTTTCTTTTCAATCAAATTTTGTTTTTCTTTTTTTTTTTTAACATCGAGGTTGTGAAAAATTTGAATTTCAAGGATTGCTTTGGTACTTTTTTCCAGTGCTATCTCGCCGATGTAAACTCTACGACTCAATGAAATTAAGATAGTTATTGTATTACGATAAACTACGATTTACTTAATGGGTTAATTGACCGAGATCTTGTCTCGTTAAGTGACAGCCTCACCAGTTTGTATTTTGTAGTATGTGTCTTTGATACTACAACACTGTCTCTCATAGTTTAAGTGCGTTGTCTAGTATTTGTTCATTTTTCAAATTGAGGAAACACAATTCGAAAATTTATTAATAAAAGATTCATTTCTTTTTTCCAGCGAAGCTATCCTATCTGTTTTATAGTTTCGTTATTATTTATCGTCTTCGTCAAAACTTATTTAAAAAGCATAAACAAGAAATTAAATATTGCAGAAGCTTGTAGAAGAGATTCGAAGAAATACGAGCAATTTTTCAGGAGGAATCTCATTAACTATAAAAACAGCAAAAAAAAAAATATTCTGAATTTTAATTTCTGAATAACAGTATTGAAATATTTAAAATCCTTCATGCTTTTTGCTTTTTGAATAAAGTTGTATCATACAGATTGCATTTAACATTACACAGGTTGAATTAATTACTTTTAAAGTTGAGTAAAAAGAGACAAAAATGGCATAAGAAATGATAGAGCTTCTTTCTAATTTTAAAATGATAAAATATCTTAAATGAAAAAGGCGGAGAAGTACTTTATTAATTACTACGAAATCGTATGTTATTTGGTCAGTTATCGAGAGAGGTATATTTCTGGAAAATTCGTTGAGCATAAATGACACACTCGTTTATACACTAGAAGCAGCATGAAATTATTATAATTTGAAGATGTAAAGATACCAATGATCAGTTAATGTAACAAAATGATGGCCAGTTAACGCAATGCTACTTACATATATACATACATATGTAAATGCATAATAGGGTCAGGTATCAATCAGGATTTCTACTTCCACTTAATCTATTAAGGTCCAAAATATGAAATGGCACATGAAGTATATATAAACGTAACATTATAGCATAGCAAAAAATTTCAGATTCTTAAAATCTGAAAATTTGGAAACTTGAAGATTCAAAGATCTAAAAATTTGAGAAATTGAGAAATTGTGCTAACGTGACATTGACTCTGAATGGCTTAATGATAAACAATATGTGAGATATCTAGATATATCTCTTTTGATAACTAACCAGATAAGGCCAGCTAGTAAAGCATGACTGTCTTATCTAACAATAAGACAACACAGTAAATTGACATCTTCCCGCGTTATTTCACGAATCAATTACATACTTGTGCACAACATCCGTCTTGACGTTTCAGTCATGTTTTGATCATATCAAAGAGAAGATATAGGGAATTAAATATAAAAATAGATTTGAGAAAGTGAATTTACATCGTTTATCTTGTGTGAATATCATAAATGTGCGATTCGATATATTATAATTGAATTAAATTTAGAAAACGTTAATCATTGTTATATTATATTTATGAATATGGCTTATGTAGTTTATGTAGTAGAGAAAATTTGCACATTGATGACTTTGCTGTAAGGAAGATGATGTGATGTTGAATGTCCCTGTCGTAAGTGTATCTATGATGTTTAGTTAATCGAGAATTATCATGTCAGGTAAACTAAATTTCGGATATCAAGCTGAATGAAAAATTAGAATAATACGTTATTGAATAAACCGATGATTTTAATGTTGAATTTTGATGTTGAAAATTTCTGATTATTGTGGAACAATCCTGTAAGAGAATGCGAATAAATAGATAAAATAATGTACTTTTTTTATTAAGTTTTATCTAAAATAATGTATTTCTTTGTGTTGTGTTAAAAAAAATCTTACAAACAATACCCTTGATCTTGAGTAAGTATCGTAATTGAATTTGAATGTATCAACGAGCGTAAATAAATACATTGTATAATTTAAAGTATAAGGTTTTATAGTAGTAAGGAGAAAAAATATTGAAATGGTATGATGTATGACATAAATTTTTTGACATGCTAATACTTTAAAAGTGTTAATAGTGAGTAGACAAAATATATATATATATATATATATATATATATATATATATACACATATATATATATATATATGCTCGTTCACGCACTATCTTTCTCGTTTCTGAATGTCTCTTCATTACTCTCATTCCTTTTAGCACACCGTGTCATCACTCAACAGACGACACATGGATAATACATATTAACGATTTATCCGACGAGAACGTGCGATAGTGTATCACACACATGTGTATTACGCAGGCTAGATCGATATTGCATTATAACGTATTGGTTGATACAAATGATCAGACGTGAAATGTAAAAAAAAAGAAAAAAAAAGAAAGAAGAGAGAAAAAAACTGAATTTTTATAAATCTACACATACATACGCACATAGAAAACGATCTAAAAACATCTACGAAAGTTCTACTCCATCTGCAAATCTTTTTCTTTTTCTCTTCTCCCCTCTCCTACACCGAAATCTCCCTTCCTCTCCCCACCATTAAACCACGTTCCCCATCTCATGTGTTGTGTTCCCTCGATCTTTCTCGCTTCTCTATTTTCTTTCTCTTTCTCTCCCTCGTTCGCTCTTTCTATCTTTTTCGCATTCTCTTACTCACTCTTTTGTTCTTACTCTCAGTCCTCCCTCTCCTTGCCTCCCAGAAGAATTCTCTTAAGCGACCGGCTATAAAATGGCAACCGTTGCTACCAAGCACGATATCGAGTGGCACACGCCACTGCTACGTTGCTACATCTAGTCTACCTCTGTGCTTTCTTACTTTCTCCCTGTTTTCGTCCCTCTTTCATTTTCCTTTCTGTCGTTCGTCACGGTGTGTCACTTGAATCGAATCTGTCGTCGTTCAATTCGCGGCTACGAACCGGTTCGATTTTCAGTACTGTGCGTCGCATCAGAAAACCGTCGTACCGATGACGACCACGCGACAATTTATCGACCCTCGTACACGATATTCCCAGGAGTGATATTCTAAACTACACGAACGAATCGCTCGATTTCTTGTCCGAAATTTTGCTCCGTCTCGCTTTCTCTCTCTCTCTTTTTCTGTCCCTCTCCCTCTCTCTCGCGCGCTCTTTCTCTCTCTCTTTCTCTATACTTCTCTGACCGATCAGATTCTTACCAAAGATCAACACTGGTTTCCTATCGCGTTATTCTCGGCGTGTCTAATCTCGCTGACCCGTGTAAATGCCTGACGATTAAACCGGTATCGGAGTATGATCGTCTACGAGGCAAATAAAGTGGCGACACAAGAAATAATCGCCAAAAATCTCCTTCGCTTGTTCCTCCTCTCTTGTCGTATACGTCGAAGACGTACGAATATATACTTGTCACGAGTAGAGAAAAAAATTGTCGAATATCAGAGACCGTGAGTTGTGTGTTAAGGATCGCGTTTATATCTCTATTCAATGAACCAAGAATTGCTATTAAATTACGTGCCCAATTTTTTTTTCACGACGCGTCTGGACAGTGTGGCTCGCCACGAGAACGGAACGATTTTCCCTGAAGCCGAACCCGGGAGTGACTAAAATCGAAATCGGTGGACGAACAGGGGCGCGTCAGGGCGCGCATGTGCGACGGCGCCGCCGGTCGTCGACGCATATTATCCGTACCGTGTTTCGTGTTGCTATCGTGTGCGCGTTCCCGGGTCTCTCTTCACTAAGGAATTACTAACCGACCTGATCACGTTTGACTCACTCGAGCCTCGACCGAGCGAATTCTCATCGATCGGGAGCCGTTTACCACGGTTCTCTTTTTCTCGCGCGCATCTTCAAGATGCCCGCCATTTTGGGCACACTGTACACGCAAATTGAAATACGTCTCTTATGTATTGTTTCATCCTCTTAGGAAACGTAGGATAATGTTGGAGGAATACCGATGATCACGATCTTCGATTATTTTCGATCATTTAAATTCTATAAACTTTTTTTTTACCGAATTCTAGGATATAACTAAATAATTAGGAACATTACCAATTAACTTTAGTACAATAATTCTAACGTAAGATTCTAGTTTATCTGTTACCTGAATATCTGTAAACTATGCTCCGACATTTGTTGTTATAGATTTTTAATTCAAGACAAATTACAAGACAAAAATGTAAAAATCACAAGGTAATGACAAAACGACATCCAAAGTATTTGATAGGTTGTCGACGATAATGAATGTGCCATCGATTTATCTCCATCTTTACTATGAACTTAACTAAAGAATTATAATTAAATGATACTTTAAATACATAAAATAAATAAATATCCCTTGTTCGTATTTGGTTTTACTGTTATCTATTGCATAAAACTTATTCGTGTTATACATTGCAAATAAAATTAAATGCGAATCAGAAAAATTCTTTCTCATTTATTACTGATAACTCGTGTAACATAAACAGTTGTTGCATGTATATAATATGCATATATTATTACTTTCAATTCGGCAGATTTTCATTAATCGGACTGATAAAAATACAAAAGTTAAGAGAATATACTGGCCATTTGTCGCCACAATTGATTATTCTATATTATTCTATTTATTTTTCAAGAAAATATTTTTATTTGGTTAATTTTATTTATTGCGTTTAAAAATTATATATTTGCTTTTTCATTATTTGTATAGGTATTTTGCTTTCAACATCGATTTTATTCATTGTATTAAAAATGACAATCTCTATACTATTCAGTATTATTTCGAGAAATATTTTCTCAGTGTAGTATAAATTATTTTGTTTCAACTATTTGCTTGCAATAGAACGAAATTAAATGAAGACGTCATAAGTTTTTTTAATAACGAAATATTTAATAAAAAAATTAAATTACTGTATAAATCAGTATAATATTGTAAATACTATTTATAGCTTCGCTAGCAACTTTGTAGTTGATATTAATTTTTAATTAGAAAAAAAAGAAAAAAATGCCAAAGTGTACAACGTTTGCAATGATTGAAAAAATGAAACGATTACATATTTTACAAATTTTTACAATTTCGTGTTGGATAAACAATCATTTTTAATATAAACAGCAGCCTATGTGATTGCTGATATATAGAGTAAGAACAATTAAATTTGATAGTCATTTGATATTTGCATGTACGTAATAATGCAATAAATATTAATAGTCTATGAGACTACTAATACTCTACTGTAAGTTTTAGTGTCTATAGGGGGTAAGCGAACAATCGTTTACAATCAGTCTCTAAACCTCTCTCGTTCAGTACGGATTTATGTACGGCAATTACGCTAGGCATTTATCTCAAGATTGAAGAAATGAATTCATATACTTTGAACGTAATTATTGGACGTAGTTGCAATGCAAATTAAGCATTAACATAATGTAAATTTTACAAACATTAGAATTTATATATTCGTTCGATTAATTAATATTTACACGATGATTAATGTACTAGATAACATGAATAGCATACATTAAATTTTCTTTTTATAGTGAAATATTAATTATTAATAAATTAATCAAATAAGAATTGCATTTGTTATAACTTTTCAATTTATTCCTAATTTAGTTACAATTTTAAATCGATATTAAAAGATACGAATCTCTCTAATTACTTTACTAAATTCTCTCTCACGCTTTTGGAGAATCATTTCATGAATTTTTATTGGTGCCTTAATATTTAGTATACAATAAAAGGAAACTTTAATATACAACAACATATAAAAAAGAAAAATAAATACATCTCAATATTAAATTATATACTCCATTCAAAACATAATATTTCCAATGTTCGTTTGAATCCAAATGAACGGATTGTTAAATGCATAAAAGTTTTCGAGATACTTACTTTTTCTAGCTGTAGCTCGTGTTTTCCGTCTCCTATCTTTCTGCTCCTCCGGTATGTCATTCTCCTTGTGAAGCATCCGTTGTGACACGTTCATAGACTTCACAGTATTTCCTTCTACGTCTATGAAACACACAAAATTTCGATTTAATGCCATACATTACAAAAACATCTTTTAACGTACAAGCAGAAATCCAATCAATGTGAAAGTTGGTGAACTTACTTGTTAACACGCTAGGCTTGCCAAGAGCCAAGTAACGTTTCCTAGCAACCTGAGCGGCTGCAAAATCTGGCTTATGGTTGTGCTCCATACGCACTCTCGGCTTCGTGCAACTCGTGGTAGTGATAATGCTGCCTCTACAATACATGGTTCGGCGGACGCATCTCCATCGGATATTATACGGTTGCTTCTTGTGCAATGTGTACATGTAACCGTGGTGAATTAATTTTGGCCCGCCTTTATTCGATAGCACAACCTGTGGAGTTCGGTACGCATTTTTAATTAATTAATTCCTGACGATTGTATTTAATTTAATTTAATTAATTTGTGTAATGTTATTATACATTATAATATAATATTATATTTACAGTGATTCTAAAAAATTTCATAAAAAATGTATAAAAAGTATTATTAAATGATAGGAAATTTAATATACTTAAACTTGATTAATTATTACAAGTACAATGACATAGTTTTTACAGTTTAAGGATGAAATTTCACAATATTTCATAAATTAAATTAAAATTTTATGTAAGTACAGTTAAATGTTCAGTAATATTTTGATTTTTCGTACTGTGCTGACCAAATAATTGTTATTTATGTGAGTAACTCTAATTATTTAGAGAATTTGATACTAATTAAAAAATTTGATAATTAAATGGTTCTTAAGTTTTTTTTGTTTCATACTTCGGCTACGTTCGGGTCATCATCGCCAGAATTGCCAGCAAGAACAGATGATGTTGATGCTTCTTCCTTGACCTCCGCTTTGTTTTTGTTGGACGCACTTTTCATACGTTGTGGCATCTTGCTAGTTCGTTTTTTATTTTCCTTAATGTAGCACTGTAAATTTTTAATCAATCATTTTTCTTGACACTGAGCTATAAAAATGATTAGTACTATTACAAAAAGTACTAGTCAAAACATTGTCCGTCCACATATACATCCACGGATGACAAGCGCATATGTAATCTAATTTCAATAAATTACTATTATAGTTTTATCTTTATCGATTGTTCTCTCAGAGCTTCCCTTTGAGCACTTCACTTTTTTTGCAATATTTATATATTGAAAAGATTAATTTATCATTGTGTTAAAAAATGCTTCATAAACAAAATCGACTAAATTAATTTGTTATTTTATATTTTATTTTATTTGTACGAAAGTTGAAAAAATTTGAAAATTTGAAAAAATTGAAAAATTTTATTAAATTTTATTATATAATATAGTTATTAAATTATTAGATCAACTTACTATCAACTTCCGTTTTATTTTACATAAATAAAACGTTCAAACAAATGGCAAAATTCCTTTTTCAATCATGCACGAAACAAAAATTACGAATTACACTTTATTCCCAAATTTGGACGCGTTTCTTCAATTGAAGGCTTTCGCGGTCATCAATCTCAAATGATATATCGGCGTAACGATTTACGCAATTGCATCTGTTTGTCTGGTTTCTATTACTACGAAATCGTCTAAACGTGCCTATGTACGCGCCAAAAATAGTACGGGCCAGAGAAATGAACAGCAAGTCTATAGAACCTCGAAAATCGTGCGTGCTAGCAGTTTGCCTCGTGTTCGTCCTTCTTTTTTCAATTTCTTCATCTTTTTCCAATTATTTCGTCTGCCCGGATTGCGAAATATGCGGAGACATCATCTATTTCAAATTTCAAGTTTCGTTAACCATTATCGATGAATTAAGATTTCATCGAATCTCTAGATGTACGTATAATAATAAATTATTGAAACATCACATCTTCTATTCGAAAGATGACAAATTATAAAATAAAATTTTATATACATTATTTAAAATACATTACTCTTTTAACATTCTTTTTTTTTTTTTTTTTAATCAAATATAACGTATTTGTACACCTATTGCTTTCCAGCATTCTTTATATACATATCCTTTCTGTCACCATTTTACATTGTCCTTCTCATCATCATGGAAAAATGCGAGATAAAATTGGTTAAAAATGCTCGTCGGTTTATTTATACCAATGCCAATATTGATGTCTGTAGATTCAACTCGGAGATTTTATTTAATTTGTGGAAAAGTTTTATTTAATTTTGCGGAAAAGTGTGTCATTAAATTAAATCTTATTGAGCCATAATTTTTACTTTTATTTTATCATTTTCTACCATTGTCTACTAGTTACGAACTTGTACTTTTATTAAACATGAAAATAAAAATAAAAATCTATAGAAATAAAAAGATAACATTTTTTTTTTTATTTTCCACAACAATTCTAGAAACATTCTACGATAAATAAATTGTAAGAAAATAAACGTATCTAAAGTAGAAACTGAAATGAAATTACAAAATAAAAACGTTGAACAGAGTGCATCGTTCCGAAATCTTTATTTACTAAACTATCAACAGAATAGTCTTTTAAATGAATGAAAGGTATCAAATAGTAATACTCACGTTTGTTTCACGATGCGTGATTCTATTGTAAAATTCACGGAGACGTTCAAACTACAATCATGTATGTATACACACACACATATATATATATGTGTGTGTGTGTGTGTGTGTGTGTGTGTGTGTGTGTACAAAAAAAAAGGCAAGTATTTTCGGTAAACGGTAAATTCTGTTATTTTTTCTAAGAATCGTAATTGTAACTCTGTATTTGAATTGAAGTAGATTGATATTTAAGTAAGAAGCGTGACCGAGGTGGTTTTACCTTGCGGACTGTCTTATAATTGTTTTCGCGAAAACTGTCGAATGGTCAACAAAAATGGCGAAACGCTGGTGATTCGATTTTGCGCAATAAACGCCACTGCCTGGAACAAGGAATATGGCACCGGACAAGCGCAATCGATAAACGGCACTATGGCACTCGTCTATGGTTTATTTGGCGCGTCATCCTTTCACGCTTTTACCAGTTACGCATGGATGGCGCTGATAGGGATTCGTCTGAATTTTCGTCTATTTTAGCGTTGGATTAACTTATTAACTCACGTCGATTAGCATTTGTCACGCACGTCGAGAATATTTGGCCCAAAATTGCAATATTTTCTCAGTTTTAAGTATATTGAAATACAACCTAGGCAAAACAAATAATAAATTTATTACTTTTTAGTAATTTCTATCCAGTGATATTGTATACGGTTTGGTCACTCGTTATGGTCCGCGAACCAATTACTAGTACAGGTTAAAGCTTCTGATGTATTTTGCTGAAACTTTGTGCTACGTGAATATAAGACGTGTGAGAGTATTATAGCGTCACTTAAAATTTGAGTTTTCGTCTTTCAACTTTATGACCTTATGTGTGTGTATATATAAGCACATATGTATGTACATATACATATATGTAGGCTTATCAAGTCGGATCGATGGCTGATACACGTTCGAATCTTTGCTAAAATGACTAGATAGATTACTTATATAGAGTGTCCCAAATATTTATATTTATAGAGTTGATTTAATTTAGTATTAAACTGGAAAAATTACACGTATAAAAATATCGTTTGAAGCTTATTTGCAAATTATAACAATGTCATTTTATATTAGAATTATATTTTTTTTTGTCATCTTACATTTTATGTTTCTTACTCTAACGATATTTAGTATTCACAAAGCTATGCAGTATATCATACGATTATGATTTTTATTGTTGTATTAGAATGAGAAATATGAAACAGAAAGCAGAGAAAAATTACCATTTTTGATGATAAAATAAAATTATTTAATTACTATTGTTGAAAAATAACCTTCAAATAGTATTTTCTTGTATGCTCCATCGTTTTAACGCCTACGATATCAATTCTATAAATATTATCCTATATTTTATAATACCTTGACGACAAGTCATCGTTCCAAGTCTGAAAATCATACGATAAATTAAATTTTTTTTACTTTTCGACTTTTATATTACATTATGATTGCATATTTCAGTACAAAATTATCAGAAATGAAAAAAAAAATCTATCAAGTTCAAAGGTGCAGAATGACTGAAGTTTTGTAAAAGTTTAAATGTAAGGGAAATTTTTCAATTATAAAAAGCAAAAAGGAGAAAAACATATACGTAGTTCCGAGATGGAAAAAATTGAGAAATAAGATTGATTCAACAACAATGTTGCATTTTCAAAAGATTAGAAAATAAAAAAGATGATTCATTTTGTTCCTGAATATGTTACATTTTGGAGCGATTGAAACTGAGAATTTAGTTTCTGAGTAATGAAAAATGCAATATACGTCAAAGTATATAGTAATTTAATTTAAAGACAAATGTGCACGCAACACAAGGAGCTTGTGTAGGATCTTCAATATTCTACACAGAGACTTTAAATTCGACTTTTTCTAAAACAAAAGTTTGATTTCTTTTGATTCTTTTTTTTTGTCATAATTATTACCTTTTATATGTACATGTGTGATTTTTGATTCTAGTAGCATAAAAAATATATATTTCTGATGGAAGTTATAAATGGTCGTGCAAGTCGGTATACGCGACAAGAGATTCTGGATTGGTGAAATTGGAAACATCCGTATCAGCGTGGATAAAAGCCAGTAACTATATCCGCAATAATCACTTGAATAGTATGAGAATATATATATAGTAAGTTCATGAAAGTATTCGAAAAATTATCAATATTTAAACAGTTTTTGTAAAAAGAAATCTTACGTGCTCGTTTTGAAACTCGGAGTCATTACTTTTAAAACGCGTTGTTCATTTTATTTTAACAATAAGATGTTTTTATGGCATGTATTAGTTAAATGAAAGTAAGAAAAAAAAAACTTTTCCTCTTGAAAGTAAAATATAAATTGTCGTGGCAACATAACAACGTTAACAAAATTTTTCATAACTGAATCCATTACGAAGTTGAAGATTGAAGCCTTTCTTTTAAAATGACCCATCAAAATTCGTTGTACAATCTTTTCTCGCCAATTTATTAAACTTTAAATCTGTATTGGGCTTAGATGATGAAAATTCAAGAAAACGTAACATTTTCCTCGTTTTTGCCTGATATAAACATTGTGAAACATGCATGTTGAAAGTAGAAAGCTAGATTCCAAATTGATTATTTTATTTCTACGAATTTCTTATTTTTCTTTCTACGAAATCACAACAATTTAAACATCGACAATTTTTCGAACATTGGAAATTTGGTGTTCAAATACTTTTATGAATAACTATACGAGTATATCGATTATTGTGTTCTAAATTTGAGTCTCTCTCTTTCTCTTCGTGATTTATAAAGAAATGAAAAAAAATTTTGTTTATCCTACACATGATAAATTTATCAAAATGTCTGATTATTAGTATGCTGCATTGCATATTTAAAAAGTATACATATAGTATAAAATTAAGCTTTTCTTTTTTTAATTCACCTCTTTCCTGATATTTCAAGAATATTTTTCTTGCTTAGTGCTTTTGTCCAATCAACAATAATAATAACATTTTTTTTCTATATTTACATATATTGTATTTTACATAAAAATCTCCATTTTCTTTTTATTCAAGTTTCTCATCAGCACTGATCTACAAGCAGGATAAAAAATAAGAATACATTTTAAACTGTTTTAATAATTTAAAAAAGATAATACTAAAAATTTAATAATTTAAAAAGATAATACTAAAAAAATAATTCTAATAATTTAAAAAGATAATACTAAAAAAATAATTTTAATAATTTAAAAAGATAATTTAATTTAAAATAATTTTAATACTTTAAAAAGATAATTTAATTTAAAATAATTTTAATAATTTAAAAAGATAATACTAAAAAAAATATATCTCGAAATAGATTGTATAATAAGCAATATCCATACTCAAAACAAAGAGAGAGAGCAAACATTGACGTTCACGTTCTTCAATATTGAAAATGCAAATTTAAGGAATAAAAAATAACAAGGTACTTTAAAATAACATAATTTGTAGTGAAATGTTCTAGTTCCATGAATTACGTAGTAGATTAACGAGCCTGTTTTAATTGTTTCTATTGCTCATTCTAAAGGGCATGTTAAAAGACTTGTTTGCAATGATTCATTGTTTTTAATGTAATTTATAGAAATACAATGTCAATTAAACTGATTATGTTAAATATTGTTTCCTCATATGCATTATGTAACCGAACAACGATATAGACAAGACTAACATAGTGGTGACCTTCGGTAACATTATTTCTTCACACAAGATTTTTTTTTTTAAATTCCTACTTTACTCCTAGGTAATTATTATTATTTATTTTTTTCCCCTTCCTCACCTTTCATTCATTTGTTTTCAACGCCATATTCGATTCTTTTCACAAAAACTTGATTCATTTCCTTTCTCTTCATACTTTCCTCCTTTTTTAGCATGTGCAATCCTTCATTGTTTCTTGGCAGCATCTTTAGACGATGAATAATAAATATCGAGATGAAATAATTATCGAGCTTTGAATTCGAAAGATACGAGATAAAAAATTAAAGATAAATTTAGAAAGTGCTTTTTTTTCACATGCTTCTTTTCAAAAGATTGTTGTTGTATTGAAATTCTCCTTACTGTTTGAGAAATATATATATATACACATACATATACATATATATTTATATTTATATTAAGGGACAGTTTCAATACAACAATATCATATATAATAATCATATATATATATATATATATATATATATATATATATATATATATATACACACACACACACACACACACACACACACACACACATATATATATGCGCTATATTATTTTAAAGACACAGGCAACATATATGTAACGTCAAAAATTCTTATCTTGCAAAGATTAACTTTCCATGAACCATTTTATATGATATGATTAACATTAAGATTAACTAAATATTAACACATGTATGTATTTTCTAAGAGTTTTATTTTATAACGATAAATAATAATTAATAACGAGATAAATATCATAGAATGAATTGTATAGAATTAACGAGCATAATTACAATCCGCAAAATTTGAACGTAAATAGATATTAATACGATATTTATTACAAACGCGCTTTGTACAAATTTACTCAGAGCATAATTGGAATAAATGTATCAAACGAAAATTTTCGAATTTTTCTACTATGTTTATAGTAGAAGTATAGTAATATATAATATATCTATGCTATGGTTTATATTTGAATACTTATTTAACTTAAAAGCTAACTAGTTAACTTGCAACATTTCGTGGATCGTAAAGAATATTTCTTTTTCAACAAATTTATCAAGTCTGATTTAGGTATACTAATAATTACAATTATTTCTCGAAACAGTTGTTGAAATTGAAGGAAATCATTTGATTTAATTAAAATTTATACAGAGCACAAAACCATAAGTGGGAATGAAGGTGAATTTACATGAAAAAATTATAGCAAAAGAGTATAAAATTTTTTTGTTCTTTTGCAAATGTTCATTTTTTTTTTTATTGTATTACAAGTACTGTTGCTGCATGTATAATTTTCACTTTTATCAAATCACTGCACAATTTTTTTATTTCAACTGCGTAATATTTTCAATATTTAGATTAAATAACTGTTTTTTTTTTACATATTTATGATATTTCATAAATTTTCAAACTTATTTTTCTACAAATGAAAACTTCGGGCAAAAATTTATACCAATTTTTTTGTTCATGTAAAATCATCTCCGCACCCTGTATTTAATTAGAATAGAACTAAAATTTAAAATCGAATTCTTGATTGAATTTCTTTTAAAAAAATGTTTCTCTTTCAAATGTTGGGCTAAAAAATTTCTTCTTTAAAAGACCCTGGCTAAAAAATTGGTTTTTTAAAAAGACTACCCTGAATTGTCTGAAAATAGATAAGTTCCAATATTTTTAAGGTATACAGGTATACACGATCTGATGTTAAGTTTTTTGACAGGAGTGTTTTAATGTATTAGTAAATCCATCTTGACATTCTCTACGAAGTATTAACTTATTTATGTTAAAAAAAAACAATAAATATTATAACTTTAATTTTGTAAAACCTATCCCATCCCAAGACAAAGGTTACATAAATATAAGAACACTAGTCATGTCTTTATTTATACATGTTAAAAAATTAATTAAAATGTTTAGTAATGTAATGGTTTTTTGATGTAGAAGGAACGCCGAGATAGATTTAGCACTGCATTAAAAATTATACGATTCTATTTAAAAAAGCAAAAGTGATCTTCACGTGTTCTTTATGTATTCATCTATTAAAAATTTATTATTAACATCAGATTGCACGTTCCTCGATACCAAGCAAGTTTAATTTGATGCATTTCTTTCTGTCCACAACAGCCGAGATATTCAGGATTTTAAGTACTTCACTCTGTATAAATGTGACATCCGCTTAACGTCCTCAATTTTTTTTCGAATATTAAGTTTTGCAAAAACTTCAATTATTGTAGAGAAATTGCAAAAATCTGAAAAGGAAATCCCTGCTCTTACCAATAAAAATTAAATTAAAGATTAACTGTAGATATTTATAAACAATTAAATAATTGAGTTACTGAAAAAAACGTCTACTGTAAATCAATAGGAATTTTTTATTTTATATGTTTTGGTTTTTTGCAATAATAGTGGCTAGCAATCGAAAAGGGATTTCAAAGCTAGTGAATGATTTTGTCATTTTGTAATAATTCAACTTGGAAAGAATTTTATGTATTACAAAATGATGTTATAACATCGTAGTGTAATAAAAATTATTACACTATCAAAAGAAATTGAAATATGAAGTTGAAAGTTAAGAGTTATGTACTTCAAAAAATTAAAACTATTCATTTAGTAATTATGTATTTTGAAAAAAATTTATAAACTTTTACCTATTTTTGGAAGATCTTCCCAAACTTGAAATAGTTTATCCCACTGCACGTTCAAAGATTAGTTTTCAAATGTAATTGTTTAATATTTATTATGAATTTCTATACATTGAATTGGAAATTCGATATTTGTCAGTATGATTCGAAACAATTTGATAATTGACCAAAAGTACACTTTCTATTAAACTTATTCTTAATCTATGCAATAGAGTAAATCTAATTGTATTGCAGAATTTATCATAAAACTTTTTTCTTTAACCAAATACTTTTTTTTTTATTTGCTATATAAGCATACACAGGTTCACGAAACTATTCAAACACTTGCAGATTCCTTTAATAAATGTTGAATAATTAATGTAAGTGACTGTCGAGTCGTTAATTATGTCATTATGAGTAATGATCGAAATAGTCATGCAATTACTAATTAATCAAATTTTGTGAATAAAACTATATTTCTTTTGAATCAGTTTTAAGAAATTAATTACAGTATCTGATCTTGTTTAATTCATAATGACTAGACATTATTAATAATGCTCCTAATCACTTATTCCATAATAAATGTATTATGCACTATACGAAATATTTTGAAATTTCATTAGTTCCCACTGCTATAGGATCACGATAATACTGAAGTTTAAAACAAAGTTTAAAACAAATTTAAAAGCTTATATAAAAATTACAAGTTATTTAGTATATGTTTTGCAGAGATTATAAAAATATTCAGACAGCCAATTATCTATCTTGAGTTAATTAAGCTTGGGATAAGTTTGGGTTAGGTAAACCTACCAACTATATAGTGTTAATGATACAATATATGAGTAAATTTAGACAAATATAACTCAAAGTTTAAGCTAAACTTTAAAAAGCAATATATCATTGAATATATGTATACAGTATTAAAAATAATGATAATTACTCAAATTTTATCAATATAATCAAGACAAGACATGGTCCCTTATTACAATGTTAGAAGCAAATTTCAAACTATTTTATACAATACATGAAATATGGAAATATGGAAATAAGAATTACCTATGATATGAGTTTAAACGTTTTCGTGAACCAGTTCATATGATGAGCTAAATAAAAAAATATGTTGTTTTTCATGATTAAAAAAATGAATGTTGGAATGTGTACTATACATAGATTATAGTGGTAAAATATAAATATGTATAACATAATAATACACATAGATAAAGGCATAGCGAAGACATGCAAGAGATTGTTATGAATAAAGAACACGAATGAATGCATTGAACCGTCCTGTACATATAAAATTCTTTTCACGTGAGTTATTGATAACTTTATATATACAAATTTGTCGTCTCTTTCCGCCTACATCTGATTCTAATTTCATCACTTTAACCGATCGTCCGCTACAAGTTTATTATCATGTTTGCATACACATAGAAAAGTTGATCGTTAAACAGAAAAACGAGTTGCCAATGCCTTCAAAATGTTTGTAGATGTCATAATATTTCGTAAGATACCTACCGATATTTGTGTATCTTGGTTCGTGTTTGAAAAACAAACATTTTAAACATAATCATTTCCATTGGTTTCGTTATAATCTTTCGCCTACCGGTGGGTATTTTCCCTTTCTTCTTGAAAAAACACTTGCATACTTTGTTGTAACTTGTGAACTTATTTATTATTCTGTATCACTATTTTGCTGCTAATATAAAATTTTATTTTATAATAATGTTTGTCCTGTGGTTAATATTTGAGGATAACTGATTACTTCAATTCCAATAGTGAATGTTTATTGAATTATCTATATTTGCTGTCCAAAATCGTCAAAATTTTCAATTAGGTGATGATAAAGTCCTAATAAAAACTTTTGAGCTTTCCTGTTGTCATTAAGTTCCTGTCACCTTTTCAAGTCAGAGCTTTAATAACTAACGCTTAGTAGCTCTTGACAATTAGAGTTTACGTTAACATCTTGAAGACTTAGATAAATACGTATTGCCTACCGGTGGCAGATTTAAAAAGCGCTGTATTGTATGTGATTCAATGTATTGAGTTCCATAACAGAATGTTCTTGATTCATCTCAACGTATTTGAGTAATAAAAATAATAAGCAAAACTTTCCACGACAATTTTCTCTATTATAATGACTTAGCAATGATCGTTTGTGCCGATTATAACAAGCTGGATGTTTTGGCACTCGTCAATGATACTTTACAATTTCAATTTCACCAAGAACGAAGCAAATTATTCGTAGAGCTGCTCGTTTTACAAATTTACATTTATTATTAAGTTAATAAAGAAAGGTCCGCCTTACACAGTAATTATAAATAATACATCTTGACAAAGAAACAAGAATTGTTAATACATATTATATTATTTTATATATATATATATATGTATATATATATATCTTGAATTTCATCTATTTATTTAATCATAAGAAAACAAGAAAATATAACTGATAAATTCAAGTGAACTTAAATATATTAAACACAGCTGTAACAAGCGTATCTCTCCATTAAATTAAATACCTCCGTTATTTTATTTTTACAAATAACCCAATTAAAATAATCACGATAACTAAATATCTACAAATAGTTAATTTTATACAGAAATAGTACTTACACACAATCACCTAAATATCGAGATGTGATCGTTTTGGAAATAGTAACTTGGTTCGTTGATGGTGAAACCGAATAAGAATGAT
This sequence comes from Tetragonisca angustula, assembly GCA_036937485.2. NCBI lineage: Eukaryota > Metazoa > Arthropoda > Insecta > Hymenoptera > Apidae > Tetragonisca > Tetragonisca angustula. The sequence continues at coordinate 1,004,820 of JAWNGG020000041.1, forward strand.
AGAATCGAGTGTGTGTGTGTGTGTGTGTGTGTGTGTGTGTGCGCGTGTGTGTGTGTGCTTCGACGTAAGTCTATAAATGAAATATTTGTCTATGAATCTTACGTCGTAGTATAAATGAAGGAACAAAATGCCAGATCGCGACGACACAAAGGCACGACGAATTTGTAACTCCTCCAACCGTTAAAAATGTCCTTTTTCAATTAACCATTTCGAGTCTATCCTTTATTTATTTATTTATTTTTTTATTAACAAAGTAGTAAAACGTATATTGTAATTATAAGAAAAAAGAAAATTGGTATCACGCAGACTCGAAAGGATTCGATACTAAATTTTAGACGTCTAATCCTTTCAGCTTTCGTACTATATCGTTTTACTGTATTACAATTTACTACATTAAATCGTGAAAAAGTTCACTCTAAGGAAATAGTTGGGCATTTAAAAAAATCTTTGTCTCTGAAAGGATTAAACGATCTCATACAGGAAGGAATAGTTTGCTACGTCTACACATCGTAAAAATGATGAAAAAGGAAGAAATTTAGCGGGCGTTAAAATCGTTTTGGCAATGTTGTAAAATACATACTCGCATAATAATAATCTAATCGCTTCGATTTATTTTCTACGATTAATGTTAAATCTGTTTCTTCTTCCCTCTTTTTTTTTTCTTTTTCTTTTTGTTCTGTTTCGCCAAAAAAAGAAATTAGCAGGACGTGCTCTGTCCGTAACGGAATAAATTGATGATAAACATTGTCAATCAAGATATCACAAAAATTAAATCAATTACTTAAACTACACAGGTCAACTAATAAAAAGACGCATTGAACACAGTTATCGTTAAAAATATAAAAACGCGACAATTTTTCTTAAATAACTTGTAAAATGCTTTCCTATCTTTTTTTATGTTTTTTCATTTTTCTCGATCATCAAGCTAAAATGACGTAAAAAGACATGACCAAAAAAAAAAAAAAAAAAAAAAAAAAAAAAAAAAAAGAAACATATTTAACGAAATACCAATGAAGTCGCAAGATTTAATGGCAAATATCGAATAATTTCAATCGGTATTTAAGTTGCCGGCTCACAAAGTTCACACATCGTATAATTTTACATTACACGGTACAGCGTAGTTTTAATTTAAAGATAATATACCAATACAAAGTGCCAAGAAGTTATTGAAATATTTCAAATACTTCATCACTACAGATTGACAATATACGAAATGTCGATGTTCAACAAAAAGGGAACTTCTTTTTGAGACGGCATCAAAAAATACACGGTTACAATGAAATGTTGTTCATGATTATAAATTTCTTTTTTTTCTTTTTTTTTTTTTACTATTGAACAAACAAACGACGTATGTATCCAATAGTAATCAGAACTCTCTCTGTTCAGTTTTTGGGAATTATAACAAAGTGCCTTATATATGTGATAACTTTGGAAGCTTCGAATGCATCGTTTCATCATCCGCGTGCTCTTTTTTTTTTTAACCAGTTTTTTTTTAACTGACGCTCTCTGTGGAAATTGAATATCTCTAGCAAACGCTAATTTAGTTATGAACAAATAGAAACATCGAAAAGGCCAACCGATGGGATGTTTGAACATAGCAATTGCTCGTTGGAAACAACGAGCAACGAAGTCGGAGAACAATTCGCACCATTAGATTATGCTTCTTTACAATTAGCTGTTGTTTCTTATAACGCTTTTCGTCATCCTCAGCCAGCGTTCTGAGCCGTCAAACAATTATACGGCACATGCGTAACACCAAGGACACTAGTGAATAACATGCGTTTTGGGTCACGGTACTTCGCAACAATAGAAAACGCAGCAGTACTAATAGCACCCCGAATTGCACAGCTTTGTGAATCCAGTATAATCTGAAATACAATCAGATGAGTTAATATTATAATAATATATCATTTTTTGTTACAACAGGAGGGTAATTTTCTAGGTATTTTCCAAACTAAATATGAACATTATAAGGGAAAAAACACAATAAATACAATTCTGATTTTAATATAACATAGTTTAAAAGAGAAACAATCTATTCGATCTAAAGATAGACTGCCTTTTGGTAGTATTTAAAATATGATGATTTGAGTAGTTTTGAAAAATTAAACTTTTGCAATTGGTTAATAAGGATATTGGGTATTGAAATTATTCTTACATGAAAAACAAAACATGATATATGATATATTTCTATGGTTTTCATATATTTATATTATATTAGTATTTTTGAATCATGATAATAATCAATTTCACAAAGAAAAAATTTCTATCAAAAAAATAATAATATTAAGATATTGGAAAGATTAAAATACATTAAGCATATTTAAACAGACGTTAACATGAAAATAGATTCGGAAGTAAAAATTACACTGTATCTCTGTATTCTCTAGTTTTTAGATTCTTACTTTTCTCATCAGGAGATTACTTACTTCCTAAGATGTACACGAGCAGCTGGCAGTGTGTCCGGGTTCTCCTTGAGAAGGAAATGTCGAATTCCTAAAATGTAGTGTTCCAAGTATAAACTCCAATCAATTTGTCTAACGTCGAATGCAAATATTTGTCGATCCTCGGGACTAAGTTGTTCGTTTAATTCTCGAACATTGTCATCTCTGAAACTCCATTGTTGCATAGTGAAGTATTCCAAGTATTTTGTAGCTTTTTCGAGTTTCGACTGTAATGTCACCATATTGGCTGTTTTGCCCTTCAGTCGACGAGTGAAGTCTAAAATGTGCGCCGGTACAATGTGCTGGAGGAGCATGCATATTTTATTTATTATAGTGGAGGTATGGCAATTGCCACCCGGATACCAAATCACATCGTTGTATGGGTGCAATCGACTGTACTTGAACGTTAAATCTACGAACTTCTTCCAGGTTATCGGATTCTGTTGACCTGTGCAACAGTTGTATATAGGAATTGTCTTCGTGCGATTTGTTGCAGTTTTCCAGGCTGCAACTATCATCAAGTTGATCACTATATCGACTGGCACTAAGTCTGCTATCATATCATCACGACACAGCATAGATCTGCAATGGTAAATATTTATTTATTAATAACCAAATCAATCATCCACCAATCATTTAATTAACATAGTAACTCAGATGAGACTAATTAATTATAGCTTTATTTCATTAATACATTTCTTGTACATTAGATTGAATATACAAGACGTCACTTTCGAAAAAATCAAGTTTGAAAATTTATTGAATACACTTGAATTTCGCTAATTCTAAATTGCACAGAAGTGATCAATCGATAAAAGATTATTCTACCTGAAAAAATAACAATGAAAAATGTAGAATAAAATTTTCTGATTTAAGATCTCATCCTCAAGAAAACGGAATTTGAATACGTTTAGTTAAAAGTTGGTTTAATAAACATGTACTTGATAAATTTTCAAATTGAATTCTACATTTTTAACTTACTTTCATAGATGGAATAATTTCTGTTCGTTATTTATTCCTGGCCAATACAGAATTAGCTAAATTCAAGTAGAGTTGATGAATTTTCAAACTTGATTTTCTCAAAAATGAAAATTTATGTTTGATTTACTTTTTTATGTATTTATGTTCCATACTAGAGGAGCTCACATATTTCTTTATATTACCAACTTCTAAGTTTACCTGAAGAAACCTTTGCCAGCAGCGGCAATGATTCCAGTCGGTCCATTCCAATTGTCTAACCATCCAGCAACCGGTTCTTTATACGATGATAGAACTATAGTAGGTCTCACAATTGCTATTGGCAAATAGTCGGATTCTGTTTCCAACATCCTTTCTGCCAAGGCTTTAGTAAACGTATAAGTATTCGGTCGTTTGCCGATTAAAATTGGTGTTATATCATCAATCATCTTATCGTCCATCACCTTCGTCAAAGCGAAAATTTCCTCTGGTTCCGCTATGAGAGGATAGATTTGTTCAGCAATATCTGTACGGTCACAATTGCAGTATGCTGTTGAGACATGGATCAATGCCTTTAAATAAAAATACAAAGATTAACCTCCCTTTTGCTGAAAAAGTGACATGAATTTCTAATTGTTATATTTGCTAGATTAAACATTGTAGATTTAACACTTGACTTAATATTTTTTAAATTTCATAATTAACCCTCATTGGTCATTACAAAATGTTATATTTGTTTGCAGTAGTAAATACAAAGATGAGGATCATTGAGTGACACCTGTTTTTCTAATAAATAACACACAATTTTGACATTTTTGATAACATTTGTTTTCAAAGTACTTGTCAGTACAATATTATAGCATAATTATGCATTTAATGCATCATCTTTTCGAAAATGCACAGATGTAACAAATGGAAATTTAAAACAGATGATCACAATATGGAAAATCAAATGTGGAGAAGATCACAATATGAAATTAAACATCTATATATAGAAATAAACAACTGAATAAAAACTTATATATTAAGATTTAATTAGAAACACAATTGAATAGAAATTTGGTGTATTTATTGTTAATAAAAAAATTTGCAAACTTTTCATTATATTAGTTTTTATTAGTTTAGATTGTGCCAATTTGACACCAAGAGATAAATTTAGTTGGAAAAGTGAAGAACGAATGAGAGCTAATCAATATGTACAAGGATATGAAATATGGACTAGAAAGAACTTGAGACATAGATTTTGTTACAGTCTTCAAAAGACTTCAAAAAAAAAAAAAAAAGAAAAAGAAAAAAACTTAGTTACACAACTGTTGTCTGCTACAATATATTACAGCGTACATCATTCTTTACCTCTAAATTTTGCATACGATGGCATAAGTTTAAGAGTTGTTTAGTACCGATCATGTTAATAGTGACCGAAATCTTGAGTGCTTCGTCAAACTTTACGGTGGCGGCAGAATGAAAGACGACCGATACGTTTCTTATTAGAATATTCTGATCGGATTCTGAAATACCCAGTTCGTGTTCTGTGATGTCTCCAGGCACGGCGATTACCTTCTGAAGTTCATTCGGTGCGTCTCGGCGTAACTTGTCAAACAGCTGAAAATATTTCAATAAATTAATGTTTTTATTCATTGGAAAATAAATAAACAGCACAGACTTCGAGAAGTTCTTTGCATTTTTATTGAAACGAACAATGACCTTCAAATAAATTCTTAATATTAATAATATTAAATTAATTATATATTTATAAATATACTTATGTAATATAATATAAATAAATATATTAAATTAATTATATATTTAAAAATTAATTATTAAATTAATATTAATAATATTTTTAAAAAATTAAAAGAAATATTAGATGAAACTCCAGTTTTCTCTAGTTTCGAAATAATAAAAATAAATTTCAAGTAGAGAAAAAAATAAACACACCGGCCCATTCAACAGTGCTCGCAACCTTTGATGGGCGTCTTGGCCTTTTTTATTTCTTATAAGAACGTAAATGGTTTTCAACCCTGGACAAGATCTGAGCAACTTCTCGACGAGGACTTTACCCATAAATCCAGTAACACCGGTCACGAAAACGCATCTGTCCCTATAAAAATCCTTCACGGACGTATTCTGAGCGCTACTTATTGTACTCATTTTGATACGTTCTTTTACTTTCTTCTTCTTTCGTTCGAAAAAATAAAAAAATTAATTAAATCCCCGTTTGAATTAATTAAATTCAGAACGTTTTATATTATACGATACGGTTTACTCTGTCTTTTCAATGTTCCTTTCTCTTTTCTTTCTGGAAGCTTTTTACAAATGACGAAGAGCACCACTTCTTTGATTATTATCTTCTTTCTCTCTTTTTCTTTCCTCTCTTCGGTTTTTATCTTTGGTCTTGATACGATCCTTGCTATTTTTTTTTCTTTTTCTTTCTTTTTTCCGTTTTTTTAAATGAGAAATAGATCTATATATACATGTATTTCTCTTTTTCTTCTAACGTTTCTTCCTTCTAACGATTCGTTCGTTTGCGACTATACAAGTTTATAGAAGAAGAAGCGCAGCAATTCCCCCTTAAAAATGGAACAGAGATTGAGAAAGTTGAAACGATAGCTAGCACAAGTTTACACAGTCCCAGGATTTTCCAAGTGGGTTACAAATGAATTTAATTTCTGGTGAACTCATTTCGTGCCGCCTTACGTCCGCGGTATGTACTTGGCTGAAACAAAAATGAAGAATGCAATATTAGAATAGATGTGCCGGAGAATGTGGAGAAATATTTTAGTACAATTGTATTATATTTTAGAATACTAGATGTTAATGTTTCTATGCATCTTAAGTGTCTAAGTACATACATATGAATCCCTCAATTGACAGATGATATAAGTTCAGAATTTAAAAAAATAAGCTTGTTATAGAAATGAGAAAGTACTAAAGATATTTGTTTCATTTTACTAATTCAATTTACGTGTATTTTAACATAAGAATAAGAGCTAATTTTTACATTGTGAAAATATGTTGAATGACTAACCAGGACAATGAATCAGTGCAAACACTGACAATGAGTTAGTAACAGTCCACATAAAAGTGAACTGTGAATAATTAGTTATAAGGCCAGGATCTCGTAGTTGGTCATCTATGCTCCTTCCCCTTTCACTTGGAAACGATGATAACCAAATACATATAAGGACATGCTTAGAAGAAGCATGGAGCAATTCTATAAGAGCATTCTAAATCATTCTATAACAGCATTCTATTCTTTACCTCAAAAGATCTCATACACGATTGTAACAAGGAATAAACTCTTATAAATATTATAAGTGTGTTAATTCCATTACACGGAATCCAACAAATAATAGCACTTGATTCCTTTTAAGTTATGTCATAATTACTATTTTCTGATTTTATTTCCTTACAATGAAACTATATTTTGTTCTCAATCTGTTAAAAAACATTACATTTCATAATCTTCGCAACATTAAAAGAAAAAAAAAGGACAATACAATGGTAACATAGTATTTTATAGTTCTACCAGTGGGATAGTTTAGCATTTTTTAAAAAAATGTTAAAATTATTTTTATATTAATAATTTATAATTTTGTACTTTTAATAGATTTTATTTATATAACTTTTAGTACATTTATATGAATTTATAATATGATTCACATATTAGCAAGTTAATAAAATATATTTATACTTCAAAGTTTAGATATTATTCCAATATCTTTGTATACATATCTACATTTATTATTTGATGCACATGAAATATCTTTTTTCCAACTACCTGTAATTTTAAAACGTAATATACATTACATGCTTTATAACATTACCATTTAGTTTTATTATTCTAGACTTATAAAAATGTTATATTTAATTATGTTGCACAGTACAATACTCTACATATGCACCAATCTTCATTAAAAAGTTTAAAATGTTAGTTAATTCTATATATATATTTTAATGTTCCACTAAATATAGAGTTTTTGGATTTTAGTTTTTTAATACATTAGCACTTTAGTATTGTAGGTACCTCAATACAAAGTATACTCAACTTTGCATCCTATAATTTAATTTATTAAATCATGTATTTAAAAATTGAAGGAGTCAAGATCAAGGAGGATCTTGTAAAATATAGTTCTGTAACAAAGAAAATTTTGCTACTAAATTTTACTTTTTTTCTAATAAAATTACAAAAAGAGTAATTATTTTCGTAAATAGAATTATGTTATTCCATTCTCTGTATTTTGTTACTCTATTCTTCTCAATGTGAAACCTTTCTGATTCTTCTCATAAATCTTTTTGATTCAATTATGATTAACATTTCATTAATATTTTATAATATATTCTGACTATTCTATATATTCTACAATATTCTAAATAATTAAATGTTATAATTATTAAATAAATATTTCCAATTTCTGTCTGGCTAACTCATATTATTTTGTTTTATTGATATACATTGCAACCATGAAAAAAAATGTCAAGAATTTATGAATTTGAAAAACTTGAAATGTTTTATATCATTTCATATGTATCAATTTATTCTTTAATTTACTCAGTAAATTAAATGTCACGATCATTATTCGCTATATAAAATATGTTGTATATTTTGATCTACCTTGTAAAATCCTCTATTTTTTCCACTAACTAATATACACTATCGTTAGTCATTTCTGCGTAATTGATAATGGATTTACAATCAGATAATTTCACGATGAAATAAATTCCAAGAAACTTATTTTTTCAACAAATGTTTCGCTGAATTTAATCATAAACATGAGAGCAAAAGTGAGAAATACGAATAAGGCAATATCCTTGATTCGTTGTTAGCTTATGAAGTATTTCCCATTCCATAATTTCTTCGAAAAAATATATTTGCACATTTACAAAAATTGTCGTCATAAAATTGATATAAAAAATTAGGTCTATAATTTTTATTGTACATAATATATAATTTTTATTGTACATAATTATAATTTCTTAAAATAGAATTTAATTATAATTTCTTACTAATTTTCATTATTATATCAAAAAATAATTGCAAATACAAATCATTTATTTCCAATATTTAATTTTATAGTTTTATGCTAGATTAGTGGAAGTATTTGAATAAATTTGTTTATTTTTCACAGTGAATTCATCCATACTTCATAACATGGATATGATTGTATACCTTGTTTCGATGTTCAATTTAAAATTCTTTATAACACTCAAGTTGAAATAACACTTGATAAGAATCTTATTTGTTCATTCGATTTCTTATCTTGTATGACATACTGTATAGATATAGTAGGAATTTTATATTTTCCAAAACAAAAAAATATTGAAAAATCCTATATTTCGAGTAATACTAAATCTATTTATAATTTATATATAACAACATTAATTATACTCCATCGAAAAAATTAATGAATTAATTAAGGCAGAGGTTCTCAATCAGAAGGGAATCTGCGAAAAATTATCAAAAATAGTCAGACTCTTAAAATATATTTATAATTAAAAAAAAGTCATTTATAAATTTAAATTGAAACTCTAGTATTTAATCAGTATGTATTTGGTAAGATGAAGTTAAAATAAAAAACTTCTTACAATTTATAAAATTGCAGAGATGTAAATTTTTATGTGTGTTTAAAATATAAAATTATATTATCTTCTTTCAATAGTTATCTTCTTTCAAGAAAAAATCCAATAATAAAAGAAAATATCCAAAATCGTTTCTTTATTGTTACTTTTTATTTAAATGAAAATTAATATAAATTATTTTTATTCAAATAAAAATTAATATAAATATATTTTATTGTCATTTCATTCTTCTTCAACAATAAACTTTACTCAACGTTGTTTTGTAAAATATCAGTATTAAAGTTTATCTCAAAACACAAGTTTACCAGAAACGTTATTTGTTATTGTTAGAATTCTTTCACTGCAAGTACATGATATTACAATGCAAAAGATTAATATGCTCAATGACACACGTGTCATGTTAAACTTTTTATTGAAACTTCGAGTATTGTGTAATGATGATGTACGTATGGTGATTGGATAATGATGATATCATTGATGATTGGACGATAACAGCTCGTTAGAATAACACAAAGTACAAAGATGTTATAGTGTATATATTGAATGAACTTTCAACTGTTCCTTTTCAATACCACAGTTGAACATTTCATAATGTTAATAAAAACATAAAACTTTTTGTAAGTGTATTTACTAAAAATAAATTAATTTATTCAAAAAGTAGAATTTTTAAGTGTTTAAGTATTTGGAATTCAAAATTATGTGCTGTGTGAATTATATGCCTGTACAATTTTATAAGTGAAACAAATACAAAAGTATTAGTTCTAAAAATCTTACAAGTTAGTTAAAATATCTCTTAAACCAACAATTTTTACATATATATAGTTTTCAACATAGAGAATATTGAATATGTATTAAAAAATATATGATTTCATTGTTTTAAAAATAATTGAATTATATACCTCTTAAAACCATTTTAATTTTCGTTTCGAATATTTTAACTGCCCATAACATCCATAGTTTGGCAAATATCCGAATAAATCGATTTAAGTGAAACACTTTATAGTTATACTAATTGTAAGTAAAATGTCTTAAAATGTAAAAATGCACATAAGGTACATAATTATAAAATTGTACTTAAGTATTTATTTATTATTATAAAATTGTATTATAAATTTATTTATTTATTATAAAATTGTGCTTAACTTAAGTATTTATTTATTTATTTATTATTATAAAATTGTACTTAAGTATTTATTATAGAATTATACTATTAAAAATATGGGAAAATTTGTAACTTAGTTGGGCTTTTTCCAATTCTGACTAGTCTGGCTGCCAAGATTTTTCTTCAGAAACTTTATTTCATTCTTAAAATGAAAATCAGAGGAAATCGAAAAAGTAGTACAGTACTGTTTTAAGAGAAAAATTATATTAAAAAAATTTCTTTCTTCGTGTCACAAAGATGTACATTTTAAAAATATCTCATTGTGATAATTTATCAGATGAAATAGAATCAAACGCAACGTAATTTCAATATAAATTTTCACATGAACATTCTGGTGTACTTGTCAAATAGCTGTGTTTATCGTTAACTTGTAAATATTTTTATCTGTAACTTTTTCGACCTTTTTCGATTAATCTCTTCACTGATAAAATGAACTTCTTACTAAAGAAATAGCTAAAATTGAGAAACTAGAAACTTACTAAAATATGAATTTAAAGCATAAAAATCCGCAGTTTATTCACGAATCGATCCAATAAATAAATCATTCATTTATTCCACGACGAGTCCACGTGAATGAAATTCTACTGTTCGTATTTAGAAACACGAATTTATTTTCTCGAATTTATATCTTCTCACGAGAGATACCACAACAGAAGAAGAAGAAGAAGAAGAAGAAGAAGAAGAAGAGAATATTTAAAACTGTTGTGTCAAGCGCAAGTTAGAAAATACTAGAAACGTAGATAAAAGCGATTTCGATAGGATTCTAGGTCAGCGTTCCGAGCTCGAAACGGTCACGAGAACCCGCTCGTTCTTTGGCCTCTACGAACGAAGAAACAAGGAAGAAAAGAGAGGAACATCGCTCGACCCCGTTACATGAAAACCCGTTATGCGACGATCGACGACCGACTGACTGACAAAATCTTCGTTTCCTTTCTGTTTCTCCCCGTATTCACCTAATTGAGTCCCTTGTTTCCCTTCTTGGGGAACCTTCTTTTCTCTCCTCCTCTTACCTTTGTTTCTTAAATTACCCTCTAACTTTTCATTTGCAATATAATGCAAAGGTTGGATTTTAGAATCTATTTTAGGTTTATTGATACAATTTCATTTTCAGTCTCATTTGGTCTTGTTTATAGGTTTATCGATACAATTACATTTTGAATAATATTTTTTAGTTGTATTTTTTATTTATAATATTTTATATTATAAGTAATAATTATAATTTAATAATATTTTTTAGTTATATTTTTTATTTATAATATTTTGTATTATAAGTAATTTAATAATATTTCTTATAATTCAATAATATTTTTTAGCTACTATTTTTTGAATAATACACAGAGGATGAGTCTCGCAACACGAGAACTTTAAACAACTTGTAAGTTCTAAACAAAAATTGCATGGTTGACGGAGCGTGCGGTATTATAATTGTTACTTTGCTCTTTTATCCAAACCAATCAAAAGCCGGTCCAAGTGCAAGTCCCTCCTCATTAAAAACAATTTGTGTTTGACGAGATCTTGCAAATATCTTTTCATTGTCAAAATTTTCAATTGGTAGGATATAATCGTTATAATATTATCATTAAACTGTTTCACTCACTAAACACGTTTTGACAACGAAAGAATGTTTATACAGCACGAGTCATTTTTAATGGAAAATGATGCTTGCACTGATTGGCTTCCAAGCCCTACACATATGTAAGCCACCTACAATTTTTTAAATTGAATGCCTGATATTTCTTATCGGATTCGAACAAAGCGTCGAATTTTGGGTTAGAAAGAGTCTAAAAATAGTAATTGCTGAGAATCGTCAAAATACTTCGAGGGCCAAAAATATTCGTACAGTTGTAACATAAAAATAAAAAAAAACAGTATTTTTTATATTATGAAGTAAATATATATATATATATATATTTAAATATTTATATAAAATATATTTAATTTATATAATATATATTTAAAATATATATATATATTTTATATAATATATATTTAAAATATATATATATATATATTTGAATATACTTCATAATGTAAAAAATATTGTTTTATGTATTTTGCACCTATACATGTATATAGGTGTGTATTAGATACAACACTTACAGTAAAAAAAAAAAAAAACAAATGTTAAACTGCATTACTTAGTTTAGCAGAAATCGAAAAAGTAAAAAAACTTTTAAATAGGGTCTGTTTGAAACATGGCTAGAATTTTTCCATGTTAGAAAATGTCCTGATGAGGACAGACAAATAAATATTTTAAAAAATAAAAGTTTCAGACAAAATAGAAGTCACAGAATATAAAAGTGAAAATTTTTCTGTCGAAGGAACAGATAATTTGTTTGTCAATGTTAAAAAAGGTTTCCAATATTTATAGCAAACTGGATACTATTCAATGAATAGTACTCGAATATAAAAATGGATTTTTAATTAAATGTTCTAAAATAACTTGTTTCTGTGGAACTTTTGTCACACAGATTCTTTTTTGTCTAATCCATGAGAACATTACTCAAAAATAGTGTTCCTCAATGTTCCTAAATGTTCCTAAATGTAACATTTTTTTTCTATAAAAATTCCATAAAAATAGATATTTTTTTATACGAAAAAAAAACTGTCAATTCCAATTCCTGATCAGTACTGTATAATAAAACAAAGTTGGACAAAAAAGTTCTATTTCAAAGAAATAGATATGATAAACTGTTGTTTGTTACAATATACAGGGTGTCCACAAAGTCTCTTTACAATTTCAAAAATTTATTACAAAGGCAAATGAAAAGACAGATAAGTTATTACGAAATGAGACGTATATATTTAAGTTTTTTTTTTTTTCACACACATTAACACACCTCTGTATGGGCACCATTAATTGCACGAAGTACATCAAAACGGTACTCGATTTCTTGCGCTGTAGCATACCCTCATCAGTGGTGGAAATGGCATCAGTGATCCTCTACTTTAGATTAGTGATGTCCCGTACCTTTGTCCAGTACACGATATATTTAACATAACCCCCATGTGGGTGTCTATAAAGTCTCTTTACAATTTCAAAAATTTATTACACAAGCAATTGATGAGATATCTTCATCAGATTTTTTCCAATGTGCTCAGTGGTTATCACGGTTTTTATCACATTGCATTTCAGGTATCCTGTTGATGAATAAGATACTGTTAAATGAACCACTTACAAAATGGCTACTCCTCAAGAGAAGATACAGTGTGTATTATGATTTATTGAAACCACATCGGATCTGCAGACTCAGCGAAACTTCAGAACTTAAGTATGGAAGAGATCCACCGTCGCGTCCATCAATTCGTGCATGGCGCAAGAAATTTATGGAGGCAGAGATAGTGTTCGATAAAGGGAGGAGCGAACGACCAAGAACATCTAAGGAAAACATCGATCGTATAAGAAATCGAGTATCGTCTTGATGTGCTTCGTGCAACTAATGGTGCCCATACAAAGGTGTATTAAATGAGGTAAAATAATTTAAATATATACGTCTCAGTTTGTAACAATTTCTACTTATCTGTCTTTTAATTTGCCTTTGTAATAAATTTTTGAAATTGTAAAGAGACTCTATGGACACCCTGTACTTGCTTAATTGTATTAGGAGTGAACGATGAACTTTTTCTGTGATTATTACGGCATATGCATTAGTATAATAATATACATACTGCATTTTCGCACATTTTTGATCGTTATAAGTGACTCGCGATAGCGATAAACTTCATTTTTCAACATTTTCCGGAAAAAATAATCGAGCATAAATAGCATAAAAAAAGTACTTAAAATATGATCAGGATACTTTCTTTGAGATAATATTCTTATCGTACTATAAACGATTATTGTATCATGTTTCCCATTATTATTCAAACATTATCATCGAACGTGACAAAATATCACTTTCACTTTGAACAACTGAGATACTGATACATCATATCTCATGTTGATGATATTTCTAATAATATCTGTAATAAACACAAACATAATCATAAATATATTTCTGTAAAACAAGATGATTAATTTGAAAATATCTCAGTAATTACTAATAAGAGGAGATATGAGCAATATTTCCATGTTTATATTGTCCTTGTCTTTCATGCAATAAGCTTTACAAAATTAAAGTGAAAATATAACTGATGGTTTCTCGACATAAATAGGTTAATACTTTCTTTTATAAAAAATACTCGAATCACTGCATTCAAAGTTATACGATTCCATTTAAAAAAAAAAGAAAAAAAGAAAAAAGAACTGTGGATTCCTTTTTTTTTATAACTTCAATCCTTTACGAGAAGGGTTTTTTTTTTATAACTTCAATCCTTTACGAGATATTTCCATTTTGTTTCATCCACAAGATGAATGAAACAAATTTCTGTTTAATTAAAATATGAATCTACATAAACATTGTATGATGCAAGTTCTATAAATTCCCAAAGTTTCCAAATCTTTATTTTTTTTTTAACACTCTGTCATTATGAAATTACTTTAAATGACTTCTAATCTAAATTCTGTAAGTCATTTATAATTAAATAGTAGTGATTAAGTAATTCAGTATATAATATAATATAATATATTATATAATATAAATTATATTACTATTAAATTTATTAATTACTATTAAATCATTTAAAGTTCAAGCAAAGTCAGAAATCTAAGCAGAACAACAATGAAGGATCTCTTCGGGAAAAAGACTACATTTCCCTACATTTACTAGTATTCTCTGCATCTACTTTCTCCGAATATCGTATTTTATTATAATCTATAAACCTCATTATATGTGTTTCGCATTTTATAAAATTCATTAAAAATTCAAAATTTAGAATTCGAGCGTAACGAGTATCTTTTATTAAAAATGAAATAATTCTTTTTTTCGCTGTCATTTTATTTCACGTTAAAAACGTATCAATGCTATAAACAAAAGAAAGTTTCAATTTTGAATCTCTCGAAACACGATTCCGGCAGATACACTCTCAAATAATATAACTGCTCAATTATAGGAATAAATAATACTACAAGTAAGAATAACGTCAGAAATAAGTGTGCCAGAAGTTGCCAACGATCGTAGGTATGTGTATGTTTTATGCATAGTGATTTAATACGACATGCAGTACGAGGACGAAAAGAGTACGCAATAAAATGATACTGAATACAGCGTGAGGTGATTGCGCAATCGAAGAGCAATTATTGAAAAATATAACTGGGAAAAGTGAAAGTGACTTAAACACTCCAAACAAACGAGGACATTGATGAAAAAAACGTTTGAATGAACGATCTCAGAGCCCATTCTAATCTCTTTGACGTCATAAATTATGTGAGAAACAGCCACTCATAAAATAGTTCATACACTCGGTAAAAAGAATTGTAGATATATTAAACTTACAATTTCTTGAGAGAGAAAAAAATCGTACGACAATGACATCATTTTGAGTTGACATCATTTTAAACTTTCTACTATGATTGTGCCAACAATAAGTTCGTTTTTCTTTTTTCGCGTTTTTTACAGTATGTAACAAAATGCGAATTGTAGATCGCTTGAATGTGATCTTTCGTTTAAATTTAACCTCTTGCGCTGGAATGATGTGCCACGCACGTCGAGAATTTTTTGTCCCAAAATTGTAATATTTTCTCAGTTTTAAATAAAACAAAAGTAAATAAAATTTAAGTAAAACAAAATAGGCAAAACAAATAATAAATTTATTACTTCTCAATAATTTCTATCCAGTGATATCATTTCGACGAGTTCAAAAAGAAAGCGACGAATTATCGTATACGGTTTGATCACTCATTATGGTCCGCAATCGGTTGCCAGCGCAAGTGGTTAAATTTTAGTCTGAAAATGTAACTCTAATGTAATTCTTGAAATACATATCACATTTGTAAAATTTTGCACACATTACCTTAAAATACACATTACATTTTGTAAAATTATGATACAATGTAAATTCTAATTTATGTGAAGTATAACTGAACATAAATGGAAGAATAAAATTTAACGACAATTCATGTATGTATAAAGAATACAGTTTGAAATACGTTCATTATACAATATTATTTTACAATTATGCAAAGTGTGACTGACTATTCACAAATTCACTGATTTATATTTCTATAATACATGTTATAACTTGTTGATAATTGTTTATTAACATAATTTATTGAACTTCAATGATTTAATATTACATAAAATATTGTATATGAATGTTTATATCAATTTTCGTTAAAAATGCTCACTCTTTTTTAATTTAGTCTATCGTGGAATAATTCTCTGATTAATTTTAAAAATATTTGAAATCTCAAATGTTTTCAATCACAGTAGTTTGGTTTTTGTACTAATATATTTTAAATGCATAACGTTTATGATCATCAATAAGAGCTGTTACATAATGCAAAAGGCCTTTTCAATTACCTTGAACGACAAAGACTTGTAGGTACCTAATCTTTATTACATAATGATCAATACTTAAAATCTAATTACTCTGATTCTCAGTTACCGATTCATATTCTATATTTAAAAATTACTAGTATTTTATTACACTTGTCGCTGCACACATTATTTTAACTGGTTAAAGATTGTTCACAGAACGTGTAAATATAAATTTTATGAATTGTTTAAATATTATATTTTCAAAAATTTTTACTGCTTGTTAACGCCAGTTGGTACATATTTAAATAACACAGAAATATATTTAAGTAATATTTACAATTGGAATATATTATTTATTATTTGAATATTGTAGTATTATAGTATTATTACATTTAACCCTTTCAGTCCCAAAAAAGACACATACGTTTCAAGAAAATTATAAAGCATTCTATTGAAATATAAATATTAAATTTTGTTCAGCTACAATTTCAGTGGTGTATTGTGCTACTTTTGTCAAGAAAAGTGTATCAGTCACATAATTTTACTCCCTATAGTTAACTTTTTCAATCCCAATAGAACACATATGTATATCTTAGACAAAAAAGGAAAAAAACAACTCATAGCTATTCTGGTTATTTACAATTACAGACACGTTTATGATCTCTTTTAGCCAGTGTTAAACTTTTCTATTGAATAACTTCAGTTTTTAAAATATTTTTTGCTATTTTTTTCTCCTTCAAATATTTTTTTATTCTTTCTTGAAAGTTAACACTTGGAAAACTTCCATGTTGCGAGTGGATAGTATACAAAAAAGTATACAAAGAAATATTATACAAAATTGAAATTTAATCTGTAAATTTGAAACAATCTTTCTAACTCATAAAAAATTCATGAAAGCTTAAACTGCAAGAAATTTTTTTATAATTTTTTCTTGCTTGTACTTGGCAAAAGATGAAATGAAACAGTAGCTATAAAGTTAAAGAACAGTTATGAAAACGATTGAAGGTTGCCAATGTAACAGTATAATACGACGATCATTGAAATTCCAAACCATGATTCATTTGAATCATATCAAAGACGTATTCTTCCTGCAGATCATTCTCGCATTACAAGTCAAAAGTCAATGACTTGGCGATACACTTCTCACGACTGATTTGCACTGAACAAAATACTGATTATTATTTATAACAAACATTTCATCAAGATAAAGATAAAAAATAACAATTTGAAACAACAAATCGTTTCCACTAATTTATTACTTTTATTTGAAAAATAACTTAGGAAACGCAACTTTATGTTGGATATAAAGCAAATTTGCAAATTTGGACCTATCGCTGAATTATTGAGAATGAAGAAGATTTATGTAACAAAGTGAGAAATTAGTTGAGAAATTATTTGTAGGAACAAATACAAAATACGAAATGAAGTAAAAAATTATTTACAACGGCATAATTTTTGCTTGTTCAAATAAACTAGGATTCGTTTATTATTAACAAAAAAATTTGCAAATTTAACTATTTATCATTTTATTTTACCATTGTATCAATTCGGTACCTAGACATGCCACTTTTGGAAATTGAAAATTAAAAATGAAAAAATGTGGAACGAATGAATTAAAATAAAATATATATATATATATATCAATGAATTATCACAAATGATACACGTTTATTGATTGATGTGATATAACGTAGTCAGTATTACATCTTTTATTTTCAAACAGAATCTTTTTACAAGTATTGAATGCGCGCAAAAAGGAACGGAAAAAGGAAATGAGCACATCACATTTTTGTTGTGTGCACATACAACTTTCGCTTAAATCAAGTCATTAATGCCATTAAGTAGCACAAAAATGATTTATCTACATATCATAAGAAACTGAAGATTCTAATGTGTGAAGAATTTCGGATGTCATATGAACTCGATATGCCTGATTGTTAAATACTGAAAATCTTCTTTTTAAAGTCATTTGTCAGACCACTTTTTGATATGTATATTTTCACTAATATTGTTGGTATTATAGTCAATATATCTGCAATGCATCTGCAAAAATTGTAATTGGCTTATAATATTATAATATTCTGTATTTTATAATATTATAATACTCTGTATTTTATAACATTATGATACTCTGTATTTTATAATATTATAACACCCTGTATTTTATAATATTATAATACCATGTATTTTATAATATTATAATATTCTGTATTTTTTAATAAAACATAAACAAATCAAGAAATGCCAGATCTCATATTTCTCAATATGGAAGATCGGAAGAATATATCGGAAAGAAAGAGAGAGTGTAGAATAAAACGGAAAGAAAGAGAGAGTGTAGAGAAGTAGCTAAAATAGGAAAAAGTTAGTAGAAATTTACCATGTAAACTCCTGTTCAAATGTTTGGACTTTTACTATTTCGAACGAAACAAACGTTCTTTGTGCGTTTTTCTGAGAAATGAGAATATTATAATTAAGGTTTCGATCTTTAAAAAACAATTAATTATAAATATAAATGAAATATTTATTTATAACAAAAGGAATCGTTATTTTATTTCTTAGTATGCTCCAAATTTTTCACGAAAGTATTTGAACATTTGTTACAGAAATTTAATATATCATGTGTGCGTTGTGAACATATCAAATTATGTTTTATGCAAAATTTTTTGAAATGTCGTTAGAACATTATAACGAGGCACGACGATCATGATATTAGTAAAATTCGAAGTTGATCTAAAAATATACGTAAAAGTATAGTTCCTTAGCCAAATTTCACTTTTTATTAATTTTTTAATTTCGTTATATACATAGGTGTATGATTAATATTTATTTTTCATAATTCATGAACATCAACGTCCAATTTCATTTCACTTATCGCAAAAAAGTGACATAAATGACAGTATCTAAATACTAAAAACTAGATTTCTAAATGCTAGATCACAAAATTACTTAGAGCTTTTTTAAAGTTCTTTATAGAATTTTTAATGTATCAAGTAAATATCTTGTAATTTTCAAATTCGTTTCCAAATTATACTACTTGTGTCTCATTGTAATGCTAATGGAATTTGAAAATGCTTCGTTTACTATTAATGATTATGTAATTATTAATATTGTTATTATAGCATAACGTATCATATAATTATTAATATAACGTGATATTTAAGTTTAGAATTTGCATAAGTATTCCAATACTTCACGAAGTATTGCATTATGAATTATCTGATTTATCATGTAAATTCAATAAAAAAAAAAAAGAACAACGATTGAATGAATGATTCAACAACAATTAAGTCTGCATCAATTAAAGAAAAATTCAATTAGCTCCGACGAATACTCGTCCCCGAATGCAAATTTCATTAATCGTTACGCGGTTCGACAGAAACAATGCTTCATATTTTATTTAACATTTTATTTAACTGAATGAATATGGAAATATTGTACAACTAAATCAATATGGAAATTTTATGAAATTTAAATAGTTATTGCTAATCTTTGTACACGTTTCACTGTTTTAATCAAACGAGCCGATCATTTATCGAGAACGTGAATTTTTTTTGTCAAGAAACGAAGAACCTGTTGCTTCAAATTTTTATCAAACTGAACGATTATTTATATTAGAAACTTCTACCGAAATAATTTCTCTAAACGAAAAGAATTTTGAAAGTTTCACCGATAGTTTCTAAAAAATTTATCCATCGTGATAATGAAAAAGAAACACGTATCATTAAACGTTTCCACGAGGACTCAAAAAAAAAAGGAAAAAATTTGTTTTCACGATCATAGGTTAATGTTTATTCGAAAGACTTTACACAGAGAATCTTCTGGGAAATAGAGACATAATGTTTCGCAAACAAATGAAAAAAAAACCAAGTTGAATAATTACAGTATTTTTTCCTCTTGCTATGTTAATGTTTCCAATAATTTTTATTTCACACGGTTCGTTTAATGATTTAATGGTTTCGTTTAATGGTTTTTCCAAGTTCATTGACACTTCACTTTTATTTGCCTATGATCATAGTCGACGATTATATTCATATTTCTTTGACGTTTATGTTCATATTTCTTCGTATTACTTCATTTATAATTATATTTCCGTTAAACCAAGTCTTACCAAGAACTTTCTTTACATTTTATCGTCAATTTGCACTTTGTCAATGTGCTAATAGGCTTGTTTGACCAGATTATTTTTCCAACTTAAGTTGTCCTTTGGTATAAAATTGACACAATATTAGTATTTATAGCAAAAAGACAAACAGTTAAACTTATAAAGCCTTTTATAAACAGTGTAACTTCACACATAATTAAATAGAAATCTTAGGTAAAGATGTTTGATTTTATATTGTGATGTTACACTGTGAACATTTTATAAGAAAAATATGTCAAATTGGCACAAAAAAAGTAAAACTTCTCTATGGTAAGCGTTCAAATACTTTCACGAGTTAATGTATCAAGATGGGCATTGTTGAAAATTCTACTTCTAAAAATTTATTTAAATAAGTAAATTCTTAGTAAAATTATGTAAATAATATTATTTAATATATTGTTTAATATTATAATATAATACATACTAATGTGTATATATAATATATGTAATATTGTTTAATATTACTCTAAATAATTCAAATATTACGATAGTATAGACGTACGTACAACACGCGTATCATATATACGTATATGTTATGAAAGAAATCCGTCAGACTTGATAACATTTATCGTGTTACATAATTAAACAGTCAATTTACAGTGGCGAGACAACTCCGACTCGAGTTCGATTAGATAAGGCTGATATAATTAATTTGACCGTGATTCATTCGGCGATTCTTCCACGACGGCTACACCACGTCGCTCCGATTCTAGTTTAGAGCAGGAATGGTATCAATGTCGTGGCCAATGACCCTCGCGAAAGAGGGAGTAAAAGAGAGAGGCCGGTGGCCAGACGTGGAGCTTCCTCGGCGCGCGGCGCGATGAAATTTCCTCTTTAACCAGCGATTAAACGATTCCAACCTCCGGTTACGGGTTTAATTCGAGCGGATTCTTCTTACTCGGTCGAGTGTATCGAGCTCTGTCTGTTTTAGACCATGATCGCGCGAACATTGAAACGAAGAATGATGGCACTTGCGCTGGCAATTGATCGCGGACCATAACGAGTGACCAAATCGTATGCAATAATTCGTCGCTTTCTTTTTTAACTCGTCGGTATGATATCACTGGATAGAAATTATTAAGAAGTAATAAATTTATTATTCGTTTTGCCTGGGTTACATTTAAATACATTTAAAATGTCATTCCAGCGCAAGAGGTTAACCAAGCCACTTGCGCTGGCAACTGGTTGCGGACCTTAACGAGTGACCGAACCGTATACAATAATTCGTCACTTTCTTTTTGAACTCGTCGGTGATATCACTGGATAGAAATTATTGAGAAGTAATAAATTTATTATTTGTTTCACTAAATATACTTAAAACTGAGAAATATACTACATATATTACAATTTTGGGACAAAAATTCTCGACGTGCGTTAACTAAGCCATTTGGGCTGGCAACTGATTGCGGACCATAACGAGTGACCGTACACAATAATTCGTCGCTTTCTTTTTGAATAATTCGTCGGTATGATATCACTGGGTAGGAATTATTAAGAAGTAATAAGCTTATCATTTGTTTTGCCTAGATTACATTTAAATATACTTAAAACTGAGAAAATATTACAATTTTGGGACAAAAAATTCTCGACGTGCGTGGCACGTCATTCCAGCACAAGAGGTTAAATGTCTTTGTCAAACACTTTTCGCTAAATAACAAATGGCTCGTAGTTTTCTGTTTCATTTCTACTTAATATATTTCAGTTCGTCCTTTACCTTGATCTGACACATTTTTCTTATAAAATATTTGAACATCTATCTGAGAGTATGTTATAGATACGCAATTGAGTAGAAATTTAGTCTACCGTTACTAAAAGAATTAAATTTTATGAAATTTAACTGTTTATAGCTTTTTCATTTCTTACCACGTGTCAATTTTAATAATTACGTCGAAGAGGAATCTTGTCCAATTCAATTAAATTAAAATAGAATAATTTTTATTTAACAATAAGACAAGATATAATTTTGCTTCTAATTACTAAAATGTGTTATTGTATAAAACATTAAACAATTTGATACAAGTTGTTTTTTTATGGATCTCAATTTTTTGTACATGATCTCAATTTTTACTTATGAATATTCTCTACAAGAATTAAATATATTAATAGGTATGTCTTTATAATTAAATTAATCTACTTAAACTATTCTACTTCAAGTTGCTTAAATCAAGCAATTTGACCAAAAGTTCATGCAAATAAAATTGACTCAACATTATCTAATTTTAAATGGACTTTAGTAAAGTAAGCTTAAACTAAAATTTAAGAAATTAATGTCAATTATATTATAGTACTTAAGAATCTTAAACAATGTCAGATAATTATATAACTTGTTCCATAAGTTGGTTGCATGATTTAAAAATATCAACAACTGTTTTTTCTTTTTTTTTTTTACTAATAACTCAAAAATTGCAAATTTTGAACTACGTTATCATTACAGCAAATGAATATGATACATGGAATTTTTTTTATCAGAATCTTCAATCCAACTGATAATTTTAACAATAAAATGATATTTGTATAGCATAAATTGTTTCTAATGAAAGGCATGTATATGCGTATAAAGACTGTTTAGGACTTTTATTTCAAGTTGTAACTGTTCTCAGAACCTTCGAACTGACGTCATTGTACAGGTTTTGATCCTTATTAATTGGCACTTGTTAGTCAGTCTCTTTTCCTTTCTCTCTCTCTCTCCGCCCTCACCCTCTCTCAGTCATATTTGTTTAATTTCATATTCATAGTAGAAGTTTTATAAACTTCATTCTTCTAGTTTGTTCTTAACCAAGACACGTTTCCGTAAATTAAAAAAAGAAAAGAATAGATTCGATTTTCTGTAATAATAAATAGAAGATTTTATATTATATTATTTATATTATGTTATATTATATTATATATATATTATTTTATTTTATTAAAATGTAACTACAAATTGCTGTTTAGAAGTCACATTCAGTAACCCCATAAACTGAAAGTGATGATATTAGGAATACTTATGTCGATCACAGTGGCAGTCGTTGTGTATTAAAAAATTGTTGTCAAAACAAAAATTTACTCAAAGACACATAACTTTCCAGCATCATTTACATTTAATGGAGAACATTTGATCATGTTTTTTAGTTATATACAGCTCTTGTTTACTTTTCGTACTGAAATCCATG
This sequence comes from Tetragonisca angustula, assembly GCA_036937485.2. Classification (NCBI taxonomy): domain Eukaryota; kingdom Metazoa; phylum Arthropoda; class Insecta; order Hymenoptera; family Apidae; genus Tetragonisca; species Tetragonisca angustula. Next base: position 1,028,615 of record JAWNGG020000041.1, read on the forward strand.
CTGTTGACATTTTTTGCAAATGACAAATAGTACAAAATTGATCGCTCTATCGGTCTGCCACTTTAAATTGAAATTTTATGAATTTTTGGCCTTGACAACAAAAGACAATGAGTTTAACGATTTTGACGAACGAATAGATACTTTTTTTTCAAAATAATGACAGACGTACTTAAATGTCTCAACTAAGCTTTGACATCTAATGACACACAATCTATTATTAATTTCATAGGTAAACGCATATGTTCTGTATAAATGAATAAATGAATTGAAATAAATAAAACTGTAAGTACTTTGTAAAATTATTATTTTTCACTCTGATGTACATGCGTTATTATAGAAATGTGTATTACAAAATGGAACCATCCCCTCTCCAAATTGAGTATAAGCCAACTCAAATCTAATTTATTTGTCTAATTTATCCAAAAATGCGTTTGGATTCGGTCAGATCTTTTATAGGGTGATAATGCAGAGGTGGAACCTCTTTTTCGCTCACGTTTCTACTTTATAACATATAAGGGAGAGTCATCAAAATTAGTTCTAACTTTTGCTACGAGATTTTAGCACTTTATTTGACAAAAACAAATAAATGTAACAATTTTATGTTGTATATTCCAGAGCTAAATATAGCTCTATATATAGTATTTATTTATTATTATTATATAGCTTATATTTATATATTATAACAATAGTTTATTCCATTGTTTTCGCTGTTCTCACAAGTGTTAAAAGTTATCTTCTAAAGCTAATATTTTACTTCCATACAGAATAATTTTATTTTATTATACACCATACTTAGTTTATCAAGTATAACAAACAGTCCCAGTTTTGCAACTTTTTTTGTATATTATATCATTATTATCTAAAATGTTTCTATCTCACGTTTGTCATCAACTAATCAGCTGAAAAGCTAAAAACCAGTTAAGAAATTAAAAAAAAAAATGTATCAAATCAAAAGTTAGAATTTAATAAAGAAGTCACCCATTGTATCATTTGTAAAGACTATTGAATGTAGTAAGTAAATAAAAATATGAAGACGTGAAGATTTAAAAAATATTAATTATTTTATGTAGAAATGAAATTTCAATAAAAGCGTGTATTCTTGTTGTTTTTTTTTAACACTGCTAATCATTTTCACTCCAAAAGTTTACTAATTTAACAACTGCTCGGCATTGGACAACAATTTCTGAATTCGCTACGAATCGCGAATTATTGATTTTTATTATTAAATTTCACAAACAATTATTTCCCTCCGTTCATTAAGTTTCATTTAAACTACAAACTTCTTTGTTCGAAATTTTATTAATTCTGAATAAAAATATAACGAAAAAAACTTAGAATAGTTGGCACCGGACGATTTTCATATCTCCATGATGTAACAAGTATTGTAACATTGTTCAGAAAATGATGTATCTTTGAGTAAACTTTACAAGCCATCTAAAACCTTCGCTACTCAGGATAATGACCTTGGCAACATATTACAAAATCATCGAAGTGGAAAGTGATTCCCTTTTTGTAAATAATTACCGTACAGATCAATAATTATCTTTATACACGTATGTCAAGAAGTATATGGTAAGAAGTTATCTGAATTTAAACAATGAATAAATATAAACGTTTAAAGAAATATTTCATGTATTTTTCATTGTGCAATTAACGTGATTTAAATATCATTATTTACACTTGGCAAGCCAAATATAAAACGGAGTTTCACAGAACAGGGAGACTAAAATGAATAAACGCGATATTTAAATAGCTAAGTATGTATGTATATTAAGTAGCTCGAAGCTCGTCGAATTCTTGCTTAAAATGCTTTAAGAACATTTAAATCGTCGCTTTTTACACAGAAAGATGGAAAATTTCGTGAAGCAGTCTTTCTATTGAAATAAAAACTATTCTAAACATAATAAATATTTTAAAGTATCTAAAAGATTATTTAAGAAACAGATTAAACAAACATATTTGAGGTGAAATAAGTAAAATTTGATCGAATCTTTGCTTTATTCGTTTCGTGTTGAACTCATTAATAGAAAACGCAACAAAAAAGATCAAATTTATAACGTTTAAACTAAATAAAATAAAATATTTAAAACAAGTAAAATTTGTTCATTCGTACATGACAATTCCATTGTATATTGTCTTGACAAATGTCGGTAATTTTGTTTAAATTTGTCCGAATAAATAAAATAAAATAAAATATTTAAATAAATAAAATAAAATATTTAAAACACATAAAAAATAAATAAAATAAAATATTTAAAATTAAAACAAATAAAATTCGTATTATCGTCTCGACAAATGTTGGTAATTTTGTTTAAATTTGTATTGTCTGAATGGAGGAAAGTATACTAATGAGTACAGTGGAACTTCATTTATTCGAACACACTGGAGAACCAAGAAGGTCGAATAATGAAGGGCCACTTTTTTCATATCCCTTTATTTGTTTGGATAATGAGAGATAGCAGACAGGGAAACCTAAACCAGAAATTTATCAATTTATTTATATATCTGAGATTCAATTTTAACTTATTGTCCACATAAGCGAAATCCGGGCTAGAATTACACATTAAAACTGAATCTCAGAATTTGTCAGATTATAAATTATAAAAATGGTTCTACTAAGCAACGTGACATTTACTATCATACATTGATTATTATAGTACTGAACAAAACACTGCGTATAAACAACATTTTAAAATCATTGTATTATAGTGTATAATACAAATTTACATTATACATATTGTAGCATATAATTATACTGTATAATTATATGATATTATAGTATAATTATACTATAAGTTATATAGTATTATATACTATACATAATATTATATACGATATACTATATATTATATATAGTATTATATACTATGCACTATATAACTATATACATTATACATATTTAAGTATAAAATATGAACGAACATTCATTTTGTTGCTAGAACCTGCAACATATTCATTATTTAAGATTCAGACTCAAGCAATCGAATAATTTATCTTGAATTATTTCAAGTTTCATAAAATTGTAGAATCTAAATAAAATAATGACAAAAAATGATGCTCATATATTTTAACTCTCTCGCCTAAATATTTCTTTCTAAAAACAAATTATTCTACAAGAATAAATAAAAAATTTCTATATTCCAAAAGCAATGATCACAAGAATTTTTACTAATATTGAAAATTACAAAAATAAAAACACCATGTACAGTGTTATACAACTATATAATTAAAGTTAAATATAATTATACAACTATTATAACTATATAATTAACTTAGTTAAAATTCTTGAAAATGTTATTACTTAAATTACAAACTGTAAAACTTTTCTGGAAACTTACTACTATATAAGTTATTCATATAAATAAATTGCGGGTGTGAGAGATTTAAACATGCAAAAGTATACAAAACACAGATAATATGCAAAAATATACAAAATATCCAGAACGTATTTAATAATATTCTAAAATATTCTAAAAACAAATTTTGGATGCATTGAAATATTTAAAAAAATGAAACAAGTATATACTTAACACTAGAACTACCGAGTGGTCAAAATGACTAATTCATAATTTCTTTTTAGATATATTACAGATGCAAAATAGTGTATTTTTAGAGGTTTAAATAATTTTTTATAAAATACATGAATAAAAGTTTGTGTATTCTATTGTGTTTCCATTTTTTTCACTTTAACATCTCTGATCAAAATTCTATACTTTAGTCCTTGGTAGTTCTAGTGTTAAATTGTACATATTTAAGACACTCTATTCTAAATGCAAATTTACATGGTTAATACGAGATTTTAAAAGTGGTCAAATTTAAATTGATCACAAGTTATATTTAAAAAATTTAAATTTATGCTTTTCGCAAGTTATACGTTATTACATATTATTCCAGGCTAAAGGATCAAATCTCAAATAATTAAAATAACAAAGACTAGAGTCACTCAGGCGTAACTCACGCTGTAAGTCTGCAATCTCGCACTAAATTCCATTAAATACCATGTTGAAAACTCACCCGGAATGATTTGGAAAATGAAGAAATTTGAAAAGAAGGAACGACAAACGGAATGTTGACTTGCGCACGTATCTTTGTAATCCCTTATGGTGTTCAGTGGTCGATGCGAACGGCAACGCGTGTCGTGGATTACTAAGGCATCGAAATGTGGGCCAGCTACTTTAAAGACGAGTCAACTAACGAAAGGTGAACTGAGCTTACCTGGGACCAATCGGTGTAGCTTATACGTACTTGATTCTGCCTGACAATCCCTCCCCACTTATCTAGCTTCTTTTGACACATTTACACGCGTGTGAATTACGAATAGGGATTACTGAAACCAGAAACTATTCTTTTTTTAAGCGATCGTTGCTCGATGTCAAGGCTACAAGTTCATTTCTACTGGACAAGAAAACATCAAAGAATTCGAAGAATTATGTAACTTTGGGGATAAGTAGAGCGTGCATGTATTACGTAAATTTTGTTTGTCCTCGAAATTCGGCAAATTTTCGATTTTGATAACCTGTAGATTATAACTCGGAGACTATACGAAATAGAAAAATAGTTTTGAGATAAAAGTTACTCCTTTTAATTAGAACTATCTTTTGGTAAAAGGTTTTTCAATCCTTTATATAAGTGAAAAAAAATTAAAAATGAAAATATCAATAATTTTTCATGAAATTTATTTTTTCGTGCGAAACTTTAAATAACTATAGCATAATATTTGTATTATAATTTTAATTATCTCAAAAGTAAATGATCTAAATATATATATATATAATTTTTTTTGTAAAATAAAAAAAATAAATATATATTTAGAAATTAAATGTTTGTCGTATTTATTAATATTTAGTTTTTTTTAAACAAATTTAATTTATAACTAACACTTATTAACTAATACATATATTGCCAGCTAGTTATAATATTAACTATATAATATTATAACTAACTAGCATAATGCTTATTTTTTATAATATTTATAAAATCTTATGATATTTTAATATAATAATATAATATTTTAATATTATAATATTAACTAATATTAAGTTAATATTATAACTAACTAGCATAATATTAATTTTTTATATATACACCTTGATATATTAACGAATTGTACGCTTCAAAAATCGAAGTACTTATTTTCAAATGTGTATGTGCATATGCACGTGTGTGTAACTTTTAAGTTCACGCTGTTTATTTTATTTCTCCTGCAATAATTCTTGTTAGGAAAATTCATTAGAATTTTATTAGAATAATTTTTTAACCGTATCGTTCCTTAATTAGAAATTTTCAACAATTACAAAATAGCGCTAAAGACAAAATAATTTCAGCCAGATTCGTTTCCAACAACAAATTATATAAAATTATATAAAAAGATCTTGGTATCTTGAAATAGAGAAATCATTCTACGAATGAGAAATTAATACACTTTCCCTGCAAATTAACTCCTTTTACGATTTTTAATGATAATGCTCAAAGTCTGCTGACGTAAGATGCGTCACGTTTTCTACTTTTTGACAAGGAAGCAATTTTAAAACTTTACACATCGTAAGTTGTAAATAAACTTTAGCATGTTGCTAAAATTGTCTTTCAGTTGATTTGATTTTACGTTTTCTCTTTTCTTTCTCCAAAATTTTAGAAATATCTGTGAACCCATTGAGTAGTTTTCATTTTCAACCTCTTGCGCTGGAATGACGTGCCACGCACGTCGAGAATTTTTTGTCCCAAATTGCTACATTTTCTCAGTTTTAAGTATATTTAAATGTAACCTAGGCAAAACAAATGACAAGCTTGTTACTTCTTAATAATTTCTACCCGGTGATATCATACCGACGAGTTCAAAAAAAAAAAAGCGACAAATTATTGTATACGATTTGGTCACTCGTTATGGTCCGCAATTATTTGCCAGCGCAAGAGGTTAACTACATTATATCAAATTTTCCCTGTTTACATGTAAAGTGACGTTAAAGTTACAGAGTCAGTAAAAATATACGTTTTCGTACGAGAAGATTGGTTTAAATTAGAACGACTCTTGGAAAATACTTGGAAGGAACAAAATCGAAGATTCAAAAGGCGAAGGCAAGCGTTAAATATAAATCCAAATCTTTATCAGATCGTTGTTGCTATGCAACGTGGGAAATTAGAAAAGGAGAAAGAAAAATATATTTGTCATTTCTGAAGTTTTGGTAAATGATCGATATTAAAATTAAAAGGAAAAGTTCAATGGAACAAATAACTCGGGAATCGACTACTCTTTGCTAGGGGGAATGATCAAATAGCCTCAGGGACAAGAAACAAGCGAAGCAAATTCTATGATATATCGTTGAAGTTGATGTAATTTGGTGTTAGTAAGATGCTAATTTGAGTACGGAACTACTCAAATTACGATGGTCGGGTAATGGATGGCAAAATGCTCAACGGAATGTATGGAAAGTGCTCGGAAATAACGTATGAATGGCGACAATGTTATGTATGGAATAACATTATAGATTCAAAGGAAAACACAAGATGGTATGAGGATAGAATAGGGAATAATGTTTGAAAGGTAAATCGCGAATTATACAGAATAGAGGACATTACAGTACCAATTATAGGCAAAGTTGGGCGTTAATTAAAATTTTTAGTTTGATAAAACTAACAAAATTAATGGAACAAATAATATTAAAGTTAATAGAATAAAACTAATGAAATTAATAGACTTAATAAATGAATAAGATTAATCGTTGAAAAATCGGCGATTTACTTAATCGATATTTAATTAATTTAATATTTCTTAAAAAATTATTTTCTTCGATATTTAACAAGAAATTAAATGAAAAAAAATACGCTTCTATGGAAATGACACTTTTTTGGTTAATTTTTTATTTATTCTATCTAATTGTTGCGATATGAAATTGTTAATTTATTAATATATAAAGTCAAATCCATAGATTCTAGGAATCCTTCAGTTGGTGCTTTATTGGCAGAATTGGGCAAAATATTAATCAACAATGAATAATTAAATTTTTCTAACAATCGCAGTTAATGATTATCGCACTCTAACTTTAGTTGTTAATCATAAATAGCGATTAAATTTCTATTTTAATCGTTAATTATTAACGATTAAATACCTTTTAAATACGTTAATTGCGATTAAGCATTTAATTTTTTACTTTAAGCTACTTTAATTGTTATCATTTTTAATCGTCAGTTGGATATCTTTTCAACGATTAACTGTTGAATTAGAAATTCTCTCTGTAGTAAAATTAGCATTTTCTGTGTCGTTTCTAAGTCATTGCAAATATAAATTCCAGTAAGTAAAAAGGAAAAAAAATGAATCTAAAATTTAAAATTCAATTATACAAATTATACGTAAATTGTATGTAAAATAATATGATAAAGTTTACGAATTTTATTTCTGGCAACAAACAACAATCTTATATTCCACTGAACTTAAAATAGCCAAGGTGAAAGACATCTAAAATCTTTTAGGACATATAGATTAAAAAATGCAGTGAACCTACGAGAAATTATTGAAAATAATTAGAGTTTGTTAAAATACAAATTTAAATAACTATTAAAAAAATTTATTTGCGAAACTGCAATATTTTGTTGATATGTATTTTCGTAAATATAAATATTTTTGTAAAACAAAAAAAATTTCTTACAATTTTTTATGGCAGTATGCAAGTTTTTATATCTGTTTAAAACATAAATATAACATTATTTACATGTGTATGATATTTTTCAATATTTTTTCTCAAAAAAAAAGAAAAAAAACCCGACAAATAGAGAAAAGTAATTTTTTTGAAAAATAATTATAGCTATTACGATTATATTAATGATATAAAACTTTCAAACCATATATCTCGTAACACAATTTTATTAAAAATACCCTTATTCCTTGGAACTCTTCAATCGTGATCTGTGTGAAACTTAGTTCAGTTCTCTGTGTGTGTGTGTGTGTGTGTGTGTGTGTGTGTGTGTGTGTGTGTGTGTGTGTGTGTGTGTGTGTGCGTGCACGTGCGCGCGCGCGTGTGTGTGTCTAAGACTGTGTGGTCATATCTGCAGACAGGACAGAAACTCTTCGTATCAAAGTCGACTTGGTTGCTTTATTCAATGCGAGCAATATTTATAGCGAGACTAATTTTTTTAATAAGGTAAGAACAAAAATGCTTACCGAGAGAGCGCGAATCAGGTCAGAATTGGACGTGTTAGCGACGATACGATTTCGAAATTGTTCAAAAGCAGTTTTACATCATTGGCTCGAGTTTCCAATAAACCTGGGAAATTTCCAATTAAACCTGTTTAGACAAACGATCGCAGGCAAGCATTACTTTGTCTTCTAAAATGTTGTAGGAAGAGTTAACAATGAGAAAAGTGATAATCTCACTAAAAGTTTACTTCCTGAAGAACTGTCTGACTTCCTGAAGAAATTCTAATGTGTTAAAGAAGATTAAATTCAAATACTGATGAATAAAAATATATAGAACAGCATCGAATGTCGCAATATAAAGCTAACGAATTTTCACTTACATTTCTTATTATATATAATTATTATTAGGAATGTAATATATTTGGAATTATAACGATATATGAACATAATTATTATATGCGATATAATAAATTTTACAAACTTCTTATTTGTAGAAATCATAATTCCCATTAGGACATAATATAATAATGATATAATATAATATACACGTATTTTATACAGACCACCTGAAGACCGACCTCTCGGTTGCTGTTTCTGGTTGTAAAAAAAAAAGAAAAAAAATGAACAAGCCTAAACTTACTTGTTGCCGAGAGGCATAAAATCTGCTGATAATGGCCGGGTTCTAATTGGTAAAAGGGCAAAAGGAGATATGATTCTAACAAAATCATACAATTTGTAATTCAAATCTTAATGCATTAATAAATTCAGCTTGATATTTTTTGCAAAACAAAGTAATTAGTAGATCGTAAATTATTAGTCTACTAAATACTTTAATCTGCAATTGAAATATCGGTTACACTTACTTCTGTAAATATTAATTTAATAAGACTCTTGTTTTATAATAATAAATAGATCAATATTTTTTTTTTAGGGAATTCAAGATGGATTTGCATTAAAAATTATGTGAAAATTGTGTAAAAAATTATGTTAAAAGTAATAATTTTGTTTATTACATAATTTATATAATTTTATTTTAAATATGTAAATTTATGCAAAAAATTACGTAAAAATTATGTTATTAAAAAAAAAAACAATTCATATCTTCCCTATGCGTTCCTAATCCATCGAAAAGATATGAACATAATTATTAGACAACAGATTATGCGTGTTTCGATTGGGAGTAAGTTTAGTCTGATACATTTTTCTCTATTACCTATTATTATTTACGCAAAACAGTCCCCATATATAACATATATCGTGCATAATATAAATGACAGAAACTATTTCTTTTGCATCGCGACATTAGACTATATCTAAAATTTTTATATATATATCATAATACTTGAATTTAATCCTCGTGAATTATGAAAAAAATTCGTTTGCCTTAGCTATAAGGATCACCAACAGTACAAAAGAAACTGCGCATACTTCGTATTCAGATAAAGTTTGCATTCTTACAAAATTGTGCAATCGATACATATAAGACAGTCTGCATGTTGAAATTGTTTTGTAATATCTGCCATTGTGCTTGATACCTTGATCTCTTTATGCCCTGGCCATAATACACTGAAAGTTGATCGTGAGTGAAAATATGATTAATTGAAGCAATTTATTTATTGTACATTTGTCACAAATTTATTTATTTATTATTATCATTACTAGCAATTAATAAGCGTTGGAATTAAATATTTGACTTCGTATCAAAGAACGAATATATTGTTTCAATGAAATAACAATTTAATTTTCTAATCGCTACTTTTTTAACAATAAAATTTGATACATTTTTCCTTTCTTTAAATTACACGAATTACAGAACATTATTGGTTTCAGTAATAAACAACTATCCACGAGATATTTACAATGATTTGATCAGATATGTACAATATTGTACATATATAGATATGATATATGAATATTATAAATAGATATATCAGACATATATAACATTATATATTATATATAATATATAATATGTATAATATATATTATACATATTATATATAATATATAATATGTATAATATATATTATACATATATAGATATGATATATGAATATTATATATAGATATATCAGATATGTATAATATTACATATTATATATAATTATATATAAATATATTCGTTAAATATAATATAAATAACATAAATTAATATAATATTCACTAAATACACAAACTGTTATTATTTCAGTAAAGTATCGTTACAACAATAAATCTGAGCTCATTTTATAGTTTGAAGCCCCTGCTTTCAAAATGCATCGTTCATTCTAAAATATTTTAAAATATTTTTAAATCACGTAGCGGAGAGAACAGCAAAGACACTTTTCTTCTCGAAAATACTATAAATTGTCATAGTGTGTAAAAACGCTGAAAAATTTTCTTCGTGAAGATTGAAACCTGCGTTTTTACTTTGCAATTTTATCAAGCTTTGAATATCAGGCTTTTTTATTTTTATTTTTTATTTTTGCTTTGATTATCTTTGTTGTTTTCTTGGAAAATATGAAGAAACTTTATTATTGGATATCACAAGCCATAGTATGGCAATAATTAATTGAAAATTGTAAATGAAGACGTTTCAGAAATTTTAAGATCCAAATCTCCAGTTTGGAAAGCAATGGAATTGTACATTTTTTCCCTGATCCATCAATCAGTGCAACTCGACAGTCTTTATAAAAAAAGAAACTACTAATTTATGTATGTCGAAAAATTATCAATTTAGCGTAATTGAAGTTAAAATATCTTCTAAACTAATAAACTAATTTCTTGACGTACGTAAGATAATATTTTCTTTTTATTAATATTAATTTCGTAAAAATGTAAACATGTGAAAATACTATTTTTTTTTAAATGTTCCCCCTTTTTTAATATTTTCTTCTTTCGTCTTTCCAGTCTTTCTGCACCATTCTTCTTCTATCAATGAAATTCCGTTCTGACGTCTCTAAACTTCCTCTTTTACTATTGTAGTAAATATTTATTCTAATAACTTCGGATTTACAATTAACATTATAAAATTTCGTTAACTTATTGTCCAAAAATATCCTCATCTTAAATTCAAATCAAGCTGATTATTTCGAATAAAACTCAACTATATAGGTTTAGTGAAAAAGGAATTTTCAATAAAGAAGCAGCTTTTCGCTTCTTGCAAAAATAAAATAACTTTCTCCGTTTGATTGAATATGTTCACGTGTCCATACGTTTTTTTAAAATGTCAAATGTTTACTGTTGTATAAAATAAAAGGTATTCTCGCATTTGATAAAATATTGGCACTCTAAACTGCTGCAACTTGTTAACAAAAAAATCGTAGATACTGCGATATTATCAATCTTGCACTCATTTTATGGCACAAGGTTTCTACTTTCATAGAACTCTGTTCGTTTCTTTCTCAAAGACGTTTTTAACAACATTTTAAAAAAGATTAAGTTTCCTCAAACACTTTACAAACTCAAACATTTTCGTGGACACTAAAAAATTAAAAAACTAAACCCATCATTGATTGAAGTCTCTCCGTTAACATTTTGTTGTACGATTTTTTTTTTTTCTTTACGAAGTTAATAAAAGTTTAAAATGTCGATAACTTTTCATTATGTGCGCAGAAACTTTATTAAACTAGAGTGATTGTACATTAGATTTCAAATTTTATTCAATACCCATCGAAGATCATAGATTATTATATATTATCTTGAGTGTTGTTTCAACATTTTGATAATTTAGACAAATAATTATATTATAAAATTACTGATTCATGCATGAAATTAGAGGCTTATTAATTAAAACTAGATTATATATATATTTATCAACCTGATTTAAACCCGGTTTTTTATAGAATGACGTAAATCTCGCAATGGGAAATTTTGAATATCCATTTTCTTTTTTTCTTTTGTGGAAACTCGGGATGCATGTAACATTATACAAAACGAGAAAACACATCTAAAGAATTACTATATTCTTACCAAATTTATCAAGTAGTTACGGATCATTTTTTAATCTAAAAAATATATAATAGATGTAACATGTATATATACATAGATATATGTCATGTATCTATTAGATATAGACAAATTCTATAATAATTTGGGAAATTCACAAATTAAAAATTGATAGAGATAAATCAATTTCAATCAAATAGACTTTAATTGCACATATTATTTTATACCTTAGGAAAATTTCTAAAATGCGGAAAGAGAATAAAAGAATTATCATAGTGGTTATATGTAGTCATACATTTCAAATTTATATATAAAGATACTATCAGTAAATATTATAAATGCAATGTATTTATGAATAAATTAAATAAAGTATCCACCAATATGTTGGAGTGTATGCAGTACTTTTTAAACGAGAGAGATTGTACCTAAACACGTGTACGATATAGATTTTGCAGGATATTATGAAAGGGCAATTAACATACCTCGTAACGAGTTCGCAATTTCAACGAGTGCGTATATCCGACAATATTTAAATATGATGTGGTTTACCTTCAAATTGTCTCTTTCCTGTTTTTTAATTTATTTTTTTGCCAATCTTCTGATATTCAGTTTAAAAAAACAAGGTTGTTTGTTGCATGAGAAATCTCAATTTATATTATAGATTTTCGATGCATATATTTTTTATATTTGCTCTCAACTCGTCATTATTGGACACTGGAAGCTACAAAAATTAGAAGCTATATCAACTTAATGTTATTACTAATTCTTCCAATCGGAGAAAATATAAAATACAAGATCTTTAATATATAAAAATATATTTTAATATTTAAATATTATGAGATCATATTATATATCATACATATATTGCATCCTTGCAAAGAAACCAACACACTCAAAAAAAGCAATTTTTGTGCCATCATTTAACCAAAGATAAAAGATTTAATCAATTATAAAAGTCTTATTCACTGACTTTCATAATTGGATGGAGGATTATGATTCAAGAGACACACGTGGGAAAATATTATCCCTGATATTCTTACATATGTGAATCTTGATGAGCCTCGACTAATCATACACAAAAACATACTGGGAAGTGTACTTTGAACTGCATTGGTTTTTTCAATTAACAGTAGTAAAAAGAATTCTAATTCCGTACAAAACCAGTTTTCCGCTGTCCTTAGAAAACATACTTTTTATTACTTTTTGCGTAACGGTCAGCTATATATAAAACATAACCCAAGCGAATATCTTTAATTTAATTGCAACACAATTAATAGAATAGCTAATACCAATTGATATGGATGAAAAAAAAAGTAATAGCAGAAGATGACTGAAAATTAATTTTTTGCAAAAACATTTTTAGCTGAGTGATTTTAAGCACATGTCTGTCCAATATTGAGATATTACAAGGCAGGTATTATGTTATATTATATATTGAAATAGCAGGTGTTTTCAGTCGTATTCGAAAAGTGCATATAAATTTGTTGAAGTATCTTGTTAAAAGTAAATATAAAATTTGAGAGAACTTGAATTTCTTGTCTCAAAGCATTTGATCTCTCAGTTATAACAAGATGGAAAGAATGAAAGATAGAAAAATGTTCGTCGATTATAACTACAGAATGTCCAATTAACCATTCATACATTATACACACACACACACACACACACACACACACACACACACACACACACACACACACACACGTTTTCTATGAAAGCATATTTTATATGCTTTCAGATACATCTATATATTTTGTTTAAAAAAAATTCCATTTCTATTATGCATTCTTCATGATCACTTTTTTAAGTTATTTTCTTTGTTTTGCCTAATATGCCAATAATATGTCCTCAATATGTCAAATACTCGGAATTCTACTATACCAATCTTTTATTGAAAGTGCTACTAGATATCCAATTATTTATCCATAATAATATATATACATCACAGTGTATTAAAAACAGAGATTCTTAATACATATATATTTCCTACATTTTAAATATATTCTTTATACATATCTCTATTATATACAATTAAATATCATTTTGCTTTCTTGCTAGTGTAATTTATATAAAAAAAAAAAAATAAAACTAAAATGTCATGTAACAAAGTCTATAAATGTTTTATTAATACAATACATTTTTCCACATTCCTATCTATTATAAAGTATACATCTGATTTATTTCGATTACTGAATCATGTCAATTTTTTTCTCTGTAAAGATTACAGATTATAATGCACATGTGTTCTAATTCTAATATCAAACAAAATGTGCATTCAATTTGCAACGACTTGCTGTAGCTCTTTTTATCTCTGACATATTCGTTCTAATTTTCAATAAATCTTACTCTCAACAAATGAAAAAAGTATGGAATGATTCAAGAAAATATTTAATGTGAAATGAAATGAACAATTACGCGTATCAATGTAAATTTTGTTGCGCGAATATTTTGTTTTAAACTTCTACTTTTTTAATATTAGAAATGTTCAATTTCGAAAATGTTTGATAGAATGCGACTAAATACCTCGGTGATTTCTCATAGAAATTTTACAAATTTACAATGATACATTTTTTTAGAATTTGCATGATATTTTTGATTATACAGTCATGTATAAGCTTCCAGCTAGATAGATTTTTTACTTCATATTCCAAACGAATTTGAATTACGTATTATGTATAAAAACACTGTAAGAAAAAAAATATAAATGAAATATACAAACAGGAAGCAAAACAAACAAATTGTGACAAACTGAAATTATTAAATTATTAAATTCATCAGAGAAACATTTTGTAGCCAGAGAAATCAAAGAAATAGCAAAATACTAATTTTGCCAAAGAAATAATTTTTATAAAGTGTATGAACAATTCTGTAATAAGTGCTGAACCGTGAAATTATAAAACAACAATTTTTCTATGTTTTTATGGTTCTGTTACTTCAGAATCTAAACTAACCATGCATCTCCAGATAAAAGAATGTTGAAAAGTAAACTTATTGGCTCATTATTTATCTGCAAATTTACATTGGATATGAAGCAGTTTAGACACGGTAACCGAGCTAAACCCAAAGCCCCAATGTCCACTAGTCGTCGCATATGCGACAAAATGATAATTGCTACAGTGTCGCAACCAATGTAAAACAATAGACCATCTTCTACGAGACGTCAACGTCATGCTATCGTCGCGACGTGCACTCGTCAGTATACGTTGCCGGTGCTGTCGGTACACGTGTTGTAGACGTGATTCTGTTATACGTGTCAGAAACGTGATCTCATGCTAATTTTTTTGCACTAACGAAAATTCTTCACGATCAATATTTTTTTTTTACGAGAGGATATATTCAGAATTTTCTGTTTTTCTTCTTCTGCTTTGAACATTATTATATACATAATTAACATGTCCTTATTGTCACTCAATATATGAAATGGAAACTTGTTGTACGCTTAGTAAATTTCATACTACGCGTACGTGACGCAACGCATAGTGGACAGAAAACGAAATTTCCGTACGTTTACGCGACGACATATAGAGTTTGAAAGAAATGCTGGTCGAATATGTATTGCTTTATATACAATAGCAATTCAAATCAATTCGCGGCAAATTGGACGCGTAAACTCGCGCGTGTTTTTACGGCAAATCACTCGTGTACATCGAGCTTAACGTCCTGCGCTGGAGTGACGTGCCACGCACGTCGAGAATTTTTTGTCCCAAAATTGTAATATTTTCTCAGTTTAAAGTATATTTAAGTAAAACAAAATAGGCAAACCAGATAATAAATTTACTACTTCTCAATAATTTCTATCGAGTGATATCATACCGACGAGTTCAAAAAGAAAGCGACGGATTATTGTATACGGTTTGGTCACTCGTTATGGTCCGCAATCAGTTGCCAGCGCAAGTGGTTAAGACGAAAGCCCCGAGGAGGAAAAAAACTGAGAGCAAACGTCAATATTCAAAATCAAGTCGTAATAGTCAAATCAAAATTTAGTACAATCGTTAGCTATCGATTGAATTAAGCTGACACATTCTTATAAAGAGTAAATGGTTCTTTCAGCGGTTCAACTCAATCTTGAAGTAACAGATGCAAAAAGCACGCGTTTTGATTAATATTTTCACAAAACATACGATTATGAATGTATTTGTAAAAGCAATCTTATGTTTTTCCTTAAACATTTATTTCTAATTTCAATCAGCAAAAAGATATTGCTTGTTTGTTAGTGTTTGCGCAAATTATATTGCATAAAAATGTGATAAATATATGTGAGACAATTTTAATAAAATTCATTTTTGTAGGTACGTTCGTTGATTATTCAATTTTTGTTCCCTTATTTGTTATAAGAATATAAATTTTTACGTTTCGTAAATTATAAACGCAAAATTAGAGTCTAAATAGAAATCTGTTTCATTTACAATTATAATAGTAAAATTGTACTTCAGATGTTTCAGATTCTAGATACTTCGTATAATTTTGTATATTTTGTATGATGCATTCTTTGCAAACTTAAATTTCGCATAACTTGCGCAAAGATTCCATTATTCCATTATGAAGAAAAACTTTATACGTATTTGCTTTTCGCATTTCCGACGAACGGACTTCGGAATTAGTAATAAAAGTAGCACTTGAGAAATTTAAATGACAGCACGCGGCATTCATTTAAATAAGATTTCATTTTTATGAATTTTCATAGATAAATCAAAATCACTCGTCGTCTCTCTTTTCTTCTCTTTTTCTCAAAAAATGAATGAAATAATGTTACTCTTGCCTCAAAGTCTCTCGTCATCGAGGCTACGAGATGGAATTTGAAAATTTTTCAAATACGATTAATGGTTGACTAAACGTTAGTTTAAAAATGAAATTTCATTACTGTTATCTCTATTTTATTTTTTCTTTTTTTTAAATATATTTTTTTATAGTAGATATTTTTAATTTAAATATATTTATTTAAATATTTCTTTATAATATATATTTTTAATTTATAATTTATTTATTTAAAATATATTTTTTTTATAATAATATTTTTGAAAACATTCTATGAAACTATGAGATGGAATTTGAAAATCTTTCGAATACGATGATTAATGTTTAACTAAACGTTAGTTCAAAATGAATTTCATTACTGTTATCTTCGTTTTATTTTTTCTTTTTTTTCAAATATATTTTTTATAATATATATTTTTAATTTATAATACATATATTTATTTAAATTTATATAATATAATATATATATATTTATTTAAAATATATTTTTTTTATAATAATATTTTTGAAAATATTCAATTATCGCACGATTTACTGCTCTACGAGTAGCACACTCTATATACAGATCAGCGCGGGTGACGTTTCCATAGACGGTTCATTGATCACTGAAAAGTGCTCCGAAGCAGCTCGTGCACATATTGGTTTACTAGAGCGTGATTGAATACAGGGGCGGATTCTAGGCATAGGAGAATAATCGCACCAACTACTTACTTCCAGCCCATTTTATACTTTTCGTCGTAATAATTCATTTTTAAACGCGATATACGTTTAACGTACTGATTCATGAAAATATTGCAATACTTAATACACAAAGCTTCTATATCTATAGGATGCGTCGGAATAACTTGTGCAAACGGATAGGAGATGATTCTCTGCAAAGAAACAAGAAAAAAATAGTAAATAAAATTTCACGATTTGAAGCTGCGTTTTTGAAAAAATTTGAAGATTTATCAAGTATGCTTGAATTTAGCGAATTTTAGATGTGATGGAAAAGAATAATTAACAGAGAGTTATCCTAGATGTGAAAATAGGTAAAAAAAATTGTTTCATTTAGAGCTTCATATTCAAGAAAATAGACATTGAATATGTTCGATTAAAAATTGCCTCGGTATACATATACTTGATGAATTCTCTCGGAAACAAAGATCTTACAAAAAAATTTTACTCTACATTTTTTACTTA
This sequence comes from Tetragonisca angustula, assembly GCA_036937485.2. Lineage (NCBI taxonomy): Eukaryota > Metazoa > Arthropoda > Insecta > Hymenoptera > Apidae > Tetragonisca > Tetragonisca angustula. Next base: position 1,046,607 of record JAWNGG020000041.1, read on the forward strand.
TTTTCGCACGTAAAATAACCTTTTGTTAATTATTTCATTCTGTCGTGTCTAGAATTTAATTAAACTTCAAGTCTGCTCGATTTCCTCGAAAACCAAGTTTTAAATCAAAAAATTTTATTCTATAATCTACTAATGTATCTAATAATCGACTGGGAGATGCTTTTATTCATAAAAATGAGTCAAAAAGAAAGAATACGATTTTTTCGTCAAAGCCTTCGTTTTCGAGAAAATCGAGTTTGAAAATTTGTTAAGTATACTCGAACTAATTTCGTATTCAGACAGGAATGAATAATCGACACGAGGATAGTCCATGTGCAAAAATAAATAAAAAATATAGAATAAAATCTTTTAATTTAATGCTTCGTTTCCAAGAAGACAGATTTTAAATATGTTAATGTTACGTTGGTACACGTGTACATGGTAAATTTTGAAATTTCATTTTCTCGGAAACGAAACGTTTCATAAAAAAAAAGTGTATTTTAAAGTTTTAATTTTTTTTTTTTTATTATTTACTTCTTTTCAGTCCAGAAATTGATTTAATTCAAGTATATTTAAGGAATACTCAAAGCTTTGAGGAAAAAAGAAAATTCTTTTGTTTCTTCTCGACTGATTTTTACACGTGGAATTATTTTGGATTTCCCGGTCGATTCTCGGAATATCCTGTATAATCGTTCATTATAACTAAACTGCAGATGTTTATGAAAATTCACATTTTCATAAACACAATGAAAAAAGTAAAACGTAAGCAGAATTTTATTTCAGCGATTAATTCTTTATAGAGCAATTAAAGGGAAATTAAAATACAGAAAATCTATTTCCTTCGAATTCGAGTGTGACGACTTTTCAAAAATTTTGTCATATTTTTTGATTACATGTCCGTTAAGGAGGTATTTCTGGTAATCCGGCTTAAAAAAATCAATTTTTTTCATTTACATTTTCTCAAAGTATATGCTTTCGAAAATGTCTATGCAAAAGGATTTGTTTGAATTCGTAAAATTAGCAAAGTTATAGATGTTTAAAGGAAACGGTGTACCACTCGCAACGTAAGTATAAATATTTTTGTACAACGGGTAACAAAAACTTCAAATGTGTTTTTTTTCTCAAAAAATATTTTATTTTATAATATTATTATTTATTTTTATATTATTATTATTTTATAATATTTTATTTTTCGTACTACTCGATTGATTGTAAGTATGAATATTTTTGTACAACGGGTAACAAGAATTTCTCAAATCCATATTTTTTAAATTGGCTGACGGGATATCTCACGTTTTGGTTGACCGATTGACTTGAAATTTGGAGGAGATCTTCACAGGATATATCTTTATCGTATGAACCACGGATTTCAAAATTTGATGTTTTTCTATTTTTTTTCTTTTTTTTTTTTTCTTTACCACTCAAAGGACGAAAAGCACAAAAAAAATCAATATTTAAACTTCAAAATGCTGCCATTTTTTTTAATTTTCGAAATTTCGCTGTTTCCGTGGTTCATGCGATAGCCATATTTATACTAATTAAAATGTATTTTGATTTTTTAATTTCAAATAACCAAGTGGACCGGAATCACGTCAGCCATTCGACCCTATTTTTAATCCAAGGCTATATAATTTCCACAACTTTCATTAATTTCGTTAAAAAAAAATTATAAATACTCTTTAAGTATGAACAAATCTGTGTGCGAAAGCTGCATGCCAAAATGTATCATGGTTTCCTTAGAAAAAATCCCCAAAATCGATTTTTTCAAGCCGGATTACCAGAATAGCTCCTTAAGACACAGAAATCATTTGCTGAATTTCAATACCTACAGTCTTTGGTGAAAATGTATACCACATTGTATATAAGTAAAAATAATAAAAACAATCACAATGAAAAATAAAATAATATATTTTATGTGTTACGAGTCAGATTCCCAAGAGTTTCTGGACTTTCCGAAAACTTCGAGAATTTTGAATATATATATATATATATATATTACTATTAATATTACTTATTATATTACTATACTAATAATACTTATTACATTACTATTAATAAAATATAATTTAAAATTAAAATTATTATTTATTACAATTTATATAATTTAATTTAAATTCCAAATTTAAAACACTAATAAGTTAAATTAAAATTATTAAATTTGATCAAAAATTTATAAAATGACAAAAAATGTAATTGGAATAAATTTTATAATAGTTGATAAAAAAAAATTTATCATAATGATTTTTCATAACAATAAATTATATATACATATATGTATATGTATATAATTTTATAAAATATAAAAATTATATTTCAATTATATTTCCATTTTGTCAGAAATCATCTTGTGTCCGCTTATGCATAGCTTTTATTTATAGTATTCATATATACGTATAATTAATCATTTAATATCGCGTGAAACGGGCGTGTCATTACTGCGAAGTTGATATCCTTTAAATTATACGTAAGAATGTTATTTTGAAAGTACTTCGTTCATGAATAAGCACTTTGCATAATCAACGACACTATTAGAAAGGAAAAGTCTTGTGAAGTATTTTACTAGCTTGCGATATGTACCTACTTGTACTCATTTTCCTCGAAGCCATCGTGATGATCTAAATTCCTAATTAAAACTGTGTTCGTATAATGTTATTTCACAATGTAACGAGACAAATGGGCAAAGAAATTATCTATTATATACTAATACAAAATATAAACATATCAATAGATTCTTAGTATACTAATGCTGTCCTTGTTTTTCATACGGCAAATTTTACAAAATTGAAGTTAAAATATCAAATAAGAATCAAAAAATGTACGATTTCGTTTGAAGAAATGACCTTGAAATTTTCGAAATTACTTAAAAAAAAAAACCATTATATGTTATATATATTAACATATATTATATTAATATATAATTATATTATAAACCATTATATATTATGGCCTTTGTACTAAATAATTTACATTAACAAGTTTCTTCGTATCTCTAAAAACAAGAGAAATATTCAAGACAAATATGGGCAAAGTTGATAGATAATAGATAAGATTGATAGATAATAAGCGACTATCAATTCGAAGAAATTAAGCGAAGAAATTAAAAATAATCAAGATATGTTGAAGTTTTATCGGTATCTCTCGTCTAAGTTAAACGCAAATCAAACAATCCACACAGGTAAAGTTTTCATTCAACCTCGTCTCACGCATTGGATGCTCAGATAACCGATAACATTTGCATATCTTCGAGTTCCTTTCTCAATATCGATTCTTCGGTAGCAAAACACCATAACGTATGAAGCAGATCGTGGAAAATTTGAAAATGATCGAAATATTTTACAATTTTGAAATTATTTTTGCAACTGAAATTTCAATCTAATATTTTCAACAATGGACAAGCGATGTTTTAATACTGAAGAGATAGATAGCGACTGATGTCATCAGTAATTGCAACGTTTTAAAATTGAGATGCTATTAACATGTACACGTGTGTGTGTGTGTGTGTGTGTGTGTGTGTGTGTGTGTGTGTGTGTGTGTGTGTGTGTGTGTGTGTATATATATATATAGGAAACAAAAGCTATAAATGAATGTAGATGTTTGAATCGGAGAACAAATTGACAGAATTAAAAGTAAAAAAAAAATATCAATGATTGTTAATAAATAAAAAGAAAAGAAGAAAATGAATACGACACGAGCAAGAGAAAAATATAAATACACGTGAACTTTTTAATTTTTAAACCAATCAATTTGTCAACATATATTTATGATAATATTTCACTGAAGATTTCAAGCAATTTTTTAAATAGAAAAATTACAGGTGCAAAAATGCAAAATTTTTTTCAATATTAATGCAAAAAATGTATCTACAGACTACGAATATTACTGGAATATGGAACAAAAAAAGGATTCTTTTCTGGAGTACAATGAATAGCTGTCGCGAACATCATACGTGATGTAGACAAACGGGAAAGCAACGCACCTTTTATTGATCATGTTCGATGGATTTACCGACGCCGGATAACTAAGGTGAAAAATAAAAATCACTCTGATTTGTCTCTTTTCATATTTTTTCTTTTTCTTTTCTTTTTTACACAACCAGTGCAACAAAATCACATAACTGTAATTTAAATTTAAATTATCACGTTTACAATAAATATATGTATATATTTTTAAAAAATTAGTATGTTAAATATTAATCTCAAGGTATTACAAAATTCAAATAGAGATTTCAATTTTTATCATTAATTTTAAAAATACGACTAATTTTATTATACCATATAAACTGACTAATTTAAGATATTTCACAGTTGAATAATTTATAAGACCAATTTTTTGTTTGTGATTAGAAATAACGTGAATGAAAAATTAACGTTCATTTAAATAGTGATTATTAAATTTCTGTATTTGGCATTACAGTTGCAATACATTTGAATCCACAAATTTTTCGAACCTCTTGAAAGTAAACAGATCTAAGACTGGTAATTACTGTATATAGATTAGGTAACCTCGCCGATTTTTACGACTTTAAAATATGTTGTCAGAGACGTAATTCTAAGAAACTTTTCCCTGTACATATTACCGACGCTCAATCTTAGCTTTCAAGATATTTGTAAAAATATTTTTGTCATTCTGTCGGGATTAGGTTTGGATCAGATTTTTGGGAAGGAGATGCCGAGCTCCACCCTCGCCTTTATTAATATTATATTATAACAATAATTATATAATTATATATATTATATTATTATATCACAATAACATAATAATATAACAATTACATCTGTAAGCAATCATATTTCACGAGTTCTGATCTGCATTTATCTACAGTTACATTCTGGTTGTCGTCGTGGCTATGTAGCTAATGCTATTATAAAACATTACGTAATTTTATCACATTATACAATGAAGTTATATGAATTTTTAGACATTTGTAACAGTTACTGTGAAGTTGTATTTTTTTATACTAAATCCACTCCAAATTTAGAACCACAGCAAGAAATTTAAAAAATATTTTCAGCATTTTTAATATGCACAAGGAAAAATTGTTTAGAATATCTAATCTATATAATTACCCTGAAATTTGCTTTAAAAAAAAGGCAGAAATATTCTTTTATTAAAATAAAACATTTATTTAAATGTTCCTACAAAAATATCCAATAGATTTTAAATTTCAATGAATCCCATCCGATTTATCTATTGCCGGAAATTCAATTTAGACATGATCAAACATTAATTGAAAATATTAAAAGTAGGTTGGTAATAATATCGAAAGAATTGATTGTAGAACCTAATCGATCATTCATAATTCAACATTAAAGATTTAAAGAAAAAAAATTTACAATAACAATATAATTGGCATATAATTAGCAAGAATTTATAATTAGCACGTCAGACGACAAAAGAAAAAATTTGAGAATTATGCCGACAAATTACTCCGATATTTGCCTCAATAAAGAATTTATCGTGAACAGTAATCATGTATTGTAATCAATTATTGTCAAGTCACGTAATTTTCACTACACGCGATCTACTAGCCGACGATATAGTGACATCTATATGTCTCTAATTTATTACTTTCAATGTTAGAGACTCGCATAATCTACCTTAAAAATCTCGAGAAATTGTCTTCTACACAAGATTATAAATTAATATAAAAATTTACATTAAAAGAATTTATTAGCATTTATATTAAAAATATGTCATGATTTTAATTGATAACATCGCAAGATTTTGATAGGTTGTTATTCACATGACGTTGATTTGTTAAAAGAGCTGAAAAAAATTAGATTCTTAAAATGTCATTTTAAAAAAGAATAATAAACAACAAATTTAAAAACAATATTACAATTTAAAATACGGTTGTTTCAACCTTTTTCTTTTGCTGTAAGCAACATGCATAAACAATCGTTTATGTTTATGAGAAACTGACAAAATAAAAATAAAGAAAAATAATTATTATCAAATGGCTGAATAAATATAATTTTATTTGGTTGTCGCATCATAAATTCGTCTTATACAATGTAGTATACATATGTAATATAGATATAAAAACCAATAGTGATGTACACATGAAAAAGAAAAATGTAGTTAACAGTTCATTCATAACATTCGAACATAGTTAACAATTTTTTTTAAACACGATTTAATTAATTTTTATTTAATACGTATATTTTAAATATTATTTAATAAGTATATTACGTAGAATAAAAATGATTGAAACAACATTTGTGTATATTGAATTACAAAATTATTTTTAAATGAACAATCCTTATTACATCTATATAATAATCATTAATACAACCATAATTATGATATAATAGATTGATCATTTTTATTCACTTCCCCAACAAACTGGCTACCTGTAGTCAAATACTTACATTCGTGTTCGACTCGACTCTTGTATAAGTACACGCATATACATATAGCAAATCACATACTATCGCCGGTATAAAAATTCAGTAACGTTTTTTCATGTTTGTACATCAAGTATACTAGATCCAAGTGTCATAATACCAGGTAAATTCAAAGCAATCATTCTCGCATCAACATCTATAGAAGTGACAGCTAACTACAGGAGAAATTATGGGGAACGTTTTACGCGATAAAGTAGCATGCGGGTTGCGTTGCGCACGCCAAGAAATGCGCGCACATAGCTACATCAAGTTATGCATCCACACATACACACACGGACACACGGAAGAAACTAACACCGATTACGACGATGCGTCAAAGCAGAGGCGGTAATCATTCGTCATTAATGTAAAATCAAAAACTAACAAGTATATTCTCTACAAGATAATAAAACAATATATATAAATATATATAATGTAATGTAATATATATAAGAAATTGTATGAAAGTTCTCACGATTCAAGAATGGATTCACCAAGAATACGATGGAATTGCATTCACATGCGATGAATTTCTCACGATATCTTTCACGGATACGGCGGGAAAATCATTCGGTCAATATCTCGTAAAGTCGTAAAATTACACTAAGAGAAGTTTGATCATGGTTTCTGTTATCAAACAGAAAACTATCAAGAATTTATAGTAGGAAATCTGAACAAAGTATTCGGCCGTGGCACTTGACTGTTCGATTTTTGCATATCCAACTTCGATGTCTCTTTATCACGAAGTTGTACAGCACAATAACGGACTTTATTGTCACAAAGAGTATTCTTAACGATCCTAACGTCGACGTGAATACGTAGCTGGGCATTTACGAATTTATAAAACAATGTTGTTAGATGTGTATCCACCACAATATCGAGATGCACGATAGTAGGCGCGGCTTTTTACCCCGTGCAGAAAGACGATTTCGTATGAGTGATTTGCCACGTACCTATATAATCCGAGCCTGTACTCTTCGTCAACGATGCTCGTGCTATCCACAAGTGAAACTCACGGTACCGATTTAACACAGAATCGCGAACGAATCGTGTTCTCGGCACTTTTCAACTCGTGCTTGTCGCACGCCAACCGAGTCCGCCATCTTGGGGCAACCGCCAAACCCCCCCAGGCAAGACAATACTTCCCTATAAAAAGTTACTAGGAAGCTCTGTACCTTTTCCATCTCTCTCTTGCTCCTTTTCTCTTAACCCTTAGAACGTTGCCGACTATATTTTAAATCGTTCTGCTCTTTTTCAATCACTTAACTTTCACACTTAACTTTAGATATTTATCTATCTTTATCGTGACTATTATTAGTGTATTTATCTACACTCGTATTTTTATGAATCAGATGAGAAAACTGGAACCTAAATAGAAAATTGTACTATATTTTGAATATTTTATATTCTATACATAATCTATATATACATGTATGCATTTTTCCACCTATAAATTCCATTTCCACTCATAAATCTAGTAATTATGCTTAAACTTACATATATTAAGCTTAATTTCGATATTAATAGTAATTTAAAATTTCGTGTTTTCATTTAATGTAATTTAAGAATATTGTAATTACATTTATGTTAATTATCTGTATTTGATGTAAATGCGTTATTCATTTTTCCGATTATTAGTTTTTTTAGTGGCGAAATAACGTGTAGCTTGAATTTATCCTTGGAAATGTTTATTTTTTGATAAATTCACTAGACTACACTAACAAACTTAAAAGATATCTCCTTCTACATTATCGGTCATACAATTGTATCTGTGATTTAAATAATTCTAATTAGTATAAATAATAGTTTATTAGATATTGATTACCTGTTATTAATTATAACTGACTATATTTAATTCAGTAACTGAAAATTGATATTTTATGATTAAAGCATTTATGATTAGAATGTTTATACTTAACTTATAATTTATATTTATATATAAAAAAAAATTTTATTAACTTTATATAATAGACTAAATATTACTATATCTTATTAATTTATATTACTGAGAGAATAAAATTAGCTATATGTTATAGAATCTGTTATATATTCTTCTAAATTGTTTATGAATAATTTATTAATAATAATAATGAATATACGTTTGTTCAGAGAAAATTTACTATCTAGTTTTTATTTCTGTAGTGACAGTTAATATTGACTTAATCTCATTTTCATTCACAGATTTCTAATTACTTAATTATGAGCAATTTACAATTTCGATTATCTCATTTAGACAGTAATTAGAACGTAAACAAATAAATGTATTTATATGTAACTATTTTTAAATTTTTACATAAAAACTAACATTATTGAAATTTCACAGAAACGAGGCCAAACTTTTTAGTTAATCACGATAAATGAGAAGAAATATATCAATTTAAAAATCAAACATTGTAGAACCAATCAACTCACAAGCTGTATACAATATCAATTGCAAGGGGCTTCAAAGAAAATTGAAAATTAGTTAAAATGTATTACTTATTAAGTCATATTTTCGTGATAATTTTTCTAATGTCAACTTGGAAAGCTACTAAATTCCTAATCTGAATGAAACATCCTAATTTAATAATAATAGAGTGATGTAAACATTATTTTCCTTAATGTGTAGTATAAAATGAACTCTAGTCTGACATCTAGCGGTTTAAATTTGAACAGTGAAACTTGCGATTGTATGATAAGTGAATTGCAGATTTATTGATTATATCGTGATATTATAATTGAGTAAAGATGGGATAAACTGGACATTAAATAGGACTTGATGTCTCAGAGTCTGAAAATACCTTCCAGCAGCAAAATCACTAGCACTGACTAGCTAGGATAGATCGGAAATCCAATGCTTTCGTCAGACGAGATATATGATACCTCGTCTATGCTTTCGTGTTTTGTTTCTTTTTGGAAGTCGCCTTACCATTTTCATAATATCACATTCTGCCGTATCGACATAAGCAAATCGCAGCTCTTTCGGCGATAGCACAGACGAGGTATATGAATGATAGGTATATACCTCGTCTGTCATAGAAATTAAGATTAAAAAATAAGGACAGTGTTGCCGAATCCGCACCAATGGATATTGGCCTTTTAAAACTACGTGTGACATATTTTTTGTGTCCTTGTAATAAAAGATATTTGAGACCATATTTAAATGAGACGATTTGTACATGGACAGAATTCAATGTATAGATTTTTGCAAACATCTCGGGAACTAAGAGAATCCGACATTTTCGTCAGAGGAAAAAGTTGTTTAAAATGTCGTTTTCTATATTTAAAAATCATCAAAATCAAGTGCACTAACTTTGGAAAGTGAAGGAATAAAGCTTATTCCTTGTTATCTTTGGAGACACTTTTTGATTTGTTTCCGCTTATTGGTAACATTGGACATCCAACACACACACATATATATTCAGTTGTTTAATCTCGTTCTACTCAGAACCGAAAAGAATTTTATAATTTAATATTATAAATATTATTAAGATATACTTAAGCCAGTTTTAAACTGGTTGGTTTTAGTATTGAATTAATATTTAGTATAGTTTTATGATTTGAAAATAAAATAATTACGTCTGCTCCGAGTCAGATACTATGTGATTCAACAATAATTTGATTTATAGTGTCTAATAAAGTTTACCACTCAACCAAAGATAGATTTTGAGTAGAGGATCAACAAATTTTTTAAGTTCGCTAGCGATAAATGCCAAACAATCTCAACACCAAACATAAAATATAGTCATACATATGTTACAAACGTCAAGTTCCCTAAGAAAGACCAAACAATTGTAATAGCTTCATTAGAAAGCACATCAATTAAGCAATTAATTACGCAAATGCTCTTGCAAATGTAACAAAATCCCGTTGCCTTAATCTGGCTTATTTATCCATTTCAACGATTAAATGAAGTAATTTAGATAAACTAACAAAATCTTTTATAATTACTGGAGAGAATTTACTCGAGATTTATTCGTGAGAAAACGATTCAAAAGGAAATATAATAGGAAAGATGATACTAAATCACAGTTTAATAATCGTAAGTCTCAAACGACCATGATCCTATAGGTCAGGCTCTTTTTGTCCCTCTGCGAGAGTCTGACCCTCGATGAGCCGATTCTACTGCCTTCTTTTCATTTCAAGCGGTTTTTTACACAAACTCCACTCATTCTCCAACCTTGTCTACTACATGTAGACTAGCTACTGCATGTATAATCGTTGAAATCAACATGTATGAAATATCACTTTAAGAGCGACGCACGGCAATCAAATTGAAGTGTGACAGCGAGGCTCGTTTGATGTGATGGGGCTCATATGACGGTAAAGTTTATGTGCGGTGGGGCTCATATGACATGCTAATACGCCTCGTGCGTTATCCAGAAGGAAATTCCCTAGAAATAAAAGTTCCTAAAGAAAAGGCTGTTTCTCTCCGTGAACCATCAGTTCAACAGACTTGCATTCATCGATTCAGCTTGTCACTTCCTATAAAAAAAAAAAATATTAAATTATTTATACCAAAAAAAAAAACCTTTAATTCGTAATAAAAGATATTTTAATTGGAATAAGTTAATTAAATTGCAGTATGTTACTTGCTCAAAGTCAAATTTCTTTACTCAATTTCATTAAATTGTTTTTGTGGCCAATTCTAAAAAACAATCTGTTTTAAAAATAATATGCTGTAAAATTTTTTATATGTTCTTCCAGTCGAAAAAGCTAATGCTTGAGATTTCACACTCTATTTTTAACAAAATTTTTGACAATATAGTAGATATAAAATGATTTCTAATATATAACGTGGCACAGATATAAATCACACACAATAATTTCACGTGACATGATGTAATGTATTTTTACTTTATGTACGGTGTAACGTGATTATAATTTATATTCAACATTTAAAAAAATAGAAATATGTCGACTCATACTATTCGAGTGTGTCATATGTCATGAAAGAGAACGTGAACGTATATGCAAAGTTATAAAAAATATCTGTAATTCAAGTAACAAATGAGGTGCGTACTCGCCGAGACACTTGCATAAAATAATTATTTTTTGAACGAATTCAATAAAGAGTGTCATTTTTAACGTACGAACATCAATTATAAACGAGATTTTCATAGAAGTCTATTAGAAGTTAAATTTGTAAGATATGATACAAAGAGAGCGAAAATTGTTGAAGATATTGACGGGATCAAAGTCTTGAATGAGAATGAAAATAAAGTTACAGAGTAGTACCAATCCATAAAAATTATGCAAAATTTAAAATATTATTAATAAATTAGTCTGTATATTACCATTAAAAAATATTACAAGACGACATAACTAATAAATATAAAGCTATTTTCGTTTTTTTTTTTAAATTGAAATCTTTGAATTAATAAATAATAATGAAATTATTTCAATTTGAGATTATTAGTCTTTTGTACAACTTGGCCAAGTAATTAAATCAATTACTAATAATATGACACCAGTTTCCATCTGAAAATTTATATTACCTTCATGTTCGCCGCGCTATCTAAATTCAATCCAGTATCTTTATTCATAGATATGATAATTATCTACCATATTAGGCCATTATCATAGACAAAGTATACTGATAAACCTAATATACAATGCATTTTTTTTGTAATACGCTCGTAAGGACTCCATTATTATTTTCGTGTCACATCCTGCCATACCGATTTAGGCGAATTTTGCATCGCAACGATATCAGTGGTAGGAATTAAAATCGAAAAATATTGAACAGTGTTGCCATATCTGCACCGAAAATTACTTATCGAATATACATAATGATTTAGAGTACAGTTGATGAAAATTTAGATGAAAAATTTATTATATATTTAATTATTTACATCTATTAATTAAGTATTTAAAAGTATTAGAAAAATTTGATCGAAATATGATATTTTCACGAATAGTATAATTAAATGTATTTTATTTATTTTAACGTATGTGTTTAGATTTGTAGCCTTAACGAAGTACCTTATAAATATGGAATTCTCTTTATCCCGTAACTTCGATTTTGTACACTTTACATTTCCATTTGAATTGGAAACTAAATTGCTGAAATTTGCTTCAATATTTTCTTTTGCGTGCAAAAGAAAGAAATGATTTAATCATTTTTAATTTGGTAATAATTTGGTTTCTAAAACCATTATGTCCAATATTTAAGCAATTCAAGGTCTCGTCATATCAGTTAAAAATGCTAACGTAAAAATTTGATATATTCAAATTCTTTCAATATATGTATTCGTTAACAGCTTTTATTTCGATTTCCAATTTTAATATTTTTTATTATCTTAAAGCGAAAAATCGCTCTAGAATTTTTGCTCCATTTAACCATCGTACTTCATTATAATATAAATAATATAAACTCATGTGATTTGTGGTGGGAAAAAAGGACAGGTGTGTTATAAAGGATTGGATCTATCAAAAAAAATGTTTTTACAAATATTATTTGGTATAAAGAAACATAAATGTAAATTAATGTAAATTAATGTAAATTTTTTCGCGATTTTTATAAATTGTCTCGTGGCGGAATAAAAAAATTTAGTTCTTTAACCATGACACCAAGCACATATTTTCTTTTCTATAGTTTAATTGAAATGAATTCATAAAAAACGAACTTCTTATTTCTCCTCATGTCTCTTACGTCAAAGAAATGTAATAGTCGCCTCAGATCTCAGTAACTTAAAGTTAACAAAAATGACATGAATAAATGATTTTATGAAAATTTATTAATACATTAGCATGTTTCATTGAGATTTTTTTGCAAATTCAAAATATTACTTATTTCCATTTTTCTCCACTTATCTCATTCGATTGCTCATCAATATCCAAATAATAAATGAAAAGTGAGAAGTGAGAAGCGAGTTGCATAAGCATAGCTTTAGAATTATCTGATGAAAGCATAGTTGCCAAAACGTATCCTAAAAGTTTGACATGGTTGCCATGTTTCTCTTACTATTCTGCCATGCATGCCGGTGAAAATAAAAACTCAATGAGATGATCATGTAAATGAGTTGCACGATCATTCGTGTTTCAGATTTTCACCTCAACTAAAATTATTCGATCGTTTCCGTTTCGCATTTGAGCAATTTGGGCAAACTTTTATTTAAATAATAAATAATAAACAATAACTAAAGATATAAATGACAAAGTTTTTATTAAAATAAAAATTATTTAAGTAATATAAAAATTTAATTTATTTTATATTTTTGATTTTCAAGAAAAAGCATATTTGAATTAGATCAAATAATTTTTAATTTTCTAATATCTATTATATTTTATACAATGAAGAAATCGCGCGAATGATGTTTTTTTTGTAAATGTAAATGTAATTTGTTGACTGTTAATTCTCTTCTCGACAAACGTAGAGAATAAAAATATAAAAACTAATAAAAAATAAATATTTGTTTTAAACTAAAAATATTACATCTTTTTTTTTTATTTCGATTGTCGAGTTAAATTACATAAAATAGAAATAAGTAAAATAATTTAATGCACGATAGGAATTTTTATACCATTCCTTTATTCCAAACGAACTGTATCGTCAAACGAAACTAAATTTTTTTTTTCGTTCAGTAGAACAATAGTAGAAATATGAGAACCGTATGACAATATTCTACTAGAGCGCACTTTAATATGTCTTGAATAAAAAAATCTGAAACCTGCGTGCCTTTAAATTTATTCTCGTTTGTCATTTCCTGTGGATAAAATTAGTGGTTCCTATTTCACATATGAATCTCAAATTTACGAATTATCGATCTGAATTTACTATACGTCGCATCGTTCTGTCGTAAATATTATAGTCAGCAACCACGATTCAGATTTATTTAAACCTTTTCAAGACGCATTTTTTTTCTTTTACAATTAATCCAATTGTATAATTCTTACTATAATATATTAACCTGTAAAAAAGAATTAGATACTTACTTTACTTAATACTTTTGAAAATAGGATACCTTGTCTCTTATACTGAGATCATTTATAGTTAGATCAGTAAGAAACAAATTTATTTTTACATTCTAGGTATTTATGTTACATGCTCGTTTATGTCATTATTATGTTGATAATATTGCATGTAACATGAAAATAAAAAGGAAGTCCAGATGATCCTTAAAATGTTAAACACAATCAAATTTATGTTGTTTTTAGTTAATTACACCATATACGTTAAAGAAACTACATATGTAAAATATGAAAAATACAATGTACAAATAAATAATAAGACAAGATAAGGCAGACAGTACAAATGTCAGAACATTCGCATTCTAAGAATAAACAAAGGAAAATGACAACATTGTGAAATTTATATTAATTGTAAATTAAGTTTTTATCGCATCTAATATACAACGTCTATATGCATAATCTGAATTAATATGCATAAATCTGAAATATGAAATCAAAGCTTCATAGAATAAATAAAATTATTAAATAATAATTATTAAAATTATTAAATAAGTAATTTTATCTTATAATTGTTAAATAAATTATAAAATAAAATTACCATAAATTTAATAATTATTTTATTAAATATATAACTCCTACATTAAAATTGTTTTTAAATTTGGAAATGTAATATAAATGAGATGGAAATAAACGATGAATACGCAAGAAGTATATATCAAATTTTAGTAAATTACACCGTTATTAAGGAGAAAGCGACTCTAATTTGATGCTAGAAAATTAGTTTGTTTCTTAATCCTCATCTAAGAGTACCAGATTTTTCGTGTCATTAGATTAAACCTGTTACGTTTTATAGAACAAAAATAAATGATAATTATCTAGGAAACAGGAGTCCATCTATCAATGTCGATAAATTTGAAATATGTATGTATTTTCAAAGTCATCATTCTGAACAATTTTTCGATGTACCGCCTGTTCAAAAACTGCGATGAAATTTTCAAAAACATGTTATTCCAGATTTCGCTGTAATTTTGAAAAGACTTTCATTCTACATAGAAATAATGTATTTTTGAAAATTTTGAAAATTTCAAAAGTTTGGATCAAAAATTATTATAAAAGACCTGTATAAAAGTTTACCAAGAAGAATCATTGAAGTGGCGCAACGTAAAGGACAAACCACACATTATTATTAAAACTAGAAAAACTATGCAATTTTATTTAATTTTCATTTTTTTTTTTGTTATTTTATATTAAAAGTGCCTTATCATTTTATCTACACTAAATTTCATTTTTATTTTTTTTTTTTTTGTATAAATAACGAATAGATTGAAGGATTTATTTAATTTTTTTATATATTATGTCAAAGTTAGTACTTTATTTTCTTGTGTATTTATTTTCCGCGTACATGTACAAATAAATGTTCATTTTAATAAATCTTGAGGTGCCTTATCATTTTGTCCACCAATGTAAGTAAAAAACTTTTTTTATAACATGCAATATAAAACATTATGTCCGTTTCTAGAAATTGATGCTGTATTTAACATACTAATTATTACAAATTTAATAATAAAAAAAAAAAACGAATGTATTTAACAACTCAAATATTCAAAAATTCATTTCATCATGTAAAAATAATATTTATCAACGATTTCTTGCCTTTTTCGCTAATGAAAATTATCGAATTTTTTCCATTTTTTATTTTTTATTAATACGTTGTATGAAGATTCTTTTAAACATTAAAAATAATTTTATACTGACGACTGGTAATTTTATATTAATCAATTAATGTTACATGAATGAGAAATATTTCACTTTTGTCTTTTATCATAAGTTTTTAATCATATTTTAACGATGTATGTAAATCTTTTGATAATTAAAAATATATGTGAATTCTTTTATTAAAATTTATCTCGTCATATATGTAATACTTTTTGTAATCAATTTTACATGACTAGTTTTATATATGTAATACTTTTTAGTAATCATTTAATTGAAAAAACATATTCACCTTTGTACTCTTTCATCATTGCTATTTTACACAACAGCATAAATCTATATAATATTCAAGGACAGAACCTCTTGCAAATTGATTTATGCAAAAATGTCATACTTATCCTAACTGAGTATCATGCAGACAAATATTAGATAATTTTTCCTTCTCATATAAATTAAATCTCATAATATATAATTCAGTTCGTAGATTTTTTCTTCTCATGCTCAAATTGTTAAGAATTGATAAGAACAAGATGGATTTTGTACACACGTTAAAAATTATAATATAAGCAGAAAAACAAAGTATTCTTCACATAGTATTTTAATTACCATTTATGTTAATTACTTACGTTTAATTATCATAAATTATCATTTACGAAATGATAGAATAATAATTAAAATGTAAGACGCCTTTTAAAATGTATATTTCATTTGTTGTTCAATTATTATTTAATTATTAAAATAAATTTTAAATATTTATATAACGAAACATCTTTAAATATTTATGTAACGAAAGAATTAGATGAAATTTATTTCAAAACATGTACTGTCGATATGCATATGAATATCGAATACACGTGTAATTTGTACGTTTTTCAATATGATCATGTGACAAAACTAGCAGCTATTCTCATGTACATAAATGTTCCACTTTTTTATGTCTAATGCACACGATTATATTACAATAATGTGTGTAATAATTAATCTAATAAATTAAAAAATCTAGATCTTCCCAATTTCCTAACACGTGCGTTTCGTTGTTCCTCTTATGAACCTTGGTAAACACCAGTTCTACGCGAATTCTAGCTTCAGTTTACGACGAACAACAGCAGTGAACGTGTGACGTGCAACTTGCGATATACCGTTGTACCGGCAGTGTTTTACTTGTCACGTATTTTTTACATTGTTGGAACACCTAGTATTTTCCTTCTTTTTTTTCCCCATTGAGTTTTCGAAGCAATTACCCAATAAAGTATTGCACAAGTACGAGATATAATGGCATCAAACGTAATTGAATTTTATAACGGTAAAACTGTGTTTATCACCGGTGGAACTGGATTCCTTGGGGTTTGTCTTATCGAAAAGTTATTGAGATCTATTCCCGACCTGAAAACTATTTATCTGCTAGTCCGACCGAAAAAAGGGAAAAAGGTGGAAGAGAGATTGGAAGATATAAAAAAGAATTCGGTACGTTAATGTATATTCAGAGTATAATCGTATTTATCTTGTATCTATCTTGTCTTTTATTAAATGAGGTCGTTATGTGAATAACCTTTAACCAACTCGAACATGTCATTTTAAATCGGAATTATCGTAAACATTCTTATCTTTAGTCCATTAAATATTCAACGTACGTATGATGTATTTCTTTATACAAATTACGTAACTTTTTTTGTATGTAATTGTAACTGTAGGAAGAAAACTGTAGAATGTTTCATAATTATCTCATTATACCTTTTCTGTACCAAAAATTTATATGTCATTGATATTTTTATTTTAAAGGAGTAAGTTTTTGTTGATATTTAGAATTTCAGATCGTATTACAAAATGTTCTGTATTTTTTTTAACTTTTTCTTAACTAACTTTAAGAATTATTTATTCATTCATTTCACTGAATTTATTTTTTTATTGTAATTTATATTATTGTAATATATATTGTTCTTGTGTATTATATATTATTTTCATTAAATTTCAATAAAGATTTAATTTTATTATTAATATTTAATTTATTAATGATATACTTTCTTTTATTCTATTATTGTAGGTATTTAACAGATTAAAAGAAGAGAATAAGACAGATCTTTTTAAGAAATTAGTTCTTATAGCTGGTGATGTCGGAGAAGAAAATCTAGGGTTATCATCAGCAGATAGATTGACTCTTGTTGAAGATGTTCAGATTGTTTTTCATTCTGCAGCAACATTGGATTTTGAAGCAGATTTGAAATCTGCTACAAATATTAATTTATTAGGCACACGTAGAGTTGTCCAGCTTTGTGAAGAAATAAGAGATCTCAAGGTAAACCATCTATATATGTTACCTAGTTATATTAATTTATAATGTACATTTCTTTAATGTTTTTGCTTTTTACTTTTAGGCTCTGGTGCACGTTTCTAGTGCATATGTGAACTCAACATTGAATGAAGTAGAAGAGCATGTTTATCCTGCACCATATGATGTGAATGAGTTAGTTGGATTAATAGAAAAATTAGATTTTGAAACATTGAAAGCAGAAACTTCAAATGTAATAAAGAACCATACAAATGCTTATACGTTCACAAAACACTTGGCTGAACATGAAATTAAGAATGGTCGTATTCCTGCTGCTATTGTGCGTCCTTCAATGAGTATGTGTATTAAATATAAAAGTATTTTTGAATATCGAACAAACCTATGTACTTTAAATATCTTATATTTGCAGTAACAGGAGCATGGAAGGAACCAGTTCCTGGATGGACAGTATCAAAGAATACTCTGCAAGGATTTTTAATGGGTGCTGGTAAAGGTGTCATAAGAAGATTACCAGTTGCCAAGGAATTAATTTACGATTATATTCCAGTGGATTTGGTTGTAAACAATCTCATTACCGCAGCTTATGCTGTTAATTGTAATAGGTATAGTAAAAATTTCTTATTTATGTCATTTAAGTATTACATATACAACAGCTTCTTGTTACAGTCAAAAAGAATTGAAAGTGTATCATTGTACGTCGAGTACGCGTAATCCCTTCAAATGGATTACTATAGAACCACACATCAATTCTTACCTGCATAAATATCCATTACAAAGTGCTGTTTGGTATCCATACCTTAGATTGCTACCGTCGATTTTCATGTTTAAACTCTCTGCAATTTTTATGCACTTAATTCCAGGATATATTTTGGACACAATTACAAAATTAGTAGGTGGTCGGCCAATGTAAGTTGTAAATGCCTACTTAACTATTTCCTGCAAAAATTAATCACATATATTTAGTACATTTTCTACATTGCACTTTTTTTTATAATTTACGAATATGATATAATCTTAATTAATAAAGAACATTTCTTTAGATTGGTACGATTACATACAAATGTTAATAACTCATTGGATCGTCTAAAGACGTTTATTTTTACTGAATGGAAATTCCATAATCCTCGTACATTAGAGTTACATGACTCGCTATCAGAGGTTGATAAAAATCTTTTCAATTTAGATATTAAACCACTAATATGGCAGAGTTATTTTATTGATTTGATACAAGGAGTCAGACAATATTTGCATAACGAATCCCCAAAATCATTAACAAAAGCGCGTTCTAAAGATAGAATGTAAGTACAATTCTTTTTCTTTTCCTTATTATTGCAATTAAAGAGAATACATTAATTTAAAATTGTCTATTTTTTATATTTTTAGTCTATTGGTTGCTCATTTGAGTTTGCAAGCTGCATTGTTAGGACTTATTTGGTGGTTGACCAAAACTGTTTTTACTACTTCATGGACTGCTGCTAGTTTTGTTGTCTCTATTGTTTATCTTCTTTTTAGTCAGTTATAAACTACATATATAATTTAAGTCAATAACATTCTATTTAATCAATAAACATTCCCTTTTATCAACGTCACGTACTATAAACATACATATGTTGGATAAAGATTCATTTTCCACATTTTTTCAGTATAATTCATCAAAAGTACACATAGATGCATTTTTATACATTTGAAGAACAACAACATGGTGTTGGGAAATAAAATTGTATAAATAATATTATATAAAGTATTCAATTCTTTCAATAATTCAATGTTACTACGGTTTACATTGGAGATACTATAATATATATGATTCAAAATAAAAATTGAAATATTTTATTTCTTTTAAATTGCATTATGAATTTATTTAAAAGAAACATACCATTTTTAAAATTATTCTTTTATTATAACGAAAAAAAAACAAAGTTTATTTCTTAAGAAGTTAATTTTTTTTTCAATATTTTAATATTGTTTTTGAAAACTTCAAAATCTAAACGCGCGAATTTATACACAAGTATTATAATATTGTCTTGAAAAAATATTTATGTGCTTTCTCATGAATTCCCAGCCTATGAAATATACGTCTAAATCTAGTCTACCCTAGGTATGATTTTTTATGGAATGAGGTGCAGGAGGAAAAACATTTAGATTTTGAACATTTATAAAGGCAATATTTGCCTGCATTAACCTAATATTTGCCTAAACCAAAAGAATATTATGTTTTCATTTATTTTTATAAAAGAAGAAAAAAATATTCAGACACTCGGACAGTGGAGCGAGTTTCTTTTCTGTCTTTCATACGTTAAGTTTTTGTAAAATTATCTTCCGAATGGTTAAATTCTTAAAGTTAAGAAATTATGATATTTTATATTTGAAGTCCCTTTCCATCCTTCATAATATTTTTCAAACTTTTCGATTGGCACTTAAAACAATATCCTTCTTTTGTATGGAGGTTTAAGTCAATTGGGTTGTAATTTCGAAAGACCCTAATAATCTCAAAGAAGCATCAATGAATGAAACAAAAAAATCCCTCAGACGATCGAAGTTATAGTAACTAACTTTGCGTGGATACTATAGGTAACTACTATAATATCTATAGATAACTGCTATATTATCGGCGATTTGATAGTCAACAATGATTACAGCGAAAGCAATTGTATTATTATAATGTCTATGCAGGCAGAATTCAGTGTATGATATTTGAAATCTTTTATTAATATCTCAGAAATTAATAAGTAGCCGAAGCTAAAATTTTATATTTGGAATCCTTTCTCCTCCAACTCAAATTTCAGTTCGACCAGTCACTATTCATTCGGAAGTATAAGTTTGTTCATTTCGATTATGCTTTATTCAGTACTTTATGTGTAATATTTTTTTTTTCAGGATATTGTTACGAAAAGCACCAGTTCTCGATCAATATGAAATTTTGAGAGGGAGAGGAGAATTTTGTATTCCAAATATAAAATTTTAATTTCGTATTTTTATCAGGATTGTAGTATGGTATGATGGATAGTATCTATCAGAATAAAACGAAATTTTGAGAAGAGAAGAAGAGGAGAGAACCTCGAATATAAAATTTTGCCGCGAATCTTTATCAGTTACTGAGATACCATTAAAAGTTTTGGCTATAATGCATTGAATTATGCCTATATATGTAGATGCAAAGAAATTCGGTACTATACAGAATTTATGTGTCTTAAAGCATAAACATATACTAAGAACCACGGTTTCTAGAAGCGGCTGCAGCCTTATACAACAAAGAACGATGATCGGCAAAAAAGGCTGAACGAGTAATTCGATGCAAGCTCTCGAACAATTCGCAACTCTTTTAAATATAGTATGCCAATTTTATAGTTATTTTTTACATAGACGTTCGTGTGACAGAATGAGGAAGTCAATATATGTATGTGTTATATATATATATTTATTCGAGTCTCTCTTGGACTTCGAAAGAAGTTTTCTGTTCTGTCGTGTTTGTTCGCATTTTTAGTACAAATCTAAAATGTCTAGCCGTGGTAAAGCTGGAAAAACGAAGGCGAAGGAAAAGTCGTCCCGTTCGTTCAAAGCAGGACTTCAATTTCCCGTCAGTCGTATTCACAGACTCCTGAGGAAGAGTAATTACGCCGAACGTGTTGGCTCCGGTGCACCTGTTTATCTGGCTGCAGTTATGGAATACCTGGCTGCCGAAGTTCTGGAACTGACTGGGAATGCGGTACGAGACAATAAGAAATCTAGAATTATACCAAGACACATACAACTCGCCATCCGATATAACGAAGAACAAGCTGCTCCTTGGTGTCACTATCAGTCAAGGAGGTGCCTTGCCAAACATTTAGGCAGCGCTTTTACCAAGGAAAACGGAAAAGAAGGCATAAATCACACGATAACCCCTTCGAATTGACTTCGAAACACGACGTGTCATACACAAATTTGTGTGTGACAAAAATCAGTTACTGGCTCGAATGCGGTCCTATATACATATATGTTGAATTTAAAGGGGAGAGAAGATATCGGCGAAGTTTTGATTGGATGAAATCTCTTCCATTTGAATGTTAGACTAAGCTAACAAGTAAATTTTTGTTGGTTTTATCATAGTGACTCGTCTCTAGTTGTCAATAAGCGAGTTACTCAACTGTTCATTATCCATGTTGAATAACAATTGATATAAAACGTCTTTGCTGTTAATATTATTCATTTGTAAATCATGTGTTTGATTCGGACACAAAATAAAATTACTCTTTTTATATTATTTTTAAAATAAAGATGACAAATTAATAGAAAGAGTTTATTATTCCAAATGTTATTTTTTATCTTTATTTCAAATGAATTTGGCCAATTCTGCGTGAAATATAAATACTTAATTCCATCTTCTTTGGTCACATATCGAATGCCTCGTTTTCTGAAAATCTCAGATTCGAAGATTACTCTCAAGAAGAAACGAAGAAATAAATGATGTGTTGCGTTAATTCATCCAAGTAAAATAATAAATAATCGAAACACAAAATGTGTTTATTCAACAAAATCAGAAACTGGAACAGAATTTGGAAAATCATTTGTAGAGATGAATTTAAAATGCAAAATAAAATAAAAAATCATTTTACTTGATAGCCAAATAATAAAATAATTTGGAGAAAAATGATCTCTTATTCAAGTAAATTAACGTAATTCTATTTATTTCTAAATAACTATTTCAAAATAAATTTATTTTGAAAGTGGCCCAAGTCCATTTATCTTTAAATCAAGATATTTAACGGTTTGCGTTTTGATAAATTTAAAAATATTGGTAACTGATAACATGGTAGTATAATATTTTTGTGTTTAGAAAATAGCACGTTTTTGATGGTTATAAATGGACTTAAACCACAAAATTAATGAAATAACATTTTAATTTTTAAAAAGGCGTACATAAGTTCCTTGAAAGAAATAAAATTCCCTTAAAATAAAAAAAATATTACAATTTTGTTATAAAATAAAACATATCCAATTTTTATTAACCATATTTTTAACCAAATCCAAAGAGTTTTAGTTGAAATGAAATCCTCTATATTTAATGGAATTATTATTATTTAAAAAATCACTAACTGAGCTATTCGAACACTATTACTTTAATAATAAAAGATATAGCTATCTCATAAAATTTTACTGCATAATACGCTGATATACTTCATATCAGTTTGAAACTCTTAAAATGGGACTTGAGCCACATTCTAATGAAAGTTTTTAAATTTTTCTAAAAATAAAAATTATCATTTTGTTAACCAAGTTAATTTTCCGTGTACAAAATTTTAGTGATTTTTAACATATTATAAAAATGTAAATATTGAAACAGCTAGCTTAATTTTTTATAGACTAAGGCCACTTTCAAAATAAACGGCTGACATAAATAAATTTTCAAATATTTTATTTTAATAATCTCCAAGCATTATTCTGTATGACGCTCTATATTCTCTATATTCGCGTCAATGACACGATTTATTTGTTTTAATGTCTCTGTTAATTGACGTTATAAAAGTAGCATTGGCAACTGAGAAACAAACTACGTGTTTTATGTATCCATATCGCGATACAAGTTATGTGAAATAGTTTAAGAAATATGATAACTCTGTTTCATTTAAATGACATCATGTGCATGTATTTATAGCTAGTATCTCAGTTCGTTGAACGAACTATAGTATTCTTCAATATGTAGTTCGGGTTTTTTTTTTACCAGAAATATATTCTGTTTTTTATTAATGATACTCGGATTCGAATCTTTAGTATGGGCAATCCATACTACTCTTTTTATGGCCATCTCGTTCATTCGACTTAACGCCTGAACACTGTTTCTCGTAAAATGCATTAAAAAATGCAATAATGAATTCAAGCGTATATTACACTTTAACCTAAAGTCAATTTAAAGTATATAGAACTCATCTTTATTTGAACCAAATTTTAGTCAATACTCGATTAAACGAGTATCTTTGAACTTGAACTCCTATTAAATGAAAAATCATTAGTAGAAGAAAGAATGAGTGAACTTCCATTACAGAAGAACGATTCGTTTATCCGAATACATCAAAGGACGAAATCGTTCGAATAATTGAGTACATAGTTAAAGACTCATTATCTAGGAGATGATAACAACTCAGACTCAGCATTAACTCCTGCAAACGAGACACGAATAAACGAAGTTCTATTGTATAGCGGTCTCTCGATAATATAAACAAAATTCTACCGTGTTGTTTCCTAGTGATTTATCGAGCATCAACTGCAAATAACTCAAGATCTTTCTACAAAGATTAAAAGTAAATAGTCTTCCTAATTCTAACGATACTACACGATCTTTATCCTCGAAGCAAATAGTCATTGTCATTACTTAATTATTAGTAAGATCACTGAATCGTTAATACTTTATTAAATAGAGTAACAGCTTTTACTTGAAATTTAATATTATTTTAATATTATTCCATTTAAAGAAAAACAAAGTTAAAATTCAGTTCAAAATTATACAAAATAAAAAAAAATTAAAAAAATACAAAAAGAGTTTCTTTTAACAAAATTATTATAGTTTCAATACTTAGTATTCGAATATTAATGTGAGTCACTGTACATATTTTTATTCAGTTAAATTTATGTCATTTTATTCGTTGCATTCATTGTATTTTAATTAAATTTATTCATTCTATTCATAGACTACTAAACGTTTTGGCATACTACTAAATGAGTTGTAAACATATATCTTCTTTACTTAAACGATTCAAATTTAATTCCCTACTATTTTTTCTAAATCAAATAATTTTTTCATATTTTTAATAATATTATTAATAATTATATGTATGTGTTTACATTAATTGCATTTGCAATAATTTATTAATTGCAATATTGCAGTATTTATAAACTAAACATATTTATTTCAAATATGTATATCAATGTTCAAACCTTTTAAATTAATTTTGTATAAAATATAAGTTATAATAATTTGTATTTCCCATTTATATATTAAAGTCTTATATATTCGTCATGTCAATATTTAAAAAGAAGATATTAATAGCTTGTTGGTATATGCACTTATTAATTAATTTTAATGTATTATAAAATAAGGTATAATTTGTAAATCATAATTTACAAATATTTTTCTGAAGTCACATCATTTAATGTCAGAATATATTTATTTAATTTTACATATATTTTAAAGTATCTTTTAAGATTTTGGAAATTAGATTATACATGTTCTTCGAGAATTATACAATACAAATTTTTAATTCTATCGCACTAGAATGTTTATAATATTTTTATTAACTGTTTCCTAATTTCTTGTACAACATATAGGTAAATATATATCAATATATTATTTTTATTTTTATATAAATAAATGAATTTATTTTATAAATCATATCTCAATTTGTTTGTACAATTTGCTAACTGCAAAATATAAATTAATATAAATCATTTCGAAGGAGAAATAATTGGTAATTAAGATACAACCTTTTTTTATATAATAAGTTTTTCTATATAAATTTTATATATGATGAATTTTGGTAAGATTGTAAGGTTGTAAGAAATATTTTTCGAAAATTTATAGATTTTATAAAAAATTAAAAATTATAAATATTTGAAATCTCTATCTTTCTCTCTCTCTTTTGCCTTCCTCTCATTTGTTTACGCACATACATACATGTACAATTTATAATAATATGCCCTTAAAAGAAATTATACTCATTGTTGCAATTGAAAATTGAGAAAAATATTATAATATTACATCTTTGTGTTATATTTTACAGTATTGTATATCTAAATTAAATTATTAAATTTTGTTGAAATAAAAGATATAAATAATTAATTAATCATTACTGTACATGATATTGTGTAATTAGATAAAATATAAAAAATGTACATTTCATGTAAAAAATAGATTACATTAATGATATATAAATTTTAATACATTGGCCATAAAAATATTTATATGAAAAATTGAGCATAAAAACTATATATCATCCTTGTTTTTTCTTATAAGGGCATGATTTCATGAATAACTTATTGCACATAAAAATTAATGAACAATACGCTGTGCATATAAACTTAATCTTAATACAAGATATGCTTTCAATCATAACTAAATATTTGTGAATTATTAGTTATAAATGTTATACATTTCATAATTTTTCAGAATACTAGAATAGTACATATATTATGTATTATACATAATATCATAATTTCATTCTATTAATTTATCGAATACTAGTAAAAAGATTTAATACAGACTTGTTTTCTTTTTGACTACGTGCTTTGCTGAACACATTCCAAAAACGCAAGGTTTCATCTCCAGCACCAGTTACGATAGCTTCACCATCTGGTGACATTGCTAAATACAAAACTCTGTATGAATGTCCAGTTAATTTTGCAACTTGAGTCAGACTGGGATATTTCCACACCAAAATTTGGTTTTGAGAATAACCATGTGTACTGACTAACTCTGAACTATGCTTACTCCAAGCCAAATTACAAACTTGAGAACCTGTATCTACACATTGCATTGGTTGACCAGTTAACGTGTTCCAAAATCTGATGCATCTATCAGCTGTGCCACCACCAGAGGCCAAAAGGCCATGATGATGTGGAGACCATGCAATAGCTTTAACAGCTGCTAAATGTTCAGTGTATGTTTGAATAGGTGACAGAGAATGTAAATTCCATACGTAAAGACGATTGTCATTTCCACCAGAAGCTAAGTATTGATTGTCGGGAGACCATTTTAGTCCACATACTTCCTGCCTGTGAGCTCCCAAACGTCTTTCACTTACAACACAAGGAGTTCTAACATCTCTTTGCAATATTAACCTATCTCTGCTACCAGATGATAAAATTTCTCCGTTCCAAGCTAATGCTCCAACTCTTGCATTATGCCCTTGTAATTTGCTTACTTGTTTGCTCATAGCTACATCCCATACTTGGATATAGCCTAAATGCGTTCCAACTGCAACTAAATTTCCTCTTTCATTCCAAGCAACTGATGTTACACTATTACCATCACTGGATAAATCACACAGTCTAGTCACCTGACTGGTACACGCAGACCATAAATATACACAGCTACCTAGGCCAACACTGAGAACATTCTGAGAGGACCAATCAACAAGATTTAAGTAAAAATCGTCCTGCAATTCAGGAGCATCCAATACTTTAAAGGGTATTCTAGAAATTTTTCTTGTCGCTTTCCTGGGAGATCTTAAAAGTTTCTGACTTTTGGCACTCAAGGGTGATAAAGAATAAGGTGAACTTTGGTCTGACACTGCATGATCCTTTGTAGGTGTAATGTACTTGAAGAGATTTCTGGTCACTACTGGCGATAATATTCTTCGTTCTTCACACTGTCCTTTCACATCTTCGATGCTTGCTCCAAGTAATTCGTTTTTTAATAGACATGAATAAGCAATGCCATCACGATTACTTTCACCATTCTCACGAGTTTTTTTTGTGACTATACCATTTCGATTGTTTTCCGATATCATTGAAAATGTTGTTTGGTAATTATTACCAGATCGTGTTGGTATAAATCGATCGAAACTATTATTCATTATTTTAGTCGGTGAAAAATACACTGACGGGTGAAGTCTAGAACTGGCTAAATTATCTATGTGGCTTTCGCTGTTTGATTTCAATAGTCGTTTCTCGTATTCGTGATGAAACATTTTTTTTTAATGTTGCTTGCTCACAAGTCAGTCACATAATTATACAACATACACCCTTGTTTTCTTTTAGATCATGTAGATTATACATTCATTGTCATTTTTCATACGAAACACTGTATTAATGAAACGAAGCAAATTGTCTCATTGAATCTCTATTCAACGTCAACTTGGAAAATTTTTGATATGGAAGTAAAGAGGTTGAACGTGATTCTCCAATCGAAATGCTTAGTTCAAAACACTACGTTTGGAAACAGACGGGCAAACGACTGTGAAAAACTGTTGCACTTATCCACCTAGTGTCGTACTAATAAAGTTACAATGAAATCCTGTTTCTACATAGTATTATACAGTAATTAATATAGTATATACAGTAATTTTAAGAACAAAAAACAAACGCCATTTATTGTTAGTAATAGTATGTGTTTTCATTACTATGTTAGTTTCAAATTTTGTATTATAATATACTATATGCTATAATACTATATACATACTATAATTTATACTATAATTTATATATATATACACACACACACACAATAATATACTATAATTTACTTTTATACTATAATAATATAAATCAATGACATCAAACATTAATCACAGGCATTTTACCATTGGTTTTAGAAATTATTGTTTCAGATTTCTATTTTTGAAATTAAAAATCGAAAGTTTTGCAGTTATTATATATATATATATATATATATATATATATATATAACAATAAAAATTAAATAACATTTATACTATATGAAGTGCATGATCAATACATAAAACATTTTTATATATTTTATACAAAAATTCCAAATTATCATTTGAATTATAATTATATACATGTGACATGATATATATGTATGTACTTAAAATATAAAGAATAATTTTTTCTTTTT
Source organism: Tetragonisca angustula (assembly GCA_036937485.2). Lineage (NCBI taxonomy): Eukaryota > Metazoa > Arthropoda > Insecta > Hymenoptera > Apidae > Tetragonisca > Tetragonisca angustula. Next base: position 1,075,414 of record JAWNGG020000041.1, read on the forward strand.
TTTTAGATTTATACTGTACGTATATATGTATATGTGCGCTTTTATTTTGTGTGGTTTGCATATATTGATAGTTAAACAATAAATATTTTGTAGTAAGTTTTAATATTATAATATTATAATTATCTATATACGTAAAATTTCTATAATTATCTAAGAAAGATATTAAACTTATCTAAAAATATAAGATATATAACATGTGTCAAAAGTGACGTATATATATCTATGTGCATACGTATATAGATATATATGTTGTATATTGTATAATCGGACAATTTTCGGATCAGTTTCAAGGTACGTTGCACAATTCTTGTACGTAGATATTTTATTGTCATGAAACTGTAAACAAAATTTTTAAACTTTGTTTAACGAGTCAAATTAACATTGTAAAATGATGATAATAAGAACTTCATTTTTAAAATATTATACACATGTATATGTCATCTACTAACCTCAATGTCCAATTTACAACTTACATAAGTTGCGCAACTGAGAAAAGATAAAAAATAAATTGGTAATTATCATAAAAATGATTCTGTTTTTATACTTTAAGTACAATATAAAATGCGACTGGAGCTTTATATAAACAATTTTATTCTATAATTAGAACTTAAGGGACGTTTCTCTAAGAAAAACAACCTGTTCAATGATTATTATCTTATTGAGTGCATTATATAATTATATTATTACATGCGATTATTTGTAGAATTCTATTTATCAAATATTGTTGATTATCCGTTGAATCATCAACTAGTTGATGATTCGAGTTACTTTTGACCCATATCAATTGCAAGTACCAAATATCTAATGATATTTACATTATATATGAAGAAGAAAAAAGATAATGTTTTAATAATATTCTATAAATTTATGATTTTTTTGTTTATTCACAACTAGTATAAAAAACAGTATTTTGGATCAAAAATGATGTGGTTTTACCATTAGACTTTGCAACATGTTTGGAAGATCATTTTGAGAAATAGTATATCGTATATATCATGAGTATATATTGTATACATCTTATTGACGCATTTTTTAAGATATGAAAGAAAATGTAATATGAGCTGTAGATAATCAGATATATTGAAGTTATTCAACTTTTAATGATTCTTAAAGGTGTATTTCAATGCAAAATTTAATACTCATAATGAATTGATAGAAAAATTAAAGAAGCTGCTAGTATTATTAACAACAACCTTGCTAATATGGGATGAATGAGACCTATAGATGCTTACTTATGTGTATATTAGAGATAAAAGGTGATCATTTTGAATTTGTATAAACCAGTCTGAACCATTAAAAATAATTTAAAATGAATTATTGAAAGTTAAATAGTTTCAGTATATTTGATTGCTTATGGCATTACGTTTTCTTTCATATTTCTTTCATACCGTAACTTAGATTTAAAGGATAAAATTATTCTTCAAAATTCAGCTCTCAGAGAGCTAATTATAAGTCGAAAATAGAGAAATAATTTTTTAATAAAAATTGAATATTTTTTTATATATTAGAAAAAAATGTTTCATTTAACAAAAATTTTCAAAAATATTAAAAAAAATACAATATCATTTATGCAGTATTAAAATTTGTGACCTGTAAACCTCTATATCTTTTTGAAAAGTTGAACAGCTTTTTGCTTAGGTTCATTTTAAAGAATAAAATCTCTATTTTCAGAATTTACCTCAAATTTTTCACTTGTAAAATTTCTACATCATGTAACAGGTGAAAAAGTGAAGATACTTTTTCTTCTCTAAAATTTTGTAACTTCAAAGGACATAACAAAATTTTCAAGAATAAGTCCACCATAGATTTGAAGATTGGGGTGTCTCTTTTACAATAATCTTTTGAAAAGTTAGTGTACTATTTTTTTTTACCACTTTATCGCGATTTAAATGAAAAATATGCCACTGACATTAGAAGAATCCAAAATACACCACGAGAGTTTGTACAATCAGATTTGTATTTCATTTGTATATGTTTAATGTATGTTTAGTGAGTATGTTATGTTGTGTGTATGTGTATGTATGTATATATATATATATATATATATATATGTATTAGTAATCAATGTGTTCTATCAATGAGTATTATCTCTTCGTTATCATAATTTTCTGAATTTTTGACTCTCTTATATTGATACAATGTCATGTTGTGCACTCGTTGAAAGATGCTGTTTCGAAGTCGCCGAACTGCATCTTCTAATGCATTCAATATCACTTTGATATAATTTATCAATTACTTTATGTCAAAGTCCATTATTGTTGTAGAAAAATTACAATCTGTTTTTATGACAAATATTGGTCGGTTAAAGCAGAGCCAGATCAAAAGAATTTCATTGTATAGGAAGAAATTATTCATAATATTAAACAATTCTACAATATATTTAAAAACTACCAAAAATGTTCGTTTCTTAAATAATTATAAAAACGTTTGAAATTTAATTAAAAATATATATTTTATAATCATAGAGTGACAAATTTTATTATTTGTAGTTTCATAACATATAACTGGTTAAATTATTAGAAATCAATTCACACCTCACAAGCAATGCAGATCTTACAACTGCTTCATGGAAGCAGTTTGAAGAATAAACGAGGATAAAAGTATATTTACCTTATACCTTGAACACCAACATTTAAATCGATGAATTTTTTACTAAACTGGCTATACATCCATGTCAATGAAAACATAGAAAAATATGAAATTAGAAAAAAAAACAAAGATTGCCTTGAAATCTCAAAGATAATAAGATTTGTAATCATCATAGGTAATAAATAAAGTAAATTTTACTTGAAACATTTTCTTGAATTACGAATAGTTCAAAATAGAAGACAATTGTAATGTAGTTCACCTAAAATAGAATACTTTATACAACTGCGAAAATTACTTTCTTGTACACTATAAATATTTTAAATTTCTTTTAAGAAAATTTAATTAGCTTATACAAAATAATTTATTTGAACATTTGTAAAGATAACTACAAGATGTAAAGTAATTCAACAAGGATAGTATTCATATTAATAATAAATTTATTTATTTCGTTGTTACATTCTTTCTATTTTAATTCTCAAAAAATAGATTTTTCAATTCAATATAGTTCCTGAAATATTGATATTTATGAATTAAATTTGATCACTTTGTATTTTAAATATTTATTATAACATATTTAAATGTCTAAACATTTAATTGTAAATTAATAATTTAATTTCAGGTACAAATTTCTAGAAAAGATGGGAGGTCACGGTCATGGTCATGAGCCAGAATTGGAAATACCGAGCCCTGATATATACAAAGTAGAAAATGTGCCAGAACTTAAACTGGTTCAAGATGAACTAGCTAAACTTGGGTTGAAAGACCCTTGGTTAAGAAATGAGGTTTGGCGTTATACAGCATTTCCTGGTACTTCACATACCCTACGAGTAATTAGGGGAATTACAAAGGGTATGATAGTTGGGTTTGCAGCATTTTTAGTAACATTGGGTGTAGAACATACTTTTGGGATTACTTACAAAGGAGAACATCATGGTGATGGTGATCACCATAAGGATGGTGACCATCATTAGTGTTACATAAAAACATATTTAGTACATATAAGAAAATTAAATAGTGTTATTAGTATTATATGTACTATAGCTTTAAAAATAAATTATAATTTGAGTTACAAATGTGTCTTTGAAGTAATTAATTCTTTTACTACTTTTAATAAATATATATCATATAATGTTCTTACTTATAGTATCTTGTATATAAAAGTATTTTTATTTATCTATTGCATTATACATGACTTGTTGCAAATTTTTTGTCCATGCAAATTGTATAAATGATAATTATTATGTATCAATATAAATGTATCAAATTATCACACAATATTTAAAATTATACTGCAAGTATGAATTACTTACATAAAATACAACTTATCTAATAATGTATGCTTATTTAAATTTTTTTTACCATTTTGTTTTACTATTACAGTTAGCAGCATTGATATTGACACTGTAATTATAATAGCTAATGTACAATCGTTGCACAGCACAATGATGAAAGTAAATATTGAAATTTCAAATGTTGCAAATAGCCATTCATTTCCATATAATAATGTTTGATTGAAAGAATAATCATTATCTGCAAAAGAATGATATATATAAATTATAATTAAAATTATTTTCTTTTTTCTCTTAAAAAGATATTACCAATATAGAAAATTGATTTTTCTTTATTACGAGAAAATATAATATTAAACAGTTTTTCAAAGAAATGTTGTTCTTTAATGGCATAGTCTTCGCCTGTTATGCAATGATCTATATATTTATATAGGTATTCTTTTATTTTCAATTGATTATTAAGAATATATTCCCAATTTATAGTAGAAGAATAGTAAGTTTTTATAAAATTACTTCGTTCCTAAAAGAAAGGAAATATAATCAATTAACAAAATAAATATAAAAATAAATATAATCAATTAACAAAATAAATATAAAAATAAATATAATCAATTAACAAAATAAATTTTTAAAATATGAAGGTTGTTTTGTACATACGATCTTCATTAGTTCTAAACTTTTGTTAAAAGTAACTCTGAAACTTTCTGTTAAGTATAAAATAAAAGTTTGTTGAGTTGTTCCTGGTAAAAGACCTTTATGTGCGCATAAATTACTTTTCTCCATTTGAAATCCATTAATTAAAGTTGGCAAGTCTGTGTCTGCAAATCCATGCACTGATCTGTCGTAAAACATTGAAAATATTTACAAGCATTTTTTTTACAAGCAATTTATTTTTTATGTAATTTGATCATATATATTACCTCCCATGAATATAAAAACCGTAATAATTAAATGGTAAAATAAATAAGCTGATATTTGCAATTGAACATAGATTTATAAATTCTTGCATTTTATTTGTAATACATTGTTCATAGAATATAACGAACGCTAACCACTGCATGCAATAAGTTAAAATATATATTAAGACACATATTGTGAAATATAAAATAAAATTATAATCTTCAGAAAATGTATATATTCCAAAAATCCATGGATACAGTCGTATGATCTATTTAAAATGTATAATTTAGTTTTAATCATTCAACATTTTTTTTTACTGACTTACTGTTCTACAAAAAATATACATAAGAATTTACCTGGAAAATACATGTAACTGCAAGTAATTGTATCTTTATATTTATTTTTCTTTTCGTCTGAAGATTTAACCATTGACTTGCGATAAAGCATGTTCTCCATATACTAATAGGTGTATTATCAAAATTACTGTTCTTATTTATTATTTGGGCAGAAATTTTTGATACTGAATTTGTAGTTGGAATATTAGTTTTCTGTTTGTTAATCAGATATTTATTAAAGTCCTTAGAATTATCATGCTTATTTAACTCACATGCAATTTTTTTGCGTTTAGCTGTTATTATTTCTGATGACATTTGAAAATGTTTGAATTTACTTCTTGAAAGTTTATCAATATAAAATTCATTTATAGACATATATGGAAGATCATGTTTACATTGATTGTATATCGTTTTTGATTGCTCCCAATCAATAAAGAATATATCAATATTCCAATATTGACAAATAAATCCAAACATTCCTATAAGCTAAATTAAAATTAATAAGATTGAAATAATAAAACTAATTAAATGCAATTAATTATATACTTATATTTTGTGTTTAAACACTTACTTTAGAAAAGAATGCTGTTGCAGTGAATATTTTTATTACCTTTTCATTGACATCTTCAGAGAAAAAGATATATGGTATTGTTTCTTCTTTATAAAATATAAATAGATATAAGCATAAAATGGCCAAACATAAAATAATTGTGCTTCCTATGATATTCATAGTATAAATAAAAAACCAAATAAATACAAATATGTTAATAGATGAAGTGTGGTGGCGTTTACTGTAGCTCCATGTTTTTATTCCAGATAAAATTAAAATTAATCCTGATAAAATCCCAATAATTATCTAGAAACATATAGTATGCATATAAAATATATTTCTTTGTTATTTTCTTTTTATTACTATTTTATATTTTTACCATAAAATGTGGATCAATATTATCATCTTTTAAAGTAAATTTAATTTTATAATCCAACGTAACTTCTGTAACTTTATCAATCTGTTCATATGTTAATTCAGCATATTCAATAATTAACAAAGGAGGAAATATTTTATTTTTATCCTTTGTATTTTGAATATTAATTCTGCAAAAATTATTACAAGATAAAAGTTTGTTATTTTGGTAGATAATTTGCTTGATAAAATCAAATAAACAATAAAAAACAAGTAAACTTACATTACGTTTAGAGATTTCATATAACGTAACACAGATAATTCATCATCCTTGTTATTTGTGAAATTTGATAATCTTCTAAAACCACTGATATTATCAACAAAAAAAAATTTTCGAACTAACTGCCAATCTAATTTATTATTGTTCTACAAAATAATTAAAATTACACATTTATATTTAATATTTTAATATTTTTATAAAATAACATTTGAAGCACTAGTTAAAATTTCATGCAGCGATTAAATATTTATATTTGTAAATATTTAAATTTATTGATTATTTCATAATTGACACTATTACCTGGTTTATATTTTTAATGAGTACAGGTAATGCATACATTAAACTACCATTATTTTTTGTAAATGTTAAATAAGGAGACATAAATTCTATTTTTGTTTGCACCAAATTTTTAACTGCAATTTTACATTTTTTTTCAAAATTAATACCAAAATTAACATGTTCCAACAAATTACATGGAATATTAGGTGTACCAATTGATTTAAAATAGCCATGTAAAGAAAATGTTGTAACTGTAAAATTTAATATATTATCCTAAAAAAATTAATAATTTATATTACCAAATATTGTATATTTGAATAAATTATTATAAATATATATGTGTTACATACGTTATTATTCTTCATCATGCTATAATTTTGTGTAATTTGTTTACTGTTTAATACAGTTATAGTGTCATTTTTATTATAAAATAACCATATAGGTGGCTTTTGTTTTTGCAGAAAGAACTTACATGCATTATCATTAGCATAAATACTCAAGACACATATATTTGATAAATGTTCACATGCTAATTTATCTTCTTTCTAAAAATATGTGTATATTATTATCTCCTTACTCTTATATCCTTATTTACTCTCTTACCTTACAAAAATATATAGCAGTTTGAAGTTCATTTCTAAAATAATAACTATCTATGTTTTTATTCTTAAACTTCACTTGAAATGCAGTTTTTGGATTCTCTTTATCAAAAGAAATATTTTTGTGTAAACAATAATTCTGTACTTGTGTATAACGGTACTTTGTTAGATATATATCATTTTCATAATAATTATATTCGAAAGTTTTACATGGTAAGCATTTAGATCCATCCAAAAACGGATAAGTATTATTAGGACATGGAATGCAATACATAGCATCTAATAAAGTTCCATCTAAACTTCTATCTACTATAAAATCATTTGAGTATGATTTAAAATAGTATAAATAATTAAATAATAATATGTCATAGATTAATGTTTTAATTATTACCTTGTATTTCATTGTAGCCACATGTACACAATGTATTGTTACATGGTACACAATCGTTTCCATCTGAAGTTACTGTAGCGTTAATACCACAAAATACACATACAGGATAACCATCTTTGAAATCAATTTTTTTACTAAATTCATTACATATACATCGTAATCCTATAAATGAAGCGATTTAGGTATTTACACAACATTATTTACAGACATTATTTTAACAAACAAAAATTAATTTTATACTCACGATCGACAGATGGTTTTAAGTTTTTATCAGGATCACATAATATGCAAGAAAGTGATATGGTATCAAAATATTCATTACTTTTACATTTCAATGGATGAGAAAATTCAAATAACTCTTTGGCTAGAATAATTTGGATAAAATTTACTGAATAAATTAAGAAATAGAAAAAGACATTTCTTATAAAGCAGCACATTTTGTATTCATCTGACATTTCTATTTGTGTATGGTTTTCGTTTCTATGGTAACTAGTCATGAAAGTTTGTACATAGATAATATCTGACATGAGTTAAGAAAATGCACATTTGCATATTAGATGTAAGCACATTTTGTATATGATTTTCGTCTGTGTGATAATTAAGAAACTAAGAAAATCTACAATAATATAAAGTATTAAAATACACTGCTATTCAAAAATTATTGTATATATATAGATTATTGTATATAATACATTTATATATATAGATTATGTACATGCGTGTATATATATATATATATATATAGATTTCTCATGAAATTTATAACACATGTATATTATTATTATTAAAGGATATTTATTACGAATGCGAAATCTTTTTATGAATACGTATGTATGTAATGTATTGTAATAGTATTAAATTTAATTAATCAATTAAATCATTCAAAACTCTTAAATAGAGAAATATTTATTTGGTGCATTCAATATTGTCGAAAAGCTAACGAAAAGTTAAATGACAATTTTATAGCGTTTGCTATTAAATACAAATCGTTCTGTTACATGTAGATATTTCAGTATGTGCTTCTTTTGTAATATTTTATTAACAAGATTGTTATTGATGGTAATAGCAGTTTTTCTGATTTTTGTTATTAATTCATTATGTTTTTGCATCTAATACACCTTTAATTTCATGCAACACCATACAAAAAAATTATATACATTTCAATTATAGAAATAATATTAAATAGATAATTTTATTTTTCGGCTCCACAGCCAAGAAAAGTGTACTTGATTTACATTTCTTTTTTCATTCTCTGTTTTTCTCACTCTCGCTCTTCACTCTCCACATTTATTTTATACTCTACCTATTATGCTTTTATGCTTGACAATTTAACACTAACCTATACTATACTTTTGTGCTATACTTAACAATTTAACATCGATTGTATTACCTAATTCCTCTTTTGCTTATCCTAAATTGCCCTTTTATTTCCTACTTATTGCTCTAATTTTTTACCCTACGAATGTATCGCATATTGCCTCTGCCCACCTTTAGTTGTCTTTTTACTTTCTATTTGTTAATTCTCCTCCTTCTGGCCTCTTTAACCTTGATTCTTTTTCCCATTTGATTTCTTTTAGCCATCTTTCTGTCTTTTCGTCCCTTTTGCCTCTCAGGATGTCCTCTAGGTTTACCTCTCTGCTTGTCACCTACAGTCTCTCACCAGGTGCTGCAGTGTTCCTGGGGCGTCCTCGCAGAGCTTGCACTTCCTTTTCTCTTCGTTCTCCCAGTATCGGTTCCATCTTTCCATGCATCCGCATCTAGCTCGGGCCATTAGCTGCTGACTTTCACCGTTTCCTGGTTTCCTGAGATATTCCGGTAGTCCTATTGTCTGGATGTGTTTGTATCTTTCATTATACCTTGATTTTTGTATTTTGCTGTGCTGTACTTGACCCTGTATTTCCATATCTCTCCTTCTCAGGTTCTCTATTATTTATTTGCCGCTTCTTCCTTTCTTTCTTTCCTCTTCCAATCCGAGTTTACTCAGCCCATTTCTTATTAGATATTCTTCTCTTTCTTCCATACTCTTTGTCTTTTGTCTTTTCTCCTCCTTTTCCTTCAGACCTTTACTAGGGTCCGGCCTATACTCTCTCTTATCCCCTTTTCAAAGGTTAGGGCTCTTTGCCCTGCCCTTACTCTTATTTTCTCCCTCTTCGTCTTTTCCAGGACTGTGTACTCTGGGGTTCATATGTCCAGGCCTAGTATCCATTTTATGTACTTTATCTGGAGCCTCAATTTCAGCCCTTTCTTGGAATCCCCATAGTTCTACTCCGTACAGTAGTATTCCCGCGATCAGGCTGTCCCACATAAATATCCTCATCTTGAAATCTTTAAATTTACGTTCCCCTATCCCCCATATCTAATTCAGTACTATCCCCGCTCTCCTGGCCCTCTCTTCTATATGCTTAATCATGTTTCCATTCCTTTGTAAGACTATTGCCAGATAATTAAACTTCTTGACTATTTCTAGTTCTTGCTCTTTCCATTTCCATTTTTGATTCTTCGTTTTCATCGTTCCCTTTCCAAATATCATTATTTTGGACTTGTCTACGTTCAGCGTCAAGCTTTTCCTGTCTAAATACTTCCCTAACCTCTTCATCATATTTTTTAGGTCCTCCTCCTTGGTTGCAAGTAAGACCACGTCGTCCGCGTATGCTAAGGAATAAAATCTTTTTTTTCCTACCGTAACTCCACCTCCAACTTCTGCCTTGCCTACTTCCTTTATATATATATATATATTTTGAACAGCGTCAGACTTAAAGGACACCCCTGTCTCAGCCCGACTCCCGTCCAGAACTCTTCTGATTCTTCTTCATTCACCCTTACCACATTTCTCGTTTCCTCATATATAACCTTTACCCTCTCTATCAGACCTTTTTCTATTCTGCTCTTTTCCATATCCCTCCATAATTTTTCTCTTTGGACCGTATCGAACGCAGCCTTCAAGTCAACGAACATGGCACACTTTCTCTCTCTTTTCCTGTTTTCCTTTCCACGATGTGTTGTAGTATGTGGTACGTTGTCTGTGGTTCCTCTATGCTGCCTAAAGCCTACTTATAATTCTGGTAGTATTCTTTTTGTTTCCGTTTCCTTCTCTAATCTTTCGTTCAAAATCGCTGCGTATATTTTATACACCGTGCAAAGCAGGCTAATCCCTCTGTAATTTTCTGGGTCTTCTGTGTCCCTCTTCTTGTGTAACGCGGTTATTACAGCGTTTCTCCAATCATCTGAGAATCCTTTCCCAGCCCACACTTTCCTTATTACTTCTTTCAGTTTCTTTCTCGTGTTCCCTTTGCTAAATAACCATGCTTCGTTCGGGACTTTGTCTCCTCCTATGGCTTTCCTTTTCTTCAATCTTCTTATTTGTTTCTCTATTTCCTAGTCTGATAAGTCCGATATGTCTTCTTCCGCTATTATTTGTTCCCGTCCTTCACCGACTATCCTTTTGTCCGCCCCCTTCAGTAAACTCTTCAAATGGTTTCTCCATGTTTCAGTTTTGATTCTGTTTTCGTTACTCTTTTTTTTCCTTCTTTCCTTGTTTATGTAAACCCAAATTTCCTTCTCTGTTCTCGCTTTTCTTATTTCAGCTTGTTCTTCTTTCTTTTTACACTTTTCCTTGTTCTCGCACAAGATCCTGAAATCCTTTTTCTTTTTTAGGTATTCCTCTTTTTCTATTTTTCCCTGCCTATACTTTTTATACCGTCGGTTTACTTTTCTCTTTTCCCTACTGCATTCTCTGTCCCACCAATATTTCTGCTTTATCTTCCATCTCTTTTCCACTATGTGTTTTGACTCCATGACTTCTCTTACTGCTCCTTTTAGTCTTTCCCAGTCCTTGTTTGTATCTTCTTCCTTTTCGAATAATTTTGGACTCCGTTGTCTCCTCGTACTTCCGCACGCTTTCTGGTTTCCAACATATTACTTCCTTTATCCGATCTTCCCTTTCCTCCGAGTAGCTTTCACCTCTTGTCATCACCGTCACATTTAGCGGTTGATGATCGGATTTTACCTTGAAATTTAGTACCTTATTATAGAAATAATATTATAACTCGATAACTATCAGGTCTGTATCTTGAAAACGAAGACAAATTAGCTAATAGTTGAGATCCGGAACATCGTGTATACTAATGTCATCTCATTTTATGGAAAGTCATAAAATCATAAACTGAACTTGAGAATCATGCAAGTATATCGAAATTATCATCTTCCAGTAAATTAAGATTTTGTTATTAAAAGCATAAGAATCCTTGACATTGTAGCGACAGGATAAAAACTAAAAAATTTAAATCTAGAGTTATAGCAAATTTAAAATGAAATAAAATTCTTTTAAAAATGTAAAAATGTATTTATGACAAATGTATGTATATGACAATTAAGGAGATAATACACAAAGTGCTCGTACATTGTAGATTGATTTTATGTGTTTGTACCTGGCATAAAGTTAATCCCGGTCTTTATGAACTTTCGTGAATTAATCACTTCCAGTTGCAGCTCATTACTGATGAGATGCTTGGGAACCAATTGTTACGACACTCATGATGCTGGAGAACTGAAGATTAGAGTAAGATTTGTTGGTCCTCCTTGCAAGTGGTATTAGTAGCAACATGTAGGAATTATTTCAATAATATAGTACAATTTAATATAATATAATAATATAATAATTTAGTATATGAAAAAAGTTCATATAAACATATCCATACATATTTCAAGTGACAGACTTATGAACATGAGTCTGTAGACATTTTATAATTGATTGTCTAACTTTCTTCAATTGTCCAGCTGTTGTTTGAATTTTCTAGTAACTTTGTATAATTTTTATGCAAAGAATTTCAAAATTATTAATAGATACTGTTATGAATTTGAAAGATGTTCCATATACTAATTTCATTTAGCTACAGACAGATGTAGACTCGCAAGCTTGAGTCGAATATTCTTTTTTTGGCATTTATTATTAAATTATAATTTGTCATTAAGTTCAATTGGAGAAAAATTCTATTGAAAAATTTTATATAATATATTGTACATAGTTGTAATATAATAGAAAAATATAATCTAATACTGTACTGATTCTCTAATAACTTTATACTACTTGTAAGAATATAATAAATAGTGTATTTATATGCAAATTGTTTTATTGTTTTATCACACCGTCTATATCATTTTTAGTTGACGGTGTGCTTAAAAACTTTAATCGTTTCTTGAATATAATTCTAATATTTTTAAAGAAAGTTTTCTCTACTTTGCAAGTAGTAATGGAGATTGTTAAAAATATATCAATTCGACAAACATCGTTTTAGCCAAGCTACAAATTTTGATCTCGGTCTTTGCGTAGTAACTAGTATATCTTATAATTTGAACGATCATTTCATCATTTTTTTTGATAAATACCCTTGAGAGATACATTCTATATACATCACATACGTCTATATAATATATATAATAATACTCTTAAAAAATTATATGTATATATTTGCTTGTGAATAATAGAAAATTACTTTTATATGTTCAACTCAGGATTTTAATTTGATTTAACTTTGTCAGGATTGTAATATTTGATAAACTGTCTTAATATAATTCGACATACTTAAAGTTTTAAGAAAATTTTTAAAAATGAACTTGACTTTTTAAAACTGTTAATTTTCATTTAAATTTTTATTTTTTGTATGTGTAATGTAGAAAACATTGATTATGTAAATGCATAGAAAGAAATTTAAAGAATTTATTATTAATAATAATCTAATTTCAGTATCCAACGAAGAGCGTATTAATGACAATGAAAAATAATCGATAATTTAAACTATCTATGCTAGTCTATACTGAGGATTTTTATGCAAATTTATATTTTTATAAATAAAATTAAAAAAAAGAAACTAGATAGAAAATTGTTTTCTATTAATTATACAAGAGTATTATATTCCAAATAAAATATTTGGATATTTTATATTCTTTTGCAAATTACATACATTCTGTGCATTTTTCCATTTTCAAATTTCTTATAGATGCATAGTCTAATTATAACTTTGTAGAAGAAAAAGATCATATAATATTCAACTTGGTCTTATTTTAAAGTTTTTACTTTAACAGTCAAGTTTTGTTTAACAATCGTTTTTTTTTTTTTTTTTTTGAAGATGATTTTGTTTGACAGTCATTTTTTTTGACTTGATTTTACGTTATGTAACTGATGGAAAAGTAAACACATTAAAAAATTCTTTTCACGACAAATCCATCATGGTCTTGAAATTTTCGACGTATGTTTATCATTTTATTGATTTTTATCAGATCTTAATCAGATAGAGATGAAGAAAATGTTAGGATGTCTTGAATTTTTGTTGTTTAACTCTAATATTCGATGTTTAATAAAACTCTAAAATTCGATGTTTAAAAAACAAGTTTTAAGCGATCATTGTAAAGGAAAGATTTCAATCTTCAAAATAATAGTTTTTCAAACATTTTCACAATTTTCGTGAAAAAAGTATCCACCCTTACATGATATAAAATTATCCTCAAAGAAAATAAACTTATGATTATCAAAGTAGAAGTAGTTTCGTGCTTTAAAATGAGACTAAGTAGATTGTTATATGATCTCTTCTTGTATCAAATTATATTTAAATTATCGACAATTTTTTGTTGTCATTGATACAGTTATGTATCCTCGTTGTATAAGTACAACACTGACAAGTTTTCTCCATGTGATTACAGAAAAACATATCACTAATTCCAACATTAAAAGAAGAGCAATGTTATTGAGTGGTTACCATAATATTTTATATAATATTTATGTGACAATTACTTTATGTGATAATTTTGGATAAATATTTAATGATAAACATTACTTTTGTGAATAACGTAGCTTGTGATTTATAGTAACTAAACCAGGATACGATGTCAATGCTTCTATTTCAACATAACGTTATATTGATCAATACGTATTTAAGCTTTTAATAGCCGTAAATTTATATATAAACTGAACTTAGAATAACGGTCATACTTGCAAAGTATATATTCTTACATTCAATTATATCAGAAACAAAATAACAAAATTGAACAACAACAGAAGACAGGGACACTCTACAAGAATATAATGAAGTATCGAAATATGAAATGTGAAAATTGAACATAAGACATACAAAATAAGTTTGAAGATATACAAAACAATTATAAATGACAGAACTATTTGTATGTGTGTGTGTACAGTAATAGTATGTTTGCGTCCTTGAACGAATATTAAATATAAATAATATAAATGTAATAGTGTCAAATAAAAGCAAGGAAACATTGATAACAAGAGCTTTCATCTCATCTTTTAAGAAAATAGCGACTATAATATAGTGCAATTGTCTACAGTATAGACAATATATAGTAGAATGTAATATTCATTTTTAATGTAAAACAATAGGGAAAGAAATTATCATTTTCTTGAATGATTTAAGAAAAAAAAAATTAATATCACAGTTTGGGAAAAATCACTAAATGATAATGAATATAATTTGACATTATCGTTTAAAGTTTCCTATGCCTTTATATATTCATTATAATCTAATTTGGCTTATCAATTATCTATACCATAAATATTTTAATATACATCTTCTTTTGATATACATTATACTGTAACTTCCATTACGTGTAACAGGATAAATTTTCTTTTCTACGTATTGTAAATTCACCAATTCGCTTCGAGCTTTAAATTTTAAACAAATGAATTCGTACGAGGACAAAGATCGTTCGATACAC
Organism: Tetragonisca angustula; assembly: GCA_036937485.2. Classification (NCBI taxonomy): domain Eukaryota; kingdom Metazoa; phylum Arthropoda; class Insecta; order Hymenoptera; family Apidae; genus Tetragonisca; species Tetragonisca angustula. The sequence goes on from JAWNGG020000041.1 coordinate 1,090,708, forward strand.
AGTGGTAAAATTGGCTAATGATTAGTAAATTGATCATTGTCTTGCGTGATGATAATGATTACAGTGGTTCAGGTGCCAAAAATCCACCTCCCTTCCCTCTGTCCTCTCTCAAAGTCGTTACTTTGTCGTTGTTCTTAGGGAGAGGGGAACTCTTCTTTTACTTAAGGGGAAGATCGGTGGGAAGGCGAGGAAAATCTTATAAGCTAAAATAAAAGCGAAACAAAGCAAAGTCAGCGGGAGTATTTTTTTCAGTCTGAAGAAGTACCTAGTCGAGTGGCTATCTCTTCACAGGTATCATCTCTTCAGATATTGTAACGCTTGTTATTGTCGATATTGTTGCACTTGATAAGATTACTAAGATTGTAAGTGAAGTAGTGAATAATTTATTGTGGGGCTCCAAAAAGTGAAGAAATCAACTAGAAAAATATAAGAAGAAATATAAGAAACATGGCACTTTTTTTTTTTGAAAGTGATACTGTCGTGACATTATTATATGATAATGAATTTTTTAATGAATTCGAGCTTTAATATTACGAAATAAAATTGACTGACAAACTGGATAATAACATAGCTTGGTGAAATATTGCTAGTTTGATAAAATTGTGAAAACAAGTTTATAAAAAGTTGATTAACAGAATTTTGACAAACTGATTAACGTATACTAATATTGGCCATTTTTATTTGTAAGGTTCGTATGTTACCAGTGAATAATTAGGAATGTACTATGAGTTATCAAAAACTTGAATCTGTTTTTTTCTTACATGCATAATTATGATATAATACATATGGGAATTATATGATATTGGAATAAAGCGTTCTGTTATAATAAATAGGAATTGATGTCACAATCAAACAATTTGTTGTACTTTAACGTGGCCCGTTTTCATTCGTTAAATATATCTCATTAGCTAAATATATCAATCGAGAGAACACAGTTGTGACATCTGTTTAAACAGAAATTTAATCAAGATTAATAAGTATTAAAAATATGTAAATGAATCTTTGAAACGAGTACAATCTTACAAACTATCAATATCAATCAGCCATATATTATAAATATTAATAGAATTTATTAATATTTGATAAAATATTAATATACTTGATAGTATATATTTTGTCTTTAAAATAGATAGTATATATTATATCTTTTAAAGATATCAAATCACTTTGAGTGTTTGTTTATATACAACTAACTACCTATCTATCTATATGTATATGACATCTCGTCATAAATAAAAAATAAAAAAGAGCATTAAAAGCTTTAGAAGAAATAGAGTAAAATTTTATGTTTTATTTCAGGCCCAATTTACTTTCGATAGACGTGAAGAAATATGTGGGACGACGAACCAGCAGCATGGGATGTCGACGACGCCTCTGCTGAACAACCTGCGGAAGGAACTGCCGAAGGAGGTGCCGAAGGAGGTGGTGAAGGTGCTGCAGCGCCTGCAGAAAAACCAAAACTAGTATTACTAAAACTTGAGCCACCACACTACAATCACCATTGGGTTCGCCCTCTCTTCCTTAATTATGACTATCTTTATGAATACAGGTAAGGATTTTTAATGTAAAGTAATTAATCGATATTTTATATTTTTTTAAAATCATGAATAATCTTTGTTAAATTATTCTTAATAATACAAAATAATAATGATAATAATAATAATAATATTTAATTATTTAAATAATCAAAGTTCTTTTTAAAAATAATATTTTTTCAAAACACTTCTTATTCTCGTTTCTCAAAATTATCAATAAGTTTTTTAATTATTTTAAACATGTGACATTATCATTATCATTATCATATGATATTATCACATTATATCATATCATTATTATATTATATTATATTATATTATATTATATTATATTATCATGTAATAATCATATTAATGATGATTATGACATTATGGTTATAAAAATAGCTACTTTTCTTCTTGCGAAAAATTTGCAATAATGATGAAGCACCTCTCTAGTGTTTAATCTTGCTACAATCTTCAAATTTTTATATTTCAATCTTCAGTGAATTCAGCAAACAAAAGGAATTTATAATGTTTTAGAAAGATGATTTAGTAAGATTGTTTAGAAAGATTTAACACGAAACTAAATCAAAAAATGGTGCATATTAATAACTCTTTTAAATTTTATTAAAAATTACATATTCAGTACATATTAGTAGAGTTAAAATAAGGTTAAACTGGGTAAAAATTTATTGGGAGAGAAAGAATGGTATAGATACAAAATAAAAAGTTTAACTGTTCATTATTGTAGATGTCATATATTTGAATTTAAAACAGTTAACTGATTTTGAATTGATTTTCATTGGTTGACTCAAATTAGAAAGTAGAGTTACCTCTTTGTTGCAGCATTTTTCAATTATGATAAAAATGCAAGTTGCATCATGAGCAGATCTAATATCAATTAATTCAATTATTGAAAATAATTTTATTCTTTTTTTATTTTCTAAAATTTTGATACTGAAATTTCGATATTAATGTTCATTAAGTGTTCATTTAATAAAAGCTAGCAAATATTATTTAATATTTTGCAATTTGCTTATATTAATTCATTTTAATCATTAGAATTTATGATACATAAAAAATATATAAAATAGAGAATATTTTTTTACATAGATATTTATTATTTTATTAATTTTCTTTTATTATAATTTTATTGTAATTGGTAAAAGATATTTTACAAGACTTACAGTATTCTAACTGTACTATTACAAAACTTTCGATTCCTCCTTTTTTCCAGAAAAAATTATTACGACGATTATATTGATTATTTAAATCAAAGACAGAAAGGTATATTTCGAGAGCCTCCCAGGGCACAAGAATGGGCAGAGCGAGCAATGAGAACTTATGATCAGAAGAATACCGACAAGAGTTTCAAACGATCTGCAGATATAAAATACATAACTAATATGAGACACGATCCTAGACATTATAGTTATCATACTCGAGCGTATTATAGTTTGAAGTATCAAAAAATTTTGTAAATTTATTTTTTTTGATAATATCAATAACATTATTAATCATATATTGACAGAATCAACAATCATGTGGCATAGATGTAAAATACATTACAGTCGTTTCTATCTATTTGTAACTTATAGCTCTAAACTTTTAATAATATTAATTATTTATCCCAACTGCATGTCTATATGTTTATATTTTATAAATTTCACTCAACGAGTAAAGTTCTAAATGAATCTCCGTATTGCAAAAACAAAGTGAAGATATTCTTCTTTCAACAAGATTTATAATTTATATATTCGATTTTACAGAAAAATCAAAATTAATTTTAATTTCGAATTAAAATTGAAGCAAAGAAGAGTTGTATGAAGATTTTATTGTTAAATATATAGACTGTATTATAATCTTTATTGTAGAAAAAGTATAATTTTTGTCTATATGAAATAAAACGTCTTTCAGTTTTCTTTTATATTAGATCAAGACTGGCTCATATCCCTTTTTGCGAACCATAAGAAAAGTATCCCTTCTCAAGTACGCGCACTTTATTCTGTCATTTCTTTCTTTTTCGAACGCTGCTTCTTGAAACGAAAATTAAAAATACCATCACATCGACTTTTTTAAATAAAATATATAAAACTGTTGAGAGCTCTAGTGTCTAATACATATATGAAAAGAGATTATAGAAAATTATTTGCTATAAATTTTCTATAAAAGTTAAAAAATTATACTAGATATATGCAATAGTGGCTAGTCTACACGTGGTGGAAGAGCCTAGAAAAAGAAGAGAGAAAAGCTACTCATCGAATGATAAACTCGTGTGATTCGCGAAGGAAAAGAAATTCGACAACCCTATATCAGTTGACCACACGATCTTTTTTAGCACATTATGCTTTTGTATATATGATGTATCTAAAAACATAAACTACAACGTGTTGATATTTGTGCGGATATAGTTACGTAAGAATCTGTAAAAATATGTAACCAAAAATATATGTTTCCATTTAAAATTTAAAACAGCGCTTCTCAAGATCAAACAAATACCGTCAACATATGTTCCCCATACCATACAATTGTGCAAAATTACAATTTACAATTACTTTATCTCATTATATTGTAATTAAAAAAACAATGCAACTCAAAGAAATCCAATATGCATTTGTTCATAATGATAACCAGAACAAAATTCCTTTTTACTTACCAAATTATAAAAATTAATAAATAACATTTTCGCAATTGGTCAAAGATTGTCTCAGCAATATTTTTATTACAATACCTCAGAAATTGCAATTTTTGAGTTGCATTACTTTCTTTGTAAGAATGCGATATGATGGGAAAGATGCGCTATAAAAAGAAAAAAGAACAATTGACTTATTAATTTTGTTACTACTTGCAGGAAATTGACAAACTGACTGATTTTTCTTTCTCAAATACTCGAAGAATCTATCATTTACATTTTAAGTCAAAAACCCTTAACTCTCTTGGAAAAAAGAAAAATGCTATTTCCTATTTGTTTGTTTCTTTGCAAAGTACTATATTTTGTTTTCTGTTTCATGGAGTATATTTTACCATGTTTACCAAAATCATAACTCGGAGAAAACATTTTTCTTCACGTGTTTTATTGAAATAGCACATATTAAATAATATGGGTACATTTTATGACATTTCATTATCATACAATAATATGTAATTTAAAATGTTTACTGGATCGTTCTGTTTAAAATGAGACAGTTTTCTTTTTATTTGAGAATTTCCTCTTTAATGGTAGCAACGCAATAGTGTTCAATGGATTTGCAATTTCATTTGGTTCTATTATCGAGTTAATTTTGTCTTGTCTTGATTTTACAGGCTGTGGCATGCACGACTCTATATCTACGTTAGGAACTTTTATAAATTTTATAGTTTTCGGAACTGGTTTCTCCGGCAGACTTTCTATATTAGGAAATTTCTTTAATGTTACATCGTCGTTGCTCTCTGAATTATCGAACTTTGTTGCGTGCCGTTGAAAAGCAATATCCGCTTGACCAAGTGTATTCCTGGCTTTCTCAATTTCAGCATTCAAGTCGATTACATCGAACAAACGATCCTGCAAAGATAAATAACAGTATTTATAAAAAATTATTATACACATTTGACTTAACGTAACGTCGTTGCGCATTTTTCTATTAACCTCTTGCGCGGGAATGATGCCACACACGTCGAGAATTTTTTGTCCCAAAATTGCAATATTTTTTCAATTTTAAGTATATTTAAGTATAACCCAGGCAAAGCAAATAATAAATTCATCACTTTTCAATAATTTCTATCCAGTGATATCATACCGACGAGTTCAAAACGAAAGTGACGAATTGTATACGGTTTGGTCACTCGTTATGGTCCGCAATCAGTTACCAGCGCAAATGGTTAACAAGAGAATATCGTAAACTCGCCATTTTGGATTCTGTGGGTAAAATGATCCAAGGCAAAAATAATCCATTCATATCGCCCTTTAAGGATATAAAGTTAAATACACATAAAATTTTGAAAATGGTTCTTTTTCTATTTTTTTTAAATTTTCTTCGTATTACTTTATTTAGTTTAGTGAACTTGCTGAACACCAATATTTTAATTAGAGGTTATGTATACATATAGTTAAGTTATGTATACATATAGAAATTTTTGTACATAATTATTATGAAATTTTTAAAATGATTAAGATTTAAAGAAAATTTAAACAAAATAGAAACTTTTTCAAAATTTTGTTGAAGCAAGTTACTGTACCATTAAACTTTCGAAATATATTTTTCCACCTTATTGCTTTGTTTTAAGCGAAAAAGTGGAAATGCATACATACTATTTCACTTTAATAGTAGTTTTTGCATCTTTAAAGGGCAACACATATATGTTTGATGAGATATATTGTTATTTTTGTCTTGGGTCATTTTTTTTTTAATTTTATCCAAATCTCGCTTAATTCAAAAATGTGTAAGCCATGATATATATTTATGTATATTATATGTATACCTGCATATCCCTCCGTTTACGTCTCAGGTCAGCAAGATCATCTGCGAAAGCAGCGGCAGCTCGTTCTTTGTAACGTCGCTGAGTAACGACAAAATCATCTTCGAAATCGTCTTCGATTCCTCGGTCGTATATATAATCCAAATCATCGAAGAAGTCATTGCGATATCCCAATGGATTGTAAGAACCTAAAGTATTTGAATGATAATGTTAAACAACTTGACAAGTAACTTGTTCTATAATTAATTTGTAGTTAAATAGTATATAATAGTAAATAATGTATGATAATATTACAAAAATTGTAAAGATAGTATTTTAAACAAGTTGAAGTTGAATAATATTTCATGGAGTTATTAATGAATTGCTTGTTCTATTTAGAAAGAAGACAAGATGATTTAGTGTCTTCTTTTAGCATCTGAATACTATCATTTTTCCACCTAATAACATTGATTATAATTTCACACTTACATTCATCTTGAAGTATTCTATTTTGATAGTCCTGAGTTGGTTTTTTCCAAAGATGACTTTACAATGTGCAGCAAGTAAAAAAATGAGAATACTTTTTTTCTCGAAAATTTTAAAATTCAAAACTTTCTAAAACATTGGAAAATTCTTTTCGAGATTAGATTTACCTGATTATTTTGAATATTGAATTCTCTCAGAATTTGCTGTATGAATTTTATTAAACTTTGAACGTTAGAATTAAATGACGAATAGGATTATTTAAATCTTTTGTTCAATCCTAATATTTAAAGTTCAGAAAAATCGTAAAGCAAGTTTTTAAGGGATTGTTTGAAAGAAGAGATTTCATTCTTCAAGATGGTTTCAAAAAATCTTTTCTATGTTTTTAGAGATATTTGAATTTTTTGAACAATTAAATAAAAAATTTACGATTATACATAACAGAGAACTCTCCTTGAGAAAGAATTAAAACAAGAAACATTTATATCGAAAAAGGAACATTTTTTAAATAAATGGGTAATTACACAACATGCAAGCAGGCTATGTGTTTAGGACACAATGAAATTTATTTACAAACAAGAAAGGACAAAAATACATACAGTAACGTTAGGACAATATCTTTCTTTGGAAACGTGTACGTGTGCACGTGTTTCTCTTTTTAAATTTTGGTATTGCGTTGTGATTTGATCCCTGACGATAAGAGGAAAAGTGGAAATAAAATGAATTCTTTGCTTAATTTTACATACATAAATACTGTACACCTTTATTTTACATAGAATTTGCGAAAAATATTAAATAAATTGTGTTTTGTTTCTAACTTTGATCAGATCAATTGAAACTATACATATCTTAATATTTGTCGTTCGTTTCATTTTAAAAAAGCATTTAAATATTAAGAGAAAGGTACAATTATTTAAGATTCAGCCTTCTGCTAGTGCATCATCATTTTAACTAACAAAATTTTATCGAAAATAATATAATTTCCTAATTTTTAATTAGACAACAAGTAGGAAGTAATTCTTAACTTATCCTTCATTTTTTTCGGTAATACTGTAGCAAAGTATAGCATGTAAAATAAACTATATCTTTGCGTACTCGCGTTGTTGCATGTTATGTGCGTATGTGTGTTATGTGCACTTATAGTACGCGCATGTATCGATTTTAATGTCTGTAAAAAAAAAAAATATATATATATATTATACAATTATAATTGTATAATACATTTAATTAATTATATTTATAATTACATATAACATAATGATATATATATATAATTATAAAATTAATTAATTATATAATATATTATGTAATATTTTTTGGGTATAAAATAAACGATAATGTGACTGAAATTTCCATGACATTGCTAATGTATTTCTACTACATGAATAATTTTATACAAATGTTTCATGAATTAATCGTTTAACGTGAGCATATTGAAATCTCATCTTGGTTGTATCTATATACGTACTTATATTTCAATTTAAACGTGATTGAATGTTCAAACAGTGTACATACATACATACAAACGAAAAATATCTGTAGGATCATCAGGAACAAATGACAGACAATCAATTAGAAAGTAAATGGTAAATAACGGGGGAATACTCGTGTCTTTCAGATAACGCGCGATACTGTACACATAATGTACATATAATGAAACGAAGCTCGACTTTTCCATCGTCGTATTTTGAGTTACATGTAATATATCAATCTTTGTCTAGTGGACGTGTTTAGAGGACGTGTTTCTCAGAGCGTTCGCGGATGGTAACTTTCTTGCTAACGACAGCAGACGATTGTTCCTGAAGATTCTCCGGGTCGGTTATATTCTCGTTGATCAACGCTCTGAGAGCAGCTGCTCTACGTTCTCTCTTCGCTTGTCTTTCCGCGAGCTCCTCCATTTCAGACTCGAGGTCGTTCAAACGGGCTTTCGTTTGCTTGGCCCTTGTCGCAGCAGCATTGGCAAGACTGTCGTCCTCGTTAATTAGCTTCGACCATTTCGTAAGCGTCGGCTTACTCTCTTCCAATCGATCGATCTCGTCGAACAGCCTCGAACGTCTCTTGAACGAAGTCTCTGCCTCCTCGCTGATCGACTTTATGTCCTGCAGGTTCCTCCTCGAGCTGAGAATATTGTCAGTGAGTTGATCCTGCTCTTGACGCAAGCGTCTCGATTTCCCCAACGCTGCCTCGACCTCGTCCTCAAAGCCGATCGAAGCTAGTTTCGCTTTCAGATGTTGCGTCGTCGCTGCGACATCGTTGGCAAAATTCTCGGCGAATTGACGTCGGCTACGCTGGCCACGGCTGTCGTAGACGACATCCTCGTCTTCGGGAAACAAGTTGTTGGTAGCCAAAGAAGGTAGTGGTAGTGGGGTACGAACGGAAGGGTCTAATTCGGGGTCAAGGTCACGTCCAAGGGAAGTGTTGCGAGGACCAGAGAGGTCATGAACGCCTGTAAAAACCGATATCTCAACATATGTACACTATTAGGGATACACACATATACATATACGTAGGACGTGTCACATTTAATTAATTAATGGTATTAATTATACTGTGTATACAGGGTGAGTCTCGTAACGTGACGACATCGAATAACTCGTAAAATGTTTGTTGTACGAAAAAATGTTTCAGATGGAAGTTGCATGGCTTCCAGAGCGACATGTAGTATTGTAATCAGTTTTATGTTATTTTGCTTTTTTATCAAGATACGAAGGTCACCTTCAATTTTTTAAATGGAATAGTTAGTATTTCTTCCCGAATTCGGATAAAGCGTTGAATTCTACATGAAAAAAGTATTACACCAAATAGGGTCTAAAATACATAGTTACTGAGATTAACGGTCTTTTCTAATACAATGTAAAAATATATTTTTGCTAATATCTCAGTAACTATGTATCCTATTTGGTTAATGCTTTTTTATCAACGCTTTGTTCGAATTCAGGAAGAAATATTAACTATTCCACTTAAAAAATTGAAGGTGATCTTCATACCTCGATAAAGAAGCAAAATAACATAAAACTGACTACAGTACTGCATGTCCCCCTGAAAGCCACGCTTTCTGAACTTCTATCTGAACATTTCTTCGTATGACAAATATTTTATGAGTTATTTGATGTCGTCGCGTTACGAAACTCACCCTGTATACACACGTGTCATTTGAATCGAAATTTCTGCCTTCAAAATGCTTATTACTCTATTGCAATAAAATTACTTGTAGACTATATTATATTCTTTAAATAAATAAATCACATTACCATTCGATGCGTGATGAAATAAACAACTGACAAATGAAACGACAAACAATTTCATTATAATTCGATTACGTTACAATTTATCTTTTATTTTTATCCTCTATTCCGATTACAACTATTCTCTACAGTTTATTCTCTATTTTGATAAAGTGAGAATAGTTTAAAAATGAATGAATAAACATAGTCGAAGTTTCCAATAGGATGATTATTTTTTTCAAATACATACATTCAAGTAAAAAAGATGGATATTTCAGATATTTGTCACTACGCTTAATAGTTAAATTCGATATTTATTCGGAGAGAGATATAAGTATATTTTATTCCATTTTTTTTCCAAGTTTGTTGATTTCTCGCATTTATTAAATCGACATGAAAGAAGCAAAATAAAAAAGCGTATAGATTGATAGAAGTGAATTTCGATAACATACAGTTACAAATACATTGAACAATCAAAGCATTAATACCAATGACATATTTTCAATGATGGTATCGTTTTTTTTAAAATTGTCGACTTTTGAATAAACGATTTCTTCAAAACAAAACTGAAAATATAGTCGGTATGTAGTTGATCAAATATCTAACTCTAAGTAATAAACACATGTGTTAGCTTGTTTCTGTATAATTTCAATACAACGTTATTACATTTCTGTCACAGGAATTATAGTTAAACTAAACTGATGTATCTTATCTTTACTTAATAATATACAAAAGAACAGAGCACGCCAGTAATAAGAATTACTTTATTTACACGTGATACGAACGAATGGTTCTAAGCTACGTATATCTTTTTCACGAGAAACTGAATTTCACTTTTGAACTTTTATGCGAAGAAACGACGTTTAAATATAACAATACAAGTTCATATTACTCGTACGTGTCACAGGAGATAATAAATCATTAGACGATGCAGCTTTTATGTCACGATTTTATTTTATTTTACTGTTAGGGCAAAGATTTTTTTTTTTTCACGATGATTCTTTATGGAGTAAAATTTTGTCGTGGCTGTAACAGCAGACGCGCAGTACAGTACATTCGATTCACTTCACATCGGGAGTTGGATCGGACCATGCCACTCATCGATTACCAATATTGTCGAAAAGTAATTCAGCATTTTCTTACTGACAATGAAAATAGTTACTGACTACTACATCGTGATAGTTAAGGAAAGGGGAATGAGGATGAGTTCACCCGTTAAAACCATTTTGGAAAACGACTGAAGATGTTACCGATGTCGCCGCGGCGGGCTGCGATCTCGTCAGCCAATGAAGTTCTTGGCTCGGAGAAAAGCGGTCGAGAGCTGTATTTTCGATCCAAGTGATCGACCATCGGCTTGTAATACGACTCTCCTTTGTCGTAGTTACACCCGTACACGCGTGTACGTGGCCTGCTAAGGATTGGCCTCGACATCTTCAGAGAACTTTGCTCCTTCGCTATCTGAAATTTCAACAATTCGTCATAAATCACTGTTAATCAACTGAACTTCTCTAGAAATTATTCGCAAAGAACTCTATCTTTAACCTCTTGCGCTGAAATAACGTGCCACAGCACATCGAGAACATTTGGCCCAAAATTGCAATATTTTCTCAGTTTTCAGTATATTAAAATATAATCCAGGCAAAACAAATAATAAATTTATTCTTAGTAATTTCTTAGAAATTTCTATCCAGTGATATCATATCGACGAGTTCAAAAAGAAAGCGACGAATTATTGTATACGATTTGGTCACTCGTTATGGTCCGCAATCAGTTGCCAGCGCAAGTGGCTTGGTTAACCTGTTGCGCTAGAATGACGTGCCACAGCACGTCGAGAACATTTGGCCCAAAATTACAATATTTCCTCAGTTTTAAGTATATTTAAGTATAACCCAGGCAAAACAAATAATAAATTTATTGCTTCTTGGTAATTTCTATCCAGTGATATACCGATGAATTCAAAAAGAAGACGAATTATTGTATACGGTTTGGTCACTCGTTATGGTCTGTGAACCAGTTACTAGCGCATGAGGTTAAGCTTTAACACGCTTGTGCAGAGGGTGGTTTCGTTGGTGACTGCATATAAAAGTAAAAAAAATTGGAATGGAAAAAGTTTATACGAACATATGTCCTATTCGACCTTGTTTTCGTATTTAAGATTTCTAGAGATTTCTTGCAGTCCAAAAAATCAAAAAGTCTTCTATTTGAGGATATCTACACTTTATATACCTAATTAAATAAAAATTCGATAGCATTCTAATTTAATTTCAATTAATGAAGATCGTGATTAGTAAGAAACTTACGAAACTGTTTCTTCTTTTACGTATAGGTACACATTTACGTGCGATTACATTTCGATTGATAATACGTGCATAGTAAATAATAAAACCGAGATTTTCCCCTTGAAACCATAAAATTCTTCCCAACCTTTGAAATATTAATATTAATATTCTACACGCAGAATATTTCGTAATAAAAATGAATTGTTCATGTTTCACATCTACTAGTAATATGATACGCTTTATTTTTAAAATTCGTATTGCCTTTTTAGTTCATTACGAATGAAAATTTTATCAACATATTGATGGAATTTTTTGATTAAAATGAAATAAAACACGATATTAAATCATAAAATCTAACCATGTTGCACTTGATCTTTCTTCTTTTGTGCATTTGATTTGTTGATTAATACAAAGAGTTTAAAGTTTATGAATCATACTTTTGTGCTATAAATTCAAGTGGTTTTGAATTTTGATCTATGTTCAGTATTGAACTGATTTTATACACTATGGTGTAAAAGTAGTTGGATACTTGTAAATTATTGCAATGTAAAATACAATTCAAACGAATTTCATTTTGACGTATGTAATTAATAGATATTAACAAAAAAAATAGTTAATGTTATAATAATTAGATGGCTGAACACTCTGCAGAGTGATTTTAAGTGGAGATGTTAGAACGATTGAGATATGTGTTTTTAGCTAGATTAAAATAGCATGTACACATTTTATGTGCTATTTATTAGAAATAAATATAAAATTTGAATGAAACAACGTTAAACTTTGTAGAATATTTGATGAAAAATGTTTATCAATTATAATTGTAAATACAAATGTAACAAAAATATTAATCTTTTATTGAAATTGTATTTAGTGCAACTCATGCACAGCAATGTATATAATAATAGTGCAGTTAGACCAATGCTCGTTTGCTTCATTTCCATTCAATTTGTGTATTCATATTGTTTATTACACTAAACGAATGTATTAATGCAATAAATGAGCAAATGGTGAACATCTGTTCGTTTGGTCTAAACACAGTATTTAATCAACTTTTAGGAAATGACATCAATGTCAGATATCGATGTCTTGTTTTCTAGTATACTAATTCCTATATCAATTTAAACTTGCAGAGTATATGATATTAAATATTAAAATCGATTATAAAATAAAAAATAAGGATGAAAGAAGTATAATTAATAAAATAAAAAATTATCATAATATATAGATACATACATACATACAGAATATGACATGTAAGTGTGAACAGTGAAATATTTTACAGGGACTTCATGTCATCAAAAGAAATTGCTTGGTATGAAGAGGGACATTATATAGCAGAGATATTTCTTGCATTGGTAAAGTAACGGCACAGATTTCAAGATCAAAATAATTTTTTTAAACGAAATCTTATATTTTTCTATTCATAATGCAACTGTCAAATAATATCCACCTTCATGTCGAACAATTTTTGGAAGAATATTTTTTTGACAACATGAACTTTTTATAAGATACTCCACTGTTCTCATTTAAATGTAACATGCTGTATGTCAAAAAAGTTATTTATTTTTATGAGGATTATATTTTATTGTCAAAAAAGTTATTTGTTTTTATGAGGATTATATTTTATTAAGTTGTTATTTACAAAAATTTTAATGCGAGCATATTTTTATTGGAGTTAAACGACAAAAATTCAAGATAATTCTAATATTGTCATCTAAACCTAATGTTTCAAATTCAATAAAAATTCAAGTGAAAAGAAAGTCGTACGGTGAGTTTTAAGGAATCTTTGCAAAGAAACAAATTTCAATGTTCAAGACCATGGTGAATTTAGTCCTGAAAAGAATTTTTAATATTTTTACACATTTTTACAATTTTCGAGAAAGGAGTATCCTCCACCATGTAATATAAAATCATCACGACTGTTAAAATAGAGATTTCATACTTTAAAATGGAACCAAGTGATTATATGATATATTTTTTTATAAAATTTAAATTATCGACAATTTTTCATTGTCAGTGGTACAATTATATCATTCACTGTAATCTATAAAATACATGCAGTGTTGAAAATATTTTTACGTATATCCTTACCGAGATGAATGTTGACCGCTTACTCATTTTAATAAATGGTCAGCTCTTTTTAAAGAAGAGTGTCGGAACAGTGATTTGGAGAAGAGATTCATAATCAGAGGGAAATATTCCGCAAGTGAGGAATTTTATAATTTTAAAAGAAGAATCGCGGTTTTGTCTTATATTTATTACTAATCAATCAGGATATGCATCTATAGATAAACAAAAATAAATATAAGTGAATTGTTCCTAAAAATTAAAATATTATTACTGCTACTAATAGTACAAAATATAATTGAATTTTTATTTAATAATAGTATAAAAGCAGTAAAAAAATAAAATTTAATAATACTATTAAATTTACTCAATAATAATATAAAATACTATTAAATTTTTACTTTTAAAAAATTTGTATTAAGTACTAGTATTCTAAAATAGTAAATTTCATTTTTTAATCTGAAATGCAAAATATACCTGCATCTGAAAGTAAGTTTAAGTTAAGTTTAGGTTAGGATGATATCCTGCTATATGATGGAAAGGGAACATGGGAAAAAAAGATTGAGAATCATTTCATTTGGAAATAATTCACAAAACTAAACGGTTCTGAATAAATTGCCTGCGGAACTAAAGATAGAAAATATGTATTTACTGGAATTTACAAATCCAAGAATCATCCTTTTTAATTGTGGAACATATTTTTATAAATCGCGAGAACTAAAATCGAGCGTCGTGGCGGTAAGGAAAAATTATTCAGATAAATAATAATAATAAGTTTTGACATATTTTAAGATCAAAATTGGTGAGATCTCTTTTTCTAGATAATTATTGACAATGAAATTGATAATGAGAGTTCGTGAACAACGTTGCATCTGGTTGTCTTACATACGTAACATTATTTGTAAAATTTTTCGATTATTGTTATTAGTTTTGCAATTTCTGTTGTGATATCAAAGTAGTAATGGCATCTGCATGCTATCTCGTTTAAAATTTAAAATTATATTTTTTTATTTGCACATTTATTTTTACATAGATATTAATTCTCCAGCCATAAATATCTGTAAGTGCCATGTTTATTTTATACTAGATACGTGTTTTATATTACCTAATTAATTTTACTGTTGGCATATTAAGAGAAAAATAAATACAAATTACATTTTGAGCTTACATATAGAATTTGAGTTTTTATGTGCAATTAAAATGTCATTTCTCTTCATTTTAATGCATTACTCAACATTATGTATTGATATAATGCTTATTGATGTGTTTGTATTCTTTCATATTTTTATTATTAACTGTTATTTTAATTTTTCAGTTTAACGAAATATGATGAACAAATTTATCGTTTTTTATAAGAGTACAAACAAAAATATATTACGTGTATTTTAAAATAAATGTTCAAAATATGTTGTATCGATTTTATCAATAAAAATAATAGCAAAATTATTCCTATTGTAATTTCAATTATGGAAAGTGAAGAGTTAACACAGGATATTAAAATAGTGAGGAATTTAAACAGGACACTTTTCTAAAGACTAGAAACAACGAAAATATTGTGTGCATGTACTTTGTGCCAAAATGCTAAATATGGAGACATAAATATTTTCGTATTTCTACAACCTTAAATTAAGATACAATAAGTCATAAGGCAAATTGCCAAATTGTGTTATTTTCACGTTATAATCTTCCAATTGGCAATGCATAACAGCGTTAACTAGTTGAAAGTCGGAAATGTATCTAATTAGCCATTAAATCGAAAAACTATTTTTATCAAAGTAAACTACAATATAAAATTAATAAGCTCAAATGAGAAACACTGCAAAAAGAATTAGAAGCTTCGTAGCTATTTTATTGTAGGTATGAGCTGGCCATTTTCTAATAACATTTTGGAAATAATGATATTAAGAAGCGAAGTACAAAATATCACAGATTTTTACCTGCAATAATATACTATTGATTAAATGGAAATGTAATAGAATAATTTTTGAAAACACTTATTTACTATTGCTATCTTTTTTTTCTTTTGTTATTTAATCTGTTTGTTTCGCAAAATCTTTAAATAAAAAAATACTGGGCGTATTAAAAATTTCTCATTTAATATTACTGTAGAGTTTCTAGAATGACTAACCAGTAAATTGGAACAAGAGAGCAACTATAAGTTAGTCAAAAATAGACCATGTCTAATTTGGTGTCCGTGAACTGAACTGGCACATAGTAAGTACCCTCAAGTCCCGGACAACCGCTTCCAATTACAAAGTATAATATATATGACCTTATTGTTTTCCTCTCCCTTTTCTCTTATTATTTGTTTACTTTTTTCATATACTTTTCTCCTAATCTAATCATTTCATTTTACACAACAAAATACATCAAAATCAAGAAAAAAGCAGTAATTTTTGTTATGAAAATTTTATCACAGGCATCATTAAATTAACAGGATATGTGTAGCTTACATTAAAATATTGATTTTTTTATGTGAAATATTTAATTTTTATATTGAAAATATAAAAATATAATAAAAATAAACAATAGTGAAAAATTATAAAGGAGACATTGCTATAATCAGAATTTTATTTAAAATGTATATTTTAAAAATAAAATATATTTGCTATATTAAAATAATATCGATCTGTATCTAAAATATCAATTAGTGTTATAGCAATATATAATAATTCTAACAAATATTATATAATTAATTTATGCTTTATGTAGCTATAAACTTGTTCTATCACATAGTGTTAATTTATATTTTACTCAAATAAATATTTAATTAACATAGTATACAATTTTTATACTACCAATATATTATGAATACTTTATTCATGATTATTTATAATAATTATAAAAATATAATATATGAATTTCCCTTAACATCTTTAAGAATAATTTTCTCCTTTATGTTTATATTCCAAAGCTTTTTGAAAAACTTAAAATTATATAAAATATGTAGCAAGTTATTAATTGTTTCAGTTCAGAAATACAATTTCACAGAACTTCGATATGTAACGAATAAAAGTAAAAGTTTTGTAAAGATCTTACTCTACTTCTTTTCCGTAATTACTGTTTTTAATAATGAAAGTTAGTATTATACAAATCGATAGGAGTGTTCTATGTTATGTCTGATGTTGCTGTGATGTTACAGAAACAATATAAACAAAAATAGAATTAACAAAATAGATTACGAGATCTTCGATAATATATCAAAACAAAACTAGGAAATGTTACAACTATTAAATTATACGAATAGTATGTATAACATACAAAACTAAATCTTACAACTAAGCTTCTTTCTAATACTATTAGAAGACATGAAAGGCATGAAAAATATTTAAATTTTCTCAAGTTAATAATATAGTTTAGACATTTAACCATCCCTGATTAACACAAGAATATACTTTCTATAGCAACAAATAATACAGCAACTTCTACTCTCGATAAAAGTTAAAGACTTTCCCATTTCTGATTTTACTAGTAGATTAATAATATTAAAATTTGCAGCGTATAATAAGTATTTAAATTTAGTAAGAAATTACAAAATAAGTAATGAAAAATTAATGTCATTAAATTAATTATCCAAACAATTATTTAATTATTTTACCTGTGTAATCATACTTATTTAAAAAATTTTATTTATTTAGGGACAAACACATCATGCTTGAAATAATAATAATAAAATCAGTATTCTATCTAAGTTTGCTGTAAAACATATTGAAACTATAACATATATTAAATTTTGTTTATACGTGTAGTGTGTGGGTTCTAATTACGTATGTAAAGTATTATAATTATGTGTCATAAAATAAAATTTAGTCTGTCAATGAAACTTTTCTAAGTTGGAAACTATTTCCAATTTATAATTACCAATGGACAATTATCAATAAAGAAATCTAAATTCAATACTTAGTCAAATACTTAATACACAAAACCACTTAAATAGTATTTTTGCTGTTGGATTTATCAAATATGGAAAATATCAAACATTTTAGAAATGCTTATTGAAACACGATGATTATAAAAATTCTCGTTATTATTTTTATCGTTATTTTTATTACCATCATTATTTTTATTATTGTTATTATCGTTGCTAGTATTATTAGTATGATTGTTGTCATTATTATTAATATTTTGTTAATTATTAATTTTATTATAATTTATATCGTTATTAACATAAATCTTAGAAAAGGCTTAATTATTTATTAAATTATGATGTATTTTCTTACGAACTTTAATTTGAAACAAAGAGTAAGTACATACATATATTCAGAAGATGAGAGTGCGTTCGTTAACACGTTACGTTACGTAAGAACTACCAAATTTAGCTTGCAGGCATAGTTTTAAAATAATGATATCGATTTCAAAATCATTTCAATTAAATCATCTTTTCACAGTTCACGACAAAGATAATGATTTCAGATTTATTAGAGATTTTTTAATCATTACTAACATATTTCACAAACACTTATATTACACAATGTACATAATTTTCAAGCATTAATTATAATAACTAAATAATCAGATTTTAATTACAATATAAAATTGTTAAGAATATTAGAATGAAAGATTTAAACCTTTAGAAAATAACAAGTAATGAGTTCATATTAATGTAGAAATATAAAAACACAATTAAATTAAATTTCTTTTTCTTTTTAACTAAATTTACTTAGCACAATGCAGATATAATAGATTTAAACATCAAAAGTTAGTAAATTGCTGAGATAACTCAATAAACAAATAAAATAACTTAGTGACAAATGCAAATTAGGCTAATAAGAAAAAAACCAGAAGTAGGAATAGAGAACAAATTTTTTATTTTACACATATCTTCTGGTTATAACTTTCAACAAAGTTACAAAGTTGCAAAACAAAATTTTGGAATAAAGAATTATAATTACAAATTGTAATAATATATCCACTAATATATCCAGCAAAATAGGTACCACAGTCATTATTACCAGTGTCATTATTATCCTCATTTGCGCAATCTTCACTTTTCAACTGAACACTTTTCATTCAAAGATAGTTTATTGATTGCGTTAATTGTTATTCAAACAAATTTTAAGTTAATTTATATAACTCTAACAGGCAGTACACAAGCATACATAAATACAAAGAAATATAAATGGCATGGTAAAATTACAGTATCTTGTACCTGAACTTACAGGGTATCCTATAAGATGTTACGTGCTCGGAAGTAACGACACGACTCTCGCGGACGTTGTAACGCCCGTTATTTCCCACTCCTTTCGAAATCTACCCCTTCCACTTTATTATGTTTTATTCGTCTAATACGTATTTTCTACTAATCTACTAATACTCAATAAATTGAGAAAGTTATTTTCATTGTATTTTTAAATAATTACATCATTATTATTTTACCTATCATTTCATCATTATATTTATTATGACATCTTTATAGATTTTTAATTATAATTAACAACAATATTGTGAAAATAAATTCTGTGATTTTTTGTGTATTTTCTAAAAATGTTACATGCTATTCAAAAAGCATTGTTATTAATAAATTTGATGATTCAAATCTCTTTAATTTCATATATTTTATCTCTCAAAATCGTAGTTACACTGGTGTATGTGTTGTATACATATGTACATATGAGCTTCTCAATTGACAAATGGCATAAATTCGAAAAAAATTAGTTTATTATATATAACGTATATAATAGTAAATTCTAGAAATACCTGTTTTTTTTCATCAATTTGAATTCTTTACATTTTATGTTAATAAAAAAATCATTTCTTACATGGTAAATAAATAATGACACTTGATTATTCACTATCGTTAATTTATTTTAAAAAAAAATGTGAATTTCTTTTAAATTGTGTTATCGTAATTACAATAAGCTATATTCTGTTACAAAGTATTTTGAATGGCAAAAGTCCAATTTTAACTACAGAAATCCAGTTGTCGACAAAGAGGCTTATGTGTGTATATAATATATATATATATGTATACTTTTATGCATGCTTTTATGCATCTTTTAAAATCAGTGTATGATTAATACTCACTACATGTAACTTAATCCGTGACATTTTGCACGCTTCCTATTAAGCAAAGTACGTATAAATTTACATACCCATTGTGATAGCAAGTTAAACGTCTATTAATAATCGTACATACATTGTAAATCTTCCAAGCAGATGTTACAAGGCGTGCGTATATTTAAATATACATTTCAGAGAAAGGAATAATTTTGCTTTAAAAGTTCAGCTGCAATTTGTAATAAATTTTGTACTCGCTATATACGATATAAATTTTATACAAGAACATATTTCCTTTTCACAGTTTATTCATTTGTTCTCGTAAAATTTCGTGTCCATCTTTATGTAATTTAATTCATTAGTTATTTTAGGTATAGCGAAATCAATATAAATATATATTTTACATATACATATTTTTATAAAAAAGAGCCTTATTGCATAAAAATTCTATTTACACCATACATATGTACAACCAGTCAGGATGTGATTCTACATGTAAAAATAAGTTGAAAAGAATAAAATTTTTCTATGTGGCGTTTTATTTTCGAGAAAATCGAGTTGGAAAATTTATTAAGTTACGTATTAGGTATACTTAAATTTAGCTAATTCTGAATGTAGAAAGAATTATTATGAATTATTATCTTGTATGCAAAAATGAATAAAAAATATACAACACAATTTTTTCATTAACAGCTTCATCTTGAAGAAAATAGATTGAACATATTTCGTTAAAAGTTACCTTAAAGTGCACATGTACTTTGTAAATTTTCAGACTTGTTCTCGAAAACAAAGCATCTTACAAAAAAATTTTATTCTATGTTTACTTACTTGTTTTCGTACGTAGTATAACTTCCTATTAATTGTTCTTTTCTGTCGCATCTCAAATATAATATGCCTAATAAATTTTCAAACTTGATATATCGATGTCGCCAACTATTTATATATTTCAATTAAGGACTTGTACAGTTGTAAATAAGTGCTTATTAACGTAAATTATACAATTCAAAGAGAATGTGAGATCAGAAAATGAAATGCGAACATATTAATTTCTATAAAGCTAAATAGCTAAAAGTACTAACATAAGTGAATATTTTGAATGTAATTTTGAACGTAAAATGACTGATGTATTACGGTAGAGCGTTATTACACAGAGTGTATTATGCTTACTGCGGATGAACAAAACTTTATTAATTATACATGGAGTATCTGAAGAAAAATTATTTTGAAATATATATGGCTAATATTTGATACTCATTGATGAAATATTATTAATTCTTATGTGATATGGATGGGTCATAGATGACTGTAATAATTTGTATTACGTTACAAAAAATTAAGTTATTTAATTTGACTTTGCATCTTTTTCTGATAGATCGATAATTAAATAAAAAATTTGTAAATTGAGCAATATAAATTATAAATGATACCAGTCAAGGGTAAATGGATTTGCTATTTTTTGCAAAGTTTGATTTCAATGATGAATTCCAAAATGAATGTTTATTTGCAAACCCACTGGTCACACAAAGGTGAATTTCCATTCATTTCATTTTCTAAACAATTTTCTCATAAATATAGAAAGTTATATATTATAAGGTACATTTAAATTTCTTTTCATTTCCTTACTTAAAATATTGTTTGAGAAATATATTAGTATGTTTTTGAAAGTTTCTCACACAATATAAATTTTTTAAATGCTCTAATTAAAAATTAACATCGCCATCTGTGATTATTTGTTATATTGTACACATCATATTGTGCCTAATTTTAATATATTTAATTTACTTAATGTTTATTGAATCGTCAAATCTCTAACTCAAATCTCAAGACTTTTATGCTATATGCGAAGATGAGTCAATAAGTAAGTCACATATCCCCCCTAACTTTCGTTCTAAAATAAGTGTCCACTGTGCCTATAGTTACTGCTACGCAACTACATGGATAAAATATTGTTGTTAACACGCAGTAAGCTTCACCTTATTTTACGTCATTTGTTATATATGTATTAAACATGAAACATGAAACATGAAACGATACCATACGCATATTTTCTTTTTTTATAGTACGACGTTACTCAAGATGAATTCACTGAATTGCATTCTCAACGGCCGAAATCATTCATTATTATAAATTGTTAATAAAAATGACATAAAGTATGAGTGATCTAATGATATACAACACTTTTCACGATTTTTCAAGTACTTGCGATAATCTGACAAAAAAATGTTTTAAACAAAAGTTGATCAGTTTCTAATTGGCTATACAGTGCAATAAAAAAAATTTTTGTTCGTTAATTGTCAAAGTCACCTTTGTTTTTTTTAAATGGCACTTTATATTTTTGACTTGATAGTATCGTAGCTCGTATCTAGACGAATTCAACGACCTAGTATACCATGACCTTCGGATGATCTTCAAGGCAAAGAAATGAAAATTTCAACAGAAAATGACAATCAGCATGAATGGGTGACAATAACTTGTGTTTATTATTAAGACTCGAAATTACATTCAATTCAGGAACCTTAAAAATTATTCTTAAAAATATCAATTTAACTTTTGACAGTAATATAATTATTTTCTACATAAATTATAAGTATTATATGTCACAGACTTAGAAATTACATGTCAACAGAATTATAAGTTAAACTAACCGTGCAAACGTAGTTTCATTTTATAAAAAATATAGAAACTGCAGTATTTACTGTTTGCCTTAAATTAATGGGGGCTATAAAACAATAAAACTGTAAAATTAAAATTATTGATTACTGTAATAGAAAAAGTAATAGAAAAAGTTTTCGAAAGTATTGACAAAGACTATCACCTGTTGTGCATTACTGACCTTATCTGAAGATTGAGCAGGGAAACAGGTCATTATAAATTGAATCTTCATCGTGTGCACATCGATTAAACCTTCGAAGTGAATTTTTGAATAATATTTCTGAATATTCTAATTATTTAAACATTAACTAATATTTCTAATAATTTATTTGTAACGATTAAACAATTAAGTTGAACGCCGAGTATGCTTGCATGTAATAGAGGGTGGGTGGGATTAGGGACGGGTTTCGTGTGTAGTCACCTCCTCGTGGCGAGACTTGGTAATTGATATCATAATTACAAACTTTAATATTTGTAAAACAATGTCAAGCTAGGAACTATGTAAGGAAGTTTATCTATCAGTTTAGATTGTGCAAATTTCTTTCCTTTCTCTATTTCACGGTCTAAGCCGGACTGTAGGGACAATTAGTTGAGTAAACTATTAGACCTCCCAGCGGGGCGACGAGGGATCTCGCAAGGACGTCGTGGGATGCGTGCTTCTTAACTTTAAATTGCATTTAGTTTTCGTTAATTATAAGATAATCAATATCTGTAAATTCAATGTAAGCATATTCTATGGAACGATACGCTTATTGCTATAATATATGTGAAACAATTTTTATTTTTTCTTTAAGTGTGTAAAATATTTTAAACCAATTACAACTTGATTATAATTATTTTCAATTTGAACTTTGATTTACTGCTTTGGTTTACTTTTCATCGGTTTTTTTTTAAAACTCCGTTTGCTGTTCGTTTGCACAACATTTGTGAACATTTTGCAATCGTATATCCAAAGGAGTTTCTTTTCTTTTTTTAAATAAATTTATTTTAAAGTAAAAGAAGAACAATCTCAACGTGGTGAAATCAGAGCAATCATTATTATTTGTGATACAATTACTCATTACATTATTGCGATACAATTATGAATTACAAATAAATATGAAACAAATAATATGAGCTAATCGGCTACGATTACGATTTAGTTTTTATGTAATTAAAGGATTTGTTAAGTTGTTAGGGAAATCGTTGATTTCTAAAATTATAAATTAAATTTTTTTATGATAATGTATAGTGCATTTTTAAATATTGTAGAAGATCATAGACTTTAGGTTTTGGTGGATATTTCATGAACCTTTTCTATGTCTCCTTTTTGATTAAATGTCACGTCCATTCTAAATATATTTCATCCCTCAATAAATAAGAAATACGAATAGAACTCTTTCTGACACACATATAAATACATAATAAAAAATGGAATAATTTTAGATACTAATCTCGTGTTTTGGAATCTGGAGATGCAATTAAACATTTTGCTTGTATCATTTTACTTGGTATAGTTAATTACAGACGAGCTTCACATTTCGATATTAAAAGTTTGACAACACTGTAATGGGTCTCAAAAATCATTCTGGCGCATTCACTAGTTCCCCAACTCACCGTTATTTTAACGTAGAGTGCGCTAAAAACCAGTAATTTTTTAGTATGTCGGTATTTCAGATCACGGGCCACGAAAGTTCGACCTCGTCTGTGGTCACAATATACAACTTGACACTGAAAGTGGTATTAAATGAACAAAAATTACATATTTTTATTTACATATTAGAAATTTTCAAAAAATTATTCAATTAAGATATTGAACAAGTAATTTCATTATAATTTATTATTGTATGTATCATACATTGTTATATGACTTAAAATTAGGTTATACAGTCCACATGTGACTGTTGACATTGTATCATTCATAAATAAATATATTGTTTTATCAATATTAAATTTTATATTTAAAGTGAAATTTGTTTAGTTCTTTCAAATAATTTTGTTTTATTTTAAAAAGTAAAATAAACATACTACAGAAAATATTTTTTGATTTTAAGAATATTAATATTGAAATAAATGAAAAAAAATTTTGAAATTTTTTACATCATTTGATTTGAAATAAATGTACATACATATATTTATATCACGTAATGTCAAGAAATACTAATCACGTTTACATAATGTCTTAATAGTCTAAAGAAATACTGTATAAATATAAGACTTATATTTTTGAAATAAATACATAATTTAATTTCTCTATTTACTATAATGTTTAACTATTAATTAAATTTCTCTATCTACTGTATAATGTTTAACTAAACTTGGAAGATTATTATAGTAGAACATAAACTATACATTTTATGTATTCATAATCTTCTAAATTATCTTGATTTTTGAAATGTATTATTTTTCGACAATATTAATTTGTTTTTAAAGTTTATACAATTTTATAAATATTAAATAGATAATAAATTTTTAAATAACTAGAATGTTTCAGCAAAAATTATGTAAAAAAATACTTCCTTGTATACCAAAATGTTACTGGTCAAGGATCAATCAAATTTCAAATGATTATGCGAAAGATGGAAGTAGTAATTCTGAAGCATCAAATACAGATCAATCTAAACAAGACTCTTCACAATGTTCATATAAGACACAAGAAGTGTTACATTTACTTGAAGAAGCTGCAACATTTGAAGGTGTCAAGGATAAAAATTGGATGACAACTCCATATCCTAAAGATATTCCATTAAATTACAATGAAGATACGAAATCAAGTATTGATCCAAAAAATACCTCTGTTTTATTATTTCCTGGTCAAGGTACCATCAAAGTTGGCATGGTTAAAAAATATATGGATTATCCCGGTGCTAAAGAACTTTTTCAAATAACTAATGAAATAACTAATTATGATTTATTGAAACTTTGTTTGAATGGCCCACAAAAGGAATTAAATCGAACTGAATTTAATCAAGTTGCTACAGTAGTATCATCTTTGGTTGCATTAGAAAAAATTCGAGCAGAAGATCCTAAAGTATTTGAAACATGTGTTGCTACAGCAGGTTATAGCGTGGGAGAGATAACTGCTTTGATTCTTTCTGGTATTATAACTTTTGAAGATGGAATTCGATTAGCATGGACTAGAGGAAAAGCTATGCAACATGCATCAAATTTAGTGCCTCAGGGAATGTTATCCGTAGTTTATACGCCAAAAACACAACTTTCAAAAGCATGTACTGAAGCAGAAAACTGGGCAAGGGACATGGGTATTGAAAATCCAATATGCAGGTAATATTTTGTTTCCAAACTTTAATAATTAATAAGTAGTGGAAAAAAATATAATTGTTAATTGTACAATTTATAATGATTTTAGAACTGCTATTTTTCTATGTACAGAAAGAAAAATAGTAGCAGGAAATGTAGAAGCATTGGATTATCTTGAAAATCATAAAACACAATTTGGTCTAACTAAATTGTCCAGATTACCTGTATCAGGAGCATTTCACACACCATTGATGGAACCTGCTTTAAAGGCAATTGGTAAAATATTGGGTTCAATAGAGATAAATGAACCTAGATGTAAAGTATATTCTAATTATAAAGCTGAGCCATATACTAACTTACGATATGTGAAAAAATACATATTGAAACAAACTGTATCACCAGTCAGATGGGAACAATGTTTACAACAGATATATAATAGGCCTGATGGAACACCATTTCCACAAACATACGATATAGGATCAGATGGAAGAATGAGAACCATTTTAAAATTAGTTAATGCAAAAGCAAGTAGATCATGCACTGTAATTTAAAATATACTCTAAATCTCGTTTTTAATATATAATTTTCCCTCAGTTTTCGTTTTATTTTTTCATTTATTAATATGTACACAATGTTGAAAGAATTATAAATAAATTTGTAAAATGTAAAAATTGTAATATTATATCTACATATAATACATTTAAATAATAGTAATATGCGTGTGATTATATTATTTAATAATAAAGTAAAAATTTATATTCTGTTATACAGGGTATCCCATAACAACCGTATGTGTGATGATTTTAAAAGTAAATCGAAAGGAAAGAACAAAACTTTTTCATTTAAAGCTTCACTTTCAAAAAGATTGAGTTTGAAAATTTATCAAACATATTGGAATTCATATTAAAAACATATTGAATTAATTCTCAATGTAACAGAAAAGAATAATTAACAAATTAGTCTTAGCAAAAATAAATAAAAAATATAGAATAAAATTTTTAATTTAAAGCTTCATCTTCAAGAAAATAGACTTTATGTCATTAAAAATTGATACACGATTGATATATTTTCAAACTTGATTTCCTCGAAAAGCATCTTACAAAAAAATTATATTCTATATTTTCGATTTAAGAACAAGCTTCTATTAATTACTCTTCTGTCAGATTTAGAATTAGCTAAACTCAAGTATATCTGATAAATTTTTAAACTAGATTTTTTTCAAAAATTAAACCTTATGTGAAAATTTTCTTTCTTTTCGATTTATTTTTTCATGTGGAATCATCCCCTCTCTAATTGTATTGGGACATACCGTATAATTTTGGATGTGTACGATTTATCTGAGTATTCTTTGTATTAAAACATTAATCTTTTTATATCGAAAAATTATTGGTTTAAGAGATTCTTCGTTTAATTTTGTGAAATCTATCATATGAGAAATTTTTGTGTTTATGTTGTCCTTGTCTTTCATGCGATAAGCTTTCAATACTAATGCAATATATACATATACACCTATTATATATAATAATATATAAAATAATATATAATAATACATATATATAATATAATATGTAATATTAAATAAATAATTACATAATAGAAAGCTATAGATAAATATTTTACATTAAATTATATGCATAATTTTGAATGTGTACGCGCAATTTGATATGACAAAATTTATCTTGAAGTATATAATAACATGCATTTTTTAAATTTTTATTCAAAGTTGACTTTATCTTTTTTATAACTTATAAATAATTTATATTATGACTTTTATAACTTATAAATAATTTGAAATTCATTACTTTATTAAATCATTAAAAATTCATGTCTCTTTAGTTTGTAATTTTGTCAGTTACTGTTACTAACATAAATAAATATTAATATATTACTTTTATATTAAATTATTTAATTTTCTCAATAATTGTATTTATTATTATTTTATATTGTTGCTATTGATTTATTTTATTATTAATAATTTTATACAAAACACGTGAGACATAACACAACATAATTCACGAGACGGATGAAAGAGAAATAAAAAGGTTTTGGAACACAGGAAACATAGCGTTCTGTATGGTTACAGTTGTAAGTAAAAAAGCGGTATGAAATTGAGATTGTAATTTTATTGTAACGTAAATAAAATATTATAACACTACTATGAAGCTAGTAAGGTACGTAAATTAATTTATAATTTATAATAATAAGATGTAATAAAATGTTTCTTACATAAAATTAGGATTGTGTATGATCAATTAACTGAATTTGTAGAAGATTATTATTGTATGGCATTTAAATATTTTTTCAACTTTTAAATAATGTTTATAATATAACCATTTCAGATTTTTAATGAAACTCAGTCACGAGACTGTAACAATAGAATTGAAAAATGGTACTCAAGTACATGGTACTATTACCGGTATGTCAACATAACCTAAAAAAAAAATTTTGTATTTATTTTTTTTATTAAAATTTAATAACATTCGTTCAATATTCACTTACAGGAGTAGATGTGGCAATGAATACGCATTTAAAAACTGTAAAAATGACAATAAAGAATAGAGATCCTGTACAATTAGATACATTAAGTTTAAGAGGCAATAATATAAGATATTATATATTACCAGATTCATTACCACTTGAAACTTTACTCATAGATGACACACCAAAAGCAAAAGCAAAAAAGAAGGAAGCTGCACGAGGTTCGTAAATATGACTATTAATTATTTAGAAGTATAAGATATTATTTTTTGTGTTATGAATATAAATATTGCAAATACTTTATGTATTACAAGTACAAAAATTTATTAGTTTATGTGCCAAGTAATTCTATACAAGAAATATATATAAAAATATCTTCAATGAGTAAGAACTTGTCTCTCATATGATTTGAAATTATATTGAAATTGTATTGTTTGTTCATACTGTATATTTTTATTTATATATAATTGAATATTATTAAAACAAATAGAATAAATGAATTCTTTGAAAATAATTATATTGAATAGGTAATATTTTTTCAAAATTTTTAAAAATTTCTGTTGAAATGAAATTTGTAAACAGTGTTGGTAGATTTTACATAAAATTAGTTAATTATTCTATTTATTACATTTCTAACATACATTGGTCTAACATAAGTGATCTATTAATATAATTTTTTTTATTTTTATGTATATATATATATATACACACACACACACACATTTTGCAAAATACAATTACCCATTTCTCAATAAAATTTTATGATTTTTATATATTTGATTAATAATTGTTTTAATTTTATAATTATTTCATCAATGTATTTAAATATATAAAATATATATTTTATACAATTGCACACACGATATATACGTTATGTATAATTCGTTTATATTTATATTGTTTTTAGGAGCAGTACGTGGTCGAGGTCGTGGTGGACGTGGTACGAGAGGAGGTCGAGGAGGACGAGGGAGAGGAAGGGGTAGACGATAATTATTTACGTGATTATGATATATTTAATTGAAACGATTAATTCAATTTTTTGCATTTTAAAAAAAATATTTACATAACATATTATATAGTATGAAAATAATTCAATAAATTGTAATACTTTTCTGACATCAAAACTTTTAATTATTACATTGTTATGAATGTTATTATTGAATATTTAGAAATATTTCTTTTATGTAGTTATTTCAGTATTTACTACTAATATGTTTTGTGCATACTTTTAATTAAACTAATTAAAGGTATTAAACATGTATTAATTCGAAAATTATATGTGTCAATTTATAAATATAAATTAGTTTGATCTTAAAGAGAAAGTTTAAAATATTAAAATATTGTCATATATAGTATTTGAAAATCATTTTTATCTTTTTTCTAAATTGTATTTAAATATATAGCAAACATTTTCAAAAATTTGAAATAGGAAATGGAACATTTGAAAAAACCATGCAAATAGTATTTGATCAATATGCTTTTATTAACAAAATTGATTTACAAAATTTTAAGAGAATGAATTTGAGAAATACTAAAGAATAAGGACGTTTCAGTGAAAATTATTTTAAAATATTTTTTTAGTTTTAAAAATTCTTATAAAAGCTACTGTCCTTTAAATCTCATTCAAAAACAATCCTTTTTAAAATTAACCGACTTCATTTTCAAATGATAATAATAAGAAAAAATCTGATAGTGTTAAGGGACAACATCCATAGTACAAATGATTCTAATTATACACAAAAGTTAGAAAATCTATTCGCCCAACTATCCAGTTTTCAAATCTTTCTATTGCAGCATTTTATTACAACTTTTTATACAAGTTTTTATATTTATAAAAATATATAAATTAGTTGTAGGTACCAAATTTCTGAAACTCGAAGAATTAAAGTCACTTTTGGGGGTCTCGGATACAGACGATGTACGTCTGCTTCAGAAACAGGAGAAAATTGAGGAGCTTGTATGTCATGTCAGCCTTATATAAGGCCGACTGTTTGTGCCCTTCCCAATCACGTGATTGGGAAGGTAGGTCTAGATACTGTTGGACTGGTCAGTCCTATAAAGTAATATTTGCAATTACTTTATGGGCCTCACCTTACTTTTATATTTATTGGCCCTGGTTGTAGGCCCAAAGTCAGCGGAACGCGTGTCCTACATAACTGAAAGAAAAAATAAAAAAAAGAAAGATCTTTGGTTATTTTGAATATTGTTCCGAAAAATACTAGTTGAATATGAAATTTTGAGGGGATCAGCAAAAGATAGGGAAGAAATATGAAATTTTGGCTTCCAGTATTTATTATCTGTAGATTATAGATCTGTAACAAAGAAACATGAATTGAATTTTTTAAATAAAATATTTATTGTTTTCTGAATTCTATTCTTTTCTTTATGTTACTATTGTTTTCTTTATGTACTATCTATATTGAATTTCTGAGCAATACAAGTACATATTTTTTTATTTTGTTATGTACAAAGAAATTTAAACTTTTAGTTTATAATTTACATATCGATACTAATAAATATAAAGCCAAGTTCACGGGATACCGTAAGAATGGCAGTCAATTTAAGTTATCAACCCTGTTCTTATTTTAGCTTTGATAGTTGGTAATTGTGTTATTGAAAACTGCAGTATATGAACTGTGCAAGTAACAATAATCACAGTAATATTTTGTTGTAGTGTTTGTATTTAGTTTATTTTAAGTAATTAGTATAAGATTTAGTGAATTTGAAACATTATTTAATGAATTAGTACAAGATATAACAACGCGTATCATTTGTACATTAATGATATTTGTATTATCGTGAACATTTTTTCGATTAGCTCACCTAACCAAATTTCCACATGTTTTTTTGTTTACTAACTACCACGTAGCAAAAATTAAAAATTCTAATAATTACATCCGATGCACTTTGGAAATAAATTAAGATGAGTAAAAAACGTAACCGACAACCAGATGCAAATGGGGAATTAAGTGAAGGTTCAACAGATTCTTGTAACGAATCCAATACTACAGGTTAGAATTTACTTGTTTAAAAATTTTTAGTTTCACAATTCTTATTTCTTGTTACATTAAGGAAATATATATTTTTAAAATTATATATATTATATAATTATAATGACTTGTTTTATTTATAGAATTGAAAAATAATGTCTTAAAAAGTTAATTAGTAAATTACACCATAACGAAATCATGTAGCGATTGAATATTGAAAAATTTATAATCGAATTCACACTAATGAATAACAGTTATTCATAAAAATTGACGATACATTTATATTAAAAGAGACAGAGTAAAAATTCATAATTATTTATATATTTGATGTTCGATAAATTGTGATGATGTTAGGTTAGTGCATAAATCTTGTCTGCTTTATTTGTAGAAATTTTTTTTAATATCATGAAAAATATAACATCAGTAGCACAGTGGATTAAACAAGTCTTTGTATATCTCTTTCAACCAGTTTATTAAGACTTATATTATTATGTTACTTGATAAAAATGAAAAATCTGAAATTGATTAATATAATAATAAAATATAAATAATAACTAAATAAAAGTTAAATAAAAAAATCTGTGTATACATAAATAGAAAGCTGGTGAAAAGTTTATATTTATTTATTATAATTAATGAACTACTTAGTTCATTAATAGTTGGTTTTGAATACCTTTCTCATAAAACTCTTTAATTTTTATAGAAATAATGGTGTTAAGTGATTATATATCTGATAAATTTAGTTGTATTTATTTCTAATATAATTTTTTCCTTTTCTTTAACAAAACTGTTACTAATATATTTATTTGGTTTTTATGATTAAAATAAGATTTAAATTATATTTAATATTATAAAAACTCAGTGACAAAATGGCAGTTATTAATTACAAATTATCAATAAATTTGGCAATAATATTAATTAGTACATATTAATATAATTAATTTCATTATCATTGAAAGTTTAATATTGCTCGGTTCTTTAAGAATCTTGATTGTTTCTCCTTTTTTTTCCATTACAATTTCTGATCTATATACCCAGTTTATTCAATGAGACTAATGAATTTTTGTAAAATCTGTTTCTTCTTATTTAATTTATTAATAAGAGGCCTGTTTTTACTTATGTAACTATTATATATATATATTTTTTTATAATAGTATAAATAGTTTCAAATACAAATTAATTTTAAAGCTATAATTTTTATTTCAACCTTAATTATTCTTGTTTGTTTATTGATCACTATTTTTCTAATCTTCTTTGCTCAAACCTATTTAAAATAATAATATATCAAAAATTTCTCGAAATATCTTTACCTGTTTTTCTAATTCTATTATTATCTCATATGTTTGGATGTGAATTTTATTTTACATTTAGTAGTAATAAATTTTATTTCGGCCTCAGAGCCATGAAATGTGGACTTGGTGTACATATTTTCCTCTTTTCTCACTCACTCATTTCTGATTCATTCCAATACTGTTTTGCAACGCTGTATTAAAAAACTATATTGCTTTGACTATCTTTAAATTTTACATACATTTTACTTCTGTAAACTTATTTTCTGTTTTCTTATCTATTTGCTTTGGTTTTAATTTTTCCTGATTTCTTGTTTGCACTTTCCTCTTTGGTGTGTGTCTTCTTATTGTCATAACTCTCTTGCCAGTTCCCTCTTTTTCCTTACCATCTCAAGCCATCTTACTACTTTCTCATCTTTCCTGTCGCTAACCACTTCCTCTTCCTCTACCTCTTCCTTCATCTCTCTAGTCTCTCACCAGGTGTTTGATTGTTCTTGGTGCCTCATTGCACAGGTCGCACTTCTTCTTTTCTTCCTCTTCCCAGTATCTATTCTCCTTTTCCATGTTTACGCACCTTGCTTGTACCATCAACTTTTGGCTGTCTCCTTTTCCTGCCTTGCCCAAGTACTCTGGGAGCCCTACCATCGTTATGTGCTTATATCTTTTATTGTATCGTGATTTCTAAATCTTGTTGTACTGTATTTCTCCCTGTCTTTCTGTATCGCGTCTTCTTAATTTTTCGGCTATTGCCTTGGCATCTTTCCCTCGTATTCTTTCCTGCTCCAACCCCAACATGCTTATTCCATTCTTTTTTAGGTATTCGTCCTTTTCTTTTCCACTTTTTGTTTTTTGTTTCCCTTCCTCCTTTTCTTTTAGACATTCCTTCGCCAGTAGTCTCCCTGTCCCTTCTCTTACTTTCTCTTCAAACATTAAGGCTCTATTTCCCGCTACCACCCTTACTTTTGTTCTATTCGTTTCCTCCAGGACAATATATTCTGGTGTTCTGATGTCCAGTTCCAGTGTCCATTTGATGTACCTTAGATTTAGTTTTTCGACATTTGCTCTCTTTTGGTATCTCCATAGCACCGTATAGCAGAACTGCCAAAACCAGGCTTTCAAATAGGAACATTCTCATCTTGTAGTCTGTCTTAAATTTTCGTTCTCTTATTCCCCAGACTTGATTTAAAACAACACTTGCCCTCTTTCTTCGACTTGCCTTGCCATGTTTCCATTTCTTCGGAATACTATCCCTAGGTAGCTGAGCTCTTTTAGCTCTTCCCTTTCCATTTCCATCCCTGTTTCTGCCTTCTGCTTCTTCCTTTTCCGAATACCATTATTTTCGATTTGTTCACGTTGAGTATTAGATCCTTCCCCTATTTGACCCTTGCCTACTTCCTTCTCCATTTCCGCTATATATATTGTAAACAGAGTCGGATTAAGCGGGCAACCTTGTCTCAGTCCAATTCCTGTCCAGAACTCTTCTGATTCCTTCTCCCCTGCTCTTACCACGTTCCTTGCTTCTTCCTGTATACTTCCTTTATCCTCTCTATCAGGCCTTTCTCTATTCTGCAGTTCTCCATACTTCTCCACAGTTTGTCTCGCTTTACCGTGTCGAATACCGCTTTCAGGTCGTCAAACATTGCATATACCTTTCCCCCGGGTTTTTGTGTTTCTCTCTCTACTATTGGTTGTAGGATATATGCATTGTCTATCGTGCCTCTGTCTTTTCGGAAGCCCGCCTGAGATTCTGGAAGAATTTTCTTTGCTTCGAACTGATTCCGCAGCCTTTTGTTCAGCACTGTCGTGTATATCTTATATGCGGTGCTGAGTGGGCTTATTTCTCTGTAGTTTCCTGGTTCTTCTGGGTCCCCTTTTTTGTGTAGTGCTGTCACTACTGCTTTTCTCTAATCATCTGGGAAACCTTTACCCTTCCAGACCTTCCTTATTACTTCCTTCAGTTTTCCTCCCATGTTCCCTTGACTGTACTGCCATGCCTCATTTGGGATCCCATCCCCCCCCTGGTGTTTTCTTTTTTTTTTAGCCTTTTTATTTGTTTCTCTATCTCTTCCTCTGTCAGTTCTGTTATGTCATTCTCTGTATCCACTATCTCTCGCTTCTCCCTTTCTATCTTTTCATCCGCTCCTCCTAGCAAGTTTTTGAAGTGTTCTCTATTTTAATTGTATTGTTGCTACTTGCCTTCTTTTTCCTTTCTGTATTTATGTACTCCCAGATTTTCCTCTCGTTTTTTGCCCTCCTGATTTCTTCCTCCTCTTCTTGCTTTTTTCGTTTCTCCTTGCACTCGCACAGACTTCTGAACTCCGCTTTCTTCTTTGCGTAGTTTTCTTATTTTACCCTGTTTTCAATTCTTGTAGCATCTCATCACTTTCCTTTTTTCTCTGGTGCATTCTCTATCCCACCAATATTTCTGTCCAGGCTTCCGTTTCCGCAGTACTATTTTCTTTGTCTCCATCGCTTTCTCTACTGCCGTTTTTAGATTTTCCCAGTCCTTGCCTACCTCCTCTTCTTCCTCGAAACTCTTGTCTTTCGTTACTTCCTTGTACTTCTCTATACATCCTGGCTTCCAGCAACTTACCTTCTTTTCTTAATCCTCCTCTGCTTCTAAACTGTTTCCGCAGCAGATTTTTATTGTCATGCACAAGGGTTGGTGATCGGAGTCTCCTACATAGAACTTTTCTATCATGTACAGTATTGTGTTGTTGGTCGTAATGTAGTCGACAACAGTGGCTCTACGCTTCTCTACATATGTGAATTCTCCATTTTACATTTAGTATTAAATTTATATTAGACATATTTCTTTTGTTTACAAAAATGATGAGATAGTATTATTTGAAGGACTCAGAAGTCAATTAGTACAAGTCACTTTTTATTAAAAATGATTTATGCTATATAAACATATTTTTTTTATCAAAATCTTCAGTCCATAGAACAGATTAGTTGTAATATTATAATTATAATTATATTATGACTATATTATACCATAACTGAACTGTTTAGTCAACTGACATATTTAATAAGAAGAGGATAAATTATTTCCAATGGATGGGATGATGCTGATTAATTTCTGGTTGATTGCTGGTTGTTTTATTGTTTCTATACATCTCTGCGTATAGGTATATACGGTCCTCAATTCTATTGTTTATATTAAAAACATATTTTTAACTCATATTTTATAAATTATCGTAGTTCTTTAATATAATTTAAGTCTAATTTAGATAAGTATACATAATACAAATAGTGTAAATAAATATTCTTAATTCTAATATGAGAATTTTATGTTGCGTGGAAGATGACAAAATAAATGACATAAATAAAGCTTTGTAAGTTATACAAAATTAAAAATGAGCAAATATGGGCTATCATTCTAAAATAACACAGGTTCAAAATTTCCAAACTTTATTATGAAGATTTTTTTGATCCATTGTAAAAGGTAATTGTTTCTAGAATTTATTAGACTAAATATAAGCATAGTTAAATATAAGACTAAAATATAAACATAGGTGTATGAGCAGTAAAAGTGAGAATTAATTCCTCTGTCACCGTATTTTTTTGATTTTTAGTATAAAGATTTTTATTTTTTTGGTATTATAAATTGTAATGGAAAAAATTGAATAATTTTAAGGGTCTAAAGAGTAATTTTAATCACTTGCAAAAGATGTTTTTTAATGATGTGATGTTCATATACACAAGTGAAAAATTATCATAAAAAATAATAATTAACAATTAATAATTTTTAAAAGTAAAATTTATATAGAAAATTTGCTATAGTAAATAAATTATGGCAGACAAAATTTAGGCAGAAACCTATTAGTAAACAATAAATAATAATATAATAAATTAAATTTTTATTTATAATATATTTAAAGAAACAAAAGTTGCAATGTTAATATTTATACAAATAAAAATAAATGCAATGTTAATTTATAGGTAATAATTGTCCACATATTCCAAAGGCAGTGAATTTTAATAAAATTAAGAAATGTGTTAATAAAGTGGGAATTAGTATAGAATGTTCAATATGTAAAAAGTGTAAAAATTCATCAAAAATCGATGATGAGGTATAAACTTAAAAATTTTTTTGTATTCTTTTTAATTTATTAATAATATATTTCTAAAGCGAAAATATTTAAAATTTAGGAATGTGTAACAAATTCAGCAATACTGATTTGCTTACAATGTGGACATCAAGGTTGTGGAAGAGAAGAATGTGGTCATGCTTTGGAACATTATAAAAAGCCACATAGTGATTGTCATGTCATGGTTGTTGAAAGTCTTTATTGGAGTGTTTGGTGTTTTCAATGTGAAACAAAGATTAATGTTGGATATAAGTATGTGTGAAAGTAAATTTATATAAATTTATATAATAAAGGCTAAAAATATTCAAAAAATGTAACATAAACATTAAAATATATTAGATTATCCTACGAAATCCCATCATAA
Source organism: Tetragonisca angustula (assembly GCA_036937485.2). Classification (NCBI taxonomy): domain Eukaryota; kingdom Metazoa; phylum Arthropoda; class Insecta; order Hymenoptera; family Apidae; genus Tetragonisca; species Tetragonisca angustula. Next base: position 1,127,816 of record JAWNGG020000041.1, read on the forward strand.
TGAAATAAATTAATAAAATATTTATTTTACTTAGATTTTAAAGCCTTTTTAAAATTTTGATTATAATGTCAAAGGTGTTGATAAATAAGCAGTTTATATTATAATAAGCAGTTAATATTTGTTTTAATTAAAAAAATAAGTAGTTGTAAGATATTTTCATCAATTATAGACTAAGTAATACTTTTCAATTTTTAGAAAAAAGCTTCAAGAAACAGTGGAGTTTATAAAAAGATCTACTACAGTAACAAATTTGTTACAAATTAAAACGTCAGTAACTCAAAAAGAAACCACAGATATAGATAAAGTAGATAAAGAAAAAAAATTGCATAATTTGCCGAAAGTAGGGGTATGTATTTTAATAATTTTAAGGATAGGGGGTTGATGAGAGGAGAGGATATTCATAAATGAAAAGCCTAACCAAGGGATATAGGAAAGAAAAAAGATTGGAAACCACTGTTCTAATCACTAAAATAATTCAGATAAATCTTTCGCTACGTTTCGAAAAGAAGTAATTTAGTGAAATCGACTTGTTTGTAGATGGAAGCATTTTAGAGATTTCAAGATCAATTATTTTTTTATACACTAATTGATACACATTTTTATTTTCTAAAAATAGTATTATATTCTATAAAATATTATAATTGAATTATATTCTGTAAAATAGTATTATGTCGAAAACCAGTTTAGGTGATATTTTAATTTTAATTTTATAAAATTAGTATTCGTGTGTTCATATTCTCTGTGTGTGTGTATTTGTGTATGCATATATGTATATATAAAATAATAATATATTGTTATTTATAATCGACTGAGATGATTTTGACGTGAAAATATGACGAAAAAAAAGAATAAAATTTTTTTGCCTGATTTTGAAAAAAAAAAATCAATTTCAAATATTTTTTTTTATTTAAATATTTGAATTAAATTAGTTCCTGGGTTGAACAGAAATGAATGACAAAAATACAATCTTTTTATTGAAAGCTTCGTTTTTTGAGAAAATTCAATTTGAAAATTTATTAAGTATAGTGAAAAGCATAATTGAACATACAATGATAAAAAATTGTCGATACTTTAAACTTATAACTTCGTAGAAGAAAACTATTTTAAAGTCTTTTACTTTGACTGTCCTAAATTTTTTTTTTTTTTTTCAAAAATATTTTTATATTATGTGGCGAGAAGGAAAGTAAAAATTTTTATAATATTTTTTAAAGAAAAATTCCATTTGCTACATGGAATGCTTTAAAATGTTAAAATACTTGGGAAAAACACGAGTTCAGGATAGTCAAAGTAGTAGTTTTACGCCTTAAAATAAGACCAAATAGATTGTTATGTGTTTAGTTTAGTTTTGTCATTATATTTGTCACTATACATGTATCAAGCAAATTTTAACGAAACATTTGTAGTGCATTTTTTTGAGAACGAAGACGCATATTTTTCAATTATTTTTGTATGTAAAGCAGTGTTCATTATTATTTACTCTAGTCCAGTATGAAATTAACCAAATTCAAGTATGCTTAAAAAATTTTCAAACTCGAGTTTTTCGAAAACGTCTCGAAATGAATAAAAAAATTTTGTTCTTTCTTTTCGACTCATTTTTATATGTAGAATCATCTCCTACTCGGTTGTTTATGAATTGCGGAACATCCTGTATAATAATAATGATAAGTATAATACAAATTTGTTTTGTTTTAGGGTTTACTGAATTTGGGGAACACCTGCTTTTTTAATGCAGTTCTGCAATGTTTGGCACAAACTCCTTTCTTAGTCAAAGTTCTTGATGATTTACGTCTTCCTGGACAAAAATTCATTTTACCAGGAGGCAAGCATAAATTTGCTAACTCAGAGGAAGCTGATCTAGTAAGTTATTTTTAACATATGCTATTAATAATGTTGCTAAATATGTGACAAAACGTACCATTGAAAATTGAAATGAAATACTGTAATAATGTATTTCTACAGTGAATTCTTGAGAAATTAATTAATTACTCTAAATAAATTAAGTACAAAATATTTTTTTAATGTAAAATAGATCTGTCAAATAATATTTGTTTAAATTATAATTAGTTGTTATAACAAAAAAAATTACGCAAAACAGCAATTTTTTGTCATATTTTTTATTTTATAGCTTTTTTTATAATTATTATTTTATTACTATTATTTTTCTATGTTTATAATTATAATTACTAGAGTCTATGTTTATTTTATATTTTATACTGACTATCTCAAATTTTTCTATTGTCTTTGAAGATATGAAAAAATTTTTTTAACAAAACTTATTCAATACAGAGGAGGCCATAATATGGCAATAATAATTTTTTCATAGAAAGAGAGGTTTCGGAGATCTCAAAATCACTCCCATTTTTTAAAATGAAATGATATATTTTTTGATCCATTAATCGATGCACCTTCATATTTTCTGTAAAAAAATATTATTATTAATCTATGTATGTCAAAAAATTATTAAGAGATAGTTTAACTAATTTTATAAAATCTAAAAGCATTATTTGTATTATCATCCAAAATGTACATTGTAATATATATATTTTTTTAATAATATATAATTGTAATAATATTATACCATAAATAACTTGCTGTATGTTTAAATAAATTATTTAAATATTATTAACAAAATATTTTCTAGCCACCAATAGAGGGTGTTTTAGAAGGCTGGGGAAGTTTTACCTCAATTTTATACAAAACACTTACAGAAATGCAAAATACTGATGGACGCCAATCTTATCGACCATCAGAGTTATTAAACTCGTTTAAAAAGAAAACAATGCAATGTATGGATGGAGGACAACATGATTCACATGAACTTCTTAGACATCTGCTAGAAATAGTACGAAATGAAGACCTCAGAGTGAGTATATATTTATTTTATTCCATTCTAATAATATTTTTAGTAGTGATTTATGTTAAAAAACAAAAAAAAGAAAACGAATTAAAGACCTATTAAAGAATATTATGTCAAGAAATAATATTGTGAATTTTTTATTATTTTTTATCATTATTATTTATTCCTAAATGCTTGTATTGTTAATTTTTACATGATGTAAAAAATTATGTAACATTTCATTTAAAAAATTGAAAATTATTTTTGGTTTTTGAAAAATATTGTAAATACAAAAAATTGATATATTTTATTGTATTGATTACAAAATGCCATATTTACAATAACGCCGTTTAAAAAATTAATTTATTGACAATTGATCTTTACATTTGTATACATAATACTACAGATAACAATATTATTTTGTTGTTCGTAACAATATTATCATATTATCAATAATTACATATCATTAACTATATTTTATGAAATTTGATAAAATTAAATGAATATTAATTTATTTATTATTTTATTGATCAAAAATTAAAACATGTATTAATGCGAAAATATAATTTTTTTTAGAGATATCAAAGTATAATTCTGAAAGAAGTTGGCTTGAATGAAAAAACTAATCCAGAGGCCGTAGAAGAAAGTCTCAAATCTCGTGTAAAATTCTATGGAAATCAGGCTAGTTCAAGATTACTTGGACCAGAACTTGTTTTTCGTGGAGTTTTAGTTTCAACGTTAGAATGTCTGGATTGTCATCATTCTTCACAAAGTACAGAGCCCTTCTTAGATCTCAGTTTGCCGGTTATGGCCGATAAACCGCAACCACCAGTTTTGAAGTAAGAATAATTCTTTGAAATATATGAGAAAAATAAAAAAATGTGAATACTTCATTTGATCCTGTTGCTTAGAAATTAATATTTATAATATTACAATATTTAACTTAACTCTTTATATCGTAACGATATATAGAAGTATCGTTTTATGTGAACTGTTTATATCATTTTAATATAACAATAATTCCTTATGGTAGAAGATATGTAAGTTAAATATTTGTGGCTCGCTGAAAGAGAGTACAAGAGTATTTGAATATCGCGTAGTACTCTTATTTTTTCCGATTTACCATTTTAAACGTATAGAAGAGTCTCCCTTATGAATATCTATTTTTCGAATATTTTGGTATTTGAATATTATGTTACCGGAACAAAATGTCTGTTAATAACTGGAAACTCATCTGCTACTAGCAGATATTCTATTCTGCTAATATAATTTTTGAATATTAAGATATTCGAAAAATAGGAGTTTAATTAAGCAAGGCTCTATTGTATATAAAATTATTAGAAAATTTATTTTCCTTTTTTCTATGTTTACAACATGTCAGAAATCATTTAATGACACAAAAATTTAATTAATTAATAATAAAACATGATAGTTAATTTCATAGTAATTGGAAATCCCGGTGTACTTTTTTGAATACAATGAGCATTAATGAGTTAGGTTGCCTATTTATTATACATCTATAGATAATATATGAGGCCCGTACATATGAATTTTGAATATATGAGTTGAATGTTGAGATTTTATATTTGTTCACTATTTCTTTTTAACAAATATCTCAATCAGTTATCGAGGTCTTTTATTTTATTTCAAATTGAATAATTCCATATATAATAATTTATTCTTAAGAATAATAAAATTCTTAAGAATAATAAGCTATTTTAGATTATAAAGATAAAATACTTATCCTGCATATTAGAAGGATTTATTAAGGGCACATGATTAAATGAGACATTCACTTTAAAAATAATATTAATAGAAATAAGAATAAGAATAGTAATAAAAATATATTATTAATTCGTTATAACTCTTTAGAATTTTATAAATTATTAAAGATACTTATTTAAATCAATAGATGCATGCATTACATTATATTATATTTTTATTGTTAATCTAAACATATTGTTATTAATATTACATCTAGTATTATTTTATCTAGTATTATTAATCTAGTAGAAGCGTATTTAAGTTCACAATTTCTGCATGTTATGCTAATCAACGAAATAATAATTCTATCTGAATAACTTTATTGCATATGTATTTATTTAAGAAGAAAGAACAATGGCTTTGAAGATACGTTTGATATAGTTGGAAATAATATTTCACATGTACCTTCAAAACATCAATTGAAAAAAGAAAAAAAAGCTGCCCGAAAAAACCGAAAAAGTAAAAAACAAGACATTCGTAATCAGAATGATACTTTTATATCCGACAAAAGTAATACCGTTGAAGAAAATAATGGCGTACTTGAATCAGGTAAAATATCTTGTATTTTTTGAACTATCACTTTATATTGATGTTTGAAAAATAACATTTAGCTTAACTAATTTTGCATTCAGATAAATATCTGAATTGAAGAAAACATTTGCAAAATCGTTTATCTCTTTTATAGTAATTTGAGCATAGCAACAATTTTTTGTAGAAGAGAGTGATGCAGATGTGGAAGATAATGCAGAAATAGAAGGTCTTCTTCCAGAAGTTGGTGAATCAGGTTATAGTTCAGAAAAACAATCTACATTAGCAAGCCCAGCTTCTCCATCAACTGATACAATGAAAACAACAGAAACTACTGACGAAGTACCATTAGATAATTATTTACAATTTAGTACAACAAATAATATTTCCTTAGTGCAGCTTCTAAATCGTTTTGATACAAATTCATTGCCCAGGTATTATTAATTATAAGTAAATCAAATTGCTATATTTATTGAGAAAGATGTTTAATTCAATAATATATTTGCTTTACAGTCCGAGTTTAAATGTATGTTCACCGAATTCATCACAAACAAAAGCTTTAGATGCCTTAGATAGTTCTGAAAGCTTGGAAAATGAAAGTGGAATCCAAACCAGATATTCTGTATCTACTTCTTTAGCAATGAGTTCAGAGTTAACGAGTCCAGAAATTCCAACTGTTAATTTTACGCCGATTACGTTAAAAGAAAATACAAATTCTACTTCAAATATAGCAAATGGTGAAAGTATGGAAGATACTAAAGAAAATACTAGTCTAGATTTAACGGAGTCTGTTAATCATCACATCGAACAAGAAGATTCTACATGCAATCAATGGTTTTGTAGAAATTTATTTTACTTTTTAAACTTTAAATTTTTATATTTTATCTTTAATTAAATATTATAATATATTAAATTTTATTTTTATGCTGTATAACATTATGTTAAATATAGTATATTTTTATAGTCATATATAGTTGTATATTCGTATAGTTTTACGCATATATATATATATATATATATATATATATATATAATATACATATCTTAATTTTTGTATGATATTCATTTTTATTAAAGAAACTAAAAATTAATTTTATTTTTATTCTATGTATTTATGTGAAATTTAGAAACTCAAAAATAATTTTGTGTAAATTATAAAATTATACATAAAATTAGTGTTCTTTTAGATGTTAATTTTTTGTTATTTATCATTATATTTTTTATTATTTATAATTTTTTTTTATTTGTTATATTGTATTACAATTAAATATTTCATCACTATACATAACTAAAATATTAATACGTTGATGTATAAATTTAAATGATTTAAAATGATTTACATTCGTTTTTACAATAGGAAAAAGGAAAGGAGAAAAACAGAGGAACATTCAAATGACATTAATGGCGGAATTGATAACATCATTTCTGGAATTTCAAAAATAGGAATTAGTGGTAGTCTTCAACAATCACCTACTAGATATTCAACCAAGGAAGGAGAATGTTCAATACAATCTTGTTTAAATCAATTTACAGCTTTAGAATTGATGAGTGGTAGCAATAAAGTTAGGTGTGAAGCTTGTACTGCCAAAGAAAAAAAGGTATATTTTATATCAATTCAAAACTACAAAGTATTTGTTTACTGAAAGTATTTAAAAAAAGGAATTTACATTTGATAATTAAGATTTTTATAAAAGAAAGAAATATTTTTTTATTATAATTTAAATAATGATATCGTATATTAGTAAAATTTTATAACTTTTAATATTCTAATTGATTAATTTAAATTTCGAATATTGTGCATTAAATATATGAAGTGATATGTATAAAAATTTTAGTTTTCAATGTAATAGTAAAATAGTAAAGTGAAATATCTTTTTCGTGATGTTAGGTGAAGCCAAATTGTAAAATGGTATGCACCCCAAGTACGAAACAGTATCTGATTTCTCGTGTGCCCGCGGTTCTAATCTTTCATTTGAAACGATTTCAAGCACAACGAGTCGATTTCCGAAAAGTAACGAGACATGTTTCATTTCCAATATTGCTTGATCTAGCACCTATCTGTAAAAATCATAAAAAAGCTAGAGTTTATGCACTTTATGGTGTTGTTGAACATAGTGGAACGATTCATGGTGGACATTACGTTGCTTACGTAAAGGTAATTATCTAAATATTAAGAATTTACTATAAATCAATTTAATATGTTGTTAAAATAATACTATTACACTTCGTGACAAAATAATAGGACATTTTCAATAAATTTTAAATTTTTTTTAGTCACGATTACCACTAACATCAGATGATCCTCGATGGTCGTTCCTGCCAGCAAATGATATTAAAGATACGCATGAAAGTTCATATTCTTCAAGTTCTGAGTCTGAGACTGAAGAAGCAGCTGCAGCTCCTTTATCAACAATAGAACCACCCCCTGGTAAATGGTATCATGTTTCGGATTCTAGGTGTGTAAATTTTATTTACATATATATTATATAATTAATTAATAGATCAAGCTATAGTATAGAAAAGATCATGTAATGTGAAATATCAATAATAGATTGTGGATATATTTATATACATTTTTAGGAAATTTGAGGAGGGAAAAATAAATATTCATAATATATAATGACTTTACATTATGTAGCGGCTGGGGGATGAAAATAATGATATGGGGCTACTTAAAAATATGCAAATAATTATAATTTTTCATTGAAAAAAAAAATTTCTACTAACTTTTTGTAGTATATTGTGGATTTTTATATCATGTTTTATGATTGTGAAAAAATAATATTAATAATTTACTTACAGTAACCTGTTTCTAAGCAATGGCTGATTTTGATGGAACTGTACAATGCTTGAAAATTTTCATAATTGTGAATGAAAAAATCTGAGATTGATCATTTTAATTTAGAAATAGATATTTAGAAATAGTTGCAAATAATTACTTCATTATCATTCGTTTTTTCTTAAAAGGATTAGACTATTCACGTAATAATATCACTTTACATAAATAATATAATTTTTAGAATATTACATTGTTCTTATATATTTGTCAATATATTTGTCACCTGTACTTAGCATGTGTAATTGAATTTTTATTTGACGTAATTATCTCCTGAGAAAGAGAATTTTTTGCATATTTATAAAATTCCAAATTTTTTCTAAATGCTATTAAAGAAATTAATATCTTTGAAAATTCATAAATATTGCTTTTTATGATATAATTTTATTGAATATGTTTGTAAAATAAAATAAATTTATATCATCTTTAGTTTTACTATCGGAATGCTATTAATTATTGTTATACATACAGTTAACAGCTTAAAAGAATTAGTATTTTATATGAATACAGATGAATCGAATTTGTAATCATAATTTGATTTTATGTTTCAGAGTAACGGAAGTCGATGAAACAACTGTGTTACAAAGACAAGCCTACCTCCTATTTTATGAAAGAATTCTTTGAGCATTTTGATCTTCTTCAGTTCTTGTTTGAAACATGACGAAATTTGGATTTTGCATCAATGAAACAAATCGAGTGAAAAATAATCGAATGAATTTTAAAATACTATAAACTACCATTATTTATATTAATTGTGAGCAAGACTATAATTTGTTTCTGGAGTTTACGATTTCAATATAAAATGTCGAATTTGTAATTTATGTCGAATATGTAGATTACTAACTATCCCAAGTGGAAATTTTTATTAAAATTATTTTTTATTTTAATTAATTATATTTTAAGAAAGTATGCATCATATTTTTTAAAAAGTAAAGAATCTATTATACTTACTAGAACATTATTATAAAATATTTATTTTATACTCTTCCATTTGATATAATAGATGTTATTTCTACTTTGATACTGCAATCTTTCAAAATCTTATAATATTAAATTACTAAAAAGAATTTAGAATGTTAAAATTCTAAATATCAAAACAGTTTGAGCAAAAATGAAATTTATGCATAAAATAAATAATTAGTTCGGAAGTAATGTTTTAATCGTTAAATAAATAAAATAATACATAGACTTCAGAATTATCCTACGTACAATTATAATCAATAAACTAAATGCAAAAATCCATATTTCATATTTACAAACTTGAAGTTTCTTTCTCTAAATGTAGAGCCAACTGACGTCATTTTATATTTTTGAAACCTTTGTTTATAGACCAATTATAAAATATATTTATGAATGAAATTAAAAAAAAATTAGAAAAAACTAATTGTTGCATTAGTACGTATTTTATAGTTCAATTGATCATATATTACTACATGTTCTCTTTTAGATAAATGTAATTTAAATTTTGTGCTCTTGATATTGAAACGGTGTTATCTTGATTTATTTTCAATATAGTCCAATTGTTTAGAATCATGTATATATGTGTTCCAATTGCATTTATATAAATAAATTGCTCTTAAGTACAATTATTATAAATTTCTTATTGATTTACTTCATTAATTGATTAACCCATTAGTAAATTTTGATACATCATATCAACTATGTTGATATATCAATGAAACAAGGAAAATTATTTTTATTAATAAGTTTATGTATAAGTTTTTATAAGTATTTATAAGATTTGTAAGAAAAGATAGGTGATCTTTTGACTGTTTTCAAAGAATAACAAAAGTGTGTGTGAGAAGAATATTAACATAAATACTCTGATATTTCCACTTTCATGATTAAGTTTATTATTGATAGAATATGAACATTAATTACTTTTATAATAAAAATGATTTTAAAAACTTTTTCTTATTGAATTGGTAATAAGACTTTTCTTATTATTAATTTTGATGTTTTCTTTCTTATGTAATATAGTATGAATATATTGTCAAAGTATTAATTAGTATTTATATAGTTCAGATTAGTTAACATCATTGAATATTCTATTGATATAATTATTGAAAGTTCCGTGTTTCTACTATCCATGCTTTTATTTTATTATAGATAGATCGAAAGTGACACAACTCGAAAAAGTATGTTTTGCAAGAGAAATCAAGGTGTTTAAACGATTAGCAATGATATAGTCAATTCATGTAGCAGCCATATCTTTTTTGTGGATTTTTCCTTGTGACTTGTAAACGCAAGACACAGAATGAAAAGTTTCTTCTAGCGTATCATGACCAAGATTATAAGCTGAGCTTGGTCGATATTAAAACGAAACGTCTATAGTCATAAAGCAATGCTCTGCATTTGACCGGACATTGAGACACCGGTGTCGTAAGCTATTGAAATTGAACAACACAGTCATCGCCGAACATTATTGAGAATAATTGGAGCGCTTGTATGATAATTTGATGTAAAAACGATTATCAGTTGCATTAAATCGTCAAAAAGTGGTTTTTCTTCGCAACAACGCTCGGCCCAGTATTGCCATAACTCTAAGGCTACGGTTATAGTGGAGCGGTGCAGATCGAGAATAGCGGCAAGGGGAGCATCGCGACAAAACAAACCAATGTAATCTAATGGAAGTGTTCACAGTGGAGCGGCGAGAGTGGCGGCATAGATAGCGGTGCAGCTAGAATCAAAAAAGTTTGTTTCTACCTAGTGGAGACCAACGCGTTCGGCAACATTTGGATGTATTCTATCGCGTTCAATAGCCATTCAATTCAAAATCGAAGTATTTATATATCTATTATTTCTGCCTTTTTTATTATTTTGTTATTATTTCTGTTATTTATTTATTTTATCTTCTGATTTTGTTTTTTGCGAGATATGACATCAATATGTGATATTTAATTGCAATATTTTCTACAAGCACGAGTTTTTGCTGCTTCCGCGAAGACATCTTGAGAAGAATGGTTCGCTGTAGCATTTCGCTTATCTCCGCGTCAATATAAATACATCATTCTGTTAGCCTCACAGCTCTTCTCTCTACTCGCCGGTATCTTTGCCGGCATCCTCACCGATATCCTCGCCGCTCCATTATAATCTCCGATTCAGCTAAATTTAAAAAATATCGAAAAAATTATTTGTACGACTGCGGTGGAAAAGAATGCACAAAATGGAAATTAATTTAATGGTGAAGGAACCAGCAGACTGGGTGAATGACTTGTATAATCTGCAGCGGAGAAAAATTCGCCGTCACTACATGATATTTTGGTTTGAAAAGACTGAGGGTAGCTGCAACATGAAAGTATAAAAGAATAAGTTATGAACTAAGAAACCAAATACTTTATTTTAATTAAAATTTGTTTATATGTTTAAAATATTCCAAATACTTTTAATATTTCATATTATAAAATTAAGTTTTAGTTTTTTTCTCAATTATGTTTAAAAAACACAAACAAAATTATAAATAAATGAAAATCCGTGAGAAATTTAAATTGCTACTCTAAAATTTCTAGCCTTTTTTCGTCTGTAAACAAATTTCAATATATGATACAAATAGTTTTAATTACAACTTTGCTATTTTGATGAGTGTAATTCTCATCAAGAATGTTTTAAATTATATAATTAAAATATATGAAAATTAAAAAGTTTCATTATTGCAGAAATATTAGATTGTAAATATTAGTTTTTACTCTAATTGTAGGAGTCAAGGACTTTTAATTCTTTGATGTTCTAACTACTATATTTGTGTCATAGAGATTCTAATTCTATATTATTTATAAAATAAAGCAATATCATTTGCTAATAGAAAAGTATTTTATTTTTTATTTATTTTTATTTTCTGGTCGATGTCATGTATAGTATAAAATGTCATGTGTAGTATAAAATTAATTTGAGATCAGGCAGTTTTTGAAAGAGAAATTCAATATCAATGGTCTCATTAATTTGATGCCACCCATGAGATACATAGTTTTACAGTCCATAGATTTATATATTTGTTTTATATTTATATTATTTTTATACTTTCGCATAATGTTAGGTTTTGTAATAATTAAGATAAAGATATCTATAGAGTTTAAAATATAGATAACCGGTAAATTATGAAAAAATTTAATGTTAAACTTTTGAGATATCTTTTCCAACAGAATGCACAAACTCAAAAAATAATTACAAATCAAATATAAAAGAATAAAAAAGGTTACAATTAGAAATATAATATAACATAAAATAACAGTTCATATACTTTTATAAGAAAAGCGATATAAACAAGTCATAGCTAGAAATAAAAATTCAACCCTGAGCAAAAATGTATAGTAAAATGATTTAACTCATTACATTACCTGATTTGCTATTCATTAGATAAAGCTATCTCAAAATTTTAATGTTAAATATGTCGTAAATTATTAATTATCTATGTGCAAAATCATACAGTTCTCATTAGAAAATAAATAATTTGTTTAAAAAATATTAGTTATATAACAAACATTTGCTTAATTTTTTAAAAATATTTTGTATGATTGAATATAATATTTTTTGAACGTTTTAACATTTTTTACCTATTGATATATTCGTTTAATAAATAAAAATTAAATAAATGTACGAAATGATTTTCTTATTCCATTATTGGGGATACATTTTCAAAATAGCAACACAGATTTCCACTGCATCTGTTTCAAATGGATGAATTAGCATAGCGGTTCTCACATGTTCCTCAGGAAAAACATTTGACAAATGATAATGTATTTTTGCTCTGATGTCGAGAAAATCCCTTAACATGTCTGGCGGCATAGCTGAATATAGGGGAGATATGTGGACATTTAATTGTGAATCTGAAGCACCCAATCGTTGATTCGATCCTGATGGTAGAGTCATGTTTGAATTATTTGACAACCATGCTTGGTAAGAATCTGGTGCTGAAGCAATACGTGTTACATGTTGATGATGCTGTCCTCCTTCAGTATGGTCCCAACTAGACAATTGAAAAGCTTATAAAAACATTTTTCTCATTTGCAATTTCTGTTTAATTGAATCTTAAAATCAATATCGTAATATTACAATCATAGAAAAAAACAAAAACTCACTTCATGCCAACTTTATAGGCTGATTCGTTGCTAGAATGTCTAGTTAAAGATCTGTGCTGTGCTGTAGAAGATGTTATTACAGTTTGCTGTGATAACGAATTTATTTGAGATGTTTGTTGATATTGTCTCAGCTGGTGGAGTCGAGGATCGTAGACTGGATTTAAAGTCAACTGTCTCTGCAATTTCTTATGTATATTTGGTGGTTCTGTTTCTGGTTTATTCATTCTTCCTGTTGACCGACAGGGAGAACGATAACCTTGAATAAAAATAAGTTCGTTTTAATAGAAGCAAATAAATATAAGAATAAATATATAAATAAAAAAGGAAAGCTTTCAGTATGGTGACAATAGGAAGAGGGACTTATATAACTGTATTTAGGGGAAGGGAGGGGGGGATACACAAAAATACAAATCTGAAAAAATTTTTTAAAGAAAATGAACAGTTTTGCAATAAATAAAGTTTTTATTTCATATTACTTATGGGAACCAAAATTGCTTTAAGTCGCATGAATTTGTCACTTAATCTTTTGACTGCGTATGGCGCTGGGTGAAATTTTTTTATTTAAGCTAATAACGCCTTTAGGCGCCAATCATTTTATACAGAAGAGCTTGAGCAGAAATAATATATAAATATATCTCGCAAAAGATGTAGATTTGATGTGCTTTGTTTCTGAGCGTTCCGCAGTCAAAAGGTTAAGCCTACTTAAGCTCATTTATATTAGGTCAAGTGTGGTCATATCTATGCTACCTGTCTAAGTCATGCAATTTACAGCAATCTTGGTTCCTATAATGTTAAAGTAACGTAAAATAAAAACTCCATTTATTTCCTAAAAAAATCTTTATCAGATTCTCCTCAATGCCATCACTGGCTAATATAAGTCTGAAGTTTTGCCAGAAGGAAATAATAACCTAGTACATATGTAATTTATTAATACATAATTTCAATACTTTGTCAAAAATATGAATCGTCGTACCTGAATTGTTACCTTGAGAACTTGTGGTAGATGGAACTTGTGACCCATGTATCGTAGAATTTATTGGTTGTTCAAGCATAACATTTTCTGCTGATCTACTTTTCGTAACTGAAGGTAACGATTGAATAGTAGTAGTTACCATTGATTTGGTTTTACAAAGTGGTTGGTGCTGATATGTATTGGAAGATATATTGTTCGATGCAAATACACTTGGATTTGAACCTTTTACTTGAAGCTGCTTTTGCACATGTTCTACTAATTTCTCTGTAACTGATTTCTGAGGATGCAGACCTCTTTCAGGATGTCGAAATTTACATTTATTCCCATAAGTACATTTCTGCAACGAAAGAGATTACTTTTCATTCGTTTTTTATTATTTTACTTTCTTAATAATTGCTGTTTCTAATAAATCCTCTAAAGAGAATTACCTATTCTTTAAATAATTTAATAAAATATTTGCAATATTTAACATACTTTCGCATATGGGCAAGGTGGTGCAGGATCGGTTTTTTGAGGAAAAGTTTTTAAAAAATTATCTAACGTGGGACCACTTCTACCTAGCGGATCATCTGGTGGCATAAAAAGATCATTTACAAAGGTATACATCAAAATTCTTTCTTCTATAACTTTTCGAAACTCTGGATTTTCCTGTGCCAAATCCCTATAATTATCATTGCTGACAACAATACCATCAATTTCTGCTGCTAGTTTCAAGATATAACGATCATCGTAACAAATCATTCTTTTGCCACCAACTAATCTAAAATAGAAAAATTAAAATTGAAAATAATAATAACTATTTAATTTTATTTCTTATAAATTATTGTTACTATTGCTTTAACAAAGTATTAATTATTAATATTTTCCTAACATGTTTAGACAGTAAATAAATATTTATATTAAATACTTTTGAATATGTTTCACAATAATTACTCAGTTTCAAATATATTTTCTTCAAATATGTTAAAAATATTTGTAAGAACTCAAAGTATAATATTTGCAAGTTGCAAAAAGTTTCTTTCTTGAATCGAATTTTATTAAAAAATTGTTTAACTTCCTTCACTTTTCTTCAAGGTGTTTTCAAAGCTTTTTCAAAACCAAACAAATACTAAAACAGTATGTTGTGCTCTATAATATTAATAACATTAAAAATATCTTATGCCATTGTATATTTGCTAAGTTTTCTGTAGCATAGAAATTGATTCACTATTTCGTTTTTATTCAAAACAAAACAAAACAATTCTATTACATAAGCTTTATCGTTAATATCAGTTGATTCATCAATTTGTAAAGTAAAATGTCGTTTGAAAAGTTTATGTATGAAGTTTGAAAAACTTCACATTTTTCTCAACATTATCTGAGATTTTTAATTCTATTCTTTTATTGTAATCTGAATGAAAAATTTTCGTGGTTTTCTTTTTTATTTTGAGACATTTTTATGAAATTAACAAATTTAATATTATTTAAATTGCATATCAATTTGCTTAATTTGTACGTCAATAATGATGTACAAATAATCTTTTAACATAATTAATACTTTCGAAATAATCTTTAGTATTTGAAGCAAAATTAGAATGCTTCGTAGTAAAGTGGCATTTTAATTTAACAAGGATCATTGCGTTATTGGAATCAAAAGACAGTGTGAAATGCCATTATTATATTACTACTTCATACATATTTTGCTTAATATCATATGTTGTTTTAATAATAAATTTATTTACTATGCTTTATTCTGATGTTGAAAATGTTTTTAAAGTTCATAGCAGACTTGGATATAATAATTACTAAAATAGAGATGTTGATTATAGTGTTTGTACAAACATCTTATCTGTAACTTGCACATGATAAAATTTGTTCAAGTATAATTTCCTAGGTCCTAAGTAGCTTTTAGTGCGTCGTACTTCTATAATTTCGCGAAATGTTGGTTAATGATCATCAATGAATATTAATGACTATTCTGAGAGCATGTCTATTTGTTTCGTTTGTTTCCATTTATGTGTGTTTCAGATATTAGTAGTCAATATTAATTAAAGTTACTACATACTTTTTTATGTTGCAGCACGTTATGAGAAATTGTTACGCTAAATTGAATTATTGTTATTAATTTATAATTTATTGACATACAAACCTAGATGGAGTGAAAACTAACAAACGGTCCCTTTCCAATTCTCCTAAAATTTCTTGATCGGCGATGGGATTATCAATCCTAGAGGTTTCCTTCCTCCACTTTGGTACAAACACGGTGATTTCTTTATGCCCTCGAGCCTTAAACCAGTCTACACAAATTTTAATTCCTCTACAAGAAAATATTTCATTGTTTCCGTGGCTCATCGCCACGTTGCTTCCATCAATTACAACAGATCTAAGACTACTGGAGCATCCACTGTTTTCGCTAGACATGAAGTCAGTGTCTGCGACGTTGTCAGCCTCTTCTGGCGTGTCGACTGATTTTTGAGAGCAACTAGCACCGAGTTTTATCAACTCGGCCAAAAGTTCATTTTGTTCTGGATCTGGACCCAATTTCTCTAGCGCTGTCTGAAGTAAACGTTCCGTATATCCAAGTTTAAGAGCGAATTCTACTCGAGCAGTGTACCCTAAGAAACAAAGGTTTAATTATTTTAATAATACACGACGATACCCTGTGTAAAGTTAGGATTAAACATATTGTGAGAATATTAATCAATAAACTGAGCAGCGGTTTGAACTGAATGCTATATACGTTATACAGAAATTCAGGCAACTGTGAAAAGTATCTTCTTAGCTTAGTTGAAGTTAGAAAAGAATGTTAGAAAAAAAAGATGAAAATTTTAAAATAAGCCACGTTGTCATTGACGATCATATTTCTTTTTTTGGCAAATGTAATATTGTATTTTGCACTTGCATTATTTTTTTAAATAGAAACCTTTTTTTATTAGGGTTGATTAGCTTAAAAGCTAATTAGCTTATTCTAATCTTTAATTGTGAGAGACAAGGACAAGGATTCTCGAATTTGTTTTCCTCATCAAAATTGAAATTAAATATATTTTATCAATTGTCAAATTCATCAATTTTCGATCATATTATTCCAATACTTTTTTACATGGAATGACAAGCGAATTTGACGTACGCAAAAAAAAATATATTTACTTATACACAGATTGATGTCTATTTTGAATCTTTCATCTATTTTTCTCTAGCATTTTAATTCTAACATTTTAATTCCAACCAACAAAAAGACGTCTTTTATTGCATGAATCACTTTGTATATAGCATTAAATAATGCTTTAAGTGATAACTAGCAAGAAGGGAATTTTTAGATAAGTGAGATCTTCTTTTTAGATAGATGTAGGGATTTTGACATCAAAAATTTTGACTTTGAAACTTCAATATATATAATATTTTATGATACATATTACTATTTATATACATAAATATATACAATACTTTGAAACTTCAATATATATAATACTTTATGAAATATATTACTGTTTATATACATAAATATATACAATACTTTGAAACTTCAATATATATAATATTTTATGTTATCATAATATGTATAATATTTTTCACAATTGGACGAGGCAAAGTATATATTGATTGAGACGAGTTTTAAAATTTCCTTATTTAAAATTAAATGATTTCGAATAATGAATTTCAAAGACTTAAAAAAATCATATCTATACATATATTGAATGTATTTTCAATATATGTATGCATCAATCGATGGATAATCATTTATTCATTGTCTTTTTATCAGTTAAGATCGCAAAACAATTTCCAATAAGTTGATGCGCGAACGAATCTGATCGTGAGACAAAGTCAGGAAATACCAGAAAGTAGAAAGTATGTGAAACTCGATGCGAAATCAGGAAATCACTAATTGTAAGAAACAAGCAGGTACAAAAGATGTTATAAAAGCGTCGTAATTGCAATTATTAACGTCGATTTTACAAACAAGCCTAATGTTTAAAATTAGAAGATATCTTTAAATTACGAGCAATTAAATTATGTGTTATGTGTATTACATAGTTACATAATTAAATGCAAAAATAAGATTACTATTATTATCGTGAAAATTTATTTAAGAAGCATTAATTAATCGTTTAATTGAAAAAATGTTAGTGGAATGATTCAAATTTTTTTCGTTGAAATAAAAAAGGTGAAAGATTTTAGTGATGTTGCGGATCATAATATTTTTAGAAACATTAATTCTTACACATTTTTACACATAAGAATAAAAGCAAATGAAGGAACAATGAAAAAAAATTCATGGTACGAAAGATTAATTAAAATTAAATTGCTTTGAGGAAAATTTCATGATGTTGCCCATAACTCTGGAATAATTGTGTAGCAACATGATTTAATGTGCATACACGTACGAGGTACAAACAGTTTGGAAATTTTTTAGTATTCGTCTTTTAGATTCAGATCATGAAATTAGAAAAAGTTTCTCTCCGACTTCAATGATTTTTGAATGTGTTGCAAATATCGACATTTTGAACCATTTTTTCTTGATACATGTAACCGATTCAGTTTCCAAGATGTTCACAAAATGTTTATTTAAAAAATTTTGCACCATTAAATCCTTTAAAGCTAAAGCTATTGATTAAACTAACAACCAACAGAGTATGTAAAGCATAGATAAATAAAGAGATAGAAAAAAAGAAAAATTCTGAGAGGTTTTGATATTTACATTCTATCAAGTGCTAAAATATTTATATATTAAAAATAGTAAATCTATTATACTCTATGAAAACCATTATATTACATTTGGATATGGGGCAAAGGATACGTATTTAGTGTTTGAGAAGTTTAAGCTAGGACAAGAAAAAATAGAAATAAATGCTATATAAAATGTGTTGATAGAACACCAAAAAACTGTGTATTTTCAAGATGGCCAAAAATTGTGAAGACTACAATATTAAATTTTTGAGAAATAGTAACAACTTATTGTTATAATTTCGTGTGGTATTTATGTAAAATACTGAAGTATACCGAAAGAATAGATAAATTTCTTTTTCAAATAATCATGTAATAATAATTATTTGTTTATATATGTATATATGGTTTTTCGAATAATGTCACTGAAATATGATACAGAGATGATAAAAAATAAGCATACGACAAAATTATAGTTTAGATCAGAGCTATCTACAAAAACATAAGAAGAATTTACACTCTGTCTGCATATACACTGAAGCATAATTAGATACTAAAGCTTTATTAGAAAAAGACCTATATTAATGATAACTATGATGAAAGAAAATTAAAATATTGCCAAGTACTTGCCTACGTGGAGATTACATTATTACAAACTATTGATAAAACCATGAGCTAAAAATAAATACCATATATTTATTAATAATAGTAAGAAACATAAAATATCTAGTAATAAATCAGTGATGCAACGATTACTATCAAGTAAAATTAATTGAATTTAGTACGCCAAACTTAAAAGCTCAGATAAAATGAAAATAAATCTTACTTAAAAGTACGTCAAATAATATCGAGATAGTTCGAAGATATTGAGTTTTGAAAAGGAGATTTTTGAAACAGAATATGAGAAAAAGTATTAGTGCATTTGACAAAGAGGATTAGTTAAAAGTTTGATAGTTAGCAGGAGAACATTTAATTTCTACGAGTTAGAAAATTTGTGCTTTAAAATGGGTCTAAAATAAAAGAAGCAGGTGCACAAGGACAAACTCACCGAGGAGAGTAGTAAGAAACCGGATCTCGACATCATAGACTCAAATATCTATAATGGCCTGTCACATAAAGAAGCTTAGGATCTTCGGTTGGAACACACGAAGCATCAGTGCCAGGAGGGGAGGAATTCCTAAAATGTTAGAGAAATTTGTGATAGGTGTGTGCATGATGTCATGATAAAAAGTTTAAATATGACTTTAAAGTGCATGATTTTAATGTACTGTATATTTAAGAGAGGTTTGAGGAGAAGTGATGACATTATACTCATCCAAGGCAAAGGTTTTCAATTTATGTTTACTGACAGATTAGCACACGTGACACAAACCTATAGTCGATCTCCACATAGGTAAGTACAAAGCTTTTCGAGATAAGCTTACTTTACAGAATACAATATTACCGATACAATATTAAAACTGATAATAATATATATTATCTTGATAAACTGTTAAAGATTTAAATTTATAATAATAACGTAGTTAATTTTATTAAATCGTTGCTGTTAACAATTATCGTTGGGTTAATGCTACTGGTAAGGTATGAACTCTTAATACACTTGGAGTTAGTCAGAGATAAATGATTTACTTTTTACAAGGAAATTATGTACCTGGACTTTGAACGGGCGGACTTTCTTGTACCGTGACATATTCTGCAAATTCAGCAGCCAATGTATCTGAAGCAGTCCGGGACACATTTGAGTGACTTGCAGTAGAAACCTATATACGATTTGAAATTATGCTATTAATCGACGATAATACTACTCAGCGTATACTTTGCGTTGCAATAGACTGCAGATTTTTGTGCAAAATGTAGATTGCACATAATAGATGAAAATGTACAAAATATTCAAAATATAATAACTGTCGTAGAATTTAACAGCTGAATCAAATCTTTGGTTAAATCCCATTTTCAATTGCCCTTTCAAAAATACGTAAATTCTATCTTAGCATGAAAATCTATTAATCTGTTAATAATTTTAACGATTTTCGTAGAATTTTGTTCCTTAAACACAAATACAAAAATCATTTTTCTCCATTGTCCTCAGATCTTGAGAAAATCAATTTTGAAAGAAAGAGAAATTTTTTTCATGGAAAGTGATTTTATAGACTTTTTTTAAAATATGTATAAACAATCAGAAAGATGTCTGAGATATATAATATTTTGTGGATATTTTTTAATTTGTATTAGAAAATTTAGTCTAGAGGAAAATTTAACTACAGCAGATAATGTAGAAACCAGAAAAAAAATAAAGTTGCAATACAAATTTTGTTTTTCATCGAGAAACTGAAATAATTGTGTAGGACACGAAGTACTGCCACTGATCCTCAGTGTCAACGATTTCTCGATATTCTTTTCTATTCGTTTCATTCGTCAAAATAAGATTGCATTTATAAGCAATAATTTTTAATAAATTACTTGTTATTTTAGATTATATATCAAAATAAAAGATGCGGCAGAGAAAGGAGAAATTGTAAGCATCGGTTTATTTGAAATAAACGAAAATAATGATATTATTGGTCTTAATAACTCATTTAGTAAACATGAAACAATTGTCAAAAACCGTGTGTATTCATTGTGAAAACATTTTATGAATGGCGATTCTGTCAATGTCGTACAGCGTTTATTTTGAGCTTGTTTTAACATTCTGCGTTAGGGTAGTGTGCTATAAGCCCATGCAATCAACAAATGGGTTAAGAATTTTCAAGAAACCGGTTTAATTTTAAAATGAACGTTTCCGGATGTTCGAAGAAGTGCAAGAGCTTTAGAAGACATTGAACTATGTTAGTCAAGGCTGCTATTGAACATAACCTAACATGTTCCGCTCGTACTTAGCTTTGCGTATTTCTGATAGGTCAATTCGTAGAATATTACGTAACGATTGTTACATTTAAATTTTTGCCTATAAATATAAAGCACAAATTATTCAAAAATGGTAGACTGACGATTTAGTTGTTCGAATTTTTGTGAGCAAATGCTTGCACTTTTTTAGTGAGACTAAAAACATGATACACAATTTATCCATGCCATTTCATCTCAGGGAATTTATCGTAATATATGTATATAAATAAACAGAATTGCCGATACTGGTCGTCAGAAAATTTAAGAAAGAAATAATATAGAGACACAGTGCTAAAGTGACTGTTGAAAGCAATCTCATTATTTAGCATAATTGGCTCGTCCGGAATTTCGACGAATATTTCACGCGAGCTGTTTCTAAATTTAATATTTATAAATACTGCTGTTTTTGAAATTTGAATATTTATAAATATTTGAATAAATACCTGCAATTCCACTTGTGAATGAATATTTGTAGATCCGACTGAATCTTCAGCCTCGTAATCACTATCGTAAGAAGAATCTTCAGCGTCAGCAATATTTTCAGTTTCTAGGACGGTACAATCTACGTATTTCTGAAAGCAAAATGAAACAATGTTCTTCAAATTTTTAATACGTAATAAATAGTATTTTATTTATAAAATTACTATTTACATTCATTCTTCTTATTATTAGTTACAATCCTTTAATTTATGGTTTAAAATTATTGTTCAACACGAGTATTATTTGTCTGAATCAGATACTAATAATAAGTAAAAGAAATGCGATATTATTATATTAAATTTTCTATTATTCAAATTTTTAAATACTTTTTGTTTATTAAATTTCGGATACATTTAAATTTCATGCAAAGAGAAAAGTAAAATAAAATTCACTGATCTTTTCATTTAAATAATTATGAATTTATTATACACAGTGATGGATAAAATTATTCATAAAATATTTAAACTTATTGTTAATGCTTTTTGCTCTTATACAAACTATGTCCGATTTAAATGGAAATAGGATCAAATATACAGGGTGTTTCATAACACGTGGGACCCACTTCGGGAGCTGATTGTACGTCTATGTGTTATGAAACACCCTGTATATCTAGGAAAATAGAAATAATACGAAAAAATGTTTCAGACAGAAATTGACTATTTGCAATGCTTTTATCTATTTGACTTTGCGATGATTTCGAAACGTCTTATGAAGGGCATATTAAGATTTTTAAACGAATACATCCATTTCATTATTATTTATTACTTTTACTATATATTCCTTTTAGACGTTTTCAGTACACTACAAATAGGTAAAAGTCCTCCTTCATATCATGCAACTTTTGTTAAAAATATTTTTTCGTATTTTGCCAAATTTTTGGACAGTTTTCAGTTAAAACGAATATATTGTATATAAGGAATATCGTATATACAACATGTAAGTGCGCAAAAAAAGAATGACATGTGGGCGTATAGATATGAATTTTGCATAGATCAGAAAATTAATGCAAACAGTTGGTAAAAAACAACGAAGGCAGCATTATCCGAATTAAGGAAGATTATTTGTTTACGACACTTTTAATTTTTTATTTTATGTTTTGTTGCGAAAATGATTTCCGGTTCCCTTTGGAAAATCCCATTCTACGTTTGAGAGCTTGCCCAGAATCAAAAAGAATATTTGGAAATAAAACGTGAAAGTATTTCAGTTGCTCATACTGACTACAGAAGTGGGTCAACTTGTCGGAAGACCACTCTAACATGGATCATAAGCAATGGAAAAAATAAAAAAAAGACTGGTCGGACAGCTACTTTTCTTCGTTTAAATTATATTAAAATTTTTTCTAATCATTTTGTGTTATAACGTACAAAAAAGCAACTATAAATTACAATATAAAAATTATGTTAGTAAATTTTACCCGATTGTAAGTATATTAATTAACTCTCAATTTAATTTGTTCTTTGGTGTTAACCAAATTTAAAAATATAAATATTTAAATAAGTATAAATTCTTTTATTGGCAATAAGTAGATTAATTGTGTAAGATCCTACTCTCACGTACAAATCATGTGTAGTCAATTTCGTATCGTGATCTCATTTCTTCTAATTCTGTCTAATGTTTGATCATTTGTTTTAGATTTGTTTCATTTGTATGTTTCAAAACACTAAAAGTGATGCATTAGAAGGTAATTTACTGCTTATCAAAGAACTTGAAATATTATTTGCAATTGTGATAGTATATTTTGTTATCAAAATTATAAATTTCTTTTCAGAAGCTGAAAAAATAAATCGAAAATACAGAATAAAATTTTTCTATAAGAAGCTTCATTTCCGAGAAAATTGAGTTTGAATATATTTTGTTGAGAATTGGTACATACACATTTAATAAATTTTCAAACTCAATTGTCTCGAAAACAAAGTATCTTACAAAAAAATTTTATTCTTCTTTTTTTTTTTATGCTTTTCATTTTAGTATAATAAAAATAAAGAAATTTAATTTAAAATCTTTGAAAGAAACAAATATAGTACTGTCAAATTAAAAACTTTATGCTTTAAAATGAGCACAAGATTGATTTTTATGACTTATAATTTTTTATTAAGAAATTGTAACAGTCTAACAATAAGTGGCGATAACTTTTCCGTTCGGCTTAGTATTCTTCTTCAATCAATCGTCTTTTGGTTTTTTACGAATTATATCTTCAAAAACCGATTTAGTCGTTGATAATCGAGTTGTTCTGGAGACAGATTCTGCACTCACAAAAAAGGATTTTTACAAAATCATAGAAACATTTGATTAGTATGAAAAGTCCGAACAAAGAAGAGGGATAATCAATCATCACTGCAGTCCTATCTCGTTTCCTAGCAAGTGCAGGTCCTCAACTACTCGAGTCATCCGAGATGTCTGCGAGAAACGAGATAAAGAACAGAAAACATTGATTTTAATAAAATGTATAAGATACATTAAAAAAAAAAACGAATCTATGAGTATTATAGTATTATAAATTTTTCTCTGTCAGTAGAAATTGAAAATTATTTGTATGTTATATTTGCTAAAGCACTGCTCCACAAGTGTCAAGATAATTTAGTTTCAATTAGGTTACGTTAGGTTAGGTTAAGTTCAGCTTGAACTGAAATTCGGCAGCATCCCCTCAAAGGAGGTGAAATTTTTCTCCACGTAAAAAAAAAAAAAAAATTAGGTTAGGTTAAGTTAGACTTTGAACTTTCCCAACAATTAATAGAATAAAATTTAATTCTTGAAATTTTGTTTCTATATTCTTATTTCTAGATTCAATTGTTAATTTCGGTTCCTGATCATTTTCTCCTTTATTTCAGGATTTGATGTTTCTCTGATAAATTGTAATTTCTATGATTTGCAAAATCTGGCAGAAGCACGTGTATATTGCCATTCCATGAAATAGTTATTTTTTTTTTTTTTTGTTACAAATTCCAAAGGTATTATTGTAATAGCAAAGAAATAAAAATCTATTTATGTACTGAATGACTATTAGTTTAATCAAATCCATAAGTGAAGATATCGCATATGTCGTCACTGTTTCTTGAAATTGCATTATTGATTAGTGTCGTTTGAAACAAAACAATTCTTTGTATATACACTACATGTAACTATGTATATGTATCACTTTGTAATGATATTTGAACAATTTCTATCATAATAATTAATTAAGAGGCAATTCTTTTTTGATTCAACAATTACGTCGTATTTTGGATATATATTTCTGTCTTTATTCTAATATTAATATACATACTGCGTTTTAGTCGAGTTATTATCAGAGAAAAAGATTCTTTCAAAAAAATAATTTTTTCATTTTTATTGGTTTTCGTTGTTCTGTTTCAAAGAATGATTAAGTCTTTTTTTCTTTTCTTTAAAGAAAGATCATATTTGCGTATGTTATTAAATTAAAGTTTTGATTCATATCTTCAAAAAGTATCGACGTTGCCTTTGTGATCGGTTTAATTTTTCTTTTTCTTAAATAGATGTGGTCTTCCTACAGATATTGCTGATTTGGTCAAGTCAATCACTTATTAATCGAGTCAATATACAAATTAAGAAAATGTAAATTCAAATTCGTCAAAAATTACAACAATTTTTACGTATGTTTACGTTATTTTCATCTATTGCGAAACGTACCAATTATAGAAAGATATGATAAACCACGTTCGAGCGATAATAGTAATAATAGTATAAATAGTATAAAAGAATCGACTTTTCAAAATTCGTTCGATAATAGATCCAATTCTTCGAGAAAGTTGTAAAAAAAATTGTAAAAAAAATCACTTTCAATGGATGAATAAATATGCATCGTCTGAGACAAAGCATGCCCTGAGGCACTGTAACCCACGCAAATTTCATAAATGAAGCTGCAAGTTATGTGTTTCGTGTGTGTATGTGACTATGCATGTCACTTCGAAATACAAGAGAGAGAAAAAAAATCGATATTTGTTCAAACGAACTCGACTTGGATTTGAGTTCTAATGTCGTTGTCTGCTTTGCTAGAAGAGTTCTAGCCAATCAAAATTATATAATGTAAGAATGTGCAAGGCCAATAAGTGCTTGGCTGGGCGTGTGGACCGGTCTGGGTTATAGCAGGACATGTACAGTTATAGATGTGCAAGTTGCTTACCAAGACAGTTAACTAAGATCGAGACTTGAGCAGTTGACGTCCACATTCAGCCACGAGGATTAGGCACATGTAGGCCTTTTGTCACGACAACCCCCCTCGCCGACAAATATTAATCGAACTCACAGTCAACAACAGTCAACGACATATATTGTAATATAGAACATTCGATTTCCCGCGCGAGATATTATGTTGAATCGGCAGTGAAAATTAACCTCTTAGGTATGGCTGAATTTTGCGCGAGCTGTTTCTCTGTACGGCAGAGTTTGACGCGAATTACGCGTAAACAATACAGCACTGCATGGGTGACGGAAAGCCACTATAGTGGGGGCATCGTACCTAAGAGGTTAAAAATGTTATAGGAGAAGAATATAGTGCACACACACTAGGCTCGGACAAATCAATAATTGTTATAGTTTTCAAATCGAGATACTCAGAGAGTTTGCGTTTCAATGTGTCTAGAAAAAAATTAATGCTAACTTTCGAAAAGATTTTCTTGTATTTGTTATCTCGGATACTTATATTTTTCTCAGTATAAATAATTATACTACCACGCACAGACTTTAACGAATTTTTCATTACTGTAAAGTGACTTGTGTCACTTTCAAAATAAACAGTTTATAAAAATTACTGATTTATCTGACTTAATTTTGCCGGATGTGCTTTACTGAAGTATTTGATAAGACATATTATATTATTCAATTTAAAAACATTGATGAATGAATTATACAATAAAAATAATCTATGTAAATTGTATTTCATATAAAGGTTTTTTAAACGTATAAATTCAAAAGATTTTTTATTATAATTAATATTCATAAAATAACAAAATTAGTACATTTTGAAATATCAGTATAAGTAATTTATGTAACGCATTTCATATTCGAGCATCTTATTTTGTTTTAAATTTTTTAAATAACTATGGTAAATTTGGAGCATATAAGAAAGCAAATGTATCATATCTTTATATTTTGCTATAGTAACAGAACAAAGATCGATTTTTATTTATGAATAATATCTTGGTTTTCTTCTCTTTGGTGACAAGTCCAAATTAGAAATTCTGCTTTTATAAAACATTTTGTAAGGGATATCACGATGAAATTTTATTCACCGAATTTTTAGCCAACTGACATTAACGAATTGCCATTTTTCATTACTGTAAAGTTACTTGTGCCATTTTCAAAATAAGCATTTTTATCATTTCTCAATTATATCTAAACTTTTATCAATAAAATTTCACTGGTTTTTAACATATTGATTGTAAATTAAAATAAGAAGATCATGTAAAATTGTAATTAATCTAATAACCAACTTCGCTTTTTAAAAAGTGACTTTATATTTATAGGAAGTCACTTATTGAAACGTCAAAAAATGACTTATGCCACGTTTAAAATAAACAACTCGATTAAAAAAATGATCTTAATCTAAAATTCTTATTCACAAGGATTTAGATGTAATCGAAGAAAAAATCTAGGTTCAAAAAAATTGCTCAGAATTCTTACAAATTTCGATTTGATGTATTTGTATTCTTTATTTACATTTGTGATTATATCAGGAAGTAACATTTACGGCAGTAAAATTTAAACTTTGTTCATCTAAGGTTGAAAGGCCAGATAACTAGAAAACTTTTTAAGAAACTTTTAAGAAACATATAGGAGCAAAAAACCATTTATACAGTGCTTTGTATAATGTGCTTATAATGCTCGAGTTAACTGCAATAAAGTGTCAACACAATACATAATACAAGAAGCATTATCGTTGGCAAAATAAAAACATTAGACAAAATTATTACATTTTAAATTACACGCTAAATTACTGAATTATTACACAAAAATATTTTGTTATATCTTGTCTATGAAATCCCATAATGTTGAAAATACTAATAGCAGAAAATGTGTCATGTAAAAGTGATAACGACAATTTTGATCATAGTAATCTACGTACTTTGAAAAATACCGCTCTCTTCAGAACCCTTAATAATTATGGATATTGTTATTTTTTGAGTTTCATTTTTTTTAAAATAAGTAATAAATTTTTACAATTTGAAAGAATGTCTAATAAATATTATGCCATACACTTCATGGAAGTAGATGAATTTTTTAGCAATTGAATTTATTAAGCATAAAGTAAAAAATAAAATCGGATTCACGAAAAAATTTATTCAGATTAATTCGGTTACCCAAAGGGTTAATACATGATATGCGTCCTCTTATTAAATATGCATCATTAGTATCCTAAAAGTTTGAAATGTACTAAGTATTCGGTATACTAAGAATTCGCCAGGTCTGTGGAACGTAAACGTAAATTGTGTTATTCGTAATAACATTATTAGACCATTTTTTACTGATTGAATTGCCAAAAATATGAAAGTTTTATAATTGATGAACCTATTTGGATTGGAAGATATTTCGATATCTCAAGAATTTCAAATGTGATTTCAACATGACGAATGTCCGGCTCTAAATGTAACTCGCTCAAATGTTTAATGGTTTGCACGTTCGACAAATTTAACTCTCTTCTTTGGAGTAAAATTAAATCAACAGTTTATGACAATGTTCTAAAAAGATTATATCAGGAAATTGTAAGAAGGGATAGAAAGTCGTTATTATGATAGTTATTTTAAAAAATATATTAAAATTGATGGATATCATTATGAATATTTGTTAAAATAAACATTTGAACATTTGTTTCAAATAAACATATGAATATTTGTTTTCTTCAATAATCATTCTATTTTCGTCGTTTCATTATTTTCATTGATTGTCCAATTGTTTTTGTATTCAATGACTTTAAAGAGAATTCTTGAAAAATTTTTTTTGTCTATCGTCACATTTGCTCTTTTGAACCAAGTACTTTTCTCTTCTGATGTTTTTTCCTGTCATAAAAAATAAACGAAATAAGATCAAGTAGGGCATCTTGCACATTAATGATATGTTATCCTATCACAACAATCAATTGGCCATTTGTCCGTCATCATGATTCCTGAATCAAACAATTAAATATCTACAAAAGTATCCAAAATAATGTATTCTTCACAAATTGGAAATTACAAATAAATTCGAGCAAGATAAGATAGGTTATTTCCAACAGAAAATTCAAGAAGCGTAACATAGAAATCATAAGACCAAAAATACCATGGGCTTCGAAAATCAAGTACATATTTAACTGTCACCGTAGATAATCGACTCACATAGAAACCTGTAATAAAACACTGTATCAAACTAGCATAATTAATTTTAACACTCCCTCATATATCCAACAAGCTTTTCAACTAGAACGACTTAGACTTGCTAACTTGCCAACTTGCCAAGTGTGGCCAATCACTCTGTATAGACACCAAATTTAACACGTGGCCGCTATATCATCCAAAATAAGTTCTAAGAACTGAAATTGCTAAAATTTCATTCATCAAACATTGCAAATTCCACTCTATACGCCCATATTCAACCCAGAATTGGGCAGTAAACAATTACTTTGAAATCGCAATGAATGACTAAATAGTAAAGATAGTAATCGTGATCATTAATCTAATACTTATTCTAACCTAATAATTATTCTAATAATTCTAATAATTCCAATCATTTTTATTTTAATTATGTAATACCCACTGATTTAGCAACAGTACTTGATAAATAATTTATAATTCATGGTAAATAATGACATTAGTGACATTTTACAAGGAAAATCATGAATTAAACATTAAACTGGCATACAAATTCATGCAAAGGCATATAAAAACTTATTTTAAGAAATTTTTTAAAAGAAAAAATTAATATTTCCTTCAGTTAACGAGTCAATTTTCATAAGTAATTAATAAGAAAACATCTATAAATATAGTGCTTTGCTCTCGTGACTGTCATGTTGTCTACAACTTTGTATCTATAAACTTATACGCAAATATTTATAATTCTATTTTGTTTCCTCTTTAATGCTGCAAAATAAAAATAAAACATCAATTCTTTTAATCCTAATTGTCCTATTGACTCTGTCAGAACTGGTCTAAATATATATTGCAATATTATAAAAAATTCCATTAAGAAACCCTAGTCAGGTATATAGAAACATTTTTGACATGATGTCTCGAATTTAAATGTCAAAACTTCGGTTTTGCTAGGATTTGGTCTCTCAGTGGTCTTTCTTTGGTTTTTTTTCTTTTTTTTTTTTTTTTTGATTGGAATCGAATAAATTTACTGAATAAATGAGAAAATTAAAACATTTTTTCCTTAGCTTATTAGTTCTCTACAGGGACCCAAAGTTTTGATATTTAAATTGTGATACCCTGTATAATAGACGTGAATTATTGATATGTAAAATGAATATTGAAATTCGATTCGTTTCTGTTTCGTTCATAATCAGTGTACGAGAGATCAAGTGTGAGTGAAATTGAGAGAAAGGTTCGTTCGTGACTTCACTGACCTCTAAGGTACCGATATAATTCAAATTGATTTTAATGTAATCAAAATTGTTTATACATCATAAAAATTATAAAAATTTTAATTTCCTTGCAGTGCTTAACTCATCTGCCCTCTGCGTCAATTTAAATCTCTCATAAAATATACATGAAATAAGTAAATTAAACACCTAAACAACTGAGAGTAGATTTACGCAATTGAATAGAAATTTAGTTTATTTACTGTTAGTTAAAAAATTGCAAATTTAACTATCTTTTTATTGTACTGTTTATTATATTATTAATATTATTTTATTAATCTTTCATCGCTGTTTCAATTTATTAGATGTTAAAAAATAAATTAAATTAAAAAGAATGAGGGATAGTACCTTTTATCTGTTATTTATAGTATTTTTTACGTGACGATAATTCATATAGACATATTTGTGTGCAACAATTCTCTTTAGCTGATTGAGTTTTCTTCAAAATGGAAAAAAATAAAAAATCATTCGAACGCGGAAGATGCTCTGTTTCATTGTCAGAGAGAAAATATTTTGGTGTATATATGAAGATACCTGGGTAATTTCAAGGTCAACTCTTGAAGTCTACTTTTTTAAATGGAATCATATATTTTTAATGCAGTGATTGACATTTTTTGTAAAAAGGTATTAATTTATATATATAGAAAAATTATTATGTATTTAATTTTAACTTTAATTTTGTAAAATCTGTCATACGATAGACAAGATATTCTCATGTTCATATTGTCCTCATTATTCATGCAGTATATTTCATAGAATTAAATAATTTGTTAAATAATAATCTGTTAATATCTATTAAACTTTAATATATATTTGTTTTTTTAACATGGATAGGTTTAATATTTTTTCATATACCCAAACTGCACTAATTAATGGGTCAAAAAATAAATCATTCTATTTAAAAAAATGGGAGTGATTTTGAAGTCTCAGAGACTATGACATTATATACATTAAAATATTTTCCAGAAATAGAACATCTTTCGTTCAAACGACTTTTTCATATCTTTTTTCATTTTAGAGAAAATTCAGTCACTTTATTTATATATGGTAATATTATACAATGATATAATATATGTATTCTAAATGAAAGTTTTTAAAACTAAAAGTAAAATGATTAATTTTAAAATAAATTGATACTTTACACATCAATAATTCATCAATAAAATAAATATAGAAACTTTTCTTTCATCTTTTAATATTACTTACTTTATTATATACTGTAGTAGTATATATCAAAAAAGATAAATTATTTTATTTAAAGTATTTTTAATCAACAAAAACATATTATTGTATCTAATCTAAATTGTCACCTTCAAAAATACAAAACAACAAATTGTAAACGACAAATTTCTGACATCGATTTCTAATCTTCAAATAATAATATATAAACAAATTGTTTTAAGAACCAAAAATCAGAAGCATTTACTAAAAGAATTTACCTTTCCGGCGACAGTCATATCTCCTTCCACGAATTGTAATCGATCGTATCCTTTCGCGTCCAAAGACCTTCTCGAATCCGTACAAACACTACTATGTACACAAATCATACACACGAGTACGCGCGCGCACACAGTGCAAAGACACGAAAGGAAGAAAGATGGAAAGAATAAGTAGCTTTCACAAATACATTCCAGGCTTTGATTAAAATACGTCGATCGAGGTTAATACCTTTTATATGTATAACAGAAATCTATAACAATCTGTTGAAAAAATCTGTACAAAAAGGACTATGAAAGTCCAAAACACGCTTCCGGGATATTCCGTTAGATCCTGGAACGGTATCGATGTGCAGAAGAAAGCAGGACAAACTCACGACTACTCGCGGCGACGGCCGGTCAGTGAATGGAGCAAGCGAGAGCTACGACGTCATTACCCCCACTACTATCCATGGTTTCCAAGTAGTGTCGTCATATGCAGCGACAGCCACGAACGAGGTGAAATACCAATTACATAGTTTATGAACAAACGAAATATGTACCATTTAGTTGTATCTTATAAAATGAGGTTAGAATTATATTTGAGCTTACTAATTTCGAACGTTTCTTGTTTTTATTCAATATTATATGACAGAATATATATGTACATACATCACTTTAAAATGTAGTTTTATATTGGCTATGTAACTTTCGAAAAGTACCAACGTTAATATAATAGAGTAAATAACAATACATATATATTAATACTGAATGAATAAAAAATTATATTAATGTTATTAATAAGATTTTTGTCCGTTTATGCAGTATTCAATCATTAACTTATCAATGACAAGTGCTTGCTAAATATTGAAAACGAAATGACAAAATAACTGAAAATTTATTTTCATGTAATTACAGTATTTTCATGTAATTTGCAAATTTTCCTTTAAAAAATAACATACTTATTATACTTAATAACATCTTTTATTAGAGTACTAGAAATGTCTACGAAAATTGATTATAACAATGTAACATTTTAATATTATAAACAATATAACATTTTCGTAGTATTGATTATTGTGTAATTCGCGACATTATTGCAACTGGTAAGGAATTACATGTCTTATGATCTAGGTTATATCATATCGTGATATATTAAAAAATATACTTATATACAGAATCTTTATTTTCTAATTTTATCATCTAATAACATTAATTTACAAAATACATACTAATTAATTACATACACGCAAGATTGATGTACATAGTTATTAAACCAAAACATATTTGGAAGTATATTTATATATGTATATGCTTAATTTATTGATCTATTTACCTACTTACATATCTTTCAATGAGAAATTTTTTTTGCAAAGTTTGTCATTATGAAGTAGAAAATTAAATATTATATGCAAAATTGATGCAATCATCTAAAGGAAAGAGGTACAAGCTTTGCATGTTGTACATTAGATTAAGCAAAAAATTTGCAATATTTACGTCAAATAGATAAATTGAAGAAAAGCGAAGATCAATAGCATATATCCCAACTACTGAAAACTTTTATAATCATTTTTAACGATAAAAAAGTTTATAGATTATAAAAATTTTAATTTAGTATAAATATTGAATCAAAGTAATTTCCTTATTTCAATGTATGGAGTACCCCTTTGAACTCTTTTTCAACTCCTTGCATATAAAAAATAAGATATTTATAAATAATTCATAGTGGAGTGACAACATCATGCATAGCATATCGCCATGTCCACGCTCTCGCAATTTCATCAAACTTTTCACGGTCGTTCATGTACATTTCACCCAATTCTGGTTCCATACAGACCTGCATATTTATTAATATTTATTATTAAAATGTAATACTATATTTTAAATATTACTTTTTAAATATCATACTAAAAATTATAACATATGATCGCACAATTCATTTACAAATCTTTGTGGAAAATAAATGAATATAATATTTGTTAAAATATTATTATTCTTTAAATTACCTGGCAATATGGATCCGTTAATAAGCTTTGAACACTGATTAACACCTTCGAAATTGTCAATGCTAATGACCAATTATGATGTATTGAGTCTATACCAACATCACCATGTCTAGAAACATTTGGATGAAGTATTTTTGTAAGAAATCTTACGACTGGTGGATACAAGGGATAACTGCAAAAATTTAAGACGAATGTGAAAAAAAAAGTTTACAAAATTGAAACTGAGCAATAATTATTTAAATATCGGAAACGAGTGTCTTTTTAATAGATATCTTTTTTTTAATTACAAGAATATAACGAATAATTGGTAATTTAAACGGTATTTGGTGATCAATATTCTGCAGGTGTTGTTTTCTTCAAAATTTTCAAGATTACGAAAATTTTTTTAAATTGTTGCACCGCATAGCTCATGACAAAATACATTCAGATGTGATATGACTTTCAAATGACCTCGAAAGTGAAGTTAATGAACTTAAAATTCATACCTGAGAAAAACACAGATAAATCTGAAGAAAATATAACATAACGAATATCTAGATGACAGTCAAGAAATTATGTTTTCTTTTCTGTGTGTCGATCGACATCATATTTTTAAGTTGCGACGAAAGTTGACCGAAATTTTTAAATTTTCGTACACTTTCAATAATAAAAGCACATATCTATACATACCTGCACGGTACTTGCAAATAAAGATAAAATAAACCTCCTTCGTATGGACTGCCTACAGGTCCAGTTATTGTAGCTTGCCAATGACAACACATTTGGTCCAAGGGTGTTGCTTCAATACCCTCAGGAGGATCTATCCTTAAACTTTTAAGTTCACTGTGTAATCGATTTTTCCTCCACGAATTCTCTTGAATTCTTGGCGATCGAGATCTCAGACATGTTTGTGCTAAACATGTTCTACAAGGTGCTGAAGAAGCCAGAAAGTCATAAACTTTATACCAATTTTTAACATTCCCAATAGGTTTGTATAAAGGCCACCGCAATTTAACATTCTGTTGCCATTGTTGTGACGTTACATGTGTTGATAATAAACCACACCATCTACGGCAAACATTTGCAGCTGACCAAAGACTAACATCATCCAAATGTGAAAAAACAACTAACAATACTTCAGGCGGTAAACTCTCCATTAATCCTGGTTCAGAAATAGATTCATACTCGACATGCTTATAATTTGTTAACATTTCTAATCGTTCAGACAGGTTACACGATTTTGACATTTCTCCTATATTATTTTGTACTTTATAATTCCAGTGATAATGCTGACGATTTTCTAGTTCCTTAACCCTTTGGAATGGAACAATGTTATGTAACGATCCATCTGCCATAGACGCAGAGTTGAAAACGGATTCTTTACAATCTTCATGACGAGTGTCATTGTTCCCGTTACCTATATTTTGCACATTATCAGAATGAACGTTGCACGGAAGCTGTACATTTTGAGTTACAATTGTTGCATTTTTAGAACAATTTGCATTTATACTATGATGTACTTTCGGCACAACTAAAATATTTTCATTCTTTAAACTAGAATTTTGTGCTATGCGACAATTTAAACTAGGAATATTTGCTACATTTGATACATTTGAAGTTGCATTTTGTGGAGAATTTTGTTGTTGTTGACTTGCTCTTCTTTCATGATTGTAATAAAGTTCTGTTGGTTCATCATTTCCTGAATCTTCATCATCTGTTTTCTACATGTAAAAATTTAAAAAAAAAAGAACATTAACACATAAAATATACATGTAAGTATACATACATATATTATCATTATTATTTTCTGTATCATTAAACTTCATTTATTTATATAAAACATAAAACACAGATAACTGAATCTTTTCATTTTCAATTAATCATAAAAATGTTCGTCTAAACTTACATTAGAAGATAAATAGGTGATAATGCAATAAATTATATTAAAAAATAAGATAATAATAATAAAAATAATATTCTATAATCAGTAATTCAAAATATAATCATAAACTATGAAGAAAAAAAACTTTTTTTTCGTTATATGAGTTATGAAAAAAGATTTAAAAAAATCTCATCAAAATCCAAAATAGAATGAACTTTCGATAAGTTCATCAAATTATTTTTCAATATAACTAACAATACGATTGATATGCAGCGATTGTTTTATATAATTATTGTTGTAGAAAAATTGTAATTTGTTCTGAATCTAAATTTTTTTCTACACCTACTGGTCGATTAGAGTAGGGCTTGTCTAAAATGTAATCTATTATGTATTTAAATGCAACATAATATAAATATTAATTCTGGTTATTTTAAAATTCTAATTATCCAAATAAAATAATCAGGTATTGTATCATCTAGTTATATGATATTTGAATAAATGAAGTTTTACTATGCATATGTATATAGTAAAAACATATGTACGTAATACGACATACTTCACTGAAAATAGGAACTTGTAGAAGACCAATGTCATTAGGAAACAAAAATGCATGACATGTTGGACAAACAGGTTCTCCAAAACATGGTCCATAATATCCATTGCAGAAACAACAAGTGATTGTCTAAAACAAAAAGGTAAATTAAAATATTCCTGTATGCAATACACAATTTTATATCAAAAATTATTATATTAACCCTTTGCATTCGTATCTTTCAAAAAATGATTACATTTCATAGACTGTAATATAATAATGATTGAATATAATAATATTTATGTCAGTATAATTATCCGATTCATTCCAAAAAATGTGTGTATATAAATTATTTATAATGCCAACCACAGTTGGCATTCCAAATTGTTTCAACGAAAACAACATGATGGCAGAGCTAGTATTCTGAATGCAAAGAGTTAAATGTATAATTGCAAAAAGAAGTAAAGAGATTTAGTTGTTAGTAAATATAATAATTAAAATAAATAATAATCAACAGTCCTACTCCAGGAGAGGAGTCCTTTGATATTACATATATTACAGAAAAAGAGCGATCTTACATGAGGTTTTAAATAAAATGTGAAAAGAAATGAAAGATGAAAAGTAGAATATATCTAACCCATAAGACGAAAAACAAGAAGACGGTGAGAAATTATAAACAAATATCGCTATTAAATAGAGATTATAAGATACTTGAATTACTTGGATTACTACAATGAAGCAAACTCCAAGAATGAGGACGTGGTTGAAGAAGAAAAAAGTGAAACATGGAATGGAATAAATAGATTCAAATATTGCTCAGACTATAAGAAAAATATCGGGGTAAAGAAACAACAAAAGAAAAAGACAAGAGGCAATGGATAAGAATAAGATATGAGAATTATTGGCAGAACAAGGAGTACAAAGATAAGAATTATTATATTATATATATTAGAAAGGCCAAGAAAGATATGGATTACATATAGTGATACAAAGAGATAAGGAGAATAATTAAAACTTTTTGAAATAATTTGAAGATTTCAGATTTTTTAGATTAGATGACATATTATTGGAAAGCGGGAAAAACAAAAGGAGACTGGAGGATCTTATGGACAAGGATATGTGAGAATAGTTATGCGAATGTGTGAGAAAGTCAAGAAGAATAATCTAACAATAAGAAGAGAATGGATGAAGGAAAGGAGCAAGAAATAACAAAACGTAAACGTAAAGAACAAAACCAAAGATAAACAAAGACAATATGTAGAATGAGATACAGCAGAATGATCTGACTATCTGAATGATCAATTATTCGAAAACAATTACTTAATTATGTAAATAAAATATTTAAACTACATATCTAACAATGACTATATTTTAGAACAAGTACTTTTCTTTCTTTGAATGCCCCGTTTCAATGTTTCGTTTCGAATTTAATGCATATTTGCATAAAGTATGGTATTATAATTAAAAAATAAATTAAATATTATTAAACGTTTAAAAAAAGAAATGTATTCAATTTAGCCAAGAAAAAATTTATAATTAACAATATTAAAAATAGTGAATCAAAATTAATAAAATCTTGAAACTTATAGAAGATATCAGAAGTCCATAGAAGTTTGAAAATAGCAAATGATCACTTGCAAAAATGAAGTATTGGTGTATTATTATGAGATTTATTCAAAAGAAAGTTCTTAAATTAAATATCAAATTAAACGATAATAGAAGTTTTAAAATATCTAATGATTATTAGAAACAAATTCTTTTAGATGAACATCTATATTTGAATTATGTATTTCTAGTTAATTTATAATATGCTTAGAAATTTAGTTCTTTCAGACTTATTATTCGAAAAACCGCCTATCTGAACGGGATTGTCTCCCAATTATGCAGTTCAAATAATCGACCGTCTACTGTACATCCTACAATTACTTTGTAATGTCGAATGTATAATATATTAATATTATTAATATAATTATATTATTAATTAATTATAAAAAAATGTTAAACTACTGAAATCACATTTGTAATGTAAATGATCAATAGTTAAGGAAATATTTATTATTTTTACAAATTATAAAAGGCATTAGCTTTTTGCTTTCTTTGCAATGTCAATAATATATACACTTGCTGACAAAAGATAAAAAGCTTTTATCTTTTTAAATTAGCTTAGTAATGATAGATACTTTAACTTTAATTTTCTAAACTCTATTGTAGGAAAAACGAGGAAAGACAAAACCGTGTCCTTGTATATTTTATAAAATTAAAATTAAAATATCTCTTCTTAAGATAGTACTTTATTATAGCGAATGTCGAGCTAGAAGAATATATAGTTCTATTTAAAGAAGAGTTGCATTTGTATTTTCAATTTGTATTTTCGTTGCATTTATAGAAAAAAAAATAAATCTGCAGAAAAAAAAATCTTTTTATACCAATTAAGTTTCTTTTATTAAAGATAAATATACTTTGTGTACGTGAAAAGATAAGTATACTTGCACAGTAAGCACAAGCTTTATATATTATAATTTTTTCAACTACACATTTTTCATGGCTACATAATATACAGGATGATTCATTCAAGTGAAACCACCTAAATATCTTTTTGAATTGCGATGATGCAAAAAATATTCCCAACATGAATAATATCGAAAGACCAATAATTGATAAAAATATTTTTTTCAAAATTTTCAAAATCATTGATGGTTTTTTTCATACAATTATATATATATATATTTCTTTTTTTTTTATTGTATCGTGTAGCTGATAAAAAATACGCTTAGATATGTAAAGAACATGACCTTGAAATGACACTGAAATTTTTAAAAATTTAAGTTTTTTTGAAATCTTAAAATCTTAAAAAGACATTAGTAGCATAACAATAGCAGTAGAATAGTTTGTTGGCGTTTAAACGAGAGTAATTTCCTTTCACGCAGAGCATGTAAGAAACTTGTTTCTAAAAAGAATCGAAAAGCCCACTTAGAGTTCGCTAAAAAGTACAACTGTTACTCGAGTGGTCAAAAGTATTATGTAATAACGAGTGTAAATTTAACTTATTTGGAAATGACTAGGAATAACATACGATATTCTGTTGGTCAATGATTTAATTCTAAATATTTGAAATCAACAATGGTGATAAAACAATATAATGGAAATGTAATAATATGGGCTTGTTCTTCGCATAATGATACTGGTACACAAATAGAAGAAACATTGAATAGAATTGTATATTGTAATATTTTACAAAGTCGTATGATTTTGAAAGGAAAAATGTCAATGAGATGGCTATTTCAAAACGATAACGATTCTGAACATTCCTCTAAATTAGGAAAATTGTTAGTGACCAATTCAATTATTAGAGTTTCTTCACAAATAAAACGGAATTAATGGAAAAATACGGACTAAAGCCGACTACCGAACGACTATTGTATTCGATTAACCGAATGCAGTTATATCTAATTGTAAGACAGGCTTGTCCAATTTCTTTTCTTCCGCGAGTTCACATTCCCCCTCTTCCTTCTTTTTTCCAGGCGCTATGCAAGCCCCACTCTCCTTTAACCGAGCCACCACGTGTAGACTAACTACTACATGGATAATCGGTGAAACTAATACATATGAAATGCGATTGTAGAATAGTACACAATAATCAAATTGAAATGTGAGAGTGAGGTTCGTGCGATGTGGTGGGACTCGTGAATTATCCAGAAGGGAAAGAAACGTTATCCAGAAGAGAAAAGTAAGTATGGAGGGGCACGAGTCACGGTGGCTCGTGAACTACCAGTTGGACAGGCCTCCAAATATATAAAGCTATATAAAAACTACAAATATTTACATTTTGTTAAAAGTGATTATATAGAACAAAAAAGATATATTGTTTAACTTCAGTCACAAGTGTTTTAATTGACGTTTATTTAATTGTAAATTATAATTACTAATTATAGCCTTTATAGAAAAAGATTTGCAAATATTTACTATATTCTGTTCATCTATGATATCTGTTATATCGCGCTATTCCATGAAATGAAAAACTTCTGTAATTGCAATAAAGTCATGTAACATTCTCTTCCGACTCGTTTTAAAAACTTAAAAAAAGATTCCATTTTCAGAATCAATTAAAATTTTTTGTTTGCTTTTCTATATCATGTAATGGGTGGGAAAATGATTTTTGGTCTTTTCTTTTTGAAATTTTCCAAATTCAAACTCAATTCCCACTTATTCCTCCAAACTAAGACAATTTACCAAGACAAATTATTTAACAATAATTTCATCCTTCTTTTTGCAATATTCACACATTCCATTTTTTCATATGCAAACGCCATCTCTAAAGACAAAAATAATTAACCAACTACTTCGTCAAATACACCAATCAACTCATTCCTAATATAGATACACAAGGCTCATCTCTAATTAATTTGAATAACATATTTTACTAACTGAATTCTATGACAGACACGAGTTAAACTTGTTCCTTTTTGGAACAATTTCAAGTAATATTATTATGGGAAGAATTTAATTATAACATTCACTTTAATTTAAGACTAGAAGAAATTAAAGATTATACCCATTAAAGGGCAATTAAATTTGAAGAAAATATAAAAATAGTAGAACACGGAGTTTTAGTTAAAAGAAGAGGAAAAGAAAACAGGATTAATAAAAAAAAAAGTAGAGAAAGTATTATCAGGAATTAATGTAATAAATATAATCAATCTGAATTTAAGGCTATAAAATGTAAATATATGTAAGTAAGGTATTATACAAAAAACTATAAGGAAACCTTTTTACAACGTTGTTTAGCTTACATCTCTCAATTTTTGTTTCTTCAACAATATAATTGTTTTTCTTCTTTATTACTAATAATCAAATTATTCTCATAAATCCTGTGATTTGAGCCTATTTTTTTAGAAGAACATTCTTTTCTAGAAAAACAGAGAATAAAAATAATAGAAAATGATAGT
Organism: Tetragonisca angustula; assembly: GCA_036937485.2. NCBI lineage: Eukaryota > Metazoa > Arthropoda > Insecta > Hymenoptera > Apidae > Tetragonisca > Tetragonisca angustula. Next base: position 1,169,158 of record JAWNGG020000041.1, read on the forward strand.
AATATCAGCTGAAACTCAAGTTACTCACTTAATTCAATCTGAAGCATTCTTTTCCCATATTTCAATTTATCAGCTGACCAATTAAGAAAAAATTAATCGGACCATTGATCCGGAACTATTACTCAGATCTCAAAAAAAACACAATGCATGTATTTTATATAAAATATATATACGCACCAGTGTCAATGTATCCTCCAATTCTTAATGAAATTAACTACAATATTGAGAAATAATTCCTCTTGTATTTAGTTTTCACTTGAAAGTCTCAAACTCAGGAATAATCTTCAACATTTATTTACATACACAATTATACAGGTGAGGCATTTTCGAAAGGCATATTGTTCCAACAAGGCGTATTGTAATATTTCTATAAGTTATTTTCTCAAGGTCTCGAACTTATCGTTCATTCTCAAGCTTTTTTGAACTTGTCTGTCTAGTTCACTCTACAATTCAGTCGGATTAAGATCTAGTGATTGAGGTCAATTCATATTTATTAAAATTGTTTGATTTTCTTTTCCTTCTGAATAACTTCTGTATAATTTAAAAGAATACTTGGAATGATTATCTTATTGCATAATAAATTTATTACTAATTAGACCAGATAGAAATGTTCTAAAATTTTTTTACAATCTTCTTTATTTATTCTGCCATTAATTTAAACCGAATCACTTTGCTCAAACCCAGAGAAAAAGTTTTGAACTATAATAGAGCTGCCTCTATGTTTAACAGTTGGGACTAAATAATTAAGAGCTAATTTTTCTGGTACTGATCGATGAACTATAATTTTATGATTTGCTCCGAATAACTAAAACTTGGATTCATCTCTCCAGACTCTTCTTCAATCTTTCACTGAAAAATCCTTGTAACCAAGTTTTCATTGGTATCTTCTTTTTTTGCTAATGATAATAACGGTTTTTTAGTAGCGATCAATATGTACTGATTATTTTGAAAGAGTTCTGTTAACTCTAATTTGCTTAAATTTCAGGTGTCGTAAATCTTCTACTTTCTTTTACTTAATAAAACATAATTACTTTTTTTTAATATTATGACTAAAATCTTAACTAAAACTTACTGCAAATAATAATTTGCCTAATTTGAATTCATGAAAAACAGAAATAGAATAAATTTTATGTGAGACAGGTACCGAGATCGATATCGCTATTACATAAGCAATTTCTAGATAATGATTAATACAGCGTTAATCGTTGATTAGTCATATTTGATGCAGAATTTAATAGATTGTAATCAAAATTTCTCATTCTTCACAAACTAATAAAGACCTGTGAAATTTAAATTAAAATTTTATGTTTGGGGTTCTCTCCTCCTCCCTTCCATCCTTTCAAAATGTTGTTTCATTCTGATGAATAAAGATCATATCATATTACTTAATGTATTGTGCAAAAGTCTCATTAATATTTTAATAATATTCTTATTAATGTTTTTAAAACTCATTAAATTAAGGTTTTAAAATTAAATTAAATTAAAATTTCTGATGGGAGGGGATACAATTAATAAATCGTTTAAGGCTCCTTTTAATCATTATTCAATCAATAACTATAATATAATCTTTCCGTCTACTTCTATTCATGTCATTCTTTACAGAAATTCACCTTTTTTTATCTCACAATCAACTTTTTTATCTCAAACAATTTTCTAAACTTTAATTGTATTACATCTGATAATTTCTGTATCTATCATAGGATTGCCTTTTAGATCTGCAAAGCTGTGATTAAACCCACTCCGGATTAAACAAATTTAAAATGACTGATTGTAGAATAATAACAACGTAATAATTACAATGTAAACAACAAAATTAAAATATATAATCAGCTTCTTTCTAATATGCAAGCGCAGACAGTATCATTTTCCTCCATACGCGCAAGTAGAAAGGAAAACTGTTCTTTATTAAACTATTTGGACTCACTTATAAGAACAACAAGAAACAGAAGGGAGTTCGTGTAGAGAGTGAAAAAATGTTAAGGAAGAGATCTAGACAATCTTATAGATACAAAAAATATATATCTACTCTGCGAAACAGAGTGGAATAATTTATTTAAATTCTTTAAGAAACCAGATGCTATCTTTCGGATAACCTTTGAAGCCACAATAACACAAATCGCTTACTTTCTTTTCTTCCTCTAATTAAAACTTTATAATATCAGATAAACTTAATAAGCTTAAGAAACTGACCAACTTCTTTGCCTTCGTTTATTTAAACACTACTAATCTATCCTTTCTTAAGAAAAAAATTGACAAATACATTCCTTTGTTAAAGTTCAAGTGGATTCCACTTTAGTATAAAAGAAGAATTCACTCTCTCAGAACACAGCCAAATTCATATGAGACATAAAAGACAAAATAGAGATTATAATTACATAAAAATTATTTTCAGAATAGCTACATTTATTGTTATATGTTTCTTTTCTCCTCATAGAAGATAGCTAAAATATTTCCTATCCAAGAACCGAACAAATTAGATCTACTAAATCTACTGACCAGTTATGCATCAATTGTTATTTATTCTAGGTAAAATATTCAAAAAAATGTATTTTAAAATTTCTACTTCATTATCTAGATTAATATATAGTATCATAATAGAGCAATAATTAAAAATAGAAATAATAAATTAGAGCAATAGGTTGTAAGAATTGTCCAATTCATAATACATGAATTCAATGTAAACTATTAAATTATCTTGATCATTTAAAAACAAGACAAAAAAATAATTGTAGAAAAAACTATCCTCAGGACTAAAAAGCAAAATATCTGTGAAATAAAACTTGCAGAAAGTACAGAAATTAAGAACAAAAAACTGCAGAAACTAATTTTACACTGCACACTCACCTTACATTAAGCTATGAATAAGTAATTATTTTTCCAATGTCAAATTAATAATACTAATAACTCTAGAATCATCACAACACATTAGGCAATAAATATAGCAAGTTAGAACAGTATTACAACTAGTGACAAACATGTTAATTCATAAATAGGTTGATTATATTGAATAATTCAACAATAGTTTGAAATTTCAATAATAATCTGTAACGAACAATTTCATACAATAATAACATTTTTAGAATATTAATTATTCACAAATGAAAACTTAATATTTTTAAATCAGATAAAATGATCAGTTTAAAGAAAATCAGAAATATTTATGATATTTCGAAATTAATCTCTAATGTATAAACATGAAGATAATAGTGTTAATCTTTGAAAATGTATAAATATTTAATATGCGATATTTTCAAATAATTAGTCCTAGCACAATAATATATATTATACTTTTAGAAAATAAAACTACATTTTGCAAGAAAAAGAAAATGATTTGTCTGAAGTAAACATTTTACATTTAAAAATTTATAAAAGGTATAAAAAAAATTGTTTACACAAATAGTTACTACAATATATGTAAATGTCAAATATTCCTAAAATAAAATTCAATAAACATCATTTATATAAAGTGATTTGTTTTAACACATGTTGATTATATATGTTAATTCTCAAATTGGAGAAAAAAAATAATTTGTTTTAATATATGTTGATTATATATGTTAATTCTCAAATTGGAGAAAAAAAATAATTCTATTTATTATTTAACAGACTTACCGAAAAATGAAATTCAGGGCAAGGTACGTATTCAATTGGTTCTGCAAATTCATCTTCTAAATTTAAATTTTCATTATAAGTACCTTCTTTATGTACTTTTTCCTTGCTCATATGTGAAGAACTACCGATTACTTTGTCACCAGCCATAACAAATATAATGTTTTTCTACAAAAACGTATTAGGTTATCCAAATTATATATACACATACTATAATCTTTACCGTATAGTTTTATACTTTTACATTAATAATTATTCGATCTTTGAAAGTAAACAAATGTCAGTATTAAATGTCACTAAGTACAGCGTTCTAACAAAACTTGTAATACATATGAATAAGAACAATAAAATAGCTATAGTCCATAGTTCTGACAATGAGTTCCGACTGTCTTCAATATTCAGAATCTAGAAGGACAATCAAATATTATATTTTGCACCAATATAAATCTGAAAATAATTTTGCTTATTTACAAATATTTTTTCTGTTTTTATTCATTTTATATACAATATAAGATATATACAAAAAAATATTCTATACATAATTTATGTGAACATACATTTTTTTCTGTATTAAAGAAAATTTATTACTTCTTTAAAGTACATACACATAGCATTTTTAACATATGAAAATTTTGATAAAATATAAATAGTTATTGAAAAAATAATGTATTTTAATATATTATGTATTGTACATTACTGATACTAATATATTATTTACTTATGAATATCTAAAAAAATGATTCAGGTGGTATAATATGTATTTATGTTTCTAATACCTTTATAATGTATATACATGTGTCTGTATGTACGGAACTTATTGCTAGTAACTTGAAATGTTTCGAACATTTATAGTTAACATATATTTAAACTAATGTAAATTTTATAAAATATGTATATTTCAAAATTAGATTAATTAATTGTAAATACTTTTTTCTAAATCCGAAAAGTAAAATTTATATAAAAAGATATATCTTTATTAATGTCTACATTTTTTCATTATATCTGATTGCGAAAAAATATTGTTATATAATATTTCTGTTCTTTTTTTTATATTGGACATCATAAAGTTTTACTACACTTTATTCAATGATATTACTTTAACAGGTTACGAACAATGAACAATATTTTTTATTCTCGATTTTATCATTATTGCTTTTTTTATTATTCTTTCATTTGATATTTTCATTATTGGTATTAATTTTTACAAAAATAAACACTGCATTTCTTCTTCTATTTGTTATCTTTTCTACTTGTTGATTTTACAATATTAGGCATATTTTTCTGACTACTTTAATAAATTTTTTACTTAAGCATCAACATTAATCAGCATTATATTCGCAAATCATAAATGATTGACGACTTAAAGATCTATTTGTGATTGGTGGAACATTTTCATTGGTTGAATACTCGACTTTTGTCATGTGATCGTTCCCTATTTATGTTAATATCAGTGATACTGTCTCGAAATCTTGTGGCAAAACAATAACAAACTGTATTTTACGTGTATTGAATCATATGAATTTTTAGTGCATAACTAAGAAGGGTGGTACAAGAATAAACAGTAGTATATATTTTTTGTCTGTAACAGTTTTTGTTAAACCTGGGGAAAGGTTAAATTTACTACAACATCAAGATCAGAATATTTTTTGAGTCAATGTTGTTGGCTAGGAAAAATATTTTGCTGACGAAAGTCATGGTCGTTTAGTTTGAGGGTGGTGAATATACTATGTAATCGTGTAAATTAAGGATTGTTATTGATGTACAATATTACAAAGTATGCAAACCAATGAATCCTCATATTAAACTTTATTATTTATATGAACTATAAAGTGAATCCGTAAGCATATACGGATTCTAATTTATTTTCCCGTTTGGATTTATCCAAATTAAATTTAATCATCAAATGAATTTTATTTAAATATTTAAGATTTTAAAACTTCACATAGACTAAACTATTTAGAAGAAAAGCAAACTGGTAAGATTCTTTGATCGTATATTAAATAATTATTTAATATAATAAATTTATAATTTATCTTTCAAAATAAATATCTCAATAAATTCTCATGTCTCAGTAAAATTTCAGTTTTTCGTTTATTGACATTAAGACTTATCAACAGGAGAATCTGAGTACATTGAACTATTCTCGGAAATAAAACTAATTCAATGGATAGAATAATAAAACAAGAACCAAATCAAGAAATGGGTCCTTCATCAGCTTCAGTACCAATACCAGGAGGACACAGAAGTACCAGGGGTGTATATGAACAATTTTCACCATCGCCATTAACATCAATGTGGCCAAATAGATCAGACCACATAGAATCATCTTTTAAAGCAGATGCTGATCAATTAGATGATTTTTTTAAAACAGAAAAGTGGGAAGATGATGACATATTACAAGTGGATAAAGCAGATCTTATTCAAGGACCTACACTTGCTGAATTAAATGCAAATGATGATACTCTTCTTGGAGATTTAAATTTTGACGACTTACTTTTGCCAGAAGAGAGAGTTCAACCATTTAAAACGGATGCTAACGTAGTTCAATCGGTTGGACCGTTGTTTAACGATAACAATGTTGCATTTGCTCCAAGTAGTTTTCCACAATCTGGATCAACATATCGTAATATTTGTCCTACGTATATAAATGCACATGGATTCAATTTGAATATAAATATCAATGTTACTGACAATTTGGAGACAATTAGTCCTAATGCTTTTCCAAGTCCAGGAGCCAGTAACATTGCAGGTTTATATGTAACTTATTTTTTTCATAATTTTAATAATTTTATAATTAATTTGTTATTAACGTAGTTTTATTTGACACGTATAAAGTTATAACTAACAAAATTACTTACGTTTCACAATAAAAAAAAAAGTAAAGTTGAAAATTATACAGATTATTATAACTATTGTATAGATTATTATAGCTATTATTATAACTGTATTTAAAATAGTTTAAAGATTTTAAGACTCTAATAATTAAAAAATTGTGAGGGAGGTATATATATTATTTTCATGTTTGTTGGAATAAATAAGATATTTTTAAGCTAAAAATAATGTTTTAAATAATTGTTTTAAAGGTAGTTCAACTGCAAGTTCTTCAACATCTCTACAGCCTACAAATAAACCTAATGGACAGTCTGCTCTTCATGAATTGTTAATGAGACGATGTGAAAATTCTTTTGATAATTCTATTCATGGTCAGATGGATGTTGGATCTGCAAATAATAAGCCAAAAGTTTCTAGACTATCTATGTCTGCACCAACTCGAACAATGGCACTAGACCAAATTTGGGCTCGTAGAGAACCACGTCCACATTTATTAAGTACTGGGAGCCTTGGTGTTGTTGAAGCTGGTTCAACAAGTAGTTTAAGTACTGGGGGTGCACTTAGCCCAGATCCACTTTATCATATTGATCCCCCTAGTCACGATGAAGGTTATGAAGATAGTGATGATGATAGTGACCACTATGATGATTATAGTAGTGATAACGGTACTTTAATGTTTATAAATCATGCTATTGCTTATAATGCTCTAATTAATGCATACTATTATTTATAATGTTCTAATTAAATTTCATGTACTTTCATGATACAATACAATTAAACTCATATTATTTGTAGATACAGGTGGTAGTGATGGTGAAGATCAAAATACTGGAGGTAGAATGGGAAGTGGAAGTGTGGATTCAAATCGAGATAGTAAACACATTAAAAAAGAACGATATTTTTGGCAATATAATGTTCAAGCAAAAGGGCCAAAAGGACAAAGACTTGTTGCAAGAACGCGTCTTGAAGATCCACATATTTTAAATGAAGCCACGGATCCTGTTTTTAGCCCTCATTGTGCCCTTCGTGGAATTAAACACAGTGGAAAAGCTCGAAAAGGCGATGGAAACGATCTTACTCCAAATCCACGAAAATTGTATAGTATTGGTCGTGAATTGGATAAATTATCTCGTATTATTAATGATATGACGCCAGTTTCTGAGTTACCATTTACAGCAAGGCCCAAAACACGTAAAGAAAAAAACAAACTTGCATCAAGAGCATGCCGTCTAAAGAAAAAGGCTCAACATGAAGCAAATAAAATAAAACTACATGGCTTAGAACAGGAACACAGTTGAGTATTTGCAATTATGATCGTATATAAACCAGCATGTTAAATTCAAATCCAACTTCTTTTTAAAAAAATTAAATAAGACAGAAAATTTTTAAGATGAAATAAATTAGGATAATTAAATTTATCTAATATCATTAAAGCATATTTCATTCTTTAACTTCAAACATATATTAAATTATAAAATTGAAATTAATGTACAAGATGATTATTAACGAAACTATGTTGAAACTGATTACTTAGAATGATTTTTGAAACAATTTATACATTATTGCTTTTGTAATAAAAGTAATAATACATAAAACCTTTTTTTTTTCTAATTTCAATATTTTATTGTAACATTACAGGTGTAACAACAAAAAATGAAATATCAGAAAATTTTATATATAATTTAAAAATATTTATGAATCGTAGCGACAACTTTTTTGATAAACTTTCTAAAAATATAAACAGTAATTTAATATATGAATAATTATTGTTGCAGAACGTTTAATTCAAGGTATATGCCAGGCTAAGCAAACTCTTGCTGCGAAACTAACAGAACCTAATCCTGAAAATCAAGAAGAGTTAACGCGTCAAATGGAAAAATACTGTAAATTGGCTACCAGTTAGTATTTTTAAAATTTTTATATAAAAATTGTATAAAATGTTGCACAATTTGAAATAGTATACACCACATTGTGTACATCATGTTGAATATGCATAATTATGTAAATGTATAATATTTGTTATTTTATTTTACTAACATTTTTTAAATTTAGTTATATTGAATTTTAATTAAGAGAGGTAGAATGTCATTTTTATTACTTATATTTTTCATTTTGTATTTTATTTTATGATTTATTTGATAATTGCGTATCTAATGATAAATTATATCTTTGATATATCATTTTTCATGTTAATTTTTGTTACTGTAATAATAATTTCTAAATTATAGTTAGTAAATTTTTTTAAGGTTTCTAATAAAATACTTATAACTCAGTTAGTTTATATACAGCATTAATTGCAACAATTAATTTCCGTAGATTTTTTGATGTTCCTTAAACAAATTTAAAAGTTATTTAATTATTTAAAGTATTTCGCATACGATTCGAATTCTACATACTAACTATTTCAGAAAAGATTGATTTATATTTCATGTTCTTTGTCCTTATGTTACAGAGATACGAATAGCAAATCATTCGACTGAATTTGTGAATAAAGTATTGGATAAAGTACGTTCTGGTGTCCCTGATGGTGGCATTGATGATTTCTAATACACACCAGTTGTTTGTTAGAAATGTTCATATGTGCGCATAAAATATGCGAGGAGGAAACGATGTGTATAGAATATTAAATTCATCGTAAATTATGAATTGAATGCTTCACATGGAAATCGAAACCAAAAATAGAAAGTAAGAATATTAATAATTTGATTTTAAATATATTTATATTATTTAAAATCAGTTAACAAACAATAGATAATTATTATCAGTGTTTTGTAGGATTGGTTGCAAATAAGTTTAATATAGCATACATTTGAATTTTATGTAAGAGAATATTATTTTGTGATGCTATTTACCAAGTGTGCAGATGGTTGCACATTTCTTTTATATACAGTTATATACGTTGCACATTAGATTTTGCTTAAAGCTGTGATAATTTTGTTAAATAATAATCAATAAATTTTTTTATAGAATGTATGTAGTCTATATGAAAGCAGTACAAAAGTTCAATTATTTAGAATATTAATTTAATTGAATAATTTGAATTATTTGAAATGTACCATCGATTCTCTCTCGCTAAGACGCTGCATTCCTATTTCCTATTTCTGCTTTTTTCTCTTTCATTATATGTATATACTTTGTGTACGTTTTGTATATGTGCGTATGTGTATACATATATGCATATGAAGTAAAAAACAAAGCGCTAATATTGCAATATTATTCCATATAATTATGAAATAGAGTGAAATGTGGAAAAAAATTCCCGTCTTCTTTTCTTTTGTCTTTAAAACACAAAAAGAAAATAAAACAAAAAAATTAAAATACATTTTCTATGGCAATATGAATTTTTGTTTGCTCGATTAATAAATTATAGTAATAGTTTAAAAGTACAATATAAAACATTGTGTGTTTTTGTATTTGATTTATGAATGTACTTTACAGATGTATATAGTATTTCCTAATTTTTATTTTGTGTGTTATTTTAATTTTTTTCATATTTCAATACTGAATAATATTGCGAATTTCAGCAAATTTTCTTTTTTAGTGCATATGTATATACTTATTATCTTGTATATAAAAGCTTTTTATGATACATGAAACATTTATTAAAAAAGCGATGACACTATTCTCATATACTTTTCATATATATATATAAATATAAAGAAAATATTAATTTTATTAAAAAAAACGAAGTTACATTTAAAGTTTAAGATAAAATATATTTTGTTCATTATTATACTAGATTTAGTAGTAAAATAGCTACTAGTAGAGTTACAAGTAAAGTTTTACTTTCTTGTTTTATAAATAAAATCAAATTTTTAATTATACTGGATACTTGATATACTGAGAAATCACGAAAAATTATAACCTTCATTTAATAACCTTCATTAGTGGGACAGTTTATTGAATTGTCATATTGAATTTTGGACAAAATTTCTCATTCATTTTTTTCAAATAAATCTTCATCTTTTTATCTTCTATTTTGTAATAGAATAGTTCAGTTTTTACCAAAAATTTATTACATTTTGCATTAATTAGCTTCTAATGTAATAATGAACAAAATACAATATTGAGATAATAAGGCAATATTAATTTTTAAATAATTATATAAATTATTATTTGTAAAAATTTTTTAAATTTTCACTAACAAATTTATATCTTTCTTTTGGCGGATGTTATTTTATACTTACAACATTTAAATAACTTGTTTGCATAATGTATAAAATATAAAAAATTGCTTATATTTAAAAAGCTTCCCCAACACACACACACACACACACACACACACACACACACACACACACACACACACACACACACACACACACACACACACACACACACACACACAAATATACATACATACACATGTATATATACATGTATGTGTACGTGTGTGTATATACATGTGTGTATGTATATATTATATTGAACATAATTTTGTTTCGTAGCTTTTTCATAGTTTTTAAATACATGTGAATATTTCACAGTACAATATATATTTTATAAAAATATTATTATTCCTTTAAAACACTTAATGTTTTTATATATTTTTAAATATATATACAATGAAATCATTTTAGAATCAATTCAGTATAATACAATAATGAAATAAATTCATACGTATATTTGATTTGATACTGTTTTCAAGTTATAGAATGTCGCAATAACAATACGAAATTTATAGTTTTTAATTTAAATATGTATAATCTTCGTAACTGTTCTAAAAATATTGTTAATATAACAAATTAATTGAATATAGTATGACGAAGTTGACAAAACGAAAAAGCTAAGAATTATGCATCTATAAGATGCGCATTATATCGAGCTGTAACATATTTATTTTAAATATCTTGTAAAGATAGACATATTGTTTAAAATATAAAGTTGTTTGTAATTTCAGAATAGAAATTTAAGTTGGATATGCGTTTCTTTGAACTAATTTCATTATTTTTAAATTATTTTTTTATGTGAATTATACCCTGTATATATTATATCTCCATTTGCGCTTATACTGTAAAAATATATCTAATTTATTTGGAAACATTGAAATTTTGTGAGAGTAATATAAATTATCTTTTTTGTCTTAAAATGACATGATATAAAGACATATATTACATAATAAAAGTAAATTTTGAAAATTATTTCAAAATTTGAAATAAATCAGTTTTTATATATAAAATGTTATAAGTTTTTTATTTCTATAAATGTGACAATGTTTATTTAAAATAAATTTGCAATAAAAAATAATGAAATAACATAAAATTCAATATCATAAAAGACCACAAGTTAGTTAAACTTCAAAAACTTAACTACATATAAATAATGAACCTTTGTCTAGTTAAAATTTTCTTGATTATGTTACTGACATTTTTTGAATTACTTAGGTTTTGATCAAATTCATTATATTAAACGATCTTACAATTAGATGTGATCTTACATGTCCTATATATCTTATTTTTGATTTTATTTGGATAAATACTATTATATTATAGTGATTAAAATATAGATTTTTATTTAACAAACATCTATTTTTATTTTAATAGAAATTTAATATTTGCATTAAATATTTTATCTACAGTCTATTATGTTAAATATTACTTGCTTACTACAAAGTGTTTCCAGATAAATCAGTTATTAAAAGGTCTTTTCATCGTATAAGCGAGGATCGGTTGATTTTTTACTTTCAACATGAAAATCGAAAATACAGAGTAAAATTTTTTTGTAAGATGTTTTATTTTGGAGAAAATCGTATTTGAAAATTTATCGAACATACAGAAATTCGACTAATTCTAAACGTAACAGAAAAAAAAATAAATGACAGAAAATTAGTCTGCGTACAGAAATAGAAAACTGTGAAATAAAATTTTTTCATTTAAAGCTTTATTTAAAAAAATAGACTTTGAACATGTTTCAAAAAATTGCCTTGATATACATATTTGATAAATTTTCGAATTTAATTTTCTCAAAAACGAAATCTCATATGAAAAAATTTTATTCTTTCTTTTTCAACTTATGTAGAATCATCTCTTTTCCGATTGTCGATGTTGAGACATCCTGTGTACACTTTAAAATTAGTTTTAATATTGAAAAATACATATTTTTTATGATTTTATGTGTTAGTATTTAAAATTAATGTTAATGTTTGAGTAGTTTTCCAAAGAATTACATAAATTGTTTTTTTTTTTGCTATTGATATTTTTTTATTTTAATTTATAATTTGTAAAATAGCCTCTATAGTTTAATAGCACTAAAATTAATGGAAAGTGCTCTCAAATATATATATATATATATGTATATATATATATTTTTATGATTTTTATGTAATTAAAATAATACTGTTGTAAATAATTGCACAGACGAAGAGTAATTAGAATATTTTATGTAAATGTTATAAAATGTATGTCAAAATTTAATTTATTTAGTTAAAGGATAATTAGAATTTTAAAAAATTTTGTTATGTTATCTAAATATTTGAAAAAAACTAAAAAAAATATTAATTTGAAGTAATCTATAAACAGATTTACTAATTTAAGATGTATCTCCACTATTTAATATTGATTTGAGTGAGCAATCAAATTCTTTATAAAGAAGGTCCCAATATAAGGCTGACTTTTGAGTAAAGTTTTACACTGTGATAGGATTTGTAATATTGATAGTTTAATGATTGCAAGATAAATCATTCATAAAATATTTAATGTTAAAGTAGTTACTTTTAAATCCTAAAAAGTAACATTTTTAGTTAAGGATGTAGATTATAAGATGCTTGTTACATAACTTATAAAATTATTTTCCGATAAAGTGCTTTCTCGTGTCGTGTTAAGTTTTTTTCCATTAAATTTTTTTATTATTACTATATAAGTATTTTATTACTTGCACTAACATTCTAAATATAATTTTTGTATAAATATTCTGTTATATTTATTTTCATTACAATCTATATATACTGCAAATTAAAATTGTAGTAAGAACATTTATATTAAATATTAATTTTTTGGACTTAATAATAAATTCATGTTTTATTTCCAAATATAACTATATAATTATATAAAAATAAATGTCAATATAGAAATTATACATCAGTAGCTTCAGTATCACAAGTTTACCACTCTGCAAACATTTATTTAGAATTATAGAACTATTTTACAGTAATGATTCTTAGATGGTATATTATTATACATTATGATAAATGGAATATCATTAGGAATGATTAATTTCAGATGTGAAACAAAAAACAATACATCAAACTAAAAGTAGTCAACAGACTAGAAACTGATTTTTCATTTTGAAGCAATGAGTCACTATTTCATTATTATTTATTCAACACCACAAATGAAATATTTCTAATGTTATAATAAAATTGTTTTAATTACATAAGTAATGTCTCTTTTCTTAGAAAAAATTTACTTGAAATTTAATTTCGATCGAATGTTTTCTACGTGTCTTAAAATGAATAATGATCATTCTTATGAGAAAACATAGATTCCTTTTTGATTTTAATGAGTTGATTGCGAATCATGTTTAATATATATAACTTAGATTGTTTTGATTAATAACTGTTAATTGAAACATTTAAAACTAGTGATTTTATAACTTAAGAAATTTTATTACTCTCTGTCTCTTATGACTTATAACTTTTGGAACTACATATGTGCTTACAATTAAATTGACTTCTTATTTTCATATTATTTCTTCAATTCTTACAATTTTTTCTACATATTTTGAATTTAATATAAAGTCAATTTCCTGTCATAATTAAAACAATTTTTATTTGAGATAGGACAAAATGTTATACTATTATACTGTATTAATTATTATAAAACATTTTGTATAATCGCACTAACAATTTTTTATATAATCTCTTTATAACACTTTTAAAGATTGTAAATTAATTACAAAAAGACTTCAGTAATAAAATAATAATTATTCTTTTATATTTCTGTATCTCTTTTTATCAATACAATATTATGAACACTTAATGATTTACAATGAAATAGTGACTAATGTGATCATTAATCAGGTCTCTTCCCTATTGTCATAGTCAAATTTTGGATGAAGCTTACCAGCTAAATGTTAGGGCTACATTCTAAAGCAACGTGACTCGATTTATTACTTTTAATTAAGGAATATTCTCAGTTTTCGATATATTATTATAGAAAATATATTATTAATGAATAGAACACAATACTTTATGGAAGAATAAATTGAAAATGAAACATTCTTTTAGAATTAGATTCCGTTTTCGAGAACGTAAAATTTGAAAATTGACTATGTATATGTATACTTACTTCGTAAATATATATCTAGTTTTTGTTTAAAAATTAAAGTTTTATTTAAAAAAATATTTATTATTTTCAATTTATTTTTGCCGTTGATAATTCTGCATATGCTATATCATAGGACATTTTATTATTTAATTATTAATTGTTTAATAATATTAAATAATAAAAATCACATATATAAGAAAAAAAGAAATATACAATGTGTATTTTATTATACATATATATATATATACATACATACATACATACATACATACATACATACATACATACACAGTGTATGTATTGGGCTATATATATAGTCTACACTACATAGTCCAATATATAGCCTAATATTACGAAAAATTCTAATGATATGAAAAATTTCAAACAAAAATTATAGAATATTACATGTTACAACAAACACACTAAATATAGATAAAAAAATAAGTACACTATGTCTACATTTACAAATATTCAAGATTTAAATGAAATATTTTATTAATCAAATTTTTTACTTTCTTTTTTATTTCAATGATAATTTAATTTCTTAACAATTACAATTAAATTAATAACTAGAAATATGTAAATATTAAAACAAAACTGTTAATGAATAAGCTTATATATTGCATCTATTTTGTTATTATATTTGAACATAATATGGTTTTTTTGAAATGATAATAATATGTTTTCTCATAAATTTTATATTTGAAACCATTCAATGATCAAATAATTCTACTGAATTTTTATTTTTACGAATTACATAAATATGAAAATTACTTAAAAAGCATAATTTAAGAACATATTAAGAATACAAAAAATATAATTTTTTGCAGAAAGATTTTTTTTTTCATAAATTCCAGAACAAAAAATTTTCACTCTCCACTTTTTTTTCGTGTTATTAAATGTAATGAGAATATGCTCAAATGAAAAAATTATCTGAATTTATAAAATGACATGATGTGAAGCGATTTTTTCAAACAATGAAAGTTAATGGGACAGAAAACAAAAATTTGATTCTTTATAATTTTACAATGATAAAACATTTATAAACAATTCATTGAACAATAGTTCAATTTTTCATTCATTCTAATAGTAGAAATTATTATCGAAATACAACGAATGTTGGAAAATATATGTATAAGGAAATTGGAATTTAGCGTCTAAAAATGCGATCATTATGAACATTTAGTATAACCTACCTCAATATAAGCGATTATATTTAAGCATGGATAATTTATTTTATTATATGCATGAATAATATATTTATTTTGTTATACGATATAATATGTAATGCATAATATATTACTTATACTCATGCTTAAATATGATATACAACATTAGTATAAATTAATTGATTAAAACAAATCATGCTTTCTTTTCATACAATATAAAATGGAAGAAAAGAAATATAATTCTTCTTCATATACAGTGAATAATATTTGGGCATTAAATATTGAAACTGTTATAATTTTCTAATTAATATTACGACTTTTTGAATCTTTATCTAAGCCTTATATTTGAAAATATCATACATCAAGTGCTTTCGAGGAATCCTCGTAAAAGAAGGAAACTTCAATTTTTAAATCCATTGCAGTTTTCATAAAAAATTTTTAAATGTTTTTATATACTGTGACAAATTATAGCATTTCCGAGAAAAGGAGTATCCTCACTTATCTACCCACTGCGCGATGTAAAAATATTTTAGAATAAAATAGAGACTTCAAATTGTAAAACGAGTCAAGGTTTATTGTTGTACGATTATTTTTTATAAAATTATAAGAGTTTATAATAATAAATATTTAGTGTCCGAATTAATAGGAGTCACTCTATCTACATAATATTGTTTCCCATGTATATCACTAAAATATAATTAAATATTTTTTTACGCTAATATCAAATTAAAAATAACTGATTCATCCTTAATTTTAAGCATGAATATTTAACGTTGAATACAAATAAATGTTTGATATTGTATGCTGGAGTGTGTTGTTTAAGACAAGTTATTTTTTCAAAATTACATAAATAAAGATACTTTATATTAAAAATAATTTGTTACATGTTTTATTTAAGTAGATTGAATACATTATATGTCCCAGTAATAGTCTTTCCATTTATTACTTATGATTTATAATTATAAAATTGTTATATGATATTTCGAAAAGCAAATAATGGAATAATGGAGTAAACAATAAAAGGACAACAACAGCAATAATAAAATGTATTTATTAACGTATGTTCGTGAGGCATATGTAAATTTCTTCTACAGTCATCAAAAAATCGAACGATATCCATTGTAATTTGTGCCTGTACTTATAAATCTACAACATTCATTAAATTATTATACTTTCTTTCTAAAAGGTATTTTTAAGTTTTAATATAAATCATTTATTCTTATTTACAAACGAAAATGATAATAGATATCTGCATTTTCTTCATCAGTTTTGAAATTATATTCGTCCCTTTGTTAATTACTTCCAGATGTAGATAATTTTTGGCTGCATTCCTCTTTGACATTCGTTAGCAAAGAATGATAGAAATGACTGTTTGTGGCTATAACTTTCAACCATCTAGTCTTAAATTGAGAGTGTGTCTGTGCAATAACTATAGTATTCTGCGATGATACATTACTTATGTTGAAAGAGAAAATTTCTTCAAACTGAATCAAACATTAAAATTCTTAATTTGCGCATCAAATAGAATTAAAGAATTACTCATTTTTATAATTACTATATTTTTTTGCTAATATTTCTATTCTCCGCTTTAGATCCAACAATAAGACAATCAAACAGAAATAAAACATAAAGACATTGTGTTTTCCCTGAAGTCTGTCTAGTGATATGGTGAGAGCTTCACACTTGATATAATTATCTGTAACTGACCAATCTATTTCATTCATAAAATCGATATTTATTTTTGATAATCATTTTCAATAATTTCCGAAATATTCGACAAATATGTTTTGACAAACATCTCTCGACTTTGAGGGCAGATTTCAACCCTTCAACATCGACCACTGTCGATAAAAAAAAATACGGGTCTCTTTAACCACTTGCG
This sequence comes from Tetragonisca angustula, assembly GCA_036937485.2. Taxonomy (NCBI): domain Eukaryota; kingdom Metazoa; phylum Arthropoda; class Insecta; order Hymenoptera; family Apidae; genus Tetragonisca; species Tetragonisca angustula. Next base: position 1,186,914 of record JAWNGG020000041.1, read on the forward strand.
TTGGCAACTGATTTGCGGACCATAACGAGTGACCAAACCGTATACAATAATTCGTCTTCTTTTTGAATTCATCGGTATATCACTGGATAGAAATTACCAAAAAGCAATAAATTTATTATTTGTTTTGCCTGGTTTATATTTAAATATACATAAAACTGAGAAAATGTTGCAATTTGGGACAAAAAGTTTTCGACATGCGTGGCAAGAGGTTAAGAGACGCAAAAATCTCCATTTTCCTGACGACCACACATCTACAATGAATATTTACAGAAGACAGAAACGTTTACAAGTTTTCATTTGATTTGTATATTCTATAAATATATATACTTGGCCAAGTATTCCATAAATTTATTATTGATTCTTTTATTTCAAGCTTTTCTAAGCTGAGATTGATATTTGGACAGTTATGTGTGTCTTGATAAATTATTTCCAAATTCAATATTTTCGACAGTGTTTTAAATAGAAATTTATGCAGAGAGAAGTTATGTAGTCAAAAATCGAGTTAAGCAGTGATCGTCGCTTCGGAGTAATCGTGCAACATACAAAAATTTTCACTTGTTTATTGTTTCAAATTGCAAGGAATATATGTATTACGTAACTATCTTTTCCGTTATTGTAAATAATATAATTTAATTATTATAAATGAATTGTTCAAACTATGAAACAATGCTTGGAAGTTCACTCACTGATTGAATTGCTATGAGTAAATAGTTAATTTGTTAAAAAATATACAAAAATATCATCGAAATATATGAATAATTCATTTGAAACAATTAAATTATTTTGTTTCTTCAATATTTCTAGATATTTTATAATTTTCACAATTTTTATATTACGATTAAAAAAAAGTTAAATTAATTATTTCATTCAATAAATCAACGTCATTTCTCTTAAGTACATTGTTCAAGATTCCTATAAATTATTATTTAAACATTTTAAATAACACTTGGAAACATTACAGAAGAGAATTTGTTGTTTAATTGTTACAAATAAATCAGTAGTAATATTAGATGATGTTTAAACAAATAGAATATTCAGAAATATTATTTAAAAATTTACTTCGAAAGTTCAGTCGATGTGCACACGATGAAGGTTCAACTTATAATGACATTTTTCTTGCTCAACCTTCAGGTAAAATCAGTGATGCAGATGATATTCTTTGTCAATACTTCCGAAAACACTTTTTCTATTCAGTAATCAGTAATTTTACAGTTTTATTGTTTCATAGCCTCCATTTATTTAAGGCAACAATTTTAATTTCTATATCTTTTACAAAGTGAAACTACGTTTACACGATTATTGGTTTTTAACTTATAATTCTGTTGAGATATAATAAATGCTAATTTATGTCTGTGATATATAATACTAATTTATGTAGAAAATAATTATATTACAGTTAAAAATTAAATTGATCGTTCTCTTACGAATAATAATTTTCGATGTAGATGCAACATTATTCCACAGACGAACAAAATGTTAATACTAACATATATATTATTAAGTCGCTCGTACTTTATTAACAATAAATGATTTCGGTCGTCGAAGCAGCTCAGTTCGTCTTAATAATTAATATTGTACTATAAAAGAGAAAATAAAAATGTATGGTATCGTACGAAAAAATAAATTTGACTTCGAAATTTCGAAACGGATGAATTTTGCAAGAAATAATTTAAAATACATATTGTGCTTCTTTATTGCAAACAATATTTATAGAAATATTTTATGGGTATGTTCAAACTTTCATAAAAGCGAGTTGACGGGATGAAAATAATTCATTTAAGTTGTGAATTTACAAATTTGTTAATGAAAAAAACGTCATATCTGATTATATTGTTGATAAAAATATCATATTTCAATAAATTTTTTGTAATACTTTTAAATAGATGTTAATAGTCAAATATATACTAAATTTTTCATGCTGAAGTTTCATCAATCCCTGTTTTAAATCGTTATATATCTTCATTGATATTCCATCATGTCCAATTTAGTGAATAATTCTCGAAATAAATCTGGCATATATACACTGTTCATATTTACTGATTTTCGCGGAGCAAAACTTACCTATAATAAATTTTTGAATTTGTAAAGAGACTTTATGGACACCCTGTAATATGCGAGACAGACAAATGAGGCATTGTAGTATTGCTGCTTCAATTCTTAGTATTATATAATACAAAGAGAATAAATTATTCCGTGGCATATTCGTGTAATGTCAAGCATCGTGCTCAAGACCAAAAAAATCGGATTTTCGTTTCGAAAAATACGAATTCCTGAGCATAAAATTCTGAAGGGATGGAGAGGTGAGAAACAAAACCTATATACAGATACAGTACATTATAATCCATACCAGAATTGTGCAGAATTACGAGTAAATTACTTCATTCTGGATTATAATTATAAAATAATTCAATTACATCGTATTTCATTATATTATAATTTGTAATTCGTTCAATTTTTCATTCAATTAAATTATAATTCGTAATTCAAATTTCTTACTTAATTAAATTATGATTCAATTCGTTTTTACAGTTGAATTACAATGACAATATGCAATGTATTTGAATCAGAATTTAAGAGGCAGGGAAATGACGTTTTTATTACATTCATCTTAAACAACAAACATAAATTTAAGAAGAGAAATAGGTGCCCTCTGTTAATTTACAATGTATATTAAAGGAAGAAATGACGGTAATTGCCAAATGTTGCTTAAAAAAGTTAATACGAAAAATTAAATGAAACATTACTTAAAAAAAATAAAAATTGAATAGGTCAATAATATATAGAAATAATATAGTCAATAATATAGAAATAAGATAAAGCATTATGTGATAGAAAAAAACTTAGAAAAAACAATGTTCTTAGCTTTTTACTAATTATTCGTAGGATCATATTGATTGAAGTCATTAATTTGATAACAATTATCAGTCAATATTAAATTGATTTTAATAAACATTTCTTTCAAATATTATCATTAAGATTGCTTAATTTTGGAAGGCTGATCATTGTCGCGAAAGAGAGCATTTTTTCTACAAATCCAGATGAAAGGAATGGTGTATTGTATTTAATCAAAAATTTTAATTGGTCCATCAAATGGTATATATCTTGCGATTGATATACAGAGTTCGACGATTTTGGAATTCTAAGTAATTCTAATATATTATATTTCAATTATACTGTAATTCAATTACACTCGTAATCAATAATTGCCAACTAAATTAATTAAAAATTGTATTGTGTAATTCAGTTACAACTTAATTAAAGTGAGAAGCTATAATGCATCTTCTTAATTGTAAATGGAAAACTATAATAATGCGAGTGTGCTGTTTGGCCGCGATCAAAGCCACTGAAGGATTAACTCCGAAAATTAAAGATAAAAAAAACAGTAAAATTTATGTTTAGATATTGTCGTAAATTCCACTGATTTTGAGAAGAGTGCATATAATTTTCAAAATTTTTCTCGTGGAAACCGTAATAGGGAGAAATATATATTATAAACTTTTAAATGCCACGATAATAGTTTATTAAATAGAATTTAATAAAAATTTATAAACAATTTTATACAATCACTTTTTCAGTTTTTTTTTTAAGAGGGCTTTCCGCTTTTTCTCCAAGGCTTCCATCCGCATGTCTTCCAAATCTTCCATCATACCTAAAAATTAAATAATTTCATTTTATTACTTTTGTAAATAATTATAACGAGCAGAAAGACGTACAATATACTATAAAAGATGAATGTTACCTATTTTAGTAGATACATATTCTTCTTTGAGCTGTTGTGCAAAACTGCTTTCCATAGCTGTGTCATCATCATTATCCACATGTTTATATTTATTTTTATCATAACCGAATATTTCACTTATATATTTACTATAATCTTCATTTTCATCTTCTACTTCATCATCAATAAAGTCTTCAAGTTCAGAATCATAGTCTTCGTCTTCTTCGTCTGTTATACGACCTGTACATATAAATGTATAAATTATTAAGTATTTTATTTCGTATCTCTCTTTCTTTCTCTCTCTCATGCAACATACGTACATACGTACAGTGTGTGTGTGTGTGTGTGTGTGTGTACGTATTGTGGGATAGGCAGTTCTGGGAAAAGGGTCCAAGACTCTCCCTGGTGCTCGACTCCAGGTGTCCCGAGTCGTATTACATAAACAATAAAGGAAGTTAGGCCTGGGCCTCGAGACTGTTTATGGCCAGCTCTTCAGGCTTAACGTCTAAGACTAAGAGTATAGATGCGTTTGCGTGTGTATGTGTGTACAAGTGATGAATTTTGTGCAGAAGAAAGGGAGTGCGTGTAGAGAAGTCAGAGAGCGAGTGTCGAGAAGTCGAGATGTATAAGAGAACAGAGTGTATCGAGAGTTGTGAGAATTAAGAACTCAGTGTATGTCGTTATTCGTTATTTAATATTAATAAACCAATCTCATTTATTCAATTCCAAATAAACAACCATCATTTTAAAAATTCCTATAAATTGGGATCTCGTCCAGGATACCTAAAATTGGTGGCTCAGCCGAGATTCCTACAGTATGTTGTTGTTGGATGACCAACCCAGACAATATCGGATCTATGCTAATAATGACAACGAGCTAGCAACAGTCCACACAAAAGTGGACTGTGAATAGTTAGTCATAAGGGCAAGATCCAATACTTGGTCATCCATGCTCCTTCCCCTTCCACTTGAGGATGATAACCTCAATATATATAAGGACATGTTTTACAGTAGACAGTTAGAATACTACAGAATACTACAGTAAAGTTAGACAGAATAGAATATTACAGTAGATAGAGACAGACTAGAAGATCACCGAACATTCTATATCATTCTATATCATCCTACATCATACACGACCACGAACAAGGAATAAACTCTTCAAAATTATAAGCGTGTTGAGTCCATTACACGGAATCCAACTGTTATTAATGAAGATGTCAAATTTAAAAGAATAATATTAAATTAGAAAAAAGTTTTTAATTATTAACATATTTACTTTTGCACAATAATTAATCATCTTCTCTAACTTATAATTAAATAAAGTAAAATATAAAATTTCTTACGTTTATTATTAATCAATGGCTTCTTCTGTTCCTTCAAATGAGATATATGTCTAGATTTGATTGGCTTAAGATCTGCTGGTGGAAATTGTTTTATTTTATCGTTCATTCGTTGTGGTATTCGAGATTTTGTTGCGTTAGTTGTTGGAGATTCTTTTTGTAAATTTTTCAATAAATCTTGTTTTTCTGAGATTTTCACTTTTGATATCAACTTTTCAGTTTTCGGATTTTTCGTATCTTCAATTTGAGTTTTAGTTATCCCCAATTTCTTCTTTTCTTCTTCGATAGCTTGTCGCATTTCTTCTAACTTTTTCCTCTCGGTTTCCAATTTTTTCCTTTCCTCTAAAAGTATATCTCTCGCGGATTTATTTGTTGTGACTTTATTAGGATTATTAGCTTTATCAATAATTAATTTTTTAGAAGTTGAACATTGCAATCCTGTTGTTTTCGAAGGAATTTTATTCGATGCTGCAGGCACTGTTGTCAACTTTTCAGGTACTTTCGATATTTTGCTGGAACAGTTGGCAGTATTACGACAATCTTGTGTTTTATTCGGTTTGTTAATTGTACTAACATTTCCTTCCTTATTATTTATATTACCAAGTTTATTTCGCTGTTCTTTTCGTTCTCGCCATTCTTTTTCTTTCGCATATTCTTTCATTTGTTTTTTCGTCATCAGCCTTTCTGGTTCATCATTTTTTGATTTAACATCGATAACAATCGGTTCATGCTGTTTCTTTTCAGCAATTTTTAGAAGTTCACTGAAATCGATTGGTGGTGGCATAGATTTCTTCTTAGCTTTCGGTTTTTCATCTTTCTCTTTCTTTTCGTCTTTAATTTCTTTCTCAGCTTTCTTCTCGTCTCTTACTTCTTTTTCTTCTACTTCTGTTTCTATTCCTTTTGTAGAAATTTTCCTTTTCCGACGGTTTTCTTGTTGCGAGACTTCTTGTTGTTTTAAGGCTTGCTTTACTCTGTCCTGCAATCATAGTAAAGGCATGTATAATTTTAATTAAACTGTAGTTATTAGTTACTACAATAACAAAAATAGGAATTATATTACACTATAGAATTAAATTTAATTCCTTCTGGTAATCTAGTTTTATTATATATATATTATATATATAGAGGGCGTTCACGGATTTATTATACTAACTAGAGATACTAGATATCGTTAAAAAAATTTTAATTTATAATTTTGTAATTATAATTAACTTTTTTTTTAATAATTTATCACGTTGTTAAGTTTTTCATTTATTCAATATTTCACAGAGATAATCAAAACAATAAATATAAATTTGATTCACAATACTGATTAAATGCGTTAAAAATTAGAAGAAAAAATATTAAATTTAGATTAGATATTAAATTTAATTCTAAGAAGATGCGCATTACAATCTTTATATCATTATAACCAGACATTAAAATGTGTATATATGAATATAGATGATCAGTTTTAATCTATAACTAGAAATTACTCGTAAATTATCTGTTATATAAAAAAACATAGTTCAAACAGGAAATGAATGGTTTCGAGGTAACACAGTGTAACTAGTTAAACGCGTAAAAGTCATACAATGGCCATTCCAATTTTTTTTTATATAAAATAATCCATTAATTGATACTTAACATTCTCTACAAAAAAAAGTATTAACTTGTATATGAAAAAGTATCAACTCGAGTTATTATAAAAAAGTATGTCGAATATTAGTTCGTAAGATATTTTAACTTTAATTAATAAAATCTATCAGCATAAACATGTATCCAAAAAATAAGGAAACGCAGGGACACTGTTTTTCTGTTTTTGGAAGATAAAGTAACAGCGAGCGAGAAAGAAAAGAAATGTAGAAGAAGAAGAAGAAGAAGAAGAAGAAGAAGAAGAAGAAGAAGCAGCAAAATACTGTCCCAATCAAGCAGAGAAGACAAGAACTATTTGCTTGATTAGATTTTCTTCCTTGAATTTTATCCCAAGATTGATTAACCGATAAGTAGAATTCATAAGTAAATACATGTATATGTATATATATACAGTTACAGGACAAAATTGAGTGGACAGGTAATGGAAATAGATATGAATTAAATTTAGCCAAAAATTATTACGTACTTAAGTTTTATATATTATATATCTTTATGGTACGTAGATTATTTAGCGAATGATTGAAATTAATATTTACATTGGTGCTGAAATAAGATATACTTAAAGAAAAAATTAGCAGATTGTCGAGGGATAAAAATAAGTGGACACTCGTTTGTTTCGTTACTCCAAGGCAAACAATGTAAACAAATGTGAAGCGTTGCTCCCATTCTTACGCTATGGTATCAAATTAACTGTTTAGTTGTTTTCTAGACTTTGTACAGGACAGATTATTTGTAAGGAAACAGCAGAATGTCAGTAAAAAAAGAAATTTCAAATTAAATTCGTCATTTGATTATATCGGACTGCCGCAATCGATCAAGTTGCCGTGTGATAGCAAAAAAATTCGGTGTTTCCAAAAGTGTGGTAGAAAAAATTTATAAAAAATACTTAGTACACAAAACCGTTGAAAATTTAAGTGGTCGCGGACGTAAACGTTGTACCACCGCGAAGGAAGATCGTCTAATTATTCGTAAATGTCGACAAAATCTAAGAATCGCGAAATATTGTAGAAATGTTAGAATTAAATGTATCATCAAAAACAGTACGACGTGGGTTGAGATTAAGATACTGTAAAGCCAAATGTAAGCCATACATTAATCAAACCAAATATGAAGAAACGTTTAGTTTTTGCTAAAAAATATGTAAATATGCCAATATCATTCTGAAGAAAAATAATATGGTGTGACGAAAGCAAATTTGAATTGCAACAATTGAAAAAAAAGCATTATGTGTAGAGAAAAAAATATGAAGCATACAAAAAGCCGTTCATTACGCCAACTGTCAAATTTGAAGGAGGGTTATTAATGTTATGGAAGTGTTTTTCATGGAATGGAGTTGGTAGTTTGGTACAAATTGAAGAAATAATGAATACTGACAAGTATATTGAAATAATAAACAAAAATTTAGATCAGGCAGTTCTAAAAATGGCTCTCGAAGAAGAATTTATTTTGCAGCAGGACAACGACCTGAAGTACACTGCTAAAAAGACCAATAAATTTTTTGAGGATTCAAATATCAAATTGTTGGAATGGCAGGCACAAAGTCCGTACTTGAATCCAATAGAAAACTTATGGAGTGTATTGGACTCAAAAGTGCCATTAGAAAAACGAAGGAACAAGAACGATTGTTTTAAGAATTTGCAATTAGCATTTGAAAATATCGATAAAAATTACATTGAAAATCTGATAAGTCTAGCATCCCACGACGTTTAGAAGCAATCATTAAAGCGAAGGGTGGACATACTAAATATTAATTATATTTTATTACATGTCCACTTATTTTTGTCCCTCGAAAATCAGCTAAGTTTTTCTTTAAGTACATCTTGTTTTAATACAAATGTAAATATTAATTTCAATTATTCACTAAATAATCTATGCAACCTAAAGATATATAATATACAAAATTTAAGTATGTAATAATAGTACTACTTTGATTAAATTTAACTCATATATATATGTATACATATACATATACAGATATAGTATATATATATACATATACAGATACAGTCAGGAACAAAAGTAAATGGACAGATGATGAAAAAGGATATCAATGAAATTTAATCAATATAGCATTGTAATTACATGTTTAAGCCTTATGTAATTACAATGCTACATTGCTTCGATTCCATCATCTGTCCACTTACTTTTGTCCCTAACTGTGTATATGTGTGTATATCTACACACATATATTTGTACTTTTTCATACCTTTGTAGATGCTATGTCTTTTATTGTCTTCTTTCGGCAGTCATTGAAAATTGTTTTCTGTGGAGTTGTATTGTTATATTTGCTCATTAACTGATTATAAAATGCAGATGCTTCCTGTGAAACATAACCATAATCGTCTTCGTCCGGTTGAGAGGGCCCTAAAAACAAAAAACATTCAACAATTACAACAATTATATTTCTGTATGTTATTCATTTGGTTATATTCTTATAAAATATTCAATTTTTTTGGTCTTCAATTTTTTTACGACACAATACTAATTATTTTCAACGTATTATTTCTATCATGATGAAAGAACATATTCAATAAATTTTTGAGAAACTCGCACGGAAATTGTCTATGTTGAACGATTTTAAAAGTAGTTCTTAAAGTACCAGTTCTCAAACAAATTGGCAATGTGCTCTTCGTACATCAGTATGAAAACCATTAAGTTTAGAAAAATAATTTAAATGTAAAGGTAACTTATTTTTGGAATATAGATTAGCTTGATCAACTTTTAGAAAATTCATAATTATAATCTCTGTAATTATATATATAAGACTACGATGATGTGTGAAGTTTAATCAAATTGTTATGAATGAACGTTACGGAGAAAGAAAGTAAATATATTTAATAACGATTTTCATTGCGATCAATCGAATCATTAATTCTATACAAGATAATCAAATTCTTATTTATTTTCAGATTGTTGAATTATTCAAAAAACAAAATGTGGCATGCATTAAATCTAAGAGATTTTAAAAGATGAAAACTTTGCCCAAAATTCAATTCAACAAAATTAATAACAAAAATCTAAATAATGAGAAGAAGATAAAAAGGTAAAAACAAATATATTTTCCAGAGTAATTCAGTAATATTATGCAAGCTAAATACTATAAATGATTCAACTAATGAAGGTCCAAACGAAAGTACAATGCTGGAAGAAGTTTAGTTGAAAAAAACACTTTCAGCGTGTAAACTAATTCTGTCTAAAAAAAAAAAAAAAAACCATCGATTCACGGTTGATAAAATCAAAAAGATTACTGTAAGTTATTTTGGCTGTAGTTTCAAAAGAAACTGATAGCCGAACAAGAACTACAAATATAAAATTTTAATTTGGTATATTTAGTTTTTGGAATATTAATAAAAAAAAGTTTCAATACGATACATTGAATTGATGTCTATACATATGTACATTAGTTAATGTCAGATTTGGTGCCAAATTTTATCAATATATTCTTCGAGTTTAAATAAGAAAAAAATATTATATGAACATAGGTCGTTTAACGCTTTATTAAAAGATTACAAGCAAAAATACGGAATTGGGAAGGAGTAATGGCAAACGCGGTTACTGTAATACAATGGTGAGTTCTATGCGTAGGAAACTTTCAAAGACATAAATCAAGAATAAATACACGTATAAACTGATGAACAAAAAATCGATTCATTCGTTGATGAAAATACAAATAAAACGCTGTTAATCTTAAATTGCTAAAGACGATAATTATTTTGAAATGGAATATTAGTTTCAGCTACGAATTTAGTATTAAAGTTAGTATTAGTAATCATCGAATTAGTATTATTGAATTTAATGATTGTAGATGGTAAACAGAAACTCATAAAACTACATGCAAATATTGATTAATCGTTCTCTTCTAATTTTTAAAAATTTTTAATAATTTTTTTAAATTTTTTAATAAAATGTTAAACAATCTATTTTTTTCTTATTTAGATTCACAGAATATATTAAGAAAGTAACCTTAAACTTGAGACACCCTGTGTATATATAAAATCCAGAATTTAAATGGGAACATCTTTCACATTATATTTACGTTTACATATTTTATATCCAGAGCGTTATTTTTGTAACATTTTAAAGTTATCAGTGATACTTTAAATTTTATATTTGTTTCATATCTTTATGGAATATAAAAAATGAATGATAATAATTGTTTTGTTCCAATCATTAAAAAAAACATTAATATTTCCTAATGTTATCGAGTTATTGCTCGTTCAAGTCTGTTGAGAGTCTGTTGAGACCGAGATCGTTCATTATGTTCATCAATTATTGTATTTAATTATTAATGCTTCATGATATTTTGAGTTACATTATTCGGTTATTGATTTTAATCATTACATTAGTTAGAATTACGCTGATTATATTAATCCAACGCGTTGCGTATAGAAGAAAACAGATATCGTTTTCATTTATGATGAAAATCGACAATGCTCGAAGATTTTCAAATCGTATTTGTCCTTTTCTGTAATAAGAAGTTTAAAAGTTTAAATAAACATCATAACGTGAATATGCTTCCCCGTATAAATCAGCAAATATTAATAAACAAATAAATAAAATTAATAAATAATAAATAGATAAAAATTTATTAGGAAACAATGTACATTTTTCCAGATTAAATAAATGTAATAGAACAGTTATTGAATTTTATTGTTTATGCTCTAAGATATCGAAAAAAAAAAATATAAAATTCTATTTAAAAAAATGATTAAGGATCTTGAAATATTATAAAAATAAAAATGATCTTGACGAAAAATTCATTGCACTATCGTCGGATGTATATGTATCCCCCCCCCTTCCCCGTTCCCACACATGAAATAATGCAACTTCATCTCAAAATTTTTAACACAAAACCACAAAAGATTGTGCGTTTATTTAGATGTTCCCATTAAAATGATGTATATAAGGTAACTGGTTTTAATTTATAAATGTAAATTACTGGTAAACTATCCGTTAGATAAAAAAATAGTTCAGATAAGAAGCGAATGGTTTTAAGATTACACAATTTGGTAATTAATTTTTTTTGTAAATAAACACACAGATTGTTTTCTTAAATGGAATAGTATAATTTTATACGCTGATCGATGCAATCTGTACAATTCATTATTTGTTATTCATGTCGAAAAACAATTAGCTTCGTTATTATCAAAATCTATCATATGGAAGATGAGAACAAATAGGATCTTTATAGTTTTGTATTCGTGTTGTCCTTGCTTTTTATACGATAAATTTTACAAAATTAAAATTAAAATATCTATTAAATATTAAATATATCTATTAAAAATATTTAATAATTTTTCGATTTAAGTAAGTCAATATAATATTGTAACAAATAATGAACTGCATCGATCAAGACGTTAAAAGCTATATGATGCTTATATTTATAATTACAGAAAAATTAATTACACGAGATTGTAATGCCTTGAAAACCATTTACTTTCTGTTTGAATAATTTTTTTATGCAATGGATAGCAGCGATTCATATTTATGGATTAAAACTAGTTTGTATGTTAAAACTAGTGCCTATATATATTATATTGTATGATAGTACAATTTCCACATATTAGCACAAACGCTGGCATTACAATACTTCTAATACCAATAATACAACAAAAAAACAGCTAATTTTAGTAGAACATTTGTTAATGCAGAATTCAGTAATATATCAACAAACAGACATGAATATTATTTAAATGTTCTATGATATTGGTCACAAATCTATAAAACTAAAACAAAAAGAAGAAGAAAAAGAAGAAAAAAAGCGAAAATTTCAATTCTGACCAATAATAAATTTTGACATCAATATCTGTAACTGGAAAACCAAAAAGAGATTACCACTATTTTTTGTACACAAAAAAATTCTTTTAATACCGTAATAAAAGTGGTGCGAAGGAAAAAAAATATTTCAATGAGTTTTGTTGAAAAACTAAAACTTATAAATCATCCTACTAACATTTACATAAAATGAAAAATACTGCAGTAAAATGTACATTGTGCAATAGATTCCAACTCCCAAATTACAGAATGAATTAGCTAAATGAAATCATCTAAATATCTCCGTCATTTTTTATTAAACTTCTGAGGTATAAGCCTCAAAGTTGCACTATTTGAAGGGACAAATGTACTGTTAGAAATATGTATTTTTTTCAATAATCATTTCTTTAGAAGATTTCAAAGTTATCATTCTTTTTTTTAATGATTATAATAAAAAAAATATTTCCAGCATTATACTTGCCTTTTAAAATAGTGCAACAATTTCTCAGAAATTTAATGAAAAATAGTAGAAACATGATCTCATTTAACTGATCCTGTAACTGACAAAAAGTAAGATGTAAATCCAATGTGAAAATATTTTGAAGTCAAATAATAAGAAAAAACATAAACTATACTCAGGCAAGAAAAGGCAATAGAAGAAGAGCAAATGTTAATGTAACAATCAATTGTTACACAAATTTGAAACATCGACAAATTGATAAATTATAACAATATTCTTATTAATTTCTTACAGGAACAAAGCACATAATTGCATTTACAATAAAAATGAAAACAGCAAATAACAGTTTTTTCCATTAAACCAAAAAATAGATGTACTTCCATTTTCAAAAACTGTTTTAAAACAGCTATCCAAAAAAAAAAAAAACAATAGAAAAAAAGTCACGGCAATTCAATAAAATTAACAGGGTACAATGGAAATTTGCACAAGTTGTTCTAAAACGAGACAAATTTTTAACTGAAGTAATAAAATTGATCATAAATTTTATTAAAACCATTTAAAAAAATACTAATTAAATAATTTAAGCCAACTTGAATTGTAAGAAAACTATTCCACAATTGAACAAATTTATCAAATAGTTAACAACATTGAGAAAAGTTTTGAAGAATACAAAATATGTTCTGCTATCTTTATAGATATAAGTCAAACCTTCAACAAAGATTAGCATATGATTTTACTACATACAATTAAACAAAATTAATATTTAACAAAATCTTCTATACAATTACTCTAATTGATTCAAATTCTATTTAAACAAAATGACAGCTTTTCTAAAATATATCTTATCGCATTTTATAAGGAAATATACTAAATTTTATGTTATGTCAATCCCATATAGTGAAAATATACTATTAACTATATACGCAGATTGTATTACAATTTTAACATTGTATAAAGATTTCTCAGAAACATCAAAACTCCTATAGGAATTCTTGAGTAAGACAACTGAACAAACTAAAAAATAAAAAATTAAAATCAATGTAAAACCAATTTATATTACTTTTACTATAAAGCATATTGTGAACATGTTTATTATTTATTATATTTATTATCAAAACAGTGTAAAATATCTTAGTATACATTTGAACAAGATCGAAATAGTGTAAAATATCTCAGTATACATTTGAACAAGATTTAATATGGAAAAAAATAAGAATAAATGAAAAAAGAAACTATACTAGATATTAAGATTTAAATTTCCATACTTTCACTACAAAACAGAATGGATAGACAATATTCAACTATAGAATTGTGTTCAAAAAAGTAGTATCTAAAGGTTTTAAAAGATTTTAAGGACAATAGCAGCTACTCCAAGATATATAAAATTCTTTTTAAAAATCTTGAAGCAAAATAAAAAAACATAAATTAGAAGATTCATAATATTATATAAAAATAAATTTTTTAAAATTTGCAAGTTCCACACATCAAAAAACGAGAAAAAGCAAAGTCATTTAACCTATTGAAAACAAAATGGAAATAGTACTGAGTATTGCCTACATTCAAATAAAATTTATATGAATCAAATTTGTTGATTAATTCAATAAGGCTATAAATGTAACATAGATAATATAATAAAAAAATTATAATTTTTTAATAATATCTTAAATAATGATACACATAACATCTTTTGCTCAACATCTTTTATCCACAGAATACAGTGACATAATTTGGCTGTTAAAACCTGAGTCATCTTATATAATAACATACAAAATCAAATTTTTGACCAAAATAATTTGACCAAAAATAATAATCAATTTGGAGTCTGTATCCCATAGACTACTCTAGAATTATAGTTACTCTGACCTTAATTGCTTGGTATCCTCTCCCACGTAAATCCACAAAATCTCACTGCCCTGTTGGACGGTGGAAAAGTAAGAAGGTTGCGTTGATTGCATATATTCATACTCAATTACCTGTGGGCAAAAATACTGCCCATTATGAATACAGACTGATACTTTTAAATACTCATTAATATGGAGATCATTGATCATACAGAAGATTGCATTACTTTTTTTTTTTGCAGAACTTACATAGTAGCTTAGATATCCTTCTCTCAATGCATTTATAGATCAAATTTATTGAAAACTTTATAACGACAATAAAACAAAAAAAAAATTGAAGACTTAAATTCCTACCTATACCACATAAACTATTTACATTTTAAATAATAAATTATTTATAATATTTGTGTTAACTATAAACAATAATATAAATTAAATATTGCAAATCTATACTAATTAGTATAACGTATTAAATACAAATATAATAAAGAAAAATATATTAATTTTTTTGCTTTACATTATCTATGAAAAAAAAACACTCATACATTGACACTTACTTAAATTAATTATGTTAAACACAAAATATAATAATGCGACATAGTAAAATGTACAATGGAAGTTAATATTATGTGCTTTGATCATTAAATAATATATCAAAAATTTTTTTTTCTTAACTTACATGTTCCAAAGCTTAAATAAAGTTTGTAAAAATTTATGTTTCCAAGGATAAATTTTTCATTACAACTAGTATATATATATTTTTTTAATTAAATTAAATTCTAAGAATCTTCACTTCCAATTTTTCAAAATGTATGTTTTTTTTTACTTATGTAATAATATTTCATACCTGCCATTGTAACAGCTGTGTTCTCATTGTCAATTGCATCTGGCAATACAGATTTATTTGCGGCTTTACATACTTTCAAATGTTTATTTATTCGACTTTGGGCCTTATGATCACGAAGTGCTAATAAATTCTAAATAAAATAAGAACAAAATATTAGAGATTTATGAACATACTGAATAATGTTTAGAAATTAATGACAATTGTAGAAAAGTTTAATACCTCTCGTTTTTTCTTTTCCTCCAACGCCTTCAGTCGTTCTTCTTCTTCCTTCCGAGCTAGAAATTTTTTTATATTTTCCGAAAGTGATTTGTTTTGCTTGCTTGACTTTTTGGGTGGAGCGAATTTTGTTTGATAACAAGCAATTGGCTAGAAAATACAATGTATAATTTTATTAAAAATTATAAAATCATGAAATTAAAGAAAGATTAAAAAATGGAAAGATAATAACCTGCTTATTATTTTCATTTTTCTGTGCCACACTCAATAAAGTTCCAAAATCCATTTTAATAATAAAATGAAAAGATGCACTAAAGTATATATGTTATAAGACTTTTTCCACGCTCACATATTCAATTTACACTTCATTGTACTTATTTGAATTTATTGCTCAACTTTAAAGTAAGTTGTCACTTGAGTTACAATACACAACTGATCATACATTCCAACCATACAGTAGCAACTTAAGACTTAAAATAAATGTAAAACGCATATATAAAATCAGTATGTACTACTGTAGTCTGACAGATGGCATCACAGTATTGGCATTGACTAATTATATTTAGTCAATGGTATCGACATAGGTAGATGAGGTATAGCATAGGCATAGACTATAAATCTTGCATCTTATAGGACTTCGTACACAAACGAGGTATAGAATAGACATGATGTCCAATGCATTTTTGTGTTACACGCTTAGAGCATCCCTTACTATTTTCTTCTTGTCACATTTTGCCGTATCGATTTAGATTGATTTTTCCACAGACGAGGTATATGAATAGACTTCGCATACAATATATTTTTTTCGACTCACGATTTCAGCGCCTCAGAGATCCTTTTACCATTTTCGTTGCACATCTTGTCGTATTGGTTCACCCAGGTTTTACACTGCAGCACTACTAGTGATGAGAATTAAAATTACAAAATATGAACAGTTGTCAGACCTATTTCGAGATTTATTTATTGAATTGAACCACAGACGATAAAAATACATTGTATGCAATGTCACAAATGAGGTATATGAATGCATCTTACGGACTTTCGTGGCCTGTGATCTGAAATACCGACATACTAAAAAAATCTTTCTTTTAGCGCACTCTACGCTTAAACAACGGTGAGTTGAGGAACTAGTGAATGTGCCAGCAATATGATTTTTGAGACTCATTGCAGTATCGTCAAATTTTCAATACCGAAATGTAAAGCCCGTCTGTGATTACACCAAGTAAAATGATACAAGCAAAATGTTTAATTGTATCTTCGGATTCCAAAACACGAAATTTGTTTGACTACTGAGATGTGATAACTAAGTTATAATTCGTTTAAATTAAATATTTTACATATTTAAAGAAAAAATAAAAATTGTTTCACATGTAATAAGTATATCATTCTATAGAACGAGCTCACATTGAATTTACAAACATTAACTATCTTATGATTAACTAAAACTGAACATTGTTTAAGATTCTTATAAATTATTAATTAAAAATTTTAGATAACACTTAGAAAAGAATTTACTGTTTAATTGTTGCAGGTAAATTATTAGAAATATTAGATAATGTTTAAACAATTAGAATATTCAGAAATATTATTTAAAAATGCTTCGAAAGTTTAATCGATGTGCACGCGATGAAGGTTCAATTTATAAAGACCTTTTCTCAACCTACAAGTAAAGTCAGTGATGCACAGCAGGTGATAATTTGTCAATACTTCCAAGAACACTTTTTCTCTTCAGTACTCAGTACTTTACATGTGCTGCAGTGCAAAACTTGCCTGAGTCGGTACGACAGAATGTGACACAAAAATGGTACACCTCGTCAATCATATACCTCATCTGTGCCTGTGTTTAAATGTAGAGTGTGCTAAAAAAAACAGTAATTTTTTACTGTGTCGGTATTTTAGGTCATGGGCCACGAAATCTCGTAAGATGCTTGGTCTATTCACATATCTCGTTTATGCTTTAGCCACGAAATTTGAAAATCTTTATTAATATATTTTTTGAAATGCAAATGGTATATATAATAAGAGCTAGGCGCCTTAAACGAATGATGCAATTTCAAAAGTTGACAAATTATTCCTCTTGATTAGTTTTTTTGCAAATTAGTACAAAGTGCTCCGATTTTGATATAGCCGCGGCATTTGTCATTAAATGTCGGATACTAATTAATTTTAAAAATAATTATATTCCGGCATTTTACATTTTTTAAAAGGAATATAAAAAGAACAAAAGCAATTTAATAATTAGGACAAAAGCAATTTAGATCTCACAATCACAAAGACAGATATTACTCAAAATCATAATATATCAACTAGAAGATACTTATGGTTCGGACCACTTTCCAGTAATCTGCGCCATCGATATAGAAAAATACAATGAAACAAAGTCTCCTCAAATGGACAATCTATATGACATGTCAGTAATGAATTTAACTGCCTTTTATCGGTAGGCAAATATGACAACTTCATAGAACCAATGAGAGAAACAGCATATTCCAACACACAAAAAAGTCCAGAGGCAGTAATCCGGCTCAAAATTTTAAATTTTAAATTATAAAAAGAATATTAGTACACACTTTAAATATGTAATCATTTATATTTTATTGTTTCAGAAATTCAGAAATAATTCTTAACTAATCAAGTTACTTCTTAAAATTATTTTGGGTTATAATTCCAAATGGTCACCGGTCGAAATGAAATTTGAAGGATCTTGAAGAGATCTTTCTCTGAGAAGAAAGATTCCAAAGATGTAAAATCTTAGCTTCGAGAATTCATCTGCTTTGAAGATAGATCCAATTCAATTTTACGAAAGCTACTATATATAAACAGTTACCGTTAGATCCAATGCAGATCAGCGATTTGCGGCAAAGCTATTTGTTTACGCGTGATCATACATTGACTTGTATTACTTCATTATGTCAGGCAATATGTCAACAGATTGTATGACATTGTCCCTCTGTATGTTAATTTGTACTACTTATCCGGTCATACTACTTCGTTGACCTATACTACTCGAAGTTGATCATTGAATGCGCCAAAAGATATGATGTCTGAAGTCAATTATAATTTGTTAAATTTTATTAAATTTTCAGTATCGAAACATAAAGTTAGTAAAAAGTGAAATCATTTTAAATCAATAAGAGCTTCATTTGCAATTCGCGATAGATTTTTTCAGATAATTCTAAAGCTGTTAATGTATGGTTTTTAATATAAACGAATTAAACTTCATAAAACATTCTTAAAAACAATTTTTTAATTAACTTTTCAACTATTTATTAAGTTATTTTCTACGCAGGTGCAAGTCAATGTCACTAAATTTAATTTTTTTATTTATTACATACGCAAATTTATATTAAATTTTTAACTGTTTTATTATAATTCTGCAGTGCATATGACAAATAACATAAATTCTATTCATCTATAAAAAGTGTCGTACTTAATTTTCTATCAAAGCATAATTAAAATATTATTCACCATTCTTTTTATAAATCTTTATCTAAATATTAAAAATGCTCTTACTTATCAATAGTATAATAATAGCAAAATTTCATTATTTCAATATAAATCATCAGTATCATTGTTTGATTTTATTTTTAAATATTCTCCTTTTAATTCTTATTCTGAATAATCTTTATATAAACAAAAATCATTAATTCTTAAATAGCAGTCACTCAGGAATCATTTTGCTCAATAACTGAGGTGAAATTGCGGTACTTTTAAGGAACAAGCAATTTTAAGTTTTCGCAACATTTTCCTGTTGCTAAAAATCTTAGTGTTGCAGATAGTCTCTTCCCTGCGCTAACTGCACCTCTCATGACTGTATTTCGGTTTTCAATCCTCGGATTTTATTTTCAATTTCAACAGATAGTAGAAAGCAAAGTCATTCGTACGCAAATAATTTCTATAATCACTAAGTTCATTCGTTTTCAGCTCTTTTAATAACGCAGTCTTCTGAGTCTTCTAATAGATTCAAAGGTTATGTCGTCCATCCATTAGGATATTCTATTCTATTTGACTTCAGGGCAGCCATATAATATACACCTTAATACGGTGCTTGACGATTGGCTATTTAATATAATTGATCAATAAAGATCAATCACGGTATTTAGCTTTTGAGGCAATCTGTCACGCTTATATAGTCGGCCAATCAGATTACGGCAGGATCGTGTAGCAGAATCTCTCATTGGCGGAGCGACAAAGAAGCCAAAAATAGCGCGATAATACTATGAAATACCATTGACTATTAGGATAGACCAAACATTATTAGATACTTTCAGTATTTTTCTTTGAATTTATAATTAGGAAAATTTTGTCGTTTACTATTAATTTGTCAAACAAGAATATTTATTCAATATCTTAAATTAGTCATTTAATAGTCAAACTATTATTTTACGGATGTCTATTCTCTTTTTAACAAATTACTTAAATTCAATACAAGTGTAAATCGTGACTCGTGTGACAAATGTATAAAACAGTACTGATTTACAATACACTATAATAAGCCCAGTGCTTAGTCACCTCCACGTGGTGGTTCTTGGTAATTGATATCGTTTTCCGAACTTTAATTTTTGTAAAACGATATCAAGCTAAGAACTACGCAACCTACAGTTTAGTTTAGATCGTGCAAATTTCATTCCTTTCTTTGTTTCACGATCTAGACTAGACTGTAGGGACAATTAAGTAAACTATTAGTATCCCCAGCGGGGCACCGAGGGACGATGAGGGATCTCGTAGGGACATCGTGGGATGCGTGCGTCTTAACTTTGTGCTGCGTGCGTTTAGGTTTAATTGATCATAAGATAGTTAACATTTGTAAATTCTTGTAAACAAAGGCACGTTTATTTAACTTGGGGAGAAATTAGGAATCTCCTCTCCTCTCTTCTTTCGTTCGTTGTTACTGTTGTTACTGTCAATGCACTAGAGTAGAGTTTCCAACTTTTATTGTCAGTGAGTGAAATCGGGGAACTGTAGCCTCGTCCAAAAGGACGAGATGAGGTTCTTGTAGTCCAGTGATCAGGCTTTGTAATCAGGCTCAGCGGTTCTTCGGAACCTCACTGTGTCGTTGGGGATAGTGCTAGACTATTTGCCTCTAAATGCTCGAACCTTGATTTGGCACACTGACTGTGAAACTTGGAGATAAACTGCGGCTTCGTTTCACGTTGTATCCCTTGCAGAGCACGATATTGAGGTGTCAATAGTTTTGTTTTCTTCTATTTCGTTCAAAGATCAATAAACGTGTCTTTGATACAGAATGCGCTGATAGAGCTGCGAGTTGTTGTACAATTATTGCATAACACTTGTCTAACTTGAAACGATATTTCTCAAATATTCCCAAATACGTAACAAAGTATGTTCTCGCGTTTGACTCACTATCGCCTTTCGGTACATGTTATAAATATGCTATATGTATATTACCTATGTGAATGCTTTTCAAAAATTTGACTAGCACATTAGTTGAGGTTTCTTCTCAGCAGACGTATCAAATAAATATTTCCATAAATATTTTTATTATTATACATAAATATTGTTACTTTTTATCCCGAGTTAGTTTCGAAACACATGCGTATTGGATTTAAATTAGTTAAAGATTACAGCGCCACTACACGGTGAAATACGCAATACACTTCCTACGATTCTCGCATCGAATAATCGATATATCTCACGGTCGATATTTAAGTGGAAAGCATGGCGGAAAGGAACACATGTTACCTGTGAAGGAGGAAATATTATCCAGAAAAATCGTGCAGAAAAAAGTGTCATTCACAAGTTCTCAGATAAAAATTTAAATCTATTAGTTGCTAGATTTTTGTTTATATTGTGAATTTTTAAGATAAAATGTACATTTTTGGCTACAACTCAAGGTAAGATTTAACCAAATAATTATTATACACAATCTTCAACAATTAAAAAAATAATATAAAAAGAATAAATATATATAATATAATAAGCATATAAACATTTAAACAGAAGATATCATGTTAAAAGTTATTTATAATTGTATATCAAAATTTAATTTCAATTCTAACCAGTACATTGTGACCATGTAATCTGACTAGTTTTTTATTATATATATGCTTTTACTTCTATTGTAACATTTTCTCTCTCATTTTTTGATTCCTTAAACTAATATTGCGTAATTCTTAACAATGCCAATACTAAATTCAACAATAAACTTTAGTAATTTTAGTAATTTAGTAGTTTTATTCCAAGTAATCATTTTATTGCGAGACGTACGATTACAGCGCTACAACGGTGTAATACGCAATACACTTCCTACGATTCTCGAACGTAATCGATAGTCCTCATGACCGACATTTAAGCGGGAAGCACACGCGGAAAGCAGCACACCTCACCTGTAAAGGAGAAAATGTTATCCAGAAAAATCACCCAGAAAGAAGTGTCACCAACATGTGCAGAGGTAAAAATCGATAGTTCTTAGATTTGTGTTTGTATTATGAATTTTAATGTAACAAAATATTGCATATAATAAAATACGTGTTTATATATATATAAATAATATTATATAAATTATATAATTATATTTAATATTGTATTATATATATAATATATATAATAATAAAATATGTAATATTATATATAATATTAATATAAATAATTTATATTTATATAATATTATATATATATATATATATATATATATAAAAGTTAGTCAACTACAACGTAATATTTATACTGATTAGAATTGAAATTTAATTTTGGTATAAAATTATGTATGAATTTGGTATGAAATTATAAATGACATAGCATAGTATGTTCTGTTTAAACATTTATATTCTATTATTTCTTTAATTATTGAAAATTATAATTATTTGATTAAATCTATTTGATTAAATTCTTGAATTGAAGCCAAACATGTACGTATTCTATTTGGAATTTAGTATTTTATTATTACAGCTTGACGATATACATATACTTTCAAATAGATGTATAATCTTGTATGAGATTATCAAATTCAAAAATTTCGTACTTTACTATACTGCGTTTGCTTTTTTTTCATACTTTTCGTGCTGACGCACGAATTAAAACGATTGAAAGCAACATTTCACACGCGTTTTTCAATATTACACGATATTGTCTCTTAAATATATTTAGCTGTGAAATTTTAATTTGTGCAAATATTTTCACGTACATTTATACATACTTTATGCTCTAATAACGAACATTCGTGAATCATTGTCTTTCATTTACAGTATTCAGTATTTACAACTAATGTCTTTAATACATATTTAAATTCTTTAATATATTTTTGATACATGTTTTTCGTAATTATTTTCTAGAAAAATAGCAGTATTTTCTAAATGAAACGTATATCCTTCGTCCTCCCCCTACTAATCAGTTTTATTTCAATTTTTCAGAAAATTTTCGGAATATTTCAATTTTGCAGTTTTCTGCGCAACGTTTCAATATTTTGTCTGAGTAGAATGGCTCTTATTAAATTAACTTAGGACATTTAAGTTGGTTTATTACAATATTAACTAGCTTCTCGCATAAGTGTAATTTTGTAATTGCTTGCTACAATCCTATGGCTTCGCGTCAAATTCGTTCGTGGACCTCACAATCTCTGATCGTATTCTATTAAAAATTAGTCTTTTCGAAGTTGTTCGAAGTGCGTGTTAACACGCTGCTCATGCCACTCGTAATAAATTATGCAACATACTTCATTACATATTTATAATTCTTCAATTATATGTTTCATTCTCCATTCTCCTTTTTACCATAACTAAAGTGAGGACACGTTCCATTCGAAATGCATTGAAGAACCTATGTATGTCTATGTAAATCTAAAACTTTTAAGAGTAACGTTAAGGAAAGTTGGAGTATTTGACATGTTAAACACAGTAAATCATGTTATTTTACTTATTTCACACTTAATAGACAATACTAATAATCGCACTCAATATGAAAACAAACTCTATATTTCTGAAAGATTACTTGAAAATTACATGCCACTATACCAGTTTAATTAGTATTACACCTATATAGTGTGATATAGAATAATAGGAATGATTCATGGCTAATAGTGATTAAAAATTCGAATTTTCAATACTAACTAACTAATACCTATCCTGAGCAAATTAAAAAGAAAAAAAACAGGAAACGGACGTCAATCAATTTTCGTACAGTCAAGATTGAACAGTTCTTTGTCATTTCACTCAATTGTTACCATGAACTCGTATAAAGATTTTAAGTTATTCTCTCTCTGGGACACTTGTCAGATTCAGTAACTTGCAATTGCTCAGTTAAAAACCAGGATGATACGTCCAAGGCACATGACGATTAGATTGTTAATTTTTCTGTTAATTTTCAGATGCGTCTCTTATCAGTTATCTTTTATGACTGCAACTTTTGTTTATCTTCAGATAATCCAGGTATACTGTATACATCAACTTATCAGATGTAGATTAATTTTTAAATTTATGTGAATAACTTTTGAAATAAGTACTTCGTCGTTCGTTTCATCTCATTGAAACCTGTTTTATTTACATATTTCTAGAGAACACGTATAAACATGTTAACCTTTTTCAGTGGCAATAGTGGTGATGGTAGTGGGATTATGCCATTGCATCTATAAATGTTCAAAAGAGCTGCGTAGAGGATATGGTTGCAGTTGACAGGGGAACGCGTTACAAGTACTGCTATCATACAATCACAATTCTTTCTTTCTCTCTTTGGGTACAGTAAAAATAGCAGGTAAGTAGAGATCATGGACGGATTCCGTAGACAAATCAATTTGATATCGTGCTCTATTGTTCTGTGAGCCTTCTTCTTTTCGAAATCTCAAAATATAGACATTGTTCGTCTAGATGAGAGACTCAGCAAAGTGATAGCCAGATGCACAATTTCAAGCAGAACTGCAATGTTTGAAACATCATTTATTTTTTTCTTTTTTATAGGAAATAGCATAGTAATGATACCAAAGTTTGGCCATTTCTTTCTTTGGCTCTCTATGTATAGAGTGACAACATTACACGAAACAACGAGCTATTAAAAAACTTTGTCAACAGAAGTTGTTCAATTTATTACATTTATTAATATTAATATTATATTTATTAATATTATTATATTAACATTAATATTAATATTATATTTATTAATATTAGTATTATTATATTAATATTAATATTATTATATTAATATTACATTTGATTCAGAATCTATGTTATGATAAATGTTGAATCACGTGGTATTTTGCTTCAAAATATATATATATATATATATATATATATATATATATATATATATATATATATATAGTTACACAGTAAAACGATACAATTTGAAATTGAATTATAATAAAATATAAATACATGTATCAATAGGTGATTCGCAATAGTAATACATGAGATACTTCGAGCGATAGTGTTGTTATTTTAAAAATAAAAAATAAATTCATCAACGAAAATAATGAACAAGATACTGATTTCATAAAAGACTATTAATTTTTCTCATTTTCTTAAACATTAACTTTGTGCACAATTTTTTTTTTTACAAGAAAAGCATTTACTGTGTAAAATGGACCAAGATGTAGCTCTAGATATTTATCTTAAAACGAAACGAAATAACACAAAATGTTAATAATGTCAATGTAATAACGAGCTTCTTTCTATTAGTGTCAACAGATTTTTTTCAATGGAGAACATTAAACTATGTTGTCAGTTTTAGAAATAAATCATTGTGGACATAAAATTAGAATTAAATTAATTAGAAATAAGCTTGAAATAAATATCTATTGCAACGTAGCTTACGCACTCGTGTCTCTATTTAAGGTCAACCTTACAAAAAAATAATTAACGCAATATTATAATCCCTTCAATAATTTTTGTTCGCAAAGTTTCAACAACCTAAAAACTATTCAATATTCAACCCTATCAAAAGTTATACGTTGGTCGTCCTGTATAGAGATACATAGTAAAAAAGCTCATCTTTAAATTTCCCTACTCATTCTTTTGTTACTCAATTACAGATATTGCAGTTGAAAATCCTAAAACATGGATACAATGGATGTTAATGCAAACAGTGTTAATGACAGTGAAAAATATGATTCCATCGAGGGATTTTACGCCACTAATGCAATCTTAGTGACTGGGGCAACAGGTTTTGTAGGGAAAAGCATTTTGGAGAAACTAATACGTGTCTGTCCACGCATTGCCGCAATTTTTCTCCTTATTCGTCCGAAGCGGGGCCAAACATTAGAGCAACGATTTAAGAAGCTCTTAGATGATCCAGTTCGTAAATAATACACTTTTTTTTAAACTTTAGTTTTAAACTGTAGTCTTTCAGAAATCAAAACTGATTAACTTCACTTTTATTAATTCCTTAATTTTTAATTTAATTAATTTCTTAATTAAATTCGCTTTAGACAAGCGTATGATTAATGATAAAACGTCAAGGAACAGTCACACTTTTGTAAGCTCATTTTCTGTACAGTGATTAATCTCTTTGGTATGGTCGCTAATTAAAGTCAACAGACTTTGTTTGTTGAATGTAAACCGATCGGCAAAACCGTTTAATTAATTAATCAACTATAATTTTAATTGATTAATTAAATAATTAATTATAGTGGGTTAGTAATATAACTTTTCTTTTGTAATAATGAAACTGTGAAATATTTCTTTTTTAGATATTAAAAATATTAAAAACATGTTATATACATTAATAATACTTTATTGAAAAACATGTGTTGGATGAAGATTATTTTTTCTCGCTCGTAAGATTATACTATATCTACTGCTCCTTGCCAAAGAGACTAATAATGAACTTTAACTTCAAAAGTAATAGAACAACATCGATTTTCTTTACTTTCAATTTATAAAGTTAATCAATATAGTCTTTGAAAGGTTCATTCATTTATTTAGTTATTCACTATTTTTATAAGGTAGTAATTCTAAAATTTGAAACGTCACCTACTGCGTCATTTTATAGTACCAAAACTTTGCTTCAGTTTTCTATTAAAGATGTTAAAATATTATTTACCTTGACAATTAAATCAAAACAGAAAAAAGATATTTCTAAAGTAATAGTAAAATTTGCTAAAAAATTCCTACTTTGAGAAATGAAGTGAAAATAAATAAAATAAGAAGATAAGTAAATTAAATAAATTAATTAAATTAAATAAAAGAAAATAAACTGAACAAGATTTTATATTTTATACTATATTTAATAATGAATGCGAATGTGAAACATGCAAAAATTTCAAAATTGTTGGAATATAATATAATTATAATCGATTTATACACAATGTTATTAATTAGATTTCTGTTTGTGACATTTTATGTCATAACTGTTGGTAAGATAATCTGTGAATTTTAGGTTTTCAACAAAAACATTGAAATATTTCTTTTCCTTCGCACTATTTTTATTACGGTATTAAAAAGATTTTTTATTTTTTTTTTTTGTCCACCAAAAAAATAGTAGTAATCTCTTTTTGGTTTTCCAGTTACAGATATTGATGTGAAAATTTACTATTGGTCAAAATTGAAATCTTCGCTTTTTCTTCTTCTTCTTCTTCTTGTTCTTTTTAATTTAGTTTTATAGATTTGTGACCAATATCATAGAACATTTAAGTAATATTCTATCTTCAGATTTATGACAGCGTCAAAAAAAAGAATCCGTCAATTTTGAGCAAGATTCATCCCGTGAAAGGGGATGTGAGTTTGCCAGATTTAGGTCTTTCGCCTAAAGACAGGATAATGTTGGTAGAGAATGTGAATGTTGTGTTTCATCTCGCGGCTACCGTGAGATTTAACGAACCTTTGAACGTGGCTGTTAATGTAAATACAAAAGGTACCGCTCGCGTAATCGAACTGTGCAAGGAACTAAAGCACGCAATCAGTGTCGTTTACGTTAGCACAGCTTATAGTAATGCGTATCTGTCAGAAATTGAAGAGAAAATTTACACGTAAGAAAAAAATTACACCTTATGATTAAATTATCCATTAATAAAAATTATCATATCGTCAAAAGAAGATGGCATAAAAATCTATAACTTTGTAATGACTGTAACTTTTGCAGCACGTGTCTAGAACCTTCCGCAGTGATTGATATATGCGAAGGAGGAAACAAGACGTTCATCGATCAATTAAAAGAAAAAGTCCTAAAAACTTATCCAAACACATACACGTTCACAAAGAATCTGGCAGAGCAAATTATTTCCAGCAATAGCGACAGTTTGCCAGTTGCGATAGTGAGACCAAGTATAATTGGCGCCTCGCAAGAAGAACCGTGTCCTGGTTGGCTGAACAATGTTTATGGAGTTACTGGTATTTTTATAAATAATTACGAGTGGTTATTTTAATATAAATGAATACAGATCTCGATTAATATAATTAGGCGACAAGCAGCCTTAATAAATTGAGGTTCAGCAAAGTACGTCGAACAACTAGGAAAGATTTTTCTATGCAAAATAAGACTTTGTTTTTTCCCTATGTAAAAGAATATAAATATGTAGGGATACATACTTCTACATGTCCCTATTACTGTTCTTAACAGTATTATAAGTTATATTTATATTGTTTTGGACGTTCATTTTCCTTGTTCTGTCAATTTTACACTTAGAAATGCTTTATTACGCTTGTCGTGCTCTATATTTAAATCTTCTTTTGTTGCATTCGCCGTATTTTCAGCTCTCTGTGGAGCATCTACTTTACAGCTTATATTTTTCATTTTCCTGAGTTTCATTATTACTGGATTCGTTATAGATAACAGTAATAACGTCAATGGTGGTCTGTCGATGATTTCTGAATTGTTATTATTATCTGACTATTGCCATTCTTATACATCAAGTTAATCAATTTTCTCGCATATTTGATCAATTCTGAAATTTGATTCTTATTTATATCACACTTATTTCCATCAAAATACTCTGGACTAGAAAGTTCAAATTTCCAAAGATTTCTTTTTATTGAATGAGTTTATTGGCAATTAGAACACAGTACTGATTGAAATTTCCCAAAACAGTTTCTACAGTTTCTCAGAGGTTAATTAAACAAGTAGATTCATGAAATCTATGTACGATTCTTGAATGTTTCTAAAGTCTTTATTCGTCTGTATTTATTAATCAATAGATTATTGAAGCTTAAATTAATTATGAGATTTAATCGTCACGTTACATTTTGCATTCGAATAAAATTCAATCTCAGTCTCGTGATATATAATTAAAAACATTCACGATTACTAGCATTCAAGTACGTGTAAATGTTATTATACGTGAAAGCTAATTTAACGATTTGAGGTCGCTTCCAATTATGTGACGAGCAATATTTTCTTACAAGTAAACTGTCCGTTGGCCAGTTCCATGTAAGTCTTTTGTTTTTATAAGGAGTATTTATACGACATGCTAGTTTCTCATAATGTTTTATGCTTCTATCTTTGATGACGTCTTTTATGTAAGAAATAACATACAAAACTTTTATGCAAGAAACAGTTGTTCGTGGAGAAAGATTTGGTTTCTAAGGTACCAAGATGCATGATTTCATTTACACTGGCACATTTCTAAAACTCGAGTCCAGATTGGCCTTATGATAGCTTTGTATAAAAGGATTTTGTTTTCTATGGACATTTCGTAATAGCTAGTACACGTTGTTTAGTGTGAAATCTATTCTTCTCTTCTTCTATTCATCCATTTGTGCTCGTTGACTTGCAGTATCATTCTGTCCTTTGAATAAACCAGAGAACACTTTTCTTTCGTTAAGGTGAATTTGCATTCGTTGATACTCATTATTTTATCCATTTTTGAATTTGGAGCAGATGTTTTGGGGCTTGGGGGGAGGGGGGGAGGGCTGGGTCTGCAACGAGGTAGAATCTTTTGTTGAGGTTTTGCGAGATGCAAGGATAACATTGTCATCAGTAAATGTATCCATAGAAGTGTGATCTGTAGTTGGTATGTCCGTGGTAAAGAGTAGATATACAGTGGACGAAAAGACATTATACTGAGGAACGCGAAAGTTAACTGAGACATTTTCGTTCACTCTCATTTTCAATTCACGATTACGCAAGTAACAATTGAGACTATGATTGCTGGTAATTTTTTGTTTTCATAAAACAGTCCTAGACGCTGTATCTTGTAAAAAGCTTAGCAGACGTCTGAAAAAGTTAATACGCAGTATCTTTTCTATTCCAGTTTATTGAGTGGTATATGCGATATGTCTGTTGAATTTTACATTAGCACCTGCTTTCAAGATTATTTTTCTCGGACCCGTTTTATTTCTTTTTTCTCTTGTATTAACTCGATTTTATTGATTTGTTTAACCTCGTCTTTATAGCATTTCCACCTTTTTTCTCCATTGACACTAACATGTTTTTCTTATAATTCATTTCATAAATCTACATGTTCTTTTACTAACAGCTGAGAGTAACAGAAAATAACGTGATCTTCATGGAAGAAAATTAAAAATGTAAATGTAATGAAGCACGCAGTATGAAATGTGTATCGTTCAAATCGTATGTAAATAAAGTTGAGACAACAGTACATAACTATAGATAATTAAGACTCGAACTAATCCAATAGACGCGACTAGATTAATCGAGGTCTCACTGTATTTTGTTTCGTATAACTCAATATTTTTAATTTACTTAATATATTTTAATATATACTTTTATATATTTATATTTATATATTTATATTTTATAATTATAAATATTAATGATTTTTATTTATTTTATTCTATTCAAACGATTTTTCGTAACTTTCTTAAGAAGAAAGCCAATCATTTTTCAACAAATTTTCACTTGGAACTACTGTGATACTTTTTGAGTAAAAGTTCGCATGGGTTATCAAGATTACACGTCCGAGTGGCTTTCAAAAGGTTTCAGTAGCCGATTGTTCTCCTCGAAAATATCAACAGCACAACATTTTGAGTATAACGAACCTTTTTGATACTGAATTTATATTAAAAAGCCAACACGTGATGTATCAATTCATAGACAAAGGGCAGGAATTTCAGTGATATATTTTTTTAGAGTTGAGATACAAATTAATACAAAGATCGACAATAAACTTAAGGGGACAGGACAGTTTGACGGGCCTAAAAATTACAAGTACTTTGGACGGCTAGTAAAAAAAATAAAAGTACATATTTGATTGACATGAGCTTTTGTGGTTTGTTTCAACACATTATAAACTATAAACATTAAAAGAGAAAACGTTAAAAGAGAAAAAAACAGGGCTCTTATGTAACTTTTTAATGGCAATCTTTCACACAACTTGTTTTTACATTGCCCATATGCACGATTCCAGCCAAACAGGATTAGTTGCGACAAAAAGGCAAAAGAAGTAAACAATATTCTCTAGAGATTGGCGACCCAACATTTTCATTTCTGTGAAAATTATGAAAATAGCAGCTATTTGTTTTTGATGTATCGAATTTATGCCAAAAATTTCTAAAAGTTTCTTGTTTCATATTTTTCGAAATTGTTAAAAATTAAAACATGTTCGATGGTCAATCCCTAGTAAATTGTTACACTAAAGGTACGTACCAAGTTTCATGGTAATCGGTTGGCTCCGATATATTTTGCACACCGTTTCCAAAAACCTAGTTTCGAGAGAAACGTGTTTAAAGTTTCGGAACTTTATTTTTCATACGTATCCTTTGCTTACTTTTTTTACTTATATATCGCGGCTCACAGTTCTTACAATTTGCAACTAAATTGAATCCAAGTCCCCCAATATTCGATTCCACCAAAAGTAATATTTCAATCGCACGAATTACACTTTATAATCATGCTCAAAGTTGTAAACAGTGATACGAATTCAATTACTCTTTTAGTTTTAAGGCTAGGGCCTTTTGTATTTTATTTCCAAGATTTCAAACTACTATTTAAGACAAAACAAAAAAGATCGATTTTTTTGAAAATTTCACACTGTCCCGACCCCTTAAGACTGAAAGAATCACAATCAGAAAATGGAGATAAATCCTCACCGATTCCACGTTCAGTTTTTGTATCATGCTCACCAATGATTGATGGCAGTGAAAAGTTAGTATTCTGTTATGTTTGCAAAACGTTATTAAATTTTCCGGGCAATGTTGCTCCAAAATGCAATCAGACACAAGGTCATCTTACACAAGAATGTCACCAGTGTAGATGCTGATTTTTGAGTCGTGCATAACAATATACGTGATAAGCTCAAAAAAACGAAAAACAACCCAGAACCCATTACGACCTTATGGTTGGCTGTTTTTAAAGAATTTCAGTCTCTTTGAGCACAATATGGGATCTAAGAGAATTGAATGTACAATGACAACTGTATTTCCGTCATTTTAATGTTACAGGTGTCTTTCTACAAATCGGCAAAGGTGTTTTAAAAGTAATGACAGCTAAGAGAGATGTAAAGCTGGATGTAGTACCTGTTGATTACGTGGTCGACATGACAATATGTGCGGCGTGGCATGTTACTCTACATCGTGACAATAAACCTAAAGTGTACAACTGTACGAGTAACGCGCCCCCTATCACGTAATATTTATTATAAAATTACATCAACTAATATTTCTCGATTATTAGAGTATCTCAAAAGCTTTAGTTTATTTAGGACATGCAATGAAAAGAACATCATCGTAGTTGAAATATGAAAGAGTACATGTACGACACGAAATATTGAGATTTAAATATTAAGAGAAATAACATATTTTTTGAATATTTGTTTATATCGATTTATTTATCTGACAAGTTATATCAATCGTAAAAATGTTTAATTTATATAATCAAAGTCAGTTGTTGCACTTGCACTAAATATTTTCTACTTTTTCTAAATTCACTTTTGTTCTGGATGTGTCCATAAGAGGAGGTGTCTGGAGATGTCCATAAAGGACTCTTTACAATTTCAAGAATTTATTACAAAGGCAAATGAAAGGACAGATAAGTGAAAATTATTACAAAATGAGACGTATACATTTAAGTTTTCTCTGTCTCATTTAATACATCTCTATATGGGCACCATTAGTTGCCAATAATTTCCACCTATCTGTCTCTTCATTTGCCTTTGTAATAAATTTTTGAAATTGTAAAGAGACTTTATGAACATTATATATAATAATGTATAATAATTATGTATAATAATTCGCGTGATACTTTAATAATAATTTTCAATTTCAATTAATTCCGCGAATGCAAATGTTTCATTTTCCAAGATTGATCCAGCTGAAACAAATGTACATAGAGTGTAGCAGAGACGTACCAATGAACGATGTGCTATCATATCCATATTGCGCAGTGGTATCTAACAGACTTATTTATAGTGTTCTGAATATATTTCTGCATGTTTTGCCTGCATTCATCATGGATATTTTCTTAATACTTCGGGGTAAAAAGTCAATGTGAGTGTTCTATTGTTTATCGAATCGGGAGCAACCGCCCGTTAGAATAACATCTTTTACAGTAATCTTTGTTTTCGTTTGCAATAATAGTATTTAAAAATGGCATTTTAGGATGATCAAAGTTAACAAATATTTGAATCAGCTAGTTACAGCGCTTGAATATTTCAGCACGCACGAATGGATTTTTCACAGATGTAACATTACTGAAATGACAATGAAGGTGAAGACATTGAAAGACAGCGACATCGTGAAATTAGATATGAGAGATATGAATTGGAAGAAGTATGTCACAAATTATCAGATGGGAATCAAGAAATTCATTCTGAAAGAAAACTCTGAATCTGTAAAGTCAGCACGACGATCATCGCTGTACGTATCGAAATATCTCGGGGCAGAGAGAGAGAGATACATGTAATTAATATTTCGATATACCCGGTTAGTGATATTTCTGTTTATTTCAGGTTGTACTGGGCATATCTGGTAACTCAAGTATTCGGTGTAGTCGCGCTTTCAGCTACAATAGCGCTTTTCATTACTTATTTCTAATTTTGTACACTGACTGTTTCGATGATACTTTCCCTACTCAATTGGAAACTACAGTGGGGTTCCGTACAATCCCGCGAATTCGTACAACGCAATAGAAATATTGTGATTCTCTCTCATGCAACGCGATGGAACAGCCCCGTATAACGCGTAACATAAATTCAATATTCCTTTTCACATGTGCCTCGACTTTTTACTTAAAAACACTTTTCCATCTTGGGGATTAAGTAAAAAGTCGATACATCCTTCACGCAAGCACGTGAATTCTATTCTCGCCCGTTGAACGGCAGTTCACCGTAAATAAAACGTTATGAGAAAATATTCGGATTCACATTCATTTCATTCAAGCCGTAACTCCATAAAACACTTCTTATAATTTCTTATATGTTCCAAGTTATAAGGTGTAAATAAATGCTTCGATCTAAAAGAATTCTTTACCTTATTAATTCTTTAAATCGAGCTATTTTTTTTTTTTTTTTTTTTGTGTGTCTGAAGAATTTAGAGAAATAACGAAACGAGATCGTCTTGATAAGTCAATTTAATTTCTTCGCGTGATATGCATATGCATAATTACATGGGTAAAATATTGAAATTGCTTCTTGACCTTATCCACGGATAAAAAATCAAAAACAAGTATTATTTGCATACTTGTAGCAAGCACGTATATGAAGGTTTGTTATTACTGGCATAGACGATTAGATTATCTTTGATAGCGATGATGGAACGGTGTTATGAAGCGTACAAGTGCATCAAGGCTTAATAACAAGTACCATTTCTGATGTGGAAGCTCATAAAGAAGCTCATTACATGTCTTTGACCACCTAGAACTCCTTATCGTGAAATCGCAATTTCTGTTTTTCCTTTGTTTCCAAACGTTTACCTATTTTATGAAATAAATCATAAAATAAAGTACATTTAAAAATTAATGGAACTTTAACATTTTTCTTTTCTTTTTCCAAAAGAACATGGGTTCAACTGCGACTCATGTTCGTGTTGAGACATTGAGATTGAAATGGAAAGTTCATCTTGAAAATCACACTCAATGACAATTTTGTACAGACGTTTGTCTTTGTAGATTTCCACCGATCAAAAGATGTGGAATCCACGGTGGTTTTTACATTTAATTTTTGTTAATTTCGACGAAGAAAGAAAAATATGAAGCAATTCACATTCAGCGATTAATATAATGACATATTACTCGACAGAGTTCGATCACACGTATATCTCTTTCGCTTGCCAATCGAAATGAGAAGGAAGAAAGCGACGTAATGCGACAATGCGTTTAGAATTCACCGTGATAATTATTTTTGTATTATCGCGGGATGTCCATAAAGTCTCTTTACAATTTCAAAAATTTATTAAAAAGGCAAATGAAAAGACGGAGAAGTGGAAATTATCACGAAATGAGACGTATACGTTTAAGTTTTTTTCTGCCTCATTTAATACGCCTCTATATAGGCACCATTAGTTGCCAATAATTTCCACTTCCCATCTGTCTTTTCATTTGCCTTTGTAATAAATTTTTGAAATTGCAAAGAGACTTTATGAACACCCTGTGCATTTCTATGTCTAATACTCAGACGTATTTAAAATTAGAATTAAGACGTAACTATTATTGAGTTATAGGCATCTAAATGTGACATCCTGCCCGATACTCGGGTAAGTTCTTATAAGATATGTTGTGATATCCGCGAATTACAAACAAGTGTAGTCCTTGTCGTATGTAGAGCCATCTCTCCGTTAAAAAGTGTAGGAAGAGAATTTCTACGAAGAATAAAAAGTTATATATATTAATTTTCGAGGAATATTATATCAAAGGAATAATGGAACAGTGAAACTAATTGTAAGTCAAGCAAGAAGAAATCCTATCAAGTGTTGAAGTAATAGAAAATCGCAGTTGCTTAAGATAATTGCTAATGCATTAAATTTTATAAGATAAGAATGTACGATTGAACTATTTATACACATAAACGTCCTTACTTTCTTGATCGGCAGCGCTACCTCCTCCACTGCATCGATCTTTCCACTGACAATGACACTGAAATCGACACCGATTCATATCTTTCATACGACAATGCCATTGAAATTTCCGCGCCGTGCATGAGCCCCACTTTCTCAGAGTTTCCACTTGATTTCCCTAAGCAAGAGCCACGTGTACGTACGTGATAGTAACGTCTCGATGTCAGCTATGAAAATACGTAATCAAAAATATACAGCGTGTCCATAAAGTCTCTTTACAATTTCAAAAATTTATTACAAAGGCAATTGACGAGATATCTTCGTTAGATTTGCTTCGTGTACTCAGTGGTTATCAAGATTTTTATTACATTGCACTTCAGGTACCCTGTTGATGAATAAGATACTGTTAAATAAACCCCTTACAAAATGGCTACTCCTCGAGAGAAGGCACAGTGTGTATCACGGTTTATTGAAACCAAATCGGATCTGCAGACTCGGCGAAACATTCAGAACTAGGTATGGAAGAGACCCACCGTCATGTCCATCAATTCGTGCATGGCACAAGAAATTTTCAGAAGATAGGGACAGTGTTCGATAAAGGGAGGAGTGGACGACACACAAAAACAGTGTGAGGAAAACATCGATCGTGTAAGAAATCGAGTACAGTCTTGATGTGCAACTGATGCCCATATAGAGATGTATTAAATGTGACAAAAAAAGAAAAAACGTCTCATTTTGTAATAATTTCCACTTATCTGTCTTTTCATTTGCCTTTGTAATAAATTTTTGAAATTGTAAAGAGACACCCTGTACTTTCTGAGAAATGCACGCTGGCGAGTAATTTCGCTCTTGTCAGTGTAGGCCGCGGTTGAATTCGCGCACAGTATGCTACGTACGCTACGTACAGTACGTAAAATCTGCTGTAGCCAAAGAGTTAACAAGGTGATTATGAGAAGAAATTGGCACGTCACTGGGCTTGACAGTGTATATGCTAATCACATTAGAAAAAGTTATGTCCGTACTATTTGTTGTACTCCATACATAGTGTTTGTCTAGCGAACATTATCAATCAAATGAAACAGTACCATAGCCTCCATAAATTTTCCATCAATCTTTTTCATTATTTTTCTTATATTTGGCATTTAGTATATCTCAACAATAATTATAAGTTAAAAACTAACCGTGCAAACGTAGTTTCATTTTGTAAAAAATATACAGTATTTATTGTTGCCTTCAATTAACGGAGGCTATGAAACAATAAGAATGGCCGACATAGAAAAAGGCTATGAAACAAAAATTACTGACTACCGAATAGAAAAAGTTGTTTTGGAAACGTTGGCAAAGATTACCACCTGTTGTGCATCACTGACTTTACCTGAAGGTTGAACAGGAAAATGGTCACTATAAGTTGAACCTTCATCGTGTACACATCGATTAAACTTTCAAAGTGAAATTTTAAATGAAATTTCCGAATATTCTACTTGTTTAAACATTACCTAATGTTTCTAATAATTTACTTGCAACAATTAAATTAATAAATTCTCTTTTAACTAATAATTTATAAGAATCTTGAACAATGTACTTAAGAGACATGATTTTGACCTATTGAATGAAATGATTAATTTAATTGTTTAATCGCAATATAAAAGTGGTGAAAATTATTAAATAATGTCTAGAAATATTGTAGAAATAATTTACTTGTTTTCAAATGAATTATTCTTCAAACTGTAAAATAATGCATTTCGATGATATTTTTGTATATTAACTATTTACTTATAACAACTGAATCAGTGATTGAATTCCCAAGCATTGTTTCATAGTTTGAATAATTCATTTATAATAATTGAATTATTTACAATAACGGAAAAGATAGTTACATAATACATATATTTCTTGCTGTCTGAAACAATAAACGAGCGAAAATTTTTACATGTCGCGCCATTATTCTGAAGCGGCGATCACTGTTTTTTTACTCGACTTTTTTTGACTACATAAATTTCTATTTAATCAATGCAGTTATAACTTAAAAATTAATATCGTGAAAATGTAAATTTAGTTTTAGCCGATAGAAAATTAATAAATTATTACATTTAACATTGTAACATATTCAGGAAACTGTAACCTTGCGATAAAAATGTAAACACTACTAAACATTTGTTTAGTATAATAGAAATATTGTTTTTCGAAAAACTAAAAAAGAAATTATCAACAGTTCCGGGTTACTGACGACTGAAACATGATCAACATTGAGAGGTACGGAGACTCATTACCAATTGAACTTCCGTCGTGTGCACATCGACAGAATTTAGGAGTGAGTTCTTAAATAATATTTCTGAATATTATTTCTAATTGTTTAAACATTATTCAATACTTCCAATAATTTATTTGCAACAATTAAACAATAAATTCTCTTCTGTAATAACTCCAAGTGTTATTTAGAATATTTAATTAATAATTTATAAGACTCTTGAACAATGTACTTAAGAGAAATGACTTTGAATGAAGTGATTAATTTAATTGCTTAATCGTAATATGAAAATTATTAAATAATGTCTGGAAATATTGTAGAAATAATTTAATTGTTTCAAATAAAGTATTCAAACTGTAAACTAATACATTCCGATGATATTTTTGTATATTAATAATTTTAGTTACTTACTCATAAGAATTGAATCAATGATTGAATTTCCAAGCATTATTTCATAGTCTCAATAATTCATTTATAATGATTAAATTATTTACAATAATGGAAAAGATAATTACATAATACATATATTTCTTGCTGTCTGAAACAATAGTGACGAGTGAAAATTTTTACATGTTACTCTGAAGCGGCGATCACTGCTTAAATCGATTTTTGACTTTTCTCTATTAATAAATTTCTATTTAATATACATCAATGCTGTTATAACTTAAAAATTAGTATCATGAAAGTGTAAATTTAGTTTCAGCCAGTTATAGATCAAAAAATTAATAAATTATTACATTTGACATTGTAACATAATTATGAAAGTGTAACCTTGCGATAGAAATCTAAACACTATTGATTAGTATAATAGTAAAATACTGTTCGAAGAAATCGGAAAACTAAAAAAAAATTATCAACAGCTCCGGGTCACTGACAATTGGAACATTACATTAACCTTCAGCTGTACGAAAATTCATCACCAATTGAACTTCCGTCGTGTGCACATCGACCAAAATTTAGGAGTGAGTTTTAAATAATATTTTAGAATATTCTCATTGTTTAAATATTATCTAATATTTCCAATAATTTACTTGCGACAATTAAAACAACAAATTCTCTTCTAACAAAATCTCTTCGAGATTTGCACTACATTATAATGTGATCCGTGCGTAGTCACCTCCACGTGGTGGGTCTTGGTAATTGACGTCGTTTTACAAACATCAAGCTAAGAACTACGCAACCTACAGTTCAGTTTAGATCGTGAAAATTTCTTCCCGTTCCTTATTTCACGATGTAAACTGAACTGTAGGGACAATTAGTTGATAAGTAAATTATTGGGCCCCCAGCGGGCCACCGATGGACGACGAGGGATCTCGCAGGGACATCGTGGGATGCGTGCGTCTTAGCTTTAAGTTGCGTGCGTTTAGCTTTAGTTAATTATAAGATAGTTGGTATTTGTAAATTCACTGTGAACGCATTCTGTACGAAGATACGATTATTAAACTTGAGACGAAATTAAGGACACCTCCTTTCTTCTCTTTCTTCGTTCGTTGTTACTATTGTTACTGTCATTGCACTAGAGTAGAGTTTCCAACTTTTGTCAATGTGCCAAATCGGGGAACTGCAGCCTCGTCCGAATGGACAAGGTAAGGATCTTGTAGTCTAGTGTCCTTTGTAATCCGGCTCAGCGGTTCTTCGGAACCCCACTGTGTCGTTGAGGGTAGCGCTAGGCTACTTGCCTCTAAGTGCTCGAACCTCGATTTGGCACACTGACAAACGGCTTCATTTCACGTTATATCCTTTACAAAGCACGATATTCGAGCGTGTTAATAGTTTCGTTCTCCTGATATCGTTCAAAGTTCGATAAACGTGTCTTTGATACAAAATGCGCTGTTAGGGCTACGAATTGTTATACAATTATTGTCCAACTTTCCTGTTAGATGAGTGTGTGGTTAGTATTAAAGGCTGCGAAAAATTGCGATATATTGTATGATTTGCATTCGTATGAAATGTATGATATTATGTAATGTATGTAATGTATGTAATGTATATAATGTATGTAATGTATGTAATGTATGATTGTATGACTGTATGTATTGTATGATTGTTAACGCGATCGTTGTTCGGGAGATAGAGTTCCATAGTTCAATCTGATATATGCGCGTTAGAGTTATAGAGATATAGACTTGAGTTTGAGATTGAACTATTGAACGTCTGTCTCCTTTGTACGTAATCCTGGGCCAAGTAGAATAAAATCTCAGCATTCCTTAAGAATGCCGAGTTATTTGCATGTAATGGAGGGTGGTTGGGGCTAGGGCCCGGGGCGGGTCTCGTGCGTAGTCACCTCCTCGTGGTGAGACCTGGTAATTGATGTCGTTTTACAAACGTTTGCAAAACTTTAATGTTTATAAAACGATATCAAGCTAAGAACTACGCAACCCTACAGTTCGGTTTAGACCGTGAAAATTTCTTTCCTTTCTTTATTTCACGGTCTAAACTGAACTGTAGGAACAATTAGTTAATAAGTAAACTATTGGGCCGCCGATGGACGACGAGGGATCTCGCAGGGACATCGTGGGATGCGTGCGTCTTAGCTTAAAGTTGCGTGCGTTTAGTTTTAAGTTGTGTGCTTAGTTCATTTTTACGTTTAGTTTTAGATTAATTGTAAGATAGTTAACATTTGTAAATTCTGTACAAAGACACGTTTATTTAACTTGGGAAGAAATTAGGAATCTCCTCTCCTCTCTTTTTTTGTTCGTTGTTACTTTTGTCACTGTCATTGCACTAGAGTAGAGTTTTCAACTTTTATTGTCAGTGGGTGAAATCGGGGAACTGCAGCCTCGTCCGAAAGGACGAGGTAAAATTCTTGTAGTTCAGCGTTCTTTGTAATCCGGCTTCAGTAGTTCTTCGGAATCCCACTGTGTTAGGGATAGCGCTAGACTACTTGCCTCTAAATCGAATCTCGATTTGGTACACTGACTGCGAAATTTGGAGACAAACCGCGACTTCGTTTCGCGTTGTATCCCCTGCAGGGCACGATATTGAAGCGTATCAATAGTTTCGTTTTCCTTATTTCGTTCAAAGTTCAATAAACGTGTCTTTGATACGGAATGTGCTACTGGTAGAGCTACGAATTATAGCACAATTATTGTGTAATGTCGATACACTTGCATCTTTTGTACGAAGATGCTGCAAATAGCGACTTATTGTTGCTATGATTTGCATTTGTATGTATTGTGTACTATATGAATTGCAACTGTATGTGCGATTGTACAATTATTGTGTAACACTTACCTAACTTGGAATAATATTTCCCAAATATTCCCAAATGCGTAACAAAATATGGTCTTGCGTATACTGTCGCCTTTCGATACGCATTATCGTGTGCTTATAACAATTTCTTGCTCCATTGATACTCCCTTATATGTTGCACTGACAAACCGAATGAGTGTTTGTCGGTTATAAACTGCTCGGTTTATATAGTCGCGTAAGTGCGAGTGTTTGGCTTGGGTACATTCTTCTCGGAGTATCCCTAATCTGACGAGTTTGAGATTTTTGAGCACGAAAATATGTATTTTTGAATGAAAGTGAGTTTGTTCATTCCGTGCAATAAATACAAATTATTGGTGTAAATAATTAAAGTTAATTCATATGCATATAAAGCGTTTAGTTCCTCCAGTTTACCACAACGTGGCGCTAGTGTTTGTTATGTGTTTTACTCCTTTAAATAAATGTATTACGAGATTTAACAACAAACTGTAACAATAACTAATTATTAATATTAATGTTTAACAAGATCTTATAACGACCGTTTGCTTTGATTGATTACTAACAACTGAAAATACAGAATATTCTCTGCTTTCTTATTTTCTTCATTCCTCATTTTAAATCAGCGTCGCAGCTGTCAAACTCGCTCTTTTAAATACTCGCGCCGCCACAACCCAGTGAAACAAGACAAATTTTCATTTGCGAAGAAAAGTTTAGGGAATTAAACTGCAAACTTTTGTAATTTTATCCTGTTAATTGGATCCCCAGCTTATTTTCTACATCCAATTTGAAGCGTAAAATGCGCAAATAAAAATTTTTGAAAGTAATTAGTATCTGTAACTTGCCGATAGATGGCGACACTATGTCAAAAACCTGTAGCGACATCTATTCCTGATTAGCCGTCTCGTCGAAGGATATATTTCCGATATACATATTTACGGCGCCAACTTGAAATGAAATTCGAAGACAAGAAACCATGAAAAATAGCCAGTCTTTTAACAGTGACTTATAAACTTTATAAAGAGATTTATAAACAATCGTCAGGGATATATGTAACGGTCGCCAAGAAGATATAACACAGTCGTCAAGTAATATTCTGTATCATGTACACACAAAAATAAAGTACGAAATTTCCTTTTGTAGTATGGTGACTTTATTATTTACCAGTTATCGTACTTACAAAACGTACTTATAGAGGTTTATTCCTTTAAATAAATATATTACGAGATTTAACAAGAAAATATAACAACAACTATTTATTAATATCAATGTATAACGAGATCTTATAACGACCGTTTGCTTTGATTGATTATTAACAACTGAGAATGTAAAATATTTTCCGCTATCTTACTTTCTTCTTTCTTCATTTTAAATCAGTGCCGCTGCTGTTAAACTCGCTTTTTTAAATACGCCGCCACTGTACTCCAATTTATTGTTTCAATACATTTAATTTAATTATTTTACATATATTGTATTTAATTTTATCGTATATATTTATTAATTGATTTTAATATAATTTTATCGTATGTATTTATTGCAATGTAATGTAATAATTAACTTTTGTACTAACTCTTCATTCTATAAAGTACATTTTATATTTATTGTATTTAATTATATTGTATGCATTGTATGTAACTTTAATTTATTGCAATATAGTAATATAATACATAATACAATATATTAATATTAATTATTAATTAATAAAGTCTTTGTTGTATTATGTATTATGTTTCATATTTATTGTATTTAATTATATTTCATGTAAATACAACAACTTAGATTTTATACTGCAGATTATGCATAAAATTTATACTTTTATATTGTAAATATTATATTTCTTACTGTACATAATTTATAATTTATATTTACTATTTTGTTCTCTTTTTATCACACAAATATAGTTGTTACCTGTTTCTAATTCAAGAAGAGAATTCGATAACGATACATCGAACAACAATAGATCGATCGAGTATCTATCAGCGATACTCGACAATATTCGAGACTAATCGATACGCGGAGAGAGTAACTTGAACTTGCCGTCAAATACTGCTCACTTCAGTTTGCTTGCTTCTCTCATTCTTGCTCTTTCTCTCTTTCCTCTCGCGCGAACGTAACATCAATTTTCTTTGACATTCCTCTGTGCATCTTTGCTCCACCTGTCACGTTTCGAAATAATATCGCTCTGTTTGTCTCAACATCAAATCAATGATTTTCTCGAGGGAAGAGGCGTCCAATTTCGGCTGATCGAACATGAGTCACGGAAGTCGCACGAAAACGTCTGTCGAGGGATCTTCGTAGTCGCTTCGAAGTTCGAGCAACACGCGAAACGATTTCGAAACCTAACATTCTGAAAAGTATTGTCGTCAATAACCGCTGGAATAACGGATCACATCGTCGTCGCAAACGATCGTAAACTCTTGCGCCAAGTGTGTCAGTTGGTGCGTGGCTCGAAACTTTCATTTCTTATTGTGTAGGGAAACACGGTGGTGTACTGTGCCCTGAGATAAGACGCGAACATGTACCTCTCTGCGAGAAGTGAAAGATTGAAGTTGGCTTGCTGCGCATCGCGCGAAGCAAATTAACCTATGCAAACTGAGTCACCCACAACAAGAATGTCGTATTCAGTTCAGTGGGACGAGAACGACATCGGGATGATGCACGTCTTAATGGATCTGGAACTGTTTTGAATTACCGAGCGTTCTTCTTTATCTGCACGAGACATCGCCTGCACATCAACGTCAAACATGTTTGGCTGTCCTAGAGAAGCCGTGCGCGTCAAAGTGAAGGTACAGTTTGTTACATGTGTATTATACAACTTACAAAGTTTGCACGTTTCACCATTGCACCGACCTTGCATGAAATTTCAATGAATTTCTAACCACGTAATGTTGAGACAAATTTATTAAGAAAAATCTTTGCTGAAAGCAATTACTATTCATTCTTTTCCACACATTGGTAACGTTATTACTGAAATACCCGAAATGATACATTTTTGATGGGAAACACGAAGTTTTGAAGTTTCAAAGTAATACCGTTGACCTCTCGCCTTTCTAGGTAGTTGCAAACTGTTACTAACCATAGAAAACTTTAAATATACGTATATATATGCGTATGATCTTTTTAGATGTGTAGTTCCTCGCGGTTAGAAAACGCGGCAACACGTGTCGCGATGCGCACCGCTACGTAATTGGAATAACCAAGATTCTGTAAAAATAATTAGAACACGTCGCTTTACCGGTTCCAAAATATGTATACCTCTGTGACACAACTGGTAGAGAGCTTTTTTGCTTCCACTTAGAAACGGATGTAACGCGTTTCAAATTCTGCAAACGACTTCACGCGGAATGTTTCGATGTTTTGTCAATGTCGTTTGAAACTTCGAGTTTCCATCTTCCATCCAACATCGACGATGAATTCTAAATTTAAGAACACGAGATGTCTGATTTATTAATCATTGAGCGTAGTTTTCTTCCGTAAAAGTAGTTGAAAAGTGTCTGGAATAACTCCCAACACGTTTCTGGTAGCACGTACATACATATATGTACTGTAGTATATTAAA
The DNA here is from genome assembly GCA_036937485.2 of Tetragonisca angustula. Taxonomy (NCBI): domain Eukaryota; kingdom Metazoa; phylum Arthropoda; class Insecta; order Hymenoptera; family Apidae; genus Tetragonisca; species Tetragonisca angustula. The sequence continues at coordinate 1,231,571 of JAWNGG020000041.1, forward strand.
TTAAATGAAAGACATCGATCTAGGTACATACGTAAGTACGTCTCCCGTCAGTATGTGTCAATATCTGTGTATATTGGTAGTATAAAGTGGATTTTATTAATTTTGAAATTTTTACGTCGTATTTTATCTGTTTGTACACATTTGTTTATTCAATAATAATTCGATACATGAAGCGAGAAAATTTTCAACCTGAAACACGTTCCATATAGAAACGTCACTGTATAATGTATGTGTGAACTGCTTTTCGAATATCTCAATATTCGAACGTTACGTCATCAGAATAGGATACCTGCTAATAGCAGATGATTCTCTAATTATTAGCAGACATTGATGATATAACGTTCGAATACGTTGAAATGTTCGAAATATATTTCATACTGTATAATATATATTTCATATCTTACATATTTTATACTTCGTACCTCACGCCAAATCGACTTGATCACACTATTTATCGTTAACCTCAAAATCGTCTGAATGTACGGGCAAGTCCAATTTCAATCGAAGCAACACAGATCATCATTTTCGAAAACATGATACGTGCGTATTTTGAAGTACAATGATACGAAATGTGTGACTTTAACTTTTACCGACTAAAATTTAATTCTTGGTTTTACATCGCATCTTGAACTTAAATATCAAAAATAGTTCCGAAAGGCTTCGATGGCGGGTCGATATGAAACTTTATAGATAGTAGGGGAGGAGAGTGGGATTACTCCAAATATAAAATTTTTTTTTCTAATGTTTGATAATTTTCAAAATATTAATAAAGAATATTATAAATATTAATAAATAAAAATATAATAATATAATAATAAATATCAATAAAAGATAGTGACAGTATAGCAATATCGGTCTCAATATCTATAGGGTGTCCTTTCTTGGATGACCAACCCAGACAATATTGGACCTATGCAAATACTGACAACGAGCTAGCAGCAGTCCACGTAAAAGTGGACTGTGAATAGTTAGTCATAAGGGCAAGATCCAATACTTGGTCATCCTTGGTGCTCCTTCCCCTTCCACTTGAGGATGATAACCAAATATATATAAGGACATGTTTTACAGTAGAGAGTCAAAATACTACAGTAGAGAGAGACAGACTAGAAGATCACAGAATAGCACATAAATAAGACATTCTATATCATCCTACATCATACACGAACAAGGAATAAACTCTTCAAAATTATAAGCGTGTTGACTCCATTACACGGAATCCAACACCATTTTACAAACACTGTTAGTGTGATTAAATTTCGAAATTAAAATTATCGTTTTTAAATATGTTTGCATTGCTCAGTAAGAAAGGAGTTGGGTGTACGTTTGTGTTGTACATTTTTTCTCATTTAGAATGTTATTTATCCAATTGATTCATATATTGATAATAAGGTGGTATTTCGGTTATCAAGATAAACAATACGCGTGTTTAAATAAATAATAAAATCTGTCATTTAAATTTCCCACCATACATTACACTTTGAATTCGTGAAATATGAATATTGAAGTTACAATAAACGATTTCAGGACACCCTATATATATTGAAACCGACAGTTACCTGACAAGTTACACTCTGTAGTGAGAATTGCTATTGGAGCGTGGTAGTGTACGTGTACGCCGAATTCAATGTATCGAAAATTTTTTTATTAATATCTCGGAAATTAATAAATACCCAAAACTTTGCATTATGATTCTCCATCGTCTCAAAATTTCGGATCCTATACTTTTCTTCAAAATTAACAATTCTCACTTGTATCTCTTTGCCCGTCCAGAGAATTAATCCAACGCGTTCGACAAAAGTCAAAACGATCACTATAATTAGAAGATCGTTTACATAACAACTGTTGTAACTGCTGCTAACCGTTTAACTGCCAACTAAAAACCTGAACCTAATTCTAATCTTGGACGTAGAAATCCTTCCAACGTTGTTTCACCTTCTTATCTCTTTTTCTTTTTTTTTTTTATTTTTGATTAATTAATTACTTTAACTATTACTTGTTACCTTTCAGTAATCCAACTGTCAAGTTTTTTTTTCAATACAATTGCACTTGTACATTACATTATATTATTATTATTTAAATATTCGACTTGTATAATTGCACAATAAATTTCCTTGAAATACAACTGTTTGAAATTCAAACAAGTATAATAACATAATAACTCTCACTCGATTTTTTTTCATATCGCGTTTGTCATTTTTTCTTAAATTATAATGTAAATTATGAATCATAATTGAAACTGAAAACTGGAAACACATACCGCTGAACAAATTGCAAGCCGATTCAAAACCAAAATTAAAAATTGATTGATCAAGAGTAAAAAAAATAATTACACGTTAATCGTGAGCAATCGTGCTATATATACAGGGTGGGTCACCACGTATTGCCATCTAGATTTACGCGTAGCGAAAAATGTTTCAGATGAAGTTGAATGATTTCGAGAGGGGCACATTTTAATGATACTAGTTTTCTTGTAGATGGACGTGTAGAAGCCATTCAACTCCATATGAAACATTTTGAAACATAGATGGCAATATATGTGGTGATCACCCTGTATGTGTATGTATGTATGTATGTATGTATGTATGTATGTGTATATATATATATATATTACATTGGGTGTTTAGTAGAGAATAACGATGACCCTTGGTCACAAAGTACGACTTTTGAATTCAAACCTAGAATTTTGAATTCAAACTCAATCGATGTTTTGTTAGTTTTGAGTCAATTGAATTTAATTATTGACAAACGAATCACCAATCAAAATTATGTTCCAACATAATGTAAGAGTCCGTTAAAACTCTATTATCTTCAAGCATAATTAATACGTTTGAACAGCTGATCGTTTTTTCATAGTGCATCGGACAAGAAGTGAACTTGACGCAATTGCGTGAAATATCTGTTATAAACTGTTCACTTACGTAAAAGAGATATACATACATGTATATGACACACTCTTGCACCCAGATTTTCCAGAGCTTTCGCAGTTCATTTATTTCAATTACGAACTTTCTGAATATTTTAACATCAAGATTATATAACTTGATTGTGTAATTTATTTCTGGCTCGACTACCAAATTATTTAGACCTTTATAAAACTCAGCTTGTACGCTTGGTGAAAAATTTCCAATATTTTCGTGAAAAAGAAAATCGAAAGAAATTGAAGAAAGCACAACATTTCGCTAGTTTAAGACTTTTGTTCCTTGTAAATCTATACGTGAATATCGCTGAAATAAAAAGAAAAACATTGTGATCTGCAAATTCAAGTTCGATTTTTTAAGAGGACAGGACAGTTTGACGGGCCTAAAAATTACGAATACTTTTGAGGGCTAATAAAAAAAAAAGTACATATTTGATTGACATGAGCTTTTGTAGTTTATTTTAACACATTATGAATTACAGAAAGCAACATTAAAAGAGAAAAAAAGAGGACTCTCATTTAACTTTTTAACGGCATCCTTTTACATAACTTTTTTTTACATTGCCTATCGGTGTGCATGATTCCAGCCAAACAGGATTAGTTGCAACAAAAAGGCGAAAAAAGTTCAAAAGTAAACAATATTCTCTAGGAATTGACGATCCAACATTTTCATTGTGAAAATACTATGCGATAGAAAAGTATTTAAAAACGTCAAGAATATTTTGTCCCAAAATTGCAATATTTCCTCAGTTTTAAGTATAACCCAGGCAAAACAAATAATAAATTTATTACTTCTCAATAATTTCTATTCAGTGATATCATACCGACGAGTTCAAAAAGAAAGCGACGAATTATTGTATACGGTTTGGTCACTCATTATGTGGCTTGGTTAACCTCTTGCGCTGGAATGACGTGCCACGCACGTCAAGAACCTTTTATCCCTAAAATTGCAATATTCTCTTAGTTTTAAGTATATTTAAGTATGACCCAAGCAAAGCAAATAAAACACTTTATCACTTGTCAATAATTTCTATCCAGTGATATCATACCAACGAGTTCAAAAAGAAAGCGACGAATTATTGTATACGGTGTGGGTGGTCACTCGTTATGGTCCGCAATCAGTTGTCAGCGCAAGTGATTAAATAAAACGACAAATTAAATTGAATTTTCATCATCATCTCTTACATTTTCGTCGTGTACATTATGTCTTTATTTTCTAATGTATTAGGTACATTATATATATCTATTTTGTATTTATTTTTTTTTAAATGGGAAAATAGCATGCAACAGGAAATATATGTATTCATTTGTAGGAAAAATTGTCGAGAATTGTTCCCAATAGCATATCTAAAAATATATCAAAATCGACGAGGTCGCTCGTTTGATAAATAATAATTACCAATGTTCTTCTTAAATTATTGCAATTTCTTAAAACTATAACCATGTAGGCATATATTGGCAAACAGTTTATCTATTATCAACAACGATAACTCATCAATAATAGTTTTAGCGAAAAGATGCGGAGAATTTTCAAATAAAATTCGCTCCTTTGTTAAATACATAATATTACAAAAATTAAGAATTCAAATTAATTCAAACATTAACGTTAAATAATATACAATTATCATATATTTTTCTACATCTCGATAAAATCAAGTTTCCCAAATTTCACCGTCACGCAATTCTTTAATTCTGTTGAAAACAATTGCATTCCAGAAACACAAACATGTTTTATGACACGAGGAAAATTGATGAAATGTTCGATATATTTATGTTTAGAAATGCGAAACCAGACACCAGCCGGAATATCGGAAGTTCAGCGTGGATCCGCAGATAACATCCATCGAAGTGCTTCAGAGTATACTCATCAAAGCTTTCGATATCAAAGGGTGAGATCGTACTACTATCAATCGCCGAGTGTATTATATATCGCAAACAGGAAAAGGTACCTTCGGCTGACCAAAGTATGTACATATGTACATATTCAGATTGGGTACCCGTTAGATTAGAGAAACGAAACTGCTTCCGAAAACGGTTTGAGTTTTTCCTGATCAATTGTGAAAACCAGAAACTAAAAATAAAATGTGATGTCGGATGTTAACGATAGATGCGCTAGAAACATTAAAAAATAAATAATATAATGTGAATATAAAATCTTAAAGTTAAATGTAATTTTGGTATCTCGAAATCTTCTGGATTTTATTTGGAAATTAACATTCCATTAAGTGATAAGTCTGTTATAAATCCAGCGATACCTTTGTTACTTTTGCGGTATTCACTATAATAAATAAGGTTTTATTTATTATAGTATTATATTACTTCAAAGGAAAATAAAATAGTATCGAAAGTATAAGTATAAGTAAACAAAAATTTATTTATCAAGTATAATAAAAATTTATATTCTTTGTTTTACTATCTTTATTTCTGACGCAAGTGTGCTTCGGATTAATAAAAGAAAAAATTTGGGTACAATACGTTGAATTTTAATACTTGCTATTGGACGCAAATGAATGAAAAATATTAATTCCCGCCAAAAAAAAAAAAAGAAAAAAAAAAAAAAAAAAAATGATTTGAAATCGTAAAAGAACAATTGTTTTATCGTCTTGAATATTTTCAGAGAATTCACTGTTTCTTACCGAGCAATAGATGACTACGGGTCAGAAACGTATCTATTCTTGCTTTCTGACTGGGACTTGGACGCGGCATTTATTAGGTAAACTTTTCAAATGTGTAATACCATTCGTATCTAAAAGTGAGAAACGATAAGACATTTGTGTCTCAAGTTAACCGATAACGCATACAACTTTCGTTTCGCAGCGCCTCTGAACCGTATCTATACCTGCAAGTGAACCTGAAACCGTTCGGAGAGACGGGCGACTGCGAATGTTACTGGGAACAGAATGCACAGGAAGTGTCGACTCGACAAGAAACCGGGTTTCCATACAAGACACCCAAGTTGCCGGGTCTCATAATGAATAAGGCGAGCATCTCATTTGTTTTTTCTCATTCGTCCACGACTCAACTTGCAGTTACTCGTCTTCCTTTCGAATTTCTTTCTAACGGATTTCTACACGTGTGCAGTGTGCGCTATCTTTGAAGTTTGTATATGAAGTAAAGCGTGTACATATACCTTGGAACGTTTGCGATAGAATTGAAACACATAGATATGTACGAAGACGTACAAAAAGCAACAAATTAGCTTCCGAAAAAGACGTATTTCAAATATAGCGTGTAATTCATTCTATCTTTAAATAATAATTTGATTATGCAGCTCTGTGATTGTTACTTCTGGTAATACAAAATTCCTTCGATATTTTATACTCTTTTATTTATTATATCTGCACAATCGTACAGAGTTTTGCACAAGCTTCCAAAGGAATGAACACGCGAGAAATTTTTTCTTGAAATTATTTTATGAAGCACTTTGAAAGGTACTATTGGTAATTCGTAAAATTTCAAAAAGTGACTTGAAGCACGAAACAGGAATGTACGTTGTAAAAAGATAGAATCGTGTTTTGCAGATGGAAAGAACATTAAACATGGTTCAGCGTGCTTTGGGCAATTTGAGCGAAGATTCCTCGCACCAGCAAAGCGCACAACCGCCACGACCGCCATTGACGGACGCAGAGTTCCGACGATTTTTGGACCCCATTGGACAAGTGATACATCCTAAAGAGCTAAGAGCTGTCATATACTTTGGTGGAATCGAGCCCAGCCTGCGAAAAGTGGTTTGGAAACACATCTTGAACGTGTATCCCGAAGGCATGTCCGGTCGCGAGAGAATGGATTATATGAAGAAAAAGTCGCAAGAGTATCAAAATCTACGAGAAAGATGGAAAATCTTGGTGCAAAAGGGACAGAACGTCGGGGATCTGGCATATGTGACGAGCATGGTGCGGAAAGACGTTCTAAGAACGGACAGACATCACAAGTTTTACGGTGGTTCTGACGATAATCAGAATACGGCCAGTCTTTTTAATATCTTAACCACGTATGCCTTGAATCATCCGAGTGTCAGCTATTGTCAAGGTATGAGCGATCTGGCTTCGCCTTTGTTGGTCACTATGCGAGACGAGGCCCAAGCGTACATATGCTTGTGTGCGCTTATGAGAAGGTTGAAAGATAACTTTATGCTCGATGGAATCGCAATGACTACAAAATTTGCTCATTTAGCCGAAGGTACGTAAACCCGAGTACGAATCAAACGTCAGATATAAAGAAAAACAAACGCTTGTAACGTAGTAATAAACAGTTATGAAAAATTGTGAAAAGATCAAGGTATAAAAATACTTGTACATACATTGAAAACAATCTTTTGATCGATCAGCGTTCAGTTCTTTCGAATTGCGACCGTATAAACTGTATAAACTGTATTCACGTTTGCGCAGCAATCGTTATGAACCATTTGCATTTTTTAAGGTTTACAACACTACGATCCAGACTTTTACGCTTACTTGAAATCCCATCAAGCGGATGATCTATTGTTCTGTTATCGATGGCTTTTGTTGGAAATGAAGCGTGAATTTGCTTTGGACGACGCTCTGAGAATGCTCGAGGTTTTGTGGGCTGCTTTGCCGGCGTCGCCGCCAAACGGAGAGCTTAATTTGGCCGAAGTACCTTTTCCTCCACCTTCGCCGCCGCCGAGCCCAAACGTGAAACATATTCGTGAAAACGCGTACACGAAAGTTTGCGCCATTAGGCGACAAAGTTCTTCCGCGAGTATCGCTACTGCTGGCAAAAGAAAAACTTTAAACACGGAGGACCCATCTTTGCAAAGCAGAGACTCTACAGAAACTAACGGTGACTCAAAAAGGTACTTCTATGCAGATCGGTGAAAGCAGTGCGATTGAAATAATAATGTAAAGTGAAACTCGCTGTCTACAGATCGAGCTCTCCTTACGAGACGTTTTCTGAGCCAGAGAATGATTTAACAACAGCGAAAAATCGGAGAAACACAGAATCTACGGAAAAGTGCCTAAGTACAGATTCTCTGTCTGGTAGATCGAAACGCGTAAACTTGTCGGAATTGAGAGAAAGACTGTCGTTACCTAGCAGAGATCAAACTAGAAATAACGAGAACGATGGCGAGAAGAAATGCGCTCGAGTAGTGAAAAATTTGAACGAATTTTTGAACTTTACGAGCCTGAATCGTAGTAAAGTAACGCCAAGCGATGCCGAGCCAGAGTTGAGGTGAAAAACGATATATTTTCAAACAGTAAAAATACTACCATTTAGTTTTTCTTATCTTAGCTTTCTCCTCACACAGACATTAGGTAAAAATAGTTTTTCACAACTAAAAAAATCTATCGTTTTATTTTAGGCGTGTTTCCAGCGAAAGTGGAGTAATTAGAGTATTGAGAGACGAGCCAAGTTCTCCGGACGATCCAACGGATTTCTTTCCAATGACTACTTCAATGACTAGAGAATTAAGACTGGAACTCGAATCGCTCGATCGGCAAGTTTTCGGACCGTCGCCGCCAAGTGATCAACAATGCGATTGCGTTCTTTCCAAAAGAGAGAGCGACTTGGTCGATAGCGAAACAGATACAGAGTTGGCAAGGTGTAGTCCAGCTGCCGATGTGTTTGTATGGGAGAATCCCCTACACACGTTGCAGCAAAAGAACCATCCAGCTACTCCCGACGAGCAAGCGGAACTCGAGTACGACGGCGAGATACTGGAAGACCAAAATGGCGTTAAATCTGTCACTCCGATTAGATTACTCAAACGTACGACAAGGTATAAAACCAACTTTTACCATTAACTTTTTCCAAAGTGTTTTAACACGATTTTGAAACACTTTGAAAAGTGACGAAATTACGTACGTAGGTCCGAATCTGCTTCGGATAGCGAGGAAGCGGAGAGCTGGCACCAAAGCACAACGGTGCAAGAGAGTCCAATAAAACAGTCGGTGCAAGAACACTGCGAAGAAGCTACGGAACTTACGAATCTCATTCCAGCGGGAACTTGCGAAGATCAGTTGGGGGAAAGTTCTCTACCTCCGCCTCACGAATTTGGCGGTGGTAATCCATTTCTCATGTTCCTGTGCATTACCCTGTTACTGCAGCACAGAGACTTTGTTATCCGCAATCAAATGGATTACAATGAAATGGCAATGCATTTCGATAAAATGGTTCGCCGACACAACGTCGTTCGAGTGCTCAATCAAGCGAGGCAACTGTTCGCTGGTTATCTCAGAAGGCATTCTTCGTCGTCGTTAGCTGCAAAGTCAGATTCTGTAAATGTGTAACCTCGTAATGCTTGAACGTTGTACTTATCGACATCATATATCACGCGGAATAATAACGAAATGAACAATTTTAAAATATATCGTTTGAGACAAATCACAAAAAAGAAAAGAAAAAAAAGAAAGAAACAAGTTCAAAATATGTTTTTTAAATCTAGAAGGCGAATCAAAACAATTCTGTAAATGAAACAAAATATCAGGTGAAATACGTATCAGTGATAAACTAGGCAATAAGAAATTTAAATAATCTCAAGGTGCTGCTTTAATCATGCGTAAAAAATCAAGTAAAAATCCTCGTGTATTCTTTTAAACGTACCGATTGATCGAACGTTGTATGTGTATGTTCAATTTGAATCTTATCGCCGTTTGACGAAGATATATTTCAAGATACGATGATTTTTATATTGTTTATTTGCATTTATCTACTCTTACTGCCTATCGATGAGTTACTTTTTTATTAATAAAAATTTATTTTCCTAGAAAAAGATCATTTTAGCTTGAAAGGGTGAACCTTCCTGGTGATCACGTCTAATTAAATACAATACGAATACGCATGTAAACGAATACGATTGTAATTATCATTAATTGCAGTGTGATAGCAATTGAAAATAACTCGTATTTCGCATAGTTCACGAAAGTAAACGGAAACATGGTGAAACGTGTCTTTGACGTTACCCAACGTTACAACGGATTTTAAAACGTAATCGTGTCGAGAATGGCACGACGATTCAATCTATTTAACCTGCGATTTAACCATTCTCCGACACTATGCACAATACCAATTGCACCGCATTGACAAACCCTTTCACCGTATCGCGATTTAAAATTAAGTGATTGGCTTAACTTTGTAAAATACCGATTACCTGTTAATTTAGTAGCTGTATCTTACTTTGTTCTCAAACAATATGTTTGAGAAACGACAATAAACTACATTTAATTTTACCGCTAATCATTTAAGTATAAACAATTCTTTGTAGGGTTTGGGTTAGGGTTTACGAGAGAAATTTACTTTTTACAGTTTATATTTTATTTTAAACAAGCTAATAATTTACATCTTATAATACAACAGAAAATATATTATGCATGTAAAAGCTTATTTATTACAATATAATTTTAAATTTAATGGCGACATTTTTTAAACATAGTATGAAAGTAAAACTCCATAATTTTTATATATGCTACCAGGATATTTATCATTCTTTTACTTTTGTCTCCTACTTCCTCCACCTGCCATAATCGTGAGAATTCGTACAAAGATGTTCACTACATCCATATAAATAGCAATCGCGCTGAAATAAAAAGCACAAATATGTACAGACTTGCACGTGCATTTACCAAACGTTCTATTTCATCAAATTACTTACTTATTAATTGGATCGTACGGCCTCATGAGATGGTCGTTAATTGGATACGTTTCTGCTTGTTTGATAACTCTTTGCGTATCGTGCAAAAGAAGCATGGAGAACAGCACCAGGCCACCGTATAGAGATATTGAATATAAGCCAGCTCCAAGAGCTGTCGTAGGTGGCAAAAACATTGATCCAACGCTACTTGCAAACACAAATCCCAAACCAATGGCTAATGGGCCTCCCATTTTCAAAAATTTTTCATTTGGAGCACAAACGGCAACCACTGATAAACCACCAACTACACCAGCGGTATACCACGCAGCTCTAAGTACCAAAGGTCCTCCGAGTATGTACAGAGGTGCGAGAAATGCACCTACAGTACCAGTATGAATCAACCATGCTATTTGTTTCGTTCCAAAACCTTCTTGATACGGAAGAACCTGCAGTAATATTCCACTACCCCAAACAGATGCCAACGTTACCAACATGGCGACCCATCCTTGACGCATTACCAAGTTCATCACAGTTGGTGAACGTAAACATAGTGCTGCAGCTACAGCGCTGCTTACTATAGATGCGCCAAAATACATGTACGTATTCCTAATTCTATCTTTTACATATTGGGGCCATAACCTACAAAGAATCATTTATTTCATTACGTTCTCTCTTATTATTTTACGATTGATGATATTTCTGTTCAAAGAAAATACTTCGCGTAATCTATGGCTCCCATGGATGGCGACAAACCCAAACCATAATAGCACAGTGAACCTATTCCTAGCACAGCACCGCCAGCGACAACTCCTTTTCCAATAGTGAATGCTACGGACATAAAAGTATTTTCAGTAATAATTTCAAAATATTTTAACTTGCTCCAATATAATGTGTACATCATGTTGAAGAATGAGAAAGAAATATTTAAAAATTATATTTTACTTCTACTTTCAATTGATAAAGCAACAGTCAAACAATTTGATGCAATTTTACTTGAAATAACCTAAATCACATGATTGCGTGTGATTGCATCACATTACACAGGTTCCCTCCGTACTTTTGCAACATTTTGCAACGTTACTTTTGCAAATTGAAATCTCACCAGTTTCTCCTGCAGGAGCCATCGCCTGCTCCGATATTGTAGCTGATCTACGAGCAGATCTTGTAAATGTACCGCGTCCATCATTAGCGAATAATCTGGTAGTTTGAATTCTCGGAATAAACGATTTTGAACTAACTGGAGTCTTCAGTAGACTGACCAAATTTGGCGTAACGGTACTCCGACATACTCGAGCGAGCATCATTTTTGCATGTTATTCTCTAAAAAATAAAACGTCTATTAATAAAAACATCGATGACGATCGCACGTTAGATGAAACACATTAAAAAAGTATCCACACACGATTTTCCAACAAACTATACTTTAAAATCTTGGATAATATTCACATATCTAACAGGATGTACGTGTTTAAAATTCTATATTAATAGATTTTTTGCAAAAATTTCTTGCGATTACTCACTACGTAGTAAGCAGCAATTGTTCGTGAAAAATCAATATATCGAACTGCTAGCAATTTCTACGATGTATGCCTGAAATAATCGTATTGCATACAGATAGTAAACACTGTGAAAAGATGTGCGCGACTAGGATGCCATCTTTAGTGATATTGAAATCAGTTTTTAGACAGACTAAACCAGTTTCGAGGCAAACTAAATTTCGTTTTTGACAAATGCAAGCGAATAAAATAATTAAATAAAACAAACGAATAAAAGAATTTGAGCAATCAGTTTAGGTTAGGTTTAGTTGCTACATTGGACTAGAAACAAATCAACATTTTATGAAAGATTAAATAAGTGAGCATTTATCTGAATTTCAACATTTAAAATCCTAAATTTTAAATCCTGAATTTATTTAACCCTCATCTGTTTTTTGTGTCGACCTGACATATTTCTCTTTTAAAATCTATAAACGATCATGAAATGATACAAAATACAGTATCTGTATCTCAGATAATAAGTTATACGCTTACTTATTGAATAGAAATCTATTTACTGTTAATAAGAGAATCTGCAGATTACTATTTACATATTTTTTCATTGTAGGTATTATTAATTCTTTACCACACTTTTAGTGTGTCAATTTAATACCAAGGACAAGTTGGGAAAATTAAAACAACGAGTAACTATTAATAAGTACAAGTAATTTTATGAAAGTGTCGTTTCTTTTTATTGATTGATTTAAATCTCTTTTCTGATTTAATTTCCTTTCGCATTAAAACCACATGCATTTGTATACAGTCACTGAATTGACTTATTCCATAGACTATACAATACATCAATCTGATATTTCTACAATAAATACAATATGAATTTTATACATACGTATAAATATATCTTAAAACTCGTATTTTTGTTAAAATTACTTGTTAAAATTTATCATATAATCAAAAAAATAAATCACAAATTTCACAAATTCAGTGTCGATCTCAAAAATAAATCACATTTCGAAACGATTCACATACTACGTTCATCAAGTTCAAAAAAATGTATGTCACTTCAAAATATGTGATTACATCTAACATTGTAAAACATATTACATCATTTAAAATATAAAGCACATCTCCTGACACAGTACATAGTAAATAAAAATAAACGTTACTGAATATCAAGGATAACTATAAAATTATGGAGTTAAAATATCACTTCCGGTTAATTTCGTACATTTATACGTGGCAACGTTGCGTCTGTTTAAACCAGCCAATCAAGCGCAATCCGCATTGACGAAACGACCAATCGTGTTGTTGAAGGGATATACCCATAATGCACTGAAAACGAAAGTACATAGTGCGACTGTGTGACGGTTTCTCTAGTAGATTTCCGACTTTGCTACTTTGTTCTCTTCGTTGTTGGACGCCATAGTGAACGCTTCGTTTCGCAGGGAAGTCGCGAGCGAGTGTTATACTTTTTTTTTTCCACGAAAAATTTTGCTGTTAACAATTGCTGTTTTTCATTCGAACGGACGATGGCAGGAACCGAGTCGCCTAATTTAATAAAACCTGAGCCGCAGAACACATCTACGGAAAATAGTAACGAAAATGTACGGGAACGAAATCCTCCCGGTGGCGGTAATCGCGGTCCGCGTGGTCGAAAAGGAGGAACACGTTTTTCTGGTGGACGTGGCGGTGGAATGGGTGGAGGAAACAGAAATAACGATGGACCGGTAAGAATTTCATATATTCCTTCTTTATATACGTATATTTCGAAATTATGCTCTTTACACTTACCGCCATATTTGCTGTAAACTGATGCGTAATACTTTGACCGGGTTTTTATATTAACACTTGTATTTCTTCAATATGCCGAATGTCGTTATTCGTAATTGTAATCTTTATTTGTTCGTTACATATTCAGCGATTTACTGTAATATTACAATTGAAATAACTCTAGTGTATTTTTGTCATACAGTGTACTATATAGTTGACTACATCTTAAAAATATGCACTGAACATAATTATTGATTTACAAGTAATTGTACAAACATTTCTTAAATTACATATTAAATGCATATTGAAAGACTAGCGCTGATAAAAAAGTAAGCATTTTTTTTAAATGTTATAAATAATTCTATTATGTAAAATTTATCATCAATAAAAATCGTTCTTTGCCACATTTTTATATGTTGGAAATAATTAATGTATATATTGATTTCTCGTCAGTGTAATACACACAAAATGGCGCGTACGAAAATTAAGATGGTAGATGAGTATTCTCAACTTCACCACACGTGGTTTAAAAAATTTTAATTGTCTATCAATATCCAAGTATCTTTAGTAACGTACTTGTAGCAAATATAAATTTTTTAGGTTTTAAGTAGAAATTTGAAATTAAATATTATTGAAAATTTGAGCTAATTTAATTTTTAGTACTGATATCAATTTATAGAATTTATTTGTATTAATGCGTGCAAAAATATACTAAATTAACAAAAGTATTCAAATATACGATTTCTATCGTTTCAAAAATTGTCAAATTATAAGATCTTTACCATCTGTATTTTAGTGCAGAAATAATGTAAACTCTTTGAGAACTATGAGTGCATATATTCGTTCAGAAAAATAAGTCACAATGCCAATTGAAAGGGTTTGTTTAATCATTATTGATGATTTTTTTTTAGATCAGCTCTTTTAGTATGATAGTACAGTGACATTTGATCTGTATAAACGTATATGTATGCTGTAGTATTATATAAGTTTAAATCTTGAAAATTCAATGCAACCCTTTGCATTTGGCAATTATTTTTAAATTTCTTTGCAACAACTTGATAATTGTTACACATGATGATATATAATACACATTTACATTTCTCTTGTCTGCTACAAACAATCATCTTGTGAAAATTGATTATTAGACTGCAGATTTTTATGTAAATTCATATTTTTTGGAATTACAATCTCAGTAGAAAGTTGTTTTATATATCGAGCGTTATAAAATAGTATTATTTGGATATTTTATAAAGTACGTACATTATATGTAATTTTACATATTAAAATTGTCTAAAAATGCATAAAAATATGAAGTCTAATGGTTAATGTAATGGCTACGATATATATAAATGATTGTGTTTTTATTTATTTTTTTATAAAAAGATATTTATGATTTCAATCACATTGAAGCTTGTTTTGCTTCAATTGCTTGTTTCTTTTTTTCATAATTAAATTACCACGTTTTGAGAACAATTCTTCGTTTGGAATAATTGTGGTTAGTACTGACAAAATATCCAGAGCAGTTTGACTTAAAGTTAAAAAGATGTTCTTTAATGATTAGATTCAAGTTTTTATATTTTATTAGATTTGATTGTTAAATATGTTATATTTAATTAAAATTTTTACGTTTCACTTTAATTATTTTATTTTATTGGTCTTTGAATATATTTTGCATAAGCAAGAAATAAGGTTTTGTTTCTATGTTTTTCTCTGTTTGTTGCAATTTATTACACATGAAATTTGAAGTATCATATTAGTATTTAAATAGTAAATAATTTTGACAAATTTTGTTTTTAATTTTATTGCAAATAATTTTAATACTCTATAAAGAATATAAAATTTTATTTAGATTTTAGAAAAGTGTTAAATCAAAATTTGTTACATTTATTATAGACGCATCTATTACGCGCGGATGTTTTGTTTACTTTTGACTCGATTTGTTAAACGGACTATAATATCAATAAGCTTTCTTTGTGTTTTTTTTACCAACCATGTTCTCAACCAATGTTTTTCTATTCGAGTTTATTCAGAAGTAAGAAAGAAGATCCACAAAACGTAAACAAGAGAGGTAATTGTACATATAAAAATAAATCGGAAAGAAGGAATGAAATTTTATCAAGTATTGAATCTGGCTAATATCAGGATGTGAATAATCGGTGAGAAAGGTTATTCTAAGTGAAAAATGTAAAATAAAATTTTTATGTCTAACGCCTTACTTTTAAAAAAATTGAATTCGTATATGTTTGATCGAAAATTGGCTTACAAGTAGAGGTGCGTATTAATTTTAACTTTAAAAGTTTCATTGTTTCAAAACGAAAAAATTGTATTTTATTTACAGTATAATTGATAAACTCTTGAACTTGATTTTCTCGACGTAAAAAAGATGAAACAAAATTTATCCTTTCCTTTTCGATTTATTTTTGCATGTAGAATCATTGCTCAATCGGTTTGTGATACACCCTACATATAAATATTCAAATCCTCATTCTATTTCGTATGATTAATATTATCTCATTATATTGGAGATATTCGAGAACCGAAAAATATTGGGACATGATTGGGTCGAGTCAGATTTCCCGAAAATTCTGAATATGTTATGTTATGTTTTATATTATATTATATTATATTATATTATATTATATTATATTATATTAAATGGAATATGGAAAAAATAATCAAATATATCATACCTAGACGTAACATTTTATTTCAAATTTTCGTGTAAAACGCTAGTTTCCGAGTCACCCAATTCTTTAGTGAATTCAAATCTGAAAAATACCCGACCCAATCCGATATTTTCGAGTTCTCACCCATTATTTGCTAAAAATTTCGCCACTTTGCATGTAATGCGATTAAAAAATTGCTGAAAAAGATTCATTTGTGACATGATTGTTTCAGATGAAAATGAACGATCCCATTCATGGAAGTATGGATGGAGGTATGGACAGTACAATGAATGAAGGAATGGGTGGAGGTATGGGAGGTGGTATGGGTATTGGACGCGGTGGTGGAATGCGCGGTGGTAGAGGTGGTCGCGGAGGTATTGAAAGAAACATGGCAAACCGCTCACAAGATGTAAGTATAAACTACAAAAAAATCATGTTTTATTTTTTCAACTGAACAGGAGTATACATTTCACGTGATCTTTTATTCAAATGAAAGTCAATAGTAAGCCACTATAAGTTATAAAAATATTTCTCATACATTATTACATTATTGTTCATTACATTAAAAAAATGATGATGGAAATTTACAAACTCAAAACCAAATCTCATTCGTCATTGCCATTGGTATTGTATTTTAAAATTTTACAACTTTCTCTTTTAATTCTTGTTACTTTTGCAAAATTTTGCAAATGCGTAATCAGAAATAACGATCATAACAGGTCATGAATTAGAAATAAACGTCCAAACATTAATCTATAGGTATTAATAGGTGTATTTTTTTTCCTCATTCATAATAACTTGTAATCTTTTATTATAACATTATTCATATTTTTGAAATATTTAGGATCGGTTGATGGAGCGAATTATGGCTATTAGCGGACCTACGCACGATCTACCACCTCAAGAGACCACAGAAAAGAAATTCAGTGGTCGTAATCGTTTATATATCGGAAATTTGACAAATGATGTCACAGACGAAGAAATTCAACAGATGTTTCAACAATACGGTGAAATATCTGAACTTTTTGTAAATAAGGAAAAGAATTTCGCATTTCTTAGAATGGTAAGAGTCTAATGTTTTTTTTTGGTTTTTTAATGTTTTTATACAAACAGAATGATTAAAATAATTACCGTTTGACAGAAAATGATAACAAATTTTGGCTGCTTTTTATATATGATTGTTTTACATTTGTTATATATATATGTATGTATAACATATATCGTGTTAAACTATAACTTATTTTCATTTTACAGGATTACAGGGTAAATGCTGAGAAAGCAAAACACGAATTGGATGGTACAATGCGAAAAGGACGTGCACTCAAAGTGCGTTTTGCTCCTTACTCACAAATTAAAGTTAAGAATCTTACACCTTGGGTGTCGAACGAATTACTCGAGAGAGCATTCAGCGTCTTTGGTGAAATTGAACGCGCGATAGTAATTGTAGACGATAGAGGGAAGTCTACCGGAGAAGGAATCGTAGAATTTTGCAGAAAACCATCAGCTCAACTTGCTCTACGAAAGTGCACGGAAGGATGCTACTTCCTTACGGCGTACGTTTTTTTTTTTTTTTTACTGTAAATAAAACAAGTTATTCCCTGTCCCCAAAGCCACGCTTGTTGACGAACTGACTTTCTTAACGAGTGCCAGAATGTTTAATATATTGGGGAAGAGAAAATTTAATTCCCGATGGAAGCATGATACAATATATGTTTGTATTGTGTGCCGAAGATTGGAATACAAAATTTCATTTTAAAAATAATTTTATTGGCTCTAAGAAAGGGCAAAATATATTAAATATTTATTTTACAGGTCTTTACGTCCCGTAGTTGTTGAACCATTTGAGCAACAAGATGACATTGATGGTTATCCAGATAAAACCTTGCCTCGTAAAAATCCAGAATTCTTTAAAGCTCGTGATATCGGACCAAGGTTTGCGCAGATAGGAAGTTTCGAACATGAGTATGGAACGAGGTGGAAACAGCTCCATGAATTATACAAACAAAAAGAAGAAGCGTTAAAGAGAGAAATGGCAATGGAGGAAGAAAAATTGGAAGCTCAAATGGAGTTTGCACGATATGAACACGAGACTGAATTGTTAAGGGAGCGTAAGTAAAAGCAATTAAAAAAAGCAATTTAAAAGCAATTAAAAAAATATATTGCTTTGATAGTCAAGCAATGTTTTTTGTTTTATAAATCGATCTTGATTAATTGCAGAATTGCGCATGCGTGAGGCTGATCGCGAGAGGCAAAAAAGAGAATGGGAAATGAAAGAAAGACAGGCTGAGGAACAAAGAACGCGCGAAGAAGAATTACGAAGGAGACAGCAAGAAGAAATGGCAATGCGTATTAGAAGACAAGAAGAAGAGCTGCATAGGCGTCAACAGGAAAATAATTTGTTCATGCAGGTGATTATATTAAGAGTTTTGATTAAAGAAAATTTTCGTAATAATAAATTGAAATTTGAATGTGTCTGTATACGATAAGGATGATCGATAAACATCAAATTATTTTGAAGATTATTATAAAATTTTTGTTCCTTGCGTATTTGAAACAGTATTTATTTTCTTTTATTTATTATTACCATCATAGAGAAAAAGAAATGATAACGTATTATATAAAAATTGTTTATGATATTTAATTATTAATATATTGTTTACTAATGCTTAGGGTTATATTCCTTTTAAATTTAAGGAACAAGCGATGAGGGGTGGCGGAGGAGGTGGAATGGGAGGAAAAAATTATGATTCCGTCAGTAATAGTGATCGTGATGGATATGGACAGCCTGATGGTAAGTTTCAAACGTTTAAGAACATTTGATTAAATTAAATGTTGAACATGGCATTTTTATTATATGCATACGAAATAACAAATTTTGAAAATTTTAATATTTCTCTCTAATAGATAGCATAAAACGCTATCTATTTATTAATATCATTAAATTAAATTAATTTTTCTTTCAAAAAATTTGTATTTTATATTGGTCTTGTATATTTTTATCAAATATAAAATTTCTGTACGGAATACTTTCTTAAAACTATTCTTAATTCTACATTTTACTTTATTGTAGGTGGAAGCAGCATGCCAGTGGTAATGTATCCATTTAAATTATCATTTTATACACACGTATATATGTATATGTATATATATATATATATTTTTCACAAGTTATTTGATTTTTCTGAAGCCATTTGTTTGATAATCTATGTGCATTTCTATTTGACGATTCTACGAAACAAATTATACATATATAGGGAATTTTTTGCTAGAAAAAAGTTAGGTTGTGTCTTTGCATGGTAAAAAGAACCATTCTATTGCTAGTAAACACTTTTGCGAGAAACATGAGTAACAGGAAGTTACGAATATTTCCATGAAGCATGCTTTTCAATATAGCAGGGTTTCTAATGTCTGCAATAATGCCAACCAAATTCAAATTAAAATCAGATTAATATCATATATGCATCTCACATTAACAAGTTTGATCAATTGGCTATAACATGTGGAGGTGTCAATGGGCATTGCAATTAAAATTTTCTACTAAACAGGGATCTATTTCCCATTGTGTGACTCTGTCTTCATGAAACTGAAGTATTGTTTCGTGATCTAATAAGGAAAATATTCATTACACGTTATATTTGAAATCTTTTATCTACCTTTATATAACACATTACCGCACTTCTTTCTTTTACAAGAACACGTGGCATTTTTTCTACATGCTGCTATCAACTGTAAACAACCATTGAAGCGTATTATATTTTTCATGTTTCATGAAATTCTTATAAAAATTTTATTAAGATTGTTTTATATCTTGAAGTATCTATTTGGAAGATTTTATCATGGTGATACTTATTAATATTCAAAGCTATTAAATTAACCGCGGACGCTCAAAAATGATAAATATATAAAAATTTGAAGAAATGTTAGGGAATTGTTATTAATTCTACGTGTATAATTTAAGATACAAATTGCCTAGGTAGGTTAGGGCCTTATTATATAAATTCTTTCACTATGTGCGTGAATCTTTAATTTTTTAATTGTACTGCAAATTACAACAGTACATTTAAACAGCAATCATTATTTCTATGTACACCGTACACGACCAATTCTTCAGGATTTGTCTTTTGCCCGTAGGATATGAATTTTATCCTATGATTTTTAAATATCTGAAGGAATTTGGTTTTTCTAGTTCACTGATAACTATCTATTCAATTCGAATAAATCCTTCATAAACAAAACTTGGAAATTTTTAAATACGACAGGGATATATTTTCTAGGCATTTATCAATGAAATATATCAATAAGAGCTAAAACTGAATTAATACTTTATGCTTCATTGGTTTCTCCATATGCTTGCAGACAGAAGGCTCTGTTCTATTTTCTCTAGTTATGTTAAAAATTAGCTATGTTACATAAAAGTTACTATGGAACTAATATATAGATCTTTTAAACGCACAAAAATCTGGAAAAATCCGGTTAAAACTAAATTTATATATATATCTACGTTCAAATAGTTCCATAGTAATATGTTATTAACCAACAAATGCCCAACATGAATTATTAATAAAATATAGTTGGTTATATTCAGAAACTACTTTTATTTTTTCCTTGGAAAGATTTTTAGTGAAAAGTTATTTAAAGTTGAAGTATAATTTAAACATCGTTTCTGAGTATAACGAAATTAATTTTGATTTACAATAAGTAAAGCTTAAAATAATTTTTATTGTACATAATTTATTCAAGGGAATATATCTTTAAGTTTTTATCGTTGTGTCAATCTGTGTGAAGTTTTTATATTTTAAATTACATATTATAAACTGTTACATATATAATATTACATTAATACGCGTACACAATTCTGTATTATATATATTGTATAAAGCCTGCTCAGAGATCCTGATCACGTCTCTTTGCCGCTTGTACCAATATTTAAACTTCAGAATTGTGCAAAATTGTACCAATATTAGTCACAACGTTATCGCTACTGGATGCGTAACTAACACGACACGATACTTGTTGTTCGTACAATAGAACGATCGTATTTTTGGGAGGTGTTGCAACTAAATGTTAGGCATTTTAATTAAAAATCTCGTATGCAATTCATGGGCTCCTCTCTAGTTTCTACTCTTTAGACGCATAGAAGTAAGTCTAACGTTATTTAACGAGCACCTGGAATCAAATTTGGAGTCTGACATCTGCTGCGTGAATTAAAAAATTTTTTTTTTTTTAATAATCTCGGAAGAATTTTCCTAGTGAAGCGTGGTGTGACAAATACCCTTTTAATTAAATTATGCTTTAATAGGAATTTTAATAGGATATATACCCACTTTGATTCCGAAAGCAATACTAAGCTTTTAATTGTGATTTATGAAATTAAGGGTGAATTTAGATGAACAAATTCATGCGAAACATTGCATATGCGAAAGAAGTATATTATACAGAGTACTCGAATCTATTTCATGAAACGTGTACCGACGTCGATGATGATTTGTCAATCATTGTCGATGGTATGTTGGGCATTTGCTTGGTTTAATAAGACTAATTGGTACTGAGAGAGAGAAAGAGAAAAAAGATATACTCCGGTATAATATTATTATTCGTATCTATGATCTGTTTTAGCGCGTGTGTTATTCACACATTCCATTCTACTAATGTTGTACGTACAAACAACATCTAACATTGTGTTTCCCCTTTCTTTTCTATGTGATTTGACGAAAATTGACGATGACCTGTGCTGCTGTGAAACATGGATGGTCGCCCTGAACTGTGAAATGTATTTATGGTACATCCAAAATCTACAAAACACCGTTGTTCATCGTATTAAACGAAAATCGTTGGCATATCATTTCGGTGACTTTTGGACTGCTCCGTCCTTGAAATATCGTTTTGCTTTTACTTTTGACGCGCAACCGTAATTAAATTCACGTTTCTCTGCAATGATGATTAGGATCCAAAGTCTTTCATGGATGCTTATAATAGTATGGATCGTGGTAGCCGTGGGGGTTACAATGACGATCGTAGTCAAATAATGGATTTGATGGACATGAGGGTCGATATGGGTAATATGGGTGGTGGTCGTGGAGGTAGTGGTGGCAGTGGACGTTGGCAAGGTGGAAATGATCGTAATCGTCAGGATGATTATCCAAACAAACGAAGACGTTATTAAAAATGTTGCCGTGACATTGCAGCATATTCAAATTGTAATACCGCCTTCCACAATGGAGTATTCTGCTCTTTTTTTTTTCCTGTGCAGAAGTTGAACGTGTTGTTGCCATTAAATTGGCTCGACGCACAGCTCTCTGCATACTGTAATAATTCTCCTGCAAATTTTCAATATTATTTGTCGGCAATTTGTACACAACGGACTGAAAATAACACGGTATTGTGTTAACAAAAAACACGATGTAATATCTTTTATATTAAAATAACTTTCTTTTTTTTTTATGTATATCGATTATAATCACTCGTTCGTTGTATTCTTCAGTCATTTTTTTTTTTTTTTTTTTAAACAATTTATTATCGTCACATTTATACCGTAGCACAGTATTTCGAGTACATGGACGTTTGAGATAATAATCGTATCATACGAAATTTTTTCTTTTTAATCACACGCTCCCTTGAAATTAAGAAAAAAAAATGATTTAAAATCGGATTCAGGACAGACGCGTCGTTTGTTATACTGCTAATTTAATTTTTTAGATCCTAGTACATCTTTCCCGTGAATTGACACTGTTTAGTTTTACGACCAGTAAATTTTACAAATTTTGATTGCAGTTCTCTAAAACTGTATTCGATCATCAGGTATGACATTTCTACATGTGTCTTGTTTCCTTGTGTTTAGTCTTTATATAGCTTCTTCAGATGTTCTTCTTTCTGATGGGTTCTGTATGTAATAATATCTATTCCATAAATTAATAATTTATATATTGGTGTATCATTCGTAATTAGATAACTGTAGTGACAGACTTTTTCTTATTTTTGTCCATTGATCGAAACACTGTGCATAGACGTGAGAGTATTGACAAGAAGAAAGAAAACCTTGAAAAGTAACATGTAACGATTGAGAGAGTGTGATTTTTTATATCTTTCAATGCGCATCTGATTTCATGAAATCGCGAATTATTTTACTGATAAGAAATTACTTTACATTACAGTTTTAAGGGAGTATCCCATCTTGTAAGACTAAGAAGTAGGTAAATTAATTTCCTTCTCAGGCTGATTGCAAAGCAAAATATTAGAATTTTTTTCAGAACATGTTAGGAAACGTTTTCTCTTTATTTTCATATGTTACTTGAAGTCACAACGTTTATCTATTGGTACATCTAACAAAATCCTTGGTATCTAGCATGGAAAGTGACTGAAAACGTAAAACATGAGAATTTTTGTCAATTTGAACAAGAACAAATTATCTGTAATGTCGCTTATGATTCTTAAATAACTTGAAAAAATAGCTGTTCATTTTATCATATGATTTTATAAGAATGAATACCCAAAAATTTAAAGTATTCAAACATGTTGTCAATTTTCACAGCCGAAACCAATAATTTTCAGTAGATTATATTTATTTTAGGCACTATGCAGTATTTCGAGGAAAACGTGGCTGAAGGTTTAAGCTAACGTTTCTTAAAGATTTTTAAAGATTTATCCCTAGTTGGCAACTCAAAGTAACACAACGGGATTTTAAACTTCAGATTAGCATCAGGACTAATCTCTCGGCTCACCGATTTGTTTCTGAACTACTCTCAGCGATTACGGAATTTCTTTGGATTTTTTTACTCACGAGTCCCTGAATCCCAACGTGTCTCAATCATCGCTCGTTTACTTCCTCACAAAAGTTGGTTGTTCGCATTGCTTGCGATTGTCAGAATCATAAATTGCTTCATTAATAATATGGTTTGATGCCCGTTGTTGAGAATGCTGGAATATAAAACCATTTTCCTACGATAGGTCGTCGTCTTCGGGACAAATTGTCCAACATACAGAGAGAATTCTATACACTCATTGTTTTGCGTGTTAATCGCGCTCCACACATCAGTTCAAATAATGCATCAAAACATCATTTGAACCGAAATAGTTTCCTAACATCACTTCGATAAACAACTAGCCGAAAATCTCTTTTTGACAGAGTTCATCAGTTTTTCGAATTTTGATATTCGATAAGATATTAAAAAAATTTCGATTTTTCAAAGCCGACAAGATGAGGATACTCCCTTATCACGTATAAGATAGCGAATGCGTGTTGAACAAAGGAACAATTTTTTAAAAGGACTTAATAATACTAATGAATTTGATGTATTGACACGTTCTAAAGACTTTGATAAACATTCTTTTGAAACGTACTGTTAAAACTTTGATTACTAACACGATCATATCACTTATAAAAAAAGAGAGAGACAGAGAAAAATAATCTAAATTGTACACATTTTATTTCTCTACAAGAGACTTTTCTCTGGAAAAGTAGAATCGCATATAATAGGAAGATTGAACCCTCAGTTTATGTGTCACTTTGTGAATTTTTGTTATCCCAACGTGCAGTAACATAGACATTACAAAGTATATTAATTGTCAATTAGCAGTGAATAAGATAATCTAATAGGTGTTTTACTTCATGAGATAACATGTAAATATTACAAATAACGTAGCGTATTAGTTTTTATTATTATTATTATCATTATTATACATCATCATACTGCATACTATAGTTCATAGTTTGTCGTTTCGGTTCATTCTGAAGCTGAAAGTATATAGTCTGATCGTATCCTTAGCTTTGTACTTTACGACTTCAAAAGAAAAAAAAGAAAAGAAGGATTAAATTAGTTTATAAGTAATGAGTGCGTTTGATATTAACTGAAAACAATATCAATCCATTTGGTAATTCATCTTTCTAATAACGAGTAAAATTGCACAGACGTATATGTATACGTCAAAGATGTTTTTAAGTTAATGGCAATGTGAAAATGTAGAAAAAAAGTGAATGCAAATATCTGCATTATTTGAAGCTTCATACAATTAATTATGTTAGAATAAGACATATATCTCAGCAGATTGATCTGCAATTATGGTATTCAAATTTTGTGAAAAAACTTAACTAACAAGAAGTAATTTTATGAATAAAGGTATACTATACATAGAAACTATTTATTTAATTACTAATCTTCGTCATTATGCAAGTTTCGCGAATATTGTGTTGAATTAAAAGACTGCGAAAATTTGCTATATTTTTATTTACAGTGTTGATTTGTGCTCAATGGTCGTTGATTATGACTTGAACTCTTGAACATGTATCGCGTATAATATACGACCTGTTCACAAAATTGTTGTAGTTGTAGGAAATTAAATAATACACTCATACAAGTTATAATTTACATTTCTGCGACTTTCAATATTACTAAAATATATGATTGTGTACTTCATAGTTACACACCTACATTTTACATCATTTCTCAAAGAAAAATCTTATACCACGGATTTGAATTGAAGTCAAAATTTATCACAGTTATGTAATTATTTGATTATAAATATTAATTATAAATATTTTTCTTATAGAAGTATACTGGGAAACGTTTGGAGTTTTAATTTATTTACTATTATATCTTTAATCGTGTCACTAAGTAAACGTCAAGTGAAAATATTTTAACATCATTATATTTCTGAAATATTTCCTAAATATGAGTTGTTAACATTTTAAAAGGATAGAAACATTTTATCTCAGAAATGCAAAAATGATAACAGTATTTGTATGATAGCAACTTAAATACTGTCGTTATAAAATATATTTTTAATCTAATCCTTATAAAATAAAGATACGATTTGTTTCAGATAAAATACTAAATTTTATTGTATGAAAATTTTTGAATTATGCATTATTTTGGGAGGAAATTTAAATTTTAATATTAACATTTCAAATAAAATAATAGGCAATTATGTATCACATATTGAGAAGTATTTGCCTAAAGGAAATTTTAAAATTATAGTGAAACTAATATAAAGAAATTATCTATTCCGTTTTATTATCTTCAAATATCACTATATTTCTTTCAGGAAATCTTCAACATAATGGATCTCTCACACATTATACAGTTCATGTTATTTCTATCAATTTTTTAACAATGTAAATTTAGTAGAAATTTTTTATTATAGAAATATCTTGTATTTTTCACATATATTTACTTTTCCTTATTCAAAAATATATTTCAACAAAATCTGTTTTAAATTACGTTAACAATCTTATTATATAGTCTTTGAAAAGTTTTCAATTATTTTCAAGTTCAGTTGCTACCATTGGATTCTTGTACTGCAATAACCGCTACTTTATGAACAGTGCATTAAAAATATCTAGTATAAATTCATCCATCAGATAAAAATCCTTGTATTCATTTGAAATGAAGCGAAAGTCAATTCTTTAGTCATTTTGCTAGAATATAGCCATTTCATGAACGCTCCTGAATTTTCAATATCACTTCAATAGCAACCCTATAAAATTTGTGCATGTTGCACACACGACATGTGTATACATAAGGGGTCTTAATAAATAAGGATCTTTTAAATTTACCATTAATTGTGAAAAAAGAATATGGCCTGGCTATAACTATTTTGTTTGTGGGAGTTATTCTGAAAATCTCGTATACACATTCTAAAACACAAAGATACACAATTGTTTCTTGCGATCAAAGTTATTCAACTTCTTTCTCGAAGAAAACCAGTATGTGCATATGTATACGCAATTGCAATCAATTGCGAACTAATGCGCGATATAAACTGACCGTTATTAATCAAGAATCTCTTAACGGAGGAGAGTCTACAATCACAAGATAGGCTTACATACTTGAAACTACTAATCAGTGAAACTACTGGTACGAGGTGAGTAGATTTTGTAAAACTGTTATTATGCGTTAATTCTATTTTAATCTTCGGGTGGGACATTCATATGAGTATATGGTAAAGATTATAAAAAAAAGATACAAGTAGCCATCACAGTAAGATACTTCAAAAATATTAAGCGAAGATACTTGATAAACGTTACATGTATTTAATCATTTTGTTTACTTAACATTGATTATATTCCCAGTTACTGTGGAACTTGGTTCACTTTCCAACGAATCGCTTCATGATTTTTGTAATCTTTACCAGCAAAGTTGAACTTGTAATATTATGAGACTTTTTAAAGTTTAGCAAACAAATAGGTAATTACCATATAAAATGATTTGTTTTATTACATGTCCAACGTACTTCAGTGACTTTATCTACAACCGTAATAACTCTTCTGAAAATCTAATTGTTTCGTTACATAATTCTCTAGGAACCTTCTAATTGTGAGCAAATTTACCAGCCTAGACGTTATTTTTACCTTTGACAACCAAAATGTACTTGTATACCAACTTTAGCGAAGGTTGTCTGGGTTTGTTATTGAAATCTAGGCTGATATACCTAATTACTATTTGACCGACAAAACTTATCGTATGGACTATTATTCTCTCATTTCTCGAGGGCCAAATACACACAGGCCATTTTATCAAATACATGTACAATCACGCATTTAATGTTATTGAATGTTACTTAAAATACTTGGATATTTTTACGTTTTAAAATCTGAAAGTTCGTAAACTAAAAATACGCAACAGCTGTAGAATTTATACCATTTTTAAATATTTAAACGATTGATTTTAATTTGTTTGTTTGAAAGTATGTTTTTGAAACAAAGTAGATAACGTTCTTCGAAAAGCTGCATATAAAATGGTATTATATTTTTAATATTTTTTTTTCAAAACAATTCAAAATACAGACTGAACTAGAAGCAATTATTTCTTTACATTATACATATATTATGAAATGAATATGTAATACGTAGCATGCATTTTTACTAACACAGTTTTAATTATTGAAAGGGTAAAAAATATTTCATGTAGTATAACTGAAATTATACTTGTATAAAAGTATATTTACTTACATTTGGCGAGATGTACTCCTAAAATTTAAGATTCCGAAAGGATCTTTAACAACAAACGTATTATTGATTTTATTTGACAGCTGTTAACTTGTGTCACATTCTGTATTAAAAGTTAATACATTGTTTTTATGTTTACAGATTCTCATAGCGGTTACTGGTTGAGGATGTGAATAAATTGTATTGAGAAATAAAAAAGGTAAATGTGCATAAGTCATTACGTATATAATACTTGTATAATAGTGAAATAACAATACTTGTAATAGTATTTATTTGTTGACTTGAATTTAAGATAATTATAATTAACTTTTTTTGTTAATAGATCTATTCACAGATTTGTGGTTGTTTCTACTTTGAAGAAACTCGAGTATGCTTAACATACAAAAATACGTATACAATAGAATTCTGAGATCACAAGGTTTGTTTTAATTTCTTTCTTACTCTTCTTTATTAAACTGAGATTGAATTTCTTTTTGTAACGACAGATTTCAATGACTCAATATATTCTGAATGTAATTGCTTTAAAAATTTTAATTGAGTTGGCATTTATACATAATATGAACAAAATATTTTGTGTTTTGTAGGAGCAAAACCCAGGATGTGCTAAATTCAAAATTGATGAAACTAATCATGTGACAAAAGTTGGAAACATTACGACTATATCAAAAATATAAGAGAAATAAGGCACAAATTGATGATGAACTAGCATAAAGTTTTGATTTATCTGTTTTGTCATTTGATGAGATCAAAAAATTAATCTTGTACATTATACGAACAGCAAGTATCATTTTGGAATGAGACTGGTTTTTCATACATAAGGTAATATATATTTTTTAAAATGCGTAATTTATACAGAGTGTATAAAAACCGATTTGAGTCTATAAATGCAAGTAACTGGTAAACCACTGTTGTACAATGGTTCAAATATTAAGTGAATTATTCTAAGGAAGTCACAATCTAATGTAATTATTAGTTTATCAATATTAGGTTGTTATGCACAAAATTTATTTTTTATAATTTTCAGTAATAATCAATTATGTCTTTTGTTACCTGCATTCTATGTTATTTGAGGTGGACTTTTTTTAAAGAAACGATCAAATCCGATTACCAAAATATGCGTAGAAAATAATCGCCATATTGATTTGTTTTTCGGCTCATCAAATAGCTTTAGAATGTTAATTAGTTATTACAAAATTATTCACTTGATCTATAATTTATATTGTGTATTTTTGTAGACTCTTCAGAACATAAATTTTTCTCTTGTTTTAGGACATCATTAAAATTTAAATTAATTAATTAACCAATTAATCAGTGTCGTTTGACATTCTCTACAAAAAGTATCATGTCGAAAATAAACTATTAATTTGAAAAATTAACTTTGATTTCATTATATCTATCATATAAATGAAGAAAAAAGATGAGAGCAGCATTTCTGTATCCATACTGTCCTTATTTTTCATGCGATTGATTAATGAACATTTCTAAAAATTTATGAATTATGTCGATTAGTGTGTTAAAAATTATTTGATTTCATTTAAAAATACATATGCATTTATAGATTAAAATCAATACTCTGTGTAACTTATTTTATTTACAACATTTTTGAAATATGATGATCCTCTTTCGGGACTGAATATAGTGAAGAAAACATCCCAACGTATCGCACTGAGATAAACAAAAATTTATACGCATATACAAACTTTAATGTTACGTTGAATTAATAATTACATTTTTCTTTTAGGACGTTAAGAGAGCTTGAGGAGAAACGGCACCGGGCGTGGCACCCTGGTGCGTTGTCAATTATTTGAGGAACCACCAATGAAGAATGGAGGGGATTACCCCCCCCCCAAGATGGCCGAAAGACAAGGATGTATGGGGGAGCATCGTCGTGAAATCCAACGGAGAATTCCGAGGCTCCTCTTACTATGCGGAGAACGTGCCACCGTGGAAGTTTTAGTTGGTAAATCCGACGCTACCCAGCCCCTTCCCTCAAAGGGGTCGGGGGTGTCTTGAAGATTTCCTCCACGTTTATTTTGATTATGAATCATAATTTCAAAGATGGTTATTTACTGACAATAAACTATATGATTTTACTGTTAATTATATGAATAACAAAAAATAAATACAGTACTTTCTGCCCATAAAATTACTGCCCAAATATTTGCTTTATTTAACGTCTACCGTTATCCTCTTCAATTTTATAAAAAAAGGACACCAACAAGTTTTTAACTTCGATTTTAACATGTTGACTGCTACATTAGTCATCTGTGATTAGAGATTGTTTCCTTGATGGAGCCATAATGATTATTAACGTGTTTAATGACCGGAATGCTTCAAATGTTTCGAATAAATAAAATAAAATGAATATCGTCAACTAAAAACTTTTGAACGTCATAGCTTAATCAATATTGTGAAATAAAAAAAATGTGTTACTCAACAATTACAGATTTTAATTAAAACATATATTTAAGTATATTAAAATAATTTGTGGTTTTCATCATAAATCTGGCATGGCAGTCAACGTGTTAAACTTTGTATATGCATGAATGTACAATTACTGTTAATGTTATCTGTAATTAAATTTAGGTATCTAATATACTATGAATGTAAGTAAACGTTATAAACGTTCTAAAATGTTAATTGCATAGCTTGTAAATTTTTTAAGTAACAATTTGAGGAAAATATTAACAGTATCTTGCTCAAATTGTTGTTTAAAAATTGTTAGTATATAAATTCTCTCGTGCTATTTTCTTATTTAATGATTCGTAACAAATCTTGCATCGTGTATTATGGCATAAAATTGCGAAGAAAAATGTATTGAATGAGGACACAAATCATAGAGTTTTTGATCAATAAACCACAAAGTCTTCTCGTACATCATTTCAGATTCTATAACGCTGCTTACGTTCATAATGTAATATTACTACTATATACTACATACTAATTTCTTATATTATCAAAATTATTAAGTAACTAATATTTTTATCAATAAAACTTGTACGTTATAATGTTGGGCAATACACAATCTGTTCGCAAATTTAAATCGTGTCTGGATGCGTTTGTAACATTTACAACAAATACGACCAAGGTCAACAATGGACCGTCTATAAACACCTATCGAACAAGCTTGTAATTGTGATTTATTAGTGAGCTCCTCGCGAACTCCACTGTGGATACAATGCTGTTTCTCTTGAAACTAGCTTGTAGAACAGTTCTATGTTTATAGAATCGCATTTGTATATTATCTAAATTATGACTGTTTTTTAATATATTTTTTCCGTTTTTATGACTCCATGCAATTCAATTACCAGTCCGGCGCCTGAGTATGCCGAATAATCGGAATAATTCTTGTATATTTTATAAACGAGAGTTGAGCGAGCCTGAGCGTTTCACCGATTCCTCGTATCTGTTATATTAAATGCATTTCTAACTATTTAATTATCGATATAAAACACTCAAGTTTATTTATGCGAGAAAACATATTTTCTTTCTCATCTCAAAAAAATCATTGATTTTTTCCCAAGAGAAGAGAATATTGTTACTGCAATCCCAGCTTCTCTAAAATTTCCTTAATTCTTATTCCGGATTATTATAAACTTATTTAGGATAGGTTCCTCAAAAGTTTTTAATTTTTTTTTAGGATAAACTACAAGTTTTAGAAAGAGGATCTCAAACTTTTCATTAAATGAATCCTCAGAGTCACGTCGACGACAGATGAAACTTGTGTGACAAATGGCAGAATTCAATACACTAGACCGAATGTTACAGAAATCTTTTCTGTAGAGATCCAGGTTTTCCGATGCTAACTTGTTTGTGTATTCTGTCATGCCATGTATGTTCGATGATCTGGCACATGTCAGATACATCTATGCTGATAAAATAGACAGCAATGCATTTGTTTTTCTAGGGATGATTTTTAAGCGTTCGCGTTGGGTACATTGGAAGCAGTCTAAGACTCGAATGAGCTTGCTCAATGTTGAAATTCTAATATTTAAAACACAAAAAGTGCTTAACACATTGACTGTCACGTCAGAGTTACTTGATTTTCGCAGAGGGCCATGGGACGTTTTAATACAATACACCGTACTTAATTTTTTTAATACAATGTATAATGTCTCAATTAAAATCTTCAATTGTTGAATAATGCATTTTTCATTTCATAATAGTTAGCTGTGATCCAAATTTTTTAGTTGACGATATTCATTTTATTTTATTCATTCGTTACAGGTGGGCAATATGGCAATCAACGTGTTAAGGCGAAAAAATCTGATGTTTTAATGCCCTTTGTCTAAGATTTATGGCCTTATAACTTACGTATAATTTACAATTGGTTTGTTAATTAATGTGAGCTCTTCAATTGACACAAATGGTACAAATTCAAAATTAGAAAAATGAGTTTATTTCATTTATCTTAGTTAACTTGCATATATTTTGTGTAAAAAATAAAAAATTTTTATATCTCAAGTACATGATAGCACTTAATTATTCGTTACTTTAAACACTAGTTTACTATTGAAAGAAATATAGTTCTTACACGTAATTACCATCCTTTCACTTTATTTCCTTGGAATAAAGTTCTGTTTCAATTTTCACATTTAGAAAAGGGACCAAAGGGCATGCTAAGATCGATCATATGTACTAAATTTGATTTTCAATAAAATTCAACTTGTCGTTCTTTCTATATACGTATATTTTTGCATTTGCTCGGAATAAAAAATTCATTAATATTCTTTTGTTTTTTTAATAAAATATATATACATATATAATTTATTGTTAAAAGTTTAATTTCGTTTGTAACATGTCCATTATCGTGTTAATATTACATCACTCGTAAATATATGTATGATATTTTCTCATTCGGAGATATTAATTAAACATGAACATATAAAGATTCTCTTTCTACAAACAATATTACGTAACATTCAATAACTCTACTTCATTTCTCTTTCTACCCCTTTTGCGATGGAAATGTATTAAAATGTGCCCTACCGAATCAAAAACTTAATGTAACGAATAGTAATAAATTTATTACAAACGAGACATTATATTCAACTATAAGACATTGTAGAACTAAAAGGTAATCGATAGATATTCTACAAGGAAAAAAATGACTAAATTTCGTGACTTACTTTAAGAATTTTATGGAATTGTACATAAATTAATATTTCATTGTAGTTTATGAATAATCGAGAGGTCCGGTGCAAGAGGGAGTTGAAACACGAGATATTTATTAACTCTGGCATATCTTAGTATCTAGTTATTATCCTTCAATTTATAGTTACATGACAAAATTTTTTCGTATACTGTGATTGCATAGATATACGGATGATTGTCTTGTGTGTTACGAGATTTCTGTGCTAAAGAAGAAACTATGCTATACGTCACTTTTGTGTGTAACGTTCTTCGCAACGCGCAGCCTGTATAAAACTTGTAAGAAATGGCTATGAACATCCGAGCGTCGTGAAAAACAAAGTTTTCAAAAGATTTGAATTATTTTAAAGCATTAAACGAAATTTGAAACTTTTCGACATACTTTAATCCAAATAAAACGTACAAAAATGTATGATTTATCAAATAAAATATTTTCGAATTTTTTAACAGAAACAAGTTTTGTTTAAAAAAAAAAAAAACTTTTAAAATTCAATGTTCGGATTTTCGTATACAGAAAATAAAATTAAGGCTAAAACATTTTCCTAAATACGCCATTTTCACATTAATAAGTAATAACATAACAGACTTGATTATGCAATTTCTATCGAAATTTTACAACTTTTTATAAAAGCTTTAATATCTCAGAGCTCCATCTTCCACTGGGCACCTCGATTAATGCTTTTCTATAAATACAACATCGAATGTTTATTTAAATATCACGTATGATCTTTCTTTTTTTTTTATAAAAATTGCTAATATTAAAGCTTTCAATTATAGTTTTCTAATTCTAGTTGGAGAGATCTATCGTATCATCTGCAACTTAAAAAATGGATATTTTAGTACCCTCTAAAGTATGAATGATCATTTGGTAATCAATGCAACGGCGTAAAATTCATCAAGCTAAAGATCTTCGTCTTCATGATGTATACACATATATATATACATTTATATATATATATATATATATATATATATATATATATAAATCTGTATATATGCATATATACATATATGTGTTATCGAATTTTCAACACGTTTTCAACGTGTTTCATATTGGATACGTTTAAATACATTTAATTATTGCATAACGATTAACAACACGTGCGACACATTCCTTTTACATTTTAAGCATTATCGTTAGAGTTCTTTCACATGGAGATACATGCACTGCATACGTGTATGACAAATTTTACATACACACGTATATCACTTAATATGTAACTCACTTGCTCCGATGGAAGAGTAATTTTGTATAATACCAATCGTCGCGGGATTCACACACAAATTCATTGCACGAATGTACACGAATACTCGGTATGAGGAATGTTTTCGATAATGATAAATTTATTGCTACGATGCACGATATAACATTTTCCATCGTTGTAGGACAAAAATTGGCATGGAAATGAAAAAAAATATACAATTTTGTCTGCTGGATTGTTAACGAGATGAACCCGAAAAGGGCCGAGCAAAATAGAAAGGGCCCTTACATTTGAAACGAGCAAATGTCCCCAATTTAATAACGAATGATCGCATTTAGTACCTTTTATATTTTACTTCCAGATGCTTGTCGATACGCACACTGCAATACATGTTTTTCCTTGTGAAAGAACTTTCCTTAGTGATGGAATCGAGTTACATGTAGTATTTAAGCTGAACGACAGTTTACCATGCTTCGGAAATATCTATGAAAAAAAAATATATATATATATAACATTCTTTTCGTATAAACATTACATGGATAATCTGACTTTTCGCGAGATTAATACACGGGACAATCATACTAATCGCTTTTAATATTTCTTTTCAGCGAAGACGTAATTTAGAAAAGTTGTTGATTTATAAAAATTGTAAGATTTTGTCGGAAACTTCTGTTTCTATTCGCGTTCAAGAATTCAAAATATCGAATATCCATCACTGATAATTATTATTACAAGAAAATGACCGATAAGAACGACAGTTATCAATCATCTTCCGTATTTAATTTCACTCAGTCATACGCAGCGCACGATAAAGTATAATGTACACATAAATAATAATTACATAGGTACAGTTAGACATAGTTTAATTTTATATATACAAGATACATGTAATGCGCTGAAATCATTTAATTTATTTGTGATGGAATATTATGATTGAAAAGTGAATCTCGTCAATTTCATATACGTTTGTAGAATCAACCTTTCCTTTCAGTTTTCGCTTTACGAGTATTTTGTTTTAGTACCGATTACTAGACACGCCAGCGTGACAAATGCTTGCGGCACTAATGTCTCTTAGCCTCCGCAATAATCGTGAATTCAATAAATCGTCTAAATTCTAAATTTTGTTATCGATAAACGAACCGCAGTTTCATCTCTCTATTCACCTTTTAAAGGAAGAGATCGAAACTAGTAAAACTACTTGTGTTTGCAATTGTCGATGCACATTATGTAGGAAATTTAAGATTTAAAATTACCGAGATAATAAAACGTTGTAACAGTTTTAAAATACGAACGAATGAATAGATTCGACGAACGAGCAATACGTTATATCAATAACAAAAATTTCAACATAAATTATCATACATTACATTTGACTCGATTAGCACAACTCGCTATCTTTGAAATTTCTTTTTTTTTTTTTTTTAATTATTATTATTTTAATTACTGTTTTAGTCGGTTGCATCTTAAAATACGTCTCTTGAAAAATTTACTCATGATTTTGTGCGATTTATGATGGATAACTAAAAAGATCGTAACATAAAAATTATATACGTTTACAGTTACCTTGCCAGATTCGGCACAATGTCTGCGACAATAATTTTTAAATCATATATACACGCGTATGCGTCATCATTCTATGTGCCTACGCAGAACATTGTGCAAAATTTGCAAAGAGCAATAATCGTAATAAATTACACTAAATAAACCTAACATCTTCTACATTCGCTATTCATCCATCCTTTTCAAAGAAACATCTTATTTTGGGAGAAAAATAACAAAAAAGAGACAACAATTCACAATACGAACGATATTACATATAAATTAACTTTAATCTCTCGCTCGTTTCATTTTAAAATAAATATTAACAATCATTTTTTCGCGCAGGACGTTTACAAAAATCATAATAGGTAACTGTAGAATCTATACATTGAATTCTGAATAATTGTCTCAAAAATTACTCTTTTACACATGTATGTATATTATATATAATCTACTAGCGACCGTTACTCTGATCCGACTTTTATGAACCAAGTACCAAAAAAAAAAAAAAAAAACATGTGTGATCGATTAATCTCTTCAAAGGTCAGATTTCAACGTACAGCATTTTATAAGATGTGGAGATATTTAACTTTTGTTAAGCAGTATAAATTGCGCGGACAAATAACACGTGTAAAATTTATAAAACAGGAATCCATTTTGAAGCATTCAATTATACACAAAGAAAATGAAATATAAGATGTTTCGTACAAGTTATTATATCGAGCTATATATAATTCATCATCACTGTACTATGTATATACAAATCTTCAGGCAATATTCATTTTTATATGTATAATACACACGTAATATACTTTCAATGCGAGGTTCCATTTTTTACATATGGTAACCATCAGTTTAACTATTATATAGCAGAATTTCAGTAATATATAATCATGACTTTTAATAACATGGGTGATAGTGTATCATCGTAGTTGTACAGCACAAGACACAAATCCTTGTATAGAAAGGATTAACGAGTTTCATAGTAGGTATATGCGCATCAGCGTGAAAACGTTTCATTGTACTTCACTCTGACCTAAACTTGAGAAATTTCAATGAAATAATTTAGTATCGATGAAATAACAACAATGAAATTAAATTACTAATTGTAAGGTAAAAAGAATACTTCTCGTTAAAACGTAGTGGCCTCAAACTATCGTTGGTACTACGAAAACACACATTAAAAAAAAAAAAAAAACGTAGCGTGTTCGTAAGAAGAAACAGAAACGTAGGAAATTGATTAGGAAAAAAAGAAATTGAAGAAATTTTCCAATACCAATAATCGCCAGGTCGTATCCTGCGTCGTGCAACGATAAACTTCATTTGAGTATACTCCGTACAATATCCAATTATTTTAGCACTAGTACTATTAAGTACCAATAAGCGCACCAATTCACGACATCACTTTCGACTATTTCTCTCGTCTAAAACAGTTGTTCCTCATTTCTGCTGTAGGCTGATCCCAATTTAATATACTGTTCAATTTTTATCTTTATTCGTCCATTATATTAAGACAGGAGGGGGGACAGTTTATACGTTAAATCGCGTTTCTGATCCGTCAGCAAGCATCAGCGTAACTGTTCGATTATTTATCCATATCAATCGAGCTAGTCGCATAGGATTCAATCGCGCTACGTCGTTGATGGGTGCGGTGCTATACGATTTCACACAACGTGTTTGAGAGTTCCCTAGGCCGAACATGCCACTACTCGTTTGCTGAAAACGTTCAACGTTAAGCTTAAGCTTAAAATTCTAAAATTAACTGTCGCCGATGTATAAGTTGTTGTAATAATAATAATAACGCAAACAAACAAATAACGCAAATAAAGAAGGTCTTACCTGCCAGAAGCACAATTTATTTTCCGTACAGGAATAGCTAACCAGGAACTTGCCTTCGGGTGAAAACGCCAACGCAGTTACGGGCGCAACATGCGCAGACACTGTTTGACATTTAACGTTGCCTCGTAGTTCGTACAAAGCGAGCTGACCACTGCGACTACCTACCGCTATTCTGCGTGTCGTCGGACAGTGACTTACCTGAAGCAGACGTGTATTTTATCAGCCAAGTGTTAAAAACAAAAAAAAAAAAAAGAAAAAAAAAATCATGCAAATATTGTCAACGTTACCGTGAGCTCAACCTACTTGATTGAATCTACATACTGCCGGGAACACGTCGTTCAATGGTTTGGTCTTGAGATGACCCGGGTCCAGACAATGCAAAATAATATCCATGACCTGCAAACGTCGATTCAATACATTAAACGTGCAACGTTTAGGTTCGCGCTGATTCGAGCGATTCTCACTCACCTCGACCAAAAGATCGCTCATCTCGCTTTGCATTTTATCAATCAACTGTTCGACGATCCTAAGTATTTCCGGTTTTGCTCTAACCAAGACGCTCGCACCCATATTTACATTCAACGTTTGCGCGTTTTGCTGCAACGTATTGTATCTGGCTACTTCTCGCGCCATCGTGGTAATAAATGCCGCAGGTCGAGCGGTAGCTATCAGAGTCAAAGCGTGCCTGGCTGTACGACAGGTGTCGGCTTGAGGCGTAAGTGGAAGGCCGTACGTCATGTTTGGTACTAACTTGTCAGCGTCGCAACACATTTCTAACAATCCCAGCAACACCTGCGTCAGACAGCGTGAAATCAACATGCAATTCCCTTTCAATCATGAATTACGACGAGTTTAATTAAGTTTGTCGATTTGCTTCTCACTTTCGATACGTCGAGATACGGTTCCCAGACGGTGAAACCTCTGCCGATAAGATCAATCGCGGCTCTTCGCAATGCCGTGTGCAAAGGCAATTTCGGAGAGTGAGGTGCGTGCAACAAGTGCGTGAGCGCCATACTAGTGTGCCTGGCAAGATTGTTATTTCCTATTCCAAAACCTTCCACGATTGAACTCTTTCGTCTCTGTTCGTTGTCTCTCTTCTGACTCGTAGTGGTAACGTCTTGCCCAAACTCCGCGCCTATCACTCCCAGCAATACGACTGCCGTCGTCTGCTTTCGTTTCAGTTCCGCCACG
The DNA here is from genome assembly GCA_036937485.2 of Tetragonisca angustula. Taxonomy (NCBI): domain Eukaryota; kingdom Metazoa; phylum Arthropoda; class Insecta; order Hymenoptera; family Apidae; genus Tetragonisca; species Tetragonisca angustula. Next base: position 1,270,868 of record JAWNGG020000041.1, read on the forward strand.
CTCGATGGTTTCCTAACTACGTTTATTTCTGCTAACGTATGCAAAGTAATTAAACCAAGTTCTTCTTCAACAAATTACGCTACGAGTTTGTTCTTACCTTCGACCAGTTCCTCTTCCTCGTCCTCCTCCTCTGCGTGCGATTCGGACGGAGGAACTGGACTACCAGAAGTTGGTGGACTTTGATTCTGCGACTGCGACGACACGATGGGCTCTTGAGTGCTATACATTGGTAAATACTGCGACCAACTGTCTACCAGCGTTTTCCTTCCTTTTGGACCCATTCTCCCCAATTCAGCCAGGAGTAAAGCTTGAGCAGCTTCGCGAATCTACAATATACCATGTGTTATTTTGTTTGTATCATTTGTGCATTTCTTTTTTTTTTTTTTTCCCCATACACGTCAGTGCCAACGAACGAACCTCGAGACATTGATGTTGCCATCTGCGAGCCATCATTTCAACTTGAGGTCGTTTAAATGTTTTAACGCCACCTTGTGAGACTATCTTGTCGGGCAAGAGTACACAATGCAACGTCGCTAAGAGGGACCAGCCTTGCTTGATCTGCGCTTGTTGCGCTGTATAAATTTCCTCATTTTCTTCTTCCGCTTTGTTCCAATTAACCGTAGATCTATTGCCAGGCCTAAATACATCGAATAAGATGCACATAAAATTCGTATTTATCTCTGATTGTTTCTAATTATCTAGCGAAACAAATAACGTATCTATCGACCTATGCATTTTTCGATTTCGTTCTTGTTCAGGTACAAAAGTGGCATTGTTCATCGACATTAAGGTATTTGCTAGAGCTACCACTGCTAATAAATGATTGCTAGTTAACGTAGTAGATAATTCCCAATGTGCCCTTGCTGTGAACGCTCTGGTAAGTCTTTCCTGTCTAACTAACTCTACTGGCAAACGTTGCTCCAACTGAGTTGTAGGTTCGCCGATCGGTTCTAACTGCGTTTGCCAAGTTGGTAGTAACAACGACATGTAACCTTCGAAAAATAATTGACTGATTGAGTCGCGAGAAACGATTACACAAGTACATTACAAACCAGATCACATTCACTTCCATACCTCCTTTCGACAATACGCCAAACGAGACGGGAACCATGGGTCTCAATAAACCCAACTTTCCTTCGCAAACGCGATCCAAGTCTGGATCGATACCCCAAGCGTGCAACAAACTCAATATAAGCTGAGCAACTTCCATGGTTGCGTTTGGTTCGCTAAACGTCCCGTTCCGTTTTAAATTGTTCTTCGTGGCCTCGCTATTGTTCCAATTGTCACCTGTAAAAAAATAAAATCTTGTAAACAATTGTGAATTCGTTATTCCTAAATCTACAGAAAAAAAAAAAAAAAATACACGGAAGTAATAAGATGTAACATAAATATTTGCAACTTGAAAATGTTTCGTACATTCTCACATACATGTCAATTTTTCAAAAATATCGAAACGAAAATGTATTAACAGCCGTTTAATGAGATGTTTGTGAAAAATTTTTAAACAACGTGTGAAACATTGATGCATAGAACGACGAAGATGAATCGAAACAAGTAAAACTACGTTTAAAAAAAAATTAATTGGCTAATTTGATAGTCACAGTATTTTATAGTCACACTACGAACTTTGACTTGACATGTATGTAAATAAAAACTGCAACATACAAATTTTAAATACATTAATAAAACAAAAAAAAAAAAAAAAACGAATAAAAACAGATACACCGATTTGTATTCAAAATATTATAAAAGTACTATTCACAAAATATACAACATCTATAAAATACAATTTCAACTGCTTGCACTTTGGGAATATTCCAACGCATTTTTGCAAAAAACACAATATTATGCGGAATATAGTGTTTAAGATAAAATTAGCAAAACTTTCAGTTGCTCAAAGTTTAAATGCTTAAGCAAATAATGGATACATTTAACGCGAAGAAAAGACAAGAGAATGGAAAGCAGATGACAAATCTAAACTAACAACAAAAATCCATGCCACGTAATTCGACGGTAGAAAGTACAATAATTTTGCCATTTCCTTAAATCATGGCTAACCTTTGCCGTCGAGAGTCGACGGCTTGAGGCCAACGCTTTCCACCTTGGCCTGAATCTTAGTATGTACGTTTTCTGCGCCCTCCTTCATCTTAGCCAATATACCTACAGAAAGAAATTTTTAGATGGTATAATAAACGAGTATCTTTGTCAATATGAATCCTCTAACTATAATGCACTAAAAGTTCTTCTATGAGTATATGCATGAAATAAGCATTCCAAAAGAGAAATATTATCAAACATTATAAGTAAATCAAGAATAAAAAGAGCTAATTCACGATAAAATAAGTTCTTGAACGTAACTTCAACTTAATCAATATAAAAAATATTAATTGATCAAGAGTTTTAATGTAAACGTTGGAAATTCAAAAAAAAAAATAATGTATTCGAAACAAACTTTGTTTTTATACTAGAATCGTACAGAACGACAAAATTATTTGCCACGATTTTGAGAGATGATTTTACACCTTCGGAGATTATTGAAGGTCTTTTTAAAAAGTGAATCGTGAAATTACGCACAATTTTCATTTTGTGATCCTATTCGGGAACAATTTAATTCAACCATTTTATTAATAAAGAAGAAAAAAAAATGTTAAAGCACTGTTAGTAATCCACTTTTTAAACAGATTTCCACCAATCCACAAGTGTTGAATCATCTCCCAAAGCCACAGCAAAGAATGTTTTCATGTTCTGCACTATGAAAGTGTGTCTCTAAAAATATATCATCTGTGTACATTGCAAAACATGCAACAAAATGTTTTAGTATGCATGAATATTATATCGAATTGTTTGCACTAAAAACGTAATGTGCAGAGTAAGATCGATAACTTTGTGCGAGATTTTTGTTAAATTTGTTTTCTACAAATATATACAAAACAAAACAAAAAAAAAAAAGGAAAAAGAAAATACATATAAACTACAATTTACAAGATGGAATTGTAACAACACAATACCGTGACGATCCTTTTCCTTTAAAATTCGTTCAACGTCGCCTGCCTTATCCTTGACGCGACCGAAAAAGTCTATAAAGTGGCATGTTAGTGCAAGTTTTTTTTATTACAAATATCAACTAAAGTCAATATCTGTACTTGTAAAAAGGCAATAACGTCCTACAGTATGTTTACCTGCAATTTTTTTATGGGCGTCAGGACTAGCAGATTGCGTAAGTGCAGCAACTTTTTGATATTCAGATGCTGAAATAAGACCCTGCGCTTCCAAGGAACCAGGTGACATTGCTCCATACTCGTCGTTAAGTAATTGTACTATGTAAAAAAAAAAAAGAAAAAAGAACAAAAATAAACCGAATTTCTAAATGTTTTTATAAAAATTTTGACATTCTAACGCATCAACGAAAAAGACGAAAGATACGTTACCTATTAACGCTTCTATGTCGAAAAATAAAATATGACTCTCCGGATCTTTGGGATTACTTCTAAAACCTTGAATCATTAGTGGTGTGCCTTTTGTTTTTATCTGATTTCCATGATCAACACCTTGTCCACCGTGAAGTTGTTGCAGTTGATGCAATCCTCTTTGGGTTGCATGTCTTATAGCGGACAAATTTCTGTGTCTCAAGCCTCTAAACGAATGAAATATCAGCAACATAACAAGGAATATTCTTTCTATGTTTTTACTATCCATTTTACAAAATTTCACTTGCCTGAAAAAGTGTACAGCAGGATTAGCTAAACCTAATTCACCACCAGCGGCTGATCCACCAGACGCGGCTATTGTATTTTCATCACAAGCATACAGCACTTCTTCCGCGATAATGCCTGCACACATTTTTATGGAAATATTTTTTACAGAAACAAATTTTTAAACTTTAAAGATAGGATGCTTGTAATATTCATTTTTATAAAAATACAAATATAGTATAACACGTGAAATTTCTTGGAATAAAAAAAAGAAAGAAAGAAAAAAAAGTGGAATCACAGTGGGATATTAAAATTGAAAATCCGTATGTACCGTGCAGTACGCGATCTAGATGACCAGTTTCCATTTGCCATACGTACACAGCTCCGTCTGAACATCCAACTATCATGAAGTCATCCAGTGGTCTCCATTTTATGGTAACAACTGGGAACAAATGTCGAGAAGCAAGGACAACGCATTTTCTCTCTGCTAATGACAACAGTGTAACGCTATGATCTGACGCAACGCTGCAAACACATTTTTGTATTCTAGGCTAAAAAGATAACAAAATTACGATAAGATGGTTGTTAATTAATAATAAACTTGCAAGAAAAAGTTAAACGTACACTGCAGTTGTCAGGTGGCACCATTAATTGTGTAATTTCACCTGCATGCACGCAGAATCTATGAATGAGTGTACCAGCATAAAGATCCCATAAACACACGGCGAAATCAACAGATCCAGAAACGAGGTGGGCCCGATCATAACGCGGCGCTGCTCCGTGCGGGTATAAAAGGCAATTCACGCGACCAGAGTGACCCAAAAGTACTTGATGAGGAGGCCAATCTATAAACCACATAATAAAATAAAGAAAAGAAGCATGATCGCACATTGTTTGATTAAATAAAACTTGTATAAATATCGCAATTATTGTAATTACTCAATTATAATTACGCAATTATTACGAACAAAATTGAACGAAAATACAATTAGCAAAGTATCGAATTGATAAACTCATTGTACCATCATATTGTTGATGATTGCCATGAAGTAATTGAAGCATGACCGTTTGTGTTGCAGGAACAATGATAATACTGCCGTCTTCACGACCGACGACCAAACGACTTTGTTGCGGTAAATATATACTAGCCGTTAATTTTATGCCGTGCCCATCTCCGCTATCTAACTGATCCAATATTCCAACTGGCGGTGGTTTCATTTCCTCCCAGGCCATTGCAATACTTGTTTTTATCGTTGGTGACAATGAAAGTGGGGTTGAACGGTCATTTTGACAGATTTGTGCCAATTGTTGAGTCGTTACTTCTGGAACTGTCCAGAGAACAACTCCTTCGCTGTCACCGCGTAACAAATATTTCAATGTTTTAGTCTGTTTCTGAACTGTAACTAATCGCATTGCTGGTGGGCATGACAGAGGCTGAAATGAAAAAAAGTAAAGAATAATAGATAATAATCTTGAATCGTATGTAATTTTTAAGAAATTCAATTTGTTAAACACCAATGTTAAACTTACTTTATCTCCAGGTTGTGTCAAAGTGCAATAGAGATAGGGTTGATCATATTCGACACCGGCGGTATGAAAATTCTTATTGTCTGCAACGCTACTATACAATAAAAAAAATTCTTTTTAGAACAACACTGCTTCAAATACCAATTCACATAGTTTTCGACATATCATAATAAATTGTAAACTATAAAATTAAGAATGCTTTGCAATTAACAAATCATAAATGTTGTATTTACTCATTGTATTTATTCATTTTAATGACTCAATTTATATTACTTGATTCATTATATGTCAATACCGGCAATTAATAACGCATTTCATAATTTATCTAAATTAACTGATGAAATGAATACTTTGTTGTATAATAATTTGTTACAATAAATGCAAAGAGAAAAATATTTTCAATGTATAAATTCATTTGCATAAACGCAACTAAATAATATAGCACGGCGTACTAAACTACATAAGCTGGCATAGCACTATTATTTTTTATTGAAATTTTTATTATTTACTTGACTTGACGTGATGTGAAATATTGATACACGTAAAGCAACTTAGAATAAATAAAGATGAAAACGTAAGATGTGAAGTGCAGAAAGATATAATACAACAGATATATACAATGTTTTGTTCAATATGAATTTTCATCATATAATTTAAATATTATATGATATCGTATTCACACGATACACGTATAACAAATATAACTGTATCTCAATATAATGTACATACATGTATGTAAAATTTGAGATTACGTATTTAACATGTGATTATAAAAATGTATTCACATTTTAGTATATGTAATCCAATGTATTTGTTTTTAATTAACTGATTAACTTTTAAATTTATAAAAACAATTTATATATTTCTAATTTCAAATTGTTTGTCAATTGTACTGTAAGAATTTCACATAAGAAATTTATAAATATTATACTTCATTCATCATTTTTAATAGGGACAAGAGAAAAAAAAAAAAAGAAAAAAGATAAGCCTATAAAAGAGTAATATACTTAGCAAAACGAATACGAAGAATACAAATAAAGAGACAAAAATTACAGTAAAGAGCACGAGAAGAGAGTATCTAACAAAGATAATGCAGGATTACCTGCTAAGAGCCTTGCCCTTCAACTTGCTAGAAGAATACCAGATCCACCGTAGAATGCAGTAGATGTGTATTATATGAAAAAAACGCATCACCGTAAAAACAAATCGTGAATTGTTTGTAACATGTATAAATTATAAATACGTGTAATTGCAGTATATTTAATTATTTTTCGTGTTGAAACTCTTTCGTTTGAAAACTCTGTCGTATATTAAAATATAAATAAATCTCAAGAAATTTTATTCATTTCCACGTAAGAATTTCGCAAACATTTCATGAAAATAGATGTACATATATTTATGTTTAATTGTGTCTTTGCTAAGGGTAAAGCTGAGAAAAGGCATAATAATTTCTCAACTATTCATAAAAGTTATTTCACTTCGTAATTGAAATGTTGTTGACAGTTTTTATATAAAATAGAGAAAGTAAATAATTAATATTTCCTATTTCTGATTGAACATGAATGTTTATGATAAATGAAGTAAAGCAACATAAGGGGAACAAATATTGAATGTGCATTGCCAGCAAGTGCTTCTATAAAATAGCGTTTAATTTTAAAAACTGTAAATTAAAGATTTTAATTGGGAAAAGTGTGTTTCCAAAAACCCATCTACGTATGTATCCAGTAATAAATGAAGTATATTGACGAAAAAATGATGAACTGCAAATGACATTAGCATTAAAATAAGTAACTACATTTTAACTACTTTATATTACATTTTACTGTAAGTACATACTCATAATAGTATATTTTTTTCTCTTTCAAAAATATTATTCTGTATAATGTAGAGTTGGTAAAACAAAATATTTTTCCAAAATATTTCTACATTTACTGTAGCTTTAACTTTTAATATTTTTATTACATTACTTGAATTGCAAGTGCGACTCTCGAAAATTCTTTTTGAATTTATTACTAATATTTCTTAAAGTATATAAATCCAAATAAGCATCTAATGCCACACTATGAGATTAAGCATCTTTTCCCAATCTTTTTTTTTTTATTAAAACTTGACATGTTAATTCTTATATTTAAGATAAATGCCAATATTAAACTTAGAAAAACTACCTGTAAAGATGTACCAGAACCCTATAAGCAACAAATGAATAGTTTATTAAGTAAATTTATATTTTAAACTTGTTTTGTAATAAATCTTTTATTTCATTTTTAAACACTGAGTGTTTGTCATCATTGATCATATCTTTATGATCCAAAGTCAAAAGCATGAAATATTAGAAATGACAAAAGAAGATATTTCGATTAAAAACGTACTTAGCTGGTAGTTTATAGAGATAACCATGACCCTCGTCACTCCAGAGAATAACTCTATCTGCAGCTAAAAAGTCTCCAGCCATCCAACGTTCACCACAAGGTGAGGTAATGGAACATAGAAGGGAGAAATCACCAGCATCGTATATCTAATGTGAACAATGTATCAGTAGAAATCAAAGTTGAATAATTTAAAAAAAAAACAACCATAGTAACACGTAAGATATACCTGCCAATGTTTGGAACACACAATTAACACGGTTCTTTGATTATACGGGCAACAAGTCATTGCAAGTGCATTTAGGCATCGTATCTGTTTACTTTCGTGTTCGTAGAGAGGTTCGCTATTACGATTTTCATGTCCAAGAAGAGTCCACACCTTGACCGTACCAGTCGTCGTTAAGGCCAGCACAACGTCGTCTTTAAATGAATGGAAGCGCCTGTTGCGCGTTAACTACATCTAAGAAGATGTCACAGCATTTTAAGCAAAAGAATTTTTAGCAAGGATCAATAAAATGACGCCTTACAAATATCACAAACGTGTCAAAGATATTAACTGTGTGCAAAATTGTAAAATTCTACCATTGGTAAATAAGTATATTAAAAGCAAGAAAGCAAACTATTTAAAGCAATTAATAATTAAGCTCGTGTAATATACTGCTATAATTTCATGCAAAATAATATGTTAAAATAAACAGTCATCAACAGTTATCTATCAAGATGGATTCATGCTTATCTGAATCATACACAGGATATCTTAGAAATATCAATTAAATAAATGTTCACTCCCAAATTTATCTTACAAATACATTTTGTACCAGTTAATAGACTTTATTATTAATTTTTTAAATGCTAGAAAGCAACTACAACGGTCTGAATCTTAACAAAAGCTTCGTATAAGGCAAACCACTAGTATACACTCTTGTTAAAAATTTTGGAGCACTCTTCGCTTTTTAGATGAAACTTTTCGTACGTGTTTCTGAGAAAAATAAAAATATTATAACTAGAACTTTCATTCCTAAATATAATTTAGCAGCATATATAAAAAGATATAGTTAAGAAGGAGTGTATACAAGTTTTTAAAACAAGTCTACTGGCTGATATTTTACTTTGCTGGCTCGCATATTAATGAACAAAATCTTTAATATATGCACTACAGAATATATCTAATGTAAAAATAGACAAAACTCTTGATCAATTGTAACACATGCAATCACACTTTTTTATATTATTTACATTCTTTTTTGACTCTCAACTCGTTTTCAATTCTAAGACGTTTCTCTAAAATTTTTTAACACAAAGATTTTCATTTTACAAGTTTTGCCATTGTAAATATGATATGTTATATAGTGAAATAATAAATTCAATTTTTTATATATCATTACTTGAAATACAACACAAAGTATAAGAGTAAGAACTTTATTCTACTAATCAATGAAATTTAATGTGTCATATGATATCATACGGTATATAACAAAATATCATTATACAATATTAAACTGGATTTCCGTACAAGTGCATTCATTGCATTCAAACATTAAATATATTCTAGAAATTATTAGTTTAAATATATATACTTACGATAGATATAGTATACCATAAATGATATGAAAGTGACTAATGTAGATAAATGCAATGTATGCCACGATGATTTTGTGAGAGGAAATGCGAATGAAGGAGAATAGCATAAAAGAAAGGTTTGTTGTGGCATTAATAATGTTTGCTCGTTTGATTTTATTACTTTAAAGAATGAAAACCAAAAATCAAAAAGAAAGAAAATATGAAAAAAGTGGTAGAGTTTCAACTACCAGTGCAATAACACTGATATGTCTCCACATGCTGCAACAATGTAATTTTCATTAAAATTGCGATAATATTTAGATTATCACCATTATACAATGCAGGATATATCGAATAACAGTATCAATTTAACGTTGTTTGTAAAAAAAGAAGGATGTATAAATAGTTAGATGCAAAGATTCTAATGTACCCAAAGCATAAAGCTTCTTTTCGTTAATTGCTTAAAAAATTTCAAATTGTGAAAAGTTAAAAATATATCTATGTGTATAAATTGTAACCTTTGTTAATTACTTTACCAGAAAGAATATCACAAAATTTATATTTATATCTAATTGAATAAATAGTGCACAAAGTATGTATATTTTAATTAAGAACTTTGTTTAACGTTTAACAAAAAGACCTGTTGAGCAGAAATATAGTATATAAAAAAATTAATAGGCCAGGAAATACCAATCATATTGTACAAATAAATTTTATTTAAAATTTAGTTTAAAATTTGATTGAGACAATTCAATTATAACGACACAATATTTTTTCAGAACAATAAAACTTTGTACAATACAGATTGGTAATAAGAGATTGGTCAAAAGAGAAATAGGTTGCACTTTATGGTATAAAGCATAGGTGTGATGAAGTGTAACTAACTTGTATGCACGTAGAACCGACCTTTCCGTTTGGCCGGCCGCAAAACGTGCAAAGCACTGATCCAGTCAGGATTAACACGTGAGCTTAGGGTGAATAAAACTTCCAAACTAAAAGGGTCCATTACTAAAACTTCAGGATAATATCTAAAATGAATATTCATTAAATTAAAAATTTGTTGAAAAAATGTATACGTTAATGTATAAAATTTACTGCAACGTACCCCGAACAGAATAATCTAACATCTTCCCCACCAGCAGAGACATAAGGCAACATCTGTGTGTGAACACTGCTGAGTTTTACAGCTTCCCTGCATTTTCCATCGACTAGATCCCAAGTGCACATTTCTCCGCTTTCGCTACTACTGACGATATAATTTTGTTCCATAATCACACTTGCTCGACTCAGACACATTATTGGAGCAGTATGACCAACAAGTAAACATCTTGGACTCATCTTTATATATACATAACATAATTATTTGAATGGTATTTGAATACTTCTGAAACTTAATTGAAACAGTGTGTTTACCTTTAATGTTTCAGGGTCTACCTGCCACAAACATATCTGGCCGTCATAACATCCCGTTACTAATGTTTTCTGATCTCGAGACAAATAGATGCAGGAAATACAGTGAGTCGGAGCTATGCGACCCCACAAAACTATGGGTACTACTAAGCTTGTGCCCGCTGTCATTTTCAAAATTCAACCTATAATTTATCATAAAATTGATCAAGTAAAAATTAACAATGAAATATCTGTTTAATCTTATGTTGTTAACAAACATGGTCGTCATGATATTGAACATACAATTGGAATTTAATGGAACGAATTTAACAGAATTAAATGAAGCTTTTTAAACAAATCATTTATGTTCTATGAACACGATTAAAGTAAATTACTGTCTTTGCTACAATTGTATACGATATTACATGTAACATATTGTGTCGTACTTTATAAAATTACATACACTTGCATTTGCAATAATTATTTTCATTACACATATATATCTCATTTATGAATATATTCAATTGTTCGTGTGTAAAACAAATTCAAGTATGTAATTGTTGCAAAAGATACGAAAGAGAAAAACATGACAACTTAATTTTTAAGCAAATTATTGCAACTGAACAACATGTCATAATTTGTTGGTTAGCAAAAGAAAAAAAAACCCTTGTTTTGATAACACAAAAACACAATACGTACATGCAAACTCATTTCATAAAACTACAAGGACGTAAGCTGCTAAATCCATAACATATGCTTCTTTCACATTGGCGATGTAAGACGACAGTAATCGAGAGGAACGATTCAAAAGAAATTGTCAAATGACAACGCAGTGAAACAACTTCGTGACAAATAAATGATAAAATCTTGTTGCAAAGTGATCGAGGCATAATTAGCGTTGCATCGATTATTAGCAACAGATATTTTCATTAATATCAAACGAATCATTTGCCCGCAGCAGGAGAAACTTGACAAACATCGTGACAACGCGATACGCCCGAGTTCTCGAAGAAAACCTATTAAAAGCAATTAGAGGCGTCTGCTATATCATGTTCGCGAGATGTCACTGACAATTTGCAGGCTTCCGATTTTATCCACTTTCTATTTAATTACCTAAACAAATCGATGCGCGTTCTACGTGAAAAGGCATAGAAATATTTACCGAAAATACCAAATATCAATGACAACGGCTCCAAACGTCGTAAAACTGGCGATATATGCCAAATATTATACAACCCTCACTGTGCACTCGCGACTGTAGCCATCTTGATGTTGAGAATAGTTATACGAGTAGCGTATAGAATCAGCTGTTCCACGTCAAAAGATCCCTAGTAAAATCCTCGTTAATTCGATATAAAGTGAACGTTGTAAACGTTCGATTACGATACGTTCGATTTTGTTTTGTTCCCGAAAATTTACCCCTGGACAAAGAGGGTTGGATCGAAAGCTCGTTTGATTCGCTGAATTAACGAAACAAGCACGTGGACGACACGTTTGAATCGCGTTAACGCGAAAGTCAGAAAAATTCATCAACCTTTAGATAGAATGTGATTTGTCAACAATCTCGATAACGATAAACACGTGTCATCGCTTGAAAGTAGAATCGCATCAATGGTTACTTGAATTGTCGCTTGTATCATCCGAAGAAATTTATCTGCTGGAACGTGAACATAAGTTTATACATGATTGGAAAATGTAGGTCGTAAATCTTCAAACAAATGTGACAAATGTTTCCAAATTAGAGCCAACTTCACGCACACACGAGTACGTTGTATATAAAGGTACATAACCTAAAAGTTGAATCATTATTATCACTGTCTGTGTCGTACGTGCACGTATCACACTGTATGTGTAACTGCATTTAAGAGACGGTCGTCCTCTATTTCTTTATAAAATTTTTAATAAATACAGTCACTGTCCAAATATAAGTAACCATAGAGAAATACTTGGTAAGATATGACTTAAGTTTAACTTGATTAATGTAAATGTATCCTTGTATCGTGTACGATGTAAAGAAACGGCTGATAAACGAGTAAATATACGTGTAACATAAATCATTGTCCATAAAGATCTTTATTTAATCGTATATATTGCGGCATGACGATTCGTAATACCGCGAGTAAGAAACGTTAGAGTTGTCACGATGAAGTGTCATTACGAGATATTGGGAGTGCCACGAAACGCTTCCGACGACGATTTGAAAAAGGCTTACAGAAAATTAGCTCTGAAATGGCATCCGGATAAGAATTTGAGCAACCCGGAGGAAGCGAAAGAACAGTTTCAACTTGTTCAACAGGCTTGGGAAGTGTTGAGTGATCCTCACGAGCGTAGCTGGTACGACAACCACCGCGAAGCTATTTTAAAAGGTGGTATCGACGGAGATTACAAGGACGACTCTATCGATCTCTTCCAATATTTCTCGACTACTTGTTTCAAGGGACACGGAGACGATGAGAAAGGATTTTACACAGTCTATCGCAACGTGTTTGAGAAATTAGCAACCGAAGACATTGAATTTGCAAAAGAGAGCGATTCGTTAGAAGAGATTCCAGGTTTTGGGGATTCGCAAAGTTCGTACGAAGAAATTGTTCATAAATTTTACGCCTACTGGCAAAGTTACAGTACAAAAAGATCATTTGCATGGTTAGATCCCTACGACATAAGAGATGCGCCCAATAGGCGAGTCGTACGTCTCATTGAGAAGGAAAACAAGAAAATTCGAGATAAAGCCAAAAAGGAGAGAAACGAACAAGTGAGAAACTTGGTTGCTTTTATACGTAAACGCGACAAACGAGTACAAGCTCATGTAGTCAAGCTCAGCGAACGTGCAAAGGAGAATTCAAAGAAAGTGGAAGAACGGAAGAGACAGCAGTTGTTAGAGAGGCAGAAACAATTAAAGGAACATAAGATGTCAGAATGGTCCAAATTTTCAAACATAGAGGCTGAACTCAGAAATATCGAAGCTAATCTTGACCAAGAATTTGGAGAAGATTTATCTTCTGAAGATGACATGGACAATGAAAATGCAGTGGACGATAATTCTTTGTATTGCGTAGCTTGTAACAAAATCTTTAAAACGCAAAAGGCGTTTGAAAATCATGAAAACTCTAAAAGACACAAAGACAATATTGCGACGATAAAAGTGTCTATGATAGAAGAAGATACGAAATTTGAAAGTTCTCAAGAGAGTGACAACTCTGAGTCACGCTCGCAATGTGCGAAAAAATTGGCAACGGATTCCCAAGTCCCTGACTTTTTGTTAAATCCTGTTCAAAGTAACCGGCAGAACAAAACCAATACCGAAGGAGAAACTTCTGAGGCAGAATTAATGTCAGACGATGATGAATATAAAGATGTTGCTGAATCAAAAGATACACGTTGCACAGAGGAATCTAAATCTGCAACAGGACCCTGGATGGATGATTTCCATCGTGTTTCACCGAAAGTAATCAAATGCGACAATGAATGTACAACTTCTGAAGATGAACTTATTTCTGACCAGGAAAGTGAAGAAATTGCACAACCCAAGAGACAAAAAAAGAAAAGGCGAAAAAGAAATGTTCAGAATCCAATAGCAGAACAAATTAGTGACGAAGATTTAAATATCAATGAAGATGTGTTATTATCAAAAAAACAACGCAAAAAACAGCAACAAAAACAGACAATGTTAAATAACATCGTTGACAATAATCAACAATTATCCAATGATAAAGTAGAGGAATGCGAAGAAAAAATAATCAAAGAAACGAATGAGACAGAAGTATTACCTAATAATTTAGAAACAAATAATGCAATTAACGAAAAATGTAAAAGTAATAAGAAGGCTAAAAATGAGAAGAAGAAATCTTTTGAAAAAGACAATGCAAGTAAAAATAAGAAAGGAGCGCAAAGTACCGAAATGTCAGATTTAGCGCATTGTTGCGTCACGTGTAAAGTCGAATTTCCTAGTAAAAATAAACTGTTTGAACATTTGAAGAAAACAGGACATTCTGTGTATATACCAGGTTCAATGAAAAATAAAAAGAATCAAGAAAAATCAAAAGGTCAAGGCAAAGGGAATAATGATAAGAGAAATCATTAAATTTTTGCGTGCTAAATAATTTACATGTTGCTTGATTTAATTTATTGTAACTAGTTTAGAAAATATGAAATTATTATTTTTATTAATGATACTTGTAAATTATCATGTAACATTGTATTTTTGATGTACATTCTATACATAATCATTCAATAAACACAACAAAAATTTATGTTTGCATAAATTGATTTCTATTAAACCAAATATGATGCGCAAAAAGGATAATAAATGTAAATTAATTTATGTGAAATTTAAATTGTATACACTGTTATATTTATATATGTTATATTTTACATCATAATTTTAAATTGTAATATATATTATTCTTTCTGTAATATGTAATATACAAAATTTTTCAGGTCAAAAATTAATATGAATGCGAGAAATAAACATGAATACAATTATTCGCTGTGCTGCTAATCATAGGTAAGATTTATACTCGTTTTCTTTTAAATAACTTTTACATAAGTATGCACGAAAGAGCAAACCGTACATAATAACGAAATGCTAATAAAACATAAAAATAAGAAAATAATTGTATATAAAATTTAGATCCGCAAATAATTAGACTTTAATTTAAGGTCTAGAATGGCTGCCAAGCAGCTAATTTATCCTGCAGCCGAGCGTAATAAAGATCCAATTCTATCAGTTCTTCAACAATATATCGAGCAAGGCGCAGATAAAATTTTTTTGGAAATTGCGTCTGGTTCTGGACAACACGTGGCCCACTTTGCTCAACAATTTCCTCAAATTTTATTTTATCCTTCGGAATACGAGTCGAGACTACTTGAAAGTATTGCAGCTCATACAAATGGACTTACAAATGTAAAACGTCCTTTAAAGATAGATATCACAACAGATTTTCATACTTGGGGTAATAATATTTTTAAAGAAGCCAGTATCGATTATATGTACAATGCAAACATGATGCACATTTCACCTTATCAATGTTGTATCGGTTTATTTGACAACGCGGGTAAATTATTAAAAGATAATGGTCTTTTGTTTACATATGGACCTTATGCTATAGACGGGAAAATAACACCAGAAAGTAACGTCAATTTTCATAAATCTTTAAAACTCCAAGATTCAAGTTGGGGTCTCAGAGATATCAATGATCTGAAGGCGTTGGCAGAAAAGAATGGTATTAAGTTGATAAATATTATTGACATGCCTGCTAACAATAAAACTATTATATGGAAAAAAATGTCGATTACACGGTAATATATGTAAATTCTGTATTATTTTGCTTATAAAATATATTTAAAAATTATTAAATCTGTATTTTGATACAGTACAATCTTTTCATTTAAATCTATATTTTAATATGTAACTAGCATAGCTTTTACATTACACTCTGTATTCTATAGTATAGTAAATAATATAATAAATGTATTGTAACAGATCTTTCATTAAAACTTGTCGAAAACTCATACCTGTCTAATTGTAATAACGATCGAAAAAATTTACATTTTCTAATCCTTCTGGTAAATAATTCAATCCCGATTCATCTCTATGTTTCATGTTGTAACCTTTGCTGTATCCTAACATAGAGTTTGTAAAAAATATATTATTGAAAAGATATCTTTTACTGATTTTAAACTTTATTACATATAATTTTTACTGGTAACAAGTAACATGTAATTATTACCTAGATTCTTCATAAGCTTTGTTGGAGCATTTCGTAGATGTAAAGGTACTCCAGGTTGAGGTCCTTTATGTTCAGCTACCACTTTTTGGGCAGCTCTGAGTGCATCTTCCATTAATCTAGATTTTGGTGCTCTTGCTAAATAAGTTGTACATTGTGCCAAAAGGACATCACAATCGGGCATTCCTATCATCTTACAACCATGCATTGTATTTACGGCAATTTCTGAAAATTATTTTTCAAAGTCACGTAATAAGACTTTAGATAAAATAGATAATCTTCTTGTGCGTTTGACATTACCGAGAGCTTTCGGATCTTCCAAACCAATATCTTCACATGCCATTCTAACTAACCTCCGCGCAATGTAAACTGGATCTTCACCACCTAATATCATTCTCGTCAACCAGTAAAGAGAAGCATTTTCGTCACTTGCTCTGACAGATTTATGCAGAGCTGAAATCATATCGTAATGCTGGTCACCTTTCTTGTCATACAACATATGAGTCTTTTTCAGGTTTTCTTGAATGTCGTTTAACGTTATGATTACAGGACCATTTTGTAAAAATTCTTCGTTACTCTGCACTTTACATTGAACTGCTAATTCCAGACCACCCAATGCTATACGTGCATCGCCGTCACAAGTTCCTGCTAACCATTCTATGGTTGGTTCATCTATAATAAACTTTGGTGTTTGATCGGTATTTTCCAATTTCTTTGAGCCATGTATTGCTCCTTCTAGAGAAGATACAGCTTGATTCAATATAGATATCAAATTAGATATGTTTAATTTCTCCAAAACAATGACTCTACAGCGACTCAAAAGTGCGGAGTTTAAACTAAAGGAAGGATTTTCTGTTGTAGCGCCAATTAGCGTGATGGTACCAGACTCAACGTGTGGTAAAAATACATCTTGCTGAGTTTTATTAAAACGATGTATTTCATCCATAAAAATCACCGTGCGTCTATTAAATTTTAACTCGTTGGAAGCTATGGTGATTATTTCTTTTACTTCACTTACACCAGCCATTGCTGCAGACAGTTTGACGTATCTCATTTTACCATTTGACTTATGTTTACATATATGAGCAATAACATTTGCCAAAGATGTCTGAAATTAAATACTTTGTTAAAAAATAAAACGTGGTAAACGTAGTATTTCCTCTAATGAAAAAATTATCTTGGTATACCTTTCCACAACCAGGTGGGCCCCATAAAATTATATTTGGTATTTCAGATTTATTCAATAATTGATACAGGACAGTTGATGGCCCAAGAATATGTGATTGACCAACATACTCTGAAAGTGTTGTAGGTCTCATACGTTCGGCAAGAGGTACATGATCATTGCCAAATAATTTTGTAATTTCTTTATCTGTCTAGAAATTACTATCGTTAACAGCTGCTGCTCATTTTAACATTACCATTCTTTGTTTTACAAATGAGAGAAAAATACATACATTACTGTTAAATGATGTCTTTGGACAATGAGAATCTGTATTTGTTACTGATGATTCTATCAAATTTGTTGCTTTTTTCGTTAATCTTGAACTGTTCTTTTTTGCCTCGGTGTTAGGTCGATATAATTTCATATATTTTCTTGCAGGACTCCCATCTTTAAAGGATGACGGAGATTCTTTGCTCGTTGATTCATTTAAGAACAAACATTTGCTAACATGATTTTCTATTACCGCAGAAGGAAATCCTTCAGAACAGATCGGACAATAAATCTTATTGTTATCCATGTCTCAATCTGCAATACAAATACACAATTATAAACACGTTATATTTAATAATTACAACAATGTGACTTGAGCATTAAAGAATTTTGAAATTATGTTCTTACTTGACGAATAAAATGCGATACAGTATGGGGAAAGAACCCCTAACCTCTTTCAATATCAATGGTTTGTATATATTTAAAAGAAAGCGCAAGACATATTAATGAGAAATAATTATGTATTAAACTTTCGTTTGCTTTGTTTACATTAACCGAACACCTAACCTAACAGTTTCAATATATAATCTGGCTTGTTACAATTAATTCCACCGAATATATACGTCTCAGATAAAGCTTCCAAACAATTTTCTTTTAAATAATACAGACTAGAATTTTATTCAAACGAAGTCTAATTTTATTCAATATCTTGAACAGCATCTCCATCGTATAGTTCCGGTGCGAGTATGAAAGTGTGAATATAACCTAACTCGTTACAGTGATACGTATACAAATATTATTCCAATGGGTTCCGACCCGGAATTTTTTAACACCGGTATATCTTCAAAATTATCCCAATTATCATTTTTTCAAATTGATACCTTTAGCTTCTATGTGTCGGAAATGAAAAGAACGTTTTACAATTAAATTTTTTAATTAAAAAAGAAACCAAAAAAAAATGGGATGAGAAGGATCAAAGGAAGTTTCAGAGATGGTACTGTTATATTACACCCATGTGCGTGTATAGATGTATATAACCTACACCTGATGATCATTTTCATTTTTCTTATGTCTTTGTTTAATGTTTTCTCGTAACATTTAATATTTTTAATATTTTACTCTCAACGGCAGAGAAACTGAGATACTGCTTTCTCAGAGACTGAAGTTTTTATAGAAGGAAAGAAACCTGTGTGTCGAATCTGTAGATCAATTGATGACGTGGGTCAGCGTTGGACATTAAGCAGTGCTTCAGCAACAACTCTCATAATTATTTTGCCACAACAGCGATTAAAAAAATAAAAATACGATACAAGTACGTAGCACGACGTACAGTATTTCAAACGGCAAAATTTATGCAATGATAGTTCGTCGTAGGCGAAGGATATTAGACAACAAACAGTCGCAAGTGCAAAGCGCCAAGTTTGATTATGAACATACTTCTACCAGTTGCGTTGAGAATGTTCGACAAGAGGTGAGTAATAAAATCGTACAATACAATTTTTCAATTTTTTTTCTGTACTTAAAATCCGTTTGAAATTTCTTTTTGTTTGTTTCTTTATTCAATATCGTCAATATAAATATCAACACGAATTTATCTTTCATCATTGAATTTGACATAATTTTTTCTCAAACTTTAGTATATTCAGTGTATCTATTTAACAAATATAGTCTATATATACATACTTATAACACAATCTACTTTTTTAACAGAAAGACGAAAAAATTGCTCCAAATGTAAGTGAAAACTTCAAAACGCTGGAAGTTCCAGCGAATACAGCGCCGAAAACTCGAATTAAAATCAGTCTCGAGGTTGATTTAATTTCGGTTGTTTTACTAGCAACTGGAATTATTACTCGATTTTATCGTTTGGAAGAGCCACGGAGCATTGTGTACGCTGTTCTTTGTATTTGTATTATTTATGTATATTCGTGTTATTTTTTATATTTACATTGTTTTCCAATACAAATTTACATTGTTTTCAAATACAGATTGTCGTCCATTTACACATATATGCGATTTTATATTAATTATTGATCCTATTTAAAACAGGTTCGATGAACTGCACTATGGGAAATATATAGGACTTTACATGAAAAGAACATTCTTTTTTGATTCACATCCTCCTTTGGGAAAACAACTGATTTCTGCAGTAGCATACTTGGCTGGTTTCGATGGTCAATTTAAATTTGACAGAATAGGAAGTCCTTATGCGGATGTAGTGCCTTTATTTGCATTACGATTAGTGCCAGCGTTATGTGGCAGTTTATTAATCCCAACGGCATATCATTTAATTTTGGAATTAGGTCTGAAACAATGGACCGCTGCTTTGGCAGGAACTTTGTTGTTATTTGGTAATTTATTGTATTACGCTTTTATTACAAAATGTACAATCAGTTAATGCATTTATTATTTTAGATAATGCTTTGTTAACACAGTCTAGATTTATTTTAATGGAAAGCATTCTAATGCAGTTTTCGTTATTTGGTTTGATATGTATAATGAAATTTAGAAAAGTAATGGATCAACCAACATGTTTATCTTGGTGGATATGGTTAACTTTGGGTGTTGCAAGTTTAACATGCGCATTATGGTGAGATCTTTAAATATGTTGATTAAATCGTGTTCTACAAGTAAATCTATTGTTTTACATTTAACACAATCTTTTTTTCAGTGTAAAATATGTTGGACTATATTCGTTGATCCTTGCATTATTTCTAATTGCTTACGATTATTGGAATTTAATACCAAGAAAAAATTTGTCCAACACGATGTTATGCATTCATCTTTTGATAAGAGTATGTGTAATATTAAGTGTCATTTTCGTTGTTTATTTGACTGTGTTTTACATACATTTAACGATACTTTCTAAAGCTGGACCACACGATTCAGTAATGACGAGTGCTTTTCAAGCAAGTCTAGATGGTGGTCTTGCTAGCATTACAAAAGGCCAACCTTTGGAAGTTACGCATGGATCGCAAATTACCTTGAGACACACGTATGGAAGAGCTTGTTGGCTTCACAGTCACAATCACATGTATCCTTTAAGATATCCAGATGGAAGAGGCAGTTCTCATCAACAACAAGTTACGTGTTACTCGTTTAAAGATGTCAACAATTGGTGGATTGTAAAAAGACCAGAACGAAATGATCTAGTTGTTACCAAACCGAGTGAACCGATAAAACATGGCGATGTGATACAATTAGTACACGGAATCACGAGTCGAGCGTTAAATTCACACGATGTTGCTGCCCCAATGACACCTCAGAGTCAAGAAGTATCTTGTTACATCGACTACAACGTATCCATGGTTGCTCAAAATTTTTGGAAAGTGGAAATTACCAACAAAGATAGTACTGACAATGTCTGGCATGCAATTCAAAGCCAGATTCGATTAATACACGTAAATACGGATTATGCGTTAAAATTCAGTGGAAGGCAGTTGCCTGATTGGGGTTTTAACCAGCACGAGGTAGTGGCAGATAGATTAATAGATCAAACAGATTCCATATGGAATGTTGAAGAACATAGATATACCAAAAGCGAGGATCAGAAACAAAGAGAGAGAGAACTAATTAACGCAGAAATGATACCATTGCAAGCCACTACTTTGAGTTTTTGGGAGAAATTTGTAGAATTGCAAATAAAGATGCTTTTCAGTGGTCAAGAGGGACAAAGCAGTCACATGTATTCTAGCGATCCTTTAGATTGGCCGTTAATGTCCAGAGGAATTGCATACTGGATCTCCAATGACAGTAATGTAAATATGCATTATTTGATTTTATTAGAATCCAATAATATTTGTTATTGGTTATTAATATCGATATATATATATATATATATATATATTTTTTTTTTTTTTTTTTATACCAGGCCCAAGTACATTTGCTAGGAAATATAGCAATTTGGTATTCAGGGACGGCGTGTATAGTAATATATTCATCTCTTTTAATATTTTACATATTAAGACGAAGACGAATGTGTTTTGACATTACACACGAGGAATGGAACAAATTTTTCAATATTGGAAGCACATTATTAGCTGGATATTTCTTACACTTTTTGCCTTTTATATTTGTTGAAAGGACTCTATTTCTTCATCATTATTTACCAGCATTTGTGTTTAAATTATTGCTTACAGCAGCAACGATAGAACACCTATATTACATAATTAGGTATGTTGATAGATCATGTATAAAATATTTTTAAATTAACATTTTATTCGAAAAACAAAATGGTATGGTTTCCTTTAAAAGAAAAATTAATCGTTCCAATTGCACAATTTATTATATTTATTTATTTGTTCATAGAAATATGCTTATAAACAAAATTTATAACACAGTTTCTTTGATTTCTAGAATTCGATGTCGGCACAAGTTTTTAGTATACACGTTCAAGTTCTGCACTGTTATATGGGTGATCTTTATTATTTATATATTTAAAAAGTTTATCGTACTTAGTTATGGTACAACTCATTTAAGTGCCAAGGAAGTTTTAAAGTTACGATGGAAAGATACATGGGATTTCATTATACACAAAACGTAAAAGACAACTAAACACGTAAAGTATTTTCAAGTATATCATACATATATAAAATTGTTATTTGCTCGTATCAAAAATTATTTAATATATATTACCTATATACAATTGTATATTGATATTATAATGCACAAATTTTAATAACTGTTGTAAGAACAATGTTCAAGGTACAAGTTTAATTCACATAAATGTATTATTTTTTTACTTTTTTACATTACAAAAAGTATATATTCAACTATATAGACTGATTATATTTTATAAAATCTTTATAATAAACGAATAAATATGATACGATATAAATCCTAATACTTGTAATTAAACTGTGGATTTTTATTGAAATTCATATTTTTCAGGACACAATTGAAAAAATAAAATTTGGGCAAAAAATTATTCTGCTCGCTAAATATTAATATAAATAGAAAGTATTCTATTTTGAATATTTTTTTACATTACATGCATTCTATACAATTTTGCATTTTAAAATTTTTCTATAAATCCATAAAAATCCGCAGTCCTATAATTATGTTTTAATCTGTCCTATATTTACGTTATAAAAATTATATAAAAAAGTAAACAATTATACATTTAAGACAAATTACAGATAATTTAACTTTCATTTCATACTTTAGTACATATGTTGTTACACTTAATATGATATATATCAATACACTAATATATGAAAAGAAAGTGTTCAATACTTCAATTAAAGTAAAGAAATATTTACGCAATATTTTTAGCTGTCAAGTATAAAAGGAATATAATTTAATAATTTTCTATAATAATAATAAGTTGTTTTTAATAACTCAAATAAACCATGTTTTATATGTTATTGGTATAATTACGTTTTTATATTCAAATATTAATTATTTTATATAACATTCTTTTGTACAATAACAATTTCTTAAAAATTACAGTTAGTTAGCACGATAATATTAATTTTAGAATAATAAACAAAAGCATATATTACGTATTAGCACGAAATTCATCGATTCAAAATTTGAATTATAAAATACAGAGTAAAATTTATGTAACAAACATTAACAATTTTGTGCAAATTAAAAAAATCGTTTTATACAAATTTACTTTCCGCCATAACTAGAACCAATATGTACGAATATAACTATATATATAGTTTTCAATGTTGACACAATTTAGTAAAAAGATACAGCAACACATTGATAGTATAGAACAGAAGAAAGCACACTGTTTTGTTATTAAAATTTAAAATACGTATTTAAATTTATTTTTACGTAAGTCAATTTTGTTACTAGTATTACACGTTGTCATATGTAAAAACTATAGATCGAATGAGACCATCTCGAACATTATCTGCACTGTTACCGACACCGAACGTGAAGAATACAGTATCACAGGTCATATACTGGGTGCAAACTCCTATTGGATACCAGCCAAGCGAGTTAAAAACTACCCCAACTCGATAAATCTATAGTTGAGAAAAACAAAAATTTTGAAAAGTATTTAAAGATTTCCATGCTACGATGCTTAAAATAATCATATATGTACCTTATTCTTTTGAATATAAACAGGCCGATTAAACGTAATTTCCACAAGAGTATTAATCTTTACTTTTGTTGAAAAGTGCGTGTATGTTAATCGTGTATTATCAGAATCGAGGAGATGAGCATACAAAATTTCAGTGTATGAAGTACTACTAAAAGGATGATTCAAGTCGTTAGTCTGCAATAAAAAAATAGTATGCGGCAATTAATATAAAGTCTGAATGTTGCACTTTGTCTTCAACTAATTATTTAACTTACTAGTTCAGTCATTTGCGTAGGTACTTGTACGCCCAATACATAAATATTTTTATCTACGCTAAATGTCACAGAACAATCTAACACATTTGCATTGAGACATTCCGTCGGTCGAAGAACAGATCTTAGACAATAATATTTTGATCCCTCTCGTACACCACCTTCGATTACCACAGCGGATGCAGCAGCTAAATTTTCAGCCTCCCTTCTTACTGCACTCTCAATCACTGATGGCGGTACATCTCGCAACGTACCGCTGGATTCAGCATTGTTGACAAAATCAGATTCACAATATTCAGTTGGCCAACAATGTGTCATGTACGAACTGTAACGTGACGGCTTGTACCTCTACAAAATAAAATCTGTATGAAGAATAACGAAAATCGAAGGATTATTATGCGACAAGTTTATCCAACTTACAAGTGCGCATAAACGCGTAATTGGTGGTTTATACGCTCTACTGTGCGAATTAGTCGAAAATCCTTCAGGCATAGGTGCCTTATTTCCAGTACACAGCGTATTCATGAGTATTGCAAAAATTTCATCTTGAGTAAGCAATGGTGACATTCCTGGCCCTTCTGCAAATTCCTGAGCGCTTAAACTTAAAAATCTAATTTTTGATAGTGCGTTACCAATTACTGACTTTAAAGACTTTCCGTCATTAGGATCGAGAGATTTTCTTGTGCATTCAGCTTTTGCCCAACGTTCCACTGCGGTGAACAACTCCACCTCGGAGCTTATTCGCAATTCTTCTTGCTCCAACACTGTCAATATCGTTCCCAATTCAACTTCCTCCCAATTGGGTTGTTTCAGAACCTCGTTTGTATTTGTACAAATTATCTGAAGACACTTTTCAATCAGTACACGCTCGTCGAACAATCTAGCAAATTCGTACGCTCTGCAAACTGTTCTCGGAGACACATCAGAACATAGGTATTTTGTACATTCTTTTACCAGAGAAGGAAGCATATATTTTTTGGCACAATAACATAATTCACAGGCTAGTTCAAAAGAACTCAGATGAATCCGATCTGTATATACGTATTCTAAGAGAGCTTTAAAAGCCTCTGGCTGAACGTCTTGAATCGGTATCATGTCATTTTTCTCCGCCATGCCCCCGAAGAACATAGCTTCGAAGACAGGACTGGACATTGCTAAAAATAATTTATGTCCTTTCAATGTTTGCTGATGGGGTTCTTGTCCAACGACAAATCTGCAGTCGGACCACTGTCCTGTCTCTAATAAATGTTGACTGCGTTCCAAGAGATTCTCTTTGTTGATCTGCCAATCACAGGGCAGATCCATTTTTCTGCAGAATTCAGAATGACTCTTACGTGAGAGTAAATTACTTTTCTCACGTAATTACGATAGATCGACCAAAGCTGCAACAACAAAGGCGAGAATAGAGAAACGACAACGGGCGAGTTAATCGCTAGGAAGAGATCTAAATATTGCGAAAAAGAAGGAGACAATGTTTTAACACACAAGTTTGACAAATATACGTACCTATGTGTCTATTTGCGATATGTGTCGTCGCTGCAAGTAGAAAATATGATAGAAACGGCGCTAAAAAAAAGACGTTCCTTAGAAATGTTCAACGAGCATCAAAATACGCGCGGGAAAATCAAGGATTTTTCCACGTTACAGAAACACACGGTCCATCGTACGGATTTCGATCGCGTGATTCGCTTGGTGCCACAACCTTGAAAACGGTTCTCAGATTAATCAAAGAAATCTTAAATTACAAGCGAACAGTCCAAGCGCAAAAACTTGTATCTCACTTGATGCGTCGAACACTACGCCATCTTGGTTATGCCCGTAACAATCCATTACAATCGTTTTTCCGAAGTCGTTGACGTTCCGTCAACTTGGCGACTTCCGACGTAGTTTTTATCCGCGGCACCTCTCGAGTTCCATTTCGTTCAAATAAATACACATGTACATTTATACGCACAGAGAGAGAGAGACAGCGGCTGATCTTTACGTTGTCAATTTTCGGGAGACAGCGTACACGTTCGCGAGCACAGTGTCGGGCACAGTGGCGAATAACCAAAAAATCATGTCGATAATGCTGCTTTCAAATACTTTCAAATCGAATCACGCAGGAGTCTCGCGTAGTCGAGAGTAAACGCCGGTTTTTCGCGAGTAAAATTCAACGATTCAACTCCCTGTTCGTTGCACGCCGAATCTGAAAAAAAAAAAACTGGATCTGCAAGTTTTCGTTCGAGGCTTTTGACGACCGTTGTGAATTTTCTCAATGGCGCATGCACGGCTCAGCTGTGTGCAGTCGCGACCAATTCATGCAGACAGACAATGCATTTTGTAGTATTTTTATTCAATTAGACGGAACGCTGGACGAAGGTATTCGTGACATTAGGTACGTTGGAACGAATTTTCCTCTGATATTAATCGATCGACCGCGGCAACTAACGGGTATACCTGGAAAATCCTTTGTGACGGACCCTGAAGTGCAAGACCTACCTGCACGGATTCCACCTTGGCACCCCGCGAGCCTCTTTCAACAGACTTCTTATATCGACTGTTTGCCAATTTTTTTCGTTTCTCGCTGAAATCTTCACTGAAATGCAAATATCGAATTTACGTTTGCTCGGCAATTTTCATCATCCTCTGATTTTTACTGTGCAAACATTTCTCGACGCGAGAGTGACGAGGTGAATTGGTAAAATTCTGTTGGTGATAAATTCAAACGCGATACACTTACGACGAATGTTAGCCTAGGGGAACCCGTTTCTTTCCAAATAATTGAATATTCGTCGTTGACCACTGGTTTCTCGGCATGTAAATCGCGTTGAGTCATCGTGCACTGTGTATTCTGTTGTACTTTATATCTTTGCATCTCATTTAATTAAGTTGCTTTTCACGGAATGCACGTAAAAGTGATTTTGTTAATCTTTTATATTATTTTTGATTTGACTTTATGACCATTCACAATCATATCTTTATGTTGTCTAAAAGTATGTCAATTTTATTTTATTATGGATCAATGTTTCATTATGGAACGTGTAATCGAGTATTTTCATTAGAAATATTTTAACATTGTCTCTCTCACTTGTTTTAGGAAACATGGACTGCCCATCCAGTATTGCAACAGTGCATAAATCGTGCTTATACTACATGTAGCCTCTTGCGTTAGTTGCATTGCTTTTGATGCATAAAAAGTATATTAGATTTTCAAAGGGAATTATTCCTAGCTTCTAATTGGAGAGAAATGGATGTAATAAGAGACGAAGACAGGCGCAGGCGCCTGAGGGTGCTGGAGGAACGTATAAAAGATCCAAAGAGCATCACAAATATCGATTGCTTGTTGGATACGGTTCAAGCCCTGGTGGCAGATTGTGATCATCCCAGTGTAAAACGTATGAAAAATATAGAAGCATATATGAATAGATGTAAGTATTAAACGACATAATAAACTCAAATAAAAAGTAATGCGTATTTTGTCATTTCGTTGCGAAGCATACATTTTAAAAAGACTTGGGAATTTTGTTATTAGAAAGCAAATCGTTAACATCACTATAGAACTGTTATTTCACATAGAATTGACTGGACTGAATAATACATGTTCATATACTTATTGATATTATTATTGAAATGTGTCTATGATAATTTTTCATTTATATTTTTAGATGACTCGGTAGCTCAAGATATTTGTAAAATGCGAATGCATACAGACGACTTTACTCTGATAAAAGTGATTGGTCGTGGATCATTCGGCGAAGTACAGTTAGTGAGACATAAATCTACGCAAAAAGTATACGCTATGAAATTACTCAGTAAATTTGAAATGGTAATAAACGTACAAATCGTATCGCAAATGAATACTTTACATGTACGATATTGCACGACATTGTTTCATTTTTGCAAATTTTACAGATCAAACGATCAGACTCGGCTTTTTTCTGGGAAGAACGTGACATAATGGCACATGCGAATTCTCAGTGGATAGTTCAGCTTCATTTTGCATTTCAAGATCAAAAATATCTTTACATGGTAATGGATTATATGCCTGGCGGTGATTTAGTGAATTTAATGTCAAATTACGATGTGCCAGAGAAATGGGCGAAATTTTATTGCGCAGAAGTGGTGCTTGCGTTGGACGCGATACATCGCATGGGTTTTGTTCATAGAGATGTAAAGCCAGACAACATGTTGCTGGATAAGTATGGTCACTTGAAACTTGCAGATTTTGGCACTTGTATGAGGATGGATGTCGTACGTGTCTCGTTTTTATCAAATTTGTACAAACGTAGTGTCACGTGAAAAATATGTCACGTATATGTGTTTTAGGACGGTCTTGTACGATCCGATACTGCGGTAGGTACACCTGATTACATATCACCCGAGGTACTTCAGTCTCAAGGTGGTGAAGGTGTATACGGAAGAGAATGTGATTGGTGGTCAGTTGGTGTGTTTTTGTACGAGATGCTTGTCGGCGATACTCCGTTTTATGCAGACTCACTGGTTGGAACGTACTCAAAGATCATGGATCACAGAAATTCGTTACATTTCCCGCAAGAGGTTGACATTTCTCATTCTGCCAAGAATTTAATATGCGGTTTTCTCACGGATAGAACGAAACGTTTGGGTAGAAACGGTGTGGAGGAAATAAAAAGTCACCCTTTTTTTAAAAACGATCAATGGACGTTTGAAAATTTACGGGAATGTGTGCCTCCTGTCGTGCCAGAACTCTCCGGCGATGACGATACGAGCAATTTTGAGGACGTCGACAAAGAGGACGGACCAGAGGAGAGTTTTCCAGTACCCAAAGCATTCTCTGGCAACCATTTACCATTTATTGGTTTTACATACTCGGAAGATTATCAGTTGATGGGTTGTAACGGCAAGGAGTCAGTAGATGGACTGGAAAATCATATCAATAACGGTACAAACGACGATATTAAAATCTCTCAATTAGAAAACTTGTTGGATAAAGAAAAGAGACAGGTGGAATCTTTGGAATCGAGGCAGAAAGCTTTAACGACGCAATTGGAAGCCATGACGCGTCGGGAAACCGAGTTGCGCGAAGAAATTGGTAGAGCGGACAAAGAGCTGACCTTACTGAGACACAATTACAAAGAAGCGCAACGTAGGATGGAGCATGAAACTGAATTGCGTAGGAAAGCAGAGTCGTTAATCGTGGAATTGAAAAAAAAGTACGACGAGGAGCAAACAAAAAGAGCACGCGATGCGAGTAATTCGCAACAAACTTCCGAACGTGTGACGAGTTTAGAGAAACAAATTAAAGAAATGCAGTCAAAGTTGGAAAGAGAAACGGAGACAGTAACGAGGTTGCGGAAACAAACTACCGAGATCACTGTGGCTCGTCAAGCTGCTGAACAAATGGCAAACGAGTTGCAAATGGAAAGAGCGAAATTGCAAGCGCAACGAGATAACTTACAGCAGGAAGTAGCTACGTTGCAAGTAAGTCAGTCAGTCAGTCAGTCAGTCAGTCAGTCAGTCAGTCAGTCAGTCAGTCAGTCTCTCTCTCTCTCTCTCTCTCTCTCTCTCTCTCTCTCTCTCTCTCTCTCTCTCTCTCTCTCTCTCTCTCTCTCTCTCTCTGTCGGAAATAATCGGTAATGCCCATAAAAAAATGATATTTCTATGCTATGTAATTTTTTTTCAGGGGCAATTATCGAAAGAGCGTAGTTCTCGATCGCAAGCGTCATCGTTAACTGCCGAATTGGAGAGCCGACTCTCTGCTCTTCACGTGGAACTCGAGCACAGTCGCGAGAAAGAGGAGAAAGCGCTCGTGGATAATAGACAATTGACTGAAAAAATCTCAACATTGGAGAAAGAAGCCGCTGGTTTAACTCTCGAGTTAAAAGCTGCACAAGCAAGGTACAATCAAGAAGTGGTAGCTCATCAAGAAACGGAACGTTCACGCATACTGTCCAAAGAAGAAGCTAATTTAGAAGTTGTTAAAGGTAATTTTATTCACAGTGTCAGTTTCAAGATTCTGTAACGATAAGCACATATGAGGCTTTTCCCTTTTATGTCGAATTTGAACGTTACGCACTTCCTTTTGATTTTTAAAAATTTCATTGTATCAGTCACTGGATCGCTATTTCGCTTGCTTCATGTTTGACCCATTTTATCACTAATTGCAATTTTTTAAATTTCGGAATGCTCGCGCTCGATGGTATCTCTATTTATGTATGTATATTGTTACATTTAAATTTTCCAATTTATAGTCAGTTATGTATTATATATATATATATATATACATGTACATTAATCTAACATCAACAGCTTTACAAGCAAAATTAAACGAAGAAAAAAGCGGAAGGCAACGCGCTGAACTGCTCGCGCAAGAAAAAGAAAGGCAAACGTCTATGCTCTCTGTGGATTATCGGCAGATTCAACAGCGATTACAGAAACTGGAGGGTGAACACAGACAAGAAGTTGAAAAGGTAAAAGTGCTGCAAGGTCAGGTTGAACAAGAACAGCAGAAAAGAAACGTTCTGCAGACTGACTTGGCACAGCAGTCTTCTGAAGCGGGTCGATTACGTGCTAGGGAACAACAATTAGCGGGTGAAGTTGCTCAGCTGAGAGAAGCGAAATGTCAAATAGAGGAAGAATTACATCACTTGAAAACTCAAAGAAACGTGGATCAATTGCAAACGAAAGAATTGCAAGAACAATTGGAGGCTGAAGCTTATTTTTCGGTAAATTCGCGTTTCACGCAAACTGTCGTCAGGCAGGCTGTTATTTCCTTTTTTTCTTTTTTTTTTCCTCGATGTGTCGTGCGTCGTCAATCTTAACTCGTTATTTCCTTTTCTTTTCTAGACACTTTATAAAACGCAGACGCAAGAACTTCGGGAAGAACTCGACGAGAAAATACGATTACAGCAAGAATTGGAAGAAGAACGTAGCTCTTTGGTGCATCAGTTGCAATTGTCTCTAGCGAGAGGAGACAGCGAAGCTTTGGCAAGATCGATAGCCGAAGAAACTGTGGCAGATCTCGAAAAGGAACGAACAATGAAGGAACTGGAGTACAAAGACGGAGTAGCCAAGCATCACCAAGAACTGAACGCAAAGGAACAAATTATAAATCGGCTTAAAGACAGTGAAAGCGAACTTAAGAAGAATGTCGATCAGTATCTGAAAGAGAAGGAAGACTTGAGTAAACGGTTCAAGGAACTGCAAGATCAACTTTCTAAAGCCCAGTCTAATAGCGAAGAGATAGAGAAGCTCGGCAGTAAATTAAAAACTGAGCAACTGTTGAAACAACAAGCGGTTAATAAGTTGGCAGAGATTATGAACAGGAAAGATCTATCGTCAAGCGGTAAATCCAAGAACAAAGCTTCAGCAGCAGATTTAAGAAAGAAGGAGAAAGATTGCAGGCGTTTGCAACAGGAGCTTACTCAAGAGAGAGAAAAGTACGGACAATTGGCAGCTAAGTGGCAAAAAGATTTGCAAGATATACAAGTGAGTAAAGTATTGAATGTTGTTCGTTTTTGTGAACACTCGTGTATTGTGTCTAACATAATTGGCGTTGTTTCTACAGGCACAATTGGTGGAGGAAAATCAAGCGAAATTGAGATTACAAATGGAACTCGATTCGAAGGATTCCGAAATAGAAACTTTGCAAATGAAAATCGCCTCGCTCAATTCGGAAACCGCTAGCGTTTCGTCCGTAGAAAATGACGGAGAAGATTCCGTGTTGTCGGAACACGGAACTATGCGACTGGAAGGTTGGTTAAACGTGCCAAACAAACAGAACATTAAAAGGCACGGATGGAAAAAACAATACGTCGTCGTTTCTTCGAAGAAGATAATATTTTATAATAGCGAAAATGATAAATTAAATGCCGATCCAGTCTTGATATTGGATTTAAATAAAGTCTTCCACGTTAGATCTGTTACTCAGGGTGATGTCATCCGAGCTGATGCCAAAGATATTCCGAGAATTTTCCAGGTAGATAACACGTTTAACAGTTTTCTAGTTTTCTATTTCTTAACTTTGCAATCTACAATTTTTTATCTACATTAGATTATTTAAGACGAGCAAACGATTTATTTCACAAGTGATTAATTTAAAAGTGTGCTTGCGAGTGTTTAACGTTGAGTTTCCAATTTGATTTACCGAGAATTGTATAACGTAGAAACATTCATTACGAGTCATCTTTTAAAGATGGATGGTCGTCTTCTTTAGCTGTCTTTCGTATATGATTTAGAAAACGTAAATCAAGAAAACTCAAATAGAACTCGGATTCTTTTTTTATTGTTTCGTTCTCTTTTGTCATGGATGAAGGAGTATTCGGATTTATAAGTTTGAAAAAAATCAATTTTTCTCTTTTCTCTCAAAGTATACGTGTTTGATTCATTTGATTTCGCTTCAAAATTAACTCAATTATACGTGTTCTGGTTTAGAAAAAGGATCCTCTCAAATTTCAATTATTTGAGATATATTTTTAATCCTTTTTAACTAATTATAAATTTATACACATGTAGAAATATATTTCCTTTCTCGTTTAGTTATTATATGCTGGCGAAGGCGAAGCAAGACGTCCTGGTGACGAAGGAAACACACTGCCCGGAGTGGAACTGCCACAACTTACAGACAAGCCAGGCACGCAATCGTTGAAAGGTCACGAATTTGTGTCTATATCGTATCACATGCCAACCACATGCGAGGTATGCTCAAAACAATTGTGGCACATGTTTCGACCGCCACCTGCTCTGGAGTGCCGAAGTAAGTATGGAACGATATTTCTCATAATTTTATTAAGTTATTAGCTTCGAACGTATCGTTTCCAAACATTTGTTTTGCTTGTACATTGATATCAAATGACGTTTTGAAGATATTTCCTGACTTTTGAAATCGTTTCCTGAATTATTTCTAACATGGTGTTGTTATACCTTTATACTGTACAGGGTGTCGTATAAAAGTTCACAAAGAGCATTTGGACAAAAAGGAAGATGCCATAGCACCATGTAAATTGCACTACGATCCAAACAGTGCTCGTGAACTATTGATTCTGGCTGGTAGTCCCGACGAACAAAAATACTGGGTTGCAAGACTGTCTAGACGTGTGCAAAAATGTGGCTATAAAGCAAACTCGCACGTCGATGGCACAGGGCAACGTGTCTCGCCAAGGTAGCGTAGCAGTGCGCCTCAACGTAGCCGGAGACTAAGTAGTTCTCTTGTATTGTGGCATCGCATGATTGGGTGTAGCGAGGTTAGAGTCGTTTGATTTTTCTTGCACTTCTACATCCATGCACAGACAATTGCACTTTTGACGAATATGGAAATAAAAAAAAAAAAAAAAAAAAAGAAGAAAGAAAGAAAGAAAGACACTGTTGGTAAGGTTTCATAAGTGCATTGTGCTCATAGAAATAAAAAAATAATATAACGTAACGTCTCATTGTTGATTATATTTTAGATTGCATGTATGCATATATATATATATATATATGTGTGTGTGTGTGTGTATGTGTATAAAGCAATCTAAAACACATGTTATACATATTTGTTTCAAATTTGTAAACGTATTATAAAAACAGTTTGGATAATCTTGTCAAGTGTGTTGTACAATTGTTTTAACTTTAGAGGAATCGACGCGATTGCTTCGATTGTCTTTTTCTGTTGTTGCGAGATGCTGGTTTTTTGTTTGATATTTTTTAAAAATTAGAATAGAGCATTGTCGATACGATTCAATTGTCGTTTGCATGCGCTTGGCATATGTTTTCACCTAAAGCGATCATTTGTTCATTTTATTTCTATCTTGCTGCTGCTTCAGACATGTTTTTCAATAAATATACAATGTTGCTTTAAAAATTTTTAATTTTGTGCAGCATTAGCGAAAATTACAGTAGTCGAGGAAATTAATAACGCATCGAAATTAACTTGCGAATGTTACAAATTAAAATTGAAATATATTTTGTACGTGCACTTGTTCGGATACTTTGTTTAGATCTTTTTTGTTTCAGATTTTCAGCAACTGAATCTGTTGCCTTTTTACAGTTTAAGATCATTTTTATGTCATAATTTCAGAGAGTTTATATAGCTTTGTTCCTTTTCAAGAATTGCATGGTAATAATTAAGAAACACGAAACACACAGAATAAATGTATTTTACTTTTGTAGCGCATTGTTTCTTGTTGAATTGTCGATGAAAAGTCTAAAAATTTTAAAAGTAACTCTAAATACAAGACTTACAACATCATTGTCAACGTCAATGCGAATACTTTTTTTTTTTTTTTTTTTTTTAAATGAAATGGGGCTTTAACATCTATTCTTACTATCTTAGAAAAAAAGAAAAAAAAAGTGTTATTCTGCTTTTGGAGCTTACTTCTTTTTGTCCTTTTCATATTATAGTTTGTACTCGTGATATTTCTTGATAAATGTGAGAGTAAAGATCCACCAAGAAAGTCGAGTGTTTCATCGAGTATTTCTAACGATTTGCACGTTTCAGAGAGTCCACGAGATCTACCTTGAAGCCATATTTATCGGTGCAACAACGATCCGCGACCCTGCCAGCAAATGCCAGCATGGGCAAGTGACCTTAGCTAGTGCCGATAACAATCGATTGGAACTCGTTGCTCCGACGTCCTTCTTAATCGATCAATTTCAATTTAAACGTAAATCAATCAGTTGCTCAGGCGAATGATCCACATGGGAATGTCACACGTGCAAAGACAATTTTTTTAACGTTCCACGTTCACTTGGAAGATGACGAAGCATTGAGAAATCCAGAGTTCACGTGTCTTCAAACTATCCGATCCGAATATACGCAAAAACACGTTGTTACCAATTTTTTCTTTCTTTCTTTTTTTTTTTTTTTTTTTAACGAATACAAGGATTCTCAACGAAAAGCCAAAAGTTCGTTGACATTTTTACTTGTATCGATCGTTGTCCGTAGGTACATGTTCGTTGAAGGAATCAAACGTGCCTTTAATCGTATTCTGACGACGATGGAACTCGAATGACCGAAAGAAAATTCAAGGAACGAGGTTCACCAGGAAACGAGTTGTACGACTTTGGAGAGTCTTTAGGAGAGGAATAAGCAAAAGTGTGTAACTGTTATTAACATGAGATGTGAGATGACGATAATAATAGTGTTTATGTAATTTGTCAGACTGCAGCGTTTACGATCGATATTACGTTCGACAATTTTCGAAATTCCCAATTTCTTTTTTTTTTTTTTCGTACGCGCGAGTCGATCAACTCACACGATTTCTCTCGTAGACGTTTACGTTGATTGCAAGACGATAATTCCCCTGTACATAAAGACGACGGGTCGTAGGAACTGTTCTTTTCAGTTGTTTGAAAAATGAGTGAACGTTGGGATGTCTTCGCGAAAGGAAATTATTGTTTGTACGATATACATACATAAATAATTTTCTCCGCTCCTTATGGTGATTATTTAAACGTATACTTTGAGAATTTGATAACGTTGTGTATTTACTACGCCAGATTAATAGTATTATTATTTTTATACGCCCCGAGATTAAAGTATATCGATATTTAATGATTATTCGTTAAGAAAAGGAAAATAGGAAAAGAAAGAAAAAAGAAGAAATGGACTCGTGCGTTAGAAGAACGCGTGCTCTATCCAGCTGATTATAGTGGCTGCCAAAGTTTCTTTTCTTTTTTTTTTTTTTCAAGCACGAGAAACGCAAATCACTTGTTTCAAGCGAATTCTTAGAAAATGCGTCGACGTAAACGGTTTCAGAAAGTTGAAAGTACCTTGTCTAGGAATTATCAACGAGAAGAGATAGTTTAAAGCTTACGATAAAATGTTTCAAATTTTTTTAATTATCGTCGACAACGATCGATATTTTAGAATCTTTGAATTTTGCTTTATTTCCTTTTGAAATTATTTTTATATTTGTTTTAAAAATCTTCTCAATTGATATTTCCAGGAGGCTTTCAAGATTCGATCGGCGCCCTGTATATTTTGTAAATTTTCTGTTTCTGTTGCCATGTATTCCTTAGAATAGTGAATGCAAATTGCAATCCAATAAAGATGAATAAAGATTGAAACTGTAAGACATACAGAGAGATTGAGAGAGAGAGATTGAGAGAGAGAGATTGAGAGTGAGTGAGAGAGAGAGAGTAAGAGAGTGAGAGAGTATGCGCGCGCGCGCGCGCGCGTGTGTGTGTTTGAACTCTAGAACGAGCACAATGGTAAAATATTAGGATTTAGCGCCACGAACGAGCTTTATTGTACGATAGAAATATGATATTTACAAGTTGTAACATAAGAATTTTTTAATACGATGTACGATAGATTCGCTATAGATTGCCGAAAGGACGGATAAAATGCAACAGCGAAGAAAGCGCAGAATTGTGCATGTATTTGAGAGAGGCTTAAGCAACAATGTTATAAGAATCGATGACGAGTGAGGGGACATTTGTACGAGAAAACAGCAACGGGCATCAAGCTGAAGAGAAAAAGGAAAAAAAATGTGTTATGAGAGCTAATGAAAATTATTATTATTATCACATTACTACTACTACTACTACTACTACTGCTACTACTACTACTACTACTACTATTGCTACTACTACTACTACTACTACTACTATTATTACTATCATCATTATGATTCTTTTTCTATTATTATTGTTAATACTGCTAGTACTATTACTATTACTATCACTAGTACTATCGTTATTAAAAAAATCATTGTCGCCGTGTGTGTTCTTTTCACGGTGTAACTCTGCGACGTTTGTAGATACATGTTCACCACGTTGCTTCGAGACGAGAGGAATTTCTTTCTCACTGGTTGCTCGATTCGTTAATCAGTTCCGACTATTCGTAGGTAGATTGCTACATACATGTGTTTCTACATACACGTGTGAAACATACATGTCTTCTAAAATGGTGCTTTCTGCCTCCTCCTCTTCCTTCGTTTTACCGTCTCTTAGCCTTTTCTTCTTCTTCTTCTTTTTTTTTCTCTCTATTTCTCTTTGGTTTCTGAGTTTCCGTGAATTGAAGGAAGCTCAACGTGTATGTGATGTCATTTGTTAACAAGCTGTGAAAGAGATAGATGTACCGAAACGATTATGAAAATAGGAACACCACGTTTTTAATTAAATTCTACTGTGCCTTTCTCGGCTTCCTGTCGGACTTTTCTTTTTTATGATAGACTGAAAAAGAATTTTCGACAACGCACGATGAAAGTAAAGAGTGATTGAGTGAACAAATGAATGAATGAATAAGTGAATAAGTGAGGGAGTGACTGAGGATGAGAGAGAGAGAGAGAAGTAAAAAGTGAAAGAACTTGTTGCAGCATATTTTATTGTTTAGTTATTTACAATCTGTATATTATTAATTAATATTACGATTAAAATATTTTGTAGATAACATACGAGTGTACGTAGGCGTTTTCCACCATCACCAAATGATGAATTTTGATCTCATTACCAGATGGATTAGATTTTTCTAAATACGTTGATATTTGACATTTTGATCTGTTCTATATCTTACGATTTGTTCTTTCTCACGTGCTTCCACCGACAACTTTATTCGTTCAAAGTAACTTGTGAATGAAAGGTAAGAAATGGCACACAATGCAGAACAAATTTAGTTTTTCCCAATGTTTGCTTCTTTTTCTTATTTATTTTTATTTTTTTTTGTTTTTGCAAGATAATAAACGTAGTTTATTATTATCATCCTTCTCTCCATAGAAATAGAGTTATCTGATATCTGTTAAAGCACCTATTAATGCATTGAAAATTATGTGATTCTGTTAAAAGAAAAACTATTAGAAGACTTGAATACAAGTAACTGAGCAATTTTATTTCACAAATACATAAAGTTTCAAGGTAAAACATTTTGCAACGTAATCTAATCTTGTTTCTTCTGCAAACAGTCGACCAATCGACATGTGTACTGAATTATTTCAAATTCATTTCATATTTTCTGATTTCAAAGATCATTGAATCAGCAATCCTTTCAAAATTTCATATCTATCTTCAGAGAACTGCTGCTTCTCGGAATTCTACTTGGCAAAAGCAGTTTTTGAAACTCAAATGAAATCAATCGTAATAAATTAATCTACGTCAAACGAAAATTTTTGAAAACATTAAGAAATGCATGGGGTTTTCGTTTAATGTCGTAAATTTTTCTGCTCGCGTGTTTCGAGTTTCAATCTTCAAAAAGATAGTCAATCTTCAATTAGAACACGATTAGAATGGTTAATTAGTGGTCTATGTTTGTTTACGCGGAGAAAACAAATCCCGAGTTGACCAAAGGTTTCTCCTCGCAGTGAATACGTGTCAATGATGTGAATTATTCCTCGAGATTGACAATTTAATTGTTACGACTCTTCATCCGCCAACGCGATTGAAAAGTGCGAATTTGGACGGTTTTCAATTTCAAAAGTTCAAAGCTAAGCCTAACCTAAACTCTCCAAACTCTGGGACTTTGCATATTAATCTCAGCGAATTGTTTCGTTTGTGTTTCAAAGTTCTGTCGCAGAGCGTGACGACAAGTTACTTCAAAATTGGAAAAGAAAATCTTTCTTTGACAAGCGAGAAAAAAAAAAATCGTTTCCTTCTGCCCAGTTTGAACAGCCGTTGGAAATTTAGAAAAATTAGATCAGTTCGAGACATCCGTTCATGTGGTGGTCCTGTAATTCCTGTATTGTCAGTTCTGAGGGGGGTGAATAATACCGCGAGTTCTCTTCTCGGAGATCAAACGTTTTTATGCATCGTTTATTTGTCTTTTACGTGTTTGCTTATAATAATAATAATTCGTCGCACCTTACTCGAGCCTCGAGTAATTGCACGCAAAGGTGGCGCAAATGTGCAAATCAAAGAACAACGAAAGTTTCTCTTTAATAAACTTACTGTATCTGGATACTCTTAGTTCCTTAATGTAATACGAATACATGTAAATCAGTACGTGAATAGTTTTTATGCAAAACTCGGGTAATCTGTTTTTTTTTTTTAAGTACACGATTAACATACTTTTGATTACGCTTTCGCTAAAGTCTAAGGTTTCTCTAACGGGCGGTCGGACAACGGAGTTTTTCTTCTTCTGTTTTTTCTCTCTCTCAAACTTTGTCAAACCCAGTCAGTCCTTCGTTTCCTGCTCGAGTACACTTTCACGACCAGTGTCTATACCACGTTCCATCATCAGTCAGGTTTCTTTTTTTTTTTTTTTTTTTTTTTTTGATACTTTGGAGATATGTGTGACACGTTCTTCATTCTCTTCGCGTCGCGTGCAGCTTGACAAGCTTACAAAAGGCAGAGAGAAGAGCTCTCGTTCCTCTCAAGTACAGTTGGATATTCAAAGAATCAACTACAACCAA
Organism: Tetragonisca angustula; assembly: GCA_036937485.2. Lineage (NCBI taxonomy): Eukaryota > Metazoa > Arthropoda > Insecta > Hymenoptera > Apidae > Tetragonisca > Tetragonisca angustula. Next base: position 1,310,162 of record JAWNGG020000041.1, read on the forward strand.
AACATTACAACATCATGTAAATGAACGTCACAGTCGGTGGCACTATATGTACAGCACCGAGTACAATTAAAAAGAACATCTTTGGTAACAACTGTAGAAACCAAATATTTCCATCGACGTAAATGTAAATGTAATGACACGTTACAGAGCGAACAAAATATGGATTTTCTTGAAATTATCTGTCTTCTTTAACCCCCTCTTCGGAGGTTGCAATCGATCTGATTTTGTTACAAATGAGATTTTTAAACAAAATCGCAAGCAAAGATCAGCTGTTAATTTCTGACTACGCTTGCGTGTATTGCTTATCAATTAAATTCGCAAACCATACGCAGGAAATTGCATTTAATTTAAATCTAATCCTTGTTCTTGCAAGAGTGGAAATCGTAACACATTTTAAATACAATAAAAACGTTTGTCCTTGTGACTTTCGTAGGATTAAAGATACTTAAAAATCTCTCTCTAAGAAAGAACTTTAGATAAGCGTCACTTTATTTTAGACGCTTTTTTAGACACGTAATTATTTCCAACGTATTTCATACATTCGCGAATTTACATTTAGTTGTACACGTGAAGCATTGCTCTTGAACGGTTTTCAAGGATTTCGTTCTCACAAACTTGCCATTATGTACAAATAATTGTAATTATAATAATTATAATTATATTATTACAAATAATAAATACAATATCATTCATACGATACACACCAGTATTTCATCAGCAAATGAGCTAAGAGGAAAGAACGAGAAAAGTGTGTTTCCATTTTTGACCCTCCTACGAAGGTTGTTCCGTGCAAAAACGAAGAAGTCACCATTTTCCTTTTTTTTCTTTTTTTTCGTAAAGGATCGAGTTTATCTCGATACACTTGGTTCAACGTCCTTCTACATACGTTTTTCAATAGTTCTTCATACAATACGATTTCGTAAAATAAACGTCTGTTTCAACGATCGCTTCATCGTCCGACGCAATTCTTTTTCCTTTTGCAACTGACAAACTTTGACAACGAGAGCGCTACGAAACTGTTTCTTTTAATTATTTTTCGCTCGTGAATTTACTTTTCGTTCGAAAATGTGAAGAAATCTCATGGGCGCGTCGAAATATGCAAAGTGCACTGGATGAAGCAGAATTAGATATTTCACATCTACACGAATGCAACTAAGAAACTAGAAAAACGTGAAGAATGACTATGAATGTTGTTCGGACAGACATTATGCTATTATGGAGGTGCAAAAAAATGTGTGCCCTGATAATGTTTTAAGAAGGAAGAAAAATCAACGTAATAAGAAAAGTTTAATAATTTACATTATTATATAATATTTAATATAATTAAATATTATATATTATATAATATTTCCGTTTATATATGATATTTAAATTATTATATAATAAATATATTATAGTAATTATTTAATTATGTAACATTATATGCCAATCTAACACTGATCAAATCTTCACTTGAATTAGCTGACTTTCATTCACGTTGACGAATCAACCGATTCGGATCGGCACGCTCCAAATGAGCTGAGAAGTAAATTTAATTTTTTCCGAAAAAAGAAAACGACGCTATCTTTATTTTTGCACGAGATATACTTTTCGAACAATTATCCGTCGTGGCTTCTAATCGTGCAGGTTTCTGATTAAAAATTTATTTTTCAATTGCGATTGAAAGGAGCATCGAATGAAACGAAATGAAGGGAATAAAACTCCCTTGCAAAATGTACTTTGTAGCGTCGAATCACAAAATAACGACAACAATCAACCGTTCCTTATATTCTAAAATATAAATTTAAAACCAAGTGCTTTAAAATTAAAAAAACTTGATCGAAAGGTTCGCACGAATCGCTGTCACACGTCAACGTTACACCGATTGAAAGTTAAATGTCACACGATGTGACGTGTACACGTGCGTATATACACATTGTCGGCAAAGTTCGTGACATTCGTATTTATCTTTCTTTCGCTTTCTTTTCTGCATACTGCATCGTTGGCTCTCTTTCTCAAATTCGCGAGCGTGTGCACTACCATCCACAAGTATCTGGACACAGTTCGAAACAGCTTCTGCTAGGCAAGGAAAACAAGTTTTCAAAAAGACGATGCACGTTTTGCAAGTATCCGTATCCTACAGCACAACGTTTTATTGCATTTTAAATTTAAATATTGTCAAGTATGAAAGTATTATATAATTAAATTATATAAATAATATATATAATTAAAATAAAATATATAAATATGTAATTAAATTATATAAATATTGTATAATTAAAATATTATATAATTATATAATTATGTAATTAAATTATATAAATATTACATAATCATACAAATATATACATACTCATATGGACAGTAGTGACAATTCAGAATGACAATTATCGTCGTTCGCTTCGCCGTTTCTTAAAAAGTAAATTTACTGTGTATTATACAATTTCTTGATAATTTCGTGTACCTTAAGAAGTAAATGTACATTGTCCACTTTACTAATAACTTTGAAATATACAGAAAAATCGAATTGTAAATTTCGTTGTGTGGAAGTTATCGTTTGCAATTACGCTTTTCAGTTTAACACTTTTGCTGTTTACAGCTTGAAAGAAACAATGTCCCGACGTTCAGAGATTCAAATGAATCGAAGGTTGTGGAAAAAAAAGCAAATTCGCCCAAAGCAATTTCTTTAAAGTTTTTTGGCTTCTCGCTGAATGTTTCCTTATAAGAATTGTCCAAATGAAGTGGAGCACGTTGAAGTTTCAAGCGTCGCAAAATTAAGATACTTTCAGGACAATGTTTCAATCAATTGTAGCAGAAACGATCGCATCGATTTGAAAGGATCGCGACGTTCATTCCGAACGAAAGGGGAATCAATTCGGCGAAGGAACAAGGCGAGCAAACGATTGGAAGACGCCGAAAGAAAGAGAAATAAATTCTCGACTGCGGAGAATAAAGAATCAGTTGCATACAACTCGTCCGTTCTCGAATTTCTCTGCTGCTGGCCCGCTTACGTTATTTACAACATAGAGAGAAGATTTGCCTAACGTTCACAACGCTATTACACCTATGTACGTACGTATGTATGTATGTATGTATGTATTTGCATGTATAAAGGCGATACACTCGGGAAGCATATGCATGCACGACCGCAACGTTTAACCAGAATGGAAAAAGGAGAGGTGAACCGGTTACATAGACATCAAGACGATTCCATTTCATCCGATTTCTGATCGATCCAGGACGATCAAGCTCCGACGTGAGTCGAAAAGGGGAAAAACGAAAACGAGAAAGAGAAGAAGAAGAAAAAAAAAAGAAGAAAACACACGGATGAAGATTACGCGCGCGGACAAATGAGCTAATCAGCTAATCGTTACAATTACTATTCTTCTCGTCGCGATTTGACATTCAGCAAAGCCTCTTTGTTACCTTTTACAAAAGGAGAATGAGTAGCTTTTTTTTTTACATTAAAAAAAAAGAAAAAAAAAAAACGAGACGAACTTGAACGATATAATAGACGTGATCCCATTATTGCATTTTGGAGTCGCGATTTCTCTTTCATAAGATAATGTGATAAATATCAATTGGTCACAAAGTCGTACGTCGTAGAGCAATTGGAGTGATTAGTTTGTGAAACTAACTCCACGAGATTAAGAATAATCACAGTGGGAAAAGAGGATCTCTCTTCGAAAATGAATCTTTGCAGCGTGTCACAGAGGAAATCACGACTCGTAGAGTGACAATCGAGATCTACGTACGTACGAAGCTGTCGGATCATAACTATGTGTGTATATACTGTTCGTTTGCATGCACCGAGTCTAACTGTAAGATAAAAATGTGAGTCGAGAGCATTTGTCGCTCTATGTTGCTATTTTTCATATCGTATATTACACGCACGTACATCCTCGTTCATAAGTAATGTCGTCAATGGACGATTGAACCACGTGGTCAAAGCTGTGAAAGATCAAGGGGTCAGGACAGTTTGAAATTTTCAAAAAATCGATTTTTTTTTTTGTTTTGTTTGGTTTTGTTTCAAATAGTAATTTGAAGTCTCAGAAATGAGATACAAAAGGTCCTAGCCTATAAAACGACTTATTTTGGGGTGTAATAATAAATCCGCCACGGATACAGAATAGTTGAATTTGTATCACTGTTTACAACTTTAAGCGGTACTACAAAGTGTAAATCGTGTGATTCAAATATTACTCTTGGTGAAACGAATATTAGGGGACTTGGATTCAATTTAGCTGTGAATTGTAAGAACTGTGAGCCGCGACATATAAGTAAAAAAAGTAAGCAAAGGATACGTATGAAAAATAAAGTTCCGAAACTTTAAACGCGTTTCTCTCTAAAAAACTAGGTTTTTGGAAACGGTGTGCAAAATATCTCGGAACCAACCGATTACTATGAAACTTGGTACGTGCCGTTAGTGTAGCAATTTACTAGGGATTGACGAACGAAAATTTTTTAATTTTTAACAATTTCGAAAAATATAAACAAGAAACGCAGAAATTTTTGGTAATAAATTCGATACATCAGAAACAAATAGCTGCTATTTTCATAATTTTCACAGAAATGAAAATGTTGGATCGTCGATCCCTAGAGAATATTGCTTGCTTTTGGACTTTTTTTTGCCTTTTTGTCGCAGCTAATCCTGTTTGTCCTGGAATCACGTACACCAATAGGCAATGTAAAAAAAAGTTGTGTAAAAGGTTGTCGTTAAAAAGTTACATAAGAGCCCTCTTTTTTTCTCTTTTAATGTTGCCTTTTATAGTTCGTAATGTGTCGAAACCAAACGAAAGCTCATGTCAATCAAATATGTACTTTTATTTTTTTTACTAGCCCTCCAAAGTATTCGTAATTTTTAGGCCTGTCAAACTGTCCTGCCCCCTTAAACATTATCAAGAAAATACTTTGCACAGTACTATTTGGAAGAATTCAACGTTTGACGAATTCTTTTTCACGAATTTTCTTTCAACTTGAGTCACTTTAACATCACACTTCTTGCATTACTTGTATCGGATAAGTTGGACAAAGTATGAAAGCAATTTGATCTTGTTGCAACAAATAGTCAGAGACTTGTGAAACCGAAAGTAATTATATTATTTATTAAGTAATTAAGTAATTATATTACCTATATACGTATAAACTAATACGACTGACTGAAAATTACAAAAAAGTTTTTCTCTTTCTTTCTGGAGTGTTCATCTTGGAACATTTTATCTTTAAAGTTTATATTATACTGTCAACATTAATGTCGAATGAAGCGACATTCAAAAATTATGCATGTTGGTTGTTAAGTTTGAATCAAAATTATGAAATTATATTATAGGGCGCAACAAGATAATAATAAATAATCACAATAGAGAAAATAATATTATACACGAATTCTTCAAACAGAGACACAACAATTTTCGTTTGGAATGAAATTTGTTTCAGTAATTTCCCAATATTCTCCTTGTTACCCGCAAATGTCTTGAAAAAATGAACTCATGAACGGAGCTTGTACGTATTTGCACATTAGTCTAAGTTTACCTCGATAGCAACAACATAGCTGTAAAAAAAAAGATGCTCTTTCCCTCTCTCTGTCGAACCAGGATTTACCGAACAAGGAGAGAGAGAGAGAGAGAGAGAGAGAGAGAGAGGATTCTTGTATCTTTGAATCTCCGTCTCAAGGGAGAATGCGACGATTGCACTTGCTATCTTCCACCTCTTTCTTTTCTTTCTTCTTCTTTTTCCAGAGAAGCGATAAGAGAAAGCTACTCGTTTTCCTCTCGAAAGATTCTCATTCTCCGTACTTTTGTATTTTCTTCCTCGCGGTATACAATCTCTTTTCGAGAGAGAGAGAGAGAGAGAGAGAGTTTTCCGTCAAAGGAGAGAGAATCCGAGCGTCGACGTCGGAATCGCCGAATTCGTCTCGAATGAATCGCCTCTTCCGGATGAATGACCTCTGGAGCTGGAGCATCGAACCGAGCAGATCTAATTGCAAGCTAAATTCGTATTCGTGCGTTCTCTCGATACTGCAACAACACAACACTCGCTCGCTCAATTTTCCGACGAGACTAGACCACGGCGCGGAGTCTCGCGGCGAGGCATTATTTCCTTACTAGCGAGACTAGACCACGGTGCGTGAGCTTCGGCTTCATCGACGGCTTGTTCTGCCCCGCGTTCACCTGCTGATGATGACCTCTGCTCGCCGTTTGCTGCTCCCTCGCGTTCTGCTTTTTCTTCAACGACTCCTGTTTGGCACCTCTATGCATGTGAACGCAGCAGAAGCTGTTTATTAACGCGACAGGCCGGAAAATATAATAATAACGTTCGTCATACATTACACGTCTTGCTCGGGGGACGTTGGCATTGTCAAAGGCAGGGAAACATCTGACTGGATGAGAAGGAGATCCGACTGGAGGATGTGAGACTGACAAACTGACAAGACTGAATTGAATCGGTGGGTAGGTATATGAGAAGAAACTTGAAAAATAAGCGGTTACGCTCGTTAACCTCTTGCGCTGGAATGACGTCGAGAACTTTTTGTCCCCAAAAATTGCAATATTTTCTCAGTTTCAAGTATATTTAAGTATAACCTAGCCAAAGCAAATGATAAATTTATTACTTCTCCATAATTTCTATCCAGTGATGTCATACCGACGAGTTCAAAAAGAAAGCGACCAATTATTGTATACGGTTTGGTCACTCGTTATGGTCCGCAAGTGAACCTCTTGCGCTGGAATGACGTGCCACGCACGTCGAGAATTTTTTGTCCCCAAAATTGCAATATTTTCTCAGTTTCAAGTGTATTTAACTATAATCCAGGCAAAACAAATAATAAATTTATTACTTTTTAATCATTTCCGTGCAGTGATGTCGTACCGACGAGTTCAAAAAGAAGCGACCAATTATCGTATACGGTTTGGTCACTCGTTATGGTCCGCAATTAGTTGCCAGCGCAAGTGGTTAAGAATAAGTTGCGTTTCACGATCATCATGATTGTGGTGAGAGGGTAAAGGAAGAAGCAGCAAGTGGGAAAAGAAAGAAGAATGAACGAACTGATATGCGCGTGAGTGGAGAACTTACAGATATCGGGTGAGATCTTCGACGTCGACGAGCATCGAATCTTGCTCCATGTGTAGATCGTCCCTTCTCAAAAGTCCCTCGACCAGTGCTTCGTTCAGCGCGGCGATTCTTGCGTGCAAGTCGTTCGCGACTACCTGCAGCTGCGCGACATTTAGCTCCGTCAAAAGCACTCGGGACAGTCTGCGTCTATCTTCACCCAATTGGACGCCAACCTACCGACCAAACACACCATCTTTTCATTCTTTTCTTTCTTTACATTAAACGTCTCTATACTCTTTAGTGCTTTTTCCGTATTTTCAGAATGTTTAATCGACAACAACTGTTTCGCATATGCGGGCGATTTAATAAATGTCACGAATCTGTCCCTTTTTAACCTCTTGCGCCGGAATGACGTGCTACGCACAAAATTGCAATATTTCCTCAGTTTTAAGTACATTGAAATATAACCCATAACAGGCAAAACAAGTAATAAATTTATTCTACTTCTCAATAATTTTCATCCAGTGATCCTCGTATCGACGAGTTTAAAAAGAAAGCGACGAATTATCGTACACGGCTTGGTCACTCGTTACGGTCCGCAATCAGTAACTAGCGCAAGTGGTTAACAACGAGTCTTACGACTGCTTGAACGAGTAGAGAAAAGTTATGTTACGTTATCGTTGCTTAGATTGTCTGATGATGTATTTACAAGTGGAGATAAAGTAACAGTTGTTTCGTTTCTCCGCGGAACAGATTTTGTAAATCGTATGTATGTATCTTTCTCAATGGAGTTTCCAGCAACACGAGAGTTTCCGCCAATCATTTTTTTAAAAGAAAAATTTGAATTTTCGGTAATCAGTCAATCGTCTCGAGGTCATGTTCTTTACACATTTGATTGACTGCATTTTTTAGGATGAAATATTAACGACCAATGAAACTCCGAAAAAAATGACTTTGCAAAAAAAAAAAGAAAAAAAGACATTCGTTGCAATTCGATACATACATACATTTAGATGTTTGTCTCACTCGAGTGGACCACTCTGCATAATGTATGTACCGGTACGTAGTTTAGCGTTGAAGCACAAAAACTGCTTAAAAACAGCTTGAGAAGTAGAAAAAGAGTCGTCCGAGTTTCAGACGGAAATGTGTTTTCAGAGTTTTAACTGTTCCTTGTCCTAGATTTTACGAACAACAACCCTACGCACGTTGTATCCCTTACAACGTATACAACATTTACACGACATTTCTAGAAACATTTCTCTCCAAATCCAATCATTTACGATTCTGCGAGACATCTCGATAAGTTTCAAGATACAGTCCGCGACAAAGAAATAGCACACCATGTAAATTTTGTGAAATTCACGAACGAATATAGAAATATGTATATTCCTACTTGTACGCATCTTCGGTTATTGTTTATGTGTCTAATAACGTGATGACGGCATGTAATCATTGCCTCTTAGTTCTTGGAATCGTTGTTGTATTACTCTATGGGCAAGTGTCTTATTCAATCATCGTTTACGATATTATATCGTAAAGTACTTGTAAAAAATGGGTCGTGGTAAAAAGCTAACGAATAGTGAAACACAAACAGTTTTGTTATTATCAAGAGAAAATTTCTCCGTATCGAAGATAGCAAGAGCTATTGATAGAAATCGGAAAGTTATCATTAATTTACTTAAGAAATCCAAAAATTTACAGGAAAAAGAAACTGTCGTCCTGGACGACATGCAACTCCCGCAACATGCGAGAAACGTGCCATTGTAAGAGCAGCATCAAATGCATCGCTGACTGCAAGGCAGATTGCTGAAGCTTGTGGGATAAAAACGAATATATATATAAACGAATGCAACAATGTAAACATTTGCAGCGAAAGAAAGGAAATTGCAAAGGAAGCCTCCTTCAACAGAGGCACGTAAAAAGGCAAGATTGGAATTTGCGGAAGAGCATGCGTAATGGACTGAAAGATGGAAAAGAGTATTATTTAGCGACGAGAAGAAATTTAATTGAGTCCTGACGGGTGGAATTGCTATTATCACGACTTGCGAAAAGATATAAAATGTTTGAGTCGTCGTCAGATGGATGGTGAAGATATGAAAGAACAGATATAAAGTTTATTTGAGGTAGAACGAATGCCAAAAACTATTTACAACTAATTAGTGAATAAATTGAAAGATGTGCTACAATGTGATATCTGAAAATGTGTATTTCAACGAGATAATGCGGTGGTTCATAGTGCAAAAGTGGCAAAGTCATATTTTGCAGCTAATAACGTTCCACTTTTGGAATGGCCAGCTCGTTCTCCAATGACATGATAGAAAACCTATGGGGAGATCTTACAAGAGCCGTTTATGCCAAGGGAAGACAGTTGAGCAACAAAACATAAATGAATTAAAAGAACGTATTTTAGTGGAACGAATCAAACAAAATAAATCAAAAACGAATTAAAAAGCTTTATAAATCGCTCCCAAGGCGAATGATTGCAATTATAAAAAAAATCTGGAGGTTGTACAAAATATTAAATATTGATTTTTTTTTTTTCTTTTGTAAATATGAACAGAAACTGATTTTTAAAAATAGCGTGCTATTAATTTGTCGCACCGATTTTTCAGGACTCTTTTGTTATATTTACAGACAAAACGAGGACTCTGTTCTAATTTTCGTTAGCAGAAATTGACATGCAATACCTATGTATTTGTAAAATTATATTTTTGTAATTTATTACACAGTAATTAACAAAAACACCGGGTGTGTGATTTTCTTGTCGCAAACTGTAATCGAGAACGGGCGTCGACAGTGGAAACAACTGGACAGGATGACGTGGATGACTCACTTTTTCCAGGCTAGACCGCACCATCTCCGTAATGGGACTTTGCTTCAGCCTCTGCCTTTCAACTTCCATCTGCATATGCGCCATTTCTTTGGCCTGCGCCAGGGCCATTCGTGCCTCGGTTTGCAATCTCGCCTGCCTAGCGAAAAAGTCGGCTTCGTCGATCGGTGCTGAATTCGAGGTGCAGCTCTCCAATCTCAAGGGCGGAAGACTCAGCACTTGAGGTCTAACTGGCATTTGTTGAGTCTGCTGTTGTTTCGAGTTGAGCGCGGTCGGCGTAGATCCAGGGGACACGTCGCTCTCCGAACACGGGGATTCCGTGTCCGAGGGCGTTTCGTTCATGAAGCAGATCTGCAGATTCATTCCTGAAACGAACAACTCGTTTTAGAAACCCGCTGACCTCCTTCGTTGATTAATTTTTTAAAAAGATTACTTTTCTCTCTCTCTCTCTCTGTTCTTTTTTTCCTCTCTTTCAATGAGAATTGCCTCTGTACTACTGCACTCGATTGCTGCGACGCTACTTTAATTTTTTTAATCGAATTGGTATCGAAAAGAGTCGAATTAGAAATTTGTTGTGTCAAGTTGTTAATAGTTTCCAACTATTTAAAAGTATAACTGTGTAAAACCATAATACGTAGCAGAACGTAGGTTGATTCATTTTCAGAGATATTAATTTATCAGACTTTGCATCTTGTCAGATTCTGCACTTTTAACATTTTGTTTTTTTCTTTTGAGATGTGCGAATGAAATTTATTGGAAATTAATGGAAATTGATTTCACTCGATTGTTTTCTGTAAAAATATCAGTTGATCTTTTTCTTTTATTTTCGTCCGTTTATTTTCTAACGAGTGAAAATGTGTACATTCTGAAAAAATATCCTCGTTTGAATTTAAACTGGTGTACGATTCATCGCTTGTTCATCTTCTAAACTTTCTCTCACAATTACATCAATACAAACGATAAAACTTTGTTGCACTATGATTTGATGCTCCCAAATTCAATGACAAATATTTCATACTAATAAGTAAAGAGAAAAGCACAAGCAAGCTGAATGTAAATTTGCAATTATCACTGTCATTCATCACCTTAATCTTTTAACGAACGGCATCTCCATATCATGTGCTACATTGCATAACAATCTGTAATCGTGTTTCGCTCGATCTGACGCAGCGCATCGAAACCAACAGCCCTCATGCTTCGAAAAATTCTCTACACTTTTATAGAAATAAAAATTTTGTCGTTCCAACGTTGTCGTGATATCGGACAGTCACACGCAATACCCACGACGAATTTCAAACTAACAACTACTCACACACCATTCCACTCACTAATTTGTCAATAATTTTGTCAATGCACGTAACTAAGAAATATTTATTTATTTATTCTTTCGTTTTCTTTTTCAGAAAAGAAAGTTTGGCAGAAAGAAAGTTTCTCGACTTCGTGCGAAAGGATGGAGCGATACGAACCGCTTTGAAGCCGCGACTGGAGGCTCGGCTTTCTTCCGCGTTCAACGCGCAAGTCTTCAGCATCTGGTCCCATTGCCAACCTCCTTCGTATCTCTTCGCGGTCGTTTCGTCGCTGTAAACACAGACAGAGAAATCCAACTAATTCTACATACATGTATAAAATGAGATGATTATTAGTTAACGCGAGGATGAAAATTTCCTCCTCCTCCTCCTCCTCGGCCCCCTTTAATCACTTGCGCTGGAATGACGTGCCGTCGTCCACGTCGAGAATTTTTTGTCCCCAAAATTGCAACATTTTCTCAGTTTTAAGTGTATTTAAGTATAACCCAGGCAAAGCAAATAATAAATTTATCACTTGTCAATAATTTCTATCCGGCTGATATCGTACCGACGAGTTTAAAAAGAAAGCGACGAATTATTGTATACGATTTTGGTCACTCGTTATGGTCCGCAATCAGTTGCCAGCGCAAGTGGTTAACACTTTCTAGTTGCGCGTCTCTTCTGAAATTGCATTCGTCGTCGCATATATCGCGAGTCATTGATGTTACCATTAACATAAACTGACTGATTATTTTCCTAAAGTCACGTTTACGTGTCATTGATTGGAAAGGGAAAGCGATTGTTAAAGATTATCCGTCAATCCTATCTTTCCTCCGGATTTTCTCAGGGTAGTTGTTGGTATTTGACTCGAAATGAAATATATACCAGAGATCATTGCAGCTCTGTATATTTATTTGCAACAATCTCTTGAATTCAGTGTTTTTCAATACACTGTGTCAAGACAATTGTTGTGGCTTTGTTTATTTATTTATCTTGTGCAGTTTTCTGCGCGAGAAGCAAACAAATTAAATAACGGCGAAATCCCAACTCGCAAAGAAATAAAATTGAATGATATTCAAACTATTTTGCGTTCTTAAAACTTTGCCATTGTCCATTTTGCCACTTCTTCTCACGCAAAGAATAATGTGCATAGAGTAAAAATCTTTTGTCCAAATATTAATACGAGTCTCGCTGTACAATGAAATTACATAATTTTTCATTTAATTTTATTAGAAGAAACAGCATATATTTTTTTGAAGCATTTAGGCAGCTTCAATTGATTTTAAATTTTAACGAATGAAACTCTCTGAATAATTACAATCTGATTTCGAATCAAGAATCGAAATTTGTAGAATAGTAAACAAAAAAAAAAAAAAAAAAAAAAAAGAAAAAAAAAACAAATCAAGTAAAATGAAATTTGAAAATATTGTCAAAATTTGGCTAATTTGAATCAGCCAAATACGTTTGACGTGTAATTATCCTTCTTTGATTTGGAGAGAAAGTATTCCCCAGAGTGGAAAGTGTCACTGAAAATGTCAGACCTGAAAAGTTTCATCCGGATCTGCCCCGACTACTCTATCGAATCGCGTGACCAGATCTTCTCTTTCAAGATCCTTCGTCTCGTCGGGCTTCTGGCGTGACGAAATCGTTTCTTCTGGCTGCGACGGTTCCTCGGCGGTCTTTTCATCGTCATCCTCATGCTCCAGAAATGAAAGCAAGTTCGGTAATCAATACGTTTGATTACAGGCCGTTGATAAAAGTGACTTTCAATCGTGTGAATGGCGACAGAGATTCACGTGAGCAGCAAACGGATAATGATAACGCGATGTTCGTACTTGACGCATTCAGTGGCATTCAGCTGTTGTCTTTTTTTTTTTTTTCTTTTTTCCTCTATGTTTTTAGCACTCCATAATTTCGTTCTTTGCGTCAAATTGACACTTTTCTTTCGTATTTACTCGAGGTTCTCTGACATTTACAAGTACAATGGCTTAAAATGTTCGTTCATGATTCAAGAAATCATTTCTTTCTTTTTTTACCAGGTTTTACATTTCACGTTACATTCATATATTATTGTTAATAAATGTAATAATACGAAGCCAGTTGATTAACATAAACATATAAATATTTTTTATTTTTCTAACGTATAGAATATCTTTTATTATCATTTTTATATAATTATAGAATTAGACTATGGTGATTTTTTTGGACTATATACGTGATTGAATAGAAATGTGGAATTGTTAAAAAAAAGAAAGGTTAAAAACGAAAAGTATATTGAAAAGAAAACCAATTTACAGATTTGACCATTCATCTTTTCATTCTATTAATCTTTGTAGCATTGCGTCAATTTGACACCAAGGGATAAATTAAATTGGAGAAATGAGGAACAGTTGTAACATTTATAACCAAGATGTTCCAATTTAAAGAAAACATGATGTTCAAGATTTTAATATTTTGCGTTAAAGTACCCGTCTGTGTTAAATTTATGCAATCTTGAAAATAGATATAGATTTGGAAATGTAATTTTGTGCAATCGAAACTTTTCCATTTTTAACGTTTGTACCATTATGTAAAAGTTTATGTTATTCAACACTAGAATTATCGATTACAGAGTAAAATTTCCACCAGAGACGTTAAAGTAAAAGAAATGGAAAAAACTCTACACTAACAATACAATAGAGTACACAAGCTCATATATTTTACAAAAAAATTTCAAGACTACGTTGTTTTACATCTATAAAATTCGTAAAAAAAAAAAAAATTACAAAATAAGTCATTTTGCCCATTTCGACAATTCCAAAGTTAACATACATGAATAAATAATTATCAAAATTATTACTGAATGATAAATCTGTAGCCGAGTGTCACAACTTGAGAAATATTTGCGTCAATTGATTTTTAAAACATTGAAAATGAAATTTATAGGGTGAAAAAAAAAATAATAATACGATTAAACCAAAATTCAATGGAAAGAAACTTTAAATGTTTAACATCTCGATAGTGAAAGTATATGTGACATGCAACGTTCCTCCATGCAACCGCAGAAATATCTGTTTTTACATCTTTTCGTTTCTCCTTCAGTTTCTTGCTCGCCAATTTTATAAATATAATCTTCTCTCGCAATTTTCAAACGCACACGTTCAATCTATCGAACTTTCGACATTCAACTTATTAATCTTTTGATATTTTCTATACACTTCTCACTGTGTAATACGACCGGGCAAATCTGTTGGAGAGAGCTCACCGAACCGCAAGGATTAAGCTCGGAACATGAAAAGAGCAGTGACGTGAAACATTTTATCAACTGATGGTACTCTATCCGACGAGTGACGAGGGATATTTTAAATTCTACCAACGTTACGAATAGATATCGAACGAATGAAAGTGAAACACACTTTTGTTGCGAAATAAATCAATGATTGGATACTCTGTGGACGGGCAAATAAACATTTCGAAATTGTTCACTTTAGCCTCTCTCAGCTTTCCTCTCACTGCAACATGTAATTGACGCGGCACGTTTCGACTTATTTTCTTTCTTCTTAATCGAATCGTTTGGGTCACTAACCCTTCTTTGAACAACAAGTGAAAGCACAATTTATCAGCTAGGGTCGGCGAAACAATGCTTTTATTGTTCATGTGCCTCCACTCCAAACAAAGAAAACCCTTTGTTCCTGTTTCTTAATTGTCCAATGCCGGAAAGCAAAGGCCAAGCTTTCATTTCTAGAACAATTGGTTTGTTTGAAAATTTATTTCCGTCTCGCACGAATTTGAAATTTATTGACGCTGAAATTCAAAACTTATCGCTGCGTGTGTTGAAATTAATTTATTCGAGAGCGATTTTAATTTAATATATAATATGGCAGAGTTGTCCAAGTACGTGATTAATTTAAAAAGAAATTACAACATTGTCCATGTTAGAATATCATCAAAAACACGAAATATTTGCAAATTTAACAACGAATGGCGATGTGGTTAATTGTGGCGATGTAGATTAACGTGTCCGACGTTAATTAAAAAAAAAAATCTGTCTTTGACTTTAGTGAAATTACCTTGAGTAGAATCAATCTCATTTTATCGTTATTCAAGTACAATTTTATTATCAACTTTTTAACGAAAACGTGTTACACGACTACTCGTTTATAACTGTACTATGATATTAAGTTGTGTAACAACAAGTTCGTTCGCAACCATCGATGATATAAATTTGACGTGTGTCGTAATAATACAATAACTGGCAAGAATATCTTTTTTCCAAAGTCATCTTTTTCGGAGTTTTCAAGGATGTTGTTTTCTTTTCTTTTTTTACTTTCTTATCGTGTAGCTGGGTAAAAAGATACATTCAGATATCATCAAAGAATACGATGAAGAAGAAATGTCATTTCAAGTTGGGTGAAAAAAAAATATTTTTTGCATCGTCACAATTCGAAAAGAATATTTAGGTCGCCTCGCTTAAACGAACCACTCTGTATACACCGATATGCTATATTTTATTATTTACCATTAGTTTTGTATCTATTTATTATTAATTTTATATTTATTTATTATTATTTATATTATATTTATCATTGTTACTTATTAATCAGCCGCATTTTAACTTTTTAAGTAGCTCTACTTTTTAAGTTGTCACAACGTACACCTCGTCAAACGTCAACGTTTCGAAACGTACGATGAAAAAAAAAAAAAAGAAAAAGTGACAAAGCGGAAATACCCTGTCGCCATTCTTTCAGCTCGCGACGCAACGTCAGAAGCTAATAAACACTTGGTGGTGCTACGCATATCTTACGAGATCGAAGTCGTCGTATGTGAAGGTATATAGATCCGTGACGAATCGGGAGTCCTTTTTGTAATGTTTCCTTGCCTTGTTGCTACTGCCCATTTTATCAGAATCTACACTTCCTCTTAAACTTCCTGTCCACTGTTCTACTTCTGTCAATTCTTTGTGCCAATGAACAATAAACAGTAAACAGCACACTTTCTCCTCTCGCACTGTTTGCACGGACTTTGCACAGAGTCTCACCGTCTCCTCACCGTGTCACTGAACAGAGCTCGAACAGGCGATTCGAAGAATTATTGGCATCCGTAAGAAAAAGGAACTTCGTCGACAAACTTTGACAAAATCGTAAAAACACGACATCATCAGACTCTTTCTTGCTCTCGTCGTCTTTACGCTTTGCATTGTCATTGAGCTTTCTCTGTTCTTTGGCGTCAGGCGGAAAGTTATTCCACCAGCTTGACAGTAGATGACCGATAAACCGATGGCCTCTTAGTTGCGAACCGTAAGAGTACCGTAAGAGCACCGTGCGCAAAGTGGGAGGATAAAAGTCCGCAGACTTTCTTTCCTTTAATTCAGAGGTGCAACACCTCGGCAACGACTTTTCCTATTGTTCATTTTCTATTGTGCGGAGGAAATTAACGGGCAATTAAAAAATGGAACATTTCCTTACTGACGTTCTTTTGTTGGGACGCTGCCACAGAACAAAAAGAGGGAATTATTCTTCAAAATTACTCGGTATCATCCACGAAATTGTTCCACTAAATGGGAAAAAATGGAATACTCAATACTTGCAGACAATGGAACAAAATTAATTTTTTCGGAATTTGCAGTCTATAATTTAATAACGCAATAAACGTCTAAAGCACATTAAATTAGAAGGATAAGCGGATTCTTTTACGAAAAAAGATTGTGAAAAAAGAATATGAAATAATCCGATATTCAAATATCACAGACGACGAAAAATCGTAACAATTTTCTTCTAACGAGAGACGTAACGTTGTACTTTACTTTTTTGCCACAGATGTAGC
Organism: Tetragonisca angustula; assembly: GCA_036937485.2. Lineage (NCBI taxonomy): Eukaryota > Metazoa > Arthropoda > Insecta > Hymenoptera > Apidae > Tetragonisca > Tetragonisca angustula. The sequence goes on from JAWNGG020000041.1 coordinate 1,327,109, forward strand.
TGTGATTATAAAATTTACAGTAAAAATACATATCTCGAGTTGCATAATGTGTAAAATCTTGAGTAAACATTTTTTTTCTATTCCTCTTGACAAGTATCGCAACATGTTAAGATACAACAGGATCCTCTATAACGCGAGAGCGCAAAATGTTACAATTAAATAAATAGTTCTTAAATGTAATAATAGTCCTTTAAGTAAAACAAAATATGATATGTACAAATCTTTTGCTCTGCAATTTATCTTTTGCAGAGGAGACGAACACATTTTGAAGTTTTGGCTGAAAAATATTATTTCTTGTTTCTCACGTTAAAAATCACGGGGAAAGAGATCGCCTTGCTTAAGCAGTACCTGCAATTGAAACGAATTCCTTTTTGAAGTGACACAACTGATTTCGTACAAATTACCACGATGTTAATACTTAATAAAATGAAACAAGCCTTCGCGCGACGATTAACGCGAAACTATGTCTTTCTAAGACAATGCAACGACGCACACGTTTCTTTCGTTTATGTTTGTCACTCAATCAGTCTTTTTCAGCAACTTTTTAATGGCGTCATGGCCATTTTTTTAGTTCGCGTTACAGTGGTCCCATTGCATCATGAACTCTTTTCACCTCGATACTTTGCACGTTCTAAAAAACGAGGAACAAAGAGATCTTTTGTTTCATACTTTTGCGACAAAATCTTTTCGTCCGCGCAACGTTTCCATTTCTTTTCGGAAAAATTTGCAACTTTGCACACTCGCACGATAAAGGTATAACATTTTTCTACGTAATCAACTGGATGGTTGCGGTTCATTCCACGTTGCGGTTAATTTTCAACGGTCAAGTTTATTTTGCTCCTCGCGTTCACGTACAAACGAATCTTCAATGCGTTCATTCACCTCGGCTACAGTGGCTACAATGTGTACTTTTAATTAATAAAAGGCACGCAGAGCACGTCCCGAGGCATTTTTATAAGCTCGGCGCTTTACGATGCAACAGAAACGGAAGTAGTCTAATTGCACGCGTCGACGTTCCAGCATCATTAGTCACTTTCTTTACGAATATTTTCGCAATATTTTCATCCTGCTGTCATCTTCAAAAATTGTACGATTTACAAAAATCGCAAAATGTTCTTTTGCAAGTGCTGCAATGTCGTCGAACGATGAATCGTGACAAAATGAGGAACGAACGTTTGTCTTTAACCTCTTGCGCTGGAATGACATGCCACGCATGTCGAGAATTTTTTGCAATATTTTCACAGTTTTAAGTATATTTAAGTAATAACCCAGGCAAAGCAAATAACAAATTTATTACTTTTCAATAGTTTCTATCCAGCGATGTCATACCGACGAGTTCAAAAAGAAAGCGACGGATTGTCGTATACGGTTTGGTCACTCGTTATGGTCCGCGCAACCAGTTGCCAGCGCAAGTGGTCAACCTCTTGCGCTCGAATGACGTGCCACGCACGTCGAGAACTTTTTTGTCTCCAAATATTTTCATAGTTTCAACTATATTTAAGTATAAGTATAACCCAGGCAAAGCAAGTAATAAATTTATTACTTTTTAATCATTTCTGTGCAGTGATATACCGACGAATTCAAAAAGAAGACGAATTATTGTATACGGTTCGGTCACTCGTTATGGTCCGCGCAACCAGTTGCCAGCGCAAGCGGTTAAACCATCAAAGATAACTTATATTCCGTTCAAATGCATCGTACAGCTGCAAACGAAACACCTCATGTGTCAATAACCTTTTGATTTTTGATCAAATTTTTACATTACTCGCATTATTATCATGCAACTCATTATCAGAAATTGCCACTATGCGCGTTACTTTTGTATTTATGGAACAAACAAATTTCGTTAATGTATTTCGTTTGTTTGTTGCGAAAATATCGCAAGAAAACCAAGATTTAGAAGATTTTTTACCGTAGAAAATAATAATAATAACAAACAAATAAATAATTTTTTATCGTCGTGTCTTTGAAAAACAAGAAAATTTCTCTGAGAAAACGCACTGTTTCAAATTCAAAATCTCTAAATCTCAAAATCTCTAAATCCAATAAATAGTTGCCAAACGAAAAGAAAGCACGAAATTTGTCTCGAGGATTGTGATTCTAGCTTCCGAGAGAATATCAAATGTATACTTCCTCTGACCCTGATAAGGTAAACCGCGTCGCTAGCGAAACGTCGTTTCGTAAATAATGAATGCCGTTTGCATCTCCGGAAGCAATCGAATCTACGCACTGTCGTCGTCGTCGTCCTCGTTCATCCTCCGAAGCAACGTGAAATTTCAATAGTTGGAACGTTACTGAAAATCAGCAAATTTCACAAATAACTGCTTGACGGACAAAGCTATCGAGCTCGAGTGGCAGTTAATCGAGTTTCTAATCGAATCAGCGATCGATTCACCGGCGGCACCGAGAGTTGTTTCTCGCAGCTTCTTGCAGCGCCGATGGCACACAGAACGAAAACATGGAGGGACAGAGAAGCTTTGCTTGAACGCGATGGGACTCGCTCGAGACGAGAACAACACGGGCACTGGCATAATAAAGTGAGTCAAGCGAGCGGCGAACCGATCGCGATCTTCCGGTGAAGTTTGCTCGAAGGAGGTGGCGGAGCCATGGATTGGCTATTAACCGTCTACGGAGACTGGTCTTGGTCTAGCTTGGCTTTTTAGCGTTTGGTGAAAGTGCTTCGGGCTCGTTGGACGCAAGCCTGCCTCCGCTCGTTTATCCGCCACTGCAACGACGAAACAGTCTCGCCTTGTTTCTCTTCCATCAGTTTCAGCAACATCGTTTCAACAAAGTTTCGAGTTGCAGCAAGTGCAGTGCGGTCATCCTCTGTCATTCGAAATTTCTCGTACCAACACCATTTTTATTATGCCAAACCATTATGTTATATTACATCACGTTACATCGTGTTGTATAGAAGAATAAAATAAACTGCAAAAAGACAAAGATTATCTTGGGAAGAAATTTCTGCCGCGGATTCGAAAAATTTAATTTCTTCAGCCGCGCGTGGAAAACGTCACCAAAATCACGATACGTGAATTTCTTTGAAAATTCTTCAAACATTCAAAACGTTTGATCGGAAACTTTCTCCAGATTTTTTTTATTAGTTTTTTTCCTATAATGATAAATAACAATTAACTACCCCAACTATCCTCCAATTAGTTTCAACGATATAAAATAACACTTTATAATTTTAAAATTCAAATGTTTTCAAACAATCTCGTATTATTATGATTGAGAACTTTTTGCCAGGGATTACGTACAATATATTGTATCATAACCATTGTTATATTAATTTTACTATATGTTATTGCTGTGTTGTGTTAATTTTTATACAATTTTACTGTACTGTATTAACAAACATGTGTATCGTTACATGTTTTTTACAACCGCAAGAGAAACTTATTAAAATATCACTAAAATATGACGCAAAATTTTATTTAAAAAAGTAACAAAAGTAAGACGTTATTATTATCTTTAATATAATGCAATATGATGTAATAGTACATACTATAATATATAATATGTATGATTAATTAATATATAATATATAATATATGTAATATGACAACGTAATATAGTATAGTATAACACATAAAGTATATCACAATATAATGTAACGTTACATTTTTGAGGATATTATGCATTGTAGACAATATACATAATCCATTCACATTGAATAAAAGAACACAAGGTATAGATAAATGTTGCTCTTATAATTATATTTCAAATACAATAAGAAATTTAAGATATTATGTATAATATTTAAAATATGAAAAGAATCATTCATTACGATAAGAAAATATTGGATTACGATGAACATTTACTGTAATATTAACATTGGAATGTTAATCATTTCAACACGAGCAAAAAAGTTGTTCTTTACAGGTGATAACTATACCATTCAAAGAAAATACGCGAAAATAATATATGAGGTGCAATTTTTTGATAAAAAAAGAAGAGACTTTCAAAGTTAAACTTGATTCACTTGTAAAGAATGATCAATCTTCAATATAATACAGGTTAATTTCATCAGTGATGATGCGAACGAACTTGTTACACAACCCAATTAACAACTGTAGAGTTCAATCCCAGAGTTCATTCACTCGGGTACTGACTAAATCTCTACTGGCTCTCTTCGAATAAATAGAGTTCGTACAAATGGAGAATTCTACGAGACATTCTATTCGTGAAAATAGTCGCTCTTTGGGAAAAAATTTTTAGAGGATCATTGCTCTGAGAATGCTATCTGCCACAGATCGTGTGTAAGGTGTTTCACTTGACTGCTCACGCGAGTCTTTTGACCTACGTACAGTTTAGTTCTTGATCTGCCATGATACAAGCTATCTGAGCGTGTTAGAGAGTTGGTTGCGTTTCTTTCTCCAAAATTGCTTCACACACAAAAAGAAATTTTCTTCGATGCATTGGATCATGATGATAATCGTAATAAATTCATTTTACCATTGTGAGTGTAACATGCGTTTCATTTCTTTAAGGATATTTATCGATGCTTGCAGGAATTCCAAGTCTCATATGCTTTATACATTGATATATGATTGTTTGATATAATATAATATTAATACAACATTGTTCAAAGAAGATAGAATTATGAAATGTTATTTTTCAAATACATATAACCTTGATCATGGGCGTCAAATTTCTTCAAAATATCACATCTTTAATTATTTAAGTAATTACTCGAGTAATTGATCCATCATTTAAGTATTTAATCAATCGAGTAATTTCTACACGATTTTTCACAAACAAATTCTGAATTTATTACAATTGTCAATTTTAAAATTCAAGAATTGTTGGGACAGAATTCTCACAGTGTTTTTTAAATTTCGACAATTTTCATAAACATAAATTTAGCACTTGGGAAGAGCCAAACATACTTTTTATTCCATTCAAGCAATCTTTTAATTTGCAAATTATTTTGAGGAAGTGTGCGAACGAAGACACTAGAACGGCCTAGATTTTTTCAATTCTAAAATAATCATTGAGAAAATGTATTCATCGCGAAATTACTTTGATTCTACTTTACTTTAAAAGAAATCTTTAACCTACTTCACTTTAAAGAAAAAGAGATTAATACGCTTATTCTCACTGCACGTCGTTAGGGTTACTCGAAAATTTGACGCGTCGAATTGTGTCGCGCTCTATCTAACGGCTCGCATTGATCCTTTCGGCGGCAACGTCCGTTTCCGGCTCCTCCATTTCCATACAATGGACACTGCTCTGGCGAATACAGATAGATCGTCTGTGCATTTAACGAGACTCTCGCCTGTCAGGACCCCGAAACGAGGTCGTAAGCCTCATCGACCTCATTTTCCGCGTCGATAATGCTCCGAAAAATGCTCGCGCGAAACACACACACACACACACACACACATTTTCGTCGAAAATTATCCGCGATATGTTTTCCTCTCTTATGCTGACGCACGAGTGAAAAACTCCTCTCTTTCGCCGATTGTTTGCCAATTGCTTTCCCTACCGATCAAGCAGGTTAAACGAGAGTCTTCGTTTTTCATAGAAAGTCGACACGGATTCCTCGACATTTCCGGAAAACAAAACCTGGTGAACCTTTATCTTCCACTTTAGCTTCCACGAGAATTAATTGGCACGATTAACCGTTTGCGCTGGCAACTGATTGCGGAGACCGAGATAACGAGAGACCAACAAATCGTCACTTTCTTTTCGAACTCGCCGGTACGATAGACTCGCTGGATAGAAATTATTGACAAGTAATAAATTTGTTATTTGCTTTGCCTGGGTTATACTTAAATATACTTAAAACTGAGAAAATATTGCAATTTTGGAGACAAAAAATTCTCGACGTACGTGGCACGTCATTCCAGCGCAAGAGGTTAAAGTTCAGGGTGAAGTAAGTAAGGTGTTCCAAATCAAACACCAAAACTAAGCTTATCTCTGAGAAAGGTTTTATCGTATGTTTGGCGGGATTGTAGTGATATGGTTCGCTTCGAGTTATCGAAACCTGGAGAAACACTTGCGCTACTGCAGACTTGTATCGCCGACAATTACAACGACCTTCACTCCAAATTGTTGGAAAAAAAGGGCAGTTTTAGTCAATAGAAAAGTGACACTCCAACGAATGCAAAATTGATCACTCATAGACAATTACCCTAATGATATGAAAACATCCATAAAAAGACGAACATAGTACTGAGCAGAGTAGAGGCTTCCCATTTTAAAATTAGAGATTGTCAATTCGATTATTGTACCACATTTTTTTTTATCAAGTCACAACGACTTCACATGCGGACAATCTTTCATCCTCTGGATTCGTTCGTCTCCCAATTATTTCGAATATTGTGCAAAGGAATATTCACTCACCCGTCGTTCTTCTTCGCGTGCAGCTCTCAGGTGAGATTCGATTGCATCCAGGTCGATTTTCGGCATCGCTGTTTCGATGTTGTAGACGTCGAAGCCGCCTTCCATGGAATATCACAAAAGATATTATTATAACTGAATATTATTCAAACTGAATATTCAGTATCACATGATAACTGAAATTAATCAACAAGTTGTCACACGTCAACTGCTCTCTTCATCGCACGTTACAACTATTCTATTTTTACTTTTATTATCTATTCTAGTTATAATACGCGTGCAATTGGAGCTTTCTTTTTCTTTAGATTTATTAGACAAATGTCGCCCAATGCTTTGCGCAAACTGAATTGAAAAAATAGCGAATCGACATTTTTATTTCGCAACTTGCCACGCCGTTGTTGAATCGTGATTATCTTCTTCTTCACACAGATATACATATATATTACACGTTAACGTTTTACTTGTATACACCGTGAAAAACTCCGTGAAGAAGCACGACAAGTGGCACTACAGTTGGGAAGAAGAAGCGTAAACGAGCAGCAGCGAAAGGGAGGACGCGTCGCGTATGATAGATATGCATATTTGGAAGTGTTTTTAGTCTTGTACCGATTACGCTAATCGCGCAGAACTTGCTGCGCGATACGTGGAAAGATCAGCAGTAAATTTGACCGTGATTACATTACATTTACTTTCTGTTTTTTCCCTTTTAAGATCTTTCTTCGCGGCTGCGTGTAAGAAAATTGAGGCGAGTTCGCACGTATTGTTCTCTTGCATTGTTCTCCGTGCTCTTTCACCGTAAAATTTCACTTCTCTTAAGCAACTGCACATTAACCGCAATCACACGTTACATGGCGTAAAGCGTACAAGTGGCAGAAACAAATACGTTTGCTTCAATTTTAGAGCTTTAACGAGAGCAAAGGTACGTACATACAGGAACTATATATATATCTTCAAAGTTTTAGTCGATGCGAGCATCTTGACACTAAAACTACCAACACGGCGATTAAAGTAGAAAATTTTCCGCAGCGACATTAAAGTAAAAAAAGTAAAAAAACTTTAAAATATGGTGGAGTATACTTTTATTTATGCATTTTACGAAAAATGATTTGAACATCTAAAAACTACTGCTTTACATCTATAAAGTTTCCTCGATAGTTGTAATATTAAATAAGTAATTCCTGCCATTGCTAAAATTTCTATTATTAAATAAGCTTAACAATACTCGTTGCAACACGCGAGGAAAATATTTATTACTGTGGTAGTAATGTTTCGCTTGATACGCGTACAGCTTCGTTAAAATCCATTAAAATCCATAAAAGCGATTTGTGTCATATAAACACATTTATTCTTATCAAAATCTTCTAATTTGTGAAAAAAAGAATTTAGCAATAATTCTCAATAATTATCGAAACAATTACAACGAATAACTACAATGAATTAAATTGATAATTTTAACAACTTTAAAAAGGATATTCGCATGGCTCAAATTATTTCCATATTCTTCCTTTTCTCCATACCTTTCATCATCTAATGACAAAGGAGAAATTTTAACGCGGTAGGCGTTGCAAAAAATTGATGAAGAAAGCGGTAAAAATCTGTTTCGAACAGATTGCAAATATCTCTGATAAAACTTAAGAAAAGAAAAGAAAACGTTGTTGCAACAGTTTGAATTTGCCTCTGCAATCGAACGCAGTCGAGTCATGTGCTCGGTCACGTGGTCGTCCAATATTCACCAATGACCGCGAATATTTAAAACACCACCAATTACCAAACTCATAAATATGAGCTTTTACGTTTTTACAATTGCCGAGAGGATGCGACTATTATTTTTTTCTTTTTATCTTTTAAGACTTTTATTTGTTTCAATTATTATCATTTAAACGAATGATGACGATGACAATTCTTTTGTTTTCCTCACGAAAAATTCCTCTCTGATTCGTACGCGGACAAACCCGCAGCCTACTCTACCTTTTGCCTAATACATTTTAGAGTAAAAAGTACGTACCTGGTCCATTGTCCGCGTCAGCCCTTCTCTTGTCCGGACGTCTCTGTGGATTCGCCGTTCTTAAATGATGCAACTGTTGCTGCTGTTGCTGCTGTTGCTGCTGTCTACGTTTCGCCTGATTCCTGGCCATCTTCTCCTTCTTTTTGGTATCGGCGCTCGACGCTTCCGGAAGGTCGCGGTCCAACAGCTTGTTCGTGTCCTCGATGCCGTCCTTCATCATATTGTTCATGTTCATGTTGATGGAGGCAGAGGACCGCGAGGACGCGTGAATGTGATCGAGAGCCTCCATGGCGACCACGTCCGGTACCGGTTGCACGTACTTCTCGAGATCGACCCCGATATCACGGCCGATGCTCGACAGCAGATCAATCTCCTCGAGCTTGGTGTAAGTGGGCTGCTCCTCCGGATAACTGTCGGTGTCGGTGTTGCTCTCCGAGTCGTCGTCGTCGGCGAAGCCGCTCGACGTCACCGTCTGACGGTTGCCTATTTTGGAACGGGCTTGGTGAGGCAACTCCTTTGCCTCGCGTATCAGGTCGATGTGCTCCACCACCGTGATGTCCTCCGTCTGAGGACAGACAACCATTGTTGCTTAATCGCTTCCTTCTGTCTTAACTAGAAATCCCATTAATTGCAAATCCCACTGTAATAATATTACGTGTATAATTGAAGATGTTTCTGTACGACGATGATGATAATACATACGACGCAATGTACAATAATATATGCACGTACGTATCGCGTAATATCGAGACTTTTTGAACTGAATAATATTACGATATTGAAACAAAATTCGTAAAATGAACAATTTTCATCTTTCTCGCGTACTTTTTTTTTCCTTTTATTTATTAAATACTTTTTATCGATGGTATCGTAACGTAATGATATTACATATGACGATTATTACATCGACAGATTGATGCCGTTTTAAAACCAGAAATACATATAGCGCGAACTCTGTTCAAATACATTAGTGCGTATCTGTGTTCTACATATGTACGTACATGCCCGCGTTCAGTTAAATTGAGGAAAGAAATTCGACTTTGAACAAGTATCATATAAAATCCTCTCCTGAATTAATGGCTTTTCGGCACAAGTTGTTTAATATTTTTTTACAGAGTCAAGTCGATCAGTATATAGTGTAAATAGGATTCCACGTATCATTATATTATTATTATATATGTAATCTCCGATAAACGTTAAAAATGTTAAAAATAAAAGTATTCTGCGAAACTTTTGAGCGAAATTTACAAGTGTTTACGACGCAATTATTAAAAAGGTACTTGTAAAATACGTTTTTAATGTAAAATACGTTTCAACTATTCATTCCTAATCAAGTATGAAGATATTTTAGCATTCAAAAGAGTCATGAATCTTTCAATCACTTCAAAATTCGTAATTTTATTAGACAGTTAAGAGAACACTAAATATTAAATAAGAATTTTTCGAATGTATTCATAATCCTACGTTGTACAGCTATTGACGTAATACAAAAATACAAGTTACTAATAAAATTAATGATTGATGATTCTAAAATATATATAAACTTACAGTATAAAATAATATAAAACTAACGATTATATATAATATAAATAATATAAAATTAGCGATTATAAATTGCAGAAATTACTTGTGATTAGTCGTTTATGTGGACAACGATCGATCGATCGATCGATCGATCGATCAACGATTACATTTAGTGACCGATTACGAATTAAAATATTACCGTCCAACACTGCACGATCGAAAATGAATGAAAACAAAGACGAGAAAAGGAAAAGAAAAAGAAAAAAAATGGAAACTCACCTCGCCGATCTCGCTGGTTTTCCCCGAGTCCGGTATTTCCTCGATCTCCGGAAACTGGAGTGTCTCTTTGACACTGGTGGTCAGTTCAACGATCTCGACCTCGACGGGGATCTCTCGTTCCTGTTTCTTTTGCAACACCGCTTCCGATAATACCGTGGCAGTGTTCTCGGCGACCGTGTCGGCAAGCGCCTCTTCTGGCTCCAACACTGTCAGATGCGTCTCCGCCTCGACCACGCTGTTTACGATATCCGATTTCAGCGTGAGGATCGTTTCCTCTGCCCTCGAGTCTTCAACGCTTTTCACGTAGTTTATACATTTCTCCGATGGCGGCACCACCGACTCGTACAGAGATGTGACAGTCTGAAAGCAGCGTCGAGTCCCGTTTAACCCTTTCGTCAACGTCGGCCAACTTCACGCAGTCACATACAGTTAAATTACGCAACCGTACGTGACAGCGTAGCACTGTACGAGCTGTTTGCCTTGAAAAGTGGCACTAGCCGGTTTTTCAGAGAAAAGGAAACGAAGCTCGAATTAATCACACTTCCGCGCGAGCTTTTCATTTTAAAGAATTTCTAACTTTGGATAATTTGTCACCAAAATTATTCACAAATAGAAGTGGAATCTGGCTTTATGCGAGCAGGCGCTTGTTGCTCCCTCACAACAGCAAAATACAAAGATACGACTTGAGATTTGTTTCCTCATCCTACCCCCAACCTCTACCTACCACGATTATTTTAAAAATTTAAAATAATAAAGTCGAATGACGATAATTGTTAATGACGATGACTCAATTTAGAGAATAATCTTTTGTATGAAATATGTTGTACAAATTGCTCGTACCTGTGTTTCAAAATGCACTGATAACTCTCATCATTTACGTATTTTATGAATATTAATTGCAATGAGAAAATTCTTGAATAAATCTTTGTATGAAATAATACGTTATACAAATTACACATAATTTATTCATCAATTTACTTAAATTACTTAAATTACTCAAAAGTCGCTATTTCAGTAAAAATACAATGGACGAAATTGGCATGAATCAGTAATTTTGTGCGAAATTATTTTTACTGAGAAAAATATAAGTATCCCAGATAACATATACAAGTAGATCTTCTCGAAAGCATAAATGGCATAAATTTTTCTAGGCACGTTAAAATGTAAATCCTTGAATATGTCTCGATTTAATATCTATCTATTTTTCACTCGTCTTTGATTAAATATTTTTAATTAAATAATGATTGTTGTACAGTTCGATCACTCTTAAATTACATTAGTAGCAAGAGAATGTTACTGCTGTCAACGTGTCACTGTTCTTTGAAGAAGAAAGGCAAATTTCTTACAACTATTCGAACGAATAACAACGTTATGAATAAACGTCGCATGATACATTTAAAGGAAGAATTCAATATCTCTTAATTGCAGGTTGTGATTAAACTCGAAATTAAAAGTGACAGAAATTAGAGAATGATCGAGCATTCCATCGTTGGAACGTATGTACATATTTTTGTCGAGTCTGCGAGACAAAAGCGGCACGTAAATGAAAGCTAGAGCTAAATTTGGAACGCATGAATCTGCTTAATCATTATTAGCTCCGAATCTTGTTTTCAATTTCAAGCTAGTCATTCCTCTATACTTATCTAGTTATTTCATAGCTCCGTTTCATTCGTTACCTCAAAAATTCTTATTTCATTCTCATCAATTTGTTACTTGTCCAACAAAATATTACGCTTTTACATACTTTTTCTTTTAACTATACTTTTTTGGTTAAGTAACTTTATTTAAAATCTCAAATAATATGTTTAAACGACGAAACTTTTCCAACAACATTCTCTAATTGCAACGATCAGTCTTTTTCCATTGTCGACATTTGTCGCTTCAATTACGTTTGCCTGTAATTTTTTTTTATCTCAAATGAAACTCAACAACTTTCGAACAATCGGAGCATTTTATTCTCTTTTTTCGTTTTCGGACGTGTAAGAACTACACGCAGAATGGGAGAATGGATTTCTTACGAGAAAATAAGAAAGAAGTAAAGAATGAAATCTTTTCGTTGCCGAGACTCGGTCTTCTAGAAACCCAAGTTTGAAAATTTATTACATATATTTGAATTTGACAACAGGCACGCGTACGCGGGCACAAGTCACAACTTTTGGCGAAAATCAATAATTTTTGGTTCCAGCGATCGAAAATAAAAGCCCGAAGTGACAACTTTGGACCAAAGATTTTACTTCCTAGATATTGCATGGTACAGTCTGAAAAGAATGTGCGTGTATCGCTTGATACATTGTTTTCTTCCCTCGCCGTTCTCTTTTTCACATTAATCAGAGCCGGTTCTAGTAGTAGGTGTGCAGTACGTGCATGCATGCAGGCGGTCAAAGTAGGACAGTCAATATACATAGAACTTTCAACAGCGAAATTGCAGATCCATTAAAAAATTTATTATACATATATCATGAGAAAACATCTCGATGTCGTTATTTCCCAATCTATTTATAGCAAATTTTTAGAAACAACAACGACTCGAGGAAGATTTAACGGTCCAAAATTATTGGCGACAGAGAAGGAATTGTGCGAAAGTTTTGAATTATCGGACTAGTTATCGTCAATTGGCAAATAAGAAACTTTTTCAATTTTAAAAATTTTCGGTCTCGCATCTTGGTAAGTAGACTATGGATTTTTACGGAATTTCAAAGTTCCAAAACTCTAGAAAGTTCACGTCACGTATAAAAATATATATTTATGAAATACTCAAAGCATACTCAAAGTGACAAATTTCCAATTTGGAACTGATTTGGAACTGGATTTCTCTAATTACGTTCGTCAAAATATAAATTGCAGTCTAGTTGCATGTTACGAATATATTTTTAATAGCGACTGCTGATGTACGAAGGGCCGAGAATCATAGCGGCGTGGTCCAAAGTCTTATAATTTGAATTAATCATCACGTTTCTCAAGTATCTCAAGTATCGTGGGCTCTACACAAATACATACTGTCACAACTTGTCACTCCGTTACTGGCAACGAGAAATGGCATTACTTCATTTTAGACCATCATTGTGCTAAAATGATTTTCAGAACTTTGTACGTGCTCAACACGCATACCGATCGAAAGCAAATTATTCACCTGTATGTTGAACTTTGGTTTCTCGTAAAAGATCTTCCTCTCGTTCCTCTGGCCGCACAAGTGATTGATGCTGTCCTCGACGTTGTTGTTGCACTCGTTGTCGTTCTCAGCCGAGTCGGTCGGTCTCGCGTCGATGTCGTTCAATCGGATGTAATCGGGACAGCTCTCGTGCTCGTCCTCCGTCAGATCAGTATCCGAGAGGAGAGACGGTGCCAGGTGTTGAAAGCCGGGATAGTTAGGGTTGACGATGCCGCGACAACTCGACGGCAGATTCCCTTCCTCGGACCAGTCGGACCACTCGGACGGCGTCAATTCGTGGGACGAGTCTTCGTGAGAGGAGTTACGCCCTGCGGAATTTCACGCTCGTTGCACATTGCCAGAATACCGAATACATACTGAATAATCGCGTCAAGTATAACAGCGCGCCACCGACTGACTCATCGCCACCAGCTGCCCAGACGCACGCCGCGGCCATTTCACTGAATCGTCTCGTTAAATTACCTATTGGTTTCAAACGTTTCTACGTAGCCTGATCTCGCTGATCTCGCAATTGAACGCCACGAGCCGCAACTGTTGCAACAGTTCCTCTTTTCTTCAATCCTCTAATTTTCCTTTCGCCTCTCTTTCAACCAATTATACACGTTGAAGAAGGAATGGTAATTAATTCAAAAAGGTTTGGGTTAGGTTGAATTTAGGTTGAATTTGTACAGGATGATTACGAAACTGCGCGATGTAACCAGAAACAGCTGATTAAAAGACGAGTCGTTAAAAGAAAATTAAACTTTATCAACTTGTTCAAACTCGATTTCATCAAAAATATTTAAACTCTGTTTTCTTTCTAAATATTAAAAAATATTATTCTATTTATTTCCACATTTCCACGTGGAATAACTTTGTGTCAACCGTACTCGATAGAAACTTCAAATTCAGAAACAAAACCTTAAATTTCATTTTTCCTCTTAGATTTGACTTTACATTTACAAAAACGTTCCATTTATGGTTGTGTATATATATATATATATATATATATATATATATATATATATATATATAACGATTTCGGGAACGATTTAAAAATAAATATTAAACATAAAAACCCTAGATTTTTTTTTATTGCAATGACAAGATGGGACATAATATGTATACATACATAGTTGATGAATTTGAACGATTAACGTACAATATGATCGATATAAAAGTTGATACATTTATAATTCTGAAATATAAATTTTTAATGTTGATTAAGGAACATTTTACATTACAAACTTGCAGAAAAATATGATATTGCTAAATCCTTGAATATTTGTTTAAAATAATAATTGTCACTTGTTATAAATATAAAAAATGTTAATCTAACGTAAGAATTGCTGAATATTTAACGTAACGTATCTTTTACTTATTTAGACGGTCAAAAAAAAAAAATATATATATATATATATATCATATATTATAAATATCCTCCACCAATAGGTTATTTAACGTAAAAATTATTTAATCTTTTCCTCAATTGCTTTGAAATCTGATTTTCAAATCAGCAATTTTTTGACAAATAATGTTTCGATTTTTTCAATTTTTGATTTTTTCATTTAAACAAAGGTTTGATCAAGTACTTTTGTTTATTTTCCTGTAGAATTAATTTCCCTTTCATGTCATAAATTATATCATAATTGATTGAGTCATTCTGATAAAGGAATGTCAAGATATGAATGTCATTCTCACAAAACATTGGGGCCAATCTGAAATACCAAAGTTCGCGACGTTCAATAATTATTATAAATATCATTTTATATTTCGTTTCTCAATTATATATATATATAAAACTCAATAAATTTATTTTACCTTGGTTAAACAGAAAACACTTTTCAACTCGATACCGCAACTTCTCCTACCATAATTGAAGCTTCTTTCTTCGAGCATCGTATGCAAGTTTTATCATTATTCTACGTTAATGTATTTATAAGCTTCAGTTATATAACTCCAGTATAAAGTAGAGTTTAAAAGTTTGAAGCTATAATTAAAACACGTTTCAAAATATATCAAATACTAAAAATATATATCAAAAATATATCAAATACTAAAAAAATTGAAAAGAGACTATTTGTATAACGTGACACAGATCAATATCATTGATAAGCGTGTAATTTTTAAATTTTCAATACTTCTGTGAATGAAAGTTGCATATCTTTCTAGCGTAACGGTTGTTATATTATATCCGACGATGAACTCGACAACTTTAACAGAAATCTAATCTTCAGTCATAAATCACGCAGACAGCGCGATAAAAATCGTAGCAACAAAACAAATTGATCGAACCCTTTAGCTGCTCTATTTCCAGAAACCGAAAGAAACGTACATTTTCAATTTTAGCAACCATTGCGGCTTCTGTATGAAGTTCTTTTTTTTCAAATTTATGCCATTCAAAAGGAATATTTTGATTAAACACACTCTGTATTTATAGATACGATATAATATGATGGTAAAATTTTGCGTGATGGATTATCTACGTGCTTTTTGTCTTTTAATTCGTAAAATACTCAAACTTTATTGAATTTGATTTGCGAAATCTTTCTCATTTCAAAAACCGATCATTACGAAAGGTCACGATTTTGAACGTATACTGAAATACACGCGTGTACATAATTAATGTTTACGTTACATAACTGAGACATTTGCTAATTTATGTCGCATCATGTGACTCTAAAGTCACAAGTGTCAGCGTGTATAATAAGTTTCGACGCGACGAGTATCGAAAAATTTTTCACCAAACGAAACGTTTTAATGCTTTTCTATACGCGACTTTCAGGTGCTGCACTTGCGTCATGCAGTTTAGACCAAGTTTAGACTAAACTTTGGACCAAACGAAAAAGTCATTGATGTAATTTGTCCGAACAGAAGGTTGAACGGACATTGCTCCGTTTGGTTCGAATGCATTCAACATTCTGCGCATGCGTTTGACGCGCATGTGTCTAACGCGCATGCGTCCGATGCGCGTGTGTCCAACGCGCACGCGTTTGTCTAATATGAAATGTGCCTTGCACTTGCTTAAACTTAACTTGACGAAACTGACGAAAAAGACACAAAGAAAATAGTGAAAACCGATTGACGACGCATCTTCTAGTTTGGAGAATCCTCAAATGTTACACGTGAACGATATCCAATATGATTGTGGACGTGATGTTCAAATGTTGCACCGAACATATTTCCTCATTTGGTCGAGATAGATTAGTTTCTTTGTTTCCAGCGATTGTCGAAAAAAGACAAAACGAAACTACACTGTCGCTTAAAAATCCTGGGACATTTTTTTACTTTTAATATTCAATATTTATCGTGGATAATAAAACTTGTAAATTGCATCTTGTAGATTCTTTCTTGCATAAAGTATCATATATTTCAAGTTTCGAATTTGAAACAGATTATCGAATTAGAATTGACGTGAACACACTGATAGCTGAAATACCAGTCGTATTAAAAATTCGTACTAAAAATTGCACGAACTGAGATCTCGATTAGATTCGTTTACCACGTATAAACATTTACATTTACACGTACACGTGGAATAATTAATGCAATCAACTCTAATAATTACCTTCGTAATCGGCCAAACTTTCCACAGAACTGTTCCTGCATATCCTCGGAAGCGTCAGGTTGTTGTTCAAGTTGCCGGTCTCGTTGCTCGAGCTATTGGTTTGCACGCTGTCGCGAGTGATGGCGAGCGAGGACCACGTGGACGTGTCTTCGGCGACACGAAATTCCTGCGCAACCTCCACGACGAAATCGGTGCCGATCTGGCCGGTGGCGATTGGATCGGCGTTCGTCGACGAGATTTCGTTGCGATTCTCGATCTCCTCGATGATCGGCTGGCTCTGCTCGCTTCTACGTAACTGACTGTGAGCGAGACAGAGAAATGAGTCCAAATGGATCGATACGTACCGTTAGCCGCGGCCCGCACCATATATCACGATATTCACGATGCGAATATAGGCGCTGCACACCTACATACATACGTAAAACATCTGCAACGTGATGAATACGAGTCGCATCGACACTCTGCTCTCACCAACACAGAGCACCGTTTCGTATGCCGTTGCCCGTCTTGAATTTGCGATCATTAAATTTGCGAGCGACTAATTCAGCTTTATTTTACTTTAAACTCCAAGTGACGATCCTCTCGGATCTCGGACCTTCTCCTTCTTCCTTTTCTTCGACCATACTTCGACCATAAAATTTTCGCTACTTTCTAATTTCGAATTGGTACTCAACTACTCAAATCATCGATTAACTCTGCGAAATGAAACATAGAGAAGCGAATAAAACAATATATAATACATTCGTTCGTAAAATTCTTCGTTCTAAAACATTGTTTGTTACAGAATATATCGTCAAAGCTGATAGAGACAACGACATGAAACAGAAAATTGACCATCTTTGACTGATATTCATTTATTGGCTTCCGAAATCAATCATTTCTTACTCCACGATCAAAGATATTTGCATTTAGTAATGTTGAGACTAATTAAACTTACTAAAAAAAAAAAAAAAAAATTACTTTAGTTTACTTTAAGTATAAAATTTTAGAAAATTCGAAAAACGGAGTTAATCACTTTGGCTCTACACAAATGATTCCATCATAGATTTAGAATTTTTTTCAGCGACATACGTAATGAATTCTTAATCGTTATAAATTACAAGTTTTATTACAAGCTGTTCGCTATACAAATTCAAATTTTTATCAACATAAATATAAATAAAAATGGAATTTAGACAGAAACTTGTTTCACCGTTTAGATATTACAACGAGTACTTGCATTTCTCGAATGTTACATATTTTCGCGTGTCAACGCGCACGTTCAAATTTCTTAAAATTGTATAAAACACCTCTAATTGTAAGAAAAAAAACTTTTATCATATTTATATTCCTTAGTGCATAATTTTGTGTCATGTATGTATGTACATCTGACAAAGTACAGTTCTTTTTATTCTCAAATACTTTATTCTTCAGTGTAGAATTTAATTTTTCAACTCTTTGCCTTACGATGAGCATTTATTGTAACATTATTTTATTTTATTCATAATTTGTACTTGTTAATGTTCAATTCAAAGAAATTAAATTTGTTAAATTTGTTTTTCCTTCCGAAAACCGAAACACCACAACTTGTACCACAAGTGCGACTCGATTCTATAAAACAAGAGGTTAACAATATCTAAAATCAACCGACAAAGGTTTCGAGTTTTAAAATTTACGTCTCTCTCCATCTTTTCTTTCTTTTGTTTTCAGAAGAGAAGTTGATTTTCGTGAAAGAGGCTAATACAACAAGTATGTACAAACATGTGTCTATAGTACCAGTGCAAAGAAGAAACAAAATATCTCTAACATGTGAAACAACAGGCGATCGTTAAACTGTGGATTTGAAACAATCCAGGACAATCGTTCAAGCTCGCTGCCACTGAATCCGACGATCGAAACTACCGAGAAAACTCGTTGGTGCATTAATGTGCAAATTCATCGCCAGGATCATCAAAATTGTCAAGACACAGACAAATGTGATGGCTCAAACATTCGTTGTTAAAACACTGAAAAATGTCTTTGCGGTCTGTGTGTTCTCGTGTCGCGCGTCCAATATATATATAATAAATACTCGTACAATTTCAGCCAGAGCTGGGTAATGGGTAATTTTGCGAAATAAATATTTCAAATATCCAATATTTTAACATGTTGGATTTCGTTTGGCTTAAATAAAATAGTATTTCAAGTAGGATCTCAGGCGAGAAATATTTTCACTTAATTATCTGAAACGTAAAATAAAATATTTTAATCTAGGCTGAAGCGTTGGCTCATCCAATACAATAAAATAATGCGTTTTCTTCGATTCCGTTCTTTCACGTAAACTTTTGAATTTCTATCGTCGAGGTATTGAGGAAAATTAAGGTAAAAGCAAGTAAATAACAGTGGTAAAAAAATATATTTTTGAAATGAATTAATAAATTAAATGTTCTTTTTCTTTTTCTTCTTTCTTTTTTTTTTGCTCTTTGTTTTTGTTTCAAAACTCTGAAAAACCGTAACACTTGTGCAACGATTTAATATTTTATACTTATTCAACATGATTCAACAGGCATATGCTGTATCGTGTTCTCTTTTGCTTTATTTTTGCATATAGAGAAACTATCCAACCGGCTGTACGATAATTTTCGGTATGATAACAGTGTAATAACGGGAGATTAGGAAATTATTTGTACAACTATGTTTCACAAATGTATCGATGCATCTGCGAATCATTATTTTCAGCTGATATCTGAAACGAAGATAATAAATTAAAATAAATTGAAATATTTCGAAACAAAATATCCAAATAATCCAATACCCTTCAAACGAATATATCACTCTCAAATGTTGTTTCAAAGCTTCACTGCGTCAAATTAAATATTTTATCTTCAAAGTGTTATACGTACACACGTGTAAAATAATAATAAATGAGATTACTTGCCATTTACTATTTTAAACAGTATTTTACCCAGCTCTGGATTTCGTGCACACGGCTGAGCGACGGCAATGTTCTCGAATACCAAGAGAAACAGTGTAGATTGTAGATCTATGCGAAGCAAACTCTATCTAATGAAAATAACACACCATACTAAGGAAAGAAAAAAATTACCAACAATTTTACGTAATCGTTCGCTAAGGGTGTGTACGATCGCTAGTGTAACGTAACAGGAGAGAATATTAACCACTTAAAGACCAATTTGCATTACAACCTGTTTCTTTTTTCTTGTTTTTAAATTATCGATCTAGATACAGCAAAACACGATGGAAGAAAACAATTTTTCCGTTCGACTTGGAATTTTCACATTTCATTATGGAAAATTATCGTCATTTATTTTTGATACTCCTTCCAAAGATGTTTCTACGCCATTCTAAAAGAGATGAAACAAAGATACTTTCTCTTTTAAAAACCTTGCAAATTGAAACATCCTTATGGATACTAGACAAAATTAATGTTCACAATTAAATTCACCACCGTCTTAAAATTTGCACGATCTCTTCCACGCAGTCAACAAGAGTTAGTAAAGTGACATCCGTTTATCTGCAAATCGTTTAATATTTAGTTGACTTGTTGAACAAATTTGTGAACAAAAAATCGCTCATCCAAACAGGTTTGATCGACGTTCTACAGTATATATATTTGACAATAATTTAATTTAAATAATCATCCGTTGAACTCAAATCGGACCACAGTTGGAGATAGAAACTGCACTGACCGCACGTGAATATAAATTCAACTCGTACAAGAACATTTCACACAAAATTGACGACGAGTTGATACGAGGCGTGTCGTTAAGTGGTTAAAAAGAGACGCTCAAGATGATGCTCGTTAACAAGACACGCGCAATGACGATTGTTCCCTAAAAAATAAAAAAACTCGTGTCTCGAGGAGCGATAGTTGCAAAAAAAAGAAAAATCCATGCGACATAATCACTTGTTGCGTGTCAGTGTGAATAAATACGTTAAATGTGTTCCATGTTCTGTGTACGTTTCTTTTTTTTTTTTTTTTTTTTTTTTTGCGCTGTTTGACAAGTTTGGCAAACGGTCAAATATTTACAAATGAGAACATCAATAAATCAGAATCTAAACGAGATGGTTGCTTCAAACTTCGTTCCGCTTTCTGACCAGCGTCATAAGAAGCACGATTAACTTGAAATGCGTGAATGAAAACAGAGAAGGGAAAGAAAACAAAGGAGAAATAATACGAATGAGTAGTACGAAAGAACGAGTAATATAAACGTATATACGATAAACTGTGTATGAAAAGGGGACCGTTTAGAGTCAACACTAACCTTATGGTTTTTCCTTTTCAGTTAAATGCCTTGGCATTGCTAATAATAAGGTACGGAATAAATATTCTACAATTTACACACTAGTTTAAGTATTATTTAAAGCTACTCGGTTGCTAGATCGGGTGAAAGCTACCGCGATTAATTAAAGCTGTGGATTAATCACTAACTCTACGAAGCGAGTTATTATACGCATATATATATATATATATATATATATATATATGTATACAGCTACTCTAATTAACACACGGATGACAGGGAGAGAAGAAGCTACATATGCTCGAAATGAAACGTGATCGATCGATGTGCATGTTAAACAAATACTGCACTGAAATTTATCGTACAACGACTTTATCGTAATGTGACTCGTCTAACGTTTCTCTTCACTGCCACAGCGTTCGACGTTCCGCGTTCCTGTCGAACACGACGAGAACAAAAATACAAAATAATTAATCGCTAGTTGTTAGCAGCAACGTTCGTACGAATGCTAAGTTTTAAGCGCTACACCATTGAAAGGTATATACGACGAAGCTCTTGAAACTCTTCCCACTTGCAACAAAGTCCAATAGGATGAAAATACAGAATAAATAAAGATAACTCTGTAGTTTACCGGCTTTTCTCAATTTTCGCTATTTCGTCTCTTTTTAATAAGACCTCGCGGAGATCGAGAAAGTTGTACAGTTCTTGTTACTTGAAGAAGAAAAAAGAAAAAAACAAGAAACGTCGTAACTAAGAAAAAACTACAAACCAGCAAAACAGCCAAAAATTGGAGAAAAACCGCCAGACGGGAAATTCACTCAACTGAAAAAGTTTATTCGGAGAAAAGAACATTTAAACCAACGAAACGTAAACATTAATCTAGTAATCAACGGGTAAAAAGGTCACACAGAAACCACGTCGTTCGTGTCATCGAAGTAAATGTCCAATTGAAACAAAGAAGATCACCGTCTCTTTATCGTTCTCGTAAAGAAAAAAGAAGCAAAAAAAAAAAAAAAAAGAAAAGAAAAGAAAAGCTCGAAGGTGAACGAAAATGACTCGGAGATGACGACAACGAGACGAGACTGAACAAAGATGAACGACAGGCAGGCATCGAGCGACCTGGTCTCGACTCGAGGAATTCGTATATTGGCTTACTTACTTGTTGTTCAATCCCCCAGGATGCGGCGGTACCGAGACGATAGCTTCCTTCAGCCGCATATCGAGCCCTCGTCTGAAAGCACACGGTACAAAGCGGAACTGATTGGTTAATCAGGTTGATTGAAAGGAGTCTCTCTCTGCCTTTGCATGATAAAACACACGTAATGCACACGTAATACACGCGCACACGCACACGCACACGAGCGCGCGCGCTCGCTCACGCACGTTCGTCGAGCCGCGTGGCCACGAATCACGACGCTCGTCGATCCCGCGGGATCATTTTCTTTTTTTCTTCTCTCTCACTTGATCGAGGCCAAAGCGAGCCCACCCAAGAGAAAGGAGAGAACGCGCGATCGAATCTCGATGGTGGAAACGAGCAACGACGCTTGTTTCTTCCCTCTGGGGCTGGCTGAGAGATCTAAGGAAAAGGGGAATGGGACTCACCGACCGCCATGTTGAAGCCGTGCGCAAGGGTGCTCGCGTTTCCCGTGGTTTATCGACTCGCAACCAACACCCTCGTTTGCTCTCCTTTCGCTCTCCTACCTCCTCTCTCGCCCTCGTTCTACCTCTCTCTCTCTCTCTCTCTCTCTGTCTGTCTGTCTGTTGCTCTTTCTCCTTCCTTCCTTCTTCTATCCCTACCTTCTATTCTCTCGCTCCGTCTTTCTTTCTTTCTCTTCCTTTTTCCTTTTCCTTCTTCTCCCTCTCTTTGCACGATTTTGCACTCGAATCTCTCGATTAGTTAAAAATTGCTATATTTTTGGTTCGATGGTACTTTCGAGAAGAACGTTTTTGAAAGCTTCGTTAAGTATGCTTTTACGATTGACATTCATTTCCTCTATCTTTGGATTCAAAGTGGTCATTTTTGTGAATTTCAACGCCAAACCACTCGATCGATGCTCAACTGTTTATGCTTAAAATAAATTTCCCCGATATTAGGCGATGTAATAAATTCGTTCGCCATTTGGTGTTATATTTTTCAGACTATTAAAAAAAGTATGTACATTACAGGAACAACACATGGAGAATATATAGAATCAGCGCAGAATATATAGAGGGACACGTTAATCATTTCAATATACGTTTCAATGCTTCCTCTTGCGATTATGTGTCTCTCTGCTAATCTTGTACTTCACCTTTGTTACTCGACGCCTACTTGTTTCCTACGGCTTCCGTTTGCCTCGACGTTCTGTTTACCTCAATTTCCAAAGTATCTACTCCGAGGGAACACTTGGCGAATAACTGTTCGCGGAGAATTTCTTGATCTGCTTTTACTCCAATCTCGCGCAAAGTAGCTTACTCTAGAGATTAAAAAATGGGTTTGTACCCATTTTAGCTAAAGTAACCTCTATTGCATTGCATATTCTTTTCCTTGTTTATATACAATGACCGTTTCCTCTGTATTATAATTTTCTCTGCGATATAATACGTTATATACTACATATCATATATTATTTGAAACGTCCCACGTAATAATCTCCTAAACTATTTGTTATAGACAAAAATTTTTTGAATAAAACTTACTATGGTACGATATCTCGTGGCGGTTACAACTCTTAATCCAAGTGTCAATAAGTTAACAAGTTGGTTAATATAATATATATTTTTCTTCAAATGGATATATAATCCGTTTCACGAAAAAGTGATGAATATGAATGGCTACACGTGCCATGTATGTATATATAGTGATACAAATGATATTCTTCCATCGTCGTTCGAAGAGACGAAAATGTGGGAAACAAAATTACTTGCGTAGAGCCTCTTATATCCTAATAGGAACGCAAAAGTTTCCACCTTTTTCGTATTAAATTGCATATACCCAAATAGAGATCAAGAAAAAATTGTGAGCTCTTGAGGAATGCTATATTTTTCTTTCTTTTATTACTGAATTTCCTAATTTTCAAGTAGCAAGTATTCCAAATGCCTTGAATGTTTCAACGCAACAAGACAGATTCTCAACATTTTTATTCACTCAATTTCAGTTTGTGGAGAAACCATGTCTATGATATTTTCGTCACTCATAGATGAAACGCTGACTTATCGCGGAATCAAATGTAGTGTAACCCCCAGACGAATATAAAAAGATATTGATTTCTGTTTCTATGTAAATTTCAAAAAAAAAAACAAATTATTAAAATTGGAAATTAAATTATACTATACAAATACAGAATCACATACTGATTAAGAGACGGTGGTAGTCTCAGGATATTTCTTTCTTTCAGCGAAATTTCGCATCTCCAGATTTCAGCAAATTATAAAAAATCGTAAAACGCATGTGTAATATAAAATACATATCAGATAATTTAGTGCAAGAAAAGAAATTTATTATTAATAAATATTCTGTTAACATTTGGATGGAGGATTTTTTCCCTCGTTTATGCTTGAATAAATTATATTAAATCAAGCTCACGAACGAAAGAGAAATGCACGGGAATTGCACGGATGAAAACTCGCGACATTGGAGTAGCGACATCCCCGAGCAAAGAGATTCACGCTCTCCTCTCCCCTTTACTTCCATCTCGCTCTCTCCTGCAAACCCTCTGCAACCACGTCTGGGTTGCGTGCTCCACATCGTAGGCAGAGTCACGCATCCATCGATCCATCATCGAGTCCCTTCTAACCTTCCTAGTATGAGCTTCGCTTAAGGCCACATGCATGTCGTGACTTTGGCTTTAACAAACAACAATTCTTCTTTTCGAATTATCATCGATACTATAACAGTAGATTATTTTAGACCATTGCTTAGAACGTTGTTAAACGAGTCTATGTTATATATATATATATATATATATATATATATATATAAATTAACATATAATTTATATATATATAATTAATTAATATTATATTATAATTAATATATAAAAATATATAAATTAACAAATATATATGTATGTGTGTATATACATATATATGTGTATATGTTAAAACACACACACACATATGTTAAAAGGTACGTTAAAAGGCAAAAGAAAAATAATTTAATTGAATTTAACATATTAATTGAATTAATACGAAAACAAGTCATTTTCGGGATCTGAACAAAAGTGAGGGTAATATAGTCATCTGAAAAATAACTTTCTGGTAATATTTAAGGTCACATATATCATGAAAATAAATCATTTTAACAACTCGAACAAAAATGAGAGTAATATAGCCCTCTGAGAAATAATTCTTTGGTAATATTTCTATTCTAATTGACATACTACGTATATGTATACCTCGAGGAATACTGATTTTCGTGGTATACATACAATTGAAGAAAACACAGGTAATGATTATATTAAATTAAATCAAGCAATTTTCAATTTAGGTACCTCAATATTATTTTTATAGACAATAAAGGGTGGCATTGATTAGTACAATGAGACTTTTATTAACGATCAGATAATTAAGACTCCAACCAACGAAACTACGCACAACCAAAATCTCGTTTAATCAAAATGGCAGATAATCGCGATAATTCGGTTAATCGAGATTCTAATATACCGATCAAGTTGGAAGTTAATTTATAATCGAGATCCCAGTCTGTACGTATATAAAAGTTTACAATTCTATTTAAGAAGATGATTACTCAAAATGGAATTTGGGGTTTGATACCAAATCATGCTCCACCGAAATTATTTAATTTCGTTTCATGAAATTCTTTTCAAGATTCAGAAATATCGCCCATATATGGTCAAGCGAAAAAAATTTTATTTTATATTTTTAAACTTTTGGATGCTTAAAATTACCAAAATCCTGTAAGATCAGCACTCAATGAGAAACATGGAGGAAATTAAGAATACGTTCATCGTGAAATATATATTTTTTGATGTATTTATCTAATACGTTGTAATATGTTGTACTACTTTGAATCTCTAACAAGTATAACCAATTATTTTATTGTTGATTATAAAATTATCATGCAATATTCAATATTCTATACAGACTGCACACCTAAAGTTATTAATATATAACTTGCTGATTGAACTATAATTGCTAGAACACTCTGTATATATATATATATATATATATATATATATATATATATACACATATAAAAGATTAAAATGTCATGTATATTTTACATTATTATTAATGTTTCTTAAAAATTTTAGGTAATGTCCTTTTCAGAAAGAAGATTATGTAAAATCAGTACTAAATTGAAAATTATAAATTATTACGAAGGGAAAGTTAAATATTTGCACTTGAATTCAAAAAATGCAAGAATATTTATACGATATCGTAAAAGATTCAAAATTATTACTAAGAAAAGTTATAACATTTGCGACAAATCGTAACTGTATTTTTTTGCATTGTCAGTTGAAGAACAGTTCTGTTAAACTGTCAGCCAAACTCTTTTGTATCTTCCCAAATTTATTAATAATGTACCGTAATTTCTTTTTAATCGAATCACTCTGAAGACTTCAACACCTTAGGCGCCACAAACGTAAAATTTTTTGACAGAAATTCGACTTTCGAATGCGATGAAGACGATCGTTTCAAATTGCATACTATACGACGCCAGAGACTTCGTGGCGCCATCGCATCATATACATGACAGACGACACACTTGCTACCTTGGCCCAACGCCACAACCAATGAATTCTTTTCTTTATTAAGTAAAATTATTAAGTAAAATTATTACGATATTTCTAACCATTTCTTTTAAATATCATACATACACTTACTGACAGGTACAAAAGTTAAGAAATAACGTAATCGTTTGGTAATTTCGGTTTATTCTCCGTCTTCTAAGATACATAGGTTGAAACTAAAAATGGCATAATAAGATAACATTCCATACATCAATAAACGAGTCATTTTTCGAACGTACTTGTACAAGCACCACAATTAAATTGAATTGAAGAAATAAGACAAAAGTCAAGAAACATACAAACACTTCTCGTAATAAGTTAAGTCCACAATGTAAAGAAACATATTCCGAGACACTTGGATTCTTTTCTGACATCGCTGAGTCTAGTTCATATTATAGTTCATGTTAAATATGACGGCAACAGAAGGCAACATTTAACAGAAGCTGAAAAGTTGAAAATAGTTGACATGTTTAAGAAAGGCAAGAAAAAAATTGACATAGCAAAAATGTTTAGTGTGAATCGTTGCATTATCACCAAAATTATAAAACGATTTGATGAATATGGAACTGCCACGAATTGGCAGACGGCGAAAAACAACTGAAAAGCTAGATCGTCGAATTACAAGTCGAATTCAATTTATACTGCTTCTGACATTAAAAATCAACTGGGTCTGGGAAACATTGATAGCAGGACAGTTAGTCGTCGTTTAGACGGTTTAGATAGTTGTCCAACATCGTATTAGACTGTTATGAAAATTACAGACATCTACACATCGTTGTTTTTATCGAAAGTGGTTATATAACTCAAGCAGTGTATGTTTCTTAACTTTTGAACACGCAGCTTTTGTCTTGTTTCTTCAATTCAATTTAATTGTGGTCCTTGTACAAGCATGTTCGAAAAAAAACTCATTGTTTATTGATGTAGGGAATGTTATCTTATTATGCCATTTTTAGTTTCAACCTCAATGTATTTTAAACGATGAAGATTCCAACGAAATTACCAAACGATTACGTTGTTTCTTAACTTTTGTCAATAAGTGTATGTACAAAAACGTGAAAATGACAAGAAGCCTGACAGAACGGCGTGGATGTATACGTACAAGTACAATGAGAATAGTGTCCTCTTTCACTCTGCACTAATTCTGCTAGGTCGCTACGCTGTCCTACATGATCTCATTTTGCTTGTTGTGCGAGACTTTCGGCCAATTATCTTTGCCCTTATCTTTATGACTGTATTCTGTATTCTCTATTATACTGGAATTCCACACACTCGCTGGAACTGGAGTTGTTCGCGATCTGTTTGCAAATTGCAAAAGTATCGCGTTCACACTAAAACGGACAGCTCGTGAACAGCGAAACACTAGTCGTCGATGGAATATAGACAACAATGAATATTGCTTCTATTTCATTATTGGAGGACTATTTGTCTGGAAGATCCTACTTTACTACGTTTTTATATTCATCGTTGTTCATCGTTGTTCATCGTAGAATGTCAAGTGTCATTTCTTCTTCTTTTCGTTCTTGGATTAACATCGTAACGTACTCGGAACTTTTTACTTTTCACTTTGTCATTGCCTCGTCGTTACCTGTTTCTCAAACGAATGCTCAAATAAAATTTCAAAGATGGAATTTCGAAAGAAGAAATCAGAAATACTGTGCTTTAAATTTAGATAAAAGTGACATTTAATAAAAAAAAGAACGTCAGACGATAATAATAACCGTACAACTATTACTTGTCACAAAATGTGTGCTTTAAATTCGTCTCTTGACCGCCGCTGCTTTATTCACATGTACAACAACACCTGTTAATGTTAGAACATTAAATATTTAAACTGTCATAATTTTTGTAAAAAAAAAAAATCGTGCAATAATAAACTTGAGCTTATTTTAAGATTTCTCTCAAATTACTTTTAAAATACATCTCGAATATTTTTCTTCTCGAACGTGTTATAAATTGCCATAGTATCATTGTATAAAAACATTGAAAAATTCTTTTCGTAGCTGAATCTACTATGAATTTGAAGACTGAAGCTCCCTCTTTACAATAACTTTCTAAAACTCGCTGCAAGGTTTTTTCTCGTCAATTCATTAAATTTTGAATATGAGTGAATATGGGTAAATCAGGTGATATCCTGAACATCAGGATTTTTTGAATTTTCTAAATCTAATATATTCAAAGTTCGATAAATTGGCGAAAAAGGAATTATACATCAAGTTTTCGGGGATCGTTGTACAGAGGGGGGCTTCAATTTTCAAATTCATTGTAGATAAAGGCACGAAAAGAATTTTTCAATATTTTTTCATACCATGTGACAATTTACAGTATTTCCAAGAAATACAACAAAAGTAACTTTATCTGCTCTGCGTGATGTAAAAATACTTTAATATAATACAAAGTGAACGACGCATTTTGAAAGTAAAATCTTCAAGTTTCGAAATGAGCTATGTTTATTATACGTAATGTACGTATGTACGTTAATTTTTCTTTACAAAATTATAATAATAACCATTTCAATATTTAACGTCTGATAGTCCATCATTATCCTCAGTTTTTGAAAAAAATGCAAACTCTGAATATTTTTTATGTATTAATTGTAAACGTTATTTAAATTTCAAATTACAAAAAATGATTTTACACATCCTCTCAAATATAATGACGTGTATTTTTATATTATAAGTATAATAAGTATTTGAATTTGTTTAAAAAATATTCAAAGCAAAAATGACAAAAACGAATGGCATTGAATCGAATGACAACGAATGGATTCTTTTCTTGCGAAGACTATCGAAAACACTCAATTAAAATACATGTAGACAAATATACATGTCGCATCTTTGTAACTCGGAAACCTCGGAAAACTGCTATAATCTCGAAAAGCTTTTTCATTTCCTCTCGCTTTTCTGTAAAAATCTTTACAACTTGAAATGCACTCTATAACTCTACAACTCGTATCAAACATGTTTGATTTCTACAATTCGAATTCAAAACGAAAATCTCTACGAGTCAAAATTTGTTTCTGCTGTGAGTAAAGTTTTATCGCTATTACTTCCACAGATTTGCAATCTATTTATACAATGTATCAACGCGTCCAATCATTCTGTAAGATCTACTATAGGATCATTGGCTCTGCATTCGTCCATCTATAAAAATTTTTTAAATCTAGGATAATGCATTTTGATCTTCAGGGCCGTTTACTGGCCATTCATTGTAAATTAAAAAAAAAAAAAAAAAAGAAAGAAAGAAATATTACATATAATGTAATAACGTGCATTCTAGACATATACGAGAAAATTTATTTTCTTTCCACAAGTTAAAAAGCTAATAAATTGTGTAATAAATTCGTTCTTTTGGTGTTTTCTCGTTGCTGTAGAAGATATAGTGAACGAATACGTAAACCATCTATAGCACTATAAATATTTCGAGTATAATATGAAATTAAAAATATATAACATTTAAAATATTGTGCTTATAATTGATGAACAATTTAAATTTACCGAAATATTTACTGTACTGTATCATTGATACAGCATTATTAATTATTAATTTAACAATTTAATTTTCGAGTCGCAGATGATTGAAGAAAATGTTCAATCGTGCCTTACTATCTGCTATTGCACCTCGTAATGTGTCTAAACATTGTCTAATGTTATCAAAAATATTCATCGATGTAAATTAAACAAAACGTTTATTTTTGATATGACAATTTAAAATCTACTCCAAATCAATTGAAATAATATGCACGATCTACAAGAAAAGATTTAGAATAGATTTGAAACTATTCGAGAAATAGTGTGGAATTGAATGTTGAAGCATGCAGTAGCATCGTGTTGAGGAATGAAGCTGACACATTCAACATTTTCTTCAAAATGGTATGTAGGCTACATGGTTTTCGTGTGACATTTTTTACGTATTTCAATTTTTCATTGAAGATAGATTCATCAAGTATGAGCGCATATTTGTGACTCAACTTGTACATAACTGTCGCGCAAAACCTCTGCAAGTTGAATTTTCGTTTGTTAAACTCCCTTTAAAAAGTTTACAATTAAAATAGAAAAAAATGTTTAAAGTTGCAAAATTTGCACTCTTTTTCAAATCTTTTGATCTTCTCGAAAACTGAAAGTTATGAAAAGTTACGGAGGTAAATTGCATGTGATTCGTGTCACAGCGTAGCGAAGTATAAATGTTTCTTGTAATAAAAATCATGTCGGCCAATGTTCCAAATTATCTAAATTATCTCGTTGCTACGACACATCTCGCTCTCTTCTTCAATGAGATACGCAATTAACAGCTCACTCATTTTCCCATCGACGTCGTTTCCAATCGACAAAATCCGTTTATAAAAACCTTGTAGAAATTATTCCAAGGTTGTTTCTCGGACGAGATCACGAGAACACGTCTTTCGGCGTCTTTGCGTGACGCTACGAGTCTTTTCTCCCCCATATTGTCGCATACGTTTCTGAGCACATCCCACAGCTACCACAGTGCACACATATACAGACATTCTGAACGAGTTTTATTAAACTTTTCCCTTACTTACTTGTCTCTTCAGCAGTAAATGGCAGCTATTTCTCAGCGATCAAACCGAGTTCTCAGTTCTCACGACGCCCTTGATGATTACGTCGCTGTCCTCACATTCCACGACACCAAAATTATCATAGACGTTGATCATAAAATTATTGCGGAGCTTTCGAGTCCTGTTTCTTTGCCGTTTCTATCCCTTCGCGTCCACTGAGAGTATGAAAAGCGAGCAAGTATGTACGTATAATAGTTGCGATGCACGCGCGAACAACGGGAGGAAACTGTGAGAAAGAAACGCTGTCGGCGTTCGATCTCTCTCTCTCTCTCTCTCTCTCTCTCTCCCTCTCCCTCTCCCTCTCCCTTTCTGCTGCTCCCTCGTCGCCTGATTCTCAACCCCCGATTGAGACAGTCGCATGCGCGTGGGTGCGCGTTGCCATCGGGGTTGCTGACGCCACCGTTCCAGGTGAACAGGAGAGTTTGTTATCAAGCAGCTCGATATCGAGGCAGGCTCGTTTTCCCTCCAACTCGTCTTATTGTTGGCAGACGAAAACCGAATGGCAGAAACTGTATATTAACACATTTTGCCCTCCCCTCCCCCCCCCAATCGCGGTAAAAGTACGTATAAAAAAATAGTTGGGATCACTTGTAACTTAATCTATCTTAACTATTAAAGGAGGAACGTTGCAGTCGAGTACTTTTCGGATTCCGATTGGAGAAAGAGGAACAGATTGCTCATAAATAAAATAATGCAATGATAAAAATAATAATGGTACGAAATAGTCTAGTCATCTAATGTGCTTGAAACCAGGCGTTACAAAGATTTAAAACCAAATCTTATGCATTATCACAGACGCGATATCGTAAAACTTCAAGCAAATTTCATTGGCAAAGTAGCAATGTATTAAAATACATATGTTTTTTCTGGAAAATTTACTTGTATCGTTTGGATATCCAAATATTCATTTCTCAAGAGTTTCGTACCTCTTTGACACGAATTTGATTTTGTACTGGCGTATCTGCATTTCGTAGGAAATGATGTTAGTATGAGAATTACTTTATTACTGGGAAAACTGGTTTGTAACACTCGTAAAATTTTGATTGAAAAATCGATAAAAATAATATGAAACAAGATAGGAAGAAAATTGATCATTTTTCATATTTCTACTGGTTTTAACAAAAGGAATGCTTTCAATGCTCTTCTCTTAATAGACATTTTGATATTTTATTTTACAAAATCAACGATCGAATCTTTCGTGTTGATCATCATTACTGAGATTTATTTTATTACTGAAGATTACGTAACATTTGAAAACTCATTATTAAACATGGTTCGTACAATTTAATTATTCGTTACATATTGCGTATAATTATAGCACTTGACTCTTTTGAATTTTAAGGATTATTTAAAAAAATTCAAAGATTAGAATATTTTACTTAAAGTAATTATAAATTAGAACACAAAAAGTTATGATAATAGTCCAAGTCCAAAATAAAATTTTGCCTCGATTTTTTTAATTGACTGTATATTTTTAAATTTTCTCCACATGTTATTGCAATTTGCATCTTTTTATTTAAATTTTTTCCAACAATTAAACGAAATATGTAATTTTAACATTTCGAGAAAAAAATCGTAGAACCTTCTCGGTTTTAATGTTTAAAGATCATTTGTTGTTAGTATATTCTGTTGAAATAAAAAAATATTGCAACGTATTGTATTTGTTTTGTTAAAATGCCTTTTGAAAAATTGAGATATCAATGATAGCATGGACAATCTACATTATATCATGATATAAATTTCAAAATTTTACAAGTCAGTATATAATTGCAATTGTAATTTGAATTTCCATGTAATTTCAAAACGAACCAATGACCGAGAAACAGGTTCTCTTCATATTACCATGTACGATGCATAGCACGTGGATGTTTGACACATTACTCACAGTCTGATGTCGACACAATGTATCTTGCAAAAAATGTACGCCTGGTTAACAGTATTGATTACTTTCATATATATTAAAATTGCTTGCGCGTAAAATTGATTACTTTCACATATAACAGTAAAAATTTGAGAATTTTATGATTCTTTGCAAGAGGTAATAAATTTACGATATGATTACGATATTGTATCTTGAAAGACGTTTCTATTACGCACTACTTGTAAATTATCGATTTCACATAAAATCTTCCTTTTTCTTTTTTATTGGACATACTTTGAGCAAATTGAGTCGATTCGTATAATTAAATACACACGATGTGTTGTATATACTTGGAATGCAGTATATATAGTAATATAAAAAATGCATATGACAATTTGTAAATGGAGAAAGTAATAAAAAATCAGCTTAACAAATAGATGGAAATATAACTAATGATTAGGTGTACAGTGTTGCGCGTCTATTTGGAGATTTTGGATCTGGAGCGCACGTTGCTCGCGAAGAAGTTAATTTCTCTCACGAAACTCGTAAGAATTCAGTTAATAATTTGAAAATAAGCATAAAAACTTGATGAATTAGGATTTGAATTTTTTAACGCATTATGGAAACAATGAATTTATTTGAGGAGCAGAACATGAATAAATTTAAATTCAATTACGAATTAAATTACGAAAAACGTTTTGTCAATCAGAAACTATGCTTAACTTTAAACGACAAAGTATCATTTAATTAATTATCCAATTGATAAATACATTTACAAAATCATAAGTCAAGGTAAAATAAGGTAAATATGCAAATTAATATTATAAAACGACCAAGTTATCAATTAGTAATTATGACGGTTAATTGTTAAATTTGTTATTAAAATCACTTCGTTCGTTGGCTCACAACTACAATTGCCGTACAATTTATATTTACCGCGCCAAAATTCGCTTGCCAGGAAAATTACAAAAATGATGCCCATGTTTCTAAAATTAACGCTATGGGGAGTTATGAAGAAATTAAGAAAGCACATAAGAGTGCATACACAATTGCTTGAAATGGATACATTTATTATTATAAGTATATATAGTTGGTATTGATCGAATCAAACGAAATTCTAGAGACTTTAACGCGACAAGATTGGTATGATAGCTAACCTAACCTAACCTAATCATAATTTATAACTATTATTTATTATTACCAATTTAAATTGTCAGAGGAAAGTGATTACAAAATTATCAAATGTTGTTATTTTAGTTGCAACTAGTTTAAAACGTATCAACTTTTATTTTAATTTCAGTCCTTTCGTCACTAGGCGTCGTACACGCGTATATACATGTACTATATATGCTAGTTGCTTTTTATAATCCATCATCACACATTTTTATCTCGATTAACAAGAGTTGTACATACTTAAATACTGATGGATTTCGTCTTTTAAACACAAAATATATAATTTAGAAAACGTAGGATCAAAAATAACAATTATTCAAAAGATTTTTATGAGAAAAGTCAATCGCTAAAACTCGTTTTCTTATGTATGTTGAGGATATTAATCTCAAAATGTAAAGACGATTTTTCAAAGAGCTGCATGATTAAACGAATTAAACATTTTAACGTAAAAGGAGAGTATGACACCATTCGTTCTTAAATACTTTCGTTACAAATGTAACAATCACGTTTCTTCGTAGAATGAATTTCTTCTTTTCCTATTATAAAATAAATAACTTTATTCTTTCTATACACAATTCTTTATTGTTTCTCTGTTTGTTTGTTTTTCTATTCGCATATGCCCATAGCATTAACAGGGAAATGGAAATTAATTCAATTAGCGTGTGATATGTGTATTAACGAAAATAGTTCGCTCGAATTACTCCATGTCTTTTAGATAATTTCTAATTTATTTTGACACAACATCCACATTAAGTCGTACAATTTTACTTACCCGTGGGGATTATAAATATATTCGAAACTTTCTTGTTGTTGTCTCGTGCTTGGGTGACCTACCTTTGTAACATGTTGGAAATTTTGCGTATGGCGTGTGCGAGAAAGAACGTTTGTAACACACTAGCCAGCACGTCATAAAATTCTCTTGCTCGATACTAGGCTCATGCCGAACGAGTATAAATACAAATACCTTTTACCTCAAGTGAGTAAAAATGCAAATACTTTTCACCTCAATTAGCAAACTAGTTAGGAAGACAGTTCCCGTAGTGTTCGATTATTGGACTCTTTCAAGGATTAAGGAGTCTCAAGCGGAGAGCCTTTGTATCTACACGGCACCTCCACCGATCTTCTCTCTTCTCGTGAAAAGTTCACTTGCACAAAAATCTAAATTTCCACCGACACCTGAAGTTCCTCCTCTCTCCTCTCCAATCTGTTTCTTACTATCATTAGACTGTGGATTTTTGCACGTTTATGGGAAACTCAAAAGTTGAAAAATGGCTAATGTGTAGAGAGTATAATATAATCGGTATTATTTAAAAAACAACTCTCACGAAATTAGTTTTTTAAATGTATAGAAAAATATAAATCTACATAAAAATCCACAGTCTAATGATTTATCGCAAAAACAAAATCACAGTGAAGTAGCTTTGCTTGCTGATAATTTGGCATGAAATTTCTTGAATCATCGATGAAACTACAACGTAATCGATAAAATCCTATTGTGTATTTATACATAGTTTTGTTTATAAAAATACGATCGTTTAATTACTTTAGTTCCATTTATTATTTAGATCGTCCATCTTCGTTCATCTTTTTCCTCTGATATAATTTTTTTAACTCAAATAAGAAAACAAGGGATCTGGAACTAAATTTTCAAGCTTGATCTTCTCCAAAACAAAGCCTCGGTCGTATCCAGCCACAGTTAAAGGACACTCTGTATATATGTACGTACGTATATGTAACTTTTCTTTTTCTAGAATTACCTCGGCTGCCAGGAGAACGAAAATCGGAATCAACGTGATACCTTGCCTCAATAATTTTGCCAAAGGCCTCTGAAACGGCCACACTCCGATGATGGATAAAAGACGCTTGTTTAATCGAAAACCGGGCTGTTCGAAGAAATCCATATCGTCCATATCCGATTATCGTCGCATTTCTTTCATCGATCCGACACACAACCGTAAAGAAACGAAGATGAATCACTAGACAGAAGAATTGCACAAAGAGAATCGACGAACATTTGCTTGTTGAATCATTGACGAGTCGATTAATTATTTGAATCCGTCGTTTTACATTCATTGAACGCGAGGACGAAATTTCCACGTTCTTCAAAAGATTCTCTGAATCGGGTTTCCACTTCTCCTTCGTTGGACACGTTCGTGAAATGACAGCTAACGACAGCTAATGAAGGAAGATTGCTCCTACTTTTTCTACGTTATTTTCTAACGAACGAAGAACGTTTTGCCTAATAAGCGAGACGATTGCTCGTTGTTAAAGCGATTGAACGATTTTCACGTCAGAGTAAGATAAATCATTCGTGCGGCGGATTTCTTTGATTTCCTTGGTGGAAAACGGACAGTGCTAACGCAGCGTGACGTGTCAATTTAGTTTACAACTAAAATTTAGTTGAAACTAAACTGTAGAATTTACTATACACATCCTCTCTTTTCTACACTGTAACAAATATTTTTCCCTCGTTTAATAAGACTGCTTTTTCTTTTTTTTTTTTTTTTTTTTTGTAGCACAGTAATAAAACGAATTTACTTTGAAAGCTGAACAGTGTGCGTTTAGCGAAATTGAAATTTTTATAGCAAAATGCGATAATTTGGCATGGAATTTTTGTACTCTTTTCGAGTGTCAGATTTGAACTTGGTTTTTTATTTGCTTGTTTTTGTAATTTTATATTTTATACATTTTTCTCTCTTTTTTTTTTTTTTTAGATTAGAGGATTGTCAAATGCGTGGAACGTCAATATCGATCTAGCCATCGAGTGCATACCACCGATCACAGCACTCTTCCTCTCCATGTCGATGTATCTCAACACAATTTTTAACGCGAAGAAGGTAGGCTTTTTCCATCTCAATAAATATTCAGAGCGGAGCACGATTAATCAGTTTGATTCTGATTAATCCTCATCCGTCCAATCGACACAATGATAACAAAGTTAATACCTAGTTGTACGATGAAAAGATAAATATCTAAATTTGCAAATACTTTTATTATTATAAATAGACTAAATTTCTGTTCAGTCGCATAATTCCATTCCATCTCACAGGTTTTCAACTTCATATCGTGGTTTTATCTCGTTTTGTTTAACATTTCCATCATTTTGTTTGAATCATCATTCGTTGCAACCATCGATAATATTTAAAACTAAAGATCTCCATAGGCATCTTGGGAAAGACAAATAGATGAGTATCGCGTAATAATTAGACTTGGAAGTGAATATCATTTGCAATATATGACATACTCTGTTATGTTTGGTGGTACATTCTGTTATGAAAAATATATTAAGAAAATAAATGTTACATAGCAAAATAATATACCATTTTATTTCTTTTATGTGCAATTGTCGAATTGAAACGAACGATGAATGATGATTGAAATGAAAAAGAATATATAAAGTGTGTAAATGAACACATAACGATGAAAAATTATCGACAATTTAAACTGACACAGCTTTATAAAAAAGTATCGTATAACGATTCATCTGATCACATTTTAAAACGTAAAATCGCTACTTTAACAATTATTGAGGTTGCTTTTTTCAAAGATTTTTTTTTCACACCGTGTAATGAGAATACTTTTTCCTTAAAAATTGCAAAAATTCAAACATCTGTAAGAGTATTGTTGAAAGATTTTGTTCGTGAATGAATCTACTTTCATTTTGAAAATTGAAGTCTCCCCTTAGATTTTTTTTCTATTTTATCGAACTCTGAACAAAGATTCAAGAAAATTTTAAAATTTTTTGGCGTCTAATCCCAATGTAAAATGGCGAAAAAAATCGTACAGCAAATGTTAAGGAGAAAATAACGTCGTAAAGAGAAAATTTCAACTTTCAAAAGACCAAAAGAGTGAATTTACTCATAAATGAAATTTTCAAAAACGTTTGAATTTTCATAATTTTCGAGAATAAGAATATCCTTACATTCGCTGCATGATGTGAAAATACGAACTTTTAAAAAAACGAACTCAAACAGTCAAGGTTCAAAAGATTTATAAAATAAAACCATGATTGTTATACGATTTCTTTTTCACAAAGTTGTAACACTTTAAAGCACTTTGAGAATTTTTTTATCGTTACGTATTCAGATATAATTCCTGCACTGTAGAATTTTCTTTTTCTTATTTTTATTAGACATTTTGTTAGACATTATTTTTATTTTTTTTAATTCTTATTAAATAATATATAATATATATAAATCTAATATAATATATATAAGTCTTCTAGACTTTTTTAATTTCATTAACATCCTTCTAATTACAGATCAAAGATGTACTCTTATCCATTAAAGATAATCACAACTACTACATGAATCGTCCAGAAAACGTGATTCTTCAATACTATAACATGCAAGGGAGCAAAATTACATTTTATTATGCCTGTATGCGTATCAGATTCCAAATGCGGACTTTTCCTTCTTATTTCACAATTCCATAAAAGTAAAAGATTGTTGTCTATTTTCATTTTAGCATACGTTTATGTAACAGTGGTGGCTTATATAACGATACCGGCAGTATCATTAACGTTTGATCTAATCAGATCTTCGAATTATTCTCAAGAGAAAAGCTTTCCCATTGAACTCGATTACGGCGTGGACGCGCAACAATACTTTTATTACCTGTTCGTACATTCGTACGTAACAATAGCCATAATCGCCAATTTGATTGCTTCTTGCGATACCACGTACATGCTATACGCGCAACACGCTTACGCTTTGTTTGCAATTGTCAGGTGAAATTTCTATTTCTATCATCATTTTCAATATTATCGTTTCCCGAGATTTTTCATTCTAGCAAGTTGTTTTCCTTTCTTTTTTTTTCTTTTTCTCTTTGTTCCAGTTATGAATTGAGAACTGTGCACATTTTAGATACGAATGTCTTGATGAAGTTAAAGGATCGTCGCTTGCTCGAAAAGCATAAAAATATCGAATTATTACCGGAACAACAAAAACAAATGCACAGCAAACTATTCCTTTGTATAAAAGAGCATCAAAATGCAATCAGGTCAGTGGTCTTGACGTACATACATGTTAGAGGAAAGGATGGTATTATGGCTCCCTATCAATAATTTGATCCCATCAGGTGATTTTCATATTTGTAACAAAATATTAGACATAACGACATACCAATATATTAGATTGTGTAATAAGTTTGTTCGCAACATTTCAACGCTAATATATATTAATGTGTTTTATTTGATTGATTGTCCTTTATAAATGAATTAAGTAACTTGAAGTTTTCGTCTTTTTATCAAAAAATTGCACGTAAATGTATAATATGTGTATGTCTTTGAATTATAAATATTCTCTTAAGCTTGAATGGTTCAACGATAGTAAATCCAACATTTTCTGTAATAACAAATAATTCTTTCAATATTTTAAAATTATACATTACGTTATCAATTATATTTTCGATTCAGGTACATTATGCTTTAAATATTTATAGTATTCTTCCCGTTTCTTTCTATTTTTGTCACGAAGTGATATAATGTATGATGAATTATACATGTGCAGCAAATAATTAATTAATATTTTAATATATAAATATATATATATATATATATATTTAAAATTAATTAAGTATTTAAAATCTATTTTTTACCTTTATACAGGTTATAATTGCTTTGTACGTACAAAAGATTCTAATATAAAATATAACACGTGCTATTTCATTTTGTCTTATTTTTCCAGATTTGACCGAGCTGCTTTTTTATTTTTCCCTTTGTTTGTAGCAGTGCGACATGAAAAAAGTCCGCAATGATTTTGTTTTTCGATACACATACTCTTATTAGTATAAAATTTAGATTACGAATGAGATTTAAAATCAGGAGCCATATTACTTACTCCTTTCTTTATTCATTTCCTTTGTACGGCAGAGATGAATGAATTAATTATTTTTTACAGATACTCGAAACTTGTTGAATCACTGTTCACCAAGTCTATATTCGCTCAACTATTCTTTAATGTTGTCTGCCTTACCATTGCAGGAGTTGAGGTAAATATTCGTACACAGACAATTCCAAATCTCAATCGTCAGAGTTTGTCGAGACATTTGTCCACAAAATGTCACATACACACGTCACGGATCGTCTTCGTTTTCGAGACAATGAGACGAAAAGTAGCCGAAAAGAAATAATCAAACATGTGTGTGTTCAAGCTACCTAACTTCAACGATAACTCATTTTAAGCTACCTTTTACACTGGCTTTTATTGTAACGGTTCAGTTACAGAATAATGCTCAAACTCGATAACTATTCGTAAACTAGATAACTAACGAAGACGGATCATCGACTCGTGGCAACATATAGGGTGTCATGTAACTGGTGGTACAAGCGGGAAGATGGTGATTCTACATCTGAAAAACTGAATAAAAAATATAGAATAAAATTTTTTCATACAAAGCTTTATTTCCGAGAAAAACAGCTTTGAAAGTTTATCGAGTACGCGTGCACTTGATCAAGATTCAACTCAATTATTAGAAGAATCATTCCTATTGAAATTCGAAGAAATTTAATTTACCAACAAGATGGAGCACCATCGCATTTCAGTCGTCAAGCGAGAAATTTTTTAAACAAAAACTACCAATATTGAATCGGCCGCAATGGAAGAATACCTTGGCCACGATCTCCGCACCTGTCACCGCTGGATTTTTACTTATGTTAAATCTATGGTGTATTCTCAGCGACATAGCGAACGTTGAACAATTAAAAGAAAAAATTATTATAGCGTTTGCAACATTGAAACTACAAAATAACACATTAGAAAATGTTCGTAGAAATTTAATAAGAAGAGCAGAGTTATGCATGCAACAACGTGGACATCACTTCCAACGATCATTTAAACGAAAAAAAGTAGACATTCTGTGCGTTCGCGCACGAACAATCCGTTGAGCTGAATCTTGATCAAGTGCATAAACGTATTCGATAAACTTTCAAAATCAAACTTTTTCTTGGAAACAAAGCTTCCGTGTGAATAAAAAATTTTTTTCTGTATTTTTCATTCAGTCTTTCATGTAGAATCACCACCTTCCCGCTTGTACCATCAGTTACGCGACACTCTGTACAACATTTCTCACTCAAAATGACTTCCCAAACAACTGATTGATTTTCACAAGGTCTGACAGTTGAGATCCTGTATGCCAGTGATTCTCAACCAACATGCCGCGAAATGATTATCGTTGTGCCACCAAATTTCCCATTAAGATGAGTCGTCATTATTAAATCAACACCATGTAATTAAATATGTAAATACATTTCTTTTCAGCAATTCGCAGAATGATCATTCACGTTTATATTAACAAATAGAATCTAGATGGTAAATTTCTGGTTTCGGCGGCTTTTCCCAATTTTGCACTTAACGTCCTGTGTTTCTTCTTTTTAACAAAACACGAATGAAAGAAATGCTAGATGTCACATGGATCCGAAGCGAAACGAAAGAAAAGAGAGAGTGTAGCGAAATAGCCAAAATTTAGCGGGAAAAGCCGCTAAATTAGAAACTTGCCAATCTAGATTAATCCGTGTGGATTTTTAATTTACTTTTCCCGCTTATTCAAGTGTACCGTGGAAAGATTGAGAATGGCTGGTAAATTCAGAGGTTCTTTTTGTCCATTCAAGTACGTAAATATACTTTGCTGTTTTTAGACTGTAATGAAACTAGGTAACGTAGCCGACATGATACGATTTGGATCGTTTACATTCGCACAAGCCATTCATATATTCGTCCTTTGCCTTCCTGGACAAAGGCTATTGAACCACAACGAGGAAGTACACGCTGCCGCGTATGTTCTTTCTCATACTTTTCATTTTTCAAAGAGATTTCTTAGCAATTTTTATATTGCAATTGTAAGAATTAAAAACAAAGACCGATTCGTTTAGGTGCGAAGCAATGTGGTATATATTCCCTAAAAATTGCCATAATTTATATAAATTTTTGCTTGCAAGAACGTTCGCATTCAGCAAAATAACAGCTTTGAAAATGGCGACCATGTCAATGGAAACGTTCCTCGCGGTAATGATCTTTTATCACGATTCATTTCACGTAATCGCAAAGTTTTGTAATACAAAATTTTGTTATCACTTGTTATCATTTTCAGATTATTCAAAGAGCAATGAGTTACTTCGCTGTAATATCATCAGTTACATGAACTCGAATGAAACAAATAATAAATATCTTATCTATGTACCCATTTAATAAAAACTGTTAGTATAATACACAAACGGGGTGTATAAATAGACGTTGCATCTTGTGGACACCGACATAGTAAAAAATCAGTTTTTAACGCATTCTAGGTTGATCACATAGTATTATCAAATTTTCAATGCCAAACGTGAAGTTAGCAACTAACGGGAATCATTCTACTGCGTGTCACAAAGAGCTATATCTATATTTTACAGACTTGCAATGCTTCTTTTATATAGTAAATTAAAATTCTAGTTATTAATACATGCTTTTAACTATAAATGATTTATACTTTATAAAACAATTTTTAACTAACTAAATTTTCAGCTACTTTAAATTATTATTAATAGTAAAATGTTAAAATCACATTTCCTCATTTACTTTTATTACATATTCGAATTTACGTTAAATTTTTAACAATTTTATTATAATTATAAAGTGCACTAAGTATGGCAAATAACATGAAAAATTCTGTTATTCTTCAATTATGAAAAATTATGCTCTTAATTTTAGCACAGCGTAATGAAAATACTATTCAAAATTTTTTTTATAAACAAACTTTACCTATCAATATTACAATAGCCACAAAATTTCGTTACTTATTATATAAATCATCATTTCATGAAGATTTAATGAAAAATACAGAGTATTTCCTTCATCTCAGAAAATCGACCAATGAAAGAAATATCTTTACAAATTTGATGTGTGTGTAAAGGGACGCATCGTATGGTGCAAATTATATTTTCTTAGGTTGAGTGCTGGAGGAAATTTTTCTTAACCGTAACCAGAAGTACCTATTGTCAAATCTACATTCGACATGAATTCGAGCAACAAACCTTGTCTTGTTTCACAACACTAATTCTCCAGTAATACTAATTGCGAAATGGAAGAAAATTTTCAAAATCAAATGCGAAGAGTGCTTGGTCATATTTAATGAAAATAAGTACGCAATGCTATTAATCTATCCCCTCGTCTTCAGAAACACTAATTGCAACGCGTCTGAAGTGCAATCATGCTGAAGATTACTGAGATGAATGACCATTGTACAGCTCTTGTAGCTGCGTCAGCTGATCCAGGAGCAGGAACAGTCTTCCACGAATCCAGTGGAAGAATTTTGCAAACGCAAAACGGTACTTTGAGAAACGATCATTCATTACCGCAACACTAACAAGAGGAAAAGTAATTGGAAATCGCGACGAACTAATGTCGCAACTAAACTAACTCTAAAACCAAATTAAAATTATTATTAACAATACAAAAGTATGTTACTGTATGAGCAAAAGCTAACACGTAAATACTCTAACACTCTAAACTTAATTAAAAGCAGTGACTCTATAATTCAATTTAAACCAATAGGAAGCAAACTAAATTTTACTACGTATAACTCTAAGATAATTTTCAGAAAAATTCACAGTCAAAATTGTTAAAGACAATCGCGGTATCGTAAAATTCGCAACTCTCCAAGCAAACACGATTGTCATTCCTTCCCGACTCTAATTTAAACTGCAATCAATTTCTCGTAACACTAATAAACAGACGTGAAATTATCTCGCAACTCTAATTCAACACGTAATCGATCTCTCGCAACGTTAATAAGAAAAGCCCACTATTTGCCCAAAACAATGAACGATGATGAGAAACAAAGAATTTAACTACAAATTACTAAAAGAGCACACAAATGACAAAGTAGTAATGAGAATGACCTCTGAAATCATTTAAATTCTCATCAGAGGATGAGAAGCCATTTGCTGTGACAGTTTGCCGGGCCTCTTCGGCTTCTAGCTCGAGTTTTTCTAGTCGCAAACCAAAAAATAACATATAAAGATGAAATGAAAAGATAAACCGCGGAAGCTGACCTCAATACGCATGGACGACCATCGATCATAGTGATCGTTGTCCGTTCGCATGTGCGTGCTCGAGCAATACCCGCATACATAAACGTTCGTTTCGGGACCTACTCGCGACCTACCCGCGATACTAAATTCGAAAAATCGAAGAGTAAAACCAGAGACAAGTGGCATGCTCCGTTTGTACCAATTTCACTGTTGATTTTTCAAATTGGATTTCCTGAAACAGGTTGGACACGTGAAAAGGGGACACGCGACCAGAGACTGTGCCAAGACCTGCCCGGCCCTACCTACTTATAATTAAACACAGGCACACCAGAAAGTAAGCTACCTATCCTAACCAGTCGCCCTATATTTAAAAACAAGGCAAAACAGACACACCAACACGCTTGCTCCACGGTTTTCACACATATCACTCGGCCGCAGACCTAAACTAGAGAGGACCTCCCCAGCTTAACACGCAGCA
The DNA here is from genome assembly GCA_036937485.2 of Tetragonisca angustula. Lineage (NCBI taxonomy): Eukaryota > Metazoa > Arthropoda > Insecta > Hymenoptera > Apidae > Tetragonisca > Tetragonisca angustula. The sequence goes on from JAWNGG020000041.1 coordinate 1,372,033, forward strand.
TTCGCACTCTAATTTACGTACCATTTTCCTGAAATCGACTGACAATGGCTAGCGAACATTGCGTAAAACGTGATTAAAACACGTTTCTATTTACAAGATACTAATATAAGATACTAATAACTGAGGAAAGATACATACAATTTCAATAGAAACTACATACGCGTACAAGTTGACTTGGAATCATTATTATGATTGATAATATAATTAATAACATACTTAGGTATATTGTGATAAATTCACATTTTAAATTAGCGCATAAACATTTTTCAACTTACAATGAATGAAACAATAGAAACGACGCAATCGAGATACGTCAACACATTTTTAAGTCGCTGAGAAATTTTTTATAAAATTACAAACTATGGTCATCGTGCCCAACGTCTTTCACCCACCCAAGTAGCACCTGGGCACGTGAGCAGGATCCCGACAATGAACACGAAACCTGAAAATCCTGAACTAAAAAGAGAATGATAAGTTTTTTATAATTTGCATCTAACGGACTATTATATTATTTTATTTTATTTCAAACTGTAATGACTCTGCTCTTTCAGAAATTATTGAAATTGCAGGACAAGAAATTGAATTTATTGAAAAAGATATGAAATCTATCAATTATTGAAACAATCAAAATCAAACAATTGACTCTAAATTAAACACGAACAGAAACAATCTCACGCGATTTCTTCATCAAAGCTCACTTTCGAAAATGCGAAGTTTAGTGTTCAAACTTGTTGCTTTGATTCAAAAATCTGCCTGTCGCGAAGTATCTTCTTGCACATAAAATTTCATGCATTTTTCTGCGGAAAAACTTCTAATTTATTGTATTTCAAATTCTACTGAAATTCATGATTAAAAAACTCAATTATTTAAATCACTCGATACCATTGTAAAAGGGAAAATGAAATTGCAAATTATTCATTACTGTAACAGTTATTAATTAAAAATTATTATAACAAAAAATATCACCAGTGTCAATAAGTAATAATTGCATCTTTCGCAGCAACGAAGTCGGAGGATATCCGTCTTCTCTACTATGAAATGCTTAAAACGAAATCATTTTAATAAAAATTATTTATAAATATTTATAATTTATCTATTCATAGGGACATTTTATTTTTGCAAACATTTATACTAAAGATATTTTGACTTTACGAGCAATTATTATAACTGTATATATTCAAACTAGTTGTTAAAATCGCGATGTGCAAGAAGCTCTATCCTAATCTAATACACAAAAAACTTGAATGAATGTTGTACTACTCACGGGTATTCAAACGTATACAACCAGTTACCCGTGCCGATTCGGACCTTTCATCCTCCACGACATGATTGAGTGACCGGAGGAACATAAATGCATGCCACTCACGGGATAAATGTGAAGAACGTTATCATTGATACCGCACTGGAGCCGGGAAAGACCTCCATCTAGTAGATACCACTGAAAATCCCATGGTGGAAGGGAACGCCGTGAAAAATTTTCTAAGAAAACAACAAACATTTTGTTTCTGAAGACACAGTGTTATTTGTCAAAATTTAAATTTTAATAATGATAATGATAAAATTAGGACTAATAATACGAAATATTTTTATTTTATAATTATAATTTCACATTCGACTTCAATAGAAATTATAGAGAATGGAATTCAAGTACAACAAGCTAAAATACTTACATTTTTAGCTTTTAATGCATCATAAAATCCTTAGAAAATTAGAGGATGTGAAAACTGTAGAAGATCTGTAACAAAACATTAAACGATAGAATTTATATTTCAAAGCAAACGAGATCTTAGATTGGAGATAATGAAAGATTCTCACATTCTTGGCTTCAAAGCCACCGTTGAATTTTCCCCCAAAAATTACAAAAAAAAAAAAGAAAAAAGACAATGCTGACGCGAAGCGTCTGTGAACAAAACGATGAACTATACTTTGTTGTTAAATTTGCAAAATTGAATAAATTCAAGTACAACATATAAAACTACTTACGATCTTGATCTCCTGGAGGAACCTTGTTCTCTTGAGAGCCGACTCTAATACCGAAAAAGAGTATTGAAGAAAAAATATAAGAAAAGAAAAATAAAAGACTGTCAACGCGCACGTTTAAGTTACAATCGGCGAACTCACTGTCTCTAATTTTGCGAATTATAATTTAAATGAATTATTTAATCATTTCAATTTTGCTCAGAAAAATATGAAAATACTTTGCAACAAACACTGACTCTACCGACCGCATTGCACGCGGTCACAAAAACTTTCTGAAAACAAAACTGATTGGTGAGGAAGGGAGAGAAGGATACGTTTATTTAGAAAATATTACTATTTCTGTAGAACATGATTATAAAGAAACTTGAATATACATATATTAAAGATGTTAACTGTAAATGAAAGACAATTATTGTATTCTGAATGTTCGTTATTAGAGTAAGAAGTACACACATTAGTAATACATCATGTAGCGTGTTATAAATATTCGAAAATGTTTGTACAAATCAATAATTTCTAACGCTAATTCAAAATTAGCTAAATATATTTAAGAAGGAATACCATGAGAAACGCCTGTGAAATCTTGTTTTGAACCGTTTCAATTTCGAGTCAACATTTGGAAAAAGCAAGTACAGTATAATAAAGTACATATAATACAGTAAAGTTTGAATTTGATAATTTAATACAAGAATATACATCCATTTGATAGCATATGTATACCGTTAAGCTGGTATATATCCAAATAAAATATTAACTTTAATCTTTTCCATTTTCATCTTTGTACTCCAAATAATTACGAAATTACGTACTGTGATGAATTATATCTTAAATATAAATATAAATATATATATATATATATATATATATATATATATATATATATATATATATATATATATGAATTGTATACCAAATGCTACCTAAAATGAATAAAATATTGCCAATAATTTTCGTAAAAGTTCAAATTGTCCATTAATGATCGTGGCATCTGTGCCTTCTGTGCTATCTCTGCAATCAAGCACACGGAAGCGTGTGTACAAACATGTAATAAAATACATATATATATATATATATATATATATATATATATATATATATGCACACACACACACACATACATGTATAACAATAAGTTAGTCAATTACAAGGCTACAATATTTCTACTGATTGAAATTAAATTTTGGTATAAAATTATAAATAACTTTCAGCACAGTAAGTTCTGTTTAAATGTTTATATGCTATTATTTCTTTCATTGTCGAAAATTATATGTAATGATTATTTGGTTAAATCTTATCTCAAGTTGAAGCTCAAAACTCACGTTTTATCTTAAACATTCAAAACACAAACACAAATTTGACAACTATTGATTTAAATTTTTACCTGAGAATTCTTGAATGATACTTCTTTCTGGATGATGTTTCTGGATAATATTTTCGTCTTTACAGATAGAGATGTGCTTTTCTTCGTCAGTTTTAACTGCCACTTGTCGATTAAAAATTGATCATGAGAAATATCGATTTCGAGTTCGAGAATCGTAGAAAGTAATTGCATATTTCACCGTGTGATATTCACGCTGTAATCGTTAACCAATTTAAACCCAATACGTGCGCATTTCGCACAAAACTATGCCTTCGGAATAAAAAGTAACAATATTTATAAAAATATTTATCTGATACGATCAATTTTTTATGTAAAATAAAATAAAAATATATTTTAATCAGTTCTTTCTAATATTTTTAAACAGATGTAAATAATCAAATATATAATAAATTATAATATAATCAATTTATAATATAAATTATCAAATTATCAATTATAATATAAATGATATATACAAGGAAAGGTAAGAGTCTTAAACGAACGACACAGTTTCAAAACTTGACAAATTATTTCTTTTAATTGTGTTTTTGCAATTAATGCAAATTGACACGATTTGGACGTGGTGGCGCCATCTACCGGTTAGTTAGAAGTATCAATTGTTTTTGAAAACTTTCATTTACGCATCTTACGCTTTAAATGGGGTACAGAAAGAAAGCTGACGATTCAACTAAGACTAAAGTTTGCAATTTAATTCTCTAAACTACTTTTTCTTGCAAATAAGTATTTGTCTGTTTTGCGGGGTTATAGCGACCGTTACCTCTTAAAAATTAACATCAACGCCATCTACGTTAAAACATATGTTTCCACCGAAAAGTGAGTTTTCTGTAAATCGACATCGCCAACTGTATATAAACTCTTAACATGAGAATATTTATAAATTGTTATTTTATTTTTATTATTACTATGGAGATGTTATTACCATGTTTACTTATTGATAGAGATGTATATATATATAGACCCCATTTTAGAATTTGTTATTCATTCCTTAATTAACATTCACAGAAAACAGTCATCTATTTGCGCTATAAACTTTATCTAATATATTATTGTCATTTAAATATCATTTATTATAATTTATAAAAAGTTACTAAAGTTACGGAGTTCTTATTTATATTTGTAGTACCGTGATATTAATTAAATTATCATCATAATCAATACAGCGTAAAAAACATTATCGCCGCGTTATGGTTAAATGCCGGAACTAGCTACTTTATATTCATATTAAAGGAAATAATTAATTTTAATTATTTACACCAATAATTTGCATTTATTACAAGTGTAAAAGTAAGAATACTTGTCTTCTGGAAAATTGTAAAAATTCAAACATCCCGCCGAAGAGAAATTTTTCTATCACAACAATTTTTTTTCATAATTAGATGAATCATGATCCTCAAAATTGAAATCTTCCTTTTATAATGAGCCCTTAAAACTAGTTGTACAATTTGTTTTCGCCATTTTACTAAACTTTAAACAATAATTCATTAATTTTTAACGAGTTATATCAAAAAATGACGTCGTATGCACGTCATTGAATTCGTCTTAACAAATGATTTCGAAATTTCTAAAACGAATGTTCCGCAAAAAATAATTTAACTGCACAATATAACTTTATACCAAACAATTGTAGAAACATTTCTTCGATACTTCCAAGCTTTTATAAATCAAATTTGCAGGATTCATTCTGAAGCGACACACTAAAATAAGTAAAAAAAATATCTAATTCACATCTAATTATGTTGTTAAAAAATATATTTCAATTAATTTTTTCTAATTTCTTGCTTTTAAATATAAATATAAATACGTAAATAATCAAATATATAATAAATTTTTCATTACAATTTTTATCAATTGCTGTTAAAGTCACAACGTTCAATTTAATAAATAATTCGGAGCAACACTATCCATATATTTTGATTTTAATTTCCATCGTTAGTAGTGCTACGACAAAACTTGCTTAAATCGGTATAATAGGATGAGACATGAAAATAGTAATCGGACTTCAAAAAAATACGTTGCATCTTGTAGATCTATACTTTGTCTGTGTTATCATGAATACCTCGTAAATGAATCGAATAATATCGATAACGTGGCGAGATTTCTCATTTATGGTATCACAGACGAGATATAGCCCTAACATTCATTGTATGAGAGTATAAAATAAAAAGAACTGGAGCCGATCTGTTTTATTAATTGTTATATTTATAAGATATAAAATATGTATATTCAAGGAATTAATGAAAAGTATCAAACATTGTTATAATTTTATTTCACAGACCCATCTGTGTTTTTGTTCTGCGCCGTGTTGGTAGTCTAGGAAATGATACTAAAATAATACAATATTTTTCGTAAAATCTTGAGTCTCAATTTTTGAGTCGCTAAAAATTCTTGTCGTAAACACACTCTCTATTCTATTTATAAAACTTATTTTCAAAATTTCTGCTCATAAAAATTCCATCAAATATGAAAAAATATTGTACGTCAGGTCTACATTGTGATTAGTCAATGATTGTACCATTATTATACTCTCAATATTAAAATATATGTTTGTAATCTGTACATAAAATGCTCATTAAATATACAAAGTCATTGCGCTGCATACATATGTATACATGAACAATTTTATATACAAGATATATAATTTATGCAAATTCTCATGAAAGATATATTGTAAATTAAATATTATAAACAAATGAAAACACACTATTGCACTATTTAATTTACCATTACCATTTATGTTTCAATATTTAAATGTACAACACTGAAAGAGTTTAATATTCTCTTTGACATTGAGGTGTAGATAGGTATAAAACACTTGAATTTTTCTAACTCATTGTTATTTGCATATGTGATTTGATATATTGTGTTATGTTTTAAAATTTTATTACAAGTGTATGACTAAAACAGTTAAAATAAATAATTAGCTGTTATAAACAATAGTAATTATAAAATATGGCTACAAATAAAAATGTTATAATACTTGTGCCAAATGGTCGTCGACAAAATGTTGGAGTAACTCCAAACATTACAATACTACAAGTAAGCAGTAAAAGTATAAGAAAATTATCTTTGTAAATGTTATTACATTGATATTAAATAACGTATTTTTTCCAGATATTGGAGGAAGTCTGTCAGAAATATGGATATAACATAGATGATTATGATCTCAAGTAAATATAATCATAAAAATATCATGAGGTGTAAGAATAAAACGTTTTAGTTAAATGTTTTTTTTTTATTTTACAGACATTACAATCGTGTATTAGATCCTAATGCTATATTAAGATTTACTGGATTGGCAAATAATGCACAATTAGAAATGGTACCGTGTACGAAAGCACGTTCTATTTCCATTGTTACAATAGGTATACAGTTAGAAAATGGGGAAAGATTAATGACTGAAGTTACACCTAATACAACGTTAGCTGAAATTTTGCAGAATATAAATTTCAATGAAGATCTTGAAAAAATTACCTTGATTTACATGCATCGTGAGGTATGGGAATACATTTTGTCCTAATAATATTATTATTTTAATATAAATACATAGTTTCTCTGAAACTGTTTTCACATTATAATAATATTTTAATATCATTGAACGTTATTTTATTTGTAAATAAACAAATCAGCTTTGTTAAGTTAAATAAACAAATGTCAGCTTTTTTGAAACTGTGACATGTTGCTGTACATACAAGGACTTGTTAGAATTGATTAAAATTTTGATTTAAAATAAAAATCCAATCAAAATTTTTTAAAAATGTTACTTGAATTAATTTTTTTACTAAATATGTTTTATTAAGTAATTAAGTTTTATAATTAATATATAATAATTACAAAGCAAAATTGTTCATTTACAATTATTTTAATATATCAAAATCATGGTTTCCCTCACTTTATGATTTATGTATAATATTAAATCTGTAATAATGTTACCACATTGCAAAATACCAAGCTTTATTAATTATGCAATTATACATGTATAATTATGAAATTTAAATAAAATTTAAGATTTACAAAAACCATTTTACATTATGTAATGATCTTTCAGATTTCTGGATCAGAAGCTTTAAAAAGTACCACTTTAAAGTCATTAGGACTCATTAACGGTAAAGCTGTATTACGGTTAATACAAAAACGACCCCGAACCGTAGATAATGTTAATATAGTTGTAGGTAAGTTATAGGGAAGATTGGCAATAGTAAAGATTAAAGTTAACAAAAACTTCAATATATATAAAAGAAATTCTGAAACAGCTACAGATACTAATAAAACATTAGACTCTGCAATTTCTAAAAAGAAAATACAAAACTCAGGAGAATTAGAAATATGTTCTCAGGACAAAGAAAAAAGAGTAATAACAGAAAGGGAAAAAGAAACTAATATAGTACCATCAATTAGTACAGATAATTGTGCTAAAAGTCAAATTTTAGTGCAGCCGTGCAAGAAACATGAAACAGATGACTTGAATAATATAGAATTCGTAAGTTATGTAATATATATTTAAATTCAAATACTTCTTTGTATGTAACATACAAAAAAATCTCTCCTTATTATAGTTAGGTGAAAGAAATGCTTTAGTATTCAATCAAGCTGCAATTCAAGGAACATTTAGAGATGAACTACCAGATGATTTTTACGATCTAACAGTTGACGATGCAAAAATATTATTAAGAGATGTTAAACGTTACAGAAAAGAACTAGAAGAAGCACCACTTTTAACAAATGTTCAACGACAATCCAATAAAGAAAAGAGAATATCAGATCAATTAAACAAATATCATTATACAATAATTCGTATACAGTTTCCAGATCAATTTGTTCTTCAAGGTTTATTTCAACCAATGGAAACTGTACAAGCAATCAAAGATTTTATAAAATGTTATTTGAATGATGTAAATAGTGACTTCATAATCTGTAAGTAAAAATATTTTTAAAAAATATATAAAAATAATTTAATTATTTTTATTATCTCAGTGGAATAATATGAATATATTTTTATAATACAACTTCATATTTGGAATTTTTAAAAATAAAGTATCATAGATTGTGTGATGCTGTAAAATTCTCCCACAAAGTGTAAATATATTTCATCAAAAAAATTTTAATCACGAGTTCAAAATTTAATTTACAGTAATTAATCAATGCAGTAATATTTAAATTTATCTGGTGGTACAATAATCTAATATAGTCTAATCTTAAAATTGACTTAAATTATTCAACATATTATACTAAAAGTACGCATTTTTATTATAATTAAAAATACACATTTTTCTTATCGGATAGTTACTACGCCACCAAAACATATTTTAAACTCTAATGCTCGCTTAATTGATGAAAACTTGGTTCCTTGTGCTATTGTTCATTATTCTGGCTCATCAGCTCTTAAATTGGACATAAAACAAAAATTTACGGATCCTAAGAAAGTTGAACTGCAAGTAGCTAATACTAGGTAAGCGACAATTTATTATGTATTGACCCTTCGTTATTATATAAGTACTGTCTGATATGCTATATTTTTATATTTTAGAAAGTTAATGATAAACCAGGAAATGACAAGTAAAGACGAAAATGTAAATAACGATACAAGTGAATTGAATACGCAAACAAGTAACGAATCATTAAACGAAAGAAAAAGTAAAATCCCAAAGTGGTTAAATCCATCGTATAAATAACTAATTAATTTTCGTTATTGCTGAAAAATTTTTGTAATATTTTGGAATGAAATATAATGATATTTTAATATGTACGTACACAAAACGCATGCACAAGCGCGCGCGAACACACACACACACACACATTCATGTATTTCATTTAATATTGTAATTAAACATACTTTTATATAATAAAACTTCAAATATAAACAAAAAAATTAAGTATAAAATATAAATATTGTATAACAGCTTATAAAAAAATACTTAAATTGTGAGTTTATAACATTACGTGTATGTATAAAGTTACTTTCTTTTTTCAACAGTAAACGTGCTATTGATATTAAATTTCATTTTTTTCTTTTTTCAAAGTAATAAATACATACTTTGCATGAAACGATTAATAGGAATTTCGATCTATTAACAATCGTTAATACATTCGAATATTAAGACATTAATATCTAGATAGAATTATTAACTTTGTAAATCTGGAGGTACAGTGGTGGGTGATTGTAATTGCAAATGCAAGAGTCGTCTACCTATTATATTTCCAGTTGGACCTGAACCGCCTGCTTCTTCTGTAATACTTTTTATCAGATTATCTTCTATAACATCAGAGCTTTTATTCGTTTCAGAATCCTCCTCTTTTTCTATTTGTGATTGTAATTCTGAATTTAACAATCGCATATATTTATCCATTTCATTTCTTTTATCTTCATCATCGCCACCCAAGGATCCTTCCGAACTTCCTTCAAATTCCCCCTCATTTCCTGGAACAGCTAAATCTAATATACCTCGTAACGTACTGTCGAATATGTCTGCATCGAATTCAACTTTCCCATTGTCTTCTGAGTCGTGCATTACGCCAGCCTCTGTCGAAAGATCTCTGAAAATAAAGAAATACATAAATTACGTTTTTCGCGATGTTATCATTAAAATTGTAACAGATATAACGTACTCTAAAAATTGTACACCATCAATATCACTATTTTGATTTAAAAACATCTGCACTTTTTCTTTAAGACTTAACGATTCTTGCTCGTGTTTCTTGCTTTTAACATTTCCCCACTTTTCATTCAGAAATATTTCTAACTGTACTGGATCTACATTTAACCAACTATCACTATCCGCAGGACTTAAAGCAGCTTCATCTTGAGCTATGTACGAAGCATGACATAAAATAATAATTAAACGCTGACAAGTCATAAGTAATATTTATTTAAAAAAAAAATAAAGAATTACCATGTAATTCAATGTCATTAGATTGTATGTTTTCCCATGCTTCTAAGATCTTTTCAGCATCGCTTTTATTAATGTCGACAATGGAATTACACAAATTAAAGTATTTGAAGTAATAATCTTTTGCTGCATTCAAGAGTTTTACATATTCTTCGCTATCTTTTAATAGATTTCTAAAGTAGCCATTAACTTCTAAACGACTTAAATAAGTATTTAAAATATCTTCATTCGTTTTTAATTTCTCCGAATCGTTAAGCGATCTCTTTTCTTTTTTCCTACGTTCTTCGTTTGCACGAGCAATTAACATTTCCAAGCCACACGCTATTTTGATTCCAAGTACATGAGCATTATACTTTGAATAAGTTATTGGTGGTATATTCCATCCTGTTCTTGGATCTCCTGTATATCGACAATGATTTGCCATTGCATACAAACATTTAGTCATTTTTACATTAACCATAATACGCTGTTCAGGAGGAAAATATTTCATGGCACGACAAACCTATAACACATAAAAATTCGTTGAAACAAACCAAACTTTAATCGTACATAAAATTATATAACAGTATTAAAGTTTTACTTTTCTCTCGAGTGGATCAGAGTGACAAATAGTTCGAATAACTAGCGCAATCAGTCTTGGTTCTTGTTGAAGTATCGAAACTGCTTTCTCTGGTAAAAAAACTCGTGCTTTGTGACGTCTTCTTTCAATTTCATTAGGGTACATATTAATTCGTTTTTTTAATATATCTTGTACTTTCTCAGAAGCTTTGAAAAGATATGGTCTCTCCTGGAGATTATTTAACAAATCCAACAATGTTTTGTATTTTTCACGAACAATGTACAATTCACCATTATATACAAATACATGATTTTCACATGTTTCAGGGTTAGCCCATGGAGGCAAAGCATTTGCAGCTTCGATTAAAAGAAATTCACCATCAGAATCAATAACTTTAGCAATTAATCCATCAAAAATCTGAGTAAGTTTAAATATCAGAAAGACCACAAACCATTCGTCACTTATGTCCTCATCAAAACGTAAACGTACATAAATGTGAGGCAATATGCTACATTCTACATGAATAAAAAGTAACGATCAATATACATTTATCACAGTAATACATTTTTAAGGTTAGAACATCTTACCTTCTATAATTGTAGAATTTTCAATAAGTTTTTCTAACAACAACGCTTGCTTTGTTCTAGGATAAAAAATTAAATTATCATTATGCCAGATATAACCTTCAACGTACGGTGTAATTTCTTTATTAAATTTTTCAATTTCTCGTAAAAGAATTTCTTCCGTTATAGTCTCTGAAGATTTTGTGTAACAAATTTTTGGATAAAGAAAACATTCAAGCACGTCGTCTTCTTTAACTTTGGGTATTTTTGTATAAGCCATTGTTTCATAAATATCTATAATATCTCAACAAAATCACTTTCAACAGATATTTGTTTTACTACAAATTGAAATAGATTTTTTAAAAAGCGAATAATTGAGAAGAAACTTTTCGTACTGGCGTTTCTATTAAAATTTATTCAATTTTCATTGTTTTATAAATTAACTCTCCGTATGTAATTACTTATATGTATTTAGTTTATTCAAATTTTTTAATTTATTTAAATATTGGTATTTCTCGATCGTTTAAAGGCGAGTACTTATGTACACGAAACAGTCAAAATATTAAGCAAGCTACAATCTTTAAAATATAAGTTACTAGGATTTGTGTATATCATTTCAGTTAACTAACATGTTAAATATCTTACATATAGGAATAAAGTATTTATTTATATTTGTAATAAAACACGAAATTTTTTTATTCCGTTTAATCCATGTAATATCTTTATTTTGAGCTAGGTACATTTAAAATGGTAAGAAATGTATTACGTTTAAAAAAATTATATTATTATGTTTGGAGAATTAGCGTTTCCCATTATATATTGAAATTATAAAAAAGGTTTTCATTTTCACTTCAAAAAAATTCTTACTATAGAATAAATGTGTGTGTAAGTTTAGAGGAAAATTTAATAAGAATTTTAATTACAATTCTACAGATTAATTATATTTATTGGTAAAAATAATAGAATTATAGAATACTAGAAAGATAAAAACTTTGCTATAATAATAATAATGCTAATATGTTATTTTAATTGTTAATTACAAAAATAATAAAATATCAATACTTACTACAATATAAATACTTCAAATTTGTGTATATAAAGAATACATACACATGTCATATTTTCTTTAACTTGTATTTTTTATATTTTTTATTAATGTTCTCAATGTTTACAGTTTGTATTAGTTTAATAATTACCTCAATATCAAAAAGTTAAATAATTAATTTATAGTAATGTTTATACGCAATAGCATTGATACGTAATTATTCACTTTTGTATAGAACTTATATTACAAATAAATTTTGATATTTTACATATAATTTTTGCTTATTTTTTTACTTAGTGCCCAACTTTTCAATTTCACTAAATTTTTGATATATCGTACATGAAGTAAAATTAATTTTAGAATTTAGATTTACATGAGATTTACTTTCTCTTTCTATTTAAAAATGGCGTTTCTAGAAAGCCACTTCTTTCTCATATTTGCTTTCCACATTTCTCAAAAATTTCTTGAATTGACAATGATGTAGTCCTTGAAATCTGATAAAACTTACAAATTAATGATTGGCGGAACAATAGTAGATAGTAGACATTTTCAAAATTTTTGTGTTCCTTGCAAAATACAATGAATAAAAAATTATTTCAAATAATCGTAATCCATATTTGGAACTTTAAATTCTTTTTATATATAATATTTTATATATGATATTTAATTGATTAAAGACACTTTTAAATCCACTGTAAATAAACGTTTTTTCTTGAAATTCAAGATGTTAATTTTTTGACAACAACAAAAAATTTGAATTTGTCCCTCTCGAAAAGATACAAAATTATATCGTATCACTAATATCACAATTTTTATCTAAAGCTAGACAGAAATCCTATTCAATTTAAAAATTATTATTGGTTACTATTATATTTGTTATAATATAACAAAAGTAAAATAGAAGAATATGTAAAAATAATATGTAAATAATATAAATAAATCAAAATGATATGATTTCTATATTGATAATCATTTATAATTGTAACTATAACGTGGATATAATGCAGAATTTAATATATGTACAACATAAAATGGAAAGTAACAAAGAAAAGTATATGAAACAAAATAATATTGTTTTTACTTAGTTATTTAAATATAATCTCTAAAATAACAAAATTTACTCCAATTAAAGAAACATGTAAATAACATGTTATCGAAGCGAAAGGAAATTATGCAATAGCCCGAGGAAATTCAATAAAAAATAATGGTAGATGACATGTCCAGAAAAAATTGCATATCAACGAGATTTTCAACGGATAAATCGAGAATTTAATGATTAAGACATCACACGTCTTTTTAATTTTTCCATTCAAATTCAAACGCTTTTACAAACATTGGAAAATTTGTTTCACAATCGAATCCACCATGAATCTAAAAGTTCAACTTCAAAATGATGCCTGAAAGTTGATGTGCGATTTTTTGTCGCTATACTATTAAACTTTGAAAATTGTATAATAAATTCAAGATCCGAATCAAAAGATTGGTCCAACTTTGAGTCTATAAGCTTTCGGCAACCTGACAAATTTAATTAAAAAGCGTATTAATGATGTAATAACACAGTTATTATAATATAAAATTGTTATTGATTGTTATATCTATTATCATAGAAAATTCATCATACACGATAAGTAAAATTCTTACTATTAATAAGTATTACAAGATATTTAAATCTTGAAACAGGGTGGATATACTTATCGATGAATCTAAGATGCGGTGAATTTGTTGCTTTGAAACAAAATTTAAATATTTTTCGGATTACATTGCTTCAATGTAGATAAAATGTTTCTATATAATGTAGCTTCCGTAATGACATATTAGCTTTATAGTCACACTGTGTCATATTTCAGAAAGGAAAAAAGATACGTAGTACTATATCGGAGGTGCAAAGAAAGAAGGACAAAAAGGTTGTGGGAAGAATTCTATAGGTCAGACGTACATTCTAAACTCGACGTTTTCACTTTCACATTACCAGTATTGTTGTAAACGAGTAGTAACGAGTAATCATTAGTAATATATCAAAGACTTAAACAGTTTTGCAAAATATTTCTAATTTCACTTTGTAATTACAAAAATGATACAGTTGAGATGGATTTGGAAAATTATTTTTCAATACACAATGCTTGTCCTGTATACTCAGTTTGAGATATTTGTAAGTAATTAAATTATACATTATTATGTGTAGTATAAGTTTTGTTAAAGTGATCATTCTTGTCCTATATCAAAATTTCATTTGATTATTTGACAAATCTTAATGAAACTACAATTTTTAATTTTCGAATAAAGATATACATATAGTCAGCAAAGTAGTTATTAAATTAAATCAAAACAATTTGCGTATTGTACGCTGAAAAAAAATAAGATTTTCTGAAATTCGTAAGAACATATATGTTTTGATCAATGAAATTATTAAGATAAATGTACTTACATTCTAAATGCATTAATCAAATTTTATTTATTTTCACATACAGTTGAATTGATTATAAATCATGCTTTACTTATTTAAATATTTGATTACATACTAGTAATAAATATTAATTTTGATCAATTTGAATCAGAATAATTACTGTAAACAAATTAATTAATAATGAAATAATAATGTAGTAAGAATATACAATAGAAACAAAAATACTAAAAAAATTATAAATACTATATGAATACGTAACTTCTTTTCAAGTTATATCATTACACGACATTGTGAAGTAGTTAGGATAAATTTAATAACAATATTAAAACACTAAAAAATTGAAACTTATTTTTAAATTTATAGCAAAACACTAGTAGTCGAAATTAGTGTTAACATTTATTTTTGTATAACATATATCCATATACGTGCACGAATGTGTGTCTGTACATCTATTTTGTTATATCAATAGCAATATGTAACATATATAGAAATAAAAAATAAAAAATAAAAAATAAAAATAGGTTTATTATAGTACTTATTAGTATCTATTAATACTACAATAAACCTTTTTTACCTAGATTACCTATTGGTAAATATATACAATCTATATAAAACTAGTATTATTTTAAACAAAATTTAATCAAGAAATTTTGATTTTTGTATTTTCAGAATGCTGTAAACTCTATGAAGGTAAGCTTTTCATGTTTAAATCGAACTGCTGGTTTTTACGCAGATATTAATGCTAATTGTAAAATATATCATACTTGTGATGAATATGGAAATAAATTTACTTACCAATGTCCTGAGGAAACTGCTTTTCGACAAGATGCTTTGATATGTGATCATGCTCATCTTGTGCAATGTCAAGGAAATACTCTTACTAATACAAAAGAACATATTAAAGAAAAAGAGGACAATAATTCTGATACGAAACATTCAGTACATAAGAATCAATCCTTTTCTCATTCCTTTCACGTGACACAATCAAGAAAAATGAATGATGGAGAAAGATATGGATCTGTCTTTAATGCAACACATCTTTTTATGAATCTCAATAAAACAAAACCCACTGAAAAGGATATAAGAAGTTCATTTTATTCATTTAATTATATCAACTCTACTACAAGTATTCCCATTAATTATTCTGCAAATACTAGAATACAATCTATGCACAATGAAAATGCATTAAGAAAAAATGAAAATTATTCTATTCAAAACTTTCATGAAAAAAATAAACTTAATGAAAAGTCAAGAACAAATCAAAAAGATTATTTATATCAAAAAATAAACGATGCTTCATACAAAACTCAAGAGAATAATATAAACTATCAAGCTACAAAGAATCCTATTGATCTTTTAAAATTGCCATCTATAAATTATAGAAATTATCCGTATTTAGAAACACTGAAATCTATACAAAAGAATACAAAAGTTCCTTCTACTACAGCCCGTAGTATAACAGCAAGTATATCTATTACAGAATTACCTGTATATGCTTTAACATTATCATTAAAACCTTTAATACCAAGTGAACTAGAATATGATCCTTACTATCCAAAATTTTCAACGACAACAGAATCTTATTATACTTCTACACACAATTTGAAAGAATGGTCTCACGTTAGAAATTCTAGTCAGATACTACGGGCAACTATTCATCTTAAACTTCCATCAGTTTTACCAGATTTAAATTCTTTAGATGACATTGTCGATCGTAGAAAGCTACTTTATATTCCACGAATTAAATTTAATTAGTATAATTATCATTTTAGTACTAGATATATAAATTTTACAAGATCATTCACTTTACAAAATCAATCATATGTAAGAATATTAATAAACTCAAAAATGTATTAAAAATAATTTAGAACACGAAAAAATGAAGTTAACATTTAATTATAAATATTTTGTTACAAGTTTAACAATAAAATGAAAGCAAGATAGATATTTAATTAAATATCGAACTTTATATTGTATATATAGATAGCACATTTAATTGTAAAGAATTAATAACGTTTCAAAAATATTCAATAAATCTTTAGCTTAAAAAATGTGTTAATATTATTTAATACCACAATGCACATCTTATAATATTTTTTTACAACGTTACGAATAAAGATTTTTAAAATGTATAACAAAATATAACGAAGTATATGTTTTAGATTGGAATTGGCAATAATATTAGTAAAAAACATAATAATAATAACAACAATAAAAAAAAAGATAAAACACAAAATAATGAGAAACAAAATGTCACATAAGAAAATATTACCTCTGCTACCTACTTTTCATTCAAAGATTGTGAATGATACGATATATTTGTGAAGACACACTATCATAGAGGCTGTTCAAATTGGAATCGTTTATTTATTAAATAAGTGGAATAGTTATATCGGGTAAGGGTTACCAAATAAATTAATAATAAAGTGTTTGTTTAAACAAAATTTTTTAAATTGTATTCGTAGTATAAAAAAAAAAACTGGTTAATTATCCAGAAAATAGGTCTCACCGATTTCAATGATCTTGAAATCCGTTGTCGCGATCATCATTCTGAACAATTTTTGCCTATATACATATATATGCCGGGAAACTGTGTTCAAGGAAATATTTTCTTCAAAAGTTCCCAGCTCCATCGTTCTATTTGTCTCTGCATAAACAATAGCTAAATTAGTGTGGGATTGTAACATCAAGGAGAGCAGTGATATTAGAGGAAAAAGGAGAGTTTCAATGAACGATTACAGATATGACAAAGCCAACTCCCAAATGCTCCCGAATCGAAGCGTTAGGCTTCACCGGAAGAAATAAACATTTTTGTTTTTAGCTGCACTATTATACGTTGCTCTCCTCAAAGTTCTTCTCGCCATTTTGGATTACGTTGTTTGATCTTGTCGCGGTGCTCATCTTGTCGCTTCGTTATGACCGACGAACGATCAAATTCGACTGTTCGAATGTTACCTATCATAGAGACCAAGAACTGTTAAGTAGAATGAATAGAAGGGATTATTATAATTATGAAACTACTTTTCAAAATAAAAAAAAAAAAGGAAAAACAGAAATATCTCTTATCACAAAAATGTTGCATATTATTTGTACAATAATAATCTTTTCTTCATTCGATGAACTGTTATACTTAAATCAACAACAGATACGTAGGACCTTTCATTCCTCCTAAAGAAAAATTGAAGAAAAACTATTTCTTATTTCAAGCCAAGTTATTTATTCAAATAAATAATATTATACAATAAAACAAATAATGACTGTAATAAATGCGAATAAAGATAATTAAAATAATTCTAAATAATCGGAGTTTCCAGATGTGTCGGGAATACAGAACCGAATTCATGACATATGACTATCGAATAAACTGAAACTCTAAACAATATATCATATTGTCATAAGATTTTAAAATTTGATTTCGAAAGTATTTTGAATATCTCTGAGTAAAACAGTTCTGCCAGTTCTCTTATTATAAGTTATTGACATGCGTATACGAGAATTTCCGGTCTTTTGAAAATCCGCGGTCTGCAGAGAATAAGAAACACTAATTTACTACAAATAAGTTACAAATTACGCGGATAAATTCAAGTAAGATAATATTATTATAAAATTCAAACTGATGTAAATTCTCTTATTAGTAGAGTTTGTGGATGCAATACGTAAAATATTCAGAAAATATAAAATTTATACTCATTGTATAAATATAGAAATATGCATGAAAATTATGCTTACTTACAAAAATATGCTTATAGGAAAATGATAAGCTGAATTTGAAAAATTGTTCTATAATTTTATGTCGAAATATATTAAAATATAACTTAAAAGAAAACTTTTTATGTACGTTAAAGTACGCACGTCCCGCTCTTAATTAGATTTTAGTGACAAATCCCTTGATTTTTGTATTTTTGAAAATGCTTTTAAAATATAGAATCAACGATTGTAATCGTGTTGATAAATAAATTTTACGTGAAAATTTGTTTATGAACGAGAAATAGACGTGCAAGTTGCAAACGGGACGCGCAGGTTATGTTTGCTACGTGGCCGCGCATTTAAATCGATCTTCATGATGCGCGGAATCAGCGGAATCTCCCTTCATTTAAGCAAGAGACGCTGGTGTAACTTAACGCGAAAGTGCAAAAAATATATACGTCAAAAAATATTAACGAACATATAGTAAAACTATGGATAGTGACATTCTTTGATTTTCGTGATATTTCTTTCGAAATATATTCCTAACCATCCTAAATCTAACTTAAAAACACAACTTTATAATTATCATAATTTAAAATATGTTGAGTATTACAATTTAAAGGTAATAATGTATAATTAATTCGTCTGAAAATGTACAAACAATAAAAATAGTAAATAACAATTGGTGAAAAGTATATAAATTTATTATTAAACATAATTCATAAATAAATACATACATAGCATAATACAAACAACTACAAGTATTACATATAGTCACAATTGCAAGTATTACATATAGTCCTAAAATAAAATTAAATGAATTTGATATATTGTAACAAAAAGCATGGATAATATTCAAATCAATGTGAAATTTAATTTTATATATTTCATTTGTTAATTCCTTTTCAGAAAAGGAAAAGGATCTTCACTGATACAATAGGACATTATACATAATTCATGTAGTCTAATATTTCATATTATATCAGTATCTGTATCAGACATCATAGCGTATAATCATAGTTAATT
This sequence comes from Tetragonisca angustula, assembly GCA_036937485.2. Classification (NCBI taxonomy): domain Eukaryota; kingdom Metazoa; phylum Arthropoda; class Insecta; order Hymenoptera; family Apidae; genus Tetragonisca; species Tetragonisca angustula. The sequence goes on from JAWNGG020000041.1 coordinate 1,391,562, forward strand.
GTAGGTACTTCAAATTTTAAATTCTAAATGCATTTTTATAATTTGAATAATTTGGATTCTATTTCAATATTGAATATATGTATTCAGTTCACTCTATCCTTAATATTTAATAAAACATTTAATAAGATTTTTTAAATCAGTATCAAATGTTTGTATTTAATAGAAACTTGGTACTATATTTTTTATTGCCAATATCTTAAATCTGTCTTAAACAATTCATCAATTTCCATATGGTTGTAGAAATAGAATGTATCATGCATCATTGTAATAGAATATAATGCATCATTTACTATTATGAATTGAATAACATACTAAATAATTATATACAAACATTACAGTTAAATAATTGACACTTAAACTAAACTCCAAAAGAAAAAAAGACAAAGTAACTGCCATAAGAATGAGGATGTATAATATTTTAGTTCAATATGAAATGCCACTTTTTGAAACATGAAGTGGTAGGTATAAAAATCAACAGCATATTATAGTTATAGTATTATAGTATAGTTAAATCAACTTTAGACATTATCGTAGAACATGATTAAAAATTAAATGTCAAATGAAAGTATGAATTTATTCAATTTAAATAATCATTAGAATACTATTAAATAACTGTGTAATTAGTAACGTGAATAATTGAAAATTAAATGTAAAATCCTAACTTAAAAACGTCATACTTGTAATGTAGAATATAACTGTAATATAATATACGAGAATATATAAGAATAGTATTAATATAGTTTAATGTAAATATAATCCCAACTTATAACATAGATATTCAAATCAGAATTATTCTCATCTAAATACATTCTATATTATTCATGATGAAATAAAAAGAAATGGTGATTTTATTATATCATCCAAAAAAAAAATTTCATAAATATTTCTTTCAGTAATTATTCTAAATATATTTATTCTATGTACTAGTATATACTAGTATATCATGCTGCATATAATATTTAATCATATGTATATCAGTCTATACTATTTATATATTCTATACAGTATAATTCTTTGAAATTTTCATTCTGACAACTTGAATAAATGGATTTCCTTAGTTGCCTGCCGGAGCAGTTACATTGCTGGATATAATGAAGAAGCTTTTTATCTCTGGACTAACTTGGCTGTGTGGATATGCAACGGATCTGGGTGCAAAATCCTACGCTGCATGCCGTTGGCTTGATTGCGGATGAGTGTGGATTCCTTAACTTCTGCAAAATTGGTGAGTGACATGTTAATCAATGTATTTATGTGAAATTTAGCATTTATATACTAACAGTAAACAGAATCTATGAGATTCTTACCTACGTAATTTACAATAGGTAGATATCTAACAAATTAACGTCCGATTATCTATAAAAACTTTTCATTTACATCAAGCAAAATGTTTGAAGTTGATCAAGTAGTGAATGCACTAGAAACATAATTCATTGCAGTGTTGCTAAATGCATTACAGTGTATTGTTAAATTTTTAATACCGGAACGTGAAGTTAGTATCTAATACAAAGAGCTCTGTCCATTATGAAATTATAATTTATAAGGTTTCCTTATATATATATATATATATAATTTTTATATATAATAAATTAAAATTTTTTTAATTATTAATATATGATTTTAGGTATAATTGATTTATAGTTTATAAAACATTCTTAAAAACAATTTTTAACTAACTAAATTTTCAACTATTTTAAATTACTATTAATATTAAAATATAAAAATTATCGTATTTCCTCATTTACTTTTATTAGATATTCAAATTTATGTTAAATTTTTAACCATTTTATTATAATTATGCAGTATTATGCATTGGATATGACAAATAATATAAATTTTATCATTCATTACTTAAAAATTACACTCACTAATTAAAATATTATTTGAAACTTTTCTATAAACTTTTACCTAGCAATATTATAATAATAACAAAACTTTGTTATTTATTTAATATAAATTATATAATTTAATGAAAAATAGAAATATATATACAGAATACATCCTTATATATCTTTATCTCGCAAAATCGACTAAAGGAAATTTTACAAATTTGATACAAAACAGCATATTGTGTGATGCAAATTATATTTTTGTATGCAGCTTAGATGATGGTCAAATGAAGATTTTAAGGTCAAGTGAAATAGAACTTTAAAATATTTTTCTTCATGATATTTGTTCAGACAAACTTCACGTATGATATCGTTTATTGTTGAAAAATATCTAAAATTACGTTATAAATTAGTTAACTAATTTATAAGGTCTGAATCTTAATTGAGTTTGACAGCTGTAATATTTGTAATAAAATGACACGTAATAAACCGAGATCCGGATTCCTGAAGTTGAGATTCACACGCGAAATAAAGACTACTAATTGTTGACTACTTTACAATTTCACGGAACTTTATTAGAGCAAGATAAAATTTTTCATTTGATAACTTCTTGATATAAAAATGTTGCGTGGGCTCTTTTGGTCGCGCTTAAAATAAATGAAGCGTATATAGTTTGGAAACGTACTGTGAAACTTGAAACAAAGAATTGTGTGAAACTAAAAGGACGTTGGAATCTCAAGTGATTACATTTTGTAAATTTTGCAATCAGTCATACATTGAAACTGTCGTATGAAACGACATATGGAAAAATACCTAAAGTGTCCAAAAGATGCCAGGCAACAATTTAAACAAGTGCCATAACATAACATGATGCCACATAACAAGAAACAGAAAGCTAATAATCTTGACATGTACGTGAGTAATAGCCGATCAAAACAAGAAAGAGGAATATTAAGGAATTCAAATTTAGATAATTGGAAGGCTTAGTTATATTTAAACGAAAAATTTAGTTCAGTACAACAAAATATGGATTTTTTCGCACACGAACAGAATTGTACAAGTCAAAGCAATACAATCAAAGTAGAAAATCATGGAAATTATTGGAGGAATTAGGGGAACAAGTCAAAATGATATTCCAACTACTTCATCTGGTAATTTGAAAAAAAAAATTTATTTTGAAATTATTGTCGAATTAGATAAGATTATACGACTAGTTTTTAAAGATAGTTATTTACAATTTCAAATTTTTAAGATATTTTTATAAATTTTGTATAGCTACACTTCAACAACATACATGTGGTAAAAAAAATTCAAGTAACAATCAAAAAGAATTGTGCGAGTGTTACTTGCAAAATAAAATGTTGGAAGAAGATTTTTTACATAAAAAGATCGCAAGAAAATTTGCAGAATTAGAACTAAAACGTAAAATCTTGGAATTAGAAAGATTACAATGGGAATTTCAGAGAGATAAATATCAAAATGATATCCGTTTGGCTTGTGATGTTCGTATGATGCACTATCAGGAAGAAAACGCAAAACGTTTGATGGATCATTGATCTAATTTTCTAATATCTAATTTTAAACAATAAATTTTACCTGGTCATCAATATTATTGCATACTTACTAATGATACTATTATACTATAATGATAATACTATTTTTACTTTATTTGTCATGAATAATATTACTTACATAATATTTACATACATACTTACATAAGATTGTCCTTATTGTTAGTGAAATATAACTAGACGATAAAGAGAGAAGAGAAAATTATTATCCATTTTAAAATATTACTTTTGTGAATATTTGTAAAAAGAAGCGTATTGTATACTTTTTTCTATATAATATTTTTGGACGAATTATATAATATTGAGAAATGTATTTGAGTCTAATTATTTGGATTTCCTAATTTAATTTTTAATTACTATAAATTATATATGTATAACTTGTTTTTTCCTCTGATACACTAAAAAAATTAAATTATAAATTTACGATGTTATATAATTTCCATTTTTCCACTTGCTTAAATATAACATTGTAAGTTTATTGCAACATACTAATGAATATTGTTTTAAAAGAATTGGAACAAAATTTTTATCGATTTTACTGTAAACTTTTTTATTATCAAACATAAAAGTATATTTTTAATAAAACAAAAGTATTGATTTTTTTTATTTATGAAATTAGACATACTTGTTTTGTGTATAATGTTCTTAATATTATATGAGATCTAGTAGAAGGCATTCGGTTGAATTTATAGACTGATCATTTCTTTGTCTATTTCGATGATTTTTGAATATGTTGTGGTGGTTGACATCTTGAATAGTTTTTTTCTCTTATGGGGATGTCGGACTTTGTTAAAGGAAAGAGTTATTCAGGGTGTCGATTTCTATAATTGATTTCTAAATGGTATTTAGAAATATATAGGGATCGTCGAAATTGTTGATTAATCTACAAGTTCACTGGCAATCAAAAAGACACAATTAGAAAATAAAAAATAGAAATAAGATATTTCGAATTCATGAAATCTTAATACTAACGTATATCATTAAGTCATTCGTATCATTTTTATTAACAGTAAATAAATTTCGGTCGTTACAAATGCAACTCATTGAATTGGTCTTGACAAATAATAATAATTTTACTATGAAACAAATAAATATATGCACGATATCGTTTAAGAAAATAAATTTGGCCTCAAAAAATTTCGAAACGGATGCGTTTGCAAAAAATAATTTACAGCACGCAATATTCCCCTTTATTCCAAATAATATTCATAAGAATACATAGAAACATCTTTTTGATAAGTCGAATCTTTTATAAAATCGATTTTGCGGGATAAAGGTAATTCATTCAGACTCTGAATTTATACATTTGTAAATAAAAAAAACGTCTATCCAATTGTGTTATTCATAAAAACATCATATTTTAATCAGTTTTTTCTAATACAGGTTTAAATAAATATAAATAAATTAAATTTTAAGTAAATATAAATAATCAAATGTGTAATAAATTTTTCGTCCCAATTTCCATCTGTTTGATGTCGTCGGATGAAATACCACCAGGTTCAGTTCAATGAACAATTCTCGATGCAAATGTGACAACACTCTATATTTTCTAATGTTAATTTCCATCACTAGTAACGCTGCGATGCAAACCTACTTGAATCGGTATGACAAAATACGACACGAAAATAGTAGGAGGAAAGGTTTTATAGTCGCGAAATCGTGGTCTATTCATATATGTATGTCGTATGTGTCATTGACTGGCAAACTCAACGTCGTTACTCAATTCTCAAATTGCAAGAAAAGAAATTCAATTTTGTTGACTATCAAAATTATCATATTTTTCTTTGAAAAAAGTCGACTGTTGTACAACGGTTAGTTGTAACACTACGTAATTGTATTATAGTTACGATCGTTAACATATTTGTATAACAATGGTAACATAAGCAGTAACAAACTGGACACAGTCGTCTCTATCTACCATCTCCAAAAAGAAAAACAATTTAGCAGAAATAGAAAAAAATATACACGGATGAGATATGCGCCATTGTAGAAGTACAAAAAGTCAATTACATTTACAACATCTGTAAAAGAAAACCCAGTTTACGTTTTCTATCTAATGTCTTCAAAAATTTCAAACAATAATTGCTAGAGTTACGATTGTCATATTTTTGTGACAAATATCATCGTTTTGGTTAATTGTATTTATTTTTCCGTGAAATATATACCGAGAAAATTACTATTTTACTTACACGATATTGCGATGACGCATATCTTTTTAACAAAAATCAATCCTGCTTCGACGCGAGTTCAATTGCTATTAATTTTAGCGAAGGTGGGGAAATGCCGTCAGTTACTGAGGAATCAGTCTTTTCAAAATCGAAAATTCAAAATCCGGTTTGTACGAAAAGGTATACTTGTTAAGAACACAGCATAAAATGTTGTGTGTCCTGTATCCCTGGTGTAGGATTCGCAAGTTGCAAGGGTGGCTTTTCTTGTTTCTATCGATCGACGCCTGTGCAGTGAGCGACGGGGACTTGACCACCGACCATAGCCCAGGAGAAGCAATCATCGTTCGATCCTCTCTACTTTCGAACCTGTTTCTACAATTGTGAATTTTCATCTTGTGAATGTTCATCCACGTTCATGTGATTCCCAGTGTTGATCTCTGTTAAAGTTTCGAAGTTTGGAAGAACAAACGGCGAAGAGCGAGAAGGTATTTAAAAATACCATAGTGAAAATGTTGACAATAGTCAAAACAATATTTAGACAAGCAAGGTAACTACAAAACTCCTTTAAACAGACACTTTTATATTTCGAAGGATAAATACAAGTGTGAAGTTTGCATTACAAAAGTAATGACAAATCGTTATCGTACAATTTGTCATCTGTTAATCGAAAACTGAAAATTACAAGAACATGACAGATCATACATACTTTCTATCTCCTATAGTCTGTAGAAAAGTAATTTTAAGGTTCACTATGTCAATCAATCAATCAGTCAATCCTGTATTACTAAAATTTTTAAGCTATTTTTAAAAACTTGAACTCGATAGGGATAGATTAGAAAATTTGGATGAAACTATATTAAAAACAGAAAAGAGAGAAAACTGTGATTTAAAATTTAAAACCGAGTAAAACTATTATTTATCAAATATTAATTACTTTGTTTTATTATATTTACGTTAAGTATATTTTCTATTTTATGTACTCGCAAAAAAAAGTAATAATGATACAATAAAATAATTTATCTACATTTTTGTATGATAATTAAGTGAATATTTTGGAGCAACAGGAAACTAATTTTTCATTTTTCAAAAGTACGACACTTTAGAAACGTGGATAAGAAGATTAATGGCAAATAAGACTATCCTTGTACCAAAGGAATTTCAAACGCATTTTTCTCGAAACCATGTTTTCCGATATCACAATCGTGCCAAGATATATCTTTAATTTTTACATTTCAAAGACAAAAGAAAATTCGGAATTTTATACTCAAGATACCGTCATTTTTTTCAATTTTCAATGTTTCTCTTTTTTTCAGAAGTCCGTTTTTTTTCATCCGCCGTGGTCACATTTACATTAATTAGAAATCAATAGGACTTTTTTGTTTCTGATAAATAGAGCGGCTCGAACCATCGATATACTTTTTTTTCGCAGAAATTGACGTGTACCACGTCAGCCAATTCCAATTATTTCTCGGCAAAAAATCATTTGCGGTCATTCAAAAACAAATAAAGATGTAAGAATAAAGCTTATGTTAATTTCATTTATTGTATTTTTGTAAAAAGCTCGCAAAGATGTATTAAAAAAAGCATGCGTCACACCCTTTTGAGTTAATAAAATTTTTGAATCTATTACCGTAACGTATAATGTGAATTTGAAATATAGTCGTATAAATAATACGATGATTATTTTAACCAAATTAATTAGTCATCGATTTCGAAAGAATTATTATGCAATATCAAAAGTTGTACCTACATTATTTGGAAATTAGTTAAAAATTTCTTCTTTCAAATATCGTACGACGTTGATTTATGATTATTATTATCAATATAATTACGTAATGTGTATCAATCTTATTAATTTGTAATCATTCTTTGTGATAATTTTAATGAACAAGTTCTTTTTTAAATGGTAATTAGATATACATACAATATCGTAGGAATTTTGGCATAAAAAGTTATTTAATTAAAGATGAAAATAAGAATTTATTTAAGATGATTTGGAAGACTAAGATTAACACTATACTTTTGCCACGTTTACACGCTGAACTCGCTATGTTCTCTTTATATACTCACCGATTCTCACTCATTAAAGGCTCGAAATTCTCTGTCCGAAACTTCTGTTCCTCATCTGCACGAAACATTCGTCGTTCATACATGCATGCACACAAAAACAACCATACCCTTAATATTTCTAAATAGTGCTAGACCTACATTCTAACTAGACATTCTCAGGTCCCAGGTCTAAGTTTCTCTATGTTCTTCTACTGCACAGGTGACACCCAGGCAAGGGTTGTTGGACACTGGAGAAAGTTCTAGGCCCTTTCCCAGAATTCCCGATCCCACAATATAATCTAACGCAATAAAATATATACTACTATATTAACTACTATATAAAATAGTTACTACTACCACTACATAGTATTATATATATAAAGTATAACGTACAGTAAAGAGCATAATTGAAACAATGACAATGGAAAATTGTCGATAATTTAAACTGATATAACTTTGTAAAAACAAATTATGTAACGATCCACTTGGAATTATCTTAAAACGTTATTCTCTATTTGACAGTTTGAGTTTGTTTCTTCCGAATATCATTTTTCATGATATAGCTAGTGGGAAATTGAGGATACTTTCTTCTCGAAAAATTCAAACATTAACAAATTTTTTTCACAGCTAGATCCGCCATCATTTTGATGAATTTTCTTTTCCAACGAACCTTTAGAATTTGCTACACGATTTTTTTTCTTGAGAATTTTGTTGAACTTTGAATATTAGGATTAAATGACAAAAATTCAGAACGTCCTAAAATATCATCATTTAATTCAAATTTTGACTTTTGAAATTTCAGTTGAAATGACTTTTTATAATTTAAAAAAAAAAAAGTATCCTCGTTCTCCCATTCGTTACATAATGCAAAACCATTTCCGGAAAAATCGAACTCGAGACTGTGAAAACTTTAAAATAAAACCAATGGATTGTTGTATGATTTTTTTTCTAACAAAATTACAACAGTTTTCAAAGCATCGAAAACTTTTCATGGCTATTGACTCAGTTACGCTCTTCATTGATAACAATAACAATAATTATACGTTAAGGAAAATATAATTATGTAGCAGTAATGTATATATTTTCTTTTTCAGAATTTTTGATGCACGATAAAACAATAGACAAGTTAAAACAATACGGCATATATCATGGGAATGTCACAATATTCTAACGAGTACAATTAAAAGGTAAAATTATCTTTATTAAATTTATCGAAGGTAATAAATAATCCGATTAATTGATTATCCCCGTGCACTAATGAATTTGAATTACGAGAAAATTCACCATTATTCAGAAATAGAAATGTAAAATAATAAAAACAAATACATGCAAAAGCGAGTGTGAAAAGATGACTGACTATCGCATTGTGTAAAACAAATAATGATTGATATACTTGCAATAAGAGGTACTTGTGTACTCGTTTATTGAGTTTCTGCGAATTAAGCCCATGAGCTGCAAGCAAGTTTTGATCAAATTTCCAATGATTTGATTGCTACTCAAATCCAATAATTTGAAAGAATCTGAAATTAACTCGCTTGTATCGTGTATATTATTGCGATAATTTCGCGTAAAAAAATTATACCAATGAACTCTTGAAAATTCTTACTCAATGTCAAATTTTGTAGAAATAGTGTGTCTCTTGAGCAATGGAAATATGTATACATATGTATACTTATCGACGAAATTTTAAGAACTTCAATTTTCTTTGACAAAGAATTTTATTGAATTCCATCGAGATCAACTGAAAGTAACAAAGAAAGAAAAAGAAAAAAAATAAAAAAGAAAAAATAGCTATCAATTATGAGGAATTGTCACGTTGAATTAAATATGACGATAAATAACAAATACAGTAATATACAGTTTTTCATATTTTATGAAAAAAACTCAAACAGTTGAAAAAAATATAAAAAGATACGAAAATGTCGGAAAGCAAAGCAAAACCGGCATCACCGCTGCCACCGGCCGCTTCTATACAATGCTGTAATAGCTTAACAGATACAGTCCAGTGTCCAGCTCTCCAAGTGACATCACGAATGTTACGATCGCCGAGTCACGAGAGCGTTACAACCGATCTCTCTCTGTTTAGTGTCTCTTCTATAGCAAGTGAACTGCGAGGGGTCAACAGACTCGCTAATTTTAAATCTTATACCGATATACACCTTGCTGGTCGTGGCCCATCACCGAAACCTGACTCTCGTCAGGTTCAAACTAACAGGTTTGTCTTATTTCATTATACAGACAGCCTACCGAAAGTATCGACTTGGTCCTTTTAGAAAAATGACTCGAACGAGGTACTCGAAAGATACGAACATTTTCTTCCTAACACTTACTTTTATTGATCGTTATGCCATACCTCGAAATTGATCGCTTTCCGGATGTAAATCGTGTCCTTTTGGAATAAATATTCATCCAATTAATTAGAATCTAAGAGATCTTTGTGCCAAATGTGGCACAATTTCTGCACAATTTCTGCTAATTTTAACTTTAATCTGCTAGTTTCAATTGCTCACTACAAACTCACTAATGGCGAATTGAAAATTTTGGCGTTGCGATTTGCAATGAAGTTTTCTTTTTGTCGTTTGTCATTTTTATAGTATCTTTTCTAGTTCTGTAATTGTACGTGGTCCCAATTGATAAATTTTTAAATGCCATTAACAAAATTGCTATAATAGATATAATGATGTGCAAATACTTTTTTTAATTAGCGTACATTAGTTACAACGATTAGCGCGTGTCCATTATTTCAAATAAATTTGTTGCACAGTTATGTAAACCTGATTTGATCAATCAATCGTTTTTTAAAATTCTCTTGAATTATATATTAGTTTTACTGATTTATATATACAATATTATTTTTATTTAGATTAAAAATTTGTTGAAATATTCGTTTAATTTATAGAAACGTCAAGATCTCACAACTTTGATTCGTATGTAGTATTGTTCATAACAAATATAATGAAAACCTTTGTACCAGTAATTTTGCAAAATGTCGTATAATTCTGTCCATCAGTGTAATCTGTAAGAATACTTAAATTTTATAACTATTAGTTTATTTTACTTGATCATTACACTCATTTTTTCTTCTTATGCATTAATGCGTATTCTTGTTGAACTCTAAATGGGTGTCCAGTGAATATAATTTAATTTATACAATTTTTTCATAGCGTATCATCAAATTTTGTTGATTATTCTCTTCCAGTATCTTTGATACTTTTGAAACTACTTTTGTTGGTATTTTCAAGGCTTTATTTGAAAGCACCTGCTATCTAAAGTATTTACTATGTCTTTATTTTTAATATACCATATGTGCCTATTGTGTATCAGCATATTGTAGTGTATTATTCTCAGCAGTTTGTATTACTTCAATTCTTTTTAAATGTTGTTTAGTAGTTATACTCCATAATAATCCAATCATTGTCACGTACAGAATGAATTATCTAAAACAACTCGTTATTTTGTAATTAATCTTAATTTGTAACTCGTAAACACATTGTAGAAACGATGTAGTTATTTAGTTTTTAATACGTTTTACGTACGGTTTTCAGGCTAAAATTCATCGATTGAATTGGTCGAGAATGCAATACTCGAAAGAAAATACGAATTTTCTTCATTAGAAAATTTAAGACAAAAGTATGAAAGAAGAATAGAAATTTTGCTTTTCATTAAATTTAATATTTTTTTCCCTAAATTATAAATTATACGTTTGGCATGAAATTCTTTTGTAACTATTAGCTATTCTATGTCTTTTATTGTTTCCTCCTTAAGAGGTATAATAATAGCGTTCTTCGCATTTAATCCTTTTATCAATTTTCTATAGCCTTTCGGGGCACTGGTTCTGATTCTTGCCTAGTTATTTTTGGAATTTTCAATAGTGCGTGATCTGGTAGCTGGTACAGTAATTCGATTAACATGTTACATACTTTATAAGTTTCGTGGTAGTTGTATAAATAATACACAAGGTATCCCGCGAATCGTGAACAACGAAGGGACAATCTACGTGCAAATAAGAAAAGATAAAATTTTTTCATTTGAAACTTGATTTTCGAGAAGCAACGAATAGTAAACGTTATTAAATACTAACATTTTTACAAAAACGTGGACTAAATAATGAAAATACTCGTCTAAAAATTTTAACGTAATTTTTAACAGATTAGAATATTTCAACAAGTTTATATTTTTTTTTATACAAAAAAACTTTTGTTTAAAACATTTTTTTTTTATATCAGTTAAATCGGACACATATGTCGGATCATTATATATCTAAAAAACGTGGACGTCATTCCTCTAAAAAAAATTATTCTTTTTGTAAAAAATTTTGCACATATTGAAAGCATTCAATTAACAGCGTATCCAGTATAATAAATAGTATTTTGTAGGTGTATTGTCGATCTGTTCAAAATTTTTTACAAAAACAATTTTTTTTTTTCAGAGAAATGATGTCATGTTCTTATTAACACACTGTATATACGCGTATAATGCAGAAATAAGGAAAAGTCTCACGAGACGGCATAACTTCGTTTATATGTACTTGTCAGAGAACAAATAGTTTCTATAATTGGAGCTTATGTAATCAGAGGCTACTGATTTCCCCCTTACGTTATTAAACGATTTTTCCTTCACGTAGAGTTTGAGATTCAACTAGTAAGAGTTCATTTAATTGAATAGTAATTACCGACTAAAATTTGATTTAAATAAATGAAGTTCTACTATAATTTCTTCTCTCATTCATCGACACGCTGAACATATGATACGTGATATACATGATGTGACATATGACACATGTGATACTTTCAGCAAATAAATTTCCTTAATTTAAAAATTAGATCTATCGGAAACAACCAACCAAGCTTGTATTTCGTCCGAGTGACTTTTTCTCATTATCATTATACATACATATGTATATTCGCATTCTGAAAATTTATTTTATTTGCTTATTGCTTAACTGTTGTATTTCACCAAATACACTATTATAAAAATACCAAATGATTTACTTACGACAATTATTAATTATTTCCAGATTTTAAGTTGTAATATCTTAAATTGTTCGAATAGTCTGTCACATGTATAATTTGAGATTTTGAGTCTCACCAGATTTGAGAATCAGAGGTGAGAAAATCCAAAATATTTATATACTTTATTTCTCTAAAATAATTGTAACAAACAAGTTGTTGCACGGTACACGTCGATATACTGTGATATCATTTAATTTCTGCAGCGTTGCACGAAACATTGAAATATCTTTTCCAAAAGGACCTTTAAATGATTGTACTACAACGTCCGGTTGTGAAAATTACAAATTTGCAATTATTACATTAGATTATACGATTTTAGAATAAAAACAGAAAATTAGATGTTTTTCACGACTTTCAGACAATTATTGCGTGACTTTCCAAGTTTATTCTTTCGTTAGGCAAAATATATATATATATATATATATATATATATAATATGTAGTTATGTTTCATTCGTTTCATTATTCTTTATAAATTTTGTATGTAAAATAATTTGACAAGTTTCTTACGTAAGATTCAATTGATTATATTCTACACCCTTTGACACTACTGTATTAGTGTCAAATTGATAATATAAATATAGTAGATAGATAGAGTATATAACGTGTAACGCAATAACAAGTATAGTATAACATTAACCTAAAGATTGAGCCTGTAGTACATTAGAACTCATCGCGTCGTTATACTCTAGTACTTGAGAAAATCTTTGAGACCATAATAATTCAACAACGGGAGCAGAGAAGAGCCTGTAGATTGAACAGATCTCAAAGTATATTGCAACGTAATACGTAAGAACAAGAGAAATATTATTTAAAAAATAGCACACGTGAAATTTCACTCTTCACTTGATCTGCAAAAAAATAATTTACAGCACACGTGTAAGATGGCTATTCGAGAACTAGGCTACTCGAGAAGGATTTGGGCCAGAATTTTAACATGTATTTTTAATACCCTAACAAACGGTTGCAAGATTCGAGGATCACTTCGATACCAATTTCGGAGCTTTTGTGAAGAAGACACAACAACCGAAATAAAGCGTCTTAGAACTAAAAGAATCTATTTCCAAGAGAGAACGCTCTTTTATTTTATCAAATATTTATTTCGTATCAAGTTAGAAGTAAAATTGCGCTGTACGCAGTGTCTAGTGTGTACCGATGATCTAGTTACGTAACTTTTGACGTTTTTACTCGATATTTTGTATTTTTTTGCTAGTGCGGTGTATAATTTTTGAGCGCGAGACTTCTGCGCGAGCTAAACAGCACATATTTAGCCACAAAATTTAGCCACACGAGTCGTTCGAGCGAGCAGCGAAACGATTTGCGAGACGATTCGTGCAAATCGCAATGCAGTCGGTCGGCATGACGATTCGCAAAACTGATCGCGAGATCGGGAGGTATGTTAAAGGACATTCGAACGATCATTGTAAGAGTCGATTACGCTCTAGGGGTAGTTCGGCATCAGGAAGTCCTCATGAAACTAAGAAACGGCTGAAACGAGAAAGTACGACAACGTGGATATTGAACGGATAGGTGCTGGATGTACATTAGATACGGACAAATGATATTCTGTGTAACATTATGCGACAATTGTGGGAACGTGCTTGCTAATGAAAATGAACAGCGATGCGAGCTCACGTGGAGTTTATCCGTCAATTCAAGAAGTTACGCCTATTCTGTAAGGTTCTGGAATACGGCTAAGCCTCTTCGGAAACGCCAAACCAAGTCAAAGCACGAGCGACTTCTGTTTCGAAACGCTGACCAAGCTACGCGCAAGGTTAAAGATTTTTGAATATCTGGAGGGCATCATCGTTGGAAACATCGAAGATCAAACGATCGAGTGGATAATTGGAGCGAATCGATACCGCAATGTAAATAAATTATAAACACTCGTGAGAGGGATAGAGTCGATATCCTCGGCAACTCCAATGAAGGGACCAATATTGACGCGATCAACAGTGCATTCACCGATAGCCACTTCCGAACCATCAAGGGCAAAGATGCGGAAAGATTCGCAACGTGCGTTTCGCAAGCAGAGTGTTTTAATTGCGCGAAGTCACAAAACACCTGCGCGATCTGTGGACGGAGAAGTTCTTTCGAGGAGTTAAGACAAATGCCAAAACTAAATGACAGTGCCTGATGTTGCAGACTGCATAACTGACGACAATGCGCTGCGAGAATATTGCAAGACGACATGAACCGCAGACACTGTAATTATGGAAAGAGGCTCACCTAACGCAAGACAGTGTGTGGAATATGACAGAAAGATGAGGATGGCTCATATTTCTCAAACGATTTTGGACTCGTAACGAGGATGACTCGTTTTCATTGGAAACTCAGCCCTTGTGACAGCGACGGAAGTTTGCTACAGCTCAAAGTGAGATGCAAGCACTATGTTTCCGACAGCCGAGTCTCGTGTCGTCCCTTGAAATAACGTAACTTTGTTTTGTAGTTAAAGTATAAAGTTTTTTCGTAAAACTAAATATAACCATCCTGTATAATGTTGTGTGTGTGTATATATATATTACATTATATATTGTACAAACCAGAAATAAAACGCAATGAGATTTCTTGGTACTGAACGTGTAAACTTTTGTTTTAATAAAAATAAAAATCTTTTCAAATGTGAATACATGTATGAAGATTTTTGCGGATGACTATATATCTATTCTTGTGAAAATAGCTTAAAACACTTAGATCTCGAAAGAAAAGAAATTGCATATTATTATTATTATTATTATTATTATTATTATTATTACTATTATTATTATCCGACTAATCGAGATAAAACGTAGCAATTTGGAAAAGCTTAATCCAGAATGTATATTTAAGCAACTGACATTTTTTTTTTCATTTCTTTAGGCCAGCAGATATACCAGAAATTCTTTGGTTTGAGGAGGAAAACGAATTAATTCGTAGTTGCGGGGTACTTTCTTCGGCACTTGGTCTTCGCAAAAGTTTTAGCACTAGCGACGTATCTCAACTGCCAAGCCCAGATATATTGGGTCCGAGCGGGTTACGATCAGCTGTGTCTACTTTGGCCCTCAACACTGCCCAAAGGAATACTTTACTTTTGGAACATGCGCGTCTTGATCACGCTTCAAGATCGTGCAGTACGTGGGTTGCTGTCGGCGAACCAGTTGCGAACACGTCGCAGCTTCCTAGTCCTCATGGCGGAGCTATGCAGGAACAATACCAACAACAAACGTCTGCTTCTCAATCTACTCAACAACCGCCAACTACGCCACATCCACCTATACCTTTTACAGGAGCTGACTTTGTTAGGTCTGTGAACAAGAAAGTTCGCCAAAATTACATACGACGAAGGTCAGTTTGAAAATTTATTCGTTTCTAGTCAATTTCATATGTTTCTTTTTCACAAGTATAAAATAATAAGAAAAAGACGTAAAACTGATTCCACAATTTTCTGTGGAGATTTATGAAAAAAATGAAAGCTTACCTATTAGATACAAGAGTAAGCTGCACCAACGAAATCATATTAGGGGTACCGGAAAGTAATCTATTATTTTTGATTTTAACAAAATTTCTTTCATTATTTCATATACATTTTTAAATATTAATTCAAAATATAACTTCCTTCTTCTCTTAGGACTGTTTCCCATCTATTAATCCATTTTTCAAATCTACTTTAAAAAAAATTTACGGGTTTTGAATTTAAATAATCTTTGATGCGGTGTTGCACTTTGGTTAAATTTTGAAATCTTTTGTCACAAATGTTACGTTCCAGAGATCTAAAAACAGTAGGTAATCGGTAGGTGCTAAGTCAGGAGAATAAAGGGGACGACCAAGAACTTCCCGGTTTAATTCACGAATTTTTTCACGGGTGATCGATGCTGTGTGGAGTTTTCCGTTATCGCGATGAAAGATTATTTGCTTTCGATTGACCAGAGCTGGTCGTTTTTCCTTAAGTTTTCCCTTCAATCTTTTTCCAGTTGTTGGAAACAAACATTAGCTGTGAATTCACCTAGTTTTAATAACTCATAATGAATAACCATTTTAATGTCAGTCCTGGCTTGGCAGATGGAATAGGAGCTTGGTTAGGAGAAAGCCATTGCCGTTTTCGCTTTCTGTCTATCGTAGACGATCCATTTTTCCTTCCCCCATTACAACACGGTGTAAAAACAGGTCATTTCCGTACCTTGTCAGCAAAGAATTGCAAATCGTTATCCTCTGCTCCTTATTACCGGCTGATAATTCATGCGGTGTCAAAATTCCCATTCTGTTTGTTTTGCCAATGAGTTTTAAATATTCTTGCACTGTTGACCAAGGAGAACAGAGCTTTTCCGATATTTCGTCAATCGTTAATCACTTTCGACCAGTGACTCCAAAATGTCGTCATCAAAATTCGACGGTCTTCCGGATCTTGGAGCATCCTGCAGAGTTCCTGTCGCCAGATTTAAATTTTTTAAATTTTCACCATTGAAATCTGTTTACGGTTAAAACACTGCCGTAAATATCAATGATTATCTTCGTTGCTTTAGTAGTATTCGTTCCCGGATCGAAAAAAAGCAGCATACAATACCTGATGTGCTCTTCGTCAACAACGGGCTTTGACATTTTAAGGCTTGAAGGAAAATTCCAATTATGTTCAGAAAAACAAAGTTAATGAACTCTTAATTAGAACAAATACCAAAAAGTGACTCCTACATTACAACGTGTCAGCGTAGACTGCCCCAAAGTTCAAGCATAAAAATAACTTTCCGGTCCTCCTAATATATTGCAATTTAACCATTCTTTCGCAAAATTATATTACATACAATCTATCTTTC
The DNA here is from genome assembly GCA_036937485.2 of Tetragonisca angustula. Taxonomy (NCBI): domain Eukaryota; kingdom Metazoa; phylum Arthropoda; class Insecta; order Hymenoptera; family Apidae; genus Tetragonisca; species Tetragonisca angustula. The sequence continues at coordinate 1,408,974 of JAWNGG020000041.1, forward strand.
TTTATCAGCAAGAAGTTACGTTCTTGATTACCAAAGTATCGATTCAGTCGTTGAATGTTACGACAATTTAGAACTCCTTTTAGGTATAGTGCACTTTTGTGATTCATTACTATTAGATGTTCCAGCTACTGAGAGATAATTTCCTGTACGAATCGTTTCCATGTCCTTTTACTGTTATCCGACTGCAACATTTTGATTTTAATATTTTATTCTCTAAACGCGAATAACAGTTTGATCAATCGCTGTTATGTTACATTACGTTTATCAAATGATAAGACCGATTTTATTTACTAATTGAATATAGTAGAACTTGCATTGGAACCATAACTTATTGGAGATCTGGAAAAAAAAAAATTGAAAATGATTGAAAACCCTGTCCACTCAAACTACTCTACCTCGTGGAACATAATGTATACAGGATCATTCTTTTTTTTGAGTTGTCTCTGAACATTCTTTCTTCTATTCTCCATGCTTCTTTTATCGATATGTTTGCTTTTCTGACCCTTTTCCTTACAATACGCCTTTCAACTTTTATTTCTTTGGAATCTCGTCCTTAAATACACAAACTCTTCAACTGTTTTATTTCTCCATTCTTGCTTCCATCTTTAGTTAGATACTCCTCCAAAAATCAGCATTTTCGATTTTTCTGTATTCAACGTCATCCCTTTTCTATTTAGATGTTTTTTTTAAACTCTCTCATTTCTCCCATTTCCATTTATACGACCGCAATTTAAAGACAACCATAATTCAAAATTTCTTCTTACCTATTTTTATTTCTCCACCTTGTGTTCTGCTTACTCGTATTCTCCAAAGTCGATATGGAGATGAATTCAGATGGAAAATTCGTCAGTAAACTCCTCAGTAAACTCTTCTTGCAGTCTTACCACATTCTGTACTTTCTCTTACGTTTTCTTCGTTTTTACAATCAGACCTTGCCCGATTCCCCTCTTTCTCATTACCATTACCACAACTTCTTTGTCCATTTCGTCGAAAGTGGCCTTCAAATCAACGAAGAATGTAAACAATTTGCCTGAAATATACACATTATCCAATGTCCACCTATTTTTCGTGAGATCGGCCTTACGAAATGTCCCTTCTCGTCTATATTCTTTTTTCAATTCTATCACTTAGCATTGCCGCATAAATCTTACAGGCTGAGAGCTGTGTAATTCCCTTGTGGTTTCCCACACGTTTCCTTCTAAATGTAATTAATAAAACAAAAAATTGTAACATCATTTTCCAAGATAAATGGATAAATTGCAACACAATTTTTTCAACTTTAGGGTCGAAGGTTAATATTAATTTTTTAACAGTTCTTACGAATCTACTAAATCATTGCCGTGTATTTTTTATACTTTTTACACAAAAAACTATAATCTTATTAAAGTAAGAATGACATCAAATATTCTAATATTCTCGATCTTTTTCGATTATTAATACGCCAGCAACATTAAAACATAAAAAATAAAAGTGTCCATTTTTACGTTTTTCGTTTAGCAATTGTAACAATTAGAAAGCACGATACAATACACAGACAATTACAATTGGTTGAATATTAACGTTTAATTTTCACAATTTTAGATTATTAACGACATATCGCGCTTTGGAACGACTTTCACAAAGCGAATTCAATTTAGATCAATTGGAGATGGTAGCGAGTGCAGCACAAAGTGCTTCTGGAACTACATTGCTGGTCCCTGGAGCAACAGGCACTGCTGGATCCGCACTATTGGGACAAAAGGAGCGAAATCATGCTTTAACCATCAAAGATGTTGAAAGAGAACGCGGAAATCAATTATCGAAATATGAGAGAAATATGATGATTTTTAACTGGCTGCATACCCTTGACGATACTGCTATTGTCGACAGTATAGAATAAATTGTTTTAACCGTGCTAGAGACCGAAAGATTTCACCGGTCGATGGAAAATGAAAACTCACCATGCCGCAAAAATGTTTTATTTTAAATAAAAAGAACAGAGGACGCAAGTCGCGTTACGATGAAAGACGCGTGTATTCAAAATTCAGAGAAATGCCGCCCATAAGCGCAGTGGTTACGATGGCGATCACCATGGCGAAACCACGACGCAGATTTTGCTAAGTAGTCAGCGACTGAAAAGTATCTAACCGACGATGTGGATCTTTTGATCTCTGGTATAAACATTTTGGGCAATTATAATTAATCTTTTCACCACGCTTAACGTTTCATTACGATAGGCACAAAAATTTATATCGGAGTATACATTAAAAAATTCAAATTTCTCGCAACTTTATTCATTCTTTTACAATTTAAAAGATTATTTTTATAATCCATCGACGCAATGGATTATAATTTTTCAATACAGCGTTTCGAAATGCACCATTTAAACGTGAAACAGCGAGCGCAGCGTGTAACGTCGCTTGTACTTATTTCCGAGTGTCCCGAAAGACTAGTGCCAAAATGATAATTGAGTATTCAGCTACAGATCAGATACATACATAATACACGTACATTATATATTACACGAAAAACATTCAACATCGGAAGATGTTTTATTAAAGAGTTGGGAGATATCAACTATTTGTTGTCTGTTAAGCAAAGTTATATATCTAATACTGTTGATTTTGTGACTCTGTAGGATTTCTAGTTGACAAACATATGACTGTCACCACGCACGGTTACTGTTTGTGTAATTTTACGAGATTTCATATCACGCCTTATCCCTCTTTTCGCTATAAAGTAACTAAAATCTATCGTTCATCAAACCAGATTCTTTCGAATAGTTCTTTCCGCATATTACAAATTGTTCAAATGCAGGCCCTCGCATCCAAATGCAGTTTCTGCGTATACACGAACTATTTTACGTAACATTACAAATAAAAAGCAAACAGCCAAACACGCTAGTGCTGTATAAATCTACCTTTTTTTTTAACCGCCATCAAAGGTTTATGGATTCGAGGCCATACGGTCGTTACTATATTTTTGAGAAAATAAATCAATTTACGGGAAAAGATTACGCATTTAAAAGAATTGTATTTTAATTTCAATTTATCAGCAGTATATAATCAAGTATGAAAAGTTACATATAAAATACTTTGCTCTAGGATCAAGAACAGAATATGCACAAACACTGTGTACGCGTGTACGTTCAAAGCATAAATTTGTTGTCGTTTTCAAATATTACAAGAGGGGGAAGAGTCACCGATCAAACGATCCGTTTAGAATTGTTTTCAGTTCAAGGCAAATCGATGGACAGTCTCAAGTATCAATTTGTAGTTGAAGAAATATTTCAAAGTTCAAAGAATTGTTACTTGTATTTTTAAAACGTTGACCTTGTTCTTCGACGTTTGAAGAATTTCTTCTGAAATTAAATTTAAAAAGAAAACAAGAATATTTTCATTTCACTGTATAGTTTGGCATCTTTTAACAAGACAGTCATTTGTTTATCGCTCATCGACTTTGCAGAACCATAAAATCAAGAGTATCGTACAACTTTATTTGAACGACTCGACACTTTATTAATTGCAAGGTCACAATGTTCTCTCCTCGTTGCCTCTTACAATCTTGATCGAACAGCTTCGTCTTACTTGCAATAATAATTGTCATTACGTCATGTCGATGCTTTTGACTCTTCGATGCACATTATTGTACGCACGAACAAACTTCTTATTTTATTTAAGTGATTTAACATACGAGATTGGTCATTGGCGATACACAGTTTGTCACAAACATATTTGGACACTGGAATAGATTCGAGTGGTGTGTTTTGTATTTTAAATAAATAAATACAATTGGTAAAAAAAAGGACGTATCACGCTATGCTAGAGTATAATTTCTAGATTACAAAAATGTAAAAATTTTGTATTTCTTACATACGATGGTTTAAATAATAAAGAGAAATGGAAGATCATCTAATTCTCACCTTGTGAAAAACAATTCGGTCATTGCGTAAAATTAAATATAACTGAAATACCAAACGTTTATTCAATTTTTCACTTAATTCACATTGATATTTCGTTATTTCGTTGTATTTTGGCAACCTTCTCCATATTTTGGTACGTAATAATTACAACAACTACAAAAACTGTTACATGCTATGGAAACTTGGATAATCGATGAAAATTTTTCAGTTCTCCCTTTCTTTCCAAATACTCTTCTCTGGTCACCTTTCTTCGTTTCCACTTTTCACAGATGTTTCTTATCCTTTTTTTATCTCTTGCATTCCCTATCCCACCATTCTGTATATTCTCTCTCTCTCTCTCTCTCTCTCTTTGCATTCAATTGTCTTTTTCGTCATATATTGTTTCGTGCATTCTTTTAATTCATTCCACTCTTCCTACAGACCTACTTGTATAAAAAACTCCCTCGATACAATTGTTTCCGTATTTCTCGATATTTTCCTCGTTCTATAATGTAATTCTTTGCTTTTTCCTCCTTACCTTTATCCGTGTCACCTACTCCAGTCCAGGTCACTTCCAACGGTACACGATACGCTTCGATTCTTTCTTCTGCTTGGAATCTCTCAATTTTATCTCGTCCTATTCTATTCGTCAGCACAGTAATCCATTACCTCGCTTTCCAACAAAGGTAAATTCTGCTTCTTTATTTTTTTTATTACCTCTCTCCTTTGTTCTTTCTCCCCTAGTCTCTCTCTCTCTCTCTCCTGAATTAGCTTATTACTTTCTTCGTATTTTTTTATCTTGTCTACTTTCTTTCATTATAGAGTACACGCGTCTCTCTCTATCCAGATTACTCCTCGTTCTGTTTTCGCATTAAAATCCTCTTCCCCCATTGTCATTTCTACAAAATCCTCTTCTACAATTTGATTTATTTTCTAAACTTTTCATTTTAATGTACACGTTTCACGTCTCGCCGTTTACCATCACCTTCCCTTTCATTGGACCTCTTTTATTTTCCTCACTTTCGTGCACAATTCCTTCCATCTTTTGTTTTTATCGGGTAATTTGTTTTTTTATTTGTTACTTCATGCTTATAGATTTCTGTTAGGCCTGCGAAATCAAAACTTTTTACATGTCTCTAGATTTATTCTCCATCTTTTTTTTTTTTATCAAACCCACTACGTTCTTCTTATAAAATTATACTTTCGTCTTTGCGCTTACGTCCTTTTCTCTTTGATCGCACGCTTTGTCCACGAGATTTTATTGAAAATTCTTCTATTCATCGCCTACACTCCGTTCTCTTCGTTTCTGTTCCATTATCACTTTCTGGAAGTCTCTACCTCCTTACCATTGCTTATTTCAGTTCTGACCCATAGTATTATTTCTTATTTGTACGTTTCCTTGTCATAACATTATCAATAAAAATCATCTTTTTTCCCAGATCATTGTTGTCTGTCGTAATTTTTTACTTTCCACCTTATTAATCTTACCGTTAGCATCGTATCCTGCAGAAGCTGTCCATCTTCCTAGTCTAATCTATTCAAAGTACCCTTTAATTCTTCCTCGCAATATTTCTTTACTCTGCCCATTACACAATTCTCGATTATTCGTAATCCTCTAATTATTACATTTGTTTCTTCTTTCTTTTCTTTGTTCTAGATCTCCAATATCGTCTCTAGTTTTCTTAGGTAGTATTCTTCCTCTTTTCCCCATTCTTCTCTATTTTCTCTTCCATTTCCTTCATTTTTTCATCAACTTTTTTATTTCCTTCTGCAGCGTCTCTCTCTTTCCATGCTACTCTTTTCCTCTTCCGTTCTTCTCCTATTTTTCTTTTAATTCCTTCTCTCATGCTCTTCATCTCTCGTATAATTTCTCTCCGCATTTCCTTTATCGAACACTTTCTTCTACTCTCTCTCTTGTAGAATTCTCTTCGCATTCATTTTCCTTTCGTCTCTCTCTAGAAATTCTTTCAATTTCTTTTCCGTTTCCGACACATCTGTTCTTCTACCAAAGACGAGGTAATCAAATCCCTACTTCTTTCATCACTGTCGTAAACGTTAAATTTTCATGTAAAATATATTCTTTCGTTCGAATTAATATACGGCTTTCTTTTGATTTTCGACTACTCGTTGCAGTTTTTCTCATAATTCTTCCACACGTTTTTTCCGAAAAAGTTAACGGAAGTTTTAGTTATTTGCAAATTTGTTTTCATTTTAATTTAAAACGAAACAATGTTTCTTTTTCTTAGCAGAGGTTCTTACATCTGATTACGCAAACAACATATGAAAATGCTCCCAAACTTAAAAATTTCTTCGATCAATCTTGAAATTATGACACTACCCGAAGAAAATTTTTCTCGTATTTTTATTTTCGAGTACTCGCACATCTTTATGAAAAATGCGAAACATATTACGATCGATTCCAATCAATTATATACGATTATATTGCTATTATTTACAATATTTATCAATATTATTTACATTTCCCAATCAAATAGAAATAGCGTGTTATTAACAATCGAACAAGAATTGGTTTTTAGTACAATCGTTATCGAGTAGATAGGACGTTATCGATTTAAACAGAACGAAACATCTCGTGCAAAAATCTCTACGATTTCAAATTGTTTGACAATCACTGTACAATGTACGAGAAATTGTTTCAAACGAAAATCGAGGCGGTATCGAAGAGGACATTAGCTATTTTACAGACACGTAAAGGTCAATCACAATTTTTTAAAAATGGAATTATAACGTCTTTATCAATGCAACTTCTCGATCCGTGTACAAAAGTATCAAATTATTCGTATTAAAAAATGTTTAGGAAATATTTGTCACTTCAATGTTACGTTCGTCGTTTAATATCTCGTAAACTAACGCTACGATTCCATTTAAAAACCGTCAATGTTTGACCAAGGTAACGTACACCCGCATTGAATAAAAATTACCGCAATGTATAAAGATCGACAGTTTATTACGAACAAAATTATATTTCTTAAAACTGAAGATAAATATTTTCATATTTCTTCAGAAAATAGGAACTATAAACATTTAATTTTATTTCTATGAATTTTCAATTCGCTGTCACATATTTAAACAAGAATTGGTTTTTAGTACAATTGTTACATTTATGAAACACAATATTTACTCCTTGAAATTTTCACTTTGTATTTAAAATCAGGCATTTCTGCTTGAAAATTCGTACGTTAATTTCTTACCTTCAAAAGATGTTAAATATCCATTTGCAATTAACATGTAAATTTTATTCAGGATTTGCATCGTATTGAAAATTTTATATCGTAGCAGTGAAAAATTATCAAAGAAAGAAATGTTTTCAAAAATAATTACGTCACAAAACGCGACAAAATAACGTTACTTTTCGAATTTTCTATTACTTTGTACTTGAAAGTAAAGATTTCTCATACAATAAAAGTTTATTGCAAATTTATAACATTTAAAGGTAAAAAGCGATAATACATTTAACAATTCGAAAATATACGAAAATTAATTTATCTGTACGTTACATCGTAGGTAAGAAAAGGTGCAAAATAAAAATTTAAATATCCACATATTCCACGTTACAAATGTAACATCGAACGCATCTCAATCATTCCGAAAAATTGTAGTCATTAAAAAGTAGAGTAAATGTATTATCAGACTTGGTTATTCCTTGTAACTACATTTTTCTATGCAAACATACAAATAGTTTAGTTGGTACAATAAGAATATCCTTACATTTCCGTAATTGATTTTTGAAGACAACGAATATATGTTTTATTTTATGTAAAAAATAACTTTAAACTAATGGTTAAAATTACTTAAATTACAATTATCGTTGCCGTTTAACTTAAATGCTCCTACACTGGAGATCTTGTAATTAATAATTCTCGTATTAGTTTTAATAAATTATTTATAAAAAGCACGAGTAAAATAAATTTGTAAGAGTCATACAGTTTTAATTAAGCACATAGAAAAGATTTAATACTTTCATTATTACTGAAAATATCAAAATAGATTAAAGAAATATTTTACACATATATACGGTACTGATATTTTCAATTATAACATTCAAGTTATGAAAAGATATACTCGTCGACTGTTACTTCTATTACAAACGTCACATTGCAACAGTTTGCATTCTATAACAATTATATAATTTTTACTAAATTTCCGTTAGTGGAGAATATCAATATAGATTTCTCCACTTGTTTTTGTTTTAAACGTCATCAACGACGACATTTCTGCGCTAATTTTTTAAATTATACTTACAACTAACAAACAGTACCTATGTCAAACATTCCTCTTGCGTAGTTTTGCTTTCGCTTCTTTTAATAAAAGATCGAACGTGTTATCTTCCCCACCTTGCAACACGTATCCATTGTTAAACGAACTGCTTGCCATACCATCTATATTAAAAATATTGCATTAAAACATTGTATCGTATCGTTCATAATTATATCAATTTTTTTAAATCGATATCAGCCGCATCAACACCACATCGCGTACGGTTCGCGAGATACGCGTACAGCAAATCGAGCTTCGAGATATCTCGTTTTAACATTTTGTTAAATCTGCGTGACTCGATGACTCGAGAAACCAACGACACGTTGATTTTATATTTTATATTTGCCCAAAATATACCATTGCACGAAAGAGGAGAACGTTTCACTAGATAGCATCGCGGCGCTCCAAAATGTGCGGGCGTAGAAGCGCGTTGGGCACACGGAGTGCAGTTGTCAATGTGTCAATTTTACGAAGTACAACGTCTATGTAAATTTTTCAACCGTAAACTTCGGTTTTTTCGTCGAATCGAGGTACACGCAACACGCATTAAATATTTTTTCAGGTATACTCGGATACATCTACGATTTATACCGACTTTAATCAAAATGGAATCACGAGATTGCATTACGATTTCTCGAAAGAAATTGTCGTTTTACGTAGCGTGTGATTTTTTCTTACCAAGATCGGCATACTTCACTTTGCAAAAAGCGCGACGACCTCCAAAACATAAATCGTATCTAGGTAAAGCGGGGTCGTCATTACCATGTTCTACAGCTTCGTAGGCGTCATTTTTGTAAGCAAAGGTTACAAAACCGTAATTGTCGCTGAAATATAAAGCGCAACGTAAATTTGTTATATCTCAACGAATATGACGAAAACTTTGACACGAAAAAAAAGTTACCCGCGTTCGCGAAAATGTATACTAATATCTACTACAGGGCCAAAAGTTTCAAATCTTCTACGTAAATCAGCTTTGGCGATTCCTTCGTCCAAGCGTCCAACGTAAATTACTCTCCGCTCCTCTACTTGTTTTTGTTTTTCTCGATCGTACCAATTGTCATAGGATCGTCGATACGAAGTCGACGGTGACCTAAATAGTCGATAAACAAATCAATACTGAAAGATTGTAATTTGACAAATCACTTTCACACAGGACTCGAACTGTTAAAAAAGTTACGAGTCACACAAACGATAATACACCCGTTTCAAATTAGGCGAATCTCGTTGCATAATTTTGAAAATAGTTCATTCCGTGGAAATACACACGCGTATACAAACTGTCGCAACGTTAAGGTAAAAAATTTCAAATAAAAGTCACAAGACAGAAAACACAGAAAACAGACAGACAAAATGTACGTTATTTGCACGACCTGTTTCACGTTGTTTCTACGCTTTCCAAATAATTATAGTTTCTAACAAATTCGCTCAGCCTTTTCTAAATAGTTGTTTAACATCATTTTAAATATATTTTTCAGCAACGTAACGCACGAACGTTTCAATCTTTAAAAACGTACAATTTAGAATAAAGTAACAACAAATTCAATATTCTCGTTCATTTCCAAAATGACATCCGAGGTAACGCGAATAAAAATATACTACACGGTTAATTGAAATTACGAAAGAAAACACAAATAAAAGCCAAGTATTTGAGCATATTTACGGTCACAAACTGTATTTTTGTCGACAACGTCAACGTGAAAAAGAATTCCACGATTCACGAAACAATTCGAAGGTAAAGGTAAGCGTACAAACTTCGCACAAATATAATCACACCGGTGTGAAACAACTTGAAACATCTTTCAAGACTGCCATTTTATTCGTCATTATGGCAGGAATACGAAAGTAAGAAAGGAACTTCGTATCGCGTAAATTGACAAAGTTAAAATTTCATATTTCAAACCGCGATACCTACCAAATTTTATCTCGACTGGCTATTTAATAATTACAACGTGGTACGTAGAGTCATCGTAACGAAATTCCACATAAAAGAACAAAGCTGCTACAGCAACTTGAAGATTTCAATTTTAAATTTACAAATATTTATAGATTCGACGATCTTTCATCAGTTACTATCAGTTACTTACCTTTTCCAGTCTCTGTAGCCACGGTACCTTGTCGTAGAACGTTGTTCGTGCCTGTCATAACTCGTACAATGTCCTCTATTTGATTTTCTTCTTCTCGACCATTTGTTTCTTCCGAAATTCGAACGAGACGAAGACCTGTAAACGTTTCTGCAATTTTTCCAGATCTACTCACTTTTATCGCAGTTTCATTAAACGATTTTAAAATGATTAACAAGTAATAATACGTAATGTATCACGCGATATATATTACACATGTCAATACAAAATAACAACAAACGACAAACCACGTACCTGGAACAACTGGAATAACGAGAAGACGATGGCGACGTTGATCTAGACGATCTGGAACGCGATCGCGAATATCTTGATTCCGAACTGAAAGAAGATCTTGTTCTTGAACGCGAGTGATAACGAAAATGCGATCGCGAACGCGAACGCGAACGGGAACGGGAACGGGAACGGGAACGGGAACGGGAGCGGGAACGGGAACGGGAACGGGAACGGGAGCGGGAGCGGGAGCGGGAGCGGGAACGGGAACGGGAACGGGAACGCGAACGTGACGACCAACTACTACTCGAGCTAACGGAGCTACGTCGATGACTTATTCTTCGCTGACGTGTATCGTCGCGTTTGCGAGATCTACTGCGGTTACTACTGCTTCTGCTTCTGCTTCTACTCTTGCTTTTACTTTTGCTTCTCGATTCAGATCGGTTCGAATTGGTAGCAATTCCGTGCTTTCTGCAAGACCGTTGATTCTTATCTCGCGCGTCATTGTCTCTGAAAATTACAAATTTTTACGAAACACGTACAAATACCGAGTACAATTGTACTCTCGTCGTAAATATTTATCTAATTCGAATCAACTATAACAAGCGTTTGTTCAATTTAAATTAAATTTTTTAACGATTTCTTTGAAAATTTAATTCAATCAATTAAATTCACAAAATGTTTATACTCGAACGTGTCATCCTTCAGTTCAATCTAAAAGCAGAGGTATCTATTTATTTGCTTTTTATTATATTTACGTTTCAATAATATCAACAGCGATGTATATTTTCCATTTTCCATTTCAACTTTTGCATCATACATCGTGCGAACAATAGCAGGAAACATCAAACTGATTTCAAACACGTTCGAAGTATCAAACAACGAAATCTCCAAATAATCCAACAGAAATTCAAAATATTCGTAGTTTTGAATATTTTTTGAGATCGTTGTAAATAAAGAGCGATAGATTTGCATGAAACAAATACAAAAAGATAAATAATTATAAAAGGAAATGAATAAAATTTTACTTATTTATAAACCAAATATGATACTGTAAGACTGTACATAACAGTCTGTAGTATAACACAACACACGCAGAATTGAGAAAGAGATTTTTTCAATATCTCGAGAAATTTGAAATATAAAAAAATTACATTGCATTCATTCGACAAGTTACACAGAACAAAACGTATGAAATTAATAAACAGAGTTACTTCAGACAGCAGTTTTTACCAGCTTTTTACACTTTTGTATCTTTACCTTTGTTGCTCGAATCTCTCGTCAACATCAGTCAAAGATTTTGTAGGAAATTCAAATACCGTTTCGTAAGTTTGAATTGCTATATCGCAAGTAATCGGCTTTGGTCGAACTTTCTTCTCATCCGTATCTAGTTTTGGTTTTAAAACCGAGACAATTTCTCTCTCCGACCAAATCAAATTTTCAGGATCGTCCTTGATAGGTTCAGTCGTAGTGGAAGCATGATGAACATACACCAGCGTCATAGGTTGCAACGGTGAATTTGTTCTACTGTTGTCACTACGATTTTGTTCTCTTCGACTTCTATATTCTGCCAAATTTAATTTCTTTCGGGGGGGCTTTTTTTCTTCTTCCCGTGCAGATGCTTTTTCAGTGTCTCGAACAGTAGTATTCTTTACTTTATCACGCGAACCGTTACTAGCGCCGGTAGCTACCGTATTTTCATCAGGAACAGTCTTTACGACGGACGCTTGTACGTTGAGAGGTTTTTTTAACACAGAAACCATTTGTTTTATTCTTTGGGTTCCTACTTTTACAGATTTCGAATCTCGTTCATTCGCAACACCTCGTCGTATTCGCAAAATGTTGGCTGCCAGAGCCGAATGTATTTTCATCCGTGACTTTGAATTACCCGTAGAGGTAGAGTTGGAAACATCGCTACGTTGACAATTTTCCTCGCTCGTCGCTGCTTCTTTTCTGCAAATCTTTGTTTCACTTTGTAGCTGCGTCGTGGATTTATCATTTCGAACATCACCAACTATCGTAATTTCCGGTTGTTGCTCGTTGTTGTCACCAACATCAGCAGATTCCAGACCACTCTCTTTCTTTGAATCGCCATCGGTCAAACGATCTCTCTTTTTCGTAAAACTCTCATTTAAATTCGACGACGGAGACGAAGACCGTTCCTCACACGCTGTACAACGAAACAAACGTTCATCGTCACTCTTGATCGAAAAGTCTGTCAGTCTTTCTGAGAATCAACCAGAACGTCTTTCATACTCACCATTACTCTGTAAACCGCTATTAACGGAGGAATCAACACCACAATAATCGTGATCCAGTCGAACCAGTCCACCACTATCAACGATCTTGCTTTTAGCGTCGTTTGCGACCTGACGTAACGATAAAATAAGCGTCACGTTACTTATTTAAATATCGCAATTATACCGACGATAGTAACAACAACAACAACAATAACAACAAGTGCGATCAACAGAGAAAATTTTTGTCACGACAGCAACTGTCAAAAAAGAAAAAATTATACGAAATCCAACACCAAGGGCTTTTCAAATCTCCAACTCACGTTTCGACGTGATATTTTCAAGGAATACCGATCGTTTATTATTTTAAAAAAGTCGACGATTCAAATGTATTTCGTTATACGCATTGTACATTAAAGAGACAAAGACGAACGAACTATACTCAACTATTTTTAAAAGCTCGTTTCGAAAAAGTGACGCGGCAGCATCTTGCACGCGTGTTCCATTACCGCGTCCATTATTTCGATTACCAGGCATCGCTGGTATCGTTGAAATCACCTTTTTACGCGCAGACGTCTGATACAATACAACGCAGCAACGTAGCAACTTTCATCCTCATTTACGCTTCAAACATCGATTTTGACGCACGTTCAGTGACAAAAACAAATATCGCAAAATTTTGGTCGATTTCCGCAGCTCGTATAAAAAAAGCTCGTCACACGACAATCCATCCGTTGTTACTCGAAGGAAAGTAAAGTCTGTTTCAATTTGATTTTAGAAAAAATTTTACGCCAACAAGGAGATGTCACAGCAGTTGGGTCGTCGATTTTAATGAAATTTGGTCTGTCGATTCCAAAGCACGCGTGATTTAACCGTTTTCAAGCATTTGCGTCGATACTCGTTATTTACAGTTAATTAACTCAACGTTTTACTCTTCCATCCCTTCTATCCATTATATACACCATTCCTGTAAGAGTCGGGAGCAGCAATTCCAGAGCGAAGCTCTACGCGGTGTAGTAGATTCACACCGAAATGTTTCAGGGTTCGTAATCCCTCGTAGGGAGGAATATTTTTGCATCACCTTTACTTTTGTTTTATTTATTTTTTTTTTGGTTTTTTTTGTTTTTTTGCACAGAACACCGAGTTTTAAATTTTCACGGTATCCCTGATCATTAATTTGTTTAAAATATAAAAAAATACAAACGAACACAACAATTTTTAATATTTTGTGTTCAAAAGAAGACGACAACGTTTAGGACGATAGGCGTGAGAAAAGCATGAAAAGCACAAGTTCGTACTTGGCAGTACGAACATTCTACAAATGCCATATTTTTACAGGAACATTTTGCGTTTCTCACATCGTCTCACATGTTCGACATTGTGTTTCGCACTGAAATTGTCAATGATACTTTAAATAAATCAAGAATCAGGGACATTGTAAAAACGTAGAACGTGGTATTGCAGAGACAATACAAAAATATCTCCTCCCTCCAAAGAATTGGAATGCGAAAGATCCTGGTACGAATCCACTACTCCAGGCAGCTTCGTTACAACTTGAAGAAAAGAAGTACACGTTGCAGCGTTAAACGTCTCTGTAATTAACGAGTATCGAGAGACGAAATTTCATTAAAATGGACGACCCAACTGCCGTGCAAACAAAATGAAACCGGAAGATCGAAACCGAAAGAGCTTTCCTTTACCAAAATTTTACAAAGTCAAACAATCTCGTACGATTAATAAAAAATTTTGCTCACGATTCGAAGATGAAAGCTCTCTTTCGAAAAAATGGCCAAGAAACATAAATTTTCGAGGGATCGTCTCCAACGTAGATTTTCTTTTCAAAAATTTGGAAAAATCAAACGAAAAAATCAACAAATCACTATTTCAGAGATCAAAATGTGTTCCAGCTGTACCTTCGTAAAAATAGTACGTAGGAAAATTAATTTAAGAAAGAAAGTGAAACGAGACGGTTTGTCCTCGGAGACGGTGAGAAACGACTACAAGCGGATCATCGTACGACTTTAGACAGCTAAATTTTTTAAAGCTAACAGCAAAAAAGAAACGACAATTTTGTCCAAAGTTATGTCCATCAATGGTGGTTACCTTTATCTTTTCGACAACTTGTTTGGGTAGTAGAGCGTCTCTGATATCTTTGCGGAAATGTGAAATGTGAGACGATTCTACGCACCGTCGAGTTTCGTTAGACTTTACGGACGAATTTAGTTGAGATTCCACGTTCGTTTCGGTAGCTGGACAAGTGGAAACGAAAGCATCTTCGGAAGCTTCAAACTGCTCGAGCAAACTCTTAACATCTCCAGCTTCTAGAACTATAGAAAAGAAAAAAGAGAAAAATCATTTACAAGCAATTGTTTCGAAGAAATATTAAATTTCCGTTTCAATAGATACCTGGTAGATCGGTAGGTTCATCATTATCTCGATCATTTCGTACGCATTTTTTCTTTTTTCTCTTTTTCGGCTTCACCGTCGAACTCGTATCGGTAAGTTTTTTCAATTTGCTTTGGTTTCTCGAACGTTTGGTTCTCGTCAACGGTGATTCTTCTTTCACTTTCATTTTCGCAAAGCCATCATTTTTACGACGCGTCGCGTACTCTGCAAAGTACAAGAAGTTTGCGTTACGATGAAAATAGTGGCTAATCAGGTAAAAAAGACGAAACGAATCTATGCCTTTATCGGTGTTTTCCACCCGTTTATATCGTTTGCCTAGATTTTCTCGTTCGTCTTGAACTATACTTTCGGCAGTATAAAAATGTCTCTTGTCCGTAGGATTCACGTCCATGTATTCGTCGATATCCTGAAAGAAGCAGGAATAAAAATTTCATTCGTGAAAAAAATGGGAAATTCGTCAAGCACGGGATTAGCAAAACCTGCAAGTAACCAATGTGTTCTTGCCAGTCCGTAAGAACTTTTGCAAAATCTTCCTTGATACCGTCGATTTTAGAAATTGACAGTTCATCGTCGTCCTCGTTGCGTCTGAAATTACACGATTCGTCGATGAAATTTAAATTTCGCAACATTCATGGTGAAAACTTACTCGCGTCGTTGGTTCCAATTTGCAACGTCGAAATGGGTTTCCACGTAATCGAAATCATTTTCGACTATACGCATCAACAAATCTTGAGGTCTTTCCCTAAAGGTTTGCTAAAATAGGAGAATGCGAAAGAAATAAAAGAACCTCGAGCATGTTTGCACGTTTCCATGTGTATTTTCAAAATTTAGGCATATATAAATTTTACCTGTTCCGAAGACAACGGAAAGTCAGAAAATTGTTCCTCGTCGTAAAAATTTAAAAATTCAGTTTCCATGACAGAATTTTCTGTAATTAAAAAAGTAAACAGACGTTTCGTTGCACGCGTTCGGTCGAGGTTACGTTCAAACAAACGACGAATGGTTGGAAGTGAAAAAACGAAACAAGAGGGAATTGCAAAGTGTAATTTATTCGTTTCAATCGCGTTTGTTCGTTCGGACGACGCGTATACGACGTAAGCGCACGTGTACCGATGTAAAATTTTTGCGAATTAACATCGTGTGTCACTCTTTGGAGGTACGTTTAAAAGATGGTCGCGTGGAGACATATTCGTAGAGGGGCAATTGAAAGTAAACTTTTATAAAAAATTTTCCGTTTGAGATAAAAAATGGTTTTCAACGATTTTGGTTTGTGGTTTGGTGTTTTTGAAGGATGATTTTCGGGACGCTTTGGTTCTTTGGAAGGATGATTTTTGGTTAAAAGGAAAGTTTTTGATGGTTTTACGAGAGGTGATGGTGTTACGAATAATTTAGTTGTATATCAGTGATTTCTTTTTTGGGAGTGTTTTTTTGATTGGTTATTTTGGAGGATGATTTTTGGGAGGCTTTTTTGTGATTGGTTAGTTTTGGGAGGGTTTTTTTGATTGGTTATTTTGGAGGATGATTTTTGGGACGCTTTTTAGTGATTGGTTGATTTTTGGGAGGTTCTTTTTGATTGGTTATTTGCAAGGATGATTTTGGGGACGCTTTGGTTTTGAAGGATGAGTTTAGGGACGCTTAAAAAGAAAGTGCGCAGTAATTTAGTAAAGTGTGTTTTGTTAATAAAATATTTTTTTGATGGTGTATATTATGATAATATTTAGTTGGGTTTGTATATTTTTGATTTGTATATAGTGTTTTGTATGATAGTTGACTTTGTAATATTTAGTGACTTGTTATATTTTGTTACATAATGTTGTAGATATCACGTTACATATAGTTGTATTGTTATAGGTGACATTGTATGTTACAGTATTCTAGTATATGATTTATGATTATATATAACATTTTGTGACGTATTACATTATGTTACATAATATTTTGTTTTATGAGATATATTTGTGTGTATATTTAGAAACTTTACGTGTTGTTACATTGTACGTCACGTTATATTACATTATGTTTCATAGTTGTATCACATTGTTTGTTTCTTGTGATATATTTCTATGTCACATCTTGAAATGTATGTTATATGTTGTTACATTTGTCATGTTGTATCTCATAGTGTAGCATATCATTTCCAGAATATCATTACATAATATTGTTACATTTTGTGACATGTTACATAAATTTATGCGTGTTGTTCTTGATATATTGTATATCACAGTCTAGTATATGATTTATCATTATATATTATATTTTGTGATGTGTCATATCATATTTGGTTGTATTATACATATCATGTTACATATTATACATTATATGTTACATAGTATATCATAGTATAGCATGTCACTTATACAATATCAATACACAATGCAATACTTGATATCAATACAGGAATACATAACGCAATACTTGATATTAATACAGCAATACACAACGCAATACTCGATATCATTATAACAATACTTAATATTAACAGGTGATATAGAACTAAATGGGTAGCCGGCCGCCTCACGGCGGCCGGGAAAAAACTACACCTAACCTAACCCTAATTCCCATCATTGAAATTAACAACTTTTTTTGATACTTGTTAATTTGTAAATATATTTTGCATGTTTGTTTTTGTTTGACACTTGTAACATTTCTGTCAAATTTCCTTTCATTTGATTATTACATAGTTTGATATATTTGTATATGTTTGATATATTTTTGTATATTATTATAGACAGGTTTATCATTATAATGTAGTATGTCAATTACACAATATCATTACATTCTGTTATATTTTCTGACTATTTATATCATACATGTTATATCTTCTCTATCATAGTCTAGTAAATCACTTACGCAATATCAATACAGCAATACACAATACAATACTTGATATTACAGCAATACACAATACAATACTTGATATTACAGCAATACACAATGCAATACTTGATATTACAGCAATACACAATGCAATACTTGATATTACAGCAATACACAATGCAATACTTGATATCAATACAGCAATACACAATGCAATATTTAATATGCAACATAGAATTACATGCGTAGCCGGCCTTTTCACGGCGGCCGGGGGAAAACTACACCTAACCTAACCCTAATTCCCATCATTGAATTTGAATTTTTGTTTTGGAATAATATTTTGACACTTGTGAGATTTTAGTGAAAATTGCTTTCATTTGATTATTACATAGTTTGATATATTTGTATTTGTTTGATACATTTTTTTACATTATTCTAGTCAGATTTTATGTTATAATGTAGTATATCAGTCAGGCACTATCATTCCATTCTGTTATATTTTGTGACTAGTTATATCATACATATTATGTCATCTTCTCTATCATAATCTAGTATATCACTTACGCAATATCAATACAGCAATACACAACGCAATACTTGATATCAATACAGGAATATACAATGCAATACTTAATATCATTATAGCAATACTCAATATCAATATAGCAATACTTAATATTAATAGGTGACATAGAACTAAATGCGTAGCCGGCCGCCTCACGGCGGCCGGGGGAAAACTACACCTAACCTAACCCTAATTCCCATCATTGAATTTTGCTAGTTTTTGTTTTGGAATAATATTTTGACACTTGTGAGATTTTAGTGAAAATTGCTTTCATTTCATTATTACATAGTTTGATATATTTGTATATGTTTGATATATTTTTGTATATTATTATAGTCATATTTTACTTGATAGTGTATTTGTATTTGTTTGATACATTTTTTTTACATATTCTAGTCAGATTTTATGTTATAATGTAGTATATCAGTCAGGCACTATCATTCCATTCTGTTATATTTTGTGACTAGTTATATCATACATATTATGTCATCTTCTCTATCATATTCTAGTATATCACTTACGCAATATCAATACAGCAATACACAATACAATACTTGATATTACAGCAATACACAATGCAATACTTGATATTACAGCAATACACAATGCAATACTTGATATTATTACAGCAATACACGATGCAATACTTGATATCAATACAGCAATACACAATGCAATATTTAATATGCAACATAGAATTACATGCGTAGCCGGCCGCCTCACGGCGGCCGGGGGAAAACTACACCTAACCTAACCCTAATTCCCATCATTGAAATTAACAATTTTTTTTGAATAATTTTTGAGTTGTTAATTTGTGAATATATTTTGCATGTTTGTTTTTGTTTGACACTTGTAACATTTCTGTCAAGTTTCCTTTCATTTCACTATTACATAGATTGATATATTTGTATTTGTTTGATATATTTTTTTATATTATTCTAGTGAGATTTTATGTCATAGTGTAGTATATCAGTCAGGCACTATCATTCCATTCTGTTATATTTTGTGACAAGTTATATCATACATATTATGTCATCTTCTGTATCATATTCTAGTATATCACTTACGCAATATCAATACAGCAATACACAATACAATACTTGATATTACAGCAATACACAATACAATACTTGATATTACAGCAATACACAATGCAATACTTAATATCATTATAGCAATACTTAATATTAATAGGAGACATAGAACTAAATGCGTAGCCGGCCGCCTCACGGCGGCCGGGGGGAAACTACACCTAACCTAACCCTAATTCCCATCATTGAATTTGAATTTTTGTTTTGGAATTATATTTAGAGATTTGTAAATAACTCATCAATCATGCAATATCATTATATATAACGCAATACTTAATTGCAATACTTGATATAAAACTACAAGAGTTGCCGAGATTTTTCTTGATTTTTCAATTTCTTTTTAAAATTTTTTTTCGATTTTTCAAGTTTTTTCTGAAATTTGTGTTTTTTTTTGAATTTTTTGTAAAATTTGGTATTATTTGGGTAAATAAGATTTTTCTTGGTTATCTTGAAATGTAATTTTTTTTTTAAAATTTAAAAAATGTTATTCTTTTCAGGTTATTTTTTGAAATGTTATTCTTTTTGGGTAATTTTTTGAAATGTTATTTAAAAAAAAGTAAATTTTTTGTAGTGTTATTTTTTAAAAAAGTAAATTTTTGTAGGTAATTTTTTAAAAAAGTAATTTTTTGAAAATGTAATTTTTAAAAAATGTAATGAAATAAATTTTGTCATTTTTCTGAATGTCATTTATTTTTGATGTATTGTATGTTATTTATTTTTGAAATTTTGAATTAGAAGGTTATTTTTATAGTTTTTACAATCTGTTGATATTTGTTGCAAGTTATTGTTATATTCGTTTTAAGTTATTTTTCCATTTATTTCGAGTTATTGTTACATTTATTTAAAGTTTTTTTTACATTTGTTATAAATAATTTTTAAAGCCTTGGGCAATTATATTTATGTGAATGTAATTTAATTGTAATTTTTTTCAGGTTGTGTTATAATGGGAATTGAAAGTGAAAAAAGTTACGACGAATGTAACCTATGAAAAAAGTTATGACGAATGTAAGGTATGATACTTGAGAAGTTGATTTCGAGTGGTTTAAGTAAGAAGTAAAGACTGAATTGAAGTTTTGTTCAAGTTTGATTTAATTTAATTTTTATGTTATATTTTTATTTTTGATGTATTTTATGTTTGAAACTTAATTGGAAGGTTATTCTTATATTTGTTTTATTTTTCCATTTATTTCGAGTTATTTTTGCATGTATTTCAAGTTATTTTTATATTGTTATTTTAAAAATTTATTTTTTTGATTGATACTTATATTTTGAAAGATAATTTTGAATTTTATAGTTTTTTATATTTTATATTTTGAATTTTATAGTTTTTTATATTGTTAAAGTTTTGTGTGATATATTTCTGTTATGTATTATTATTAGAGTGATTTTTTATGTAATATTGTAGTATATGAATTTTGCAATATCATAACAGTAATATATAATGCAATACTTAATATTAATAGGTGATATAGAATTAGATGCGTAGCCGGCCTTTTCACGGCGGCCGGGAAAAAACTATGTGAAATTGTCATGATTGAAATTTGTTTAACAAGTGTTGAATTTGATAATTTAATATTTTTTGTTTATTTGGAAAGATAACTTGTAAAAGATTTTATATTTTATAATTATAGATGAAATTGTTAAAGTTTTGTGTGATATGTTTCTGTTATATATATTATTATTACAGTGATTTTTTATATAATGTTATAGTATATGAATTTTGCAATATCATAACAGCAATATATAATGCAATACTTAATATTAATAGGTGATATAGAATTAGATGCGTAGCCGGCCGCCTCACGGCGGCCGGGAAAAAACTACACCTAACCTAACCCTAATACTCGTCATAGAAGTTGAAAAAATGTATTTGTTAATATTTATGTGAATGTAATTTAATTGTAACGTTTGAAATGAATTGTAAAATTTTTTTCATGTTATCTTATAATAGGACTTGAAAATGACATGAAAAAAGTTACGATGAATGAAGTTTGTAATGTAAGTTGAGAACTGAATGAGAGTGGTTTAGAAGCGTAGGTATGATAAAAGTAAAGACTGAATTGAAGTTTTGTTCAAGTTTGATTTTATTTAATTATTGAAAGAAAAAGAAAAATTTATTTGTTTAATTTATTTTTGATGTTGTTTTATATCATTTATCTTTGACGATATGTTTCGTTATAAAATGTTTGAAACATTTTAAAGATATTTTTTTATAATTGTAAAATTTTTTTGATTTAATTTAATTTTTATGTAATTTTTTTGAATATGATTTATTTTTGATGTATTTATGTTTGAAACTTTTAATTGGAAGGTTATTTTTATATTTTTTACTAGTTATTCTCATATTTGTTTCAAGTTATTTTTACATTTGTAACGAGTTATTTTTATAT